>OZ001651.1:52500-1508565 GCA_963924145.1 Pyrausta purpuralis
CCGAGAAGGCCTTTGGGAGGGCATTTATAGGGTAATAGGCCGGACCACTAGGAGGACAGAAGACGTGACCCTAACCAAAGACGGAGCATACCTAAACCCCAAAGAATCGGCGAACTTACTAGCGGAGACATTCTACCCACAAGACCTGGAGGAGGCTGACACTGAATACCACCGCTCGATCAGAATATCGGCGGAAAGGGTAAACGAGTGGAAGCATGATGAACAACATGATCCACCGTTTACACACCTGGAGCTAAAGATCGCGGTGGGGAGTTTCAATCCAAAGAAGGCCCCAGGGGCGGATGGCTTCACGGCAGATATCTGCAGCCGGGCTATCTACCAGGACCTGGACGCATTCCTTGCCCTGGTCAACAAGTGTCTTATGATCGGACACTTCCCGGACACCTGGAAAGAGGCCACAGTCGTGGTACTCAGAAAACCGGGCAAGGACGACTACTCGAACCCCAAGGCATACCGACCAATCGGTCTACTGCCGGTCTTGGGGAAGGTCCTGGAAAAGATGACAGTAGCAAGGATCAAATGGCACCTAGTACCGCGGATTAGTACTCGTCAGTACGGATTCATGCCCCAGCGCAGCACTGAGGACGCTCTCTATACACTAATACACCATATAAAGGGTAAGATGGAGCTGAAGAAGCTGGTAACCCTAGTGTCATTGGATATAGAGGGCGCCTTCGACAGTGCCTGGTGGCCAGCTATCAGAGTCCGTCTGGCAGAGGAAAAGTGTCCGGTAAATATCAGGAGGCTACTGGATAGCTATCTGGAGCGCAGAAGAGTCAGCGTAAGATTCGCCGGGGAACAAGCGGTTAGAGATACAAACAAAGGCTGTGTGCAAGGGTCTATCAGTGGTCCAATTTTATGGAATCTTTTGCTTGACCCTCTACTGTGGAGTTTGGAGAGGGGGGGACATTATGTGCAAGCTTTCGCTGATGACGTCGTTCTCGTTTTTGACGGGGACACCGCGTTAGAAATAGAGAGAGCAGCTAACTCAGCTCTTAAGTTTGTTCAAGAATGGGGACTTAAGAACAAACTAAAGTTTGCGGCCCACAAGACCTGCGCCATGTTACTTACGAGAAAGATGAAGTACGACAACCCGCGTATTACCATGGGGGGCATCGACATCACAATCTCACGAGAAATTAAAATTCTAGGGTTAACGATAGACGATAAATTGACTTTTAACACCCACGTAGCTCTACAAACCAAAAAAGCCCTAGATTTCTATAAACAGCTTTCTCGTGCCGCTAAAGTTAGCTGGGGTCTACACCCCGAGGTGATAAGACTGATCTACAACGCTTGCGTAGAACCTGTAATTCTGTACGCGGCGGCAGTGTGGGCACCTACAGCCGAAAAGATCGGGGTGCAGAAACTGCTTAACACGGTGCAAAGGGGTTTCGCCCAGAAGCTCTGCAAATCATATCGGACAGTCTCTCTACACTCGGCGTTGACTCTATCCGGGATACTTCCTCTCGACCTCAGGATACAGGAGGCAGCCGCCCTGTACGAGACGAAGAGAGGGTCACCCCTGGTAGAGTTAGGAGACAGAGAGACCGAGAGTCGGGTTAGGTTTGCAGAGACTCCTCACCCAGCTACGCATATGGCTATAGAGTTTGACCGCTTAGAAGACCAAAGTCAGGTTGATACACACAACGTGCAGACGGTGCGAATTTTCACCGACGGCAGCAAAATCGAGGGGAAGGTCGGAGCCGCCCTTTCCTTATGGAAAGGCGAAGCCGAGATCCGGAACCGAAAGTTTTGTCTGTCCGCGTACTGCACGGTCTACCAGGCGGAAATGTTAGCCATATGCAAGGCAACGGGCGAAATCCTTAAGGGGAGGGAGAAGAGTTATGGCATATACAGCGATTCGATGGCCGCTTTGGAGACGATCGCTAACCATGACTCCCTCCACCCCCTTGCCGTGGAAACGCGGGAGAACCTGCAGAAAGCTTTTATCCAGGGCAAAGATGTATCTTTGTTCTGGATAAAAGCACATGCAGGCCTGCCTGGAAACGAACGTGCCGACGATCTGGCAAAAGAGGCCGCCCTTTTATCTAAACGAAAACCGGATTACGACAGTTGCCCAGTCTCATATGCGAAGAGAGTCATACGTAGTCGCTCCATTCTGAAATGGAACGAAAGGTATCAAGCCGGGAATACTGCGTCAATAACTAAGTTGTTTCTTCCGGACGCCGCCGTGGCATTTAAATTGGTTAGAAAGTTTCAGCCAGCAGGGTTGATTACTCAAATCCTAACAGGACATGGTGGATTCTCCCAATACTTGCACCGCTTCAAGTGTAGGGAGAGTTCATCATGTACCTGTGATCCCGCAATTGCACAAACTGTCCCTCATATCCTCACCTCTTGCCCACTTTTTGATCTACATAGGTATAATTTTGAACAAAGGACGGGGGAAAAAATAACTCTAGAAAGCTTACATGAGCTTTTAGCAAACAAAAGCACAAGAGATGACTTTATCTCTTTTTGCGAAGAAATTTGTAAAATAGTTAATAAACTCAATAAATAGATATATAACTTTTGCTTCTATTATTAATTGTTAATAAAATGTAAGCAAATAGTATAAATATTATGTAGCATATGAAATAGTAGTAAGATAGCAATAAGAGATAATTAAAACATCTTTGGTTATGTCAAAATGTTAAACAAAAAATAATGTTACAAAAACTTTAAATATATAGCGTAAGTAAATAGTTTATAACTTGATGATAAAGTGAACATGTTAAAAATAAATAATAGGTTAAATAGAATATAAGACTTTGTATCAAATAAAGAAAGCAGCATTAGGTAAATAAAGAAACCCAACCTCATCCCCTGTAGTTAAATGACCCTTGAAAGCGATCCAATCCTGGACGAATATTCGGGGAACAGAGCCGCTGCAAAAAAAAAAAAAAAAAAAAAAAAAAAAAAAAAAAAACCTAACCTAACCTAACCTAACCTAACCTAACCTAACCTAACCTAACCTAACCTAACCTAACCTAACCTAACCTAACCTAACCTAACCTAACCTAACCTAACCTAACCTAACCTAACCTAACCTAACCTAACCTAACCTAACCTAACCTAACCTAACCTAACCTAACCTAACCTAACCTAACCTAACCTAACCTAACCTAACCTAACCTAACCTAACCTAACCTAACCTAACCTAACCTAACCTAACCTAACCTAACCTAACCTAACCTAACCTAACCTAACCTAACCTAACCTAACCTAACCTAACCTAACCTAACCTAACCTAACCTAACCTAACCTAACCTAACCTAACCTAACCTAACCTAACCTAACCTAACCTAACCTAACCTAAACTAACCTAACCTAACCTAACCTTTTTTTTTTTTTTTTTTTTTTTTTTTTTTTTTTTTTTTTAACGTCAGGAAATGCCAATTACGCACCGTACCTCTCCGTCGGGGAACGGAGAGGCGTGTGTGGGACTCCCCCGGATACGCCCCCGGGTATACCCACTAAAACCTGACGACGCCCGCCGCGTTTGGTGGCTTTGACAGCAGGGGCCGCGGTGTCTCAACAGTCCCGCGACCCTTGCCAGCGCAACCTCCACCCTCCATGAAGAGGGCGGATCTCCACGGAGTGGGGCGATCCCACTCCCGACGGCACACTGGCGCCTCAGGAGGGTCCCTGGTGATTGGACAGAGGTGTCCCCACACCGTCTGTCCGAGACCCTCCCGACGAGGCGAGCCACGCCCGACGGCAAATGCACGCCGAGCTCGCCCAGAGGACCAAAGTCCTCAGGACATCCCCTGCCTCCTCTGCTAAACCAGAGGGGTGCCCGGAGTCCAACGACTTATAGTGAGCCGCCGCTCGATGCGAGACAGACGCGACTCACTATGGCCACTGCCGCCCGATACGGGAACAGACGCAGCGGCACTCTCCACGGAGCATCTTGGCTTCACCCGCCGCTGGATTGCGACAGGCTACTGAGCCCCCTCGCCACGACAAGGCGTGCTCCATTCGAGGGGGAACCTAACCTAACCTAACCTAACCTAACCTAACCTAACCTAACCGTATCATACGAGAGAGTCGGAGAGAGTCCTGCAGGAGTACCTTCAAATCAAGGACGAATACGTGCAGCTCCTGAAAAACACTAAAACCCAGAGCTGGAAGGAGTTTTGCACAAAGCAAGAGAGGGAATCAATGTGGGATGGGATCTACCGGGTCATTGGTAGAACGACCAAACGCCACGAGGATGTGCCGCTAGTCCGAGATGGAATAGCTCTGGGAGGAGAGGAGTCTGCCAAAGTCTTGTCGGAGACCTTCTACCCCAGAGACGAAGCACAAGCCGATAGTGAAGCCCACAAACTCATAAGGCAGAGAGCTGAAAAAGTGAACGGTGGTAGAGATGATGAATCATCTGACCCCCGTTCACCCTAGAAGAGCTGCGGTGGGCTGCTTGTAGCTTCAACCCAAAGAAGGCGCCTGGGGTAGACGGATTAACGGCGGACATATGTGTAGCTGCTATAAACAAAAACCCAGAGCTATTTCTAGCCATCCTGAATAAGTGCTTAGACCTTTCTTATTTCCCCTCAGCATGGAAAGAAGCGGTGGTCGTTATCTTGCCCAAACCCGGTAAGGAGGACTACACTCATCCCAAATCATACAGACCGATTGGCCTTTTGCCAATATTGGGTAAGGTTTGGGAGAAGATGCTCGTCCGCCGGATCAGATGGTACACCCTCGTCAGCCAAAGCAAAAGGCAGTACGGTTTCACACCACAGCGCAGTACCGAAGACTCCCTCTATGATATGATGACCTACATAAAAACCCAGCTAAAGAAAAAGAAACTGCTGGTCATGGTGTCACTGGACATAGAGGGAGCCTTTGACAGCGCGTGGTGGCCTGCTATCCGATGCCGATTAGCGGAAACAAGATGTCCTAAAAACATCCGCGGGGTTGTAGATAGCTATCTGACCGATCGACGGGTAAGGGTAAGGTATGCAGGAGCCGAATACGCCGCGGAAACTAGCAAAGGCTGTGTCCAGGGGTCAGTGGGGGGCCCTACGTTCTGGAACCTACTGTTGGACCCTCTACTAAAGGACCTGGAACGCAGAGGAAACTACTGTCAAGCCTTCGCAGACGACGTTGTCTTGATTTTCTCCGGGGAAACCGCTCTGGACGTCCAAATACAGGCAAATGGAGCCCTCGCCCATGTCCGGGAGTGGGGTGTCGTGAACAAACTCAAGTTCGCGCCGCAAAAGACCAAGGCTATGATAATAACAAACAAGCTAAAATACGACACACCACAATTGCGGATGGGGGGGGAGGACATTGCCATGTCAAGAGACATAAAAGTTCTGGGCCTGACGATAGACAACAAGCTCACTTTTAACACCCACGTAGCCAATGTCTGTCGGAAGGCCCTGAACATATATAAACAGCTGGCCAGAGCGGCAAAAGTGCAGTGGGGTCTGTCCCCGGAGATCGTTAGGACGATCTATGTAGCTGTCATAGAGCCGATCGTCATGTACGCAGCAAGCGCGTGGGCTCCGGCGTCTGAAAAGATAAGTGTCAAAAAGTACCTCAATGAGGTGCAACGGGGTTTCGCGCAAAAGTTGGTAAAAGCTTACCGAACCACTTCTCTCAACTCGGTTCTACTACTCTCCGGACTGCTTCCTCTGGACCTAAGAATCCAGGAAGCAGCCTCCCTTTATGAGGTAAAGCGAGGACACTCCCGGAGAGTAGTAGAAGACCGAAGCGTTGAGGCTCCAACGCAATACACGGATACGCCACACCCGGCGATGCAGGCGAAGCTTGAGTTTGATCTCGTAACATGCAGTGCAGAGCTGCTCCAGACTGAGCATGGTGGGCCGAAAATCTACACTGACGGTAGTAAGATAGAAGGAAAGGTCGGCGCCGCAGTATCCATGTGGGATAATGGGGCGGAGACCAAAACCAAGAAACTCAGGTTGGAGCAGTTCTGCACTGTCTATCAGGCTGAACTTTTGGCTCTCGCAAAGGCAGTTGAAATCGCGGAAAATAGTAAGACCAGTCTCGTCTTCAGTATTTACAGCGACTCCCGAGCCGCGCTCGAAACGCTAACAAGCAGTGACTCCCTCCATCCCCTAGCTGTAAAGAGCAGGCAAATCATCCACAATATGGCTCTTAATGGTAAGACCATAAAACTCCATTGGATCAAGGCCCATGCAGGTTTGGAGGGAAACGAACGAGCTGACGTTCTGGCGAAGGAGGCTGCGCTGAGGCTAAAGACGAGACCGGACTACGACCGGTGCCCGGTGTCATTTGTCAGGCGTATCATACGCCAAGATACGCTTGACAAATGGGAACGGCGCTATACGAGCGAGCAAACAGCGGGAGTCACAAAGTTATTTTTCCCGACTGCTTTAGGGGCCTACAAGCTCGTCAAAAAGATTGACCTGGATCCACTGCTGGTGCAGGTGTTGACGGGGCATGGCGGATTCTCCGGGTACCTGAACCGCTTCAGATGCAAGGAGAGTCCGTCGTGCGTCTGCGACCCTGCAAAAGAAGAAAGTGTTGAGCATATTTTGTCAGAATGCCCCATTTTCGGAAAAGCAAGATACGAAACAGAGAGTAACATAAAGGTAGATATAAAAGTAAAAAATTTCGCTAATATAATAAGTAATAATGAAATACGACCTAAGTTCATAGAATACTGTAGAAGAGTAGCAAAAGAAGTAGTAAGTAAAAACAAAACAGCAAATAAATAGTGTAACAAGTGTATATAATGAAGTATATACTACAAGTTCACAGTTTCATTTCACAAGTTACATTAAAAGCTCTGCAGGATCGAAATAATTCAGACCCCACTATCGTTTCAATCCATGGCATGCTCCTTGAAATAAGGAAGAACCACGGCTTCCGCGTGAGCTTCACCTGGGTCAAGGCGCATGTCGGGATTGAAGGAAATGAACTGGCAGACCAAGCCGCCAAGGAAGCCGCAGTCCAACGAACCGCGACATGCGTGAACGAGTTCCCGATTTCCTTCGCTAAATACACCCTAAGACAGCGATCACTAGATAAATGGCAGGAGGAATACGCAGCTGAGACCCAAAACTCAGAGATTGCCAGGTGGTTCGGCTCTGTTAAAAATTTCATAGAAAAAAAAAAAAAAAAAAAAAAAAAAAAAAACACACTCACTCTGTAATATACCCCATCACTCATTAAAACATCATCGTTCACCCTAACCCTATAAGTGCTCACCATTTAGCCTACCTGCCATTAATAATTAATATAATCTATCATGTTTGTGTAACAAACTAAATATACGCGCAATATTATAAACTTTCTCGTCCGGAACCTGTATCCATTAGCAGGACCGAACCTGAAAACAACAAAGAAACATAATATTCTAATAATGCACCCATAAGTAAATAAAGTAATAATGTACATTATTATGATAACTTCAAAATATCGATAAAAGCTCTACCATATATTAAAAAAAAAAAAAAAACCTAACCTAACCTAACCTAACCTAACCTAACCTAACCTTTTTTTTTTTTTTTTTTTGGTTTCGCTGGAAAATGCTTTACGCATACCTGTCGCCCTCGGGGGAAGGCAGCAGGTTATGTGGGACTCTCCCCAATTGGGGCATACCCACTAAAAACCAGCGGCGTTCTCGGGAGCCATGAGTTCGGGGCCACGAGTCAGCGCCATAAGCACACATCCGCGGCCCCTCACTGACTAGACCGACACACGGTCTCACCCGATCTGAAGAGGGCAAGAGCCCCTGCCTTCAGCGCCAGAGGAGGTTATCCTCCGGCTTGATGTCCCGACGATGCGTAGAACGCATTACACACCATCGCGCCTCTTAGTGGGAAGCGGACGCCCCCGCGTCCACGACCCGAGGCACAGGGAGGGGCATGTGCAGGTGGTGGAGGTTCCTCCTGCGCCCAGTACGCCTTCGGCGCATAAGGAGTGCGTCAGCCGCAGCCTCTCGCTCTCGCTCCGCGCTCTCCTTTTCGGCGATCACCCGCTCGCAAAATGCGGCCATGGCTCGCCAAGCCTCCCTGTCTTCGACCATACGCCGGACTATAGAGCCCAGGCTGAGGTCGGTCCCCACGTGTGCTCGGAGGGCACGGCGGTCAGCGACCCACGCCGGGCACACCTCAAGGGTGTGCTGTGCCGTATCCTCCGGAGCATCGCAGTGCCAGCATCGGGTTGTGGGTTCCCTGCCAATGCGGCAGAGGTATGACCCAAAGCACCCGTGGCCTGTAAACACCTGCGACATCCGGTATGTCACTTGGCCGTGTGGTCGCTCGACCCATTCTTTGAGAACGGGGAGTACAGCTTCAGTGACCCGGACGCCAAAGTGGCTACTGGCCAATCTACGGCGCCACTGCTCGTGGGCTAGCTCTGTGAGCTGTGTCCTTTCCGATTCCACCTCCGTCGGTGCGGGCCTATTGCCCTGAGATCTTTGGTCTCCCCGCCACTGGTATAACGCGGCGAGGACCAGGGAGTCGAGATCCCAGGGGAGGCTGCCGGCCAGGACCAGCGCAGCATCGGTGGAGGTGGTGCGGTAGGCTCGCGCTAAACGCAGGGCTAACACCCTTTGAGCCTTCCGCAAGACTGTCACATTCTCGGACGAGAGGGCGTCATGCCACACCGGGGCACCGTAAAGTGCCATCGAGCGGACCACCCCTAGGTACAGTCGTCGAGGAGCCGTCGACGGACCACCCAGGTTTGGCAGTAACCGGCTCAAAGCACCCGCGGTCGCATTGAGCTTGGTAGCGAGCTGACGGAAATGGGCCTTGAACCGCCACCTTCCGTCAAGCACAAGCCCAAGGTACCGGATGGTGGATGAAACCGGGATCAGAACCCCATCCACCATCAACCCAGTGCCCGCAGGCGGCGCACGTCGTCGGCCGTGAAAACACAGCGCCTCAGACTTCTCCAGCGCCACCCGCAGCCCCAAAAGGCGGATTCGGTGTACCATTACAGCGACCCCAGCAGTCGCACGACGTGCAGCATCGGCAAAAGAGTCACCGCGAGCTGTAAGCAGGGTATCGTCGGCGTAACAAGTCACGCCAACCCCCGCGACGAACTGGCCGCGGAGAGCCCAATCGAATCCGATGTTCCACAAGAGTGGTCCTAAGACCGACCCCTGTGGAACGCCGCATCCGGCCAAGTGCCGCAAACGACCGTCCACCGAATCACACGCAACCTCTCGTCCTTCCAGGTACGATGCGATGGTGTCCTGCAGGTAAACAGGCACTCCGTGGAATCGGAGCGCCTGCTTTATCGTGGTCCACGGCAGCGTGTTGAACGCGTTGGCAATGTCGATAGACACGGCCAACAGCACACCGCCGCTCTCCACCGCTTCGCTGGCGAGCGATTTTACCCGCAGGATAGCATCGATCGTAGAGCGCTCTCTCCTGAAGCCATACTGCACATCCGACAAATTCGGCCCATCCGTATCCAGGTGCCGAACGAGGCGGTTTGCAACGACTCTTTCAAAGAGCTTGCCCACCTCATCCAGCAACACGATCGGACGGTATGCCGAAGGGGAGTCGGTCGGACGTCCGTCTTTCTTCAGAAGCACGAGCCTCCCTTCCTTCCATAGCGCTGGGAAGCGCCCCTGTTCTAGGCAAGCGGTAAGGAGCCTACGAAGGCGGTCACCCAGTATATCCGATACAAGAACCCAGATTTTACCTGGAATCCCGTCAGGACCCGGGGCCACGTTCTTGGCCTTCAACCGCTCTATTGCCGCGCCGAACTCGCCCTCGGACACGGGGTCAGGGGGCTCTCTGGAGGCCACGGGGTGTGGCAACATCGAAGGCGGGGTGTGTTCCACCTGAGCTGGGAACAAGGTGGACACGACTCTTCGGAGGAACTCGGGTTCTAGCCTTTCCGTGACCGGGGGTGCCCATGGGCGGAGTTTCCCCCGCACCGTGCGGTACGGGCGTCCCCACGGATTGGCATCGAGCGATGCTAGGAGCTCCTCCCTCGCCTTGAGTTTCGCCTCCAGGATGGCGATCTTGAGCGCCTGCTTCGCCTCTCTGTAGGCCTGATAAAGCGGCTTGTCCAGCGCCGGATCACGGCGTCTGCGTCTTCGGTGTCTGGCGGAGGCGCGACGCGCCGCGATACACACGCGGCGCAGCTCCGCAACCTCATCCGTCCACCAATAGACGTTTCGCCGGGGAAGGGACGGTCCGGACCGAGGCATGGACGCGTCACACACGTCCGTAACGGCCTCCCGGAACCATTCCGCTTCCGCATCCACTTGGACGGGCTCGGGACCTACAGGCAGCCAGGCCTTGACGACCGCAGCTTCCCGCGCTTTGTCTCTGTCCAGGCAACTGAGCCTCCATCGGGGGTATGTCGGGTGGGGTGTACCGCTCGGAGGGATCACGGGACCGGAGGCGGAGATGTCAAACCGGATGTACCGGTGATCCGACAGTTCTTCCGCCTCTGTGACCACTCTCCAGCCACTTATTCGAGCTGCAACCGCGGGGGTCGCGAACGTTATGTCCACGACGGACTCCCCCTGCGGTCGCACGCAAGTGGGTTCGGTCCCCACATTGACTATAACAAGTCCGTTGGACACCGCCCAGTCCAGCAGACTCTCCCCTTTGGGGTCAGTGTGACGTGAGCCCCAGGCTATATTCTTGGCGTTAAAGTCGCCGCCAACGATCACCGGCAAGGTGGACTGACGGAGAACCGACCCGAAACGGTCCAGATCGGCCTCGAACTCGCTCCTGGTTCGGCTGGGGGGGCAATAGCCCCCACCAGCAGAAACTCCTTGCACTTGGCGGCGACGAAGCCGCTCTGCCGGGCTACAACGTCGATGGAATGTGCCCCTGACACCATGATGGCCGACAGGCCGCTCCCGTCCCCGACCCAGTTCTCCCGGTCAGCCGGTATGAAGTAGGGTTCGGAGACGAGGACGGCGTCTATGGACCACTCCGCCGCATGCTGCAAGAGAATATCCTGCGCAGCGGCAGAGTGGTTCACATTCGCCTGCAGAACGCTGAAGGCCATCTTAGCGCACTGTAACTTCTGCCTCCATGTTTGTGGGCCTTTCGGCCGCGGACGGTGTGGCTGGAGTCCTGACCACTGTCTTCGCCGCTCGATTGCCACGCTTGGGCGGTTTGCAGCTCTTGCTGCCCACCCGGTGGTTCGCTGGCAACCCTGCGTCCGCGCACAGAGGGCAGTGCGGCGAGGCAGTGCATCCCCTGGCTGCATGTCCCGGCTTACCACAGCGGTAGCACAGGTTGCTGCGATCCTGCGACCATAGCAGGGACGCCACTTCCCTTTCGGGCAGACTAGCACGGGATCTTTGACGAGACGGTTGGGGCAAGGTGAGCACGCGTCGACCAGAACGCGCAGCATCACCGAGCCCGCCGCCTGCCCTGCCCCCCGTACCCCCCGCGTCACCGTTGGACGAGGGTTAAGCCGCTCGCCCGCAGCCGAATAACCCGTGGACCGGCTACTCCACGGGCCCCCCGTGTGCCCGGAATCCGAGGCCAAAGACAGCGTGTTGCCTGGGTGGTCTGCCTCAGGCTCAACGTCCAGGACCCTCTTCTCCCAGGATTACGGGACCCAGCGCACGGCACAAATGCGCTGCCCGGGTTGTCGTGATGACAGGCCACAACCCGGGAAAAACCCACGGATCCGGGCAAATGCCCCGACGACCCCAAAGCCCTACGACCCGGGCAAACGCCCCGCCGGTCTAGGCACCCCTATCTACGCCTCAGGTACTCAAGCCGCTCCGGTCCATTCCTTCGAGGAGGAGCAGGCGGAACAGCGAATACAAGAGGTCTTGAGCCATAAGGCCTTCCCTTCTGGCCCGACAGGTCCGCCGAGTTGACAAAACCTGCCGCGCTCTGGTTTTGGTTCGCGCCGGCCGAAGCCGGTACCCCCCATATCTGGGAGGCGTTCCCCTATCCACCACCTGGGGACGCGCCCGATGCGGGACCAGTAACCCGACACGGGAACCTTTTTTTTTTTTTTTTTTTTAACGTTGGAAAATGCATTACGCATACTCGCCGTCCGGGGGAGACGGCGAGTTATGTGGGACTCGAGCTCAAACGCCCATACCCACTAAAAACCAACGACACTCCGTCAGTCACCTGGCCGCTCAAAAGTCGTCTCAAGCCAGTCGTCGTCGTCCGAGAAATCGGACGGCGACGACTCGCTCGACGACTCGTGAGTGGCGGTCGGGGCTGCGGGAAGCCGGTCGGATACAACCGCTGCCCCGTCGATGACTGCCCGCCGTAGCAGGCCCGGCAAGCCCACCCCATGAGGGGGGGCAACGGGAATGGCCCGGAGTGTGCGGTCATTCCCGTCAGGCGGCGGTGGAAGCGCGTGCAATGCCGGCGCGGGTACCCCTGTACCCGACGCTGGCTGGCCTCCACCAGGGGGGATCAGGCGGTTATAACGCCGCCGTCTTCGCCCCGTTCGTCGCCTTCGGATCGGGGCGGCAAGAGGATCCTCCTCCCGCACCCTCTCCGCTGCCTCCTTCTGTGAGATAACGTCCTCGCAGAAGGAGGTGACGGCCTTCCAGGCTCTGTCACTCCCGAGCATGGCCTCCACCACGCTGGGGAGGGAGAGGTCCTGGCCGATCTCCGCGACCAGAGTACGGCGCTGCGACTCCCACGCTGGGCACGACTCAAGGGTGTGTTGAGCCGTGTCTTCCGCAGCGCCGCACTCGTGACACGAGGCGGTCTCCTCCCGTCCGATCCGGTGCAGATAGGCGCCGAAGCATCCGTGTCCGGTAAGGACCTGCACCAGACGGTAGGTGAGGGAGCCGTGCCGTCTCTCTAGCCATCGGGTCAGGACCGGGGTCAGGGCGTCGAGGGTGGCTCGACCCGACTCCGAAGAGTTTAGGACCCCGGTCCAGGCCCGAATCAGCAGCTCTCGGGTTTGGCGCTCGAAGGCGCGCTCCTCCTCTAGGGAGCCGCGCTCTCCCCGAGAACGCTGCTCCGACCGTCGTGCGTATGTCCAGGCTAGGACTCGGGCCTCGAGCTCCCAAGGCGGGGTCCCAGCCAGGACACACGCCACTGCACCCGCCACTGTGGAGTAGCAGCGGGCCGCCCTCTGCGCGATGACTCGCTGGGGCCGCCTGAGCTGAGACACGTTGTCCCTACTCAGGCGTTCCGCCCAGATGGGGGCACCGTATAACGCCATGCTCTTGAGAATACCGGCGTACAGACGTCGGCAATGAGCACTTGGTCCGCCCAAGTTCGGGAGCAGCCACCCCAGCGAGTCCGCCGTCTTTAGCAGCCGGGGTGACAGTTCGGCGAAGTGACGGCTGAACCGCCACCGGCTGTCGATGATAAGTCCCAGATATTTCATCTGGGGCTTAACGTCGATGGCCACGCCGTCGACCATCAGGCTGATGTTCGGTGGGTGGCGTTGTCGCGGACCGTCAAACAAGACGGCCTCCGACTTCTCCAGAGCGACCCTGAGGCCCAACAGGCGAATCCGTTGGACCACAAGGTCGCACGCCGCGGAAGCCAGCTGGAGGACCGGCGCTACATCCCAGGCCCGGGCAAGCACGAGAGTGTCGTCCGCGTAGCAGACGACCCTCACGCCCGGGGGGAGTGCGCCCTTCAACATCCAGTCGAATCCGATATTCCACAGGCATGGTCCGAGGACTGATCCCTGTGGAACACCGGACTCCACGCGGTGGCTCCTCAGCGAGCCGCTCTGGTCCACGTACGTTACCGTCCTGTCTCGGAGGTAATCAGACAGGAGGCGGACCAAGTAGGGCGGTACACCGTGGGCGCGCAGGGCCTCGACAATGGTGGTGTGGGGAATGCTGTTGAATGCGTTGGCGATATCGAGGGATATCGCCAACAGCCTTTCCCCACTCTCGGCAGCACCCCTCACCATTTCTCCCAAAAAGCTCAGTGCGTCTAGGGTCGAGCGGCCAGCTCGGAAGCCAAACTGGGCCTCCGCCAGGTCAGGGCCGGTAGTCGCTAAGTGCCGGACGATGCGGGTTGCGAGAATCCTCTCGAAGAGTTTTCCCGCCTCGTCCAGCAACACAATCGGCCGATAGGCCGATGGAGAGTCCATCGGCCGGCCTGGCTTGGCGAGGAGGCAGAGGGCGCCCTCCTTCCACACCTTCGGGAACCTTCCGACAGCAAGACAGCTGTCGAAAAGTTCTCGAAGTTTCTCCTCCAGGTAGCCCGCCGCGATGAACAGCACACGAGCGGGCACACCGTCCGGTCCTGGTGCCGTCTTTTTACCCCGCAGGCAGAGTGCAGCTGCTTGCACCTCCGCCCCCGAGACTGGTGGATAGGAGTCAGCTGAGTCCTCAACAGGACCCGGCCGAGTCATCGGCGGTGGCGTGAAGTCCGGTTCAGAACCGGGGAACAACGCACCGACCACCGCTTCCACCATCCCCGGCTCGAGAGTCTGGGTGAGTGGAGGACCATGGGCGCGCAGCTTGTTGCGCGCAGCCCGATACGGTCTCCCCCACGGGTCCCTGTCCAGACTCTCCAGCATCGTCGCCCGGGCTTCATCCTTCGCGGCGGCGATTGCTACCTGGAGGCGCTTTTTCGCCTCCATGTACCCGGCGTACAGGACGTCTTCCCTCTCCTCATCGCGGATTCTGCGCCTCCGGCTCCGGGTATACGCCCGCCGCGCAGCAGTGCAGGCGGACCGCAGGTCGGCAATTTCTGCCGACCACCAATAGACGGAGTTGCGACGAGGAGGGGGAAGAGATCTCGGCATTGACGCGTCGCACACCTCCGTCAGAACTTGGCGGAGCTGGGAGGCGGAGCCGTCTACGTCCGCGCCGGTCAAAGGGGGACAAAACCAGTCCTGGACCAGCGCGGATTCGTGAGCCATGTCTCGGTCGAGCCGGGCCAGTGCCCAGCGCGGTCTCGACCGCGACACGGTGTCCGACGTGGGGCGTTGGGTGGAGACTGAGTCCAACTCGAACCGGATATACCGGTGGTCGGATCCAGTCTCCACCAACAGGACGCGCCAGTTGTTCGCGCGAGCTGCGACGACAGGAGAGGCGAACGTGAGGTCCACCACTGACCCGCCCCGCCGTCGCACGCACGTGTGCGTCCTACCCCTGTTCAGTAGGGTCAGGCCTGTCACCATAGCCATGGCCTCCATGGCTCGGCCGCGGCAGTCTGTCACACGGCCACCCCATGTGACGGACTTGGCGTTGAAGTCCCCCATCAGGATGATTTGACGGGGAGCAACACGCCGTAGCGCGGCCGACAACGCCTGTAGAAAGGCCTCGAACTCGTGGAGTGGGCGATTAGGGGAGAAATAAACTCCAAAAATCGCTAATCCACCCCACGAGGCCCCTACAAACTCGGCACCCCTCTCGAGAAGTGAGAGGGGTAGGCCACCGGAGGAGGTTATCGCCGCGAGGCCGTCCCGACTCCCCAACCAGTTTGGTCTGTCTGGTATTAGGTACGGCTCCGAGACGACGGCCACGTCGATATGATACTCCGCCAGAGCCTGGGAGAAAAGATCCTGGGCTCTGGCAGACCTCATGAGGTTCGCCTGGAGCAATGACTTGGGACCCAAATCCATCACTCCGACATAACCTCTTCCGGCGTACCAGTTCCCTGACCGGTATTATGTGGTCCAGCCGTTGGCTTCGTTGCCGCCTTGCCCTTCGTTGGGGGAGGGTTACATTTCTTCCCTCCCATCACATGGCTGGCGGGTCTACCAGCTGACGAGCAGACGGCGCATCTCGGTTCCGCTGAGCAGGAGGCGCGGTCATGGCCTTTCCTGCCGCAGCGGAAGCACAGGTCCTCGCGGCTCACCCGAGAGGGGCAAAGCGGCTTGGTGTGGCCAATTCCGAGGCACCGGAAGCACCTCATCGGGCGGGGCTCGAGCACGCGAATGTGGCAAGAGCTCCACCCGACGGTGATGCGCCCGGCATCCGCCAATGCCTTGGCCGCGGCGACTGGGCAGTGCACCACGGTGCATCCCGCACCACCAGGGCCGGGGCGAATGGCACCGGTGCGGACCTGCTCGGCGCTGCACCCCCCCTTCGCGGCAACGGCGGTGGCGACTTCCTGCGGCGTGATGGAGTCATCCAGCCCTGTTATCCGAAGTTCGGATGTTTTGACAGGGCGGACGACTATCGCCTCTTCCGCCACCACCTCCTTCAGTTTGGCCGCAAAGAGATCGGCCTTTTCGCTGTTTTGGGGGCCAGCAAATTCAAACATGCGGGCCCCCGCTGCCGTCTGCCGTGACCGAACCGACGGAATGCCAAGCTCGGCAGGGTTGATGACCCCACGGGCCCTCTCTATGAGAGACCCGTATGTGACACCTTTCTTCAAGGACTCCGTGGAGAGGGTGAGGACCACCGCCGATGTTTTCGGGGCCACCAACTTACGCGGCTTCTTCAACACGACGTTGCGCGGTGGCGCTGTTGGTTTCGAAGGTGGGGTTGCCGTGGGAACGGCCGTTTTCTGTTTTCGTCGTTTCGCCACCGTCACCCAAGTTTCCTTGGCCGGCGCTGTTGACAGGGGCTCTCTCTCCCGGCTTGGTTGTGGCGGCGTTGGTGCCGAAGACGGCCCAGCGATGGGCGCTGCCGCGGCGGCGGCAGAAGGAGGGGCGGACTTCTTCCCCTTACCTTTTCCCTTGCTGGGTTTGGCAGCCGCGACGGGCGCTGGTGTGGTCAGCTTCTTTTCGGCGGCCAGAGGTGGCCGCAGAGATTTGGCCGGCAGGAGGCGGTCTTCAAGACCCTCGAGGCGGGCGTTCAAAATGGCGCCCACCTCCAACACTATAGACCGTCGGAACTCCGCCAGGGCTGGGTCCTCCCCATTATGGTCCCTCTGTTGTAAGGGGGCCACCCTGGTGGATGAGAACGGAGTCGCGTCCATAGGTGCCGGACCACGTTTCTCCGCCTCCATTTCCCGACGTAACTCAGCCATCTGCTGTCGCATTTGCGCCAGCTCGCGCCGGATGGCTGAGTTCTCCTGCTGGAGCAGCCTTGTCTCATCAGACATAGAGTGGCTCAAAGCAAGAGCGGTCAAATTTTGGAGGGCACTGGCCGCGTCTTTCAGTGCCTTTTGGAAGGTGCCTTTGAGGTGTTTTGACCTCTTGGCCACCTCCAGGATTACCTCCAGGTGCTTGTTTGCCGCTACCTGGAGGCCCTCCGCCGTCATTTCCGGGCCTTCCGGCACCGGAGCAGCGCCAACAGCCGTACTAGCGGCGCACGCCTCTTTTGACAGCGCTGCTATCCGCTCCTCCTCCTCGGGTTGCAGCGCTTCTGTGGCTAGGGATAGGGCCAAGTCATCGAGACCAGACCCTGCCGAGGCAGATTGTACAGCCTTCCCCTTTCCTTTCTTTCTCTTCTTCTCCTTCTTTCCGGGCTCGACCGCCGGGCGAGGCGTCCGCAAAAACTGCAGGCGCGTCGACTGGCGGGAACCCTCCGACAAAGTGGAGGCGTCAGAGTACTCCTCCAGGCTACTACGGGAGCGCTCCTCGTCAAGGCCAATGGCCTCCAGAGAGGTGCAACTCCCCGTCACACTAACGGCGCGCTTTTTCCTCGGAGGCGCCAACTCCCGTGCTCCGTCCTCGGGCAGCCTCGCGACTGCTACTCGCACCTCCTTCAAATTGCGCGATAGGCGCACGACAGGCGACCAAGCACTGTCACAGCTCATGGTGGCTGTTTCTTCTTTCTTCTCGGGTTTTGAGCCATTTTCACGACCGGGCTCACGGTCGGGTTTGAGAATTTTATTCTATTTGTCCATATTGATCCCACGAGTATGGGGGAAATAAGGGTCCTTGCCGGGCGGTGCCCCCTGCACCCGACAAAGCCTTGGGGTTGATAACCCAACGGGAGGTCGGCAGGTATCCCGCTGGAGTAAGCTCTAGCGACTGATCACCCATCAGCCACGCATCCCCTCGCGGAGCTACCACGCTTGGGATTGGGGTAATTTTTTTATAGAGGTTTTCTTCCTCGCGGTCCGGGCGGTTAAGCCAAGACCCTCGTTCCACACAGAGCCGCGAGACGTGATCCACGACACTCCGTTGATGCGGATTACGATATAAGGCGATCCACGCCCGACGGCAGGGTAAGTGCACGCCGGGCTCGCCAAGAGGACAAAAGTCCCAAAGACGTACCCTGCCTCCTCTGCTAAATCAGAGGGGTGCTGGGAGTCATACCGACATTCAGTGAGCCGCCGCTCGATCCGAGACAGACGCGACTCACCTGTGCCGCTGCCGCCCGATACGGGAACAGACGCAGCGGCACCCGTCACAGAGCATCTTGGCTTCACCTGCCGCTGGATTGCGACAGGCTACTGAGCCCCCTCGCCACGACAAGGCGTGCTCCATTCGAGGGGGCCGACACGGGAACCTAACCTAACCTTTTTTTTTTTTTTTTTTTGGTTTCGCTGGAAAATGCTTTACGCATACCTGCCGTCCTCGGGGGCAGCAAGGCAGCAGGTTATGTGGGACTCTCCCCGATTGGGGCATACCCACTAAAAACCAGCGGCGTTCTCGGGAGCCATGAGTTCGGGGCCACGAGTCAGCGCCATAAGCACACATCCGCGGCCCCTCACTGACTAGACCGACACACGGTCTCACCCGATCTGAAGAGGGCAAGTGCCCCTGCCTCCAGCGCCGAAGGAGGTTATCCTCCGGCTTGATGTCCCGACGATGCGTAGAACGCATTACACACCATCGCGCCTCTTAGTGGGAAGCGGACGCCCCCGCGTCCACGACCCGAGGCACAGGGAGGGGCATGTGCAGGTGGTGGAGGTTCCTCCTGCGCCCAGTACGCCTTCGGCGCATAAGGAGTGCGTCAGCCGCAGCCTCTCGCTCTCGCTCCGCGCTCTCCTTTTCGGCGATCACCCGCTCGCAAAATGCGGCCATGGCTCGCCAAGCCTCCCTGTCTTCGACCATACGCCGGACTATAGAGCCCAGGCTGAGGTCGGTCCCCACGTGTGCTCGGAGGGCACGGCGGTCAGCGACCCACGCCGGGCACACCTCGAGGGTGTGCTGTGCCGTATCCTCCGGAGCATCGCAGTGCCAGCATCGGGTTGTGGGTTCCCTGCCTATGCGGCAGAGGTATGACCCAAAGCACCCGTGGCCTGTAAACACCTGCGACATCCGGTATGTCACTTGGCCGTGTGGTCGCTCGACCCATTCACGAAGAACGGGGAGTACGGCTTCAATGACCCGGACGCCAAAGTGGCTACTGGCCAATCTACGGCGCCACTGCTCGTGGGCTAGCTCTGTGAGCTGTGTCCTTTCCGATTCCACCTCCGTCGGTGCGGGCCTATTGCCCTGAGATCTTTGGTCTCCCCGCCACTGGTATAACGCGGCGAGGACCAGGGAGTCGAGATCCCAGGGGAGGCTGCCGGCCAGGACCAGCGCAGCATCGGTGGAGGTGGTGCGGTAGGCTCGCGCTAAACGCAGGGCTAACACCCTTTGAGCCTTCCGCAAGACAGTCACGTTCTCGGACGAGAGGGCGTCATGCCACACCGGGGCACCGTAAAGTGCCATCGAGCGGACCACCCCTAGGTACAGTCGTCGAGGAGCCGTCGACGGACCACCCAGGTTTGGCAGTAACCGGCTCAAAGCACCCGCGGTCGCATTGAGCTTGGTAGCGAGCTGACGGAAATGGGCTTTGAACCGCCACCTTCCGTCAAGCACAAGCCCAAGGTACCGGATGGTGGATGAAACCGGGATCAGAACCCCATCCACCATCAACCCAGTGCCCGCAGGCGGCGCACGTCGTCGGCCGTGAAAACACAGCGCCTCAGACTTCTCCAGCGCCACCCGCAGCCCCAAAAGGCGGATTCGGTGTACCATCACAGCGACCCCAGCAGTCGCACGACGTGCAGCATCGGCAAAAGAGTCACCGCGAGCTGTCAGCAGGGTATCGTCGGCGTAACAAGTCACGCCAACCCCCGCGACGAACTGGCCGCGGAGAGCCCAATCGAATCCGATGTTCCACAAGAGTGGCCCTAAGACCGACCCCTGTGGAACGCCGCATCCGGCCAAGTGCCGCAAACGACCGTCCACCGAATCACACGCAACCTCTCGTCCTTCCAGGTACGATGCGATGGTGTCCTGCAGGTAAACAGGCACTCCGTGGAATCGGAGCGCCTGCTTTATCGTGGTCCACGGCAGCGTGTTGAACGCGTTAGCAATGTCGATAGACACGGCCAACAGCACACCGCCGCTCTCCACCGCTTCGCTGGCGAGCGATTTTACCCGCAGGATAGCATCGATCGTAGAGCGCTCTCTCCTGAAGCCATACTGCACATCCGACAAATTCGGCCCATCCGTATCCAGGTGCCGAACGAGGCGGTTTGCAACGACTCTTTCAAAGAGCTTGCCCACCTCATCCAGCAACACGATCGGACGGTATGCCGAAGGGGAGTCGGTCGGACGTCCGTCTTTCTTCAGAAGCACGAGCCTCCCTTCCTTCCATAGCGCCGGGAAGCGCCCCTGTTCTAGGCAAGCGGTTAGGAGCCTACGAAGGCGGTCACCCAGTATATCCGATACGAGAACCCAGATTTTACCTGGAATCCCGTCAGGACCCGGGGCCACGTTCTTGGCCTTCAACCGCTCTATTGCCGCGCCGAACTCACCCTCGGACACGGGGTCAGGGGGCTCTCTGGAGGCCACGGGGTGTGGCAACATCGAAGGCAGGGTGTGTTCCACCTGAGCTGGGAACAAGGTGGACACGACTCTTCGGAGGAACTCGGGCTCTAGCCTTTCCGTGACCGGGGGTGCCCATGGGCGGAGTTTTCCCCGCACCGTGCGGTACGGGCGTCCCCACGGATCGGCATCGAGCGATGCAAGGAGCTCCTCCCTCGCCTTGAGTTTCGCCTCCAGGATGGCGATCTTGAGCGCCTGCTTCGCTTCTCTGTAGGCCTGATAAAGCGGCTCGTCCAGCGCCGGATCACGGCGTCTGCGTCTTCGGTGTCTGGCTGAGGCGCGACGCGCCGCGATACATACGCGGCGCAGCTCCGCAACCTCATCCGTCCACCAATAGACGTTCCGCCGGGGAAGGGACGGTCCGGACCGAGGCATGGACGCGTCACACGCGTCCGTAACGGCCTCCCGGAACCACTCCGCTTCCGCATCCACTTGGACGGGCTCAGGACCTACAGGTAGCCAGGCCTTAACGACCGCAGCTTCCCGCGCTGTTTCCTTGTCCAGGCAACTGAGCCTCCATCGGGGGTATGTCGGGTGGGGTGTACCGCTCGGAGGGATCACGGGACCGGAGGCGGAGATGTCAAACCGGATGTACCGGTGATCCGACAATTCTTCCGCCTCTGTGACCACTCTCCAGTCACTGATTCGAGCTGCAACCGCGGGGGTCGCGAACGTTATGTCCACGACGGACTCCCCCTGCGGTCGCACGCAAGTGGGTTCGGTCCCCACGTTGACGATAACAAGTCCGTTGGACACCGCCCAGTCCAGCAGACTCTCCCCTTTGGGGTCAGTGTGACGTGAGCCCCAGGCTATATTCTTGGCGTTGAAGTCGCCGCCAACGATCACCGGCAAGGTGGACTGACGGAGAACCGACCCGAAACGGTCCAGGTCGGCCTCGAACTCGCTCCTGGTTCGGCTGGGGGGGCAATAGACACCCACCAGCAGAAACTCCCTGCACTTGGCGGCGACGAAACCGCTTTGCCGGGCTACAACGTCAATGGGATGCGCCCCTGATACCATGATGGCCGACAGGCCGCTCACGTCCCCGACCCAATTCTCCCGGTCAGCCGGTATGAAGTAGGGTTCGGAGACGAGGACGGCGTCTATGGACCACTCCGCCGCGTGCTGCAGGAGGATATCCTGCGCAGCGGCAGAGTGGTTCACATTCGCCTGCAGAACGCTGAAGGCCATGCTAAGCTGTTGTATTTTCTGCCTCCATGTTTGTGGGCCTTTCGGCCGTGGACGGTGCGGCTGGAGTCCTGGCTGCTGTCCTTCCTGCTTGTTTGCCACGCTTGGGTGGTTTGCAGCTCTTGCTGCCCACCCGGTGGTTCGCGGGCAATCTTGCGTCCGCGCACAGAGGGCAGTGCGGCGAGGCAGTGCACCCCCTGGCTGTATGCCCTGGAGTACCACAGCGGTAGCACAGGCTACTGCGGTCGATTGTCGAAGGACAGTTCTCGCGGGCGTGTCCCACCTCCAGGCACCGGAAGCACTTAAGTGGCAACCGGTCCATCAGCCTGGTCTGGGCGGAGACCCATCCCACTAAAACCCTCCCCTTGACAACCTTTTGGGCTGCAGCTATCGGCACCTTAACAATGCAGGCTCCTGTGCCCTGAAATGACCGACCAATCGACCCCACCTGGACAGATTTGGGATCACAGCCACCCACCTTGGCGACAGCTTCTGCGACTTCTACTTTAGTAGCAGAGTCGTCGAGTCCCGAAATCCGGACGTCGACGCACTTCGTAGGCCGAGTCACTTTCGCGATCGCCTCGGGGATGACTTCTCGCATCTTGGCTGCCAGTGTGTCAGCTTTCCTCTCGCTGTCGGGGCCGGTGATTTCCAGGACCTTACCGCCAGTCTTGGCGACGCGTTTAAGATCCGCGACTTCCTCCTCCAGGCGCTTGTTTGCGGCTTGCAGCCGTCGCGTCTCCTCGTCAATCGTCCTCGAACTGAGAATATCCACCGCCCGCGTAATCGAGGTGGCAGCCTCCTTCAGGGCGCGCTGAAAGCTGCCCTTCAGGTTTCCGGACTTGGCCACGCAGAACAGAACTGTGTCCGTGGCAGCCCGGATCTGGCCGCTCAGCTCTTCCGCGGTGGCATCCCTCACGGAGAACTCGTTTATGTTTCGCCTGTGCACAAGCCGCTCCGCTAGGCGAGAAGCCTCCTCCTCGGCTTCTACAATGGCCGCACGGCGCTTCTCATCCAGTAACTGCTCGCGGGCTTTGCCTACACCTACGCACTCCCCACGGGTAGGTGGGCGACTCCGGCCTCTGCGGGCAGCGGTGACCTTGTCTGCCGGGATTTTAGCAGGGAAGAGGACTGAAGATTCCTCATCAGCTCGCCGTTTGCCGGCTCTGGTTGTCCTGCCGCTGGCCCGAGACCCAGACGGCGATCTTGACGTCATGCCTGAAGACGCAGACTCGTAAGGGTCCACGATCTGCAGGCTATCCTCCAAGCTTTGTTTGTCATGTCCGGTTGAGGGGGAATCACCAAGTGACATCCCCTTTTTGTCACGTCTGGTAATGGTTACCTCGTCCTCAGACTCGGAAAAATCCCCGGGCCTAAAGAAGTGGCTACCTGTCTGTCCCATCTGTGGTGTAATACACCGTTCAAGCCGGACAACGGGAATCCTGGAAAGGATGTCTCCATGATCCTTCACTTTCGTCTCTCCTTGAGCGCCTAGCGCTCGGGGGTTGGTCGCTATTTTTGATATTTCCTTATTCGAGCAAGCCATGTCCGTTATCTGTATCTATTCAGTCGGTGGTGACCCCACCCACCACGGAGCCCCATCTGGGGAGGTGCCACTGACACCCCAGGGTTTTCCACCGACCATAGCAGGGACGCCACTTCCCTTTCGGGCAGACTAGCACGGGATCTTTGACGAGACGGTTGGGGCAAGGTGAGCACGCGTCGACCAGAACGCGCAACATCACCGAGCCCGCCGCCTGCCCTGCCCCCCGTACCCCCCGCGTCACCGTTGGACGAGGGTTAAGCCGCTCGCCCGCAGCCGAATAACCCGTGGACCGGCTACTCCACGGGCCCCCCGTGTGCCCGGAATCCGAGGCCAAAGACAGCGTGTTGCCTGGGTGGTCTGCCTCAGGCTCAACGTCCAGGACCCTCTTCTCCCAGGATTACGGGACCCAGCGCACGGCACAAATGCGCTGCCCGGGTTGTCATGATGACAGGCTACAACCCGGGAAGAACCCACGGATCCGGGCAATATGCCCCGACGACCCAATGCCCTCTGACCCGGACAAACGCCCCGCCGGTCTAGGCACCCCTATCTACGCCTCAGGTACTCAAGCCGCTCTGGTCCATTCCTTCGAGGAGGAGCAGGCAGAGCGGCGAATACAAGAGGTCTTGAGCCATAAGGCCTTCCCTTCCGGCCCGACAGGTCCGCCGAGTTGACAAAACCTGCCGCGCTCTGGTTTTGGTTCGCGCCGGCCGAAGCCGGTACCCCCCATATCTGGGAGGCGTTCCCCTATCCACCACCTGGGGACGCGCCCGATGCGGGACCAGTAACCCGACACGGGAACCTTTTTTTTTTTTTTTTTGGTATCGCTGGAAAATGCTTTACGCATACCTGCCGCCCTCGGGGGAAGGCAGCAGGTTATGTGGGACTCTCCCCGATCGGGGCATACCCACTAAAAACCAGCGGCGTTCTCGGGAGCCATGAGTTCGGGGCCACGAGTCAGCGCCATAAGCACACATCCGCGGCCCCTCACTGACTAGACCGACACACGGTCTCACCCGATCTGAAGAGGGCAAGTGCCCCTGCCTCCAGCGCCGAAGGAGGTTATCCTCCGGCTTGATGTCCCGACGATGCGTAGAACGCATTACACACCATCGCGCCTCTTAGTGGGAAGCGGACGCCCCCGCGTCCACGACCCGAGGCACAGGGAGGGGCATGTGCAGGTGGTGGAGGTTCCTCCTGCGCCCAGTACGCCTTCGGCGCATAAGGAGTGCGTCAGCCGCAGCCTCTCGCTCTCGCTCCGCGCTCTCCTTTTCGGCGATCACCCGCTCGCAAAATGCGGCCATGGCTCGCCAAGCCTCCCTGTCTTCGACCATACGCCGGACTATAGAGCCCAGGCTGAGGTCGGTCCCCACGTGTGCTCGGAGGGCACGGCGGTCAGCGACCCACGCCGGGCACACCTCGAGGGTGTGCTGTGCCGTATCCTCCGGAGCATCGCAGTGCCAGCATCGGGTTGTGGGTTCCCTGCCTATGCGGCAGAGGTATGACCCAAAGCACCCGTGGCCTGTAAACACCTGCGACATCCGGTATGTCACTTGGCCGTGTGGTCGCTCGACCCATTCACGAAGAACGGGGAGTACGGCTTCAATGACCCGGACGCCAAAGTGGCTACTGGCCAATCTACGGCGCCACTGCTCGTGGGCTAGCTCTGTGAGCTGTGTCCTTTCCGATTCCACCTCCGTCGGTGCGGGCCTATTGCCCTGAGATCTTTGGTCTCCCCGCCACTGGTATAACGCGGCGAGGACCAGGGAGTCGAGATCCCAGGGGAGGCTGCCGGCCAGGACCAGCGCAGCATCGGTGGAGGTGGTGCGGTAGGCTCGCGCTAAACGCAGGGCTAACACCCTTTGAGCCTTCCGCAAGACTGTCACGTTCTCAGACGAGAGGGCGTCATGCCACACTGGGGCACCGTAAAGTGCCATCGAGCGGACCACCCCTAGGTACAGTCGTCGAGGAGCCGTCGACGGACCACCCAGGTTTGGCAGTAACCGGCTCAAAGCACCCGCGGTCGCGTTGAGTTTGGTAGCGAGCTGACGGAAATGGGCCTTGAACCGCCACCTTCCGTCAAGCACAAGCCCAAGGTACCGGATGGTGGATGAAACCGGGATCAGAACCCCATCCACCATCAACCCAGTGCCCGCAGGCGGCGCACGTCGTCGGCCGTGAAAACACAGCGCCTCAGACTTCTCCAGCGCCACCCGCAGCCCCAAAAGGCGGATTCGGTGTACCATTACAGCGACCCCAGCAGTCGCACGACGTGCAGCATCGGCAAAAGAGTCACCGCGAGCTGTCAGCAGGGTATCGTCGGCGTAACAAGTCACGCCAACCCCCGCGACGAACTGGCCGCGGAGAGCCCAATCGAATCCGATGTTCCACAAGAGTGGCCCTAAGACCGACCCCTGCGGAACGCCGCATCCGGCCAAGTGCCGCAAACGACCGTCCACCGAATCACACGCAACCTCTCGTCCTTCTAGGTACGATGCGATGGTATCCTGCAGGTAAACAGGCACTCCGTGGAATCGGAGCGCCTGCTTTATCGTGGTCCACGGCAGCGTGTTGAACGCGTTGGCAATGTCGATAGACACGGCCAACAGCACACCGCCGCTCTCCACCGCTTCGCTGGCGAGCGATTTTACACCCGACACGGGAACCTAACCTTTTTTTTTTTTTTTTTTTTTTTTTTTTTTTTTTTAACGTCAGGAAATGCAGATTACGCACCGTACCTCTCCGTCGGGGAACGGAGAGGCGTGTGTGGGACTCCCCCGGATACGCCCCCGGGTATACCCACTAAAACCTGACGACGCCCGCCGTGATTGTTGGCTGTGACAGCAGGGGCCGCGGTGTCTCAACAGTCCCACGACCCTTGCCAGCGCAACCTCCACCCTCTATCAAGGGCGGATCTCCACGGAGTGGGGCAATCCCACTCCCTACGGCACACTGGCGCCTCAGGAGGGTCCCTTGTGATTGGACAGAGGTGTCCCCACACCGTCTGTCCGAGACCCTCCCGACGAGGCGAGCCACGCCCGACGGCAAATGCACGCCGAGCTCGCCCAGAGGACCAAAGTCCTCAGGACATCCCCTGCCTCCTCTGCTAAACCAGAGGGGTGCCGGGAGTCCAACGACTTATAGTGAGCCGCCGCTCGATGCGAGACAGACGCGACTCACTATGGCCACTGCCGCCCGATACGGGAACAGACGCAGCGGCACTCTCCACGGAGCATCTTGGCTTCACCCGCCGCTGGATTGCGACAGGCTACTGAGCCCCCTCGCCACGACAAGGCGTGCTCCATTCGAGGGGGACGGGAACCTAACCTAACCTAACCTTTTTTTTTTTTTTGGTTTCGCTGGAAAATGCTTTACGCATACCTGCCGCCCTCGGGGGAAGGCAGCAGGTTATGTGGGACTCTCCCCGATTGGGGCATACCCACTAAAAACCAGCGGCGTTCTCGGGAGCCATGAGTTCGGGGCCACGAGTCAGCGCCATAAGCACACATCCGCGGCCCCTCACTGACTAGACCGACACACGGTCTCACCCGATCTGAAGAGGGCAAGTGCCCCTGCCTTCAGCGCCAGAGGTGGTTATCCTCCGGCTTGATGTCCCGATGATGCGTAGAACGCATTACACACCATCGCGCCTCTTAGTGGGAAGCGGACGCCCCCGCGTCCACGACCCGAGGCACAGGGAGGGGCATGTGCAGGTGGTGGAGGTTCCTCCTGCGCCCAGTACGCCTTCGGCGCATAAGGAGTGCGTCAGCCGCAGCCTCTCGCTCTCGCTCCGCGCTCTCCTTTTCGGCGATCACCCGCTCGCAAAATGCGGCCATGGCTCGCCATGCCTCCCTGTCTTCGACCATACGCCGGACTATAGTGCCCAGGCTGAGGTCGGTCCCCACGTGTGCTCGGAGGGCACGGCGGTCAGCGACCCACGCCGGGCACACCTCAAGGGTGTGCTGTGCCGTATCCTCCGGAGCATCGCAGTGCCAGCATCGGGTTGTGGGTTCCCTGCCAATGCGGCAGAGGTATGACCCAAAGCACCCGTGGCCTGTAAACACCTGCGACATCCGGTATGTCACTTGGCCGTGTGGTCGCTCGACCCATTCACGAAGAACGGGGAGTACGGCTTCAATGACCCGGACGCCAAAGTGGCTACTGGCCAATCTACGGCGCCACTGCTCGTGGGCTAGCTCTGTGAGCTGTGTCCTTTCCGATTCCACCTCCGTCGGTGCGGGCCTATTGCCCTGAGATCTTTGGTCTCCCCGCCACTGGTATAACGCGGCGAGGACCAGGGAGTCGAGATCCCAGGGGAGGCTGCCGGCCAGAACCAGCGCAGCATCGGTGGAGGTGGTGCGGTAGGCTCGCGCTAAACGCAGGGCTAGCACCCTTTGAGCCTTCCGCAAGACTGTCACGTTCTCGGACGAGAGGGCGTCATGCCACACCGGGGCACCGTAAAGTGCCATCGAGCGGACCACCCCTAGGTACAGTCGTCGAGGAGCCGTCGACGGACCACCCAGGTTTGGCAGTAACCGGCTCAAAGCACCCGCGGTCGCGTTGAGTTTGGTAGCGAGCTGACGGAAATGGGCCTTGAACCGCCACCTTCCGTCAAGCACAAGCCCAAGGTACCGGATGGTGGATGAAACCGGGATCAGAACCCCATCCACCATCAACCCAGTGCCCGCAGGCGGCGCACGTCGTCGGCCGTGAAAACACAGCGCCTCAGACTTCTCCAGCGCCACCCGCAGCCCCAAAAGGCGGATTCGGTGTACCATTACAGCGACCCCAGCAGTCGCACGACGTGCAGCATCGGCAAAAGAGTCACCGCGAGCTGTCAGCAGGGTATCGTCGGCGTAACAAGTCACGCCAACCCCAGCGACGAACTGGCCGCGGAGAGCCCAATCGAATCCGATGTTCCACAAGAGTGGCCCTAAGACCGACCCCTGTGGAACGCCGCATCCGGCCAAGTGCCGCAAACGACCGTCCACCGAATCACATGCAACCTCTCGTCCTTCCAGGTACGATGCGATGGTGTCCTGCAGGTAAACAGGCACTCCGTGGAATCGGAGCGCCTGCTTTATCGTGGTCCACGGCAGCGTGTTGAACGCGTTGGCAATGTCGATAGACACGGCCAACAGCACACCGCCGCTCTCCACCGCTTCGCTGGCGAGCGATTTTACCCGCAGGATAGCATCGATCGTAGAGCGCTCTCTCCTGAAGCCATACTGAACATCCGACAAATTCGGCCCATCCGTATCCAGGTGCTGAACGAGGCGGTTTGCAACGACTCTTTCAAAGAGCTTGCCCACCTCATCCAGCAACACGATCGGACGGTATGCCGAAGGGGAGTCGGTCGGACGTCCGTCTTTCTTCAGAAGCACGAGCCTCCCTTCCTTCCATAGCGCCGGGAAGCGCCCCTGTTCTAGGCAAGCGGTTAGGAGCCTACGAAGGCGGTCACCCAGTATATCCGATACGAGAACCCAGATTTTACCTGGAATCCCGTCAGGACCCGGGGCCACGTTCTTGGCCTTCAACCGCTCTAATGCCGCGCCGAACTCGCCCTCGGACACGGGGTCAGGGGACTCTCTGGAGGCCACGGGGTGTGGCAACATCGAAGGCGGGGTGTGTTCCACCTGAGCTGGGAACAAGGTGGACACGACTCTTCGGAGGAACTCGGGCTCTAGCCTTTCCGTGACCGGGGGTGCCCATGGGCGGAGTTTCCCCCGCACCGTGCGGTACGGGCGTCCCCACGGATCGGCATCGAGCGATGCAAGGAGCTCCTCCCTCGCCTTGAGTTTCGCCTCCAGGATGGCGATCTTGAGCGCCTGCTTCGCTTCTCTGTAGGCCTGATAAAGCGGCTACTACGGTCGATTGTTGAAGGACAGTTCTCGCGGGCGTGTCCCACCTCCAGGCACCGGAAGCACTTAAGTGGCAACCGGTCCATCAGCCTGGTCTGGGCGGAGACCCATCCCACTAAAACCCTCCCCTTGACAACCTTTTGGGCTGCAGCTATCGGCACCTTAACAATGCAGGCGCCTGTGCCCTGGAAAGAGCGACCAATAGACCCCACCTGGACAGATTTGGGATCACAGCCCCCCACCTTGGCGACAGCTTCCGCGACTTCTACCTTAGTAGCAGAGTCGTCGAGTCCCGAAATCCGGACATCGACGCACTTCGTCGGCCGAGTCACTTTCGCGATCGCCTCGGGGATGACTTCTCGCATCTTGGCTGCCAGTGTGTCAGCTTTCCTCTCGCTGTCGGGGCCGGTGATTTCCAGGACCTTACCGCCAGTCTTGGCGACCCTGAAACGGATCCCGGAGATCCCCAACGCACCGATATCAATGGCCTGCTTGGCCCGGCCCATAACTGATTCGTAGGAATGCTCCTTTGCCTCCAGCACTCCCGGTTGCATCGCCACCAGAATGGCGGCGGTCCTCGGCGGGCGGAGGTTCGGAGTCTTCCTCGGGGCAGTTGTATTCTTCAACTGGGCCGGAGGTGGCTGCCTCGGGGCGGAACTAGTGGCCGCTTTTTTCCCCCGCCGAACTACCACTGTCCACGACTCGGCTCCAGGGCCTGCTGCGGACTGAGTTGTCGGGGGGGTGCTGCCAGCTTGGGAGGCAGAAGCGGGCGCGGACTGCTGGCCCTGGTTACAGGCCTTCTTCCGCTTGCTTCGCTTTCGCCTTTTATTCTCCCCTACGGGGACTGCGCCGGCAGTCGAGGTCGTGGCCACAGGGGCGGACACCTCGGACGGCGCTTTGCCCGTCTGGGGAGAAGCGGCTCTCCTGGGCGGTGCTGTGGTCGGCGGCTGCTTCTTCACCTTGTCGGCGGCAGCAGAACGGCGCTCAACCTGAGCCTTGCGAGCGTCCGCAGCAAGTGGCGGGCGCAGGCGAGGCTCAGGGAGCAGCCGATCTTGTATGGACGCCAATTTGGCATCCATCATGCCTCCGAACTGGCGCATGAGGCGCTGTTCAAACTCCTCCTCAAAGGGGGCGGAGTGAGGTTGGGTTCCGCTTGGAGCTGCAGGGTGGATATCCGCAAGCCTCTCAGCCCGGAGCTCCTGGACGACGCGTTTAAGGTCCGCGACCTCCTCCTCCAGGCGTTTGTTCGCGGCTTGCAGCCGCCGCGTCTCCTCATCGGTTGTCCTCGAGCTGAGGATTTCGACCGCTCGTGTTATAGAGGTGGCGGCCTCCTTCAGGGCACGCTGGAAGCTGCCCTTCAGGTTTCCGGACTTCGCCACGCAGAACAATACTGTGTCCGTGGCAGCCCGGATCTGGCCACTCAGCTCTTCCGCGGTTGCATCTCTCACCGAGAACTCGCTCCTATTCCGTCCGTGCAAAAGCCTTTCTGCGAGGCGCGAAGCCTCCTCTTCAGCCTCCACGATTGCTGCACGACGCTTCTCGTCGAGCAGCTGCTCGCGGGCTCTGCCTACACCTACACACTCCCCATGGGTAGGAGGGCGGCCCCGGCCTCTGCGGGCCGCAGTGCTTTTGTCTGCTGGGACTTTGGCAGGCGAGAGATCTGAAGAGACCTCATCTGCGCGCCGTTTGCCGGCTCTCGTGGTCCTGCCGCTGGTGCGTGAAACCGACGGCGATCTCGACAAAATGCCCGAAGATGCAGACTCATAAGAATCCGCAATCTCCAGGCTGTTGTCCAATCCCTGTTTATTACATCCGGTAAGGGTGACCTCGTCCTCAGACTCGGAGAAATCCCCGAGCCTAAAAAACTGGCTACCCGACTGTCCCGCCTGTGGTGTAATACATCGTTCGAGCCGAACGACTGGCATCCTGAAAAGGACGTCACCATCACCCTCTCTCTTTCCTTCTTTGTGAGCGCCTTGCGCTCGGGGGTTGGTCGCTAAATTAGAAGATTTATTGTTTGAGCAAGCCATCTTCAATTTCCTTCTATATTCAGTCGGTGGTGACCCCACCCACCACGGAGCCCCATCTGGGGAGGTGCCACTGACACCCCAGGGTTTCCCACCGACCATAGCAGGGACGCCACTTCCCTTCCGGGCAGACTAGCACGGGATCTTTGACGAGACGGTTGGGGCAAGGTGAGCACGCGTCGACCAGAACGCGCAACATCACCGAGCCCGCCGCCTGCCCTGCCCCCCGTACCCCCCGCGTCACCGTTGGACGAGGGTTAAGCCGCTCGCCCGCAGCCGAATAACCCGTGGACCGGCTACTCCACGGGCCCCCCGTGTGCCCGGAATCCGAGGCCAAAGACAGCGTGTTGCCTGGGTGGTCTGCCTCAGGCTCAACGTCCAGGACCCTCTTCTCCCAGGATTACGGGACCCAGCGCACGGCACAAATGCGCTGCCCGGGTTGTCGTGATGACAGGCCACAACCCGGGAAAAACCCACGGATCCGGGCAAATGCCCCGACGACCCCAAAGCCCTACGACCCGGGCAAACGCCCCGCCGGTCTAGGCACCCCTATCTACGCCTCAGGTACTCAAGCCGCTCCGGTTCATTCCTTCGAGGAGGAGCAGGTGGAACAGCGAATACGAGAGGTCTTGAGCCATAAGGCCTTCCCCTCTGGCCCGACAGGCCCGTCGAGTTGACAAGACCTGCCGCGCTCTGGTTTTGGTTCGCGCCGGCCGAAGCCGGTACCCCCCATATCTGGGAGGCGTTCCCCTATCCACAACCTGGGGACGCGCCCGATGCGGGACCAGTAACCCGACACGGGAACCTAACCTTTTTTTTTTTTTTTTTAACGTCAGGAAATGCAATTACGCACCGTACCTCCTCCGTCGGGGAACGGAGGGGCGTGTGTGGGACTCCCCCGGATTCGCCCCCGGGTATACCCACTAAAACCTGACGACGCCTGCCGCGGTTGGTGGCTTTGACAGCAGGGGCCGCGGTGTCTCAACAGTCCCGCGACCCTTGCCAGCGCAACCTCCACCCTCCATCAGGAGGGCGGATCTCCACGGAGTGGGGCTATCCCACTCCCGACGGCACACTGGCGCCTCAGGAGGGTCCCTGGTGATTGGACAGAGGTGTCCCCACACCGTCTGTCCGAGACCCTCCCGACGAGGCGAGCCACGCCCGACGGCAAATGCACGCCGAGCTCGCCTAGAGGACCAAAGTCCTCAGGACATCCCCTGCCTCCTCTGATACACCAGAGGGGTGCTGGGAGTCCAACGACTTTTAGTGAGCCGCCGCTCGATGCGAGACAGACGCGACTCACTATGGCCACTGCCGCCCGATACGGGAACAGACGCAGCGGCACTCTCCACGGAGCATCTTGGCTTCACCTGCCGCTGGATTGCGACAGGCTACTGAGCCCCCTCGCCACGACAAGGCGTGCTCCATTCGAGGGGGACGGGAACCTAACCTAACCTAACCTAACCTAACCTAACCTAACCTTTTTTTTTTGTCCCGGTGGGAAAAAATGCATTGAATTGCATACCCGCCGCCGTGGTCAAGCGACGGGTTATGTGGGGCTCTCCCCACCAAAAGGGCGAGGCCTACCCACTAAAAAACCACCATTGAGCCGCCTCGATCACGATCTGGGAAATGAGCGGTATAGCAGGGCCTTCCCCGCCGTTCCCAGAACACGATTTGCCCGCTTGCGCAGGCCCGCCATGTGACCACTCCAGCTCAGTAGGGAGACCGCCAAAAGAGCAAGCCCCCCTACAGGACTATTTACAAAATGTATAATTATAAATCATAAAAATATAAATATACAAAAGCCTGTGCACAATAGATGCACAGGTGTAAATAGAACAATCTAAGTGTATAAATAATAATAAATTAATACATAACTTAAAACTATATATACACATGCTCGCTCGTAAAAAGCCCACCGTCTGGCGCCTTAACCTACCAAGACTAGACTTCAATGACTAGTTGCGGAGTTGACGGGCAAAAGCCCGTCGCCTCCGCCCGGCTCTCCTGCGGCGTTGGGGATCTGCGAGGGGGTTGTCCTCGCGCACCCGTTCCGCCTCCTCTTTCTTTTTCAGCACCTCTTCACAGAAAGTGCTGAACGCCTCCCACTTTTCGTCCCCACTTAGGACAGCTCGCACGATAGCGGGCATAAAAAGATTTGGGCCAATAGCAGCTACCAAATCCGCCCGCTCCCTCGCCCATTTCGGGCACTCTTGCAGCGTATGCTCCGCCGTGTCACTGGCGTGCCCACACTGATGGCAGACAGGGGTGCTCTCCCTACCGATTCTGTGCAGATACTTACCGAAGCACCCGTGCCCGGTAAGCATCTGCACCATCCTGTAGGAGAGCGAACCCCCCCGCCTCTCTATCCACTCTCTGAGCACCGGCTGGATGGCGGCTACCGTACGGTGGCCCAGGAAATGTCAATTACGCACCGTACCTCTCCGTCGGGGAACGGAGGGGCGTGTGTGGGACTCCCCCGGATACGCCTCCGGGTATACCCACTAAAACCTGACGACGCCCGCCGCGTTTGGTGGCTTTGACAGCAGGGGCCGCGGTGTCTCAACAGTCCCGCGACCCTTGCCAGCGCAACCTCCACCCTCCATCAGGAGGGCGGATCTCCATGGAGTGGGGCGATCCCACTCCAGTCGGCACACTGGCGCCTCAGGAGGATCCCTGGTGATTGGACAGAGGTGTCCCCACACCGTCTGTCCGAGACCCTCCCGACGAGGCGATCCACGCCCGGCGGCAAACGCACGCCGAGCTCGCCCAGAGGACCGAAGTCCTGGGACATCCCCTGCCTCCTCTGCTTAACCAGAGGGGTGCCGGGAGTCCAACGACTGATAGTGAGCCGCCGCTCGATGCGAGACAGACGCGACTCACTATGGCCACTGCCGCCCGATACGGGTAAAGACGCAGCGGCACTCTCCACGGAGCATCTTGGCTTCACCTGCCGCTGGATTGCGAGAGGCTACTGAGCCCCCTCGCCACGACAAGGCGTGCTCCATTCGAGGGGGACCGTACGGTGGCCCGCTTCAACCTAACCTAACCTAACCTAACCTTTTTTTTTTTTTTTTTTTTTTTGTCCCGGTGGGAAAAAATGCATGAAATTGCATACCCGCCGCCGTGGTCAAGCGACGGGTTATGTGGGACTCTCCCCGCCAGAAGGGCGAGGCCTACCCACTAAAAAAAACCACCATTGAGCCATCTCGATCACGATTTGGGAAATAAGCGGTGTAGCAGAGCCTTCCCCGCTGTTCCCAGAACGCGATTCGCCCGCTTGCGCAGGCCCACCATGCGACCACTTCGGCTCAGTAGGGCGACCGCCAAAAGAGCTAGCCACCCTACAGGACTATTTACAAAATGTATAAATATAAATCATAAAAAATATAAATTATAAATATACAACAACCTGTGCACAATAGATGCACAGGTGTAAACAGAACAATCTTAGTGTATAAATAATAATAAATTAATAGATAACTTAAAACTATATATACACATGCTCGCCAGACGGGGGTGTAAAAAGCCCACCGTCTGGCGCCTTAACCTACCAAGACTAGAATAAAATGACTAGTTGCGGAGTTGACGGGCAAAAACCCGTCTCCTCCGCCCGACTCTCCTTCGGCGTTGGGGATCAGCGATAGGATCGTCTTCGCGCTCCCTTTCAGCCTCTTCTTTTTTATTCAGCACCTCTTCGCAGAAGGTGCTGAAGGCCTCCCAGCATGTGTCCTTCGCTAAAATAGCTTTGACGACTGCAGGCAGCGATAGGTCTGAACCGATTTCAGCCACTAGTGCCGCCCGTTCCCTTGCCCATTCCGGGCACTCTTGCACTGTGTGCTCGGCCGTATCCACGGCATGCCCGCACTGATGGCAGACAGAGGTTCTCTCCCTACCAATCCTGTGCAGATACTTCCCAAAGCAGCCATGCCCGGTCAATACCTGCACCATTCTGTAGGAGAGAGAACCTGTGCGCCTCTCTACCCAGTCCCTGAGCACTGGCTGGATAGCAGCTATCGAACGGTGGCCCGCTCCCGGCTCCTCCAAGCGGTTCGACCACATATCGATAGCCGTATTGCGAGACTCCTCCCGCCAGCGCTCGACCTCTTCATTCGATGGCATTGTGCCTTCCAATTTGGCTGCCGCGGACTTTGAGTACACTTCCGTGAGCACCCTTGCCTCCAACTCCCACGGTAGGGTTCCAGCTAACGCGCAAGCCGCTTCTCCTGATACCGTGCAGAAAGCCCGCACTATGCGGTTGGTGATTGCGCGCTGTGGTCGCCGAAGCACGGCGAGGTTTTCCCTCTTGAGGGCATCAACCCATATGGGGGCGCCGTAGAGTGCCATTGATTTTATAACGTTGGCAAATAAACGTCGACATGCCGTATAGGGGCCACCTAGATTCGGCATAATACGGCTGAGAGCGCCGGCCGTCCTTACTAGCTTCGGAGCCAAGTAACCGAAGTGGGCCTTAAAGTTCCAACGGCTATCGAGGACCAATCCTAGGTACTTCATGGTACTCCCGACGCCGATGGAGACGCCACCCACTACGATTTCTGCTCCCGCTGGTGGTGCATTCCGAGGCCCGTGAAAACACAGGGCCTCTGATTTGTGCAACGCTACTGTGAGCCCCAGCCGCCTTATTCTGTCCACTACTTGTGCAACGCTAGCGGTCGCCAGGATTGCAGCTTGTCGGTACGTTCCTCCCTTCGCGGTAACCAGCGTGTCATCCGCGTAACAGATCACGCTGGCTCCCCTCAATGTGGCACCTCGTATTGCCCAGTCGTAACCGATGTTCCACAGGAGCGGCCCTAAGACTGACCCCTGTGGAACGCCGCACGACACCCTTCGGCTGGCCCAACCCTCATTTGTCGGGAACGTTATTACTCTGTCAGCGAGATAGTTGGCCACTATTCGCTGCAGGTATGTTGGCACACTGTGGTATTTCAGCGCCTCCGTGATGCAGCCATGTGGGAGGGAGTTAAAGGCATTGGCGATGTCTAACGACACCGCCACCACGACTCCGCCTTTATCGACTTCATCTTTGGCGATGTTCCTAACCCGAGCGATTGCGTCTATCGTGGACCTTCCCCGCCGAAATCCAAACTGGTTGTCGGCTAGATCAGGTCCTGTCGTCTCCAGGTGACGCACCAGTCGGTTGGCCAACACTCTCTCAAAAAGCTTCGCTGCTTCATCCAACAGGACAATGGGCCTGTATGCTGATGGTGAGTTGGCAGGCCGGCCATCTTTTTTCAGCAGCACTAGTTTTCCCCTCTTCCACGCGAGCGGAAAATGACCTTCCCGCAAGCATGTCGAGAGGAGTGCTCGAAATCTCGGCTCGAGACCGTCTTTCATGGCCATTACCCATGCTTTCCCGGGAACGCCATAAAGACCGGGGGCGGTGTTCTTGGCCTGGAGACGTTGGACCGCGGCTCCCAGCTCTCCCTCGGTTATTTCTGGAACCTCCTCATTTTCATCTCCCACCGACTGGTATCTGATTGGCGGCGTAAATTCGGATCCTTCCGGGAAAAGGGCTTCTACTACATTTTGCAGTAGGCCAGCATCCAAGGTGGTGGTGAGTGGGGGGGCCCATGGCCGCAGTTTGCTCATCACGAGCCGATACGGTCTCCCCCACGGGTCTTGGTTCAGGGTGGAGAGGAGCTCCTCCCAAGCGGCGTTTTTAGCCGCTCCAATCGCACCCCGAAGAGTCTTCTTTGCCTGCTGGTATTCCCCATATAGCGAGGAGTCAAGGGCCTCATCCCTGTTTCCCCTACGTCGGTGCCGGGAGTAGCGCCTCCTGGCGTCTACACAAACTTCCCTCAGCCGAGCGAGTTCCGGAGACCACCAGTACACGGCCGTGCGTGGCGGCAACGCTCTCACACGGGGCATCGCCGCATCGCACACGTGCGACATGGCCTCGCGGAACCATTCGACTTCCCTGCTGATATCTACGCGCTCCGGCCAGGGCGACCAACTCTCAACCAGTGCTGCCACTTCAAAGGTGTCCCGATCCAAGCGTTTCAGAGCCCATCTTGGGCCGAGGTCCGTCGTGGGACGGTTTGAACTGCTCGGGGAAAGCTGGAGAGGGGAGATGTCCCAACGCACATACCTGTGGTCTGACAGCGTCTCGACCCCCACCAGCACCTCCCAGTTTAACCTAACCTAACCTTTTTTTTTTTTTTTTTTTTTTTAACGTCAGGAAATGCAATTACGCACCGTACCTCTCCGTTGGGGAACGGAGGGGCGTGTGTGGGACTCCCCCGGATACGCCCCCGGGTATACCCACTAAAACCTGACGACGCCCGCCGCGTTTGGTGGCTTTGACAGCAGGGGCCGCGGTGTCTCAACAGTCCCGCGACCCTTGCCAGCGCAACCTCCACCCTCCATCAGGAGGGCGGATCTCCACGGAGTGGGGCGATCCCACCCCCGACGGCACCCTGGCGCCTCAGGAGGGTCCCTGGTGATTGGACAGAGGTGTCCCCACACCGTCTGTCCGAGACCCTCCCGACGAGGCGAGCCACGCCCGACGGCAAATGCACGCCGAGCTCGCCCAGAGGACCAAAGTCCTCAGGACATCCCCAGCCTCCTCTGCTAAATCAGAGGGGTGCCGGGAGTCCAACGACTTTTAGTGAGCCGCCGCTCGATGCGAGACAGACGCGACTCACTATGGCCACTGCCGCCCGATACGGGAACAGACGCAGCGGCACTCTCCACGGAGCATCTTGGCTTCACCTGCCGCTGGATTGCGACAGGCTACTGAGCCCCCTCGTCACGACAAGGCGTGCTCCATTCGAGGGGGAACCTAACCTAACCTTTTTTTTTTTTTTTTTTTTTTTTTCGCTGGGAAAAATGCATTACGCATCCTACGCATCCCCACCCGTCGGGGGACGGATGGGGTATGTGGGACTCCCGGGGACTCCCGGTATACCCACTAAACGACCCAGCGGCACTCCCGCATCGCCTTTGGTGGCGGGGTTCTGGGAATCGGCATAGCCTTTGCTTCCATTTCCCCGCCGGCGTTTGCCCGCCTTGCAGCGGCGGGCCCGTCACGCCCCTCCCGCATATGGGAAGGGGCTCGAGGATGACTCGCGGTGCTCGGTCATCCTCGTTCGGCTGGGTGATAAGCAGTGCAATGCGGACGAGGGCGCCCCCGCGCCTGTCGCCCGCTGCTTATCACCGGGGGAGAAGAGGGTGGTCGACCACCCTCCTTCTCCTGCCTCTTCTTCGGCGAAGAAGTGGCGCGAGAGGATCGTCCTCCCGCGCGCGCTCCGCCTCCTCCTTCTGTGACATGACGTCTTCACAGAAGGAGGCTACCGCCACCCACGCCTCCTCGCTTCCCAACATGGCAATGGCCACGGCGGGAAGCGAGAGGTCCGGCCCGATCGCCGCAACAAGACTGTGGCGCTGCTCGGTCCACGACGGGCACACCTCAAGGGTGTGCTGTGCCGTGTCCTCCGCCGCGCCACAGTCTTGGCACGACGGGCTCTCCTCCCTCCCGATCCGGTGAAGGTACGACCCAAAGCAGCCGTGCCCGGATAGTACCTGCACCAACCGGAAGGTGAGAAAACCGTGCGGCCTGTCAAGCCAATCTTGCAGGACTGGCCCAAGCGCGTCGAGGGTGCGACGGCCGAAAACTGCGGAGGCAAGGTCCGCCATCCAATGATGGACGACGGCATCCCTCGCCTCCCGTCGAACAGCCTCGCGTTCTTCAGGGGCAGGGCGCTCACCGAGTGCCCTTCGCCCCGCCGTCCATTCATAGACTCTGGCTAGCACCCATGCCTCGAGTTCCCAAGGAGGGGTGCCAGCCAGAGCGCACGCCGCTGCGAAGCTTACCGAGCGGTAAGCCCGCGCCACCCTTTGCGCAATGGCCCTCTGGGGCACCCGCAAGGCTGTGGCATTCTCCCTTCTTTGAAGGGAGTCTGCCCAGATAGGCGCCCCGTACAGGGCTATGCTTTTCAGGATGCCGGCGTACAGCCGCCGGCATCGCCCGCCTGGCCCTCTCAAGTTAGGCATCAGCCATGAGAGGGCCCCCGCTGCCTTCAGCAGGCGCGACGACAGTCCGCTGAAATGCGGGCTGAAGCGCCACCTGCTGTCGAGCGTTAGACCCAGATATTTCATCTGGGTCTTTACCTCGATTCTGACGCCCTCCACATATATGTGGGCGTCAGGTGGACGGCGCTGCCGAGGCCCGTGGAAGAAAACGGCCTCGGTCTTATGTAACGCCACCGTCAATCTAAGGCGGCGGATCCTATCAGCGACTAGCGATCCGCCTGCCGAGGCCAGACTGGCCGCCTCACCAAAATTCCCCCCTCGGGCAGTGAGGAGAGTGTCATCTGCATAACAAATGACACTCGTGCCCCGGAGGAGGGTCCCGCGCAAAAGCCAGTCGAACCCGATGTCCCACAGGAGTGGTCCTAGGACTGACCCCTGCGGAACACCGGACTCAACCGGATATCGCCGGACCTGGCCAGCTTTGTCTACTAAGAGGACCGCTCTGTCCTCCAAGTAACTGGCCAGGAGGTCCCTCATATATCGGGGCACTCCGTGAAACCGGAGTGCCTCGAGGACGGTCGCATGGGGAAGGGTGTTGAAGGCATTGGCTATATCGAACGACACAGCCAACACTCCGTCCCCAGCATCCATCGCCTCCTTCACTGTACCCTTTAATAGGACGAGGGCGTCTATTGTCGAACGCTCAGGTCGAAAACCAAACTGAGCGTCCGACAGGTCCGGCCCAACCACCCTCAGGTGGTCTTTCAGGCGGGCGGCGATGATTCCCTCGAACATCTTACCGACCTCATCGAGCAGAACGATGGGTCGGTATGCCGAGGGAGAGTCCGCCGGGCGTCCTTCTTTTCGAAGGAGACATAAACGCCCCTCCTTCTACGGTTTCGGAAACCTTCTCGACGCGAAGCACGCGTCGAAGAGGTCCCGAAACCTTTCCTCCATTTCGGTGGCGGCTATTGCCACCACCCTTGCTGGGACGCCGTCTGGCCCTGGGGCCGTCTTTTTTGCACGAAGGCAGGTAACTGCCGTGCGAACCTCGGCTTCAGTGAGAGGAGGAGCCACCTGGTACTCCTCTTCCACCAGAATCGCACCCTGTGGAGGGTCCATTGCTGGTGGGGTGAAAGCGTTGGCCCTGCCTGGAAACAGGGACCGTACGACCCCATCCAGCACTGCCGGCTCAAGGGTCTCCGATACGGGGGGGCCGAAGGGACGCAGTTTGTTCCGCGCCGCCTTATATGGCCTCCCAAAAGGATCTCTGTCGAGGCCCTCCAGCAGCTCAGCCTGCGCCGAGTCCTGGGCGGCGAACATCTCCTTTCTGAGGACCCGCTTTGCCTCCACATACAAGTCGTGAAGGCGGTTCTCATTCTCCCGGTCGCGCATTCGACGCCGCCGGCTTCGAGCGTACTCCCTTCGAGCCACCACGCAGGCAGTACGAAGTGCCGCCAACTCCTCCGACCACCAATAGACGGCGCGTCGGGGAGGTGGTCGACGAGACCGAGGCATACTAGAGTTGCATACCTCGGTCAATGACTCCCTCTGCTCTGCCGCGGCAGCGTCTACGTCCACGACATTTACGTCTGGCGAAAGCCAGTCCTGGACGAACGCTGCCTCCCTCGCTGCCTCCCTGTCCAGGTGAACTAAGGCCCACCGAGGGAACGGAGATTGGCCCGGAGGAGTCGTTCTCTGGGGACCTTGGGTGGAGATCTCGAACCGCACATAGCGGTGGTCCGAGAAAGTCTCCATCGTGTCCACCCGCCAGTTTGTAACACGCGTGGCTAGGGTGGGTGAGGCAAAAGTGACGTCCACAATTGACCCACCCCACCGCCGCACGCACGTTTGGACCTCCCCTCTATTGAGAAGGGAGAGCCCGGAGGAGGCTGCCCAGAGCTCGAGGGCCCGCCCGCGTGCATCGGTTGCTGGGTTACCCCAAACCACCGACTTGGCGTTCAGATCTCCCAGAACGGAGACCTGACGTTGCCCCACCCTTGATACCACGGCGGTGAGGACTCCAAGGAAGTCCTCAAAGTCTGACAGTGGTCGGTTTGGGGAGAAATATACCCCAACAAAGACTATGTCTCCCCACGCGGCGGCCACGTATCCCGGTCCCTTCTCTAAGAGCGAGAGGGGGGGGGAGTCTGTGGAAGACCGCGCCACAAGTGCTACTAAGCCGTCTCGATCCCCTAGCCAGCGGCCAGGGACAGAGTATGGCTCAGCGACAACCGCAACATCCACCAACCACTCAGCCATGGTCTGCACCAGCAGGTCCTGGGCCGCTCTGCAGTGGTTGGTGTTAGCCTGTAAAATGCGATGGACCACTGTCATTATTGGTCCATCGCATTGCCCTCTTCAGCCTGTTGCGAGGCCTCGACAGCCTCAACAGTGGCGGCAGCTGCAGCAGGTCGAGTTGGAGCCTGCGCTTGTCCCTTCTTTGGGGGAGGATTGCATTGCCTTCCTCCCATCACGTGGCCAGCTGGACGGCCACTGGCAGAGCACACCGCGCAGCGCGGTGTGGCAACACCGCACTCTGACGCCTTGTGCCCCGCTTCCCCGCAGCGGTAGCAGAGCTCCGACCTGTCCACTCGGGATGGGCACAGAGCTCTGGTGTGTCCTACGCCGAAGCACCTGAAACACCGGAAAGGCCGGTCCTCAAGTGCCCGGACCAAGGCCACACAAAACCCTACGGGGAGCCGTCTCTTGGCCAGTACGGCCTTTGCCGCGACGACCGGGCACTCCAGGCGAATAGCACCCAGACCACCGCGACCAGGCTTGATGGCCCCGCCCCGAATCGCTACCGCATCGCAGCCTCCTGTAGCGGCAACTGCCGCCACCACCTCGTCTTTTGTGACCGAGTCGTCGAGATCGGTCACTTCCAGTGCCGCGGTCTTCGTTGGCCTAGCAACTTTGGCCGCGTCCGCTATGACCTCTTGCAGCTTAGTTGCGAAGAGGTCTGCATTGGCGCCGCCCTGGGCCCCCGGAAACTCGAAGAGTCGAGCTCCAGTTTGGGTCCGGCGGCACGTCACCAGGCCAATACCCAGTGTGGCTGGGTTGGCGTTGGTACGAGCCCGTTTCAGGACGGATTCGTACGTCTCGCCCTTCTTCATGGCCTCCGGAGTAAGCGTCACTACGACGGCCGCGGTTTTGGGAGGAACCAGTTTCTTCCCACTCGGCTTGGAGGCTGCTTTCTCCCCCTTGCTCTTCCCCACTCCTTTGCTCGTCCCTTTGGACGAACCGGAGGGGACATTGGCAGGGGTAACAGGCAGCACCGCCTTTTTGGCACCTCTCTTTTTCCTTCCAACCACCTCAGTCCATTCGTTGGACGGAGTGCTGGAGGGAAGAAAGGCGTCTTCCCTCTGGGATGAGGCTGCCGCCACCTCAGTTGTAGCCGGCGGAGCCACCTTCTTTTTCCCTTTCCCTTTGCCCTTCGCAGGCTTAGGGGTCGAGGGAGGGGCCATCACGGCCAGGGCAGGGGCAGGGGCAAGAGAAGCCCTGTCCGCCGCCAACGGTGGCCTGACACGCCTTTCAGGCAGGAGCCTGTCTTCAATGCCAGCGATGCAGGCCCTCGTGAAGGCCCTCTCCTCCATCACAACCTTGCGGATGGTTTCCTCAAGGTTGGAGGAGGAGAGATCCACCGTCACTGCAGCAGGTGGGGCCTGTACAGGCCGCCCAATAGCCTCAGCCAGCTTCGTGTGAAGCTCGCTGACCTCCTTTGTGAGGCAGTCCACCCTCTTTTGGAGCTGCCTTACCTCGTCGGTGGTTGTGCGCTGCACCAACTCACCGATGATGCCACGAAGACTGGCAGCCCGGCACTTGAGGGCCTTTTGGAAGGTCCCCTTCAAATTCGAGGACTTAGAGGCGACTCTGACAATCTCCTCTTGGTCCTCTTCAGCCATCTTTTCTAACTCCGCTATGGAGTGATCCGCGTACATGACGCTTGACGTTCCATAGTCCGCCTTGGCTCTACGTGCGCGTGCCTGTGCCTCCTTAGCGGCAACCTCCTCTTCCAACTCCTGTTGGACTCGTGCCCTGTTCGCCACGTTCAGCTGACGTTGGGCATCCATCAGACCTACGTCGTGGCTAGTGCTAGCCAGGGTAGGGTTAGCAGGCTTTACAGCCTTGCTCTTCTTTTTCGGGCCACTTTTGGCTGAATCCGAAGAGCCCTCCGAACTCTGCCTCAAGTAGGCCCGCTTTTTCGCCTGACGGTCAGGCAGCTCCGCTACAAAGGTGTCACTGTCGGACTCCGACAGATCGTCCTCCCTGCAGACTACGCTCGCCGCAGATGGTGTACGGCTCGCCTTCGACGTCGAAGCGTCGTCGGGGGTGGCCCTGAGAAGGGCCGTTTGAGGTTGGCCCTGAGAAGGGCCTTTTTTAATGAAACGCCCGGAGGCGTCCCGCAAAGGTTTCGACATGTTGTCGAACCACAAAGATCGCACTTATCCGCTCTGAAAGTATACGATCGCACAGTGTTCGTTAGCCGCCTGTCTGCCACTCCGTTACGGTGGTCAGACGAGACGTTGCCCGGGGATCGCTGCGAGGAAGCCAACACTGCTGGGAACCCCAACCTAACCTTTTTTTTTTTTTTTTTTTTTTTTAACGTCAGGAAATGCAATTACGCACCGTACCTCCTCCGTCGGGGAACGGAGGGGCGTGTGTGGGACTCCCCCAGATACGCCCCCGGGTATACCCACTAAAACCTGACGACGCCCGCCGCGTTTGGTGGCTTTGACAGCAGGGGCCGCGGTGTCTCAACAGTCCCGCGACCCTTGCCAGCGCAACCTCCACCCTCCATGAGGAGGGCGGATCTCCACGGAGTGGGGCGATCCCACTCCCGACGGCACACTGGCGCCTCAGGTGGGTCCCTTGTGATTGGACAGAGGTGTCCCCACACCGTCTGTCCGAGACCCTCCCGACGAGGCGATCCACGCCCGGCGGCAAACACACGCCGAGCTCGCCCAGAGGACCGAAGTCCTGGGACATCCCCTGCCTCCTCTGCTTAACCAGAGGGGTGCCGGGAGTCCAACGACTGTTAGTGAGCCGCCGCTCGATGCGAGACAGACGCGACTCACTATGGCCACTGCCGCCCGATACGGGAACAGACGCAGCGGCACTCTCCACGGAGCATCTTGGCTTCACCTGCCGCTGGATTGCGACAGGCTACTGAGCCCCCTCGCCACGACAAGGCGTGCTCCATTCGAGGGGGACCCCAACCTAACCTTTTTTTTTTTTTTTTTTAACGTCAGGAAATGCAATTACGCACCGTACCTCTCCGTCGGGGAACGGAGGGGCGTGTGTGGGACTCCCCCGGATACGCCCCCGGGTATACCCACTAAAACCTGACGACGCCCGCCGCGTTTGGTGGCTTTGACAGCAGGGGCCGCGGTGTCTCAACAGTCCCGCGACCCTTGCCAGCGCAACCTCCACCCTCCATGAGGAGGGCGGATCTCCACGGAGTGGGGCGATCCCACTCCCGACGGCACACTGGCGCCTCAGGAGGGTCCCTTGTAATTGGACAGAGGTGTCCCCACACCGTCTGTCCGAGACCCTCCCGACGAGGCGAGCCACGCCCGACGGCAAATGCACGCCGAGCTCGCCTAGAGGACCAAAGTCCTCAGGACATCCCCTGCCTCCTCTGCTTAACCAGAGGGGTGCTGGGAGTCCAACGACTTATAGTGAGCCGCCGCTCGATACGAGACAGACGCGACTCACTATGGCCACTGCCGCCCGATACGGGAACAGACGCAGCGGCACTCTCCACGGAGCATCTTGGCTTCACCTGCCGCTGGATTGCGACAGGCTACTGAGCCCCCTCGCCACGACAAGGCGTGCTCCATTCGAGGGGGACCCCAACCTAACCTAACCTAACCTTTTTTTTTTTTTTTTTTTTACGTCAGGAAATGCCAATTACGCACCGTACCTCTCCGTTGGGGAACGGAGAGGCGTGTGTGGGACTCCCCCGAATTCGGGTATACCCACTAAAACCTGACGACGCCCGCCGCATGTTGGCCGTGACAGCAGGGGCCGCGGTATCTCAACAGTTCCACGACCCTTGCCAGCAGCAACGTCCGCCCTCTAAGCGGAGGGCGGATCTCCACGGAGTGGGGCGAGGCGTATCACCCCACTCCAGACGGCACACTGTTGCCGTCTCTCATGAGGGTCTCTGGTGATTGGACAGAGGTGTCCCCACACCGTCTGTCCAAGACCCTCCCGCCGAGGCGTCGTTCATTCTGGCTCTGTGGCCCGAACGCACGCCCCGCGGGCGACGAAGGCGGAGGGAGGCCGGGTCTCTTTCCCGATCTCGTTCGGCGGCCTCTTTCTGCGACATCACCACTTCGCAGAACCGGGCCACCGCCTCCGAGAGCCGCGGTCAAGTCAGCCCGCGGCTCCACCCATGCTGGGCAGTCCACCATTGTGTGCTGCGCCGTGTCTTCGGTACTGTCACAATGGTGACATCTCTGGGTCGGCTCCTTTCCAGCGACGACACACAGATACCTCCCGAAGCATCCATGCCCTGAGAGGACCTGCGTAAGTCGGAAAGTAACCGACCCATGCCTCCGCCCAACCCATCTAGAGAGGATGGGATGGAGAGCCTCCACTGCCCGGCGTCGGGACTCGGTAGGATGTTGACCGAGTCCCTCAACGAGTTGCCGCCGCCACTCCTCCAGAGCCAGCTCGTGGGCCGCCGTTCGCCAACTCACTATGGTGTCTTTTGGGGGCCGGCAGCCCTGGCTTTGTGCGTGCGCTGTTACACGCCAGTAGACTGAGGACTGAACCCCGGCCTCCAGGTCCCACGGAAGAGACCCGGCGAGAGCGCACGCAACCAGATAGTGCGGTATCCCCTGATGGCCCTGATTGCCAAGACCCTCTGCACCTGTCGCAAGAGTGCCCGATGGCGATTCTTGAGGGACCCCGACCATATCGGGGCCCCATAGAGGGCCATTGACCGCACCACTCCGAGGTACAGGCGACGACATACTCCGTCACCTCCACCAAGGTTGGGCAGCAGGCGACCAAGGGCACCAGCTGCTCCTAACAGTCGTGGGACCAACTTCTCGAAGTGGGCTAGGAACCCCCACTTGCTGTCCAGCACGACACCGAGGTATTTAAGTGTCGACCGGACTGGGATGGGGGCTCCCCCCACCACGATGTTGGACCCAGAGAGCGGCCCTCGTCGGCGTCCGGTAAAACAAATGGCTTCCGACTTATGTAGGGCCACCTCCAGGCCCAAACGTCGGATGCGGCTCACCACTGCCGCCACACCAGCGGTGGCCAACACCTGTGCGGCCCGGAAATCAGAACCCCGAGCCGTCACCAGTGTGTCGTCGGCGTAACAGATTACGTCCACGCCGCGCAGATTCGCGCAGCGCAGAACGTAATCATAGCCGATGTTCCAGAGCAAGGGGCCAAGGACAGACCCCTGCGGAACACCGGCCGTCATCCGTCGACGACCACCAACACCGTCTCTGGTGGGGAATACGACTGCCCGATCGGACAGGTAATTCCCCACCAGCCGCAAAAGATACAGAGGCACTCCATGGAACCGGAGCGCCTCCATAATTGTCTGCCAGGGGAGGGAGTTGAAGGCATTTTTTATATCCAATGACACTGCCACCAACATCCCTCCCCCCGACACCACTTCCTCAGACAGGTCCCGCAGTCGACCAATCGCATCAATGGTCGACCGGCCCCTACGGAACCCAAACTGGGAGTCGGCCAGATTGGGCCCAACTTCCTCCAGGTGCTTGACGAGGCGGGCAGCAACCACTCGCTCCAGGAGCTTGCCCACCTCGTCAAGCAGCACGATAGGGCGGTACCCAGAGGGATCTTCCGCTGGTCTCCCCTCTTTGCGGAGGACCACAAGGCGGCCCTCTTTCCACCGCCGGGGGAACAATCCCTGCTGGAGACACTCATTGAAGAGGCCCCGCAGCTGAAATTCGAGCGTCCTGGACTCTTCAGACAGAGCCAGGACCCAGGCTCGGGCGTGGATGCCGTCGAGACCCGGAGCCGTCTTCTTTCCGTGAAGGCGTAAGACGGCCGCTCCTAGTTCCCCCTCAGTGAGCTCAGGCACGTCTTGATTGACAGTGGTCAATGCCACCGTGGACACCATGGTTGGAGGGACAAAGTCGTTTCCCCGCGTGGGAAACAGCGTCTCGACCACGGCGTCTAGCACCTCCGGTTCAAGGGTGCTGGTCACAGGGGGGGTCCAAGGACGGAGCTTTTGCCGTACTAATTTGTACGGCTTGCCCCACGGATCCCCCTCGAGTGACCCAAGCAGCTCCTCCCAAGCCGCCGCTTTGGACCGGCTGATGGAAATGCGCAGTGCCACCGCAGATTCGCGGTACACTGCGTACAGTCTGTCCTCCTCCGGAACGTCACGGCTTCGTCGTCGGCGACACCGCTGTAATGCGCGGCGGTGCTCGACGCATTCGCGGCGGAGCCGGGCGATCTCCTCCGACCACCAGTAGGTGTTGCGTGGGGACGGCACGGATCTTATGCGAGGCATAGCCGCGTCACATATTCGTGACATGACCTCGCAAACTTTCCGCGCCCCCTCGTCTACGTCCACTGATGGCGGCGCCTGAGGCCACGTCTGGACAATTACCGCCTCTTGCAGCAATTCCTTGTCCAGTCGCCTCAACGCCCAACGTGGACCGTCCAACCGCGGCAGGTTGGAGCCGACCGGCACGACCGGAGGCGATGCGGAGACGCTGAACCTTATGTATCTATGGTCGGACAGCGTCTCCTCGTCCTCCAGCACTCGCCATCCCCGGACGCGGTGTGCCAAAGAGGAAGACGCGAACGTCACGTCCACGATTGACCCCCCGTTATGGCGCACACACGTATCGACCGTACCGCGGTTTAGGATGGACAGTCCGCACTCGATCGTCCACTCCTCCAGGACTGGGCCCCGCGCATTTGTGACTGGAGAACCCCAAGCCGACCAAAAATGCGCGGGGCCCAGTCCTGGAGGAGTGGAACCTAACCTTTTTTTTTTTTTTTTTTTTTTTTTTTTTTTTTTTAACGTCAGGAAATGCAATTACGCACCGTACCTCTCCGTTGGGGAACGGAGGGGCGTGTGTGGGACTCCCCCGGATACGCCCCCGGGTATACCCACTAAAACCTGACGACGCCCGCCGCGTTTGGTGGCTTTGACAGCAGGGGCCGCGGTGTCTCAACAGTCCCGCGACCCTTGCCAGCGCAACCTCCACCCTCCATCAGGAGGGCGGATCTCCACGGAGTGGGGCGATCCCACTCCCGACGGCACCCTGGCGCCTCAGGAGGGTCCCTGGTGATTGGACAGAGGTGTCCCCACACCGTCTGTCCGAGACCCTCCCGACGAGGCGAGCCACGCCCGACGGCAAATGCACGCCGAGCTCGCCCAGAGGACCAAAGTCCTCAGGACATCCCCTGCCTCCTCTGTTTAATCAGAGGGGTGCCGGGAGTCCAACGACTTTTAGTGAGCCGCCGCTCGATGCGAGACAGACGCGACTCACTATGGCCACTGCCGCCCGATACGGGAACAGACGCAGCGGCACTCTCCACGGAGCATCTTGGCTTCACCTGCCGCTGGATTGCGACAGGCTACTGAGCCCCCTCGCCACGACAAGGCGTGCACCATTCGAGGGGGAGTGGAACCTAACCTAACCTAACCTAACCTAACTTTTTTTTTTTTTTTTTTTTTTTTTTTTTTTTTTTTTGTTTAACGTTGGAAAATGCATTACGCATACTCGCCGCCTGGGGGAGGCGGCGAGTTATGTGGGACTCGAGCTCAGAACGCCCATACCCACTAAAAACCAACGACACTCCGTCAGTCACCTGGCCGCTCAAAAGTCGTCTCAAGCCAGTCGTCGTCGTCCGAGAAATCGGACGGCGACGACTCGCTCGACGACTCGTGAGCGGCGGACGGGGCTGCGGGAAGCCGGTCGGATACTACCGCTGCCCCGTCGATGACTGCCCGCCGTATGGGCAACGGGAATGGCCCGGAGTGTGTGGTCATTCCCGTCAGGCGGTGGTGGAAGCGCGTGCAATGCCGGCGCGGGTACCCCCGTACCCGACGCTGGCTGACCTCCACCAGGGGGGATCAGGCGGTTATAACGCCGTCTTCTCCGCCCCGTTCGTCGCCTTCGGATCGGGGCGGCAAGAGGATCCTCCTCCCGCACCCTCTCCGCTGCCTCCTTCTGTGAGATAACGTCCTCGCAGAAGGAGGTGACGGCCTTCCAGGCTCTGTCGCTCCCGAGCATGGCCTCCACCACGCTGGAGAGGGAGAGGTCCTGGCCGATCTCCGCGACCAGAGTGCGGCGCTGCGACTCCCACGCTGGGCACGACACAAGGGTGTGCTGAGCCGTGTCTTCCGCAGCGCCGCACTCGTGACACGCGGCGGTCTCCTCCCTTCCGATCCGGTGCAGATAGGCGCCGAAGCATCCGTGTCCGGTAAGGACCTGCACCAGACGGTAGGTGAGGAAGCCGTGCCGTCTCTCTAGCCATCGGGTCAGGACCGGGGTCAGGGCGTCCATTCGAGGGGGTCGGGGCCGAAACCTAACCTAACCTAACCTAACGCCAGGTCCGGCGATATCCGGTGGAATCCGGTGTTCCGCAGGGGTCAGTCCTAGGACCACTCCTGTGGGACATCGGGTTCGACTGGCTTCTGCGCGGGACCCTCCTCCGGGGCACGAGTGTCATCTGTTATGCGGATGACACTCTCCTCACTGCCCGAGGGGGGAATTTTGGTGAGGCGGCCAGTCTGGCCTCGGCGGGGGGATCGCTAGTCGCTCATAGGATCCGCCGCCTTGGACTGAGGGTGGCGTTGCATAAGACCGAGGTGGAGGAGGAGTCGTTCTCTAAGGACCTTGGGTGGAGATCTCGAACCGCACGTAGTGGTGGTCCGAGAAAGTCTCCATCGTGTCCACCCGCCAGTTTTTCACACGCGCGGCTAGCGTGGGTGAGGCAAAAGTGACGTCCACAATTGACCCACCCCAACGCCGCACGCACGTTTGGACCTCCCCTCTATTGAGAAGGGAGAGCCCGGAGGAGGCCGCCCACAGCTCGAGGGCCCGCCCGCGTGCATCGGTGGCTGGGTTACCCCAAACCACCGACTTGGCGTTCAGATCTCCCAGAACGGAGACCTGACGTAGCGCCACCCTTGAGATCACTGCGGTGAGGACTCCAAGGAAGTCCTCAAAGTCTGAAAGTGGTCGGTTTGGGGAGAAATATACCCCAACAAAGACTATGTCTCCCCACGCGGCGGCCACGTATCCCGGTCCCTTCTCTAAGAGCGAGAGGGGGGAGGAGTCCGTGGAAGACCGCGCCACAAGTGCCACTAAGCCGTCTCTATCCCCTAGCCAGCGGCCAGGGACAGAGTATGGCTCAGCGACTACCGCAACGTCCACCAACCACTAAGCCATGGTTTGCACCAGCAGGTCCTGGGCCACTCTGCAGTGGTTGGTGTTAGCCTGTAAAATGCGATGGACCACTGTCATTATTGTTCCATCGCATTGCCCTCTTCAGCCTGTTGCGAGGCCTCGACAGCCTCAACAGCTGCAGCAGGTCGAGTTGGCGCCTGCGCTTGTCCCTTCTTTGGGGGAGGATTGCATTGCCTTCCTCCCATTACGTGGCCAGCTGGACGGCCACTGGCAGAGCACACCGCGCAGTGCGGTGTGGCAACACCACACTCTGACGCCTTGTGCCCCGCTTCCCCGCAGCGGTAGCAGAGCTCCGACCTGTCCACTCGGGATGGGCACAGAGCTCTGGTGTGTCCTACTCCGAAGCACCTGAAACAACGGAAAGGTCCGGTCCTCAAGTGCCCGGACCACAGCCACACAAAACCCTACGGGGAGTCGTCTTTTGGATAGTACAGCCTTTGCCGCGACGACCGGGCACTCCAGGCGAATAGCGCCCAGACCACCGCGACCAGGCTTGATAGCCCCGCCCCGTATAGCTGCCGCATCGCAGCCTCCTGTAGCAGCAACTGCCGCCACCACCTCATCTTTTGTGACCGAGTCTTCAAGATCGGTCACTTCCAATGTCGCGGTCTTTGTTGGCCTCGCAACTTTGGCCGCATTCGCTATGACCTCTTGCAGCTTAGTTGCGAAGAGGTCCGCATTGGCGCCACCCTGGGCCCCCGGAAACTCGAAGAGTCGAGCTCTGGTTTGGGTCCGGCGGCATGTCACCAGGCCAATACCCAAAGTGGCTGGGTTGGCGTTGGTACGAGTCCGTTTCAGGACGGATTCGTACGTCTCGCCCTTCTCCATGGCCTCCGTAGTGAGCGTCACTACGACGGCGGCGATTTTGGGAGGAACCAGTTTCCTCCCACTCGGCTTGGGGGCTGTTTTCCGCTTGCTTTTTTCCCCTCCTTTGCTCGTCCCTTTGGACGAACCGGAGGGTACATTGGCGGGAGCAGCAGATAGCACTACCTTTTTGGCGCCTCTCTTCTTCCTCCTTACCACCTCAGTCCACTCGTTGGACGGAGTGCTGGAGGGAAGAAAGGCGTCTTTCCTCTGGGATGAGGCTGCCGCCACCTCAGTCGTAGCCGGCGGAGCCACCGTCTTTTTCCCCTTCCCTTTGCCCTTTGCGGGCTTAGGGGTCGGGGGAGGAGCCATCGCGGCCGGGGCAGGGGCAGAGGCAGAAACAGCCCTGTCTGCTGCTAACGGCGGCCTGACGCGCCTTTCGGGCAAGAGCCTGTCCTCAATGCCCGCGATGCAGGCCCGTGTGAAGGCTCTCTCCTCCATCACAACCTTGCGGATGGTTTCCTCAAGGTTGGAGAAGGAGAGATCCACTGTCACTGCAGCAGGCGGGGCCTGGAAAGGCCGCCCAATAGCTTCAGCTAGCTTCGTGTGAAGCTCGCTGACCTCCATTGTAAGGCAGTCCACCCTCTTTTGGAGCTGCCTTACCTCGTCAGTGGTTGTGCGCTGCACCAACTCACTGATGATGCCACGAAGACTGGCAGCCCGGCACTTGAGGGTCTTTTGGAAGGTCCCCTTCAAATTCGAGGACTTTGAGGCGACCCTGACGATCTCCTCTTGGTCATCTTCAGCCATCCTTTCTAACTCCGCTATGGAGTGATCCGTGTACGAGACGCTTGACGCACCATAGTCCGCCTTGGCTCTGCGTACGCGTGCCTGTGCCTCCTTAGCAGCAACCTCCTCTTCCAACTCCTGTTGGACTCGTGCCCTGTTCGCCACGTTCAACTGACGTTGGGCGTCCAGCAGACCTACGTCGTGGTTAGTGCAAGCCAGGGTAGGGTTAGCAGGCTTTACAGCCTTGCTCTTCTTTTTCGGGCCACTTTTGGCTGAATCCGAAGAGCCCTCCGAACTCTGCCTCAAGTAGGCCCGCTTTTTCGCCTGACGGTCAGGGAGCTTCGCTACAAAGGCGTCACTGTCGGACTCCGACAGATCGTCCTCCCTGCAGACCACGCTCGCCGCAGATGGTGTGCGGCTAGCCTTCGACATCGAAGCGTCGTCAGGGGTGGCCCTGAAAAGGGCCGTTTGGGGTTGGCCCTGAGAAGGGCCTTTTTTAATGAAACGCCCGGAGGCGTCCCTCAAAGGTTTCGACATTTCGTCGAACGACAATGATCGCACTTAAACGCCTTGAAAGTATACGATCGCACAGTGTTCGTTAGCCGCCTGTCTGCCACTCCGTTACGGTGGTCAGACGAGACGTTGCCCGGGGATCGCTGCGAGGAAGCCAACACTGCTGGGAACCCCAACCTAACCTAACCTAACCTACCTATGTAGAGCGGCCAAACGTGGGCTAAACGGAAAGTCCGGCAAAAATAGCCCTGACACCCAAAACCGCAACCCGATGAGACCAACCAGACGGGAGCTACGGCCTTTACAAAAATCCAATATGGCCGCCCGAACTGTCAAACCGTCTGGCTTAGCCTCGATAACACCGGAACCACTGGTCCGAAATTAGCGAGCAGCGACTTGTTAGAAAGGGAATCGCTCTGCGGACCCGAATCCGTCGTAATACGTGCCCCGAAAAATCGCCAAAAATATCTCTATCTAGAGCCTCCCAAGTAGGGTAAAGCGATGGCCCGCACAGACCCCCAGGCCGAAAACGCCGACTCGCTGCGACCAGTAGGAGCGGAGATATAAGGCGGCAAATAAAAACAAAATGGCCGCCGAACTGTCAAACGCCTAATTCAACCTTTTATCTCCGGTTCCCGGCGTCTCAGAAAGACGGGACCTCTTCTGCACCTGTTTTATGTGATAAAACTCTTAATTCAAGAGACTCTAGATAGAGCGTTCCCTCCCTATGGGTCTCGTAGAACACCAAAAACAACTCTCTACAGTGAAAACCGCGACTCCGTGCGACCACCGGTTGCCGAGATATCTCCCGGGATCGAATTCGGCGCCCAACCAAAATGGCCGACAAGTTAGGGATTTGGACTCGACTTCTTTGTTTGAGGTGCTGGGGGGTCCCGGTTTTGGCCTGGAGATGTCATGGGTAGCAACTGAACCCAGACAAATCACGAGTTTTTAGCCAAGATTCCTACTCTGGGCGTAGATCCCTAAAAACGGTATTTGACTAATAACTCTTTTGTTTACCGGCCGATTTGGATGAAAATGGTGCCAAATAATTTGTGTGTGCGTACTCAACTTCACTTTAATTTAGCGACGTTGTACGAAGCCCACAAGTGGGACCTCGTGTAATACCTCTTATACAATAAAATCAATAAAATTAAAACTTTAAATTTAGCGCAGGGATCTCTGGGAGAGGGCAGTAGATTATGAAATTACCCTTCAATATAAAAAATAAAAACAATATGGTATCTATTTAGTTTAGGAGTTAGTGACCTTCAAATATTTACAACTTTAAAAATATTTACAATTTCTTAAAAATGTCGGTATTGTGCAAGCCGATTTCGAAGAAAAAATAGTCTAGAGAAAAGGCTTGACTGCCCGCACAATACTGCACTAAAATAAAAATTCAGCCGCCGCCGGTTCGCAAAATCGATTTTTAGGTTAGGTGGGTTTTTCAGTAATAATTCCGTGTAAAAATTAGTCAGCGGGAAGTGCAGCACGCAAAAATGTGCGCCTCAACAAGGCCAACAAAATAATGCAATAAAATGTATGACTTACAGATCTCGTTCGGGCAGCGTTTTCGAAAATCTGGTCAAACTCGTGTAAATTTAGAGGTTATGAACCAGTTTTTCACCTCTCTTGCCTAGACCGATTATATTATGAACCAGTTTTTCACCTCTCCTGCCTAGACCTGCACTCACTGAGACGCACACTTTGACACTACACACGACCCAATCGGACGCGAAAAACCTACTTTTTTCGATTTTTTTTCTGCAGAGTGACGCGGTTTTGCTGCTGATTTCGGCGGCGGCTGGCGTCGCCCGCCTGGCCCTCCCAAGTTAGGCATCAGCCATGAGAGGGCCCCGCTGCCTTCAGCAGGCGCGACGACAGTCCGCTGAAATGCGGGCTGAAGCGCCACCTGCTGTCGAGCGTTAGCCCCAGATATTTCATCTGGGTCTTAACCTCGATTCTGACGCCCTCTACAAATATGTGGGCGTCAGGTGGACGGCGCTGCCGAGGCCCGTGGAAGAAAACTTGTGCGCTGTGTGACTTTACACGGAACGGACTTTACTTTACCTATGTATTGAAGGAATACTTACAGGCCAATACAATTTACAAAGAGGCAATTCAAACCACGATAACCTCAAGCTGGAAGGACTTCTGTTCGCGACAGGAGGGGAGATATGTGGAGATGCACATACCGCATAATAAAGAGGACTGCAAAACCAGCGCTTGGCGAGGAACGCCTACTTAAAGACCCCCAATCAGGCGTAACTCTGTCTCCGAGCGACTCGGCCATTCTGCTTGCGGACACTTTTTATCCCCCAGACGATCAGAAAACTGATGAAGAACACCATAAAACAGTCAGGGAGGAGGTGGCAAACAAACTGGCAGCCCTCAAGGACACGGGGGAGAATGCCACACCGCCCTTCACCGAGAACGAGCTGGCCTCAGTTTAATCGAGCATGAGCTCTAAGAAGGCGCCAGGTGAAGAGGGCCTCACGGCAGACATTTGCGCCGCGGCATCCAAGGCCAACTCGGTACTCCTGACATTGTACAACCGGTGCCGACAGTTGGGCTGCTTTCCCGGGCCCTGGAAGCGGGCTATTATCAAGATTATCCCGAAGCCTGGAAAGACCGATTATTCGGTCCCAAATGCTTACCGGCCGATAGGTCTGCTTCCGATACTCGGGAAAGTATGCGAGAAGCTCATAGTCACCAGACTTTTGTGGGATCTCCTGAGCCGTAATCGACTCAGCCCGCGTCAGTATGGTTTCGTTCCTCAGCTTAGCACCGAGGACGCGCATTACGATGCCATGGAGCTGGTAAGGAGCGGTGTTGCAAGAAAGAAGATGGTCGCTCTTGTATCCTTAGACATCGAGGGTGCATTCGGCAACACCTGGTGGCCGGCTGTCATTCGGGAGCTCCTAGATATGGGGGTTGATACCCAGACCATTAAGATGCTCTCGAATTACCTACAAGACAGATCGGTAACGGTAAGATACCTGGGACAGAGGGTCCCTAAGACCACCACCAAGGGCTGCGTGCAAGGATCGATCGGCGGACCTCTTTTGTGGAATGTGCAGCTGGACCCCCTCCTTAGGGAGGCGGAGAGTCTGGAGGCTCACATCCAGGCATTTGCCGATAACATAGTCATCATTGCCGTAGCCCGGGATACCAGAGAACTAGAGAGAAAAATTAACAATGCCCTGGAGTTGGTGGCAGTATGGGGCCGCCGACATAAAATACGATTCGCCCCCGCTAAGACCCAGGCAATGTTGATCACCAAGAAGCTGAAATATGACATCCCCAGATTCGTGCTCTTGGATACACAGCTTGTGCTGTCGGACACAATTCGGCTTCTTGGTGTGACCATCAATCGCCACCTCAACTTCATCGCGCATCTAGACGAAGTTACAGTTAAGGCCATCAACCTGTACAAGGCAATTAGCAGAGCCGCAAGAGCCCAATGGGGCCTAAATCCTGAAATCCTAAGGACGCTATACATATCAGTAATCATGCCCACTGTATTATATGCTGCTAGCGCCTGGGCTAATATCGCTACGAAAACATATGCTCGCAAGCGTCTAGATCGCCTAACACGTATATTAGGGATACAGTTAGCCAAGACACATTCAACTGTCTCCCTGACTGCGGCAGCTCTTTTGGCGAGGATTATCCCTGTGGACCTCAGGGCTTTGGAGCAGTTAGAATTGTACCAGGTCAAGAGAGGTAAGCCGTTGAAGGGCCTCCCTGGAAGGAGACTCCAGAAGAGGTTACACCCCACTCAGCTTCCGCACCCGGCATGTAGGTTAATTTGGATTTCTCCATTATCACCAACCAGGAAGAAGCTAACGAAATACCCACTGAAGATGTGGCAATGTACACCGACGGTAGTAAGATCGAGGGCAGATCGGGGCGGCAATTTCTCGCATAAAGGGAGGCCGTGAGACCCGTACCGTCAAGATCCAGCTGGAAGACTACTGCTCGGTGTACCAAGCGGAGATGACTGCAATAGTGAAAGTAACTAACATTGCTACAGCGTTCCCCTCCAACTCAGTCATCCACATAATAAGTGACTCTAGATCTTCACTGGAGACGCTGAGAGATCCGAATTCTCTAAACCTACTTGCGGCCGAAATACGCGACAGTGTAGCCTTACTTCAGCGAGCGGGAATTGACGTACATTTCCACTGGATAAAGGCCCACGCAGGTATTCAAGGTAACGAAAAAGCGGATGAATTGGCCAAAGAAGCAGCCTTGAAACTTAAAGCAAGACCAGCCTATGACCGCTTCCCTTTGTCCTTTGCCAAGCGAACCATCAGGGGCGCCACACTTGACGCATGGCAATTGAGATTCTCCTCATCATCTTTGGGAGCCACCACGAGGATCTTCTTCAAGGACGTCCGAGCAGCGCACCGAGTACTCAGAGGGGTCCGTCAGACTAATATGCTGTCTCAACTTTTAACGGGTCATGGGGGAATCAGGGCATACCTACACAGGTTTAAACTCTCCACTACCGAGACCAGCACTTGCGACAACTCGACGCCCGAAACTATCGAGCATATTCTAGTCAACTGTCCTGGATTGGACTGCGAGTTCAGGTCTGGGTGGAAAATTGAGATTGAAAAAATAGTTGAATTGATCAGTGACATCTCCAGCCGGGACCATTTCCTCGCCTTCGCACTTGGCGTTATGCGCCAAGCTGCCAAGGCAAATGGCGCCAAGATATGTTAAGTAATTTTATTTCATTATATTTTAATTTCGCTATTGCGTCATTGCTCTAAATGCCAATTATATTTTTGCTAATTTTAAAATTCTATTCCATTTTATTTCAAATTATATCCGATATGCCTCATAACCAACAAAGGTAATAGAAGTAATCAATTCTCCTGTACACTTAATATCATTGTATTGTTAAATAAAGTTTGCTGTATTTTGGAATTTTATTCAGTAACTGTGTATTATTGTATGTTTTATTTATCAATTGTATAAATGCGATCCTTTTAACTAAATTTGATAAACTCATTTTATTATATCCTGACTTCTGTTACATTATATTACGGTTATGTCAATTGTAGATCTTTACTATTAATAATGAATTTAAATTTTGATGATTTTGCATGTTTGTGAAAACCAATCAATTATTATTCTATCTAAATTAGGTTAGCTAAGTTTGTTAAGATAAATGACAGCGCGCAACTTTCATAGTCATTTCCTTACAGTTAAAAAAATAAAGCCTAACGAAAAGAAAGTGAAATTATTGCAAAAAGAAAATATAAAAGAGCGAAAGTACAAAAAAAAAGATAACAAAAAGAATAAACCTAAAATAATATAAACAAAAAAAAATGGAGCAAAAAAGAAAGCCCCAATAAAACGCGAGTGGAGGAGGGATTAAAAAAAAAACTTAACCTAACCTTTTTTTTTTTTTTTTTTTTTTTTTTCGTCAGGAAATGCCTTACGCATACCACACCGGCGGCGGGGGCCGCTGGGGGTTATGTAGGACTCCCCCACCCGGTAGGGGCGGGTATACCTACTAAAACCTGACGGTGTCCACCGGTGCCATTAGTGAGGAGGGAGCCATGGGTTAGCGCCCCAGGCATTCACCCTGGGCATTCTTCCGCAGCCCCACCTCTGACTGTGGCTCGCTTTACAGCGAGCGCCACCCGGCTTCGGGGAGAAGTTATCCTCCACCCCGGTATATTGCGAGCGGCGTGCAGGACACTCGCAACGCCGTCGCGGACTTCCTTTACTGGACGTCTGACACCCCCGTGTCAGTCGCCTGAGGTCCATCCAGGAGGGGCAGATGGAGGGCGTGTAGCCTCCTGCGGCGTCCAGGACGGCGACTTCGGATATTTGTAGCGTCGGCCAAAGCCTCTCGCTCTCTCTCAGCCGCTTCCTTCTGCAACATAACAGTCTCACTGAAGTTGAGCATTGCCTTCCACGCCTCCTCGCTTTCCACCATCCGAGCCACCACCATATCTAAGTCGAGGCTTTGGCCAACGCCCCGTGTTAGGGTGTCTCGCTCATATGACCAAGCTGGACACTCCGCTAGGGTGTGCTGAGCCGTGTCTAAATCGGCCATGCAATGATAGCACCTGGGGGAGGGCTCACGGTTAATGCGGCACAAGTATTTTCCAAAACAGCCGTGACCCGTGAGGATTTGCGTCACTCTATATGTAAGGCGACCATGCGATCGCCGCACCCACTGCTCAAGCACTGGGCGAATGGCCCCGATTGTGCGGCGTCCGACGTCACTTCGAGCGAGCTGCAGCTCCCAGGCTTGCAATGCCACATTTTCTAGACTGAGGCGTTCCGCCTCCACTTCGCGAGGCGCCAGTCTAACATCCCGGGACCTTTGGTTCTCTCGCCATGCGAACACTGCGGCGAGGACCGCAGCATCTAAAGGCCACGGCAACGTGCCGGCCAAAACGAGGGCCACATCTGTCGCCACGGTACGGTAGCCCCTAACCACTCTCAGCGCTATGGAGCGCTGTGCTCGGCGCAAGTGCGCCTTTGAGTCCTTATTCAGATGATTGTACCAAACAGGGGCCCCATACAGAGCCATCGATCGTATAACGCCCATGTAAAGACGCCTGCTAGAGGCAGCCGGCCCTCCGAGATTAGGCATAAGAGTGCTTAATGCCCCAGCCGTCTTGAGAAGCTTAGAGGCTAAACGCTCAAAGTGTGCGCTAAACTTCCAGCACCCATCTAGGACAAGGCCGAGGTATTTAAGTGTCCTTCCTACTTCGATTCTAACCCCACTTACAGTGAGGTGTGACCCTGGTGGTGGTGCTCTCCTAGGCCCGTGGAAACAAAGGGCTTCTGATTTTTCAAGTGCCACCTTAAGCCCCAATCGACGAATTCTCTCAACCACTGATGCCACGCCATTTGTCGCACGTTGCGTCGCGTCGTTATAGTCCTTCCCGTAGGCAGTAACTAGAGTGTCGTCTGCGTAGCACATAACACTCACTTCAGCAGGAAGGTGCCCGCGTAGCACCCAGTCAAATCCTATATTCCAAAGGAGTGGTCCAAGAACCGACCCCTGAGGCACGCCGCACGACGATTGTCTCGAGTGAAGTCCACTGGATGTAAGGCACGCGACCGTGCGCCCAGCCAGGTAGTTGCCTATTATATTTTGTAAGTACACTGGGACGCCATGGTGGATAAGGGCTTGTCTTATACATGCCCACGGCAGGGTGTTGAAGGCATTGGCGATATCAAGAGACACCGCCAATAACACCCCACCTTGAGTCACAGCCTGTTCAGCCAGTCCTTTCAGGCGAAGGATAGCGTGTACTGTAGATCGTTGGGCCCGAAACCCATATTGAACATCCGACAGGTTAGGCCCGGTGTTATTCAAGTGCTGAACGAGTCGAACTGCAATTATTCTTTCGAAGAGTTTGCCGACCTCATCTAGCAGCACTATGGGCCTGTATCCTGATGGCGAGTCTATCGGCCGACCTTCTTTTTTTAACAAAACTAGTCGCCCAGTTTTCCAAATATGTGGGAATAGTCCTTGGCGCAGGCAAGCGCTGGAAAGTCGTCTTAGACGTTCGCCCAGCGCGTCCATTGCATGAACCCAAGCCTTACCTGGGATACCATCGGGACCTGGGGCGACGTTTTTGGATCTCATTCTTAAGACAGCTGCATCTAGTTCTCTTTGTAAAACTGGGTTTGGTTCGTCTGTCTGAGCATCTGGATACGGCCTCATTTCCGGAGGTAGGTAATCTGGCTGAGATGGAAAGAGCCCAGCGACAACCGTGCGGAGGAGTGATGTTTCCATGGTCTCCGTTACCGGGGGCGCCCAGGGGCGCATTTTTCCTCTAACAGTCCGATATGGACGACCCCAGGGATCTCGGTTGAGTGTTTCTAGGAGTTCCTTCCGTGCACGAACCTTAGCCTGGGCAATAGCGGTTTGTAATGCTTTCTTGGCCGTCCGCCAAGCCTCATATAAAGGCCCATCTAGCACAGGATTTCGCTGTCGTCTACGGCGATGTCTTGAGGACTCACGGCGTGCTGCGATGCACACCCGGCGCAGCTCTGCGATGTCTTCCGACCACCAGTAGGCTTGGCGTTTGGGCGGCAGGGGTCCAGACCGAGGCATGGACGCATCGCATACGTGCGTCATCGCTTCCCGGAACCACTCCGCTTCCTTATCTACCTGAATTGGTCCGCTAGGTACGGGAAGCCAAGACTTCACTAGAGCGGCTTCTTGGAGCATGTCAATATCAAGAGCTTTGAGGCGCCAGCGGGGAAAAGCATGTTGGGCGATTCTAGTCGGTAGCGTTATATTGGACGTATCGGCTATATCTATCATAATATACCTGTGGTCGGACAATGTTTCCACCTCATCGTCCAACATCACCCTCCAGCCACTTATTCTAGCGGCCACCAAAGGGCTAGCAAAGGAAAGATCCACAATGGACTCTCCCTGCTGCCGCACGCATGTTGTTACCGCTCCTACATTCAACAGAACCAGGCCTGTTGTTGTGGCCCAGTTTAGAACAAGCTCTCCTCGTGGATTGGTTGCTCGAGAGCCCCATGCCGCTGCTTTGGCATTAAAATCGCCGCAGACAAGAGCAGGATATAAAGATTGCTGAAGTACGTTCTGCAGCTTATCTAAGGTGGCTTCGACTGTAGCAGCGGTTATACTAGGTGGGAGGTATACGCCTGCAATAAGCAACTCCTCACATTTAGCTACTACAAAGCCGTCTTCCTTAGCTACTGCTTCGAGTATGAGACCGCCATTACATTTAATTGCAACTCGAGCTCTGGTAACGTCTGCCACCCAATCCTCACGATCAGAGTCAGGTACGTAGTACGGTTCTGAAATTATCGCGATTTGTGTAGACCACTCCAACATATGATGCATAAGGATATCTTGAGCACGGTTGCAGTGGTTAACGTTCGCCTGTAGTAATCGTTTGAGCCGTACAGCCATCAAGGGGTGCTTATTTTTCCTACCACTGGCTCTGTGCTACATGAAGCCATAGGCTGAGAAGCCTTTTTCGCCCCAGACTTAGGTGGAGTACATTTCTTGCTTCCTACCTTATGATTTGCTGGCTTATCTAAATCGGCGCAGATTGGACAGTGTGGAGCCGATGTGCACTCATGTGACTTATGGCCAAGACGACCACAGCGGTAGCACAACTCACTGCGGTCTGTCTCATGCTGACATTGAGCGCGAATGTGTCCTTCTTCGAGACACCTATAACAACGTAAAGGCTTCCGGTCTAGAACTTTGACTCGAACTGAAACCCATCCAACTAAAAGTCGGCCCTGAGACAGTTGTTTTGCTACTACAACTGGGACCTTTACCACCACCGTTCCACTGTCAGAGAATGATTCCCTGATTGTGCCTACTTTAATGGATTCAGCAGAGCACCTACCTGTTTTAGCAATCGCCGCCGCAACCTCTTCCCTGGTTACCGAGTCATCTAGCCCTGTAAGACGAATGTCTACGGTTTTAATTGGCCTATGGACTCTGACTACGTCTTCGGGCAGAACTTCTCGCAGCTTTGCTGCTAGCGCGTCCGCTTTATCACCACTACTAGCACCGGGTATTTCCAGTAGCTTCCCTCCAGTTTTTGCTTTTTTGAAACGCATCCCAGAGATGCCTAGACCCTCAATATCAATACGGGACTTCACCTCCTGAATTAACTTTTGGTATGTAGTATCTTTTCCCTTAGTATTTGACTGTAAAGTTAAAATTATTGCAGCTGAACGAGGTGGTCGAAGTTTAGGAACCGCTGATTTAGCGCTGGCCTTTGATTTAACAACCTGCGCAGGCGGTTGCTGCTGCTGAACTTGGCGTGCTTTATGACCCTTCTTTACTACGGTTGTCCATCCTTCGTCCATAGAATCAGGCTGTGGCGGTAGCGGGCGGGGCTCCCTTTCAGCGCTTGGTACGATTGGCCGCCGTTTGCGACTTCTTCCTTGCCACCGCTCTTTGGCTACCGAAGCCGGTGCTGATGTAACCTTTGCCGTGTTGGTTTTAACCAGCTGTGCTACGCCAGATGCGACACGAACAGCTGGCGCTGTTTGCGGGTCTGCAGTTATTTGCAGAACCGACTTTCCGGCTACATTGATTGCAGGATTAGCCTTGCTACTTGTGGATGTAGTAAGATTTGACAAAGAGGCTGATGCAGCTGGAACTTGACGATTACTGGCTTTGATTGGCGTTTTATATGCTTTGGGCGATTGATTTGCCAGCTTACAAACAATCGGATTATCAGATGTTTTGTGTTCGGAAGTCTTTGGAGTCGGCGGTGCCATGCATACGGCTTTCAATTCTTGGACTTCGCGGCGAAGAACAGAGATTTCCTCTGTCAACCTGTGATTTTCGGCCTGTAGTCGTCGAATTTCCTCATTGGTTGTCCTCTCTCCTATTATTTGCACTGCACCGGCAATAGATGCAGCGGCGTTCTTCAGAGCTCCCTGTATGGTGCCCTTTATGTTGCTGCTTTTGCCGGCCAGCTCAATGATTGCATCTGTAGATGTGCGTATATTTCTTATCAGCTCATTGAGTGTTAGATCGCGTGCTTCACACGTTGCACGCTCTTGAGCTCGCTGGATTTTTCGTGAGTACGTCACAGCTAGTTCCTCCGCTTCTACATCAGAGGCCTCTTTTACTTGGGCCTTTAGAAATGATCTAGCGTCCAATTTCGGCTGCCGGAAGACAGGTCTACCTCGGCCTCTCTCACGCCCACGCGGGCCTCCTGAGATTCTAGCGGACTTGACAGACGCATCTGATTCGCCACCATCGCTAGCACACTGATCTAGTTTGCGCTTTGTTCGTACTGAGCAGCTTTGTGTTGCGCTTGTGGAAGCCGAAAAGACAACGGAACCATCGTCTGAATCTATTTCTGTGCGCTCCATCCGAACAAGCGTTTTCCTACAGTCAGCCAGTAAAGCTAGAGCACTGTCCTCTGACAGCGCCACATTCTCCAAAATATTCACTCGTGATGAGCCATCACGGTTATTCTCCAATTGAGCCTCATCGGACTCTATCTTTTTTGCCGCCACCGTCTCACTAATACTACAAGCTGCCTCGCAGCTGGGGTTGGTCGTTTGCGTTGTGTTTTGGGATGCCATATTATAACAATTTTTTTTTTTATTCGCCCTACGCGCTCTCCACCCTCCATGGAGCCCTCAAGTGGGGAGTCCTAACTGCTGACCCAGAGTTACGCGCAAAGTATAGTCCTGGGAGAAGAAAGAAGAAAAAGAAAAGGTAGAAGAAAGAAGAAGAGAGAAAAGCGATGAGGCTACAGATCGCGACGGTTAAGGGCAAGCTCAGAGAGCACAGCGACCAACTGCACTAACTGGCGAGCCCGCCGCCTGTCTGCCTCCCCACCCCCAGAACTCGCCAGTGGCTAGCCTACCAGCCACCACAGCCGATTGATCAAGGCTGGCTAGTTCCCTGACCTCCCGTTTAGACCGAATTTGAGGCCAAAGTCGCGTGTTGCCCGAGACGGAGATGCGCTAAGCGTCCTTCCCCGCCCAGGCTCAACTCCCAGGATCCTCTCCTCCGGGTTACGGGTCTCCACGCACGGCACAAACACGTGGGTGGCCTTGTCCAGTAATTTCGGTCCAGACCACAGAACCCTTTCTATGTCGTGAGCGGTTATCCCGCCGCTCCTCGGTCGCCAGAGCCTCGTCGGTGATAGCAGGGTGTACCACGTGCAGGTGAGGTTGACTTGAGAGAGCTAGATAGAAGGCGTCTCCCCTTACACCCCAACTTAACCTAACCTTACCTAACCCTTTTAGCAAATAAAAGCATAAGAGATGATTTTATCTCTTTTTGCGAAGAAATATGTAAGAAAGTAAATAAATTGAATAAATAATAGACTAATAACTTTTGCTTCTATTGTTAATTACTAATAAAATATAAGCAAATAGCACATATGTAATAAGAATAAGAAATAGTAATAAGATAGCAATAAGAGATATGTAAAGCCACAAGTGGTTTTGAAAATGTTAAAATAAAAATGTGATGAAAAACTGTCTGTAATGTAGTATTAAGAAGAATTTTTTGACGTGACAACGTCTTAAATTAGGTTGCGGCTGGGAGTCACTTATGAAAAAGTGTAACGCTCGGTAACGTTACGATGAGTCACCGAACGAGAGAGAGGCCCGCCGAATGCCTTGCGTCTCTCTCCCACTCAACTATGATCGGTCTGCCGCGCGCGCAGCACTGAGAGCGAGTGAGAGGCACGCGTAAGAACGAGAGAGACAGACATAAAAAGTCGTTGTCACGAAAAACTTTCGCCCGTATATCGACTTTACAGGCAACCAATTTTTTTTTTAAATTAAAATGTACTGGATAATAAATAATAGGTTAGGTATATAGGAAGAATATGTAATAAATAAATAAACAGAGCAGCATAAAGCAAATAAAGTAACCCAACCTCATCCCCTGTAGTTAAATGACCCTTAAAAGCGATCCAATCCTGGACGAATATTCGGGGAACAGAGCCGCTGCAAAAAAAAAACCTATCTTAACCTAACCTAACCTAATATGAAACGTTAGACTTTAAAAGAAAATGGTTTTACGAACCTCTATGTCATTTTAAAATATCTACCCATAGACACCCCACACGCATAGGTTTGACTAAAAAAAAATTTTTGGTTTTAGTTTCATGTATGCCCCCCCTTAAATGACATTATTTTTTATTTTTTGTTTAAGAATCGGTTAGCGGTTAGCAGGATACATCTTCCTACCAAATTTCAATTCTGTAATGCTTATAGTTACAGAATAAAATGGATGTGACATACGGACGGACAGACAGACAGACTTGACGAAATTATAAGGGTTCCGTTTTTTGCCATTCGGCTACGGAACCCTAAAAACGGGGAGGTGTAGTGTGCGCCTCATGTATGTGTAAACAATACCTATTACTACACACACTCACTTCTTCCTTTATTATAAAAGGTATTGCATCATAATAAATAGGCCTTTTGATCGCAGTCAGTCGTATCATTTATACCGCTCCCAACGCCCATCACTGCCTTGTAATAATATTTGGCACTTTGAGGTTATACTTTTAACGCAAGTCATCTGGCCAATCTGGGGTCGAGTAAGTGCTGTTTGCTGTTGCTTACTGCTGTAAATGTAACATCATAAACTGCTCAAGCCTCACCAAGGTGAGATACGTCAAACCTCATAACACTTCGGTTCTGTTGTCCCTCTCTTTACTTGACGTATATGTGAAAGTTAATTAAAATTTATTAATTGCAGACTACATATGTCCATGGGTTATCCTTTCAATATCCTATGGACATTCCCACACATTGCCATCTAGCCCCAAAGTAAGCTACTCAAAGCTTGTGTTATGGGTGCCAGACAACAGATATAATACTTAAATACTTTGTTTTTGTAAATACATACATGATATACATAGAAAACACCCAGACCAATACAAACAGACATGTTCATGCACACAAATGTTTGTATTGTGCGGGGATCGAACCCGCACCCGCTGCGTAGTAGGCGATTTCTCGACCACTACACCAGACGGGCTGTCAATTATATTGTGCAAACATTTCAGACGCACTACCGAAGCGAGGAAGTCCCAACATCATCCTGAAAATATTGTTGTACTGGATACGGAGAGTGTTAAGCGACCTTTTAGTACAACAGATCCACAGACCACCCGTGTACAGATTCTGACAATATGCCATAAAGATAATTGTTTTTACTTCGTCTGTACAACGAGCGAACCTGTGGGCTACCATGTTACCACGGACCGCTAAAGCTCTTCGCTTTATCCTTATGTCCTTTATATATCTACATCGTCCTTAAAGTCGTCGGTGAGTATGTGTCCTAGATATTTAAATTTGAAAAGTCGGTTCAACTCCATTCCACTGAGGTAGATTGGAGGTGTAGATTCAGGACGCTTACCGGCGGCCTTAAAGACCATATTGATAAGTCTTTAGGTAACGGGCAATAAATGAGACGCGTGCGTACACCACAATATTTATTTTAGGACTGGCTTACAAACAAAACTGTCTACCCTCTTATATTATAATAAATCATCTAGTGACGTACCCAACACCTCCACCCCTATTTCTTTATTAAAACTTAATTAATCTTAACAAACAAGTTCTTACATAAAACTATTTCACTAATATAAACTCAACTACACTAACTTATAAACAAGGGCAAGGCAAGGTAAGGTAACAAATATACATAAAGGCAGCTATTCAAAACCGAACCAGACCGGAGGATGCCGCTCTCTTAGCGGAAACCTAAGCGGCACTTGCGGCTCGGACGAGCGCGGGGCCGGTGCCGCCTGGCGCGCGGCCGGAGCCCCGCCAGCCCCGGAGCACTCCGCGGGGCCGCCCGCCTACAACCACACCCAACTCGGATTGATCTTATTCTTGTTCATGTCATTACTGTCCTGTGCAGGTTTTCCACATTTTTTTAGCTGATCAATATGTCTATGTATACATTTACCGTCTTCTAAACTAATACGGTAGTCAGTATCGCCTAACTTTTCTAATACCCAACCTTTTTTCCATTGTATATCATACTTCATACAACTTACTTCAACAACAACGTACAATACAACGTACTTCATACAAACTCTATGAAAAACAAAGTTATATTTGCAGTCAACAAAATATTGTGGTATTTTACTAAGTAGAAGTAAGTGGATACCCTAATTCAGTTAAAGTTGGCACGGAACCCTCAGTGCGCGAGTCCAACTCGCACTTGGCCGGTTTTTTTTTTGTTTACAAAAGATAAAAATCGTAAATCGTATAAAACTAATGTTTAAAAAAAGATTACTAAATCTCGTTTAAATTGTATTTGGGAAATATATACCTAATTATCATTAATTGGTATTTAATATTTGTTTTTAAAAAAACCTCAACACAAGAATACATTTTTTTAGAGAAAGCATTCTAAAATTACTTATGATTTTTAATTATTATTTCTTTTTTTTAAGTTATAATCAAAAACATTTTAAAAGTTTGAACGTGAAGGAAACATAAGCATTGTTCAAGTTATTTTATCCATTAACAAAATAAACGATAGTTATAATTTGAGTACTTGACACCATTTTCAAATTAATTTGAATGCGCGAGTTAAGGATCCAAAACAAATGCCATATAATAGACCAACTTTAAAGTCAATTTCTTCATGTTTTTATGTATCAAGATGATGTTCAAGAAAGTTTTGGGTGGTGTCAAGTAGCCAGACCAATATGGGAATGTAATTAAATGATTAGTGTTATTATTATCTAAAATACAATATTTTCTAATAAACTAAACGTGTTGTTGACGATGACTGAAATACTTGTAATTATGTTTCAAAAACTTGTAAATCAATAGTATTTGTATTTACAAAAAAAGTCACTTCCGAGAATATCGTACGTATTTTACTTACATACTTGTGTCAAATCCATGTAGTGTCATATTAAGGTATCATAACAAGGATGTATGTAACTTTACCTATCTCATGTGGTGGCCATTCCACAGAATCTTGTCTTAAAGTTAGTAGGTCTAGATCAATATAAACAAAGTCATATGTATGCGTGACAAATATTTAGGTTTATATTTATTTATAGTCGATTTTTTTATTTATTTATTATTCATGGTACTTTTATAACGTGTGCGCGCACTTTTTAACATTTTATCTTTTATTGGTACATTTATTTATTATACATTTATATAATTGCTATGCATAGCTTTATATACTAGGGGCATGCTTTAAGATTCATCAATCTCCAAATATTTTCACAGAGAGAAACTCGTCTACACTATGATCAAATAAAGGATCTGACACCCTGTATTGTACCTTGTATAATTATTGTACCTAGTACCTTTTACTGATTTGTTTAATAACATTTAAATTAAGGGACAATTTTAAGACTTAATTAATGTCTCCAACTATTCTCACAGAGATAACTCGTTACACCATGATCGAATGAAGGATGATTCCCCTAATTACCAATACCATGTTTACAATAGCTTCATGATTTATTAAATAATATATCTCATTAATCGTTCTACATCCAACAATAACGTAACAATGAAACAAACCTTTGCAATCAATACAATAGAATACATTACAACTATTGGGTGATCAGTCCAAATCGTAAAAATGATCCTATGCATGAATGCGTGCCTATCTATAACTTACTTCAACATAACAATACCATTCTATTATTTAGTTTATCTATGTCCATTCCAAATCAAAGCCTATCTTAAAACAATTTTCATTGTCTTATCTGTTTAGATCCAAATAATATTTAATTTAAAATATTCAACTACAAATCCGTGTAATAATAATTAACTTTTCATTTAATACATAAAAATATTTCCCGTACAAAATTCTGAAAATCTGTCAAGCCAGTTTATTAAACTGTTAAAAGTATTTACTTCGTTGACTGTACTGACAATTTAGTCATAGCATAATAAAATAAAACAAAATAAATACACTTTAAGTAAACGTATGAAATAACGACATTCATTTAAATTTACAATAAACTATTTATTCCATCTTGTACTGACCAAAAAGGACTAATAATCATCTATTTACTCGATTACTTACCAAGCCAAATGATAATGTTACCCACACCTTTGCTAAATATTTCTTATCGTAAAATAAACCGTAAATAAGCAAATCTTCGTATACTTAGTTTACTTAAGTATAAGTTAAATAACCAAAACCAATCAATAACCCAAATCAATGTGTTGGTATATCAGAGACTAAATTTAGCGATGCTATCTAGGTGGTCCTAACAGATCCTAATATGACGTTGAATCTTATTGCACATGAAGTCCAATGCAAGTTAGTAAGAAATGTTACATGATCCGCACCTACCGCAGCGAAGTATTGCGTCAATTAGCTAGAAAATGTATAGTGATGAACTGATGACGCTTCAACACGTGTGATAGTCATGTTTCGCGTTCTGTCCTACATTATTGATGATAATAGCAATCCAATTAACCGACTTCAAAAATGAAGGAATCAGTTCTAATAAATTTAGGTGTTTGCAAAATGTTTTGCGCAATTATTTTATTACTTTTTTCTAAAAAGTAAACCAAATTATTTACGTTAACATCGTGTGTTTCCGAATAAGAATATATTTATTTATGTATATCATAAAATGTAAGAAGGACTTAGCTGCAGTACTTTAAAATGGTTAACATGATATAAACTTGTTACACTTACATTTAAAAAAAAAACTTTAAAAATCTATTTAAAATTACATGTTTATTAATCAGATAAACGAGAATAGTTAGGTTTCATAAAATCGAAACAAAATGTAGATTATTACATTAGTATACCTGTTATAAGTTTTGATTAAATGTCAATTTAAATTTTGACTAAAATGTAACTAAAACTCGTTAATAAATATTTGAAAATTATGTACCCAAAAACAAAGATGATTACGTAATACTAACAACAATAAAATGTGTTTAGATAAATTGCAACTTTTTGAGTGCTTTAATATGCTTAAAAATGTTAACCTATGCAGAGCTTTAAAAAATAGTGCCGTGTTGTGATGCAGGAATCGAATCCGCAATTTTAGATATCTACTATTTCACTGCTTTCTATTTACGTAATTATAATAATTTCGTATGTGCCAAAATGATTACTCATTAAACAATTGTTACAAAAACGCATGTGTGCTGTGTTGTTGTATAAAACCTATGTAAAAATAAACTTATCATTATGAAAATCATCGTAATCAAAAAAATAAAAGTAATGGCTGTAATAAAAAGAATGATTTTAGTAATAAAATTAATTATGTGAAAATTTTCGACTTATGAAATTTAATGGAACTATCTGGAAAAAAATAGTAAAATTTAAACTAAATAATATGTCAATTTAATAAAATAGATAACTTTGGTCTAATTTGTTGCTAAAAATAGATCCAAGTCATTCCTAATCAATTTCAGGCGAGTAGCTAAATCACGTTTTGCTGATCTTCAAAAACTTGTACTCAACGCGCACGATAATGAATGTGTAACTAACATTGATCTAATTTTAGAATATAAAACTTTTAAGTGCAACTTGATTGAATTAATGTTCAAATAGTTTTCATAGTAAAGTTGTAAAATCCATAATAATGTTAAAATGAGTCTGTAAATAAAATATCACTGGCAGAATAATAAAAAAGAACATACAAAAATTATCAAACTGCATTTATATCTGTTGAAAAAATAATTTGATTAATATAACTTCTTTTACTACGAGTAGGTTCATCCTAAATTAACCTAATAAAGTTTTTACTAATATGTACCTTTGATTTCGCGTACAGTAAATTAGTGTATTTTCATAGTGTTTTACTATGCTCAATAAAATGATTATTTTATTATAAAATCAAAAAGTTTGTCGTCAACAACAGTTACTAATATTTGTTATATTTAAGTTCACGTACAGACCATATTAAATTTATATATTATTTATTGCTAATCTTCAATAAAAATATCATGAAATTTTTCATCTATTTTTAGTCAAAAAAAAAAAAAAACATCTGTAGTGCTTATCATGACGCATTAATTATTTTTCGTTACAAACAATACAAATTTTAGCAAATTATGATGCTTAATTATGAAATTATGCCAAATTTAAATAAATCAACTAAAACAAAGGTGTATTTTGAATATTCAGAAATAAGGTCAAATTATCTATTAATATTTAGGTTACCGTATGATGTGTACCTTTCTTCTTGTTTTCTTCGTCGAATGTTGTATAGTAGTATGAGTTTTTAAGAGGACAAGAGGACTTTTCTTCTTGGGGCATGGGGGCGTTGCAATGCGTTGTTCAAGGGGACTAAAAACTTTTGGCATTGGGACTCGTTAGATACATATTTTAGGTTCTCCCGGCTGCAACCTCTTCCGACTCGATCTACTCCCGGCACCCTGCATATTGTTGTTAACCTCATCGGACTCCAACATCTCCCAGCGCCCAGCACACTGTTGTTACCACATCTGACTCCATCATCTCCCGGCGCCCAGCACACTTAGTTCGTCATCCTTACAATTTCTGCTCCATCTTGTCTTGTCTTGTACACAATAATCTTGATTTTACCACTTTTCACATATTTTTATTGAAGATTAATCAATTGTCTTTGCATATTTAAGTCTATTGTTTACTCTAAACTTCTTCATTATGAAGTATTTTTTATTTATTTAAATTGTTCTTATTAATAACACAAAAAAATATCCCAAACAAGCTGCTCAGCACTGCCAGTAGGCAGCATGGGCAGGATCGCCATGCAGTGATGGGCGTTGGGAGCGGTATGAATGATAGGACTGACTGCGATCAAAAGGCCTATTTATTAGGATGCAATACCTTATATACTAAAGGAATAAGTGAGTGTGCGTAGTAATAGGTATTGTTTACACATACATGAGGCGCACACTACAACAATTTGCCAACTCTTATTGTACTTCAAGTATTACATAATTAACGTTTAAAATACGACAAATACCTTTATAAATTAACTAGCGGTCCTCCGCGACTTCATCCGCGCGTTTTGAGTTTGCTCCCTCCCCTCCCGTCGCAGAGTCATGTTTTATATCCTAAAGCCTTTCTCGATAAATAAGCTATCCAGCAGTTCTTGAGATAAGCGCGTTCAAACAAACAAACTTTATAATATATTAGCGCAAGCGCACGTTGTACTTAAGCTGCGAACATTATTTTGGTGCGGAGTTATGTTAAAACTGTGATAGCTCCTAAGATATTTATTGAAATCAAATGATATAAAGGGCAACTTGGTTCTAAATGAAATGCTCGTGATGATGAATGTATTTATTTTGATTAGAATAAATACCCGTGTGTATTATACACCTCTAAAAATAATGCATTATTTTTTTACAAATTTATTAACATAAAAAATGTTGTAGTAAGACAACCATAAAAGATAGACATATGCTGTCGCGGACTTTATTATAGAACTCTTAATGCTGAACAATCCTGTCATACATGATTTTTGTGTAACTTAAGCGGTTTCCGCAGCGTATGCAGCGGAAGCTCTCAAAAGGAATATCTTTCTCCCGTTTTCGCAACATTTTTCATTCCTGCTGTGGTCTTATGAGTCGTGTCTTTATGTTATGTAGCCTAAAGCCTTCCTCGATAAATGGACTATCCAACGTAAAAATAATTTTACAAATCGGGCCAGTAGTTTTTGAGATTAGCGCGTTCAAACAAACAAACAAACAAACAAACAAACAAACAAACAAACTCTTCAGCTTTATAATATTAGTATAGATTAGAAACAGTACTCCCTGGTTTTAGTAGTTATCCGTTGCACTTTGACCGGCGACCGTTGGCAGTTTTGTTATTTTGGTATTTTGTCAATTAGGTATGTTGCCTGCACTTTTGTTCATTATTTCGTTAGCTCTATTAGATTACACTACTTTAAGTCCTTATTAATAAGTGTAATTAATGTACCAGTACTTTTAAATATTCCACCAATAAATTAAACTCTCTGCATTTCCAAGCGGTTGACTGGTAGAAAATGCCACAAGGCATTAAGTCCGTCAATTGCACAACTCACAGAGCAATAAAGCTTAAATAAATATCACAATAATTATATTGAATTTCGAATTTACTGCTGCTCGTACAAGTATGAACTTAGTTTGAAAATATGCGATACAGTTTCAAATTAATGAAAATTAAGAAAATCTTAAGGTAAGTAAAATCTTTAATCCCAAAGTAAGAAGTGAAATTTACATTAGGCACTTGTGTTATAGAAATCAGATATAAAACGGTGATACCACAACACCCAGACCCGAGACAATATGGAAAATTTTGTTTATCTATATTGAACCGACCGGGAATTGAACCCGTATTATGAATATCGAAGTTAAAGGCGTTCAATAAATAGTCAAAACACTTCAAAAAGAGTAGTGGAAGTAGTTTACCCTTGCGCTTCTCTTAACTTGGTTTTTGGCGGGGCACGGCATTGACTTAACTTTTATTTAAAACCAATAAGAGTATTCACAACCAACCCAACCAATAGGCATTTAAGTAAAATATTTGAATTTCTTTATAAAGATGCGAATACTTTTATTTTAATTAGGGGTGTTTATAAACACAAAATCTTATAGTTCCCTGATGGGGTAATTAAAACAGTCATGGTATATATTCTCTAGCCATTTCACAGTCATTACCTACATATTCTAATTTTTAATTCTAATATCTATTGTAGCAGGTGCAGGTGTCAAATTAATACTAATATTAGAATCGATGACCCAGTGGCGGTGAGCGAAATGCCATACGAGCCGCTGTCGGAGTCGCTACAGCCGCGCGCTCCGCACTGGACATGCGCTCAGTAGTACTACTATTTATTCGCCTAGATAATTTTTATTTTACGTTTTTTAATTATTACACATATGTTTTCCTTGCAGAATAAAAAATAACCACTGGAAATATTTCTATAATTACAAACATCATTTATTATAGGCATTATCTAGGCAGCTTAACTTTAGCAGTCTTAGAAGTTATGACCTAAAGGTGTGTATTATAACACCTGTCTTACTCATTGGCTTGTGAACAGAATACGATTTTGATGCTTTTTGTATTGTTGTAATTGTATACCATTAGTCAATAGATGAATGGGCTCTATATTATTGATTGTAAACCTTCGGTATACCCTTGTATAATAAATGAATCTGAATCTGAATCCGTAGTTAAATTTTTGGTCATTCTTCAGATAAGTTTGTGGCACTATACCACATCCTTTACCTAAAACGAGCTATTCTTATGTACTGTTATACACGTAACAAGTAGGCGCTTTACTACTTTCAAAAAAGTCACTGGCACACCTGATAAACACGGGCGTCACTACTAATAAAAGGTGACGCAAGCAATTTGGGCTCTTAAGGTGAGGCAGCGGTGACCCCGATACAAGTCGTGATACTAGCATATCTAGAGGTATAGTAGCAGCCTTTTCATCCTGCCTCCCCAAATTTAATTACCAGTTTTACAACTAAATTTTCCTGCTCCATTACATCCAGTTCGTCAAATTTTGGTAGTTCGTACACTGCGAATAATTACCTTTAACAGTAATAGAAACTGATGATGAGTTCGTCTTACATCTCTGCCGCGCACTCCTGTGTCGCAATGTTCCCGCCGCGCGTCCGTGTCATATCCGCTCCACATTATGTATTTTATTACCACTCTCTACTGATTTATTTCTAAGTAAGCATTTATATTCTTCAGCCCATGAAAACTATCTTGTCTAGTAGTTCAGGTTCCAGACAACAAGATGGGAGCGGGTTAAAATCCCGCTAAGTTATGAAGTGACCATTAGTATATCACCTAAGAATATCAATGAACTGATCTCCTGGCTACGTGACGTCCTATACAGGCCCAATTGGGCGTCACTATTTGGGCCACCCTAAATATTGCATAGTCTTACTAACAATATGAATTCTGGATAGGTGTATTATACCTACTATATCAAATAGTATAGAAACATTTCACAAACATAGAGAGAAGAAATTTTGTGTTTGCCGTGCTCTCATGCCGCGGCAGTATTTTTCATTGTATCTGACAGAAAAGTCGAGACGTATGCCGCTGGCAAAGTCTCCGGCCGATGTGGATACACCATCAAACACCATCAAACTCGTATGCACGCGCAAATTGTCAAAGAGTTTATGTCCAGAAATGCCTAATAATTCTATAAGAACCATCTGTGGAACATTTTGTGGTTATGTTTAAATGAGCACATATTAAACAACAAACCCAACAGTTTAATGCTACACGATTATTATTATTTTCCACTTTTTTCGTGACCCACATAATTATTTTATTTATTGTATTATTTAAAGACTTTATAACGCAAATTGTGATGTAGAAAGGTGGATTAATTGCTAAAAGCATTAATTCGGTAAGTAAGCACGGTAAGCCTGTATGGTACTCGAAACATCTGGCTTTCGCCCATTGTTCTTGTTGCTGTATTTTTATTGTGCGTGCGTGTTTGTGTGTGTGTGTGTGTATCCAAATGTTATTCAGGTATAATTATGCCTAAGTGATATTACGATCCAAGGGTCAATGATAGCATATCAAAGCAGTAAGCCTACTGTATCTAGTTATAGTTTTTGCGTATCCGGTACCTTGGGATTTCAAATGTAAATTGTTACAGACAGCTTTATTTTGAGTTAAGATTCCTCTGACGTATAAATGAATACATCATGTTAATAAATTGTTTGGCTGATAATGATGATGATCTATACTTATATACTTATAATATTATAAAGCTGTAGAGTTTGTTTGTTGGCTAATCTAAGAAGTTACTAGGCCAATGAAAAAAAAAAAAAAAGATTTTGTGATATATAGCATATTTATAGATGAAGATTTTAGGCTATAAAATATTAAGCTATGAATGGTATTGAATAAATTGTTGCGCTAACAAACAGTTATATTCATGGAACTTAAAGCTCACTAGTACTAAGAATAGGTATTATACGAGCAATATTCCTTATCATCGTTGATCCTGAGAATTTTAATTAAAAGTAATATAATTATTATTATAAGAATAAACTCAAAATATTAAACCAACTAAAACAAAAATAACTAATATGTACAAAAAGTAAACAAAATAAAATAAAACTAAAAAGAAACCAACCTAACCCCGAATCACATCGGTAAAACTGATACCAAGAAGGCTGGCAGCAGTACCCCGTGAAACTGATACCAAGAAGGCTGGCAGCAATACCCCGTTGAATGGCCATGCGTATGCGTTGGCCAAAGTAGCTGCTATCTTGAGACTAAATTAACAAATTTGACAGGCTTAATCACTGCTTCTTTCCCCATTCTTATCATAGGCGTTCGGTCGGGACCCCTGACTCTCCTCACTCCTGCTGCTAGCTCAGTTCTACGATTGACATAGTTTTCGCAGCAATACATGACAGACTAGCAAACCCCGCGAACTCCGTTTCGCCACCAGATGGCTCCATTCAATGTAACATTTCGTTTAGTGATTTAAAGAAGAAGATTTTTTTTGTTTTATATTTGAACTTTCTTTGCTATAAACCTCACGGAGCCCGAGACCTTTCCAACGAATGCAAAATCTTGAAAATCGGTTCTTGCGTTTTGGAGTTATAGCGTCAGGAAGGAAAACCCGACTTGTTTTTATATAGTAGATTACTATACTACTGCAGTCAGTAGACAGACTTAACAACAGCATCTTTGTGGTGTACTGGTCACTTTCAGATTCTAAAAACCACATAAATATAAATAAATATCCTTTGGACATTCCCACACATCGCCATCTAGTCCCAAAGTAAGCTACTTAAAGCTTGTGTTATGGGTGCCAGACAACGGATATAATACTTAAATACTTTTTGTTTGTAAATACATACATAATATACATAGAAAACACCCAGACCAATACAAACAGACATGTTCATGCACACAAATGTTTGTATTGTGCGGGGATCGAACCCGCACCCGCTGCGTAGTAGGCGATTTCTCAACCACTACACCAGACGGGTCGTCTCATGATTACTATCTTACACTTTTAGAACCGTTAAATTTTAATCTGTCGATTTATTGTGAAGTGTACCAAACTGTATCCATTAGAATGTAAACTGAAATGACGAATCACGGGTGAGCGAACTTAATCCCAGTCTATCGTTCGTGTTACGTTGACATGTAAGTACCGATAAAATCGTATTGTAAAATATTGAGCTGGTTCACAATAAATAGACAGATTACAGTCTACCAGATTTAAACCAGTTATATTGTAATCTCGCGGTTTTTACAATATTACGGTGACATATCCACATCACCTGTTTAAACGTTCTATGCTTATTTAATATTTTATTCAGACATGTAGCTTTCAATTTTTCCTATTTAATTTGTAAGCATTAGTAAAGTGAAAATATTTTGTATTTAATAAATGTTTTAATTACTTTAACATTCACCTAAATAAAAATAAAAACATTATTATTTGTATCATGCCCATATTACCCGGCTATTTAAACTATCGTAACATAACGATAACTACATATTAATAAGCGAACCTTGTTGCTTTATCTGGGTTAAGATTTGGCATCCGTAAATATAACTGCACTTGTAAAAAGTAATTTTAAATAAGGAATCGAACCCTGTACAATTACCATAATTTATGTCCATATTTAACATTTAATATACAGACGTAGCAGCGTTATATCTCCATCTATCATAGGCTTTTTATGCTGACTGGGATACAATGTGACATATAAAGTTGATCAGTCAATCAACTATGTGCGTCGAAAGGCTTTATTTTAAATCACTCGCTTGAATTTCGTTTGAAAACGAATTAAAGAGCAATCAAAATCAAATTATAGACACGAGTACTTACTAAATTCAGTTATCTTATTTCTAATTTTCAATGGAAAATCGAACAATAATCAATGAATACCACCCGCCATCTTGACGTCAGTGATTCAAAAATAGGAGCCGAGGTCTTGAAGATCCTAAAGGAGAAGATCAATTTGATAGAAAGAATAAGAGGGTGAATATTAGGACACTAGATTTACTACCTAAAATAGGGGGAAGAATGAAGCAAGAAAGACCAAGAATGAGCTATGTTAAGCAAATAATGCAAATTTTAATAGTCGTGTCGTATCACCAGGTCAAGAGAATAGCGGAAAACCGTAAAAAATAATTTAAAAAAAACTTCAACAACTAGAGCCAAGCACTTAAATTTGATGATATTGGAAATTACTAATTTGTATGCATGTTTTCAAGCCTAGCTACTCAAGACTATATAAAGTACCTGTATCAATAAAAGCAACTGAATCAATCGATTGTAAATAGATCCGCAAATTCACTATCGCAGCGACAATGGCTTCCGCGTGCGTGTGTGCGTTACGTGCACGTGCAGCCTGTGATTCGAGTCTATTTTTCGATCGCGATGTAATTAGCAGCGGCGATGCTCTTAAATGGCAGTCGCGGGCGCCGGCAGCGCGGGCCGACTCGCCTTGTAGGGCGGGCGGGAGGCGCGAGCCGCGGCTATAAGCCCGCGCGCCGCCCGCCGCCGCCCACTGACGCACCCGCCGCCGCCGCTCGCGCCGTGAGTTCACTCTCTTGCTTACCGCGCGCCTCGCTGCACACTAACCCTACCAGTGATCGCCTAGTGATATTAGCTATAAATACAGTGGCAGCTTTGCTTTCGCTAAAAAAAGTGACAGTGCAAACCAGTAACCGGTGTTATCGTTGTTCCAGGTAAAAGGAGCGCTTGTATAGTATCTCGTGAGACGTAAAAGCGTACCCGGCGACAATGTGTGACGACGATGCGGGCGCGCTGGTCGTAGACAACGGCTCCGGCATGTGCAAGGCCGGCTTCGCGGGCGACGACGCGCCGCGAGCCGTGTTTCCCTCCATCGTAGGCCGCCCCAGACACCAGGGCGTCATGGTGGGCATGGGGCAGAAGGACTCCTACGTGGGTGACGAGGCCCAGAGCAAGAGAGGTATCCTCACTCTGAAGTACCCCATCGAGCACGGCATCATCACCAACTGGGACGACATGGAGAAGATCTGGCATCACACCTTCTACAACGAACTCCGCGTGGCGCCTGAAGAGCATCCCATTCTGTTGACCGAAGCCCCCCTGAACCCCAAAGCGAACAGGGAAAAGATGACACAGATTATGTTTGAAACTTTCAACTGCCCCGCCATGTACGTTGCTATCCAGGCCGTGCTGTCCCTGTACGCGTCCGGTCGTACCACCGGCATTGTGCTGGACTCCGGCGACGGTGTCTCCCACACGGTTCCCATCTACGAAGGTTACGCTCTACCTCACGCCATCTTGAGATTGGATCTGGCCGGTCGCGATCTTACAGACTACCTCATGAAGATCCTCACCGAGAGGGGATACTCATTCACGACCACCGCTGAAAGGGAAATCGTGCGCGATATCAAGGAAAAACTATGCTACGTGGCGCTCGACTTCGAGCAGGAGATGCAGACCGCGGCCGCGTCCACCTCGCTGGAGAAGTCATACGAGTTGCCTGACGGTCAGGTGATCACGATCGGTAACGAGAGATTCCGCTGCCCGGAGGCTCTGTTCCAGCCTTCCTTCCTGGGCATGGAATCGTGCGGCATCCACGAGACCGTGTACAACTCGATCATGAAGTGCGATGTGGACATCCGTAAGGACCTGTACGCCAACACCGTACTCTCGGGCGGCACCACGATGTACCCCGGTATCGCTGACAGAATGCAAAAAGAGATCACAGCGCTGGCACCCTCTACCATCAAGATCAAGATCATTGCTCCCCCTGAGAGAAAGTACTCCGTTTGGATCGGCGGGTCCATCCTGGCCTCCCTGTCCACCTTCCAGCAGATGTGGATTTCGAAGCAGGAGTATGACGAGTCGGGCCCCGGCATCGTACACCGCAAGTGCTTCTAAGTGCTCCCTCGCTCCTTGCGCTGTCGCCGCGCGCTTTTTCATTTGCTTTTATAAAATTTTATACTTTCAAAGTGGATATGTATTTATTTTATACGATTTGATGGAGACTGCACGCTCTTGCGTTACCTTGTAAGTGAGCTAATATAAGTTTCTGTGGTTTAATTATAATTTCGTTACGTTATCTTTGAGTTTTTTTACCCTAGACACGAATAGGTACACTACGCTATACAGGTGAGGGGCAGGCTACGCTTCGTCCATATAAGGCGCGGGCGGCGGTGTCGACGGCAGGTATAAATAAACAATTGAGTGCGATCGAGTGCAGTTTAAATTAGTATCGATGCAGCGGCCAATTGTCAGCGCCGGAAACAATGCGCAGACGCAGCCGCCCCGCGCCCGACACACTGATAGCTATTAAAAGAACAGACAGCAATAGAAATATTACACTTTATGTCAATCACTCAAAAATATGATCGATAGCAACAAGAGACACTTCACATCTGTATCCATGCTGGCAATGTTGGCACCTGTTTTGTGTGCTGAGGATTAGTCAGTTCAATTATAAGATTTAGTTTTGTCTGTTCAATCACGATTTGTGTTTTCATCATTGCCAGGTGCAACCAAGATTCTGATTGTTATTCTACCATTACAAAGTATTATTTTTTAAATATGCTAATTGATTAGGATTCTATTTTGAATGTAATGAAATAAGACACAATTTTCGTAACACTGTTATATTTTCAAGTTACAAAACATTTATATACTCGTACTTACATAGATATTCACAAAAGTATTTACAAGTCTTACTGATAGACTAGTTCGTTCCAGGAACAGTTAAGTTAGTTTTACTAATTCTTAGGTTTAAGTTTTAAGTATTGTGAGCGTGAACCAAATAATAAAAACACACACACACACACCGAGCACATTACATGCAGAAACCAAATCATCGCATTAAGTCAACAGTGGACGGCGTACGAGTCCAATTTTAAAGAAAAACCGCAAATCAATGTACAGGTTTGCCGTTTGGCATACACATTTAAGAGGGCAAAATAAAATGACCTGAAGTACCTAAAACAATCTTTGGTGGGAGGGGAGGACTTGCTTACCAAATATTTTGTATGTTTTTTTAATCTTCAGAAACCTATCATGTGTGATATCATTTGAAAATATAGTAAAGGAGCTTCCGAAAATATGGTACATCATAACATTTCAGACATTTTTATTAAATTTACCAAAAAACAATTTACAATTATACCATACAAGTTTGGGATACATTTGATGCGATATAGCTGATGTTTAGTTTGAACAATATATCAAACGACACTTAATATCCTTATTTGAAACTAGAATGCAAATTTGAAAAAATATTTTTTTTGAAAAACCTCAAGGTTCTACTTTTGTGCTTATTTTACAAGAATTATGGAACTTTACTGCAGATACCCACGAAATATATAGGTATAGGGATATATATTTCTTCCCGGTTCCCCCGTTCGTCCCTATAGGCATATCATTTAACTTTGAGTCACGTTTTAACCCGACTTCAAACCATATATAGTTAGAATTTGATAATTTTTGGGTATGATTATCTAAATATCAAGACTGCCAAGCACATACTAATAGGTGTCTACAGTACAGTTCCCTAAGTATTGTATAGTACTTGAATTTAACTGTGTCAGATTGTGCTTCTGAAAATTCCAAATCTTCTAACTTTTTAATCCGACTTGACATTTTATGCATTGAATTGATTTATGTGTACTTATTATTATTCCGATGCTTAGTTATTGATGAGCTCTATAACGTCGACTTGTGTTTGAATTTTATTTTATTAGAGTCTGAATAACTGAAAAAAATGAACTTCATACTTAATGTTTCGATCTAAACTGTACCCTTTTTCATCTAATATATAAAATTCTCGTGTCACAGTTTTCGTTGCCATACTCTTCCGAAACGGCTTGACCGATTTTGATGATTTTTTTTGTGCTGATCCGGTATCAATGAGAATCGGTCAACATCTAATTTTGATCCCCCTAAATGTTAGGAGTAGTCCATCCCTACTTTTTTTATTTATTTTTTAGACACGATTTTTAATTTCTACTTTTTTATGATACAACATAAAAAAATACATAAAATCCTCAATTTTCACCCTTCTACGATCAACACTTATTTTTAAATAGCCATTTTAGTAATTTAAGGGCGAAACAAAATTCGCTGGGAATGCTTAACTTTTAAAATTACGGGACTCGGCGGGACGGGGCTGGAGGCGAAACAAAGTTCGCTGGGTCCGCTAGTAAGCAAATAAATTTCTTTCTTTCTTTCGTCTTAACGAATGGAACTACAATCAATAGCGTACTTACAAATACAATATAAGAAATTTCTTCCTGGCTTAATCAACATAACTTAACAAGAAACTTCTCCAAATCAAAAATAATGCAATTTAGACCGTGTCGTAAATCTCCATTAAACTTAAATGTCACTTTTGATAATACAGAAATCGGAACAGTAGATAACTTCAACCTTCTTGGCATAATAATAGACAACCCGTTTAAATTGGAAAACACATATAAAATATATTAAAATGATATTATCCAAATTCTCCTACGCTCTTTTTGAACTGACACATAGCACAAACCAAGAAGCAGCTACCTGTACACCGGTTCGCGGTTTTATGCGTACAACTTCCACTATAACGGAAAAGTGTTTTAAGTATTCATACAAAAGTTTTAAAAACATCCTTTTGTATATTCTAATCAATTAACATGCTTATCTTTTGGTCACTTTGGTTTTGGTTCTACGTACAATGATGCAGTATGAAAATGAAAAAAGGAACAAAGGATCATCGCATTGGATGCAGAACGCACACAAACACAAGCACACGCACACATTCAATGTGAAAAGTGACTAAGTGACTTTAAGCGTTATTTGCTTTTTAAAACGTTTAAACGTTTTCGTTATAAGTAGAATAGGTACGTTTTATTACGTAATACGATCAATTTAATTAGGTATGGACGGCCCTGTGAGTCTCCGTACCAGAAACACCCTTCGCCGCGCTGAGTCGCGCTTATCCGATTGGTCGGTATTTATTATGTACATACACATAAGACTTAGTTCTATGTACACAACGGACAACAATTTATACACAATTCTCGGGTCGGCCTCGGGCCCAGCGATGCATAGAACACCAGAGTTCAGCACCGATTGCGGCGCCACAGCGGTCGGCAGCGGCGCTCACAGCAGGCGCGCTTCAGGCGGCGCGTCGTCGTCGCTGTCGGCGCACTCGAAGCGGATGCGGCGGCCGTCGGAGCGGCGGCGCCCGGCGTCGGGCCCGGCGGGCGCCTCCGCCGCGTCGCCGCCGGCCGCCAGTCACACCTTGTCCTCGCCCGCGCCCGGCGCCGCCGACCGCACGAACTGCAACACGCGACACTGCAACACCGGTCACCCTGGCGCCTCGCCGCACTCGAGCAGTCGCCGGCGGGTACTCACCGAGACGGTCGTGTTGCTCGTCGAGTTGGCGCGCGGCCGGAAGGTGAGCACGCGCCAGCGCCGGCGCAGCTGCGCGAGCACCTCGCCGTTGCAGAAGCAGTAGAGCACCGCGACGCAGAGCCCCTGCAGCGACGTGCTCAGCGCGGACACGTACTCGTAGGCGAGCCACCAGCGCGCCGTGCGCGGCGGCCGGAAGGGCGTGAGCAGATACTGCAGGCCGAGCAGCGGCGCCAGCAGGCACGTGGCACGCAGCGCGTGCAGCGCCGTGGCCGAGGGCCGCTGCGAGCCCGCGCCGCCGCCGACGCCGCCGCCGGCGCGCAGCTTCGTGCACAGCACGCGCACGATGTTGCACAGGAACCCGAGATTCAGTATAACGGCCACGCAGACGAGCACGGCCAGCTCGGGTCGCGGCGCGCCCTCGTCGGCCCAGCAGAGCGGCTCGTCGGCCACGGCGCGGCGCGCGGCGTGCACAGTGGCGAAGGGCACGGGCAGGATCCAGCCGGCGACCAATAACGCACGCACGAGTCGCCGCTCCGACACGAAGGCGCTCACAAGCACGGTGTGTAGATACAGCCCCTAAAATTAAAATTCACAATTTTAATTTATAAAAGGACAACATTGACCTTAGTTTGATCCTGGACACAAAGCACATAACACGAACTGTTAACCGTTGGGGCAGAAGAGTTCTAGGAGACCCTATGACTGATAGCGCAGTGTAGAGCGTCCATTGTCTAAATGAACAGACCAGCTTATAAAGGTATCAGGATCACACTGGATGCAGACCGCTTGCGACCGGTCGCCGTGGGAAACATCGGGATAAACATTCGTTCAGCAATGGATGTCCTTCGGCTTCTTCTTCTTCTTCTTTTCGTGTCGACTTTGGCGTTATATTTTTGAGGACCAGTACTCGGCGACTGACACAGCGTTATCAGTGGCGTTGTACAGGTTCGCATGTGTGCAGGTAAAGGTACACGTAGGGCAAGAAAAAAGGTGTGCCATCGTCTGTGGAGAGACACCACACAAGCATGCTACGTCCGCAACATAACCCCATCTCTACATATTCTCCTTGCTTCAGCCGACTTGTGACCGCAGTCTATTTAAGGATTTCTAAGTTTGCCAAGGTAAACTATGTTCAGGGGGCAGCTGTATACCACGACACTATGGCGAATGTCCGTCGGCTGATCATGATTTTTTTCTTCATTTTTTAGGGTTCCGTAGCCGAATGGCAAAAAACGGAACCCTTATAGTTTCGTCAAGTCTGTCTGTCTGTCTGTCTGTCTGTCTGTCTGTCTGTCTGTCCGTATGTCACACCCATTTTATTCTGTAACTATATGCATCACAGTGTTGAAATTTGGTAAGAGTATGTATCCTGTTTACCGCTTTAAGATTCTCATACAAAAAATAAAAAAATATGACATTTAAGGGGGGGCTCCCATACATGAAACTAAAACAAAAAAAAAATTTTTTAGTCAAACCTATACGTGTGGGGTGCCTATAGATAGGTCTTTTAAAATGACAATGAAGTTCCTAAAACCATTTTCTTTTAAAGTCTAACGTTTCATAGCTAGATGCTTCCAAAGTTGTAAAATGGGCGTCCCCCCCATCTAACTTCTAAACTACGAGAGTGTAAATTTTGAGAAAAATATATAATGTAGATCTTATTAAATACTTTCAACGAAAATTGGTTCGGACGGAATCGAACGAGAAGTTTTTGAGATATGGCACATTTTCAACAACCGCAAACATAACTTTGTTCTTCATACAAACAATATGAAAAACAAAGTTATATTTGCTGTCAACAAAATATTGTGGATTTTACTAAGTGGAACTAAGTGGATTCCCAAATTCAGTTAAAGTTGGCACGGAACCCTCAGTGCGCGAGTACGACTCGCACTTGGCCGTTTTTTTTTAATCTTTTGCGTGTTGGTAGCGCTTGCGGTGCGTCGTTACTGTACCTCGCACAGCATCCACGTGTAGTTGGTGAGCAGCGCGTACTGCACGGCCGCGTTGAGCGCGCGGCACCAGGCGGGCGAGGCCTCGAGCGTGGCGGGCGCGCGCACCACGAGCGCGTACCACGCCAGCCACAGCGCGTTATTCAACGCGAACGACGCGAACAAGTTCATGTGCACTGTGATGCGCGCGCAACGTAGACTCCTGGAAACACGGATAAACGATTGAAGAATTTTTTAACTACATTGATGTTCATGGACGGCTAAGGTAAAGTTAAGGTAAATGTAAAATAATATTTGTATGCTGTTTTTAATTGTTAAATGGACTTAATATAAAATAACGTACGATCTTCAGTGTACCGTTAAAGTATAATATAAATATTTATATACGTATATTACAGGTAGTAAGTAACAAAATATAAGAGTTACCAGTGAGGTTACAGTTAGTGGTAAGTAGAACTAAAAACTTAAAAATAAAGTTACCTGCGGTCGAGTGAAACTTATAGTAAGGTTTACTCGTACAAGTTAAAATAGTATGGTTCAACCACTCCTACTCCCAGTCTCTAAAACCCTTCAAAACAATAGACACTCACTTGAAGTACGATAAAATTCCCAGTGACAGTAGGAGTGCGATGAGCGAAACGCTGTACCCGGTCTCGTACACTGCGATGATGTCGCTCACGTCCTACGAACAACACGAACGTTTATATTGAACATCAGACTGAGGCTCCGGTCAAAGGCGCAGCGTAGGACGCCCACCGACGAGATGGACAGCTGATGACCTTGTCAAAGTCGCAGGATCACACTGGATGTAGATCGCACGCAAGCGGTCGCTGTGGAGAGCCGTGGGGAAGCATATATTTAGCAGTGGACGTCCTTTGGCTGATAATGATGATGATGAGTGTAGCAGATATGTGAAGATATACGCAGGAACGATACCGACATCCTCGGGCTTGTAGCAGGTGGTGTAGTTGGACCAGGGGTTGCCGGTCTGCGGGTGTCGCCACCAGGTGCCGTTGGCCATGCACTCCTTGTGCGCGAGGACTGTGGACATTGTCATGAGTTAATGGCGGCGTACAAAGCAACCACAGAAAATCATCAAGTAGAATGAAAAGAGCTGCAATGGCAAGTTCTAAATTTAAATATTTTTCGTAACCTCATTTGACTAAGGAGGAATAAATTTCGCACCGTTATGTTACGGCTACAGTATTGTGATGTTGTAATAATTATTACCATATCGACGGTTCCCGGGCTATTTGTATTAAGCGACATTTTGTAAACTTTATACCAGAGCTGTTTAAAGTTTTGATTTTTGAAAAAAAAATCATAACTATCGCAATTTGTAAAATTTTAGAAAAAAGTGGATATTTATTGATTAGGTTGCATAGTCTGCATAATCTTATAGGTTTTTTTTTCTGATATTCCTATTATTAACGAAGATACATGTCGTTTAATGCAAAATGATCCTTTTATTTTATTTTTTTGTTCCAGGCTAAATGATTTTACCGCCTAAGGTTAGTTTTTGTTGCTCCTGGCTAAGTGACTTATCCGCCTAGGTTTATTAATATTTGCTCTAGGTTAAATGACCTAACCACCTAGTACTGAATGTAATAGCTCCAGGTTAAATGGTTTAAATTGAAGAGTTTTTCATATTTCATAGCTGAACTAAATGATTTAAATGCCATAAACTATACAATTTCGTGTATGGCCTATTCAGTTTAAGCGCCGATTTACTTACCCTAATCGTGCCTGAGTAATGAGGTTTACTGAAAGGGGCAGTTAAAATATTGTTGAATTTAAAGGAACCTAGGAATTATTATCCTAAAAATAATTAGGAAATGAGAAATAAAACAGATTGTATTGCTCAAATGTACTTTTTATTTTAATTATCATCAGCTAGGGACTACATTAACTTTCCAGTTTACCCGATTAACCTTTTTATCACAATTGTATAGGAATCACAAGTTAACAGTATTTTATTTAAGTAGCCTATAGTCTCATTATAAATGATTTTAACGAACTACATACATACATACTTATTTTAAATTTATTTAGGTACTTAGTATTCGAAACTCAGCTGGGCAGTGACTTTCGAAAACTGTTACCGTTTCATGCAACGGATTCACCATATTTTTTTTAGGTCCTGCACTTTATTTTCCTTAACCATTTTCTTTGTTTTTTGTGGTCATATTAAAATTCACATAAAAACCTAATGTTTCAAGTGACCTCATCTAGTAAATTCAAGTATCTAGCTAATTGTATTATGCGACATTCTTATATATTTATGAGGTAAAGCTAATTGTATGAAGCGACATTATTATGTATCTGTTAGGAAAGGCCAATTGTATTAAGCGTCAATCTTATATAATCATAAGGTAAAGCCAATTGTATGAAGCGACATTTCAAAATATTTAAAAGGTGAGGCTAATTGGTTTAACGAACATTGCTTGTAAATTTTGATCCAGGAATGAGGGTTTAAGTAACTCTGGTATTTCATAGGGAGCTTAAGTACACAGTTCCTAAATTTGACAAAATTTTGTGTCGGTACATACATCGCAGTGCAAAATGGGCTCCGAAAATGCGATAGTATGAAGCGACAAAAAAGTGCTCAGATCGTCACAAAACCCAATTCAAACGACGCGGAAAAATTCGCTGATTCCGAATATGTATATAAGTCAATTTCGCCCAAAATGTCGCTTAATACAAATATCCCGGGAACCGTCGATATAATGAAACAGCTGCATGATTTAGGGCCATTATTTTATATGGCCAATCAAGGTGGCATAATCTTGATACTCTCTAGTTTGACCATACCACTTCACGCGATGTTTTGGGCAGTAATACATTGCAATATATTTATGCCATATTATTATATAATTACGCCATGTTATTACATAATTATTAAGATATTGTTTAACGTTGTATATTTTTGTCTAAGTTCGCGTGAAACGAAAAGCTAAATGGATGTAGAACTCCAGTCCATATTTTGGCATAGATATGATGGATGCTGACACTGACATTTGTCAAGTGTGACAGCTGCAGTTTTTTTCCGGTTCCGCACTGTTGGTCGTGCGTCGGAGTGGAACGTTTAATAAAATGTAAAATACTAATAATTTTGATAACGGGGCACGCCCCAAATTATTTTGTAGTTTGATAGTTATTCCTGACGCCGCCAACATGTCAATTTGGATGAATTCATTTCGAAATTGATTTGATATAAATGGCTGGAAAATGTCTAAAATAGAAAAATTAGCATAAATGTTTAGTAAATAATTCAGAAATTATATGACGAGCTAGCTGTTGCAGGTTTCGCTTTTGATATGTGTCTGTAAGTTGGACAGTCACAATTTGGTAATCATGTTGTAACCTCAGTGACCTTACTTAGAACTTATTTGGATTATTTTGAAGTCAGATTTTCCTGATGGATTGATTTGCTTCTTGTCTGCTGTTTTGAGGATGGACCGCTATCGGTGAAATTTTGGGGTAACGTTGCAGAGTTGTCTGTAGTTTGATGCAACCAAGATTTGAAATGGTAACCTCCGTTGAAATCCAAGGTTGGTTATCCTTGTATTTACTTTAACTTTAGTGAAAAGTGCGATAATTAAGCTATTAATTTAAGCATTACTTAGGAATCCCTTTGAGGATAAATTTTGGAATCAATTAGGAAATTAAAAACTTAAATTGGTGGTTTACCTTTATTTAATTAGAAATTTGTGAACATTAAGATTTGTAATAGTATAGATATTGATAACTAAATTAGAACCTAACCTAGTCTCTACTGAATTCTGAGCTATTAAATTTTGTATTTGATTTTTTTGAAGGTGTTAAAAGGTAGATGTGTAATAGCAAATTTGAATAAACTTTTGTTGTCAAATGCTATACCCGGATTTCTTTATTCCATTCGAATATTAGTACCTTTCTAACACCCTGTGTCCACACTAGCCGGGAGTGACTGCGACAATTGTAAGAGAAAAAAACTGTGAAAGCACTCCGGGAGTGCCGGCAGAAGTGAAAACTTGAATATCAACGTTGTGCATTTTTGATTTTTTGGAATAGTTATTATCAATATAAAAGTACTATCATTTTTGTGATAGAATACAATAATAATAATAATAATATAATATTTTTATAGAATACAATATTTATTTATTGCGCTATCGTACACAAACTGTTATGTATAAAGGATGGGTACGCCCCGCGTCCAACGATGCGGTGCTAATAAATCAGTGTGCTTACCGCCAGCAAGCGTTTCACTTGTGCGCCCCGTCCGTGTCCGTTTTCCTAATATCTACCAGTGGCGACGATACCTACCCGCGTTGTGAAAATAAAAATAGTAAACATGTCTAACGCACATTTCGGTGTATTAAATAGCTTCGACCATAACGTGCAGTGTTGGAAAACCTATCAAGGTCGGCTAAAACAATATTTTATCGCTAACGACATTGGAAATGCAGCCGATCCTACGGGCGCTAAACGGAAGGCGATATTGCTGAGCGCACTCACTGAAGGAACGTACAACCTCGTGGCCAATTTAGCATTGCCTAAAGATTTGGAGGTAGTGCCATTTGAAGACATTCTGCAACTTTTGGACGACCACTTTACCCCGAAACGGGTTGGATTCGGCGAGCGACATAATTTTTATGCCGCTACACAACTGCCTGGTGAATCACACGCGCAATGGGCCGCGAGGTTACGTGGATTGACCGCCCATTGCGAGTTTACGAACGTAGAAGAAATGCTGAGAGACAAATTCATCATGGGAATGTTGCCGGGACCAGAAAAAGAGAAGCTGTATGCTCAAAAGCTGACGGATTTAACGCTAGTGAAGGCGTTGGAGTACGCACAGAGCCAGGAGTGCGCCCGCGCGGTGGCCGCGAGCAGCGCGGCAGCCACCAGCGGGGTGACGCGTGCGGCTACCGAGTCGCAACTTTTCAAAATAACCAAGGGTGAAAATGTTAAAGTGAAGTGCAGTGTATGTGGTTATTCAAACCACAAGGCGTCCGAATGTAAATTCAAAAACTATGAGTGCCGGAAGTGCCGCAATAAAGGCCACTTAGGTAGAATGTGCACGAAAGTGAAGTACGTTGAAGTGGATGGCGGTGATAAGGGTGAGGATGACGATGACGGTAAGTTTTTTTACATTCGGTCAGTGCGAGGGGAACCTATGGTGGAATCGATTTCCATAAACCAAACGACGTTTAAATTTGAGATTGATAGTGGCTCAGCGGTAACGGTTATTTCAGAACAGTTTTACAGGGCTCATTTTAAAGATGTACCATTGTCAACCGTCCGTAAACGGCTGATGACATATACAGGTAGGCATATCGAGTGTGTAGGAGTAGCGCGCCTCCCAGTGTCGTACCTAGAACAAACGCACGACCTGGATATTCACGTTGTCCGCGATGGCGGTCCACCTTTGCTGGGCAGGGACTTTATTTCACGGTTCAACTTGCAACTTTCACCAATTAATTACTTTGATCACGAATCGGGTATATCTATATATAAATTGCAACAACAATACTCACAGCTATTTTCAGATACATTAGGTACTTTTAATAAATATAAAATTAAATTATTAATGCAGGATAACGCGAAACCGTTTTTTTTCAAAGCACGCCCGATTGCGTTCGCATTACGCGATAAAGTAGAAAAGGAAATTGATAGGTTAGTCACATTAGGGGTCCTTGAACCCGTGGAATACTCCGAGTACGCATCGCCGGTGGTACCGGTCTTAAAACGCAATGGATCGGTTAGATTATGTGCTGATTATTCGGTTAGTGTTAATAAACAGCTGCTTGTTGAGAAATACCCGCTCCCCACGGTCAACGAACTATTTTCTAAACTGCACGGAGTGCGGGTGTTCAGTAAAATTGATCTTTCAATGGCCTATAACCAATGTGTACTGGATAATGAGTCACGAGCGCTAACATGTATCAATACTCATCGCGGTTTGTACAGATATACGCGTCTAGTGTTCGGGTTAGCCAGCGCGCCCGCAATTTTCCAGCGAGTAATGGAAAATGTGCTCTCGGGGCTGGAAGGGGTCCTGTGCATGCTTGACGACGTCTGCATTTTTAGTTTTGATGAAAAATCGCACTTCGATAGATTAAACGCAGTATTTAAACGTTTAGAGGACTGTGGGTTCACCCTTCAAAAAGAAAAATGTGATTTTTTTAAGAACGAGATCAGTTACTTGGGTAGCATTATCTCGAAAGATGGAATTAAAAAAGCACCCGAAAAGGTAAAAGCAATGACTGATGCACCTATTCCATCAAATGTTAGTCAGTTGCAATCTTTTCTGGGTCTAGTTAACTACTACAGAAATTTCGTACCTAACGCATCTTCTGTTCTTAGACCATTATATGACCTTTTAAAAAAGGGTTGTAAATGGAATTGGACTCAAGAACAGGACCTTGCTTTTCAAACTATAAAAGACCTGCTCACCTCAGAACAGACCCTAGCTCATTTTAATCCCAACGCAAAAATTATTTTGACCGTAGATGCGTCACCAAGCGGGCTAGGGGCTATATTATCACAGGTTGATGCTGATAATGTTGAAAGGCCTATATCATTTGCGTCACGAACCTTAAACCCCGCAGAAAAAAGATATGCACAAATACAAAAAGAGGCAACTGCTATAATTTATGGCGTACGGCGCTTTCACCAATACCTATACGGAAGGTCCGAACCGTTTATATTACGCACGGATCATAAGCCGTTAATATCTATTTTCGGACCTTATAATGGTATTCCCGAGGTATCGGCAAATCGACTTCAACGTTATGCATTGTTCCTCAGCGGATATAATTACAAAATCGAGTACATACGTAGCGGCGATAATAATGCAGATTATTTATCTCGCGCGAGCTTGCCTGAGCCGACCGGGCCGCCTGAATCCCGCCATACCGCGTGCGCGTGCACTGAACCTGAACGTTGCGGCGAGAGCGAGATGACATGCGACCGCGCGACCTACGTTTGTTTTGTTGTGGATGGAACGATGCCGGTAACTTTGCGTAATGTACGGGAAGCGACAAACAATGATATGATTCTAAGTCGTGTAGCAAGTTTTATTTTAAATGGGTGGCCACCTAAAATTGCTGATGTAAGATTAAAGCCCTTTTATTTGTGTAGAAATCAATTATCTCTAGAAAGTGGTTGTATTATGAGAGGGCACAAAGTGGTCATACCGGAGAGTTTACACGATACAATTTTAAAGGAACTTCATTCTTCTCATCTAGGCATTGTGAAAACTAAAGCCGAAGCGAGGTCAAGGTTTTGGTTTCCAGGCATAGATCAAGCGTTGGAAAGAATGATAAGCTCATGTGATGTGTGTGTGCAATTGCGTCCGTCACCCCCCCGCGCACCCCTCTCGTGCTGGGAGTACCCTACTGGCGTTTTCCAGCGTATTCACATTGATTTCTTGGGTCCAATTAAAGGCTGCGTATATTTAGTGATTGTTGACGCACATAGTAAGTGGGTGGAAGTTTATAACATGAATCAATCGACTTCATCCAGCGCGGTCATAGAAAAAATGTGCGATTATATGTCGAGATTCGGAATACCGAAAACGTTGGCGAGTGATAATGGTACAGCTTTCTGCTCTCATGAGTTTGAACAATTTTGTTCATCTAATGGCATATCACACATTACTTCTCCAGTGTATCACCCGGCTAGTAATGGCCAGGTTGAGAGTTTTGTAAAAGTGGTTAAAAAGGGAATTAAATCTTGTCTTTTATCTAATTGTACTTCAAAAGAGTTAAAATTACATTTACTCCGGTACCTTATGGATTATAGAAATTCGGTCCATACCACCACAGGTTTGTCGCCGGCGGAAATGGTTTTTGGTCACAAATTAAGATCTAGATTAGACCTAATCGATCTGAAGCCGTCATCACCCTCATCACCGCCAACCGTTTATAATCGCGTGTTAAATAAACAGTGTTCGCAAACTAAATTAAATGGATGTAATAAAACTACAAGATTTAGTACAGATGATAATGTTCTATTTAAAAAATTCGTTAACAAAAATATTTATAAATGGTGTAAGGGAACAATTATGAAAAGATTGGGAAATGTTACTTATATGGTAAAAGATTCAAACAGTTCAGACTGTTTTAAAAGACACAAGAATCAATTAGTTCTTGATAAGGGCATCCGTAACAATATAGTAATAGGAACTAATAATACTGACTTACCTGGTCCGGGTCCATCATCTGAGACGCCCCAGTCTCCGCCGCCGCCCCAGCCTTCGCCGCCGCCCCAGTCTCCGCCGCCGCCCCAGTCGCAGTCGCCGCTTCAGACTTCCCCGCCGCCCCAGTCACTGCTTCAGCGCCAGCCGCCGATATCGTCGGTATTAGACTCCGGGTCGCCAACGGTAACAACTCGGTCCGATCTGGACTACTCACCGGATAGTGGCTTAGCCAGAGGGAGGAGGGCTGAGTTCTATGTTCCAGCAACGTCACCTCTATTGGAAGAAAGCGTTAGAGATGATTCTAGTATTGACAAACCTGGCGTTCCAGATATAACAGTAGACAATGCCACAGCACCAGACTCAGACCCGGATGAAGAATTCCATGAGGCAGTCGACCTGAATAGGAACCAGAGGGACGTTCGGTTTCAAGAGCAGGACTCTAGTAGATTGTTACGGAATCGCCCAAGGATAGACTTTAAGAGGTTCTTTTAGTATTATAATTTTAGTTCTTAATTAAGATACGAACTAGAGGGAGGAGTGTTATGTATAAAGGATGGGTACGCCCCGCGTCCAACGATGCGGTGCTAATAAATCAGTGTGCTTACCGCCAGCAAGCGTTTCACTTGTGCGCCCCGTCCGTGTCCGTTTTCCTAATATCTACCACAAACATTACAATTTATATTATATTAAATTACATTAAAAAGTTTATCTCTCAGAAAAATCAACTTACATCCATAATTTCGCCAACCGTCTTACGGTTTTTCGATCAGGTCACGTGTCCTGACGCGAGTTTCACATTTTTCCCCCATTCCACCAAAGTGCTCAACGCCGCTAAAGAAGTTTTCACTTCAAAAAATCGAAAAAAATGTTTTAGTATTAAAGGTTCGATTTGGAGTCTTTCAGCAATGATTGATTAATTGTGTCCTTCATACAAATACTATGAAAAACAAAGTTATTTAAGCTGTGAACAAAATATTGTGGTGTTTTGACAAAGTGGAAATAAGTGGACCTCTAATTTAGTTAAAGTTGGCACGGAAACCTCAGGGCGCGAGTCTGACTGGCGCAGTCTGGGCACTGAGGGTTATTTTTAGTCCCCCTTTTGTTATTTACTTCATTATCTAGTAGTTGTCATATGTATCTTTTTTCTAAATTAAAATCGTCACTGAATTTCGAGGGAAATCTACTTTTTTTAAAGTAGCGTCCAAATAAAAATAAAAAAATGTCAAAAGAAGATAAAAATTGGCTTAAAAAAAATGAGCTCGTCTTTAGTGTTTAATCTATTTCACCTCCTATCGGGATTGTTGCACATAATTTAGGATCACACTGTATCACTGTAATAGCAACGAGTTAGCTACAAATGCTAGTGCTCATCACACAAATAATATTTTCCCTGTTCGGGATCCGAACTCGCGATCGTTGGTTTTGCAGTTAGCCGCACAACCTTAGCGCTTACCACAATAGACATTTTTATAATGTGTTAGAGATAGTGGGAGTTTAAGGTGTTTTAGTAAGTACGCACGTTCGGGTCGGAATCCGGGCACGAAGTCGGGGCAGGGCGCGAAGGCGGTGGTGTTGGCGGCGGTGTGCGGCCAGCAGACCCAGCTGTCGAACGTGCCCTCGCAGTAGATTTCTGAAAGAATATTTCACAAGCAAATTGTTACCTCGATCAGAATACAAATACGGAAGTTGTAATATTTTGATTAAGAAGATAAGAAATATATACAAAACTGTATAAAGTTGGACGTAGGTACCTATTAAAACACTTATTTTAAGTAATTAACTAGCTAAATACTAAATTTTAACAGCCTAGATCATATTGAAGTAGGTTAGGTTATTAACCTATAGGTCTGTCAGTGCAAAATTGACGACTTTTGTACATTCATATCTTTGTTACCGTTCAAGCTGGGTTGATGATTTTTTGTCCTTTTTGTCCTTACATAAATTAATATATGTAATTTGATGATTTTTGTTGAATAGGTTTTGAGTTATGGGGGTTCAAAAGTCGCCCAAAATAGTTCGTGTAAATAAATACACAGTGCCAAGTTGCCAGTTTTTTTTTTGCTTGAACTTGGCTTGACACGCAACATCAACTTTATAAATGAAACATTCAAACTTAAGTAACTGCTTGACCGCTAATAATACCTATATCTTTTGGACATTCCCCCACATCGCCATCTAGTCCTAAAGTAAGCTACTCAAAGCTTGTGTTTTGGGTGCCAGACAACGGATATAATACTTAAATACTTTTTGTTTGTAAATACATACATGATATACATAGAAAACACCCAGACCAATACAAACAGACATGTTCATGCACACAAATGTTTATATTGTGCGGGGATCGAACCCGCAACCCACTGCGTAGTAGGCGATTTCTCGACCATTACACCAGAAGGGTCGTCATAGAATGTGATCGCTATAATAAGAAAATATCATACAACAACTTGGTATGGAACTAATATTATAAAGTTAAATAGTTTGTTTATTTGAACGTGCTTATCTCGGGAACTACTGAACCGATCTGAAAAAATATTTTTATCTTTAATATATTTTCACTGGCTGGCGATCGATTTTCAGTTCACGAATGTATGGTTTTTAATATTGTCCATTGCTCATGCTGACTAGTGTATAACAAAGCCAATTGATACATCTTTATGAAAGCTAATTGAATCGAAAGGGGCTAAGTGAATTATATGAAACTAGAAGAAAAGTAACTAAGAAGAGGGTAGACAGAAAACAGGAGATGAAACAGATGAAAGAGAAAAAATAGAGAGGAAATAAAAGACGCGGAGAGGGCGAGACTCAGAGCGCTTTCAAACTATGGCGAATTTAGAATCGTGACGGTCGCGCGACAGCCTCGCTGCTGATAAGTTCACACAAAAATGACAACAGTAAAAACGATTTCACACTTAGGCTACTTTAGCAGCGCGACAGTCGCGCGGCAGTGGCGCTGCTTTCAATTTTATACAGAAAATGACAGCTTAAGCCCTTCACATTAGAGAGACGCGCTGCTGTCGCTCTTATGTGAAGGCGCACTAATCCTTCACATTAGAGTAACAGCGCTGCTGTTGTGCTGCTATCGCTCTAATGTGAAGGCGCGCTAAGACCTGCAGGCGGAGCGGTGCTGTTGTTGGCCAGCGCGCAGGCGGCCTCGTGCTCCTCGCGATGTGGGTCTTCCATGTTGTCGCCTGTCGCCGCCGCCTGCCGCTTCCACCGCTGTCACTGCATTTCCTTCTCCTGCTCGCTACCTGGCACCTGGAAATTATGGAAGAAGTATCTCATTTAATGACGCGATGGACAAACTAAACACAGTATTTTTTAAGATTTTATCTAAGTGCTTGTTTCGCCAGCGCATCAGGCTTCATCTTTTTATTGACAACTAACCATTACTTAATATACCGTTGTTTTTACCTAAACCTACTGTTTTGCGTACAACTTTGTTTTATTTTTATTATAATATGGTCTTAGTCACAATAAAGCTAACAAACCAGCCAAGTGCGAGTCGGACTGGCACACCAAGGGTTCCATGCCATCTTTTAATGTGTTAAAACTACTAGTTCGATCTCGTTCAAACCAATTTAAAGGAGTCATTCTTTTTGGGCCAGTAGCAACGGATGCGTCTGATCATGACATTGCACCCTAAATTAATAACTTATTTTATTAGAAAATTAGACGAAAGATGACGTTTAAATGAAACCGGAATCTTAAATTAAACTAAAAAAATCGTTGTATTGACTATTTTCCATCAAGCCATTCCTGCTTTTTAAGGTCAAGGCATAGATAACACAATAGATCTTATGTTTAACAATACGTGTAAAGGAACGACGGGCTGGTTAATATTAAAACAATATCAATTATTTCAAACATGAGATCATGTTTAGATCCCGTTTTATAGACTTTTATTTGATTAGTTTGATTGAATTTTAAAGATTTTTTGCATAAAATGGTTACGTAGTAAAGCCGTGGAACGGATAGCAACTCTGTCTTAATGTTTGACAGCTATCACTGACATTGACAGGATTAGTTGGCGTGTCATTTTTCATACCTTCCGTTTGTTACGAATTGAGTGTTAGTGTCCTCCGGATATTTCATTATTTTTAAAGAAAAATAGAATAAAAGGCATCAAGTTCAGCCCCTATTCCACTAAACCGTTCCGTAATCTGTGTATTGATATTTCTTTGACATCAATAGCATTGTGTATGCAAATAATGAAATAAAATGTATAAGAAGTTTTTAGGTAATGTCATTTACGTTTTGATGGATTTTCAATTATTCCCGATAGATCAAGAAATACTAATATTGCTAATGTTTTTTAGACATTATGAGGAACAATTTGATATATGTTCCATTACTAGACGTCACAATTTTTGGTGGGTCCATCCTCCATATAAAAAAATGTCTCCTTTACACTCTCTTAATATAAAAGTTAAAGGAGGGGTGGGACGCCCATTTTACCACTTTGGAAGCGTCTATTTCTCAAACGTTAGACTTTCAGAGAAAATGTTTGAGGAACCTCGATGTCATTTTTAAAGACTTATACATAGACACCCTACACGCATAAGTTTGACAAAAACATTTTTTTAGGTTTTGGTTTCATGTCTGGGGCTCTTAAATATCATTTCTTTTTTGTGAGATTCGTAAAGCGGTTAACAGGATACATCTACTTACTAAGTTTCAAATGTGCAATACTAATAGTTTCAGAATAAAGTGGCTGTGACGTACGGACGGATGGACAGATAGACGGACAGACTTGTCGTAACTATGAGTTCTGTTATTTTCCATTCTTCTTTTCTACGGAACTTATAAAATAAAGTTATATTTTTTTTGAATGAATGAATGAATATTTTATTTGCTCATAAAGAGGGTTACAATAAAGATCTTAATTAAAATATGTTCGTCCTATTTAACTATTAAAAAATAGCATGCAAACATTTATTATTATATTACATTTAAGTCAATCTATAATGAAATGAGTATGATTTTACAAATGTCAAACACTTATTCTATTAATTACAAACAAGTCAAATTTACCACGTAGTATTTTTATTACCAATGTTTTCATTTATTCCTATTATTATTAAATCCAGCAATGTCAAGTTAAACTAAGTAATAATTGTTCATAATATTTCCTAGCTATTCAAAAACTCTTGAAACGAATAAAATGCACAGTCTACCAGCCATTCATATAAACTTTTTTTAAATTGGTTAAAAGGTTTGTCTTTAATATATTCCGGAATTTTATTAAAGATTACTACACACATACAAAAGCAGTTTTTTTGGATTTGTGCACTTTTTGGTATAAAATCAAGTACTAGCCGGTTGCAATTTCTAGTACAGCGTGCATATAAATCTCTTATAAATGTCTTTTACTGTCAATACAATTGTATTACAATAATATACCTTAAAACAGACGTATAAATCCTAGTAAAAAATCTTTTACATCCCAGCAGATAACTTACAATGTAGAAATGGTATAATACAAATGTGGTGCGAGCAACATGCTGAAGTTCAAGGTGAGTAAGCCGCGCTCCGACAAAATCTGTCTTTTCAATTTAAATGGTAATTCCGTTGCCGCAAGAGGACGACACGGCTAATATGCTCGCAGATCGCTTCGACGCGATATCCACAACGGATTTAAATGCGATATGGAGACGAGAACCACATTTTGTTTCTTATTTCTTATCTGTTATGGTTGTTTATGTTGATACCTGAATATTATTTTTTTGAATACCGTAATTTACAATATTAATAAGCTCCTTGCTTAATTGTACGGGACGTAAAGGAGCTTGACCAAGACCCAAAGCTCCAAGCCAACCTCACCTTCACGTGGTGCGTCCTGTTTATACCGACGAGGCTCTGGCGACCGACCGATGGCGGTATAACCATCCAATATACGGCGCAGCTAAATGTTGGACTGTAACGGGCAGCAGCGTCACAGCTGCAAGGGGCTGCGTCTCTGCGCTCGCCAACCCGCCTGCCAAGCGTGGCGAGTATTGGCAAAATCCCCTCAATGCAAGCACACCAGAAAACCAGGCCCCCAGTCTCCGGCAGCCCCGCTATTCCTGACTTTGGTAGCGGTCACGGTAACGGCGGGGTAGGGGGTGCTAAGAATCCCCGGAGGCGGTCGCGCTGCCACCCCCGACGACAACTGGCCCCGGTAACTTATAACGCGTGCACACTGAGGATAGACGAGAAGTTGCTCGAGCTGGAGGAAGAAATGAGCAGGTTACACTGGGACATAATGGGTTTATCAGAAGTCCGTAGAGAGGGCGAGGACACGATAACTCTGCAGTCCGGCAACCTGCTCTTCTACCGGGAGGGTGACCAAAAGTCCCTAGGCGGTGTCGGGTTTCTCGTTCACAAGTCCCTCGTCAACAATCTCGAGACCATCGAGAGTGTGTCGAGCAGGGTGATATACCTTATACTCAGAATATCTAAGAGGTATTCGCTGAAGGTCATACAGGTATATGCACCGACCTCGAAACACCCGGATAAAGAGGTGGAGGAAATGTATGAGGACGTAAGTAGGGGCATGCATACTTCCAAAACCTATTTTACTGTTGTAATGGGGGACTTCAACGAAAAACTGGGCAAGCGAGGCGAGAATGAGTTGAAGGTGGGACCCTTTGGATACGGGCAAAGAAATGCCAGGGGACAGAGGCTGGCCGACATTCTAGAGAAGGAGGGACTCTTTGCGATGAACTCTTTCTTCCAGAAGCCGCCTCAAAGGAAGTGGACCTGGTTGAGTCTCGATGGCTTCACGAGAAACGCGATTGACTTCATCATGACTTCCAAGAGACGGTTATTCAATTGTCGCAGTCACTCCCGGCTAGTGTGGACAAAGGGTGTTTAAAAGGTACTAATATTCGAATGAAATAAAGAAATCCGGGTATAGCATTTGGCAACAAAGTTTATTCAAATTTGCTATTTCACAATTACCTTTTAACACCTTCAAGAAGATCAAATACAAAATTTAATAGCTCAGAATTCAGTAGAGACTAGGTTAGGTTCTAATTTAGTTATCAATATCTATACTATTACAAATCTTAATGTTTACAAATTTCTAATTAAATAAAGATAAACCACCAATTTAAGTTTTTAATTCCATAATTGATTCCAAATTTATCCTCAAAGGGATTCCTCAGTTATGCTTAAATTAATAGCTAAATTATCCCACTTTTTACTCAGGTTAAAGTAAATAAAAGGGAAACCAACCTTGGATTTCAACGGAGGTTACCATTTCAAATCTTTGTTGCATCAAACTACAAACAACTCTGCAACATTACCCCAAAATTTCACCGATACCGATCCATCCTTAAAACAGCAGACAAGAAGCAAATCAATCCATAAGGAAGTTCTGACTTCAAAAATAATCCAAATGAGGTCTAAGTAAGGTCTTAGTAAGGTCACTGAAAAGAATTTACAAAATGTTAGTTTAACGCACAAACCAAAGTAAAAGTAAAAAAAACACTAACTTTTCACAATAAATATTTACCTGAGGTTACAACATGGTCACCAAATTGTGACTGTTCAACTTACAGACACATAGAAATAAAAGAAAGTTCTAGTTAACCACATTTTTTTTTCTAAGTGAGGGTGAGTATAATTTTCATCACCCTATTCATAAAAGCTTTAATAAACCATTTTAATACCTGCAACAGCTGGCTCGTAAACATTTATGCTAATTTTTCTATTTGAGACCTGAAATGATAAAAATTACAACTTCAATACAATATGCCCAGATGTAGGTAGGCTACATTTTCTTTACAAGGATTTCCAAATAAGTATCCCAAAATACTTACCATTTTCCAGTCATTTATATCAAATCATTTTCGAAATTAATTCATCCAAATTGACATGTTGGCGGCGTCTGAAACGATAAAAAGAACCATGTGCTCAGACTCTAAGAAATGTCTTGCAACAAAAAAAAATCAACGCCAACCTTTCTGCAGATACTTACCAGGAATAACTATCAAACTACATAATAATTGGGGCGTGCCCCGATATTAAATTATTAGTATTTTACATTATAACAAACGTTCCACTCCGACGCACGACCAACAGTGCGGAACCGGAAAAAACAGCAGCTGTTACACTTGACAAATGTCAGTGTCAGCATCCATTACATCTATGCCAAAATATGGACTGGAGTCCTACATCCATTAAGTTTTTCGTTTCACGCGAACTTAGACAAAAATATACAAAGTTACACAATGATGTCTCCGTGATCAACAGGGTGAAAACCGGTAGCGATCACCGAATGGTTCGAGGCACATTGAATATAAATGTCAAATTGGAAAGATCCCACCTGATGAAGTCCACGCTCCGACCGACTCGTGCTCATATCCAAAATCTCGAGAGCTTTCAACTCGAGTTGTCAAACCGCTTTGATTGCCTAAACAATTGCGTTACAGTGGACGAAATAAACAGCGGGTTTGTGGAAACTGTCCAAACGGTGGGGTCTAAGTTTTTTAGGCCTGGTCGTAAAGATAGACCTCAAAAACTGTCGGCCCACACTCTCGATCTTATGGCAAAACGTCGATCTATGGCACTGCAGACCTCCGTTAATGCTGAAAACTACCGGCAGCTCAATAGACAAATATGGAAGTCCCTGCGACACGACATCCGTTGCTTTAACACTAACAGTATTAAAGCAACGGAGTGTGATAGAGCGGAACCAAGGCTCCAAAGTGTTTGCAAGGAACATGTCTATTGGACAAAGCCTGTGAACGAAGCTTAAGACAGAGGACGGCAGTGTAGCGTCGACGAAAGCAGAGGTTTTGACGGAGATCGAAAGGTTCTATGGGCAGTTGTACACCTCAGTTGCCAAACCTGTTGATAGCTCGTTCAGAGACCCACGAGCTATCCTGACCCGACACTACACCGAAGACATCCCGGACATCAGCCTTTACGAGATTATGATAGCCCTTAAACAGCTTAAAAACAACAAGGCACCAGGTGAGGACTGGGCAGCGTTCGTGAAATTACGCAAGAGTGTTTTCTCATCTCATTTACCTCAGTGTCTTAAGACAAAAGTCTTCAACCAGTGTGTGTTACCAGTGATGACATACGGATCCGAAACATGGTCTCTAACTATGGGCCTTATAAGGAAGCTCAAAGTCACACAACGAGCAATGGAGAGGGCTATGCTGGGTGTTTCTCTACGTGATCGAATCAGAAATGAGGAAATACGTAGAAGAACTAAGGTAACGGACATAGCCTTGAGAATCAGTAAGCTCAAGTGGCAATGGGCAGGGCACATAGCGCGAAGAACTGATGGCCGTTGGGGCAGGAAAGTTCTGGATTGGAGACCCTTCGACCAAAGACGCAGCGTAGGACGTCCACCAACAAGATGGACAGATGACCTTATAAAGATTGCAGGATCAAACTGGATGCAGACCGCTAGTAATCGGTCGCTGTGGAAAGCCGTGGGGGAGGCCTATGTTAAGCAGTGGACGTCCTTTGGCTGATAATGATGATGATGAATGATGCTTAATTGTGGATTATAGCTATTTGGGCATAAATAGTAATGGGACATTTTTGTCATGCCCTATTTACAACCAAGCTAAGTAAAAGAATCATACTGAAAACAGGGTTAGTTTACAATAATATCTTACGACAATGCGTATCTATGATCCTGGAAAAAAAATGTTTGACTTATGCCTATTTGTCAGCAATAATTTAAGTATTTTTTTGTAAATGTCATTACAACCGGACGTTTTATACGTATTCAGTCTGATAAGTATTATCTAACATTGGTAAATTGCTCTTATCAAATAGCCACCACGTAACTTTGAGGCGTTAAGCTTAACGCCTAAAGTCAAAATCGGATACAAGATAAAGGAAGCAATAAGAGGGAAGTAGTTGTTAAATAACAGAATCAAAAGGCTTTGGCGGAGTTAGCGCTCTTCACTTGGGAGGGCAAACACCTCACCTATTTGCAGGGAGGATTAGTTAAGGGCGTAGTTAAGAGTTATTGAGAAGGCTCGTATTCGGTTAATGGTGTAACAAATCTATACTAATATTATAAAGCTTAAAAGCTTGTTTGTTTGTTTGTTTGTTTGAACGCACTAATCTCAGGAACTACTGGACCGATTAGAAAAAGAAATGTGTAGGATAGCTTATTTTTCAAGGAAGGCTTAAGGCTATATATATACTACTAGCGGTCCGCCGCGACTTTGTCCGCGCCCTTTGAGTTTGCTCCCTCCCCTCCCGTCGCAGCGTTATGTTTTATATCCTAAAGCCTTTCTCGATAAATAAGCTATCCAACACAGAAATATTTTTTCAAATCGGTCCAGCAGTTCCTGAGATAAGCGCGTTCAAACAAACAAACTCTTCAGCTTTATAATATACTAGCGGTCCCCCGCGACTTCGTCCGCGCGTTTTGAGTTTGCTCTCCCTCCTCTCCCGTCGCAGCGTGATGTTTTATATCCTAAAGCCTTTTTCAATAAATAAGCTATCTAACACAGAAATATTTTTTCAAATCGGTTCAGCAGTTTTTGAGATGAGCGCGTTCAAACAAACAAACAAACAAACAAACAAACTCTTCAGCTTTATAATATAATTAGCGCAAGCGCACGTTGTACTTGAGCTGCGAACATTATTTTGGTGCGGAGTTATGTTAAAACTGTGATAGCTCCTAAGATATTTATTGGAATCAAATGATATACAGGGCAACTTTGTTCTAAATGAAATGCTCGTGATAATGAATCTATTTATTTTGATAAACATAAATACCTGTGTGTATAATACACCTCTAAAAATGATGCATTATTTTTTTACAAATTTATTAACATAAAAAAGGTTGTAGTAAGTCAACCATAAAAGATAGACTTATGCTGTCGCGGACTTTATTATAGAACTCTTAATGTTGAACAATCCTGTCATACATGGTTTTTGTGTACCTTTAGCGGTTTCCGCAGCGTACGCAGCGGAAGCTCTCAAAAGGAATATCTTTCTCCCGTTTTCGCAACATTTTTCATCGCTGCTGTGGTCTTGTTAGTCGTATCTTTATGTTATATAGCTTAAAGCCTTCCTCGATAAATGGACTATCTAACATAAAAATAATTTTTCAAATCGGGCCAGTAGTTTCTGAGATTAGCGCGTTCAAACAAACAAACAAACAAACAAACAAACAAACTCTTCAGCTTTATAATATTAAGTATAGATTAGCGCAAGCGCACGTTGTACTTAAGCTCCGAACATTATTTTGGTGCGGAGTTATGTTAAAACTGTGATAGCTCCTAAGATATTTATTGAAATCAAATGATATAAAGGGCAACTTGGTCCTAAATGAAATGCTCGTAATGATGAATGTATTTATTTTGATAAGAATAAATACCTGTGTGTATAATACACCTCTAAAAATAATGCATTATTTTTTTACAAATTTATTAACATAAAAAAGGTTGTAGTAAGTCAACCATAAAAGATAGACATATGCTGTCGCGGACTTTATTATAGAACTTTTAATGCTGAACAATCTTGTCATACATAATTTTTGTGTAACTTAAGCGGTTTCCGCAGCGTATGCAGCGGAAGCTCTCAAAAGGAATACCTTTCTCCCGTTTTCGCAACATTTTTCATTTCTGCTGTGGTCCTATGAGTCGTATCTTTATGTTATATAGCCTAAAGCCTTCCTCGATAAATGGACTATCCAACGTAAAAATATTTTTTCAAATCGGGCCAGTAGTTTTTGAGATTAGCGCGTTCAAACAAACAAACAAACAAACTCTTCAGCTTTATAATATTAGTATAGATATATAGGGTCTAACAAAACTAGTGATCGATAGCCAAAGGGGGGTATCTATACTATACATCATACTGAATACGATGACAAAATATTGACATATGTTTTATAGTGATTTTTCAAAGTTATGTTTTCAAACAAAATAATTCAATTAATTAAGAAAACATGCTGTCGTTTACTAACGCACACACAGGCTTCATCCCACAGATATTGTACAGTAACACGCACACTGTTCAAATTAATTCAAGGAGCATTGTACGCTATTTACACACACAGCTGTTAGATGATAGAACCTTGACCTTTTTATAATGTTTTCACGCACACTTGTCTCTAATCACTTTTAACAATTTCTAAGGCATTTACAATCCGCTGGCGTATTTTTTCTAAGCTATCGATGTGATGCCTATCGTCACTGTAAACCAAGTCCATAATCCTACCCCAAACAAGACAGTCCAGTGGAAGTAAGGTCGGGAGAACGCCCGGACCGGTTCGTTAGGTATGCACTTATGTCGCGATCGAAGTGGGCCGGCGCTCCGTCCTGCCGGAAGTACAATCCCCGCAAAGATGTAGAGGTACGTCGGCCAGCAGCTTCTCTAGGGTTTTCTGTAGGAATTCCAGGTACGTCTTGCCGTTCAGCCGCTGCTGGATACACTCGCAAAAATGGGCACGACGACGTTCGAAGTCCTGCGGCTTCAGCCCCTGCACCCGGGGGAAGTGGTATGTGTGCCTCTCGGTACGCCTGAGGATGCCACACACACCCCCATCGCAGTCAGGTTTGAGGCGGGCGCTGCGTGACACCGTAGATCTTGGCGTACTTCCGCGACGCTTCAGCGCAATTCTAGTCTTCATCATCACATGGTAATACACTACCATACGCAAATAGGCGATGTTCACGTTACGATAATATGCATCCCGATGACAGGACTTTAATGTTACAATTTCGAAATGAGACTGATGACTTTCGAAGCAACTGTTGCGATTGACTTATGCCGACGCGACGCGTGGCGCGTAGGCAGTAGCAGTGTAGGGTGTCCATGGTACTAAATGCTTGTCTAGTATTTAAATACAAAAATGAGATTTTTCAAAAACTATTATTCAATTGCAACTTTGTTTTAAGGTTTGCGCTTTTAAACGTTTTCTCGTAAGGAAGACGAAATTAAATCCTTTACATTTTTGTATGTCAATTAATAATAATGAAGTGGATGATGGGTCTTACATCATAAGCATGCCTCAGATCACTATCTACTTGTCAACTACTTGAGAATCCAGAAAGTTGAGTAGGTAACCATTTACTCAAACTTTACCTAATCAATTATGTTCAATCGAACGTAAATAACTGACTAAACTTAAACACGTACTTAAATTTAAAACCTTAATAAAACGATGTAATTCAACATCTTTAAAAACAACGCAGTTTTAATTCGTAGTAGTTTAAACACACCTCCACATTAATGTTAACATAAAATGATTAAATTTGGAATAATAGCTTTTTTATTCAAAATAATACTTTATGAAACCGTTGTCACCCTCCATGTAGTCATAACAGAAGCGGAATACCTGGCGGTGGCGCCGGTGGCGGTGCCTTTGACGTTTTTGAGCCGCCTTGCCGACATAAATCTTCCGAACCGTAAGCCATATAATTAGGGCTTACTTTAGATGTGCGTTTGTGCTAGCGGCTCTTTGAATCTTTTTGTTAGAAAAACTAAGAAAAAGGGTTGCTATTGCTATGAAAAAAATTGCACGATTTGATTAAAAATTGGGAATACAAAAGTCGTGAATACGTACTACTTTTCAAAATAAAATGATAAAAAATACAGGGGCTTTTAATTTAAATTTACGAAATACATTTTGAAAATCAAACGGTATTAATCTTACTAAAACAATTCCTTTTTAAAGAATGTCAACAATTTATGGATTCTGAGGTAACTCACAAAATTATTTATTTATTAAAACTTTATTGCACTGTTAGTTGTACAGTCGACAGCACATCAGGTTACCCACTTTTGTTGCAAACTACCCCTTATTACAACTGCATAAGACCCTGCAGTGTTTGCCTTGATGTGCTATTGTCAGTACAATTAAAACAAAATTTCTGTTTTGTTTTTAATTCAGAATAATACTGCACAATTACAATGTCAGTAAGTAAAGTACTTAGGTATCTTTTTTTATCAAAGGTAATCACTGAATTTAAATTGTTTACCTACATAATAAGTTTTTCGTATAAATCGTGCAATTTTAGAAATAGAATAGAAATAGAATAGAATAGAATAGAATAGAAAAACGTTTATTGCCTTCATAAAGAAATAGTACAAAAACATGAGGAATTAAAGCTTATTAAAAAAGGAAAGCAAATGGTCAGTGGCTCAGCTTGTGCTGATATGGGATGTGACCCCACTCAGCGCTGGTTTTCAGCCACTTCCATCTCTCCATAGGTAGTAGGTGAGAGTTAGGTCATGAGGGCTTACAGTTCTAGGTAAAAAATACAAATTTCACAAAAAAAATGGTTAAAAAAAAAAACAATATTACAGTATGCGAGCAAAGGTGACAAATGAATAGTTGAGGAGCACTCTAATATCTGTGTGTGTGTGTGTGTGTGTGTGTGTGTGTGTGTGTGTGTGCGTGTGCGTGTGCGTGTGCGTGTGTGTGTGTGTGTGTGTGTGACTACTATTTAAAATAAACATTTAGGGGTAGTGACTTCCAGTGTTCGCGAACAATATCTTCCGCAGCAAGTTGTTTCTTTAATAAGGCGGCTTTGTATTTATTTTTAAAACAATCAACACTCATTTTTTCTTGCATAGGCGGGGGAAGATCATTCCATATGCTCGCTGCGCGGAATTTAAAAGATCCTTGATATCGCGTCGTCTTGTGTTTGGGTATTATTAATCTGTTTCTGATTATCATCCTAAGACTTCTCTGAGAGTTGTCCTTTACCCAGGTAAGTTTTTCAAATAAATATTCCGGTCTTTTGCTCCAGATAACCCTGTGAACAGTACAGGCATACTGCAGTTCCCCTCTAGCCTTCATGTTTAAAATACCCTTCCTATTCAGGTATGGAGTTATGAATTTTCTTTATGCTGCTGGTAATACTCGATGGGCACTGACCGAATGTTGATCTCGGTGCTTGCGTAGTCAGTTATTTTTGTTGGTGAGCGTATTTGTCAGTGTAAAAGTGCAAAAACAGCTGTAAATGGTGTCTTTTATCACTTCTAAAACACGCTGATGTTTTGTTAATTATCTCAGAAACTAGCCTGTGTTTTTGGACCAAATTTGGTGAGCGTGATCATAGTGATTTATAGATTCCCCCCGTTGGCTATCGATCATTAGTTTTGTTAGACCCTGTATATAGTATGACGACCCGTCTGGTGTATCGGTCGAGAAATCGCCTACTACGTAGCGGGTTGCGGGTTCGATCCCCGCACAATACAAACATTTGTGTGCATGAACATGTCTGTTTGTATTGGTCTGGGTGTTTTCTATGTATATCATGTATGTATTTATAAACAAAAAGTATTTAAGTATTATATCCGTTGTCTGGCACCCACAACACAAGCTTTGAGTAGCTTACTTTGGGACTAGATGGCGATGTGTGGGAATGTTCAAAGGATAGTACATCACGCTGCGATGGGAGGGGAGGCAGCAAACTCAAAACGCGCGGAAGAAGTCGCAGCGGACCGCTAGTCAATAATATGGCATAGCCAGAGAAAGCGAAAAAGTCAAATGTAAGAAGCACCGTCAAGCCAAATTAAATTTAGCGCTTACTTAAGAGATTTCAAACCAACGTCATGAAATCAGAACGGCGAAAAAAGTGACATCCCTATCGGTAAATGTTTTACTGAAGTGAAAACTTCTTTAGCGGCGTTGAGCACTTTAGTGGGATGGGGAAAAAATGTGAAACTCGCGTCAGGACACGTGGGCTGATCAAAAAACCGTAAGACGGTTGGCGAAATTATGGATGTAAGTTGATTTTTCTGAGAGATAAACTTTTTAATGTAATTTAATATAATATAAATTGTAATGTTTGTGTACGATAGCGGAATAAATAAATATTGTATTAGTGAAAACTTCTTTAGCGGCGTGTTGAGCACTTTTGTGGGATGGGGGAAAAATGTGAAACTCGCGTCAGGACACGTGGGCTGATCGAAAAACCGTAAGACGGTTGGCGAAATTATGGATGTAAGTTGATTTTTCTGAGAGATAAACTTTTTAATGTAATTTAATATAATATAAATTGTAATGTTTGTGTACGATAGCGCAATAAATAAATATTGTATTCTATAAAAATATTATATTATTATTATTATTATTGTATTATTATTATTATTGTATTCTATCACAAAAATGATAGTACTTTTATATTGATAATAAGAGCAATTCATTCATGAAGTGAAAACTTCTTTAGCGGCGTTGAGCACTTTTGTGGGATGGGGGAAAAATGAGAAACTCGCGTCAGGACACGTGGGCTGATCGAAAAACCGTAAGACGGTTGGCGAAATTATGGATGTAAGTTGATTTTTCTGAGAGATAAACTTTTTAATGTAATTTAATATGATATAAATTGTAATGTTTGTGTACGATAGCGCAATAAATAAATATTGTATTCTATAAAAATATTATATTATTGAAGTGAAAACTTCTTTAGCGGCGTTGAGCACTTTTGTGGTATGGGGAAAAAATGTGAAACTCGCGTCAGGACACGTGGGCTGATCGAAAAACCGTAAGACGGTTGGCGAAATTATGGGTGTAAGTTGATTTTTCTGAGAGATAAACTTTTTAATGTAATTTAATATAATATAAATTGTAATGTTTGTGTACGATAGCGCAATAAATAAATATTGTATTCTATAAAAATATTATATTATTATTAATATTTTTATTATTATTATTATTATTTATTATTATTCTTCATGCTTTTCCTTACCTGAAGGTTGTCTGGAAGAAATTGCTACAAGCAATAAGACCGCCTAAATTGTACTTATAGCGAATATCAAAGATAATATCCTGTGTAATTATGTTTATGGTGTGCAATAAAGTATTTTTATTATTTTTATTATTATTATTGTATTCTATCACAAAAATGATAGTACTTTTATATTGATAATAAGAGCAATTCATTCAAAATTATTCCCTAACTATTCCAAAAAATCAAAAATGCACAACGTTGATATTCAAGTTGTCACTTCTGCCGGCACTCCCGAAGTGCAATTTTTTATTTTTTATGTTCAGGAGTCTACTGCATTCTATTAATACTACCACGTGCGTAATCACACTATGTCCAATAAAGATCCGTTCAGCCGAGGATTTGGGCATAGACAAACAAAATACAAACAAAGGATTATTAGAAGCTCAAGTTACAATAGAGTTCTTGAGCTGTAAACGTTCAGCCATTATAACAGTTATTTAACGTTGAAAAAGTTAGCATGTAATTCTAAGGCAGTTGTTTATCTAAAAATTAAAGAGAAAATACATGACTGTGTTACGAAAACTGAAACTCATTGTTATTTTTGTAAAAAATAGAGCAAGAAAAACCAACAAGTTCGCTCACAAATGCACAAAGCATAGAATTCCACTAGGTACACACCTAGGGTCCTAGCAAGTATCAATAGAAAGCGGGGCTGTTCGATAGAAAGTATAACGATAGTTCAGCAATAGCCATAGTACAGCAATAGTATTATAAGTATAACATCGATATATAGCACTATAAGTATAACATCGATACGTGTATGGGTCATCATAATTCTCTTGCCCTGTTCCTAGTTTATCTGGGGTAAATAATAATAAATATCTGGTAAATAATTATCTCGGGTATGGGTATACCGTCAATATATGTATAGCTATACAATGGCTGATGATAGATCAGATTGGTTTTATACTATACTGCCTCAGTGGAAGCGGTAAGAGGGTCGCACTTTACAGTGACGGCTGCACCATAGGTCCTCGGTCTGATCCCCGGGTCGGGCCAAATCATAAAATTAATATTCCTATCGGAATAGAAGGACGAGTAAAAGCTGTCAAACGAAACCGATTTAAGATGTCAGTAACTAACATTAATAAGTAACATTTGTAGCTTTAAATGAGATAACCTTTTGATCAGGTGATTTATAACAATGTTCCTAAGTTAAATATAGTAGTTTACTGCATGATAAACAGTCGACACAAAATCTTGAACATGCAGCTCTAGTGTAAAACTAAATGTTATTTCATTATACAAAATATTCGTCGATATACATTCCCTGTGTTATTCTGTCTTTATTTTTTACGTAAATTAACGTTTGTAGAATAGGATAATCAAACTGCGTACTTTAAATTTGAAGCGCATTGGTAAATATAAGTCGTATATTAAGAGGCTTCGATTTGGACTAATCTACCTGTTAAATGATTATTTGTTGGGGTTATGCCGCTGTAATGCATAACAATCAATCACCGATCAAGTTACCATGTTTCAGACGCATTATTTCTCCAAAATATTTGACATCTGACAAAAATGGTTCTGCTACCCATCTCTTTTTATCACACAGTTTGCTGCTAGTGACATCTCGCTTTTGTCGTTCTATTCCAAAGGGATAATAATTTTATGATTAGTACTGTAAGTAAGCTGTAATTTTGTAAAATCTTGAGTTTACATCTCTCTCTAAACTACATACTACCTCATCATAACAGTAAATTTAATATTTTCCTCACATTCGAAATGAAAAATAGTATATTTAACTCGAGTGAAAGCAGTTTCACTCTCCAGCTATAGGCGCTCTTTCTTCGTACAACAATTTATTACTCCATATCGAATAGGTCTTTTAGCCACAATAACTTGACAATAATATAAGTTCTTGTTTTCTTAAGTATAAGGTATACCGAAGTTTTTATAGATAGGGAATTTTAATAAATCTAATGTTAATATTATAACAAAAGTACCTTCAAAAAAATGACTAACTGTACTTAGTTCTGATTCCTTCAATAATAAAATAATAAATAATAAATATCCTTTGGACATTCCCACACATCGCCATCTAGTCCCAAAGTAAGCTACTTAAAGCTTGTGTTATGGGTGCCAGACAACGGATATAATACTTAAATACTTTTTGTTTGTAAATACATACATAATATACATAGAAAACACCCAGACCAATACAAACAGACATGTTCATGCACACAAATGTTTGTATTGTGCGGGGATCGAACCCGCACCCGCTGCGTAGTAGGCGATTTCTCAACCACTACACCAGACGGGTCGTCAAAATGAATCTTCTAGTTGTCAAGTAATTACTTTCCAAGTCACAATACCGTGGAAAGACATTGTTTTGTTTTTTTTAATTTATATTAAGAGTGTTACAACTATATTACTTATACGTGGGGAGTGATGACCCTACCGAGGTCATTATGCATGTTTGACAACCATAAGAACCAATTCTCTCTTTTCTTCACAATGTCCAAATTGTTTAGGGACCACTTTTGCCGGCCATTGATTTTTCAGAGGGCGTGCGCAGGTCTGGTCTAGTTAAATGTAAATCCGTGTATCTGCCCTCCTAGAGGCCGCGGCGAGGCAGACAATTATTCAAATGCAGCCCGGACTCTAATGGACCCCACTTTTTCGAGATAAAGCGCTTGTCGAAAACGCCGATTCGGGAGTGATTTATGCCGCACCTCCTTATAAACGAGGCCAATTTTCAATTCGTTTGGTAGAAGAAGTGTTCGTGGCGATGACCCATAGATAATGAATTTGTTGAGGAAGGAAATTGAGGAACAAATTAATATGGTTCAAAATCTGCCATATAAATTACTTCAGTCCGTGGCCTAAATATTTTAATATTACACTAAGCCATTAATATATTAAATATGCAGCTGGCTGATTTATCGAAAAGTGTTTGCGAGATAGAGAATACACTGACAGGGCTCGGTAACACGCCGACTGGACTGCTACACTCATTAAAAACAAGAAGTTTGATATAGTGTCTTTATTTTTTATAGGAAAGTTAAATAAAAAAGAAAGTACGAAATATGATAATATTATTGTGTACTGCCACCTTTCTTTCTTTTTATTTTTAATATCGCTCGCGCATGAAAGTTTTAAACATTTTTTGGTATGTTCTCAAATAAGTAAAAAGCTACAATTTCATGTGATGATAAATGTATTTACTTCCTTAACTAAATTCAGGTACGTTATGTACATAAAGCATAGTTACATTAAAATTAAAATGGATATATTCCATCGTGGTCTTTATTATTTATGTAACAACTTCGTCAGCTGTCCCCATACAAGTATTCGTAAATGTTCTAAACTGTAAACTTGATATTGCGCAAACAATCCCCCAGCTACTGTTTCAAAACGTAAATTTAAAATGTTTACGTTTACGACGGTGTCGCGACAAGCCAGTCCACTGTGATAGCCGCACCTTTACAGCGCGCTTTTAAATGCTTACAGGGCTGCTGCATTGTTTCAGCGCTAAATGATCTGATTCTTTTCAACCACCCCTGAAAAAAATGCTTGGAAATCTATTATATCTTGATATATATATTCGAGCTATTTGCATGGCATTAATACAACTTGTTGAAGTCATAAAAGTCATTTATTTGTGCAAATATTTTTTTAGGGGCGCTTTTACACGTCCCAATATAAACCCTACCACAGCTTTCGGACAATTTTGGGCTAGTGCTGAGAAGAAGCTGCTCAAAAAACTCAGTTACTATTGTCAATGTATCTTCTGATGAGGTTTACAATGTTTGTGGTGATTATGCAAGTCTACATATAACTATCTTTTAAATAATCATGTACTTTATAATACCCTTTCGTCATTAGGGTTTCTGTAATGACAGTTTTATTACCATTATATCATTAACCGGTAGGTTATAATGTGGTCTGGTAATTTATTGAAAATATTTATACTTTTCCCTATGAACGATAATCAAGCTTTCGAAACCTGAATTTTGGAATAGCATGCTTATCCTTATTCCTAATTTATTAAAATGACTCAAACCGTTATGTGATGAACTTGCCACTATGAACTTGCTAACTTGCTTTTATTAATTGATTTTATAAACTTAATTCTGAAATTTTATAATCTGTTTCGAATAGTAATATAGCCTGAAAATGTTAGACAGAGGATGAAAGGAATCAGGTCCACCCTGAAAGCTATTCGGCGAGGTGGCGGCGGTCAAACAACGTTCATAGCTGTAAAATGCCCGCGCTCCTTTATGAGTCGTTCGTATTATGATATAGCATAAAACTGTTGTTGTCGTCTGGGTATTTTTGCATTCCATTTTAGAGGGACTGTGAAATGAACGTCACAAGTAAAAACGAGATACCTAAAGCTATACAACTTGAAACGTAAATGCGCAAAACTTGATTATAGTTCAATTGGAATAACGAGCAGAATACAAATATCTTTGTTTGTTATTAAGAAGGGTAGTACATTAATAAAAATGTGATCTTCAATTAGTAAATATAAAAATGATCTCCTTAGATATACAAATAATTAAGTGAGTACTTAGAATAAATTTATCAATCGAAAATAATAATAATTTAATCATACTATCAATATTACAGCAACAAAATCAACAAATTCCATTAAGAGTCTTTATGCTTTAAAACTCGTCCATACTTTAAAAAAACATTATTATTCAACCATTTGCGCAGTGCAGATTTAAAAGATTTTTTCTCGAGCTTTTTGATTTTAATGGGTATTTAGTTGAAAATAGTTTTATACAGAGGAAATGAATTATTTCAAAATCTCGCAGTTTCGGTTCAACCTCTTGTACCATATTATTACAATCAATTGACCAAATTCTTAAAAGGGGTCACATTATTTAAAAATACCTGTTAAATGTTGCTCTGTCTTTTTATTAATAAGACAAGTCATCACGTACTAGTCAAAATACGTAAAAAAGCAATGGTTAGTTCTTAATGAGCGTAAATAGTAATAATAATAATGTCAGTGCGCCCCAGCTGCAGCGGTCCTGTGAATACCTACCAAATCTTCTCTCGACAGAGCGTCGTCCGTAGAGCAAGAAATGATCAGAAGTGCCAGTACAACTTAAACACCGCATAAAACCTTAAATATATTTTTTTTTTATCTTAGGATCAGATCAATTTCATAAGAAATTTGTGGATATGTCTCAGGTTTTGAGCATTTAACATTACACTTTGTATACTTCTTTCTAAATTCCCATAGGCACAACGCTGGCTAGTGAGAGTTTCTATATGCACATTGTAATTGTGCAAAGGTTATCGTTAATTGCCTGACAACTCTGAACGCCACGATGTTTTCAGCTGTCATATTCACTCACACCGTGGAGCTCGTGCTTGCATGTGTGAGACAGATGCCTAATACCGAAATACGGAATATTGTCTGTAGTAGTACGTCCATATGGCAATGCGCTTGCGCACGCGTCGCATAGCTCATATCACAGCGACGTTATGACTCTGCGATTGAGTTATACGAGTATGCAATGTGTTGTTCTGATTTACGCGTCTGTCGCGGCTTATTTACAGTCTGCGTGGTAGGTGATTTATTATTATAACTCTGTTATGAGTTATCTAAGTTTTCGTAGCATACAAGTTTGAATATCTAATAGTTTTATTAATATATTCATAAAGGCGAAAGTATGTGAGAAGGAATGCATGTTCGTTGCTCCTATACTATTGGATGGATTTGATAAAACCTAATAATATCGACGACATAGGTAAAATTCTTAGATTTTTTAAACGTGAAGTGCAACAATAGTGGGGGCGGATATCACCTCGTCCTCAGCAGTAAAGCGTTTAGTGCAGACAGTGAGTTGTTTCTACTACGTATAGAGAAGCTATGAAAAGCAAAATTTGACGCAAATATGACGACAAGATTGCGACGTTTTCCTTGAAATGTGAATTTCGAATTACATATGAATTTGTTCTATGAATTAATGTTTGTGTTGTCAATTCATGGAGATCGAAATTTGTCGTGGTGTCAGTTCTATACGCTAGTAATAGTAGCTCTATAAGTGCGGGCAGCGGCTAGCAGATATTGCGTTTGCTGTGCGATTGCGACTGCAGAACATTTATCGACAATATTCTGGCCAGTCATGAAAGACATTGGGATTGTTTTGATTTTTATTAAACTTTATGTCCTTGTAGAGGTCTTAAATCGAAATGCCTAAAGAACCGGTGTAGAATGAAATGAAAACTAGTTTGACCAAATTATTTTGTTGTAAAAAAGTAAAGTAAAGTTATCCTGTAACGTCCCACTGCTGGGCAAAGGCCTTACCTCAACTATGTGGTAGTTTGAGCCATGCTCAGTATAGTAGCGCGTAGTGACGCAGGCTCAGTGCAGATTGGTGGAGGGGTGGTGTCTGCAAGGCAAGCGATTTACCCTGCTGTCAGATATTATCAAGCCGCTCAAAAGACCTCTGACTAGGCTTAACGACTAATATCAACCGTTTTTAGCCAGGACCAACGGCTTAACGTGCCTTATATGGTTAGAATGATCACCCATCCAAACACAAACGCGTTGCAGGTTGCTTCACTTTGGTATAACATACTACCAAAGGGCTGCTACCACTGCGTTACGAGCACCTCAATCACTTAGTTGATTTTAATTTGAGACACAAAATGTATGTTGTAAGATAAAATGTTGTTTGTTTTATTGAGATGTGTAAATCTGAAGCTCAAACTTCTGTATTTATGGAAATGTTTGGTTGTTTTATTAGTTAGATAAAATAAGTACTGTCAAACTTTTACAATTGAAATATTTGCTTTTGAAAAACCTATTCCGAAGTTGATCATTTACACAGAGTTTTGTTTAGTTAGCTCGTGTAGTAAGTACTTTGCACTCCAATTTGAGTTTTGAATGGGGAGGAATTAAATAAAATATTTTTGTAGCGCGGAGTGGGCATGTCACAGCGACCACAGGTGAATACAATACCTTTGAGTCGGACAAAACGAATAAAAGCTTTTGACATTTGCCGGAAAAACGCAAAAGCTCAAACTGTTGGCGCTTTGAAAATGCATAAACCATACATGTTGTGAACTTATGACAATAATGTGAGTAGTTGAACACTTTCATTGAGAAAGATGAATGGAAGTCTATTCCATCACGCAAGCTCTGTACGGTTTGGTAGGGGGTACTTATACCCTAATAAAAAATCTATACTAATATTATAAAGCTGAAGAGTTTGTTTGTTTGTTTGTTTGTTTGTTTGTTTGTTTGAATGCGCTAATCTCAAAAACTACTGCCCCGATTTGAAAAAAATTTTTTACGTTGGATAGTCCATTTATCGAGGAAGGCTTTAGGCTATATAACATAAAGATACGACTCATAAGACCACAGCAGAAATGAAAAATGTTGCGAAAACGGGAGAAAGATGTTCCTTTTGAGAGCTTCCGCTGCAAACGCTGCGGAAACCGCTTAAGTTACACAAAAATCATGTATGACAGGATTGTTCAGCATTAAGAGTTCTATAATAAAGTACGCGACAGCATATGTCTATCTTTTATGGTTGACTCACTACAACCTTTTTTATGTTAATACATTTGTAAAAAATAATGCATTCTTTTTAGAGGTGTATTATACACACAGGTATTAATTCTTATCAAAATAAATACATTCATCATTACGAGCATTTCATTTAGAACCAAGTTGCCCTTTATATCATTTGATTTCAATAAATATCTTAGGAGCTATCACAGTTTTAATATAACTCCGCACCAAAATAATGTACGCAGCTTAAGTACAACGTGCGCTTGCGCTAATATATTATAAAGCTGAAGAGTTTGTTTGTTTGAACGCGCTCAGGAACTGCTGGACCGATTTGAAAAAATATTTCTGTGTTGGATAGCTTATTTATCGAGAAAGGCTTTAGGACCACTTATCACCTTTTTTCTGATTTTGTAGAAAAACAGAGAGCATAGTCCACTCCATCGCTCTTTGATTGGTAGTGGTTTGAATATTTGAGCGACAAAAGAGTTGCATATTAGCACACAATAATCAATTACATGATAAGTAAGTTAAATACATAAGGAAGTTCTTAAGTACCTTCTTAAATTGGCAAAATCTGTCGCTTCAAAATGAGAGCATTCTTCGTTAGACACTTACGACGCAAAGTATTGAGTCATCAATGAAAGTTATAAGCTCATACTAACTTGAAGGCGTGCTGAAAGGTGGATAAGTCAACAGGCAGAGGCTCTACTACAAAAGCGAAGGAAAACAAATCCTGCTAAAAAGATTTCGACCGTTGATATTAATTAAAGCCATCCAAGTAGCACTTACACACAAGGGCGTGGTAGGGTACGCGATAGCGATGACTACAATAGAAAATATAGACTGAGCTACAGAGATCAGATTTCAGCCACTCCACTTACTTTATTTAATATTTAATATATTTGACAACATCACATACATTACTCCGATCCCAAGCTTAGTAGCTAATGCACTTATGTTATGGAAATCGGAAACAATAGTGGTACCACAACACCCAGACCCGACTTACTTACACTGACATTGGCACGAATGACAGGATAAGTCAAAAATACGGATGCTGTCTTTAGAGTAGAGCCTTATGAATGTAGTCTGGAGGGAGATTAGCAAAGTTCCGAGTCATGGTGTTTGTACTGAGTCTGTGTTGTGTTGTGTCACAAATAACCACAAGTGGAGACGAGTAGAAATGGTTTAATGCAGTGAAAAATTGATACATATATTACCCACTACTGTAACTATAGTCCTTTCACTTCACCTTACAAGAGTTCTGTAACAGTTCAATTTCGACACTTGTAGAGATGTCCTATAGTAAAATCGTACCGATTTTTTTCTTAGAATCGATTTTACTTTATAAGAAAATGAAATCGATTTCATTACATAAAATTACAAAACTGAAAATATTAATCAGATAAGTATATTTTTCCTATATTAAAACATAATTGTTCATAATGGAAAAACAGGATTATAAATGCTAAATTATTTATTCAGTTTCTGAAGAGTCATCAACATTGTCAGAATTACTTGAAGAGTTATCATCACCAACATGAATTATTAGATGGTCTTTCAATAGGTATATTGCAATGTACCGCTCCCAGTCTTTTATTATGGTTGTTTTCGTCTTTTCGCCCAGTTTTCGCCAACACGACGCAAAGCGAACACAACAAAAACACGACTCCCCCCCATACATGGCTGACGCACTCGTACTTAGTGACTGACGCGATTATCAAGTGATTACAAAATGGCTGCCGATTTACGAATGTCACACCTCTGTTAGCAAACCGTTCTATTACAAGAATTGCGTAGTTAATAAATTAAATGGTTTTTGTTTTAAATTTCACTAAATTAAACCAAGCGATACTGTTTGGTTTTATAAGATCAAATACTTGTATTTTTATATTTTTTGTAATAACAGGGCAATAAACTTTTTTTTTTTAAATATTATTAATTTACAAACGTAAAATGCGTAATTCCGAAAACGATAAAGTGTCACAGAACTCTTGTAAGGTGAAAAGGACTATAGCAGTAAGAAAATAATCGGTAAATATTAACGAAAAGTAAAATGATTGCCTTTAAACTATAAAAGACGCAATGTTGTTAAAAATATCTTAATAGTGACACACAGAGATGTTATGTGGAAAAACACTTTTCAGTTAAAGTTCAACATGGTCTCAGGTTCACAGTAATATCACTGTCCATGTTTCCATGTTCCATGTAGGTAGTATATAGGGGTGACATGTATTGACGGGACGGTTTCCACCGAGTTTGAGTAGAGTTTATCGGCGATATTACGTCGCGTCGGCTCTTTTGGGCTTAGCGTGAGACACATGGCTTCCGAAACTAATTGCCGACATGAGAGGCATTTGTGTCGAGATACTTGTGAGTCGTTGATAGACTGTGATCCAAATTCAAGGGAATCACGGATTTATTTTCTGGTTGTTTAAGAATCAAATAATCAAGAATGTAGTAGATAGATAGATAACTCTTTATTGCACATTACATAAATTGATTAACAAATTCGTTTTAGGGAAATGTACAGTATGTAGTTTTATAACCTTCTCTTTATAATTTGTTATTATTTCTTGTTGTTATCCTCAGTTTAGATGTACTTGTGAGTAACACCTGAAGTTATAACACAAGAGAAATTGATGGTAAACTAAACACGATTAACGTTTTTTTCTTGTAACAAGTCCTACAAATAAGACACAGTTGAATGCATTTAATGAAATCATTTTCAAAACAAATAAAATCAAATTAAAGGCGTAGGCATCGTCAAATTTTATAACTTTTGTAACTACCGATTGAAGTGCTTAAATCAGTTAATGAACATTTTAAAACGTTTCATAACTACTTTATTTATCAAACAGTCATTTCGTTCGCTCGTGATAAGTATACTTTCCACAGTGTCGGTATCAGTTGTTAGTTTCTCAACTTTGTTTGTATTAGTTTCCAGAGAGTTACGGCGAAAAATGCCGGCTAACTTGTGCAGTCGGTCTATTTTTTTTTTGACTTTTGGATTCCGTTAATAATAGTCAGAAAATTTTATCCTTATCTGTTGGGTAGAGTGTTCAATAAAGCAACAACGATTTCAAATCCTTGATCTTCAATAAGTTGCCTCGACTTTCCGAACGTGTGTATCTTTTTTGGTGTAAGTAATTCTTTTCGCATACTTAGTATCTACTTCTCCTGGGGGCGGCAATAAGTTATATGGGACTTTCTAGGTAAATGATATACCCTAGTTAAATAGACCATGCGATTATTTCTCAATGTTTTTGTATGAAAATTTTAATGCGTGTACTCCATACTCATAGGTAAGCAGTTTCTCTGAAACCTGTTCATGAATGCAGGAGCAAATGCAAATTGACTACGCTAAATAAGAGGCGAAGTTCCAAGCTAAGGCGCTTCCCTAAGCGTGTTTCCAATTGGTATCGCAATAAAACTTATCTTTCACCGCCGATATTAACCAATTCAAGTAAATGAAGAAGTTTTCGATCCTCTTATCTAATAGCACTCCATAAAAACACTGTTAATGTCTGTGCAGAAAGTGAACCGGCGTGGGTTTTGAGGGTTTCACATCTTTTTGACATGATTTATGTTATTAAATCACAAGAAAATTGCACAAAAATATTTACTTAGGAAAAGACATGGAATGACGTTTTGTTTTCTAGTGATATTGAAAAGTAGTAAAATACTGAAATCTCACACCAAATCTCTTTCCGCGTATTGCTACACAACATTGTCATCTAATTACAATGACAAGGTACGGGATATCTGTAGGTTTTCAGATATTGTTGCCCTCCAGGAGACGTGGCTACTACCCCATGACGTGCCGTTTCTTGGTAGTATTTGTAATGATTTTGAGTTTACTGGTAATTCAGCAGTAGATACTTCGGCGAACCTCTTACGGCCGTTCCCTATATCCATTCTAACTGTGGTTTTGCCCTACTAGAGTTAGAAATGGTTATCTACCTTTAGATTTTTTGTTTCTATAAACCTACTGGCAGTAGGGTGAACTATCTCTGGATGCATCTTATCGATGGGAGGACGGATAGCTTACTAGGGATAGGCATTTGTATGAAATTGACATTTATTGCGTTCCTATAATGTTTTTCATCTGACTGTCAGTCAGTTTGACTATCTCTAGTAACCCCAGAATTCAATCCTAGGATTTTGGAGGATAACGCTCTTGTACACCCTGGCAAATTACTAGTTTTAAATGTTTCATTGATTTATTTATGTAAAAGCCCTGCTGCTCACAAGGTTAAGATAGAAACTTTCTCCCTAGTGGCAAAGATGTTCCTTTACCCTAAGAAACTGACCCTAGCCATAACCCCGCCTAACAAAAGATACTTAGATATAATAAGGATAATGTGGTAGGAGAGCTGCGTTCAGGTCATCCAGGGCAGCAGCGTTAAGATGGTAGGTAGGTGGTGGGACCCGCTACCAGTCTGACAGACTGCCCAAACTGACCATAGGGACGGATAAAGGTGTCTGCTGCAGTGAAGGCAAATGAGAACAACAAGGACGGATAATATCTGATTTATTGGTAGTAAATTAGTTCATTTAAAATATTAACAGATACATTAATAGGTGGGCCGCCAGTGTGAGTTCCGACGGTGCTGGATTCTGCTATGTAGGTCACTGACGTGTTCGTAGTTGTAGAATGTAAGGTGCTACCTCGTACAATTTATGAAAAACATATAAGTTTCGGGTGGCAAACAATATTGAATCCAAGTTCAAGCAGTCAACTTTTTCTCTGGGAACAGCTGAGTGACTGGGAAGGTACCCGATGCTTTGCATAGCATTCGATGAGCCTGAAATAATTCCACCAGCATCATCATCTATTCCTTTGTCAAGGGAAGGTGGACTTTTAGCTGTGGCTGAAAGAAGTAAATAAAACAAATCAGTATAACATGAAAACAACTGGTATTTAAGCAAAGGATATTGACCAAAACTCTATAGAAACTCTGCACACTGTGCGGCAGCATGCGTCTTTACAAAATGTTTGGATAAAATATATACCTAAATATTTGAAAGAATACACACAAAAAATATTTTTGATAAATAATCAGGTTTACAAGGTATTCAATGGCAGATTAGGCATTTTGAGGTTATGTTTTGTGATAGCAGAGTTAATGCACCTCACCTACGTTCTTTTGATACATTCAGAAGGTAATTGTTATATTTTACTAAAGTAATTCAATATTTAACTTAGTTACCCTTAAAATACCAGTACAATTATAATTCAAACAAGATTTTTAAAATATAAACTACAAAGACGCAATCTGGACCCGGCTTTGGTCAATATCCTTTAAAAACCGTAAACGACTTGTTTGTGAAAGTACAATTGATACTCACTCACTGCACTTATTTTATGGAAATAAAGTCCTCCTTGAATACATTGTTTACCAGCTGAACACATTGTTTTTTCTAAGCAATCGGACTGATAGCATTCTGAAACGTTTGCGAAAATAAACTGGAACTATAACTTTCTATTTCTTTTCAATCGGTCGTTTTGAATTTTAAAATTTATAAATACTTTTTACGTTGAATAGTATTAATTTTCAATCAATTGACGTAGGTATGATGTCAATCAATCAGCTGTCTGTCAGAGCTCAAAAACGTTCCATTTTACGTAAAGTCTATGCATGCTTCACATAATATTTTTACCCAAAATAGAACATATATATAATTAGGTACATATCAATAAAAATAAGTATTATTTTAAACGTATTATATAAATATTATCCTTGGTGTATCATAATGACCACAAATATCGTGAAAACGTTGACGCGACGTAATTGAGAGGGTTTTGTACAACTGCGTAATTCGAAACGTATGGGAGGGCTTGGATAATGTGGCCTATCTTCTGCTAACAGGAGATAAGCAACACCTATCTGTAATATAGAAACTGTTTATTATGGTCGATAGCTGGTGACAACAGTTCGAGGATAGCTATCTATCTTTGATCTTAGTTTGCATATAGGGAACGGCCGTTAATAGGGAGACCGTATGGGGGAGTGGCCATTCTATGGAGAAAAGGTGTTTTTCAGAGGGTTTCTGTCATTAAATGTAATAGTAGTCGCCTTGCTGCCATCAAAGTATGCACTGACAACAGGTCCATGATAGTGTTTTCTGTCTATATGCCAACTGACTCACGAGTTAACTTACCATTTTTTACTGAGGTACTAAGTGAAATTAGTGCAATTGTAGCAAGTGACACGGTGGAATGTATGTTCGCACTAGGCGACTTTAATGCACATCTACACGAATTGTTTTTCAAAGAACTTATTAGTTTTTGCTTTGATCAGTCCTGGGTATGTGCTGATGTAGAAAAATTAGGAATACAATCGGATACCTATACCTACACTAGTGAGGCACATGGTTGTCGGCGATGGCTAGATCATTGTGTTACATCAATATCTGCCTATCAAACTATTTTACATGTCAATGTTGATGAAGATGTGTATATGTCAGACCACCTTTGCTTGTTAAGTGTGACATCAACTTAGTTTGATCTAAGTTGGTGTCACATGAGACACATTGTAGTTCAGTAATTTGGGGAGAAAGAAATCAAGCTCAAATTGAAACCTACCGTAATCTATGTAACGATGGCCTGCGGGAAATTGATTTTCCTCAGGAGTTCATTGAGTGCAGCCATAGCCAGTGTCAGGTAGTGGAACATAAACAGATACTGGACGAGATGTACAACAAAGTTGTTGGTATTTTATCTGATGCAGCCACTACAATCAAAACTTCGTGTAAGTATAGCCGTAGGCTGAAACATCTGTGCGGCTGGAACGATCATGTCCATAGCGCACACCGGGAGGCCAGGCTTAGATTTCAAATTTGGATTTTAAGTAATCGTCATCATCAGGTCCCGTGTATGAACAAATGTTTGAGCCTCGAAAAATTTTTAAAAGTCGCTTAAAATGGTGCCAGAATTACCAAGAACAAATCAAAATGGACATACTGGCAAAGCACAGGTCCTCAAAAAACTTTACGAAGTTATGGAAAGAAACCGCTAAACATGATATTAAGCCTGGCATCCCGGCGAGCGTAGGACAAAAAAGTGACGCAGTGGAAATAGCAAATATGTTTCGTGAACTTTTCAGCGTATAGTCTCCACTGGGTCCCTCTGCTGTGATGCTCGATGCTGGGCCCGGGGGCCAACGGGGAGAGGCATCGTCACTTGCTTCACAGCCGCTCAGGTAAGAGCGACGTTAGGGAGAATGAGCGGCGGGAAATCTCCGGGGCATGACGGGCTTAGCGTTGAGCATTTCAGGTATGCGGGTTTTCATTTTAATTCCTATTGTGAAAAACATGACAGGTGACATCTCTGACAGTGGAAACTATCGTCCGATCTCGCTAGCAACTACCATTGCAAAGATATTTGACGGTATGCTTGACTCCTGCTTAAATAGCTACTTAGATCTCCATGATGCTCAATTTGGCTTCCGGGCCGGGTTATCAACAGAGAGCGCAATTTTGAGACTCAAGCATGCTGTCAAATATTACACTGATCGTAAAACCCCGGTGTACGCCTGTTTTCTTGACCTCTCCAAGGCGTTTGATCTGGTTTCGTACGAAGTGCTATGGAAGAAGATTGAGGACAGGCGCGTACCGGCTGAAATACTAAACATTTTTAAATACAGGTATGCTAACCAGACGAATGTTGTGAAGTGGGCTAATGTTTTCTCCGAAGCATATACGCTGGAGTGCGGGGTTAGACAGGGGGACTTAACGTCCCCAAAGCTCTTCAGCATGTATGTCGGATGTCGAGTTGATGGTGTTAGCATAAACAACATCAGCTACGCTGACGACATGGTGCTGCTCGGACCGACTGCGAGTGCCATTACGAAAATGTTGCGAGTCTGTGAGAACTACGCGGCTACACACGGACTCAGTTATAACGCAAAGAAAAGTGAATACATGGTCTTTAAGGCCGCTGGTAAATCTCCTGATTACACCCATCCAATTACCCTAAATGGCTTGAACATAAACCGTATTACTAAATTTAAATACTTGGAATACTTCCTTACCGACGATCTTAAGGACGATGTAGACATTGAACGGGAGCGTAGGTCACTAGCAGTGCGTGGTAATATGCTGGCTCGCAGATTTTCTCGCTGTACTGACCTAGTTAAAGTCACCCTTTTTAAAGCATACTGTCAGAGTTTTTACACGGGAAGTCTGTGGGTCTTCCACACCAAAAAATCTCTGGATGTCCTACGTGTCCAATACAATAATATCTTCAGGATGATGTTGCGGTTGCCGCGCCACTGCAGCGCGTCGGAGATGTTTGCGTACCATCACACGGATGGTTTTCACGCCATCATCCGCAAGAAGACAACATCTTTGATAAGCAGACTGCGTGGCAGTAGCAACAGCATTCTGAAGACGGTGGCTGACAGATACACATCACCTATTTGGAAATATTGGGTGCGAAGGGTAATTACCTAATTAGGTAAGAAGATACTGCTAGCATAATCAGACTTAGCACCTGCAAAGATATCCCTCTGAAAATAGGTTAAACTTAGAAGAAATCACTACAATTATAATAATAAAATAAAATGAAATTTAATTTAAATTTTGATTTTAAATAATTAAAATTAAATGAAATAATTTGTTACTAAAATTATTTATAAGTAAATTTTTGTTTTGTAATAACTAACCATTATGAGCTGTGATTGCTTGAAATAAACAATTTTATTTTATTTATTTATTATTAGCGACGCGAGTAATCATGACAATTTTTTTTTCAATGTAAGTACATAACTGGGGTAGCAAGCAAAAGAGAGAGAGAAACTAGCCGAGAAAGTTAACGACCAAGCCCTTATTCTAGGGAAGAGTACTCAATCAATATTGCACAATTATTACCGTCTAATGCAAGACCCGTGGTGTCTAGCCAAAAGACTTGTGCTACAGCTCCTAAAATATACTCACTTTCCAGACTCTGAAACCATAATTATATGGCAAAGTCTACTTGTTTTACGATATTATTCACTAAAGGGAAGGAAATCGGAGGAAGGGAGTAGCAACAAGTGTCCAACTCACCCCATAGTTACCACGCTCTTAGAGTGCACTCACTGACAAAAGTTTACAAATTTATTTTTTGCAAATAATAATGTATTTCGTTAGAGAAACAAATATTTTTAGTAAAACAATATATTACCAAACACTGACGCGAACTAATAGCATAGAATAATCAGCTTTTAGTGACTAACCAGGTAGAATTTTACCGACAAACTCAATCACGCAAAATAAAAGTACATTTACTCGTATTAAACGGCGTTGGTTATACTTTTGGTTTAGGAGAAACATGGTGATCAAAAATATTCAGGGTCGGTTTTACCAACGCCAGATAAGACTTATCCGACTGAATCACTATAAAACGATCGATTTAAAAATGACATTTACATAAATGACGTTTTTAAATTAGGCGTTTTTTATTTTGCGAAATTGGGCCTCAATCATTTATTTAATACCTAGTTGAATCAAAAGTTACAATGTTATTTTCGTTCGTTATTTACAAGAGTGTTTCCACATACAACAACAAAGAGTGTTTACCGTAACAGATGGGGTAACAACTTTTGTTGTTGGTAGTACAACTTCGCTAATTGAGTGCTCTACTTTGGCGGAGGTGAGATATTGTTCGCTTTCCCATTGTTATTCGCCTTTTATACTGTTTTTCTTATCTACGCAACGCGCTGAGAGGATTATACAATACACTGTCGTTTTAACCAGCCCATCTTAACGATATAAAAGTGTGAACATTCCAGCCTTGACACCTTTTTGTTCTTTTTGCTTTTGCTGCAACAAGACTAAATTCTGTAGTTAAGTTGTAATGCTTGGTCTGATTCCTCCATTCTTTTTAGCACTTTACTATTGTCTAGGTTATGTCTTGAAGTGTAAAGGTTTCCTGCTTACCGATGCATGAAGTTTATTATTTGTACATTCTGTAATTTAATTATTGTAATTTACATTCTGTATATTAATCACTACGAGTACATAGTATAAAACAAAGTCGCTTTCTCTGTCCTTATGTCCCTTTGTATGCTTAAATCTTTGAAACTACGCAACGGATTTTGATCAAATAGTGGAGAAGTACTGTTATTTTTGAGGTTTCTAATGTGATGTCGTAAATAATTACATTTTTTCCGCTTACATTGCAAACGCAGGCTGAACCCTACGAGTTTTATCAAAATAATGTACTAAGTATTATAAACATTAAAAAGGCCTACAGAAAAGTCCGTGATGGTATATTTCTATCTCTTATGGATAACCCACAATAACTTTTTTTGTCATTTACTTTTTACGCCAAATAATGGATAATTTTCGAAGCTATTTTAACCAATACAGCATTAATCCTTAACCAATTTAATACCTTGAATACATTGTTCATTTAATATAGATCTATATGGCCCTTTACACAAACCCTTTTCAAAATTGCGGGACGTAGCGTTTACGTCTGAGGCCGCGGTTTTCCCTATAGCACTTTGAATTTAGCAGCGATTTAGTATCAGCATTGCACCCGTGCGAAGCCGGGGCGGGTCGCTAGTTATAAAAATAAAAATAAACATTATTATTAAGAAAGAAAAGTCTAAAATAACCGTACCGTAAATTTGGGCCGGAGTGGTCTGCACCACTGGAATGGGTCTCACGCACTCGGGCTCGAGTGGAAGGCACTGAGTGTTAAGGTATGATTCTGAACTCGGCAGCAAGCAGCAGTGCTGTTGCTGCAGTGCTGCCACTAAGGTGCTGCCGCGACACTACTGGTCCCCATACACTGGTCTGTCGCGGCGGCAGGGCGACACTGTTGCGCAGCAGTGCTGCCGCTACATTGCTGCCGCGACATTGCTGCCTAGCTCGGAATTTAATCTCATATAAGCTTATAGAAATTGTATGGGGACCAGTAGTGTCGCGGCAGCACTGTAACGACAGCACTGCTGCTTGCTGCCGAGTTCGGAATCATACCTTTATGGTATGCTGGGCTTAACGGTCTATCATGAATCAGATTTCACCTTTTAATCTTATAACACTAATATAATAAAGCTGAAGAGTTTGTTAGAACGCGCTAATCTCAGGAACTACTGGACCGATTTGAAAAATCTTTTTGTGTTAGATAGTTTATTTATCGAGGAAGGCTTTCTTAAAATATCACGCTGCGAAAGGACGGGAGGAAGCTATCTCAAAATGCGCAACCGAAGTCGCGGTGACGACATTCAAAAATATTTTCAAAAGGATAAAATATTAAGAGGAAATTCAGGATGTCATCGCGGCTCATCTGATTCCTAGCGTTAGTAGCACAGTGATTGGTGTAACGTCATTCACAAACAAACTGATCTGCCAACTGGACCCTTCAACGAAGCGATTTTCTCATCAACTAGGCGCTTTGTCGGCTCCATTGAGCCGGCCTAGGCCGATTGGCACTTGACTCGAAACCCGGATCTGTATGCTCAAGGTGTTAGTAACATTGGTCATGAATGTGCCTATCATTATAGCGTTTTTATATTTAGGTTGTTGCTAGGAGACCGAACAATATTGTGAATATATGACTATGATCCCATCTAAATTCTAATGCATTGTAAATGTGAATACCAACAGAACACCATTGTTCAGGAGTAAGACATACCCATTTATTAGATTCGAGTTCCAATATCTTTGACGTTGCGGCAAATGGACGGCTGACATTAATTTGATTTGAAATAAATCAAGTAATATTTTTACTTGAATTTAATTTTAAATTAATGTAACATTATTATTTTTCGCTACCTTGAAATATACACATGTCTTGTTATCAATTTTACTTTAGTGACAATATTTAGTTTACCGATTCGCTAATGGTTCAATGGAGATTTTTCAAAATTTAAGATCTGCCTAAATATCGTAGCACCTTGAATTTAAAGCTATAGAAAATCTTTAGTTTTCGTAATAATTGTAATGTTTTGACGGGTCACTGGCAGGTGCCCTCCCCCCGGTCTTTCCCCTCTAGGGTAGATTAATCTTGCAGATTGACTTCGCTCCTATTCTCATTTGTTATTCAGCGATCTATAGCTTTTATTCCAAACGCTCAGGATTCAAACTGTTTTTTACGATAAGGTTTTAAGGTTTTGTTTTGTATATTATTTCATAAACAGAAAAATACTTAATGAGATGGAAAATTATTAACTACAATGATCACTTCACCGTCAAAATTTTGGAATAATTGATGGTTGACTTTCATCTCCTACAATTAGGTGAGAAAGAACACTATGCGTTAATCGAGGACAAATAAAGTAATAAAATTAAAAATAACATTCAAATTGCATGCACTTAATAAACCGTTTTTACCACCTAATACGTGCATAGTTAGATAAATCATAGCTCAATAAAATGCAAGTAGGTAATAATACAAACTTATTCACATCATTCTATTTTGTAAATGATGCATTATTTTTTTAACAAACAAAACAATCACCGGTTATGAATCATCCATTGACCACGTCACGTAGCTTCAAACCGCGCATCAACAAAATATAGGGCTTATTTCCGAACATACCGATCATTTTCGTATTTACGAGTATGTCTGCAGCAGCAATCGAATACGCAAAACTTCCAACGAAACAACCTGAAGCTCAAACAAGTCCGACGACCTCCGTGGTGTAGTGACTAAGAACGCTGGGTTTCAAGGCAGCACTCTGTCCCGCGTTCGATTCCCGGTCGGGTTAATTTTGTCTCGGGTCTGGGTGTTGTGGTACCACCGTTGGGTCTGATTTCCATAACACAAGTGCACTGGCTACTTACTTTGGGATTAGAGCAATGCATGTGATAGGTGTCCGATATTTATTTATATTTAAGTCCATAATGTACGTCTAATTCAAGCTATCGATATTATTACATAATTACTATTAAAATCTCACTCATCATCATCATAATTACTATTAACAGGTCACATGATAGGAATATTAAGACTTTTGTGTAAACTGAGCGCCCTTTTGATTGGTGCGCGCGTTGTCCGCTCAGCCTATGCTAGTTTAGGATACAACTATGTATGAATTATAGATTGTTGACGAATTTCATGCCTATATCAGGAATCAGAACAATTATTGAACTGGATGAATAAAATGTTATCGAGACCGATAACAAATCATCTCGATACTGTACATATTGTGACATACCTATAGACACAACTGGTTCACCAGCCACGCTGATCATCGGCGCTGACCATCAAACTGTATGAACTTAAATGGCCGTCAGCGCTGACAGCAATTTCCATACATTACGGCAACCAGCGCCGATGGTCAGCGTGAGTGTAAAACCAACCTTAATGATTTTAATACACATTGATTAAATTGTCTCTCCGTCCGCGGCACCACTCACCCACCACTGACGCGTGGTCGATGCGATAACGGCACAGATTATGCCATCGCTTGGGACCGTTTACTCGATATTGAATTAACACTGTTTCAATCAAGCACTTTACTATGCAAATATTTTACAAAAGATTTCATAAATTTATAGTAATTTAATAGCATCCATTGTGCGAAAATGCACGTCATATACGATAGGGCGTGTTGATATACGCATTTAAAGTTTTCACAATCAAATTATTTAAGTGATTAAATGTGAAAGCCTGTTATAAATACGAAATGTGTTTAGTTATCCATTAGTCTTTGTCACACCTATTTAACAGTAATAAAATAGAGCGATCGCCTAATTCATGGTGACCACACAGCTGGGCGCAAAACGCGAGATAAATGACAATAAACCGAGAGGAGGGACATAAAGTCATAAATCATAGTTAATTGAATATCGCAGTGTTTGATACCGCGCTCAAGTTAGGTATAACTCTAATGCGCAATGCGTTCTCACGCGGCATTCTGTCTGACTCAACCCTTATAGCCCAGTTACTACTTAAGCTCTGTTACTCTATGTTATTAAGAGTAAAGAAAACTTCAATTAGTGGTCTACTTCCACTCTAAAAAATATATGTGGCGGCTATAGTAGGACGAGTAATACTATTAGTATTTTTTGCTAGTTCCCAAACTGCAATCGATATCGCAATCGACTATCAATACCCAATTAAAATGAGATTCAAAGTCACAAATCACAAAAAAAGCAAGAAATCACGACCGACGGGCCCTTGTCAAATACAATTGAAACATTGATCCATCATAAAAATATTAATCCAAGCGCTTATAGTGTCAGTCTCGCTGAACTCTTCAAATAAATGGCTTTGATAAACGACTTTTTGACTTATATTCGATTAAATTGTAAATAAAATTTATAGATGGAAATACAAGGGCTGAAAAATATTCAACGGCTAATGTTGCGCGATGTCATCGCAATTTTTTGCAACTCAAAATAAATGAAGAAGATTTATAGCAATCGTACGAACGTGATCGCACAATCATTGTAACGCGAATAAAGCACTCGTAAGGAGAGAAGAAGACGTCGTCTCTTACTCTAGTATACGGTAGCCGAAAGAATCATGGTACACATAATTGGAAAAAGGATAGGTACATGATAGGTACAGGATACATATTTCTGAGTAAGTTGAATACAAATACGGGGTTATTTAGTAGATTGCGCACTTACTTCAAGACAAAATAAAGTGAAAAAAAACGGCAAAGTGTGAGTCGGATTCACGCACTGAGGGTTCCATACCGAATCTGACTGATTTAGGGATCCATTTACCTCCTCTTAGCCAAAGTACCACAATATTTTGTTGACAGCAAATATAACTTTGTTTTTCATAGTGATTGTATGAAGAACAAAGGTATGTTTGCGTTAAGGTAAATGTGCTATATCTCAACAACTGCTAGATTGATCTCGTTCTAACTAATTTTACATAATTTAAAAACTTTGTACCTTTAGCTACTGACAAAAACAAGATTATCATGATGATAATACTGCCAAAAGCCACAAAGAGAAAATTTACAAATTTTGCATAGTCAACCGGAGTCATGAGAAACACTTCTCTGTAAAATGTTATCGTTTTGCATAGTTGGACGAATAAAGTAGGAATAGGGGTAAGAAGTCGGTTACAAAATAGAGTAAGGTTTCAGGGCTAACTGAATGTTTCGGAAAAGCGGAACAAACTCAGGTCGAGGTTGGACGTCGCGGCGGATATGCGCGGGAAATGAGGCGTCGATAGCGAGAGATGTCCCTCTGGGGTCCCGCCTTGACATGATCCGAAAAGCGGTGAGTGCAGTAAATAGTAATGTTTAAAGAGTTATAGGTAAATTGTAATAAAGAAAAATTTACAATTCAGGACAACTGAGCTACACATGTGTATACTCAATAAAAATTCAGTTAGATCAAATACTCGGTGATCCGTCCATTAAAAAAACAGTTTTTAATCATTCACAGTTCAGAACTGTCGGTAACTTGCTCCTCTGATTTTAAAAAGGTCAGCCATAGAACATTCCGACACAGTGTCACTCCATCCCGGCTATCATTCACACAGTCTACCCGATTGTCGTCTATCACGGGCATAGCCGCGTGAAACCCGTGAACTCTCGCACTCGCGCTACGCCACATTCAATTATCGCACAATATGTTGCACTCACGGAGCTTCGAATTGCCTTTAGATCCTCAGGTTACAGTATAGTTGACGTAAGGCTACTTTGCAACGGCAATCCAGTTCTGTGGGATCAATGCATCCCGCAGCGCGCATTTGTGCGTTTACACGATTACGCGTTAAGCTAATGAAGCAGTATAACACACTTGTCAGCGCGAAGCCAGCGATCGCGTTGGATATTAGAAAGAACGGACGATTTTCGTAGTAGGACTTTTGCACCAGTCATTTCCGTCCGTGGCTAGTCGTTTCTTTTTCTGTTAGCTAGACGCAGCCTGCACTGTTTTTAAATTTTCAGCTGAATTTGTTTGCACAAAGAAATCAAATTACCTAATGTGAATATTTTAAAACTATTAATTAAAAAAGCAATTTGAACTAAGAAAGGTCATCCATTGTTGTTTAAAATTTCAAATAAGTAGGTTTATTATTTATTAGGGTCTGTTTGATGTTGTCATAGGAACCCACCCAACCATATCGATAATTATGATGGTTATATGAAAGATGAATGGTTTATTAAAATCGAGTTGGGTGTAATGGTGTGCATATCGAAAAATGGTACGGCGATTTGCAATCACGTGGCTGTTGGAACGATCACCTAAAGCAATTAAGGTTCCATACGAGGGCTCGTACCAAACATCAAACTCCCGTTGACATCTCGTAAAAAGATAATTGAACCTCTCGTCCCACATCAGCAAATTAATTGAACTAATATCGGTGGCACATGTGACCTTCAGATAACGCGGCTCGTGGAAAATACTTACGTTCTACGGTGTTTTGTGCACTGTGACCTGATTTATATAATAACAGTCTTAATTAAATGACATTATGCTGCGTTTTATAAAACACAAAAAAACTTAGTTGAATAAAACTCTATTACTAGTAAGTGTCGATAACCTCTTCACCCGATTTATAAAGGGCTCTAAAATATAGAAAATACATGGAATTGGTGCAATAAACACTTGGTCTATTAAACGTCTTCTATAATAACAATTACTTTTACGTCTTTACTCTAACTTTCGTCTTCGGAAACTTTACTCTCCTTTCCTGTCAATCATAACGTCAACTTTTATGTTCCTCTTTCAAATTCAAACGTTCATCTCCTTTCTTGCTCTCTCTCTTCTATCATATCTCCGTCTTATGCTCCTTTCCACGTCAATATCCCACATTAATTATACTATACAAAATGCCAGAAATATTTACCGTTTAACGTTATGTAGATGGTAAATGTAGTCACAGAACGCTGAAATTGTCATACCTACTCAAACGTCTGACAAAACGGAATCATATTAAACGATACGTTCGAATGAATTTGGAGAAGCTTTCACTCGCGCCCACTGTTTTCCATACTTTATTAAATCATTGACTAATGCCGGTTCCTCAGAAATAACTCAAAGAGCTTGTGTCGACGTGAAAATTTTATTTACAATAAAAATATGGAGGGGAAAATCCCTTATTTCTGGAGTGACACGCTTTTGATATCGTTTACGTGGGTTCCCTCTATCTGGCAGAATCTTTTTGCTCCGAAAGTCACTTGGCATAACACACTTGGCATAATTTTCTTTAGTCGAATATTATTCAGGCAGAAATTTCTGTTAGCATAATTATTGTTTGGTCGAATATTTATATGCCCGAATTTACAATGGCATACTTTTAATATAGCAGAAATTTATAATGCATAATTACCTTTGGCAAAATTTTACTTTGCATACTTTCACTAAGCATAATGTTTATTTGGCATAATTTGACTAGGCATACTATGAAGAAAGCAGAATTTCGTTTAGAATAATGTCACTAAGCATATTGCTATTTCTTTTAAATAGTATTTTACTCTAAAATTGAATTAAAAAGCCATTAAGTTGTGGTACAAAAGTTAGTGACAGAAACGAATCGGTGCAAAACCGACTTCACGCAGTCTTGTTTGCCCCAACCCTAGAGTGTAATTCAAAATCGCGTAGGCGCGGAGGGGCGAGCTCGCGTGGGACTGCCGGAGCCCCGCAGCGCCGGAGCCGTGACAGAAACCATGCATGTTGCATGCTTGCATGCTGCATGCAAGCTGTTGCTTGCTTGCATGCTGCATGCTGCATGCTTGCTTGCATGCTTCATGCTTGCTTGCTTGCTTGCTTGCTTGCTTGCTTGCTTGCTTGCTGCATGCTTGCTTGCTTGCTGCATGCTTTGCTTGCTTGCTTGCATGCTGAATGCTTGCTTGCATGCTGCATGTTTGATTTGCCATGCATGTTGTATGTTAGTATTGCTGAGATAGAACTACTTGGGATACACAGAGAAATTAAGGTTTATAGGAGAATATTAAATATGAAAAATATGCTAAAAGACGATTCGGACTGTGAATTTTCTGCGATAGGATGATTCTGCCTTTTAATGACTATATATACGAATTGTATGCTACAAGATGATTCTATCTGTGAACTTTCTGCGTTAGGATGATTCTGCTTTAAGACTATTATGGATATTAAATTTCTGCCTAAAGATGATTCTAGCTTACACGATTATGCGTTTTGAACGTCTGATAAATGAGTGAATGCCAATTGATGTTCTGCGAAAGGAAGTTTATGCTATTTGATGATATGCCAAATAAAATTATGACAATAAAAATTATGCGAAACAAGGTAGACCCCGTTTACGTTTGTGTCGGTGCTTTTAAGAATTTGTTCGGTCGATTAATCTGTAGCTTTGAAAATTGCTGAAAAGGACATAAAAGAAATTGTAGAAATACGAAGCTTACTGAAAACGTACATGCTTTAGATAGATTCAAATTGTAATTATTTTCCCAATAATTACATATCGTTCCTTTGTTAAATCATTTTGATTGGTTAAGAATATTTTAAATACTCACGTTGTCATATTTTGTATTCTTACAAGATGAAATCAGAAACCAAAAATTGCGCACGGACGGGACTTGAATTAGTAACCTCTGGCTATTTTTCATTGATCGTGTTTTCAATGATTATATTAATGACAAGGGTTTTTTTTTAAAAAAAACAGACTAAAAAAGTCATTACTCGTCATACATACGAGTAGTATATAGCGTTAATTCAGTGGCGACTAGTTTTTCAGCTGTGATGTGGCCAAATCGTAACTGCTATCCACCAAGCGCCACAGACAACATAACACGAACATCACAAATTAATCTGCGGAAGAGACAGCCGCGAATTAAAGCAGACAGATCTAATTTTGTTTATCCAATTTGGGGATTCCTTGGCGATGAACAGTTTTAATTAAATTGTTTGATTTTCTTAACTGTTCATGCGAAATAATAACAAGGAGGCAGATGCCAATTTTCATGATACTGAAGATTTGTTAATTAAGCATTCGTTATTGATACTCTAATAAGATGTCTTCAATATTGTATCAAATGCACACAACGGTTCTATTTTTAAGTTTAAAATGGTTTGAAAGCTTGCCTATAAATGTTTGATCGCATTAGTTTGATTTTGAAAAGTTATTTAAGTTAATTATTTATACTCATACTATCAAGAGTTCTTTGTTTGAATGGGCTAATCTCAGGAACTACTGCTTTCTTTTTTTTCGCGTTAGAAAGCTTCTTAACCGAAGAAAGCTTAAGGCTATAAAACATAACGCTGCCACGGGACAAAGGGGGCAAACTCAAAACGCTCTGCACCACTGGAATGGGTCTCACGCACTTGGGCTCGAATGGAAGGCACTGAGTGTTAAGGTATGATTCCGAACTCGGCAGCAAGCAGCAGTGCTGTTGCTGCAGTGCTACCACTAAGGTGCTGCCCAGCAGTGCTGCCGCGACACTACTGGTCCCCATACACTGGTCTGTCGCGGCGGCAGGGCGACACTGTTGCGCAGCAGTGCTGCCGCTACATTGCTACCGCGACATTGCTGCCTAGCTCGGAATGTAATCTCATATAAGCTTATAGAAATTGTACGGGGACCGGTAGTGTCGCGGCAGCACTGCAGCGACAGCACTGCTGCTTGCTGCCGAGTTCGGAATCATACCTTTATGGTATGCTGGGCTTAACGGTCTATCATGAATCAGATTTCACCTTTTAATCTTATAACACTAATATAATAAAGCTGAAGAGTTTGTTAGAACGCGCTAATCTCAGGAACTACTGGACCGATTTGAAAAAATCTTTTTGTGTTAGATAGCTTATTTATCGAGGAAGGCTTTCTTAAAATATCACGCTGCGAAAGGACGGGAGGAAGCTAACTCAAAATGCGCAACCGAAGTCGCGGAGGACCACTAGTAGCTAATAAACCCAAGAACTTGTTTTCGGTGACGACATTCAAAAATATTTTCAAAAGGATAAAATATTAAGAGGAAATTCTGGATGTCATCGCGGCTCATCTGATTCCTAGCGTTGGTAGCACAGTGATTGGTGTAACGTCATTCACAAACAAACTGATCTGCCAAGTGGACTCTTCAAAAAAGCGATTTTCTCATCAACTAGGCGCTTTGTCGGCTCCATTGAGCCGGCCTAGGCCGATTGGCACTTGACTCGAAACCCGGATCTGTATGCTCAAGGTGTTAGTAACATTGGTCATGAATGTGCCTATCGTTATAGCAATTTTATATTTAGGTTGTTGCTAGGAGACCGAACAATATTGTGAATATATGACTATGATCCCATTTAAATTCTAATGCATTGTAAATGTGAATACCAACAGAACACCATTGTTCAGGAGTAAGACATACCCATTTATTAGATTCGAGTTCCAATATCTTTGACGTTGCGGCAAATGGACGGCTGACATTAATTTGATATATTATATCTTTGATCTATCTATATATTAAGGACGGTACAAAGAAGGTTACATTAGTCGTACCTTGGTATTAATCCTTATCCAAATAAACAAATTCATATTCAAGGTTATATCAATACCTGTAAATAACTTTTTGAATTATTCTAATCGGATATACCTACTATTCAAAAGATATCATGAGTTTAATATTTATCAAAATCATCAGTTGATTCAACTGCTCTCAGTGACTCTGGTTCGGTTTATCAGTCATAGATGGCGCTGTACCCTTTTAACTCGCGGTAAAACTCGATTATTTCCAAATAGCTAAATTGGTAAACCTGATATTTAGTGTTTTCGTTTTATCAAACTGAGTATCACAAAATAAAATTATGCCAAAATGAATCCATCTGGATTATCACGTTGTACTTATTTAGTGACTTTTAAATGTCCAACTATAACAAAAATAAAATCTAAATATAATTATCTAACACATTAAGTGTTGTTAGTAAGAAAGTTAAACTACATATCCTATAACTGAAAATTAATTATAAAGAATGAAAGAAACATGAAGGTTGAAATAACTCCCGTTTAATATTTGGCACTTTTTAGGGTTCCGTAGCCGAATGGCAAAGAACGGAACCCTTATAGTTACGTCAAGTCTGCCTGTCTGTCTGTCTGTCTGTCCGTCCGTATGTCACAGCCATTTTATTCTGTAACTATAAGCATCACACTGTTGAAATTTGGTAAAAAGACGTATCCTGTTAACCGCTTTACGATTCTCATACAAAAAAATAACGACATTTAAGGGGGGGCTCCTATACATAAAACTAAAACCAAAAAATACTTTTTTTGACAAAACTATGTGTGTGGGGTGTCTATGGATAGATATTTTAAAATGACACAAAGGTTTCTAAAACCATTTTCTTTTAAAATCTAACGTTTCATAGCTAGACGCTTCCAAAGTGGTAAAATGGGCGCCCCCCTATCTAACTTCTAAACCAAGCGAGTGTAAATTTTGCAATAAATATGGTAAGTAGATCGTAACAAATACTTTCAATTAAAATTGGTTTGGACGGGATAGAACGAGAAGTTTTTGAGATATAGTAAATTTTCAACAACCGCAAACATAACTTTGTACTTCAAACAAACATTATGAAAAACAAAGTTATATTTGCTGTTAACAAAATATTGTGGTATTCTACTGAGTGGATTCCCTAATTCAGTTAAAGTTGGCACGGACGGAACCCTCAGTGCGCGAGTCCGACACGCACTTGGCCGGTTTTTATCATTAAATTTTATTAGTTCCTGCTGTTATCGCCATTTCATTCCTGTACAACAAAGCAAATAATTCAACTTTTTTATTCTTACGTGCTTATTATTTTATTAAATAAAATAATATAACTCAATAATGCAAAATGACTTAATGCAAAACAACCAAAATCGCAGTACACACACATAATTAAAAAATATCAAAGAAAATTAAAAAAGTAATAATAATATAAGAAAAAAAAATGAAAGAGAAAAAAAATGTGTATGTTTGTGTAGTTTGTTTTTCAGGAGCAGACTTATCAGAGACAGAGAGTATTATTAGTATAGTGAGCTAAAATGTATGTTCCATTTATAGTCATTGAATGGTATTTATATAACACAAGGAAGAAATTCACTTTATTATTTTAATTAAAATATAAACATCATTTGATCTCAATAGCTATCTTAAAAAAGGTATGAGTTTTAATAAAAACTCCGCGCCAAAATAATGCTCGCAAAAATCCAAAATTTACGCGGACGAAGTCGCGGGGGACCACTAGTTTGAAATAAATCAAGTATTATTTTTACTTGAATTTAATTTTAAATTAATGTAACATTATTATTTTTCGCTACCTTGAAATATACACATGTCTTGTTATCAATTTTACTTTTGTGACATATATTTAGTTTACCGATTCGCTAATGGTTCAATGGAGATTTTTCAAAATTTAAGATCTGCCTAAATATCGTAGCAGCTTGAATTTAAAGCTATAGAAAATCTTTAGTTTTCGTAATACTTGTAATGTTTTGACGGGTCACTGGCAGGTGCCCTCCCCCCGGTCTTTCCCCTCTAGGGTAGATTAATCTTGCAGATTAACTTCGCTCCTATTTTCATTTGTTATTCAGCGATCTATAGCTTTAATTCCAAACGCTCAGGAATAAAACTGTTTTTACGATAAGATTATAAGGTTTTGTTTTGTATATTTTTTCATAAACAGAAAAATACTTAGAGATGGAAAATTATTAACTACAATGATCACTTCACCGTCAAAATTTTGGAATAATTGATGGTTGACTTTCATCTCCTACAATTAGGTGAGAAAGAACACTATGCGTTAATCGAGGACAAATAAAGTAATAAAATTAAAAATAACATTCAAATTGCATGCACTTAATAAACCGTTTTTACCACCTAATACGTGCATAGTTAGATAAATCATAGCTCAATAAAATGCAAGTAGGTAATAATACAAACTTATTCACATCATTCTATTTTGTAAATGATGCATTATTTTTTTAACAAACAAAACAATCACCGGTTATGAATCATCCATTGACCACTTCACGTAGCTTCAAACCGCGCATCAACAAAATATAGGGCTTATTTCCGAACATACCGATCATTTTCGTATTTACGAGTATGTCTGCAGCAGCAATCGAATACGCAAAACTTCCAACGAAACAACCTGAAGCTCAAACAAGTCCGACGACCTCCGTGGTGTAGTGACTAAGAACGCTGGGTTTCAAGGCAGCACTCTGTCCCGCGTTCGATTCCCGGTCGGGTTAATTTTGTCTCGGGTCTGGGTGTTGTGGTACCACCGTTGGGTCTGATTTCCATAACACAAGTGCACTGGCTACTTACTTTGGGATTAGAGCAATGCATGTGATAGGTGTCCGATATTTATTTATATTTAAGTCCATAATATACGTCTAATTCAAGCTATCGATATTATTACATAATTACTATTAAAATCTCACTCATCATCATCATAATTACTATTAACAGGTCACATGATAGGAATATTAAGACTTTTGTGTAAACTGAGCGCCCTTTTGATTGGTGCGCGCGTTGTCCGCTCAGCCTATGCTAGTTTAGGATACAACTATGTATGAATTATAGATTGTTGACGAATTTCATGCCTATATCAGGAATCAGAACAATTATTGAACTGGATGAATAAAATGTTATCGAGACCGATAACAAATCATCTCGATACTGTACATATTGTGACATACCTATAGACACAACTGGTTCACCAGCCACGCTGATCATCGGCGCTGACCATCAAACTGTATGAACTTAAATGGCCGTCAGCGCTGACAGCAATTTCCATACATTACGGCAACCAGCGCCGATGGTCAGCGTGAGTGTAAAACCAACCTTAATGATTTAAATACACATTGATTAAATTGTCTCTCCGTCCGCGGCACCACTCACCCACCACTGACGCGTGGTCGATGCGATAACGGCACAGATTATGCCATCGCTTGGGACCGTTTACTCGATATTGAATTAACACTGTTTCAATCAAGCACTTTACTATGCAAATATTTTACAAAAGATTTCATAAATTTATAGTAATTTAATAGCATCCATTGTGCGAAAATGCACGTCATATACGATAGGGCGTGTTGATATACGCATTTAAAGTTTTCACAATCAAATTATTTAAGTGATTAAATGTGAAAGCCTGTTATAAATACGAAATGTGTTTAGTTATCCATTAGTCTTTGTCACACCTATTTAACAGTAATAAAATAGAGCGATCGCCTAATTCATGGTGACCACACAGCTGGGCGCAAAACGCGAGATAAATGACAATAAACCGAGAGGAGGGACATAAAGTCATAAATCATAGTTAATTGAATATCGCAGTGTTTGATACCGCGCTCAAGTTAGGTATAACTCTAATGCGCAATGCGTTCTCACGCGGCATTCTGTCTGACTCAACCCTTATAGCCCAGTTACTACTTAAGCTCTGTTACTCTATGTTATTAAGAGTAAAGAAAACTTCAATTAGTGGTCTACTTCCACTCTAAAAAATATATGTGGCGGCTATAGTAGGACGAGTAATACTATTAGTATTTTTTGCTTGTTCCCAAACTGCAATCGATATCGCAATCGACTATCAATACCCAATTAAAATGAGATTCAAAGTCACAAATCACAAAAAAAGCAAGAAATCACGACCGACGGGCCCTTGTCAAATACAATTGAAACATTGATCCATCATAAAAATATTAATCCAAGCGCTTATAGTGTCAGTCTCGCTGAACTCTTCAAATAAATGGCTTTGATAAACGACTTTTTGACTTATATTCGATTAAATTGTAAATAAAATTTATAGATGGAAATACAAGGGCTGAAAAATATTCAACGGCTAATGTTGCGCGATGTCATCGCAATTTTTTGCAACTCAAAATAAATGAAGAAGATTTATAGCAATCGTACGAACGTGATCGCACAATCATTGTAACGCGAATAAAGCACTCGTAAGGAGAGAAGAAGACGTCGTCTCTTACTCTAGTATACGGTAGCCGAAAGAATCATGGTACACATAATTGGAAAAAGGATAGGTACATGATAGGTACAGGATACATATTTCTGAGTAAGTTGAATACAAATACGGGGTTATTTAGTAGATTGCGCACTTACTTCAAGACAAAATAAAGTGAAAAAAACGGCAAAGTGTGAGTCGGATTCACGCACTGAGGGTTCCATACCGAATCTGACTGATTTAGGGATCCATTTACCTCCTCTTAGCCAAAGTACCACAATATTTTGTTGACAGCAAATATAACTTTGTTTTTCATAGTGATTGTATGAAGAACAAAGGTATGTTTGCGTTAAGGTAAATGTGCTATATCTCAACAACTGCTAGATTGATCTCGTTCTAACTAATTTTACATAATTTAAAAACTTTGTACCTTTAGCTACTGACAAAAACAAGATTATCATGATGATAATACTGCCAAAAGCCACAAAGAGAAAATTTACAAATTTTGCATAGTCAACCGGAGTCATGAGAAACACTTCTCTGTAAAATGTTATCGTTTTGCATAGTTGGACGAATAAAGTAGGAATAGGGGTAAGAAGTCGGTTACAAAATAGAGTAAGGTTTCAGGGCTAACTGAATGTTTCGGAAAAGCGGAACAAACTCAGGTCGAGGTTGGACGTCGCGGCGGATATGCGCGGGAAATGAGGCGTCGATAGCGAGAGATGTCCCTCTGGGGTCCCGCCTTGACATGATCCGAAAAGCGGTGAGTGCAGTAAATAGTAATGTTTAAAGAGTTATAGGTAAATTGTAATAAAGAAAAATTTACAATTCAGGACAACTGAGCTACACATGTGTATACTCAATAAAAATTCAGTTAGATCAAATACTCGGTGATCCGTCCATTAAAAAAACAGTTTTTAATCATTCACAGTTCAGAACTGTCGGTAACTTGCTCCTCTGATTTTAAAAAGGTCAGCCATAGAACATTCCGACACAGTGTCACTCCATCCCGGCTATCATTCACACAGTCTACCCGATTGTCGTCTATCACGGGCATAGCCGCGTGAAACCCGTGAACTCTCGCACTCGTGCTACGCCACATTCAATTATCGCACAATATGTTGCACTCACGGAGCTTCGAATTGCCTTTAGATCCTCAGGTTACAGTATAGTTGACGTAAGGCTACTTTGCAACGGCAATCCAGTTCTGTGGGATCAATGCATCCCGCAGCGCGCATTTGTGCGTTTACATGATTACGCGTTAAGCTAATGAAGCAGTATAACACACTTGTCAGCGCGAAGCCAGCGATCGCGTTGGATATTAGAAAGAACGGACGATTTTCGTAGTAGGACTTTTGCACCAGTCATTTCCGTCCGTGGCTAGTCGTTTCTTTTTCTGTTAGCTAGACGCAGCCTGCACTGTTTTTAAATTTTCAGCTGAATTTGTTTGCACAAAGAAATCAAATTACCTAATGTGAATATTTTAAAACTATTAATTAAAAAAGCAATTTGAACTAAGAAAGGTCATCCATTGTTGTTTAAAATTTCAAATAAGTAGGTTTATTATTTATTAGGGTCTGTTTGATGTTGTCATAGGAACCCACCCAACCATATCGATAATTATGATGGTTATATGAAAGATGAATGGTTTATTAAAATCGAGTTGGGTGTAATGGTGTGCATATCGAAAAATGGTACGGCGATTTGCAATCACGTGGCTGTTGGAACGATCACCTAAAGCAATTAAGGTTCCATACGAGGGCTCGTACCAAACATCAAACTCCCGTTGACATCTCGTAAAAAGATAATTGAACCTCTCGTCCCACATCAGCAAATTAATTGAACTAATATCGGTGGCACATGTGACCTTCAGATAACGCGGCTCGTGGAAAATACTTACGTTCTACGGTGTTTTGTGCACTGTGACCTGATTTATATAATAACAGTCTTAATTAAATGACATTATGCTGCGTTTTATAAAACACAAAAAAACTTAGTTGAATAAAACTCTATTACTAGTAAGTGTCGATAACCTCTTCACCCGATTTATAAAGGGCTCTAAAATATAGAAAATACATGGAATTGGTGCAATAAACACTTGGTCTATTAAACGTCTTCTATAATAACAATTACTTTTACGTCTTTACTCTAACTTTCGTCTTCGGAAACTTTACTCTCCTTTCCTGTCAATCATAACGTCAACTTTTATGTTCCTCCTTCAAATTCAAACGTTCATCTCCTTTCTTGCTCTCTCTCTTCTATCATATCTCCGTCTTATGCTCCTTTCCACGTCAATATCCCACATTAATTATACTATACAAAATGCCAGAAATATTTACCGTTTAACGTTTTGTAGATGGTAAATGTAGTCACAGAACGCTGAAATTGTCATACCTACTCAAACGTCTGACAAAACGGAATCATATTAAACGATACGTTCGAATGAATTTGGAGAAGCTTTCACTCGCGCCCACTGTTTTCCATACTTTATTAAATCATTGACTAATGCCGGTTCCTCAGAAATAACTCAAAGAGCTTGTGTCGACGTGAAAATTTTATTTACAATAAAAATATGGAGGGGAAAATCCCTTATTTCTGGAGTGACACGCTTTTGATATCGTTTACGTGGGTTCCCTCTATCTGGCAGAATCTTTTTGCTCCGAAAGTCACTTGGCATAACACACTTGGCATAATTTTCTTTAGTCGAATATTATTCAGGCAGAAATTTCTGTTAGCATAATTATTGTTTGGTCGAATATTTATATGCCCGAATTTACAATGGCATACTTTTAAGATAGCAGAAATTTATAATGCATAATTACCTTTGGCAAAATTTTACTTTGCATACTTTCACTAAGCATAATGTTTATTTGGCATAATTTGACTAGGCATACTATGAAGAAAGCAGAATTTCGTTTAGAATAATGTCACTAAGCATATTGCTATTTCTTTTAAATAGTATTTTACTCTAAAATTGAATTAAAAAGCCATTAAGTTGTGGTACAAAAGTTAGTGACAGAAACGAATCGGTGCAAAACCGACTTCACGCAGTCTTGTTTGCCCCAACCCTAGAGTGTAATTCAAAATCGCGTAGGCGCGGAGGGGCGAGCTCGCGTGGGACTGCCGGAGCCCCGCAGCGCCGGAGCCGTGACAGAAACCATGCATGTTGCATGCTTGCATGCTGCATGCAAGCTGTTGCTTGCTTGCATGCTGCATGCTGCATGCTTGCTTGCATGCTTCATGCTTGCTTGCTTGCTTGCTTGCTTGCTTGCTTGCTTGCTTGCTGCATGCTTGCTTGCTTGCTGCATGCTTTGCTTGCTTGCTTGCATGCTGAATGCTTGCTTGCATGCTGCATGTTTGATTTGCCATGCATGTTGTATGTTAGTATTGCTGAGATAGAACTACTTGGGATACACAGAGAAATTAAGGTTTATAGGAGAATATTAAATATGAAAAATATGCTAAAAGACGATTCGGACTGTGAATTTTCTGCGATAGGATGATTCTGCCTTTTAATGACTATATATACGAATTGTATGCTACAAGATGATTCTATCTGTGAACTTTCTGCGTTAGGATGATTCTGCTTTAAGACTATTATGGATATTAAATTTCTGCCTAAAGATGATTCTAGCTTACACGATTATGCGTTTTGAACGTCTGATAAATGAGTGAATGCCAATGGATGTTCTGCGAAAGGAAGTTTATGCTATTTGATGATATGCCAAATAAAATTATGACAATAAAAATTATACGAAAATAGGTAGACCCCGTTTATGTTTGTGTCGGTGCTTTTAAGAATTTGTTCGGTCGATTAATCTGTAGCTTTGAAAATTGCTGAAAAGGACATAAAAGAAATTGTAGAAATACGAAGCTTACTGAAAACGTACATGCTTTAGATAGATTCAAATTGTAATTATTTTCCCAATAATTACATATCGTTCCTTTGTTAAATCATTTTGATTGGTTAAGAATATTTTAAATACTCACGTTGTCATATTTTGTATTCTTACAAGATGAAATCAGAAACCAAAAATTGCGCACGGACGGGACTCAAATTAGTACCCTCTGGCTATTTTTCATTGATCATGTTTTCAATGATTATATTAAAGACATGGGTTTTTATAAAAAACCCAGACTAAAAAAGTCATTATTCGTCATACATACGAGTAGTATACAGCGTGAATTCAGTGGCGACTAGTTTGTCAGATGTGATGTGGCCAAATCGTAACTGCCCTCCACCAAGCGCCACAGACAACATAACACGAACATCACAAATTAATCTGCGGAAGAGACAGCCGCGAATTAAAGCAGACAGATCTAATTTTGTTTATCCAATTTAGGGATTCCTTGGCAATGAACAGTTTTAATTAAATTGTTTGATTTTCTTAACTGTTTATGCCAAATAATAACAAGGAGGCAGATGCCAATTTTCATGATACTGAAGGTTTGTTAATTAAGCATTCGTTATTGTTACAATATTAAGGTGTTTTAGGGGCGAGGTGTTTGCCCCTAGTTGTATGCAGAAGGTGTATGGATGAAATGATACCACGCAAGATCGGTAATAAAATACGAGCGAGCCGATAGGTACAGTAGGCGGGCGAGCGGCGTGCGCTCAACGAATGCACGCGCTCGGAATCGTTCGCCGAGCGGCTCCAGTATTGCGCCGCCGCTGTGACGCGCAGCTTGGACTGCCGTAAGCGGCGACTCCATTACGTCGCGCCGCGATAGCTACGCGCGCGTGATATAATCTTTACTATATAATATTATAAAGCTGAAGAGTTTGTTTGTTTGTTTGTTTGAACGCGCTAATCTCAAAAACTACTGGCCCAATTTTAAAAAAAAAAAATACGTTGGATAGTCCATTTATCGAAAAAGGCTTTAGGCTATATATAACATAAAGATACAACTCATAAGACCACAGCAGAAATGAAAAATTTTGCGAAAACGGGAGAAAGATATTCCTTTTGAGAGCTTCCGCTGCATACGCTGCGGAAACCGCTTAAGTTACACAAAAATCATGTATGACAGGATTGTTCAGCATTAAGAGTTCTATAATAAAATCCGCGACAGCATATGTCTATCTTTTATGGTTGACTTACTACAACCTATTTTAGGTAAATAAATTTGTAAAAAAATAATGCATTATTTTTAGAGGTGTATTATACACACAGGTATTTATTCTTATCAAAATAAATACATTCATCATCACGAGCATTTCATTTAGAACCAAGTTGCCCTTTATATCATTTGATTTCAATAAATATCTTAGGAGCTATCACAGTTTTAACATAATGCCGCACCAAAATAATGTTCGCAGCTAAGTACAACGTGCGCTTGCGCTAATATATTATAAAGCTGAAGAGTTTGTTTGTTTGCGCTTATCTCAGGAACTCCTGGACCGATTTGAAAAAATATTTCTGTGTTAGATAGCTTATTTATCGAGAAAGACTTTAGGATATAAAACATGACGCTGCGACGGGAGGGGAGGGAGCAAACTCAAAACGCGCGGACGAAGTCGCGGGGGACCGCTAGTGTTATAATATAATATCAACTTGGTGGCTACGCGTAAGTTAGTTAGTTTGTTAGTGTAGTTGTAATTAGTTAGTAAGTGTATTATTATAAGTAGGTTAATTCTTATGTAAATAGTGTAAATAAATGTTTTGTATGTAATATAAAGATCTTATGAGAACTTTTATATTACAAGCTATGTTTATTATACCTAAATAATTCTAACTAAGTAATACTATCTAATCTAAGTATGTATATCATGTTTGTATTTACAAAACAAAAAGTATTTAAGTATTAAATACGTTGTCTGGTACTCATAACACAAGCTTTGAGTAGCTTACTTTGGGACTAGATGGCGATGTGTGGGAATATCCAAAGGATATTTATTTATAATACTAATAATAATTATTCCTTATAATAAGGAGTAGCCCACAGTGTCATCAATATTGTACGAGTATCGAATGCATACAACGGTTCTGTTTTTTCGTTTAAAAGTGGTTTAACAGGTTGCCTATAAATGTTTCATCACATTAATTTGATTTTGAAAAGTTATTGAAGTCAATTATCTATACTCTACTGTAGTTTGTTTGAATGCGGTATCGCTAATGCGATAGCTTCTTTATCGAAGAAGGCTTAAGGCTATAACACATAACGCTGCCACGGGACAAAGGGGGCAAACACAAAACGCTCGGACGAAGTCGCGGGGGACCGCTTGTTCTTTATTATATGGTACCTAATTTTAATTTTCTGGGTGAGCTCGCTCAGATGTTCTTTTTTCTTTTCTCGATCTTAGTCTTTATCAACAAACAAGAAGATAATAATAAGAAGTTTAACGTAAGTTATTATAGAATTAAATTTTGGCGCAATTTATCTAAAAAGCAATTTTCCCCACTCGATTTTCTCGATCTTTCCTCGATCGAGTCCTTTACTGTGCCTAATATAACGGTTCGCTCCCTTTTCTGTCCATTATCGAAGGCTCGCCATAATGTGCTGCAGAGTTCATGTATCGATTGAAATTTATAGAATCAGCAACTCAGTGACGTCAGCTTCAAACTATCCTTACATATGGTCAGGATTCGAAACTTCCAAGAAACTTCAGCGGAGGGTAGCCGCATCTTTGACGGTGCCTGTTATTAGAGTTCCGTACCTCCCATGGATAAAAAGAAATCGTCATGTAATGTAAAAAAAATGTTCGCGACAGAACTCCTTAATGACTTTTTAATGCTTCAACACCCGAACGGTTGCAGGCAACCGCATAACAATAGAATTTGCATTGTGTCTCGTTCACATACTCTTGAGGGATTAAATAGGAATCTTTTCTAATATTCTGTTTTCAATACTATTTTTAATATTTTTTTACAACCGGATACTGTTCATGCTCAATTTCATACTTATAGTTTATTTGTGTCAAAAATGCCGTGACTCATCGATACCTCCAGACGTCACTAAACCCCTTAACCAATAAGGACCAATTGGAAGCAAACTTTTGAAAGAAACGTTTGATTTCTTTGTGCATTACTTACATATTATTAAATAAATACATCACCTCAGCTATCCGTAAAAACAAAAGTGGGTTCATAATTTAAAGCGGTTAAATAAACTTTTATATAACAAACAATTTGGAATGATTTATGTGCTTTAAACGGTGTGATTTAAATGTGAATGTGAAGTGTTTAGTACTTAAAACAGAAACTGCATGCAATGTGTCCAAGGAAACAGTTAATAGTATTCTTAGTAGTGTCATGGAAAATAAATTTATTTGTATTTTAATGCCACTGTAAACACACCTTAACTCACTGTATCCTTATTGCGAATTTACTATTAATAGTCAAAGTTTGATCGGAATCCTTGGGTGCATGAGTCCACCTCGCACTTGGCTAGTTTGTTTTCCTTTTCCTCGTGCGGTGAACATGACATCTCAATTACAGTGGAAAAACGCGGAACACGACAAAAATACTTGTTATCCTAATACATTAATGTTATAACCTTTTTTCAACTTACTAGATTTGGGACCCAGGGCACGTCGCAGCAGATTTTTTCCGAATCGGGTAAGCATAACGTACTTTTTACGCAACAAACTTTTAAGTGTTAGGTATACAGTGTGTGGGCTGTAATAGGAGCTAACATTTTAATCAATAATTCGACAGAGTATACTTAGTTACCATAACCTGGTCATAGTAATACGTTAACTCTGAGATATCATAGTATTCCAAAGTTACAATTCCCAATCAATAATGTATGTAAAAAACGCTTACTCGTTGTAGTAAATGACAATGCCAAGTTCTATGACTGAACCACATTTGTTTGCAATACATTGCTGGATCGATTTCTTTCGTCATGATTTCATTTTAATCAGTAAATGATTTACTTATTATAATAAATTAAAAACAATTAGAATTGGTTACTAGTACGGAAATATCAAGAGTTTAAAAAGTACTGAATATCCTGTCACAAAGAGAAACGTGACATTATAGTAGACTTATATGACACATTTCTCATGAAAACCCTTGTGAAATATATTATGAAACCCTTTCACGATTGATGCTAATTCTGAAAAAAATGTTCTAAGTTCGGAACATCGGAGTGTGGAACGATTCCTTCGGGACTCGACGTTTGAGGCTGATTTACTTAACTTTGCCCCTAAAATAATTTTCGCTCCATTTGTTGTCCACGTGCTATCGCTGCGACCTTTCTTGACCTATATTTTGTGACTCACGTGACAGCTGTGATTGACTTTATTTATCAGAATCTTTTATAGTATCCTCAATAATTTCAGAAATCACCATTTCCTTGTTCTGCTCTCAATTCACTCAACTTGGTACTTATCAGAGCAGTATGTTTTTCTCTTCCAGGCACCATAGGTACCTATGAGACATCACTTTCACAAGGTTTTCTTGTTTCGCATAGTCTATCCATCTGTTTTTAAGCTGGCATTTCCCCATAAGCCAACATTCTTTCTCACCAGCACTCTGTTTTTTTATCTAATTTGACTAACAAGAATATTAGAACAGAGACTTTATGAGAGTTAGTACCGAACTGGAATTAATTCAATTTTCCTAAACAATTTATCAAGTTCATTTCATGAATCTCTCTACGGAATTCGGTCCCCCCTTCCCGGCTTATTTCACGATCACGTGCCATTATGGAGAACTGGTCGCGTGACCTGTACAAACTATTTGTATTACCGAAGCGTTCCCACTTGAGAATCTACTCTAGAAGACTTCTCACTCAATTACGCTTTCATGCACTGACAGACAATCGTCACTTGATGTCAGCTGCAGCCGACGCAACGGTACGCCAATGGCGTGTCGATGGCATACCCATGATATATCGGCAGTAGACAATTATTACGGAACGGACTCGCAGAGTAATCCAGTATTTCTTCAGCGTTCACAGCTAGTTACTGTAGAAATGATTTACGTGCGAAAGTTCATCGGAATCCAGGTGTGTTTTGACGTGTCAGTAATTTATACCTAACGCAACACAGCGCCGTGTGCGATCAATTTGGATTCTGTTTAGGTTGAAATACGAGGTAAAAAAATATTCGAAGGTTAAAAGAGCACATACTGAAAGATACACTGAACTGGATTCAATCTATCTTAATAACGTTTTGCTGGATCTCCAATACAAAAGACAATACCTGGAGGGCTGCTAGATAAACTAAGCTCTGGCTGATTTATAACCAGACGGGCAACGACCCGCGCTTAGACAATTGCGAGGTAATCCACTTTTAATTGTAGGATAAAGTTTAAAGCAAAAAAAAGGAATACCTTCATCCCTGAAGGAGGATTGTAATCGAGTTTTTAACGCCTTTACGAAAATTTTGTTTATTATTGAACTTTTTTTCTTACTTGAGTTTGACGCTGTTATTATAAGCTTCAGTAGGTGTTAACAGTTCCAATTACTACAGATACTGCACTTGATAAAAAAGTTGAAATAGAATCCATGTCTTTAGTATTGTAGTATAATAGTTTATATACGACACAATGCTGTGCGTTATTGATAAACTATACTCGTAGTTTGCAATCACAATTCTTGGGTCATTTTATATTTAGAACCGCCATTAAGATATTTACTTCCATCATTGTAGTTTGTAATTCGCAAATATATTGCTGAAGGCAAGGTAGTAAAGGTTTTGTTTGTTTAGTCCATGTTGATTCTGAACAAAATGCCGGCTTCAAAGCTTCAAATCACGACGAGGTGAGAAGTGCTACCAGCAAATATGATTTACTGCATGAATACCAGCTGCTTGAATTCTTGTTGTAAATCAAACTGAAATAAACCACGTTCAAGTTTTATGCCTTGCGGCACCAAGGGCGGAAATTAAGAGAGAAAGTTATGTATTCAGATGTCTGACCAAGATTAAAAATCAAGTCTGGGTTTCTTTACGATTGTACAGTACAATTCGTTTTTAAAAACAATTTTGCTATGGCCCATTTGAAATCGATAATGTCAACGTCGACAATGTCGGTAAATAGGTTGTGTTTTTTTTATTCAGAATGCGGCAATTAAATTAATGGCTTGCTTATACATTTCGTAGTTGGCACGGAACCCTTAGTGTGCGAGTCCGACTTGCACTTGGCCAGTTTTTTATAAAAATATGACACTGTTATTTCTTATGAAAATGGTAATAATAAAATAAGAGAAGATAAGAACTCGACGCTTAACTTCGAATGGAACAAGGATTAAAAGATAAATACTTGTATTTTCCACGCTGTGGAGTTTATCGGACTAAACTCTGCGTCTGATGTAGGATTTTTTTTTGCGTCAAGTCGTGAGCCGTTAAATTTTTATTTTGTTTACTACACAAACATTTATTGTGATACTAACCGTTGTTTCAGGTAGAGGTAGGTTTCAATAACAACAATTTCAGTAGCACAAAGTTACATGAGATACAACTTTTCAACCAAATGACGATATTTGTTTTTAAAAAGAACATTTAAAGCACACATGTGACCAGTCACACGACACAACTAATGAACTACTGTGTAATACTTAAGCAATATTTTAGTTGCTGACATTCCCGTTAAACACAACTATATAGTGAATCGACGGCTTTTTATTTATGTTCTCATTACGCTATAATATCACTTGAATAAGGAAAAAGAACCCAATTGATAATGCTTTATTTAAAAAAAAATACTTAATAACATTTCTTGGCATGAATATACATATATACATATATGTATCTACAATACCACACGGTTCTTTCAGTAGTATTTCATAGGGCTCGGTTGCATCAGCTGACTTATATTTTAAACTTACGTAAAAACATGCACTAATTTCCTTAAAAAGTGATTTGCACGATTTCAATGCCAGAAACAAGAATAAAATTGCCTTTCCAAACTTCAGTCTTCAGAAGATAAATCACTAATTTATTCGAAGATGTATTAATTTATTTAATAAATAACCTCAAAATATAATTGAAATATGATAAGATAAATTTCAACCGATTCTTAAACAATGTTTTGTAATTAAAGGATATTATAAATTAGACGATTACATGAACTTTTGTCTAGCTTGTACGAACACAAAAATTTCCATATTATAAAAAGGGGCATTGACAATAGTGAGTAGTAGAGTTCGATGCGCAGCTTCTTCTCAGCAGTAGCCTACATTTGTTCTGATCTGTGGTAGGGATAAACTGTGGTATGTCGGGACATGCCCCTAACGAATCTTGTATATAAAATTCTCGTGTCACAGTTTTCGTTGCCATACTCCGCCGAAACGGCTTGACCGATTTTGATGAAATTTTTTGTGCTTATCTGGTATCTATGAGAATCGGCCAACATTTATTTTTCATCTCCCAAAATGTTAGGGGTAGTCCACCCCTAAATTTTTTATTTTATTTTTTAGATATTTTTTTTAATTTCAATTTTTTTTATGATACAACATACAAAAACACATACAATCCTCAATTTTCACCCTTCTACAATCAACCCTTATTTTTTAATAGCCATTTTTGTAATTTAAGGGCGAAACAAAATTCGCTGGGAAAGCTCACTTTAAAATTACGGGGCTCGGCGGGACGGGGCTGGGTGCGAAACAAAGTTCGCTGGGAATGCTTAACTTATAAAATTACGGGACTTGGCGGGACGGGGCCGGGCGGGACGGTGCTGGAGGCGAAACAAAGTTCGCTGGGTCCGCTAGTATATTTGTAAAAATAATTGACTTTTATGACTTTTTTATGTTAAATTTAAAAATAAATAAATAATTTAAGATTGTGCGACCGAGTCAGATATATTTTCCCGTCAGCTTTCACGTGACTGAAAAAAATCAAATACAGATAAATAATAAGCATTTAGTGTAGACATTCGGCATACAAAACGTATCATTTTTCCGCCCAAACGAAAGAAAATCGGTTTACTCGTTTTATTTAAACGCAGATGAATCGGAAGATAAAATTTTGTTTGCGCAGTGAAAATATTCCATTACGTTGCAACACAAAGGGTAATTGGAAGAGGCTTCGCCGTATTCGGATTATTAGGCAAACAGCGTGCGTTCATTAACACGCCGACTAATTAAAGGACACAGGCAGGGTAAGGAGACCTTACTGAAGTTTATCATACTGAGTGCTTGTAGTTACTAAATGAAAGGCTGAAAGTATGTAACTATAGATAAACTACTTTGACCGAATAAGTAAAAAACGGCCGATTTTAAAATGACATTAACGTAAATGATAGCTGACAAATAGTTAACGTTTTTAAATAATGCTTTTTTTATTATATTCCACGAATGTTTCATATTTGACGTTGGTAAAATCAGACCCTAGTCGTGTTAAAGGGCTAGAACTGACAGTCGAAAAACATAGTATTATAAAAACTTAATCGTATAATACCTTTATATCAAAACTATACCGTTGAAGTAATTGTAGCTAGTTAGTTTATTTTTTAAAATAAAGATGGCACTTACTTGAAAACTTTAAAGGTAGTAATGAATTAAAATAATCAACAGACTTCAAAAAGGTTTTTTTTTAATGAAATAAAATCTCACCTTAAAGGAAACTCTGCGTCTGTTGGGTTGTAGGTGCAGTTACTCAAATATCGTCTGCGTCTCCGTCAGCTGAACAATCCTGAAACAAACACAAAATACTTTTGTTGAGGTCTTATTACTGTTACTAAACAGTAAGTACTGTTTTTAGATACATAAAAAAATGTTAGGTTCAGAATAAAAGTAGTTAGTTGGTATTTTATATTTATCAAATGCCTCAAAAATTGAGAAATTGAGAAAGCTGTAGAAGTTAACCGATTGCCTTACTCAAGTATATTTTAAAATAATTTGCGTACCGCTGTAAAATTTTATAAATTGATTGCAAAGTATTTTTTTGAAGTGAAAACTTCTTTAGCGGCGTTGAGCACTTTTGTGGGATGGGGGAAAAATGTGAAATTCGCGTCAGGACACGTGACCTGATCGAAAAACCGTAAGACGGTTGGCGAAATTATGGATGTAAGTTGATTTTTCTGAGAGATAAACTTTTTAATGTAATTTAATATAATATAAATTGTAATGTTTGTGTACGATAGCGCAATAAATAAATATTGTATTCTATAAAAATATTATATTATTATTATTATTATTGTATTATTATTATTATTATTATTATTATTGTATTCTATCACAAAAATGATAGTACTTTTATATTGATAATAACTATTCCAAAAAATCAAAAATGCACAACGTTGATATTCAAGTTTTCACTTCTGCCGGCACTCCCGGAGTGCTTTCACAGTTTTTTTTTAAAAAGACAAAGGTATAAGCAATCTGTATGTATCCGACACGCCAATAACGATTCTTATTTAACGCAGCTTCAGTTAATCTCAACATTTGATACAATGACACAAATATGATTGCTAAAAAAATCATCATTATAATCATCATTATCAGCCTAAGGACTTCTACTGCTGAACATAGGCCTCCCCCACGGCTTTCCACAGCGACCGATCACTAGTGGTCTGCATCCAGTTTGATCCTGCGATCTTTACGAGGGCGTCTGTCCATCTTGTCGGTGGACGTCCTATGTTGCGCCTACCTACGCTGGTCGAAAGGTCTCCAATCTTCTACCTTTCGACCAGCGTTCTGCCCCATCGACCATAAGTTCTTCGCGCTATGTGCCCTGCCCATTGCTACTTGAGCTTACTGATTCTCAAGGCTTTTTCCGTTACCTTAGTTCTTCTACGTATTACCGCATTTCTGATTCGATCCCGTAGAGAAACACCCAGCGTAGCCCTCTCTATCGCCTGTTGTGTGATTTTGAGCTTCTTTATGGGGCCCATAGTTAGAGACCATGTTTCGGATTCGTATGCCATCACTGGTAACACATGGTGTACACCAGTGTGTGTTACCAGTTTCGTCTCCAGACACTGCGGTAGTTGAGTTTAAAAAATGCAAACCAGTAACACTTAAGTCCGGTAGTTAGTTATATTTAAATTTACCTATCGTTCCATGAAATTGTAACAAGTTTATGTTATTTACTAATCTGAATTCAAAATCTAGGTTTTTTATACTGAAACCAATGAATGTGAGTGAAATAGGCCTAGCTTTTTGTAGATTTCATTTAATGAAACTAGAATTGTGTGATACCACAATGTAAGTAACGTAAAAATACACGTGAGTCTAACGATGCCCTGGGGAGAGTCGTGACTACAGGCATTGTGTATTCTGCCTAATATCAGCGGGGTGAACGGACTCGTCTCACCATGCAAAATTAATAAGCCTAGTTCAGTACACAAAAGAGCGCTATATAAGTTAAATAAGCTTTTTTCTTAGCTTGACACGATAACTTGTTTAATTTTATTAACCTAAATATGGGTATTTTATTACAAACTAGCATACCCAGTGAACTTTATTTCGTTCCCAGCCCCGTCCCGCCCCGACCCCTACCGACCCAGCCCTGAAATTTTAAAGGTTAAGCGGTCCCATCGAATATTGTTTCACCCCGGCCCTGTCTCGCCCCGGCTCCGGCCTCGTCGAACGGGAAAAAAAAATCTATGTCCTTCTCATGATTCTAAGCTACTTCCCCACCATTTCGTTTTCCAATCAAAAGTAAACATAAAAAGCATAACCGCTAAAGAGTTTGTCTCACAGCCGCCAATTTAATTATTTATAAAGAGATGTAGAGGTCATACAGACCTATTTATATAAAAGTGTAATTGAGTATCTGAATATGACTGTGTGTGTGATAGCAAATGCCTTAACGTAACTTTCTTTTAACACCAATTTTCATCTAAATTGTTTCAGCTTTCTTGAGTGAGAAATAGTGTAACTAACACGTATTTATTTTATATACATAGATATACAATCCTTAAGTAACTTATTAAATGCTACAGATGTTTTTTCAGGTAAGTTTGTAATACTTTTAGCCGGTCAATTATCATGTCAGAAATACTGATTATTATACTTGAATCTCCACCTAAAATAATTCCATTAACTAAGTTGTCGCAACTATCAAAATAAAGACCAGACGCCGTGTGCTTCGTACGAGGAACGAAAGACGAGCAATTGAGTGCAATGAGTGGTGAGGAGAGCCCTCCATTATACCTCTTAGAATAGAGGTATAAAACCCCCTTTCCTCCTCCTCCTACTTTCCTTGCGCGAGCCTTTACGGTGAGCAGTGATTTGCGCTTTTTTAAGCACTGACGATGATGCAGCCATTTGGTGATCTATAGTCTGAAAATATGGGGAAGAGTTTGACGTCTTTAAAAACGACGTCTAAAAAAAAAAATAGACGTTTATCTTTTCTTATTTTTTTGTTCACTGCATCCATTCAGATTTTTTGCACGATATATTTAACCAATGTTTTAAATCTTTTAATAATTAACTTTTTTCACTGCACCCTTTTTTGCTGCATGTTATAAAAGAATGGACTGGGTAGGAAAGTTTTGAACTTTTTCATAGAAAAGTGCGACGTACCTATCATCATAGAATATTGTTAGCATAGATAACATCACGCAACCTGCGTGGGAGTTAACTTTCACTCGACGGCTGTTATCTTCCATAATTGTGGTACATACTCCATATAAATTATCTTTTATGATTTACTGCGCGTGTCGATAGGAACCTAATTCATTGTTCACCTTTAATTAATTTCCGAGTTATCTGCATGTTATCGAGCCCACTTATCATACCGAATATTGGACTAAGTATTATTAGTCAATACACTCCTCAGTACTTCGCCTTTGCAAAATTAAAGTTTGCGTTACCACGAGATAAAATTTATTTATTTATGTATACTTTATTGCAGAACCAAAAATTTTTACAAAAGGTGGACTTAACGCCATTAGTTGGATGTCACTGTCACAGTGACATCCGACTTAGGGATGGTAATTTGAGTTATGCTTATCCTTAAAAAACATTTTCTTTAAATTATATGCAAGTGTTAAAAAATAACCTCTTCACAACATTCTAAAAGATGACAAAACGAATGGGGAAACTCGCATCCTCGCGCATAGCTAGCGCGAATCTACGAAATACTAGGCCGTAGCTAGTAAGTTGCGAAGAGGTTTCCTGGTGTTGGTAGTTTTGACTCGATTGCTGTATCGCATTAATAAATAGATTAGTAAGTTATTATCCATTTAAAAAAATACATTTTTTGGGCATCATTATCGTTTGTACAGCCACCCCTGAGACGCTTGTCACTGACTGAAACAACACCCTTAAATTATAAAACAAAAAAATATATATACATAACAAGAATTAGTTTAACGGTTGTTTTCATGAGCTGAGTTACAAAAAAAAGTTTGTATGACCGTAATTTTATTTTTGACAACACAGAAGAATACACTACAAGGACTAAAAAAACGCTAATAGGCGAAACAAACCTATTTGAAGTCGGTGCATGATGTCGACTTTAATGGTCAGCAGCAGTCTACGTACGCACACTTTTATTCTCTTTTTTTTTTCAATGAACCGAACTGACCTAAAGTAGTTACTGAAACCTTCACCTCAGTGTAACAAATACTGGACTAAAAACCGCATCAAAATCGGTTTAGCCAAACGCGAGATATTCGTGGATAAACATACAAACATACAGGAACCTCACTTTTTATAGAGTCGGTTTTTTAAGAGAAGAATTTAGGTACTGATAAGAATAAGTTTTAAAGGTACTTTATGCGAACTTTCGAACGTTGCGATGTTTACGAAGACGACGATTTATAATATGAGTAATATTCAGTGGCTAAGACAATTTTGTGTAATTTATTCGACTCAGTAAATATTATTCTTTACAAATGCAATAAATTACATTTCCCATTTTATTTTGGGATGAAGCCAACATATTATTTATCAAACTAATCTCTTCAGTAGTTTCCAACATTAACGACTTACTTTAAAGAAAGGCAGATGAAATCATTTATAATAATTTCAGTATCTTTGTCCAAAGTGTACCAGTGTAGCAAAGGGTAATTGTAATAAAATCGCATAATTACCTTTACAAATCCATGTTATGTTTAGAATTCATAATAACAGCAAGAAGATAACATCTCCGTTTCTGATTAACAACATATTTATATGGTTTTAATATCTTAATTCTAATATTCATAAAGATGAAATAAGAAACCAAAACCGAGGACTCGAACCAGCATCTTTCTGGCTAACTGGGCCAAACGCTCCACCAATTGAGCTACCGTGCTGTCGGTCCGAACTTGTGAAATTTGTGGTCTACTATGGATACGTCATTATGCGTGACGATAAGATTTACTCATCTTTCCCCCGCCTTTGGCAAATACCGGCCCAGTGCGAGTCGGACTCCCACACTAAGGGTTCCGTGCCAACTTTAACTTAATTAGAAATCTTCACTTACTTCCAATTAGCCAAAATATCACACTATTTTGTTAACATTAAATATTTACACTATTGTTTTTCATAGTATTTGTATGAATAACAACGTTATATTTGCGGTTATTGAAAATGTGCTCTATCTTAAAAACAACTAGTTCCATCTCGTTTAAACCAATTTTTGTTGAAGTTGTTGTCAAGATCTATATCATATATTTTTTTAAATTTATACTCACTTAGTTTAAAAGTTAGATGGGGGGGGGGACGCCCATTTTACCACTTTGGAAGCTTCTATCTCTAAAACGTTAGACTTTTAGAGAAAATGGTTTGCGGAACCTCGATGTCATTTTGAAAGTCCTATCCATAGACACGCTACACGCATGTTTGACGAAAAAAATTGTTAGGTTTTAGTTTTATCTATGGGAAATTTTTTTTTATTTATCATTATTTTTTGTATGAGAATCAAAAAGCAGTTAACAGGATACATGTACCTACTAAGTTTTAACTGTGTAATACTAATATTTTCAGAATAAAAGTAGCTGTGACATATGGACGGACAGAAAGACAGGCAGTCTTGGTAGAACTATAAGGGTTACGTTTTTTGCCATTCGTCTACGGAACTCTAAAAACTGTCCATGACATCTCTTTTTTAAAATTTATTTCGCCTCTTGGGTCGTTTTAATTTTTTTTTTTTTTTTTATAATCTTAACAAAAAAAAAATCTGAAGAAAAAAACACTATGATAGACAATATCAGTAAAGTGATATTTCCTAGGTATAGCGTCTTTAGGAAAATCGTATGAGTAGGTGGAAAACATAGAAAAAATGAATAAGGTTAGAATGGGTTTGATCGCTCGTTTGTATGGGAACCTCTGTCGCCGGTGGGAGTTACCGCGCTGTTGCTGCAGTGTTTCAAGTACCAATCAAAGAATCAACGCGTCTATATTACAAACCAATCACAATTTCCGCTAGGCGCTCTGTGATTGGTGTCATTAGTACTTGAAACCAACTACCAATCACAGAGCTGCTAGCGGTGAAACCACCAATCCTCATTCAGATACGTTCGTTCTTTTATGTCAAATACTAGTGATGTGGTAAAAGTCGATTATTTCCGTTGATAAACTCAATTACCGGTGTAAAGTTGTTCTCAATATGAACTATAATTTGGATAATTTCACAGCTCATTGGATCGCAGCAAAGGGTTTTACTATTGCTTTTCGGTAAAAACAATAAAAGTAAAAATTTACTAATACCCATAAACATAAGAGTAGTATCTAAAAATAATTTTATTAGTAGAATTGAATCATTCTATGTTTAAAAAATAAGTAATATTTCTTATATAAGACATATAGATTCCAATGTAAAGAAAGGGTAAGAAGAGTGTTTAAAGATATTTGCATGGTCTAAATTATTCAGGTATTATATCTTACAATGCTAACAATTTGCGCACGGGAGGGACTCAAACCAGCAAGTTTCTGGTTAACCGGTCCAAACGCTCTACCAATTGAGCTACCGTGGTGTCTGTCCGACCTTGCGAAATTTGTGGTCTTATACGTCATTACGCGTAACGTTTAGCGCCATCTACTCGTCTTGTTCATGAATTTATGAAACAGTAGGCCAAGTATGATAAATATGACTCAAGTTAGTATGGTAGTTAAGTTAAAGAAATGTACAACTGCATGATTTTAACAGTTAACTTTGCAGTGTTTTTGTTCGTGTTTTAATCACGTCACCAAAGGAGCGTTGTAGGGGTTTGAAAAATTACAGAGTTATATGCAAACTAACAATAAATGTATATGTAGGTACTGACTTCAAATAACTGGCTTACAAAAGTATTTCATCAGTTTTAATCCCACAGTACTGTCAAAATTCAACCATTTCTGAGGAAATTTTCTTTTTGATGGTGTAAGAAAATATCAACCGATACTAGCTAACTAACATAACGTGCTTTTAGAAGCACGGAGAGCACTTATATGGAGTCACTTATATGGTCGGAATGGTCACCCATTAAAAACGCGAGCGAGCCGTAAGTTGTTTAACTTCGATATCACTACTGAAGGAAGTACATTGTTGACAGTACGGTCAGTGTCATTATACGACACTGGATTCAGGTTCAACTCACCAATGACACCAAAAATAATTCTATATAATCGTTTTTACTAACATAGTTGTTAAGAGAAAATGTTACTAACACTTATGGACATGTTTCTGTTAAATACATTTTATTTTATTTATTCATTTATTTAACTGTGTGTTTATTAAATTGTCGTACCCTATTTTACAAATAAATAGATCAACCGATAAATTAAAATCGAAATTGATAACAACGAATGTACAAAAGTTGTGAATTAAGCAGTGCGTTTTTGCCGAGTTATATTTTTATTGCAGGAATACGTTATTTTGCTTGCACGAATAAGAATATAATAAAGTTTTTTTTTTCAAATAGCTCCAGTAGTTCCTGAGATAAGCGCGTCCCAACATTTAAACTCTTCAGCTTAATTACATTTAATTATTTATTGTATTTAAAAAAAATAATAAACATTACTTATTTTTGCAAACATTTATTGTTAATCTCTTAATCCCTCAAGCGTATGTGAACGAGACACAATGCAAATTCTATTGTTATGCGGTTGCCTGCAACCGCTCGGGTGTTGAAGCATTAATACAACAGTACAGATATTACCAGGATATTACCATTTATCGATATTTTTACTGTGCTGTGAGTTACATACCTAGTGATGCGTATGCAAGCGAACCAACCAAATTAGACGCGATACATTGCGTACTAAGATAGCAGATATGTTACAAATATGCTTGGACTGTCATCAATGAATATTTTTTTAAAACTTGGTGCAACGAATCCGCTGTCATTTGAAATATCATAATTTAAAAGTGATTTTTTGCAAATAATGTCGAAATAACAACATTTTATTACTCTCCGTTGAAAAGATACACTTCCACTCTTATTTTGTATGACCTGGCTTCACGCTCTGCAAGTAATTATAGCACAAGACGGCATTTTTGACAAAAAATAATGCAACGCTCTTGTCACGCGACTGAAGTAGCTACGGCTCAATGCAGGCATATGCCTACAATATTAGCACGCTGCCGCACCGACCGAGGCCATTCTAACCTTATTTATTTTTTCTATGGTGGAAAACGTGGTTTTCGGCTTCGTTAAGCCTTTTGTTACACCCTTTATGAATATTATACTATATTCTCTAGACATGGCTCTCAGACACTATTGAGACGGTTACAGCGTGTTTGCTCATCACTCAGCAGACGTCTATCAATTTCTAGACACTATAAAATGTAACAGTATGAAATGATGCGATGAATGAAATGGACCTACCATTTGGGAAAAAAAAATGTATTCTAGAAGAGGAGATTACGAAATTAGATTCCATTGTACCTAGATATCATTTTTTTACTTGTTCAAAGACGAAAAGTCAGGCCTTATTTCTTCATAGAAAATTAAATGGCATAGCTGTCACTATTATGAGAACTCATAACAAAATAAGAATTTAATTCAATTCAAAGGGCCCTACAATTTGAGCGGTAATATTATGGATTCTCCGCATTTTTTGAGCGCGACTTAACAAAAGCCTTATTACTATTATGCGCTATAACCCTCAGAGCACCTCTTTCAGCTTATAACAACAATATTCTTTTGTACATTTTGGGGTCCCGTCGAGAGCGAGCAGTGAGCGGTGTGCCCGATACCGGAGCTCTACCATGCAATGCGATGTCCGTATTCTCGACTATTGCCGTTTCTGTCACACAAAACGGTGGCGAAAGCGCTTTCTTTTAGTCTTCTTTAACGCGACTAAGACGTCACCAACAGGTACGAATTATTTTGCAGGGAAAATATTACCCTCACAACTTATGAAATTACATGCTAGCGCTGATAGGCAACAGTGGTTTGGTGCTTGCAACGAGTGTTTTTTTTAGGTGAATAAGCCTTTAGTCTCTAGAAACTCAAAGTATATTTTTAGCAAGCACCTGCATGAGAAAGTTTTACATCCTTCAAATTAAGGCCCTTGGTTTTAATTAAACGGTCCCCGGCGCTTTAGCACCTTACTATTTAAATGCGGACAAACAGTGGAATACTTCAAGTGAAGCGCCCTTCAAAGGGAGAGCTGCTGAAAGCTTTTGTGTAAGCTCGTTTATAACCATTTGAATATTGTTGTCCATCATCTTTGCTGCGTGCTTTTAATGTCAATGAGGCACTTAATGCGGCAAAATGCAACTTTTTCCATCGTACGTCTAGGCGTACCGCGGGATACTATCCTTATCTTTCAATCCAAATCTTGGATTTCAATCCAAATCTATTCAAAGTTCGAGTGAACAGGCTTCTTCTGGGCGAGCTCGTTTCATCTTCGACTGCGTCTTATTCGCACTAAACTTGGTCTGGAGTTAAGGGCAAACCCGAACTAAATATAAAAAAAAGTATGCTTTACTACCTATGCATACAGTCTGATTATCAAGAGAATGGGCCTGTTACTGTCACTGTGCGGTGAGAAAAGGGTGCAATGACCTCTATTGTGACGAAACGGACAAACGCGAGAGGGTGAGCGGGGGAGTCCATTCTTATAATAACCGGGTAGTATATCTTATGTGTCCATGCCTAGCACCACAAAGGTATACAAATGCGCGAATACCGGCACTGCGCTCGTATCGTGCGCGAATATTGGCGCATTTCTTTCGAGATTTATCTGCCATTCCCTCACATCGTTGTTCATAAAAAATATTTTATTTACACAGCCGGATTCTCGGCTGGCAGGAAGCTGAAGCAGCTGGTAGAAGCGATGGGTCGTTATCAGTTTTTGAGATAACGTAACGTAACCGTCATGTAATTTCCAATAACCGGTTTCATAACAAGTGATTTTAGTTATTTTCACAACGTTCCGAAGAAAAAGTGTTACTTGAATTAATACCTGTTTCGTTTACATTTACGAACGCGTTCAATAGTTGTTTCATTATATACGCAACAAAGCAATCACACGTTTTGTTACAATCCTTTATAAGGCGTTTTATACATTCCCGTTTTACTCCTTCATTTTGTGAAAACGATGTGTAGGATGGCCAATATTAAACGTCATTCAACTTGTCATAGCGAACAACGTAAACCAATGATTTTGCGTGAGGAGTGAAGCCAACCAAACATCTACGCTATGTCTGTTACTTGAAAGTGAATTCAATTTAACTTCAGAGTGTTGTAATAAGTTTTTGAAGACCGATGCTTGTTATGATCGTTTGAATGGCATCGTGAATGTAACTAGTTAGTGTTGTGGAGGATAACGAGTGATCACTGCTCGGGCTTGTAACTGCTTATAAACTAGCGCCCAATCGCTAGCTAGGTAAGTAGTTTAAGCTTCGAGTATGCCTGCAAATAGGTATTAATTTAGCGGCATTTAAGGAGGTTCACATAAGATTGTTCTTTAGTTTTTTTTGCAGTATACGTCTAGCTAGTAAAAAAACATAATTAGAATCATAGCGACCATCTACGCGATTTTTATACTTCTGCAACACAAGAAAGGATTTCCCGAAAAGAGGCAGGAAATTCCGTTACTTTCTCTTGTTACGTTTCTCTCCAAACTGGTTCTATTTGTGTAACGATACTTCCATCCAATACGTTCTTACGTAAAGATAGAGGATACAGGAGAGTGTTCACATGAACATGTCTGTTTGTATTGGTCTGGGTGTTTTCTATGTATATTATGTATGTATTTACAAAAAAAAAAGTATTTAAGTATTATATCCGTTGTCTGGCACCCATAACACAAGCTTTGAGTAGCTTACTTTGGGACTAGATGGCGATGTGTGGGAATGTCTAAAGGATATTTTATTTATAAAAAAATGTAAACATCCTTAAAAAAAATTTAAGTTCAATTTTATAATTTATGTTTTTAGAAAAAAGAGTTGGGTCGGACGGACGGATGGACCTCGAAGTGATCCTATAAGGGTTCCGGTTTTAACTTTTGAGGTACGGAACTCTCAAAAATCACATTTCTTTTTTAAACATTCATTGCTTAAACTCTACATTACCAATAAACATAATGCAAAGAGAGGAAAACATTACCATAACAACAGCGCCACCATTCTAAAGAATAAATTATTTGTATTTAACACAAATAATGTTGAAAATGAGTACGGAGTGTGTAGCAGCGGGCGCGTCCATTAACCTGTCGGGTGCAATCGCCCGGACACGAGGGGTTAAACAGCAAGCTCCCGTTTTTATAGCGAATTCAAGGAAATATGAGTTTATTTTTCTCGATGACACTGAGCCGGTGAGCAGCAAGAAGGTTAATAGAAAAGCAGGACGAATGGAATGTCGGAACAGCAATAACTTTGTATGAATGCAATTGGCTATTTTGTTATGAGCAAATTGTAACAATAAGACATATCAAGGTGAATGATTAGTCATTGGAAAGCAAATACTAAAACATGAGGACATATTAAATGCTAATTTTATAATTTGGTGACGTGATGCAGTGAAAGCCTTAGTTCTTAATAACATAGGACCAATAAAGCCGGACAAAGCTCCTGCAAAATGTCAAAGGACTGCAGGTTGAAAGCGCTTAAAAATTAACTTTAAAAAAATTAAAAACCAACTTCAAAACCAAAATGCACTAAAAAGTCTCAAATAAACTTTTGACCTTTTAAAGGAAAGGAATCAATTTTAGACGAACAATTTCTTTTTGGAGTCGGTGCTCTGATAGTCAACTGTCAGAGCTTGAGATGATCAAAATGATGGCACCGACTCCAAAAATAAATTGATCGCCTGAAATGGAATCCTTTCCTTCAAAAAGTCAAGATTTCATCTGAGACTTTTTAGTGCATTTTGGTTGGTCGGTTTTTACTTTTTTCAAAGTTAATTTTATTTCCTAATTTTTAGTAATTACAGGAAGCGTATGCAGTTTATGACTGTGTTTTTTAATAACACTACAAATACTACTACTATAAGTACTACCTATCATAAGTTCTGTCACTAATAAACCCTTAATTCCTAAGCGTTAAGGAGTTCCACCATTAGCTCAGCTCCACACAATGTCGACTATCAGACGCAACATCACGTCAACATTAAGATTCTTGTAAAAAACCTCTATACGTGTCTTTAAAACTTGAGGGTTTCCCTGGACCAACTAGAGGGTATAACCTCTAGGTAGGCAAAAAAAAATTCGAATCGATCTACAAATGACTGTGATATGAGGTAACACAGCCATAAAAAAACATCTCCTTTTTTGAAGTCTGTTAAAAATACAAGTTACCCGGGATTTCGCTAGACAATCAAGCTATCACAAGCACTGTTTTTTTTCTCACTGGCCATCACGGCATTCACTGTTCATTCACACACATATGCACTGAAACTTTGCTGGAATTGGTGGCGAATAACTGCAGCATTGTGTTGTGCATGCACGTTATCCCTGCAACGTTGCGCAGTAGTCAACGGGAGAACTCGAGCTCGAGCTGCTCGATCTTCGTCGCATAGTCTGCACCAGCAGCAAAACTTGAACCCTCAAGTGATAAAGGCGTAATCCCCGCCAACAGCAAATCTTGGATCGTCAAGTGATAAAGGTGGAGGGCATCGTTGTTCAGAAACCGCCATAGCAAGCGTCTGCGGTGTTTGGCAGTAGGTGCCGTACCAGGTCAAGGCGCGGCGGGAAACTATGTGATGCTGGTCACCCGGCCCAGGCTCCGGAAAACGCACCGTAGGTCCGCGACGCGCGCGCACACGACATACAAACGTGTTTTTTTTTGGCAGTAGGCAGGCAGGCTACACGGCGGCGATGGGCGGCGCGTATGACAATACCTACAAAGACCGAGAGCTCCGCTCAGCAACACGCGGCACGGGGTGTTTTATTTTACTATTTTTTCTTCATGTTTAGAGGCGATTTTCTTGAGTATTAACAATATTTTTTTTCGTACAAAATATGTTTCATTTATTTTTTTGAATCTGCCTTTAAAATATTATCACTTAAAACGAGGTAGCCTTATATTTGTATACCGGTGAAGCTTGAAATATGCATATACACAGTTCATGTTACCGTTTTGTTTTAGCTGTGTCTCCGGTGAATGTCAGCGTGAACCTGCTAAACTGGGAGTTGCGGCGAGAGCGCAGCGCATTTAATGCAATTGTTTACACCTTCCCTGCGCAAATAAGATGTAGTTTGTTTATTGTTTTAAAAGAAATAAACGAACAGTATTAAGCTCGTCACAACAAAGTCTTTATTTCATGAATAATTTATTTGAATACCAAAATATACTCGTTCCATTAGTCTTTACACGAAGGTTGGTTGCAGACAAAATGTATTTTTGTGATAAGATCTACGATCAACGGTAAGCACATCAGTACTATAACAGCAGTAGTGTAATTTTGGTTTATGAATATGACAAACCTAACAATATGCATTGATTATTTACATTGATTTATTCCATGATTTCTGGAAAGGTCGGGGAAGGAAAAATGTGTAGTCTACGCGTGCGAAGCTGCGGGCAAGAGCTAGTTAAAGATAATTTAACTAGGCGTCTTCGGTAACTAACGAAAAAGGCGTTTAATTTATATCATTGACCTTAAAGGTGAGAAATCATATTTTTGATGATGAATTACAAAAAACGACCTCTATTAAGTTTCATTTCTTTCTTGAAACTATGGCTATCAATCAACTCCACCTTCAAATCTGAACCGCACAAAGCGTGGGCACGTCTATTAGTTCCACCGTCACGTTTCGTCAACGCCGTCACTCCGTCAAAGGCGATGAAATACAAACACGGACCCGAAATAGGCCGTCGCTAAGGCCCACTTATGCTTTATTTTATTGCTCGAGTGTTTCTGGGCTTGTGTTATGTAAAGGGATAGCGATAAACCGCTATAACTGAATCTGAAAACCGTGATGGAGCAACATGAAACTTAATTACCTTTTATCATTAGCAGTTACCCCTACCTACTGAATTTCAGCTATGCTATAGCCGGCAGACAGTTTCAGAAATAATTATCTTTTAAACATAGCAAAGTTATGCGTTTCTTACCTTTGTTGGATAAAGTTCACATTAATTATATGTGCAGGGCATAGTAATGAACATTTCAGCTCTAAAAAGAAATGGATAATAGTCTTTACTCATTTGTGCTCAATATAAGCACCTCAATACTCCAAACGATGGAAACTGCGCTCAATAAGACCCCTTACACACTGCAGCTTTTAGCATCGATGCAGTCGCAAAATGTAAACCTTTACATACTACGCTACTTTTAGCACCGATGCAGTCCCGATGCTGAAGTTGGAAGTTGACAAATTATGTCATGTATTTTGGTGACTGCATTGATACTAACGCGTAATAGCATCGATGCAGTCGCTATTCTGCATCGATGCAGCCGCGCGTTAGCATCGATACTGAATTACATCTGTTCATTGCATGAGTCGCGATTCTGAAGCGTGTTTTCAAAACGCGCGACTGCATCGATGCTAATGCGACTGCATAGATCGCAGTGTGTAAGGGGTCTAAGTTGCTATCACAGAGAGTAAACTGCTTTCTATCGCCATCGCGGTTAAGAATAAGTTATCTTAAGTGGGTGATAAACCCCAACCTGTGGCGCGCCGCGTCGTCATGGAGCCACCTTGAGGCTTTATTCTGTGAACTTTTATCCTTGTTGTCGACTACCCATCCTTTACATTCCAGATGCTATAAGTATGCGAGCAAACATGATAAAAAGTGCGAAAACATATATTTATTTCTGAACAAAGTAGGGTTTTTTAAACTGTCTCTGTGATATACGATACGGTGTTGGGCGCTTGTAAACAGAGACGCCTGATTCCTGACACAAATGAGTGAGCAATTGACAATACAAAGACAAAACTTTCAAGACAGTAGCGCACAGTAATTATAATGAGCTTTAAATGAACTCAGCATAAGCAGTGTACGTGTGTCTGTGATGTCCTAAAATTAATAAACGCTTTTTATTTCTTTTAAAACAAATACAAATACCTCTTTGATACTTGAATTTAACATGAGGAGGCCGAAACAAATGAAACAAAATAGACAATCTAAATCGACAACTGAGGAGGCCGAAGCTTAATCAAACCTTTGTGAATCAAATGATTGAAACGTTTTAGCGAGTTCTGTAGGTTCCTTTTTTTAACAATACTTTTGCTACAGAGCGCGATGTTTCTATTACGCAAGGTCTCAATTCTAACAATGCTTCAAATACTTTTGCTATCTTTTGACCCGACCACAGGATGGTAACGTCTTACTCTGCGGTACCACCACATCAATAAAGAGGTTAATTTACATATAAAAGTGTGGACAGTCTCGCTGAATATCGTTGTGAACTAGTACAGTTGTTGGGAACTGGAAGTTTGAAACACGTCGAATACTCGCTCCTGTTATTATCAACTGTGAAATTACAATGCAAATGCACGCGAAACTTTGTGAGAGGTCGGTGTTTCTCCAACTATATTCACCAATTCTATGTTATCTACAAAGTTGCACAACGATTCTTCTAGTAGATTAACTTTATGAAGTTTATCCGAGTTCAGTACAAGTTTGCGCTTTGCCTGCATGAAATTTCAAAATAACGACGTGATACGTTTCATTTATTGCAGATGCAGCATCAATGTCGTCGCAAAATGTCAACCCTTGCTCACTTGCGCTGCTTTCAGCATCGATGTTGTCGGGATGCAGAAGCTGGACATTGACAAATTATGTTCTGTATATTGGCTACTGCATCAATACTAACGCGCGACTGTATCTTTGCCAAATTCTGTTCATTGCGAGATTCGCGATGCATAAGCGCGTTTTCAAAACGCGCGACTGCATCAGTGCTAAACGTCGCAGTGTGTAAGGGGTCTGACTGCCATTTGTTTGTAACATCATAATCTTCAAAAACTGCTACATTATCTCGTGTTGGTTTAAATCGTACCTCAAAGCGAAATAATCATAGCATCACAAGCTTATTTTATGATTGGTTACAAGAACACATAAAAGGGGCGCCATTGTCTTTTTACGCGGCACATAAAAGGTCGTACGTCCCGAGAGAACTCGGAGCGGGGAGGGGGGCGGGGGTTCTCCCAAATTACTTGTCGAAGTAATCCTGCGTGTAGTCGACTGCGGAAAATTACAACAGAGGGAATTTTAACTCGCTTCTCAGCCGCGAGTTGTACTAAATACTGATACTGATGACTTTACCGGGATTAAAAACAATTCGCGTCGGTGTAATTGCCTCGGTGGCGCAGCGGTAAGAGGTTCGCACTTTAAAGAGAGTACACCCATGTTTGCGTACAAACTTGTGCACTATTAATATGTCCCGCTCATTCGGTTAGTCGTTAGTCATGACTGGCCACCGTAGTCAAAATAGACTAGGAGGACTATTATTTTATACTATAAATTAGGGTAATTTAAAACAAACCATTTGTTAGCTAGCTCGGGAGTTAATGAAATAACAAGAAATTTGGTATTGTAGTTAGCGCTCCTGACTTCTATGCCGGCCGCCACGGGTTCGAGTCCCGCAAGGAGCAAATGTTTGCGTGATGAGCATGATAAATTGTATGTATGTATTTAATGTATGTATGTGTTTATATGTATTTAAATCTTTATGGGAGACGCCCCCGTCATAATCGTTGTCTGGTATTCGTAATACAAGGAAGAAAATTCCTTAGGTACCTCCAAACCACGACAGGTGGCGTGTTGGGCGCATTACTTCAAAATTTGTTTTCTTGGTGCTACCAATCACCTTCTTAGAAATTAGATCTAGAGTTCCTGATCATGTCTTGGCTTAAGGATAAAATAATATGTTTGTATCTACTTGTATTATGTATCACATTGAAACTATGGGGAGCCCTTAGAAGCCCTCGTTTAGCAGAGGGCATCCTTTAAAGGGCGAATGCTTTCAAGGAGATGAATAAGATATAATTGTTATAATACCTTGTTCTAAGGTAGCCTCCAAAAGTAAAAGTACCAAAATTTTCGTAATGATTCCTCGAAAAGGCCAGGTGTTGTGAGCGTGCACATTTATAAATGTTTACGCGAGTGCCCTTCCTTTGATCTAAACTGCTGCAATTACGTTTCTTAGGTGCCGACGGAAGTTTCCAACCCGAATCGGAATGCGAATTGAGATTTATATGGACAGTGATCTTATTTGATCTTATTTGAGTACATCTGTAGTCGAGCAGACGACGTATGTTTCTATTTTAATTACGCTCAATGTCAAGTTACTTCAAATGCAAACGTATATTTTTTGAAATTTACTCGAGAATTATTTCATTTTGAACTCCTCAATTTAAGGTTTACCTTTCTTTCGAATCAAACCATAATCATTTCAAATATTCCTGAGGCATGCCACTTACCTAAAACAAGTTTTTGATGGTGACTTGAGTTGATCGGTTGCAAGTAGCCCACGTACTACACGTACACAATAAAAGATCTGAAAAAGAAAAAAATACATATTTACACTTAACCTGATAGAACTATGTTTTTTGAAAAACTTATGTTTGACCTACAAACCATTGTCATATAGCACTGCTACGGAATTCGTTTGTAATGACAAAAAACTGCCTTCTAAAAACTGACTAATACATTTAAAATTACACATTTGCCCTTTAATAAGGTGTAATAAATTAATTTGGATCGCTGCATGATGTTAAGCTATCAAGGCAGTTTTTTTAAAATAATTTTCCTAATTTCAAGACTTTCAGTTGTTCACCCACATCTCAATAACTACTGGATCGAAATACACCTTATGTAACTAACTAAAGAATCAACCCGATATGGCTTCTTGTTTAGAGAAATCCGTGGACAAACATACATTTTCTAATGAAATTTTTACACGTGTTTAAACCTGCCTGGAAGCCTGTTTAAACATACTCAAATATTATCAAATTCCAACAATACCACTTACACACACATTGAATTGATTACCTCATTTTCTTGAAGTCGGTATAAAGCTAAGCCTTTACGAGAAAGTATGAAGCAGGCAGTAGGTAGTCGTAGGACTCAAATATTCAGCGCAAAGCGCCGTCTTCGCGCAATCTTTGAATTTTTTTAGCTAGTTTGCTAAACAGCGCGATTTTTCGTCTTCGTCCTTTTGATTTTATAATCGTGTTTATTTCTGGAATTGTTATCTTGTTTCTTTATGATTTTATTAAATTTTTCTTTCATTAATAGTCGATGTTGCCAAGTGAGCGAAGTATCGTCGAGATGGAGCCATTAAAGTCTAACTTAACTAAATGGCTTCATTTCGACGATCGATTTGTATAAAAAAACGCCATCGATCATGACAACTCGTCATCATTTGCAGCTAAGGTTAATAATTACATCGAATAAACCGCATTAACAAACTAACATAAACCAAGACAGCAAAGTTGTGAATACAACAAAAAATGTTGTGATGGTCATCCGGACCACCCAATCAAATCGTTTTTGTGAAACGCAGTGTCCCTTTTTCCTCTTCTATTGGCACATCGTTAATTGCCTTCGGGATAAATGCAAATCTGCCCAGCGAGGGTTTAACCTGATAGCCTGGCACCTGTGCGAAGCGAAGGGGCGGCTCAAGAGTGGCTGCAGCGATAACAGCCTCTCAATATGCAGAACCAGAACATTCCAATATTGGCAACTTAAAGTGACTGCTTTAAATTGTTACTAGTACACCAGCAGGTCTTAGCGAGGTAGCCTAGACACAATTTATCTTTCGAACATTAGGTGGCGCAGGAAAAACGCTGAGACCAAATTCCGGTTTTGGTGTATTGGTGATAAGGTTTTTTGGTAAAATAATATCCAATAATTCCTTAAATACTAATAAATGCCACCTTAAACGACGATTAAACTCATCACGACGAAATGTAATTTTACGTTTCGACAGCTTCAGACTGTAGCCGCGGATGTAGCAGGATATTGTAAATACAAGTAACAGTTCTAAATGTTGAGAGTCAAGAAGTGATAATTTGAATAGCATTAATAATGTGAGCAGAGAGTTTCCTATCTAATCAATAAAAATGTTTATTCAGTACTTCAGTGTTTAGCAAAACCCGAGATACGTTTCTAGAGGTGTACACACCATACGGTTTTAAACAGTCAATCCATCGGACATCGTCCTTGAAATTGATGCCACATCGGCTGTGTTCAACTTCCAACCCAATTATTCGCAGTCGAAACCCTTTTTCATGATACATGCGTGACCTATAAACGACGCGTGGGCAAAATGAAGGAGAGGTGTCGTTTAGTTACAAACTACTTTATTGTTGAGGTTTCCTATGTTCTGTAAAAATTGCTTTTTAAATTGAAGCTGCTAGCACTTCCTATTATTTTTTTAAAGCAACATGAATTTCTAAAAGCTAGTTAAGTACTTACATGTTTGAGCTAACTAAACAGCACTTAACGGAAATATTCTCGGACTCAATTTTAAAAAAATTGGTTATACTTTAACCAGAGTACATTGCCTATTTAAATAGTAACATGAAATTTAGTATTTAATCGGAAGAGGCGTTAGCACATTACCGCTGTGCATCAGTTTTACGCCGTCGTTAAACTTAATTAACCGATAATAATATCTGAGATAATGAACGTTCGCTTCGCGCTGAAACTATTAAAACCATTAAAAGTGTTTGCTCGAAAATTAAGCCTTAGATTTTCGAGCAAACACCATAAAGTTCTAGCATGCAATATAGATAGTGTTACAATGAAGTTATTCGTAAAATACTTCCACTGACGGTCTTTAGATTCGGTTGCCTGACATGACAGTATTTCTTAAATCGTAACTGAGCCTATAGTTTCTAATTATACTAAAGTCGAATGTACGAATAGATGGTTATGACAATAAAACAATAAATTGTCAATCAAGAGTTTTAATTATGTTCTATTTGAGTTTAAATAGCAGACTAGAGATAATTTTAGAGAAATCCAAACATTTTCAATATTACATCATGCTTTTAAAACGTTTGCACACTCTGTCCTCTATTTCACTTGTATGTCTGCGTACATAATTATCTTTCTCTATTTGAAATTAGTCCAAGAGTAGTCGCGACGGTTATCGCCCCTATGCCTTGTGGGTAAGTAATAGGCTATTTCCTTTTTCGGACATATTTTATGTGCCCAATAGTATCGCGTTTATGAACACATTTTTGCTGACACTCGCGGCCTGACGAGGGTGCTGTCAAGATATAGGCCACATTGCAAAAGGTCACGGGCCCACAAAGTTACCATGTTGAAAAAAAATGTTGTACAGACGAAATTGAAAGTATGGCTGTATTTAATTTTGCGTTAGCATTATAATGGTTTGCGATAAGGGATGCTGTTATTTATGAAACTTCCGTAGCTCAATATTTTCTTCAAACAGTAGCAGTTTATACTTTGTTTTATAATTAGGCGTGTAATTTCAGAAAATATCTATTTTCTGGAGGGCCGAAGTCAGTTAGTCATGCCTGCAAGGCAGAATATAATAAGCTTCTTAATGGCTAAATCTGAAAGTTTTAGTAACTTCCTACCAATTTGGTTGGAACTTTGCTTACGAAAGAAAAGGGTCTTGGTTAAAATTTCTAAATCTGAAATCTTATTTTAAATTAGGTATTTGTAATCAGTTGGCCTGAACAGTAAATATTGTTACAAGTCGTTACTTTTAGATGCCGCTTTAAAGTCTCATTGATTCATAATTTAACTTGTGAGCGAGAATTTAAAGAATAGGATAAAGAATTCCAAGTTGTGAATTGCTATGGTTGAAGTAATATTTGTGTCCTCTGGTTACGATCCAAACCAAAAGAAAGATTAAATTCCGCAAACAGACAAGTATTTGAATATGGAGTCTAATCGACTCTATACGTTCTTACGAATTATTGTTTTTGGAACTAGGGGTGATATTGAATGGGAAACTAATAAATTGAGCTTCATGTTTATAACAATAAAATTAAATTTCAATAAAGTAAAAACCGACTTCAAAACCAAAATGCACTAAAAAGTCTTAAATAAACTCTTGATCATTGAAAGAAAAGGAAAACATTTTAGGCAAACAATATCTTTTTGGAGTCGGTGCTGTGATAGTTGATGCTTGATGGTCAAAGTGATGGCACCGACTCCAAAATGATTTTTTTTTGCCTAAAATGGATTCCTTTTCTTTCAACTTTTTAGTGCATTTTGGTTTTGAAGTCAGTTTTTACTTTTTTTAAAGGAATCTGTTCTTTAAGAAGCTACAAACTACCTTTCATAGGTTCTGTCATTATAATTACTGAACTTCTAAGCGTTTAAGAGTTCCACCATCAGCTCAGCCCCACATAATGTTGACTATCAGACGTAACAACATGTCCACATTAAGATTCTAGTAAAAAAACCTATACGTGCCCTTAAAGTTTGAGGGTTTCCCTCGATTACTACGAGCTCGCCCAGAAGAAGCCTGTTCACTCGAACTTTGAAAAGATTCGGATTGTAATCACTTGGAAACACTGACGCGGGCAGCGAGTTCCACTCCTTTGCCATGCGCATTATAAATGTTAACGAGAAGCGCTTAGTTCGAAACAGCGGCACATCGACAAGGCAAGGATGGTATTCCGCGGTACGCCTAGACGTACGATGGAAAAAGGGGGTTGGTGGGATGAGCACATGGAGCTCCTTCGATAGATACAAAAAAAACATACAGTCGAATTGATAACCTCCTCCTTCTTTGACGTCGGTTAAACACACGCACTACTACACGAATTCAAATACAGATTTGAACACTCCATATGGGAGGGATATAGATACCATGATGATTGATTTGCCGGGGAATCAAGAGCATGTATTGATGGCTTGTCAGGTTCCGCGATTAACTCAGAGAACTCAGAGGGAAGGAGTGGGGAGGGGAGGTAGGGGGGAGGGGGTAACGGACACCCCATATAGTCGAGTAATGCTGTTCGTGAAATTTGACAAATTGATGGAGGCTTAGAAAAATTCAAATCCGTTGCTATGTACTCGTAGACCAATTGCATTGCATTGTTTTTGTATTTTATTGAAAATACGCAATATTTGGTGAAAATCATAGACTGAATGTCGGTGTACACAACTTTGGCCAACTGATACTGGGATCTGATACTGTTTCTGAGATAAACAAGATTTTTCTCAAGTCATGCAGAAGCTACGCCAAAAATAAATCGTTTGTATTGCTGAAACGAATTACGTTTCAATAGCTCCAGTTCATAATGCTTATCATTGCTATTCAAATTTTACTTAAGAATAGTTGAGGCTACAATAAGAATTTTATTCGGGTTCATATAGTTTCTCTTTCAATGTCGTGCGTGGCGTCTTTATTTGGAAAATTTACTATGTGCTGTCGCAAAATTATGAGTTATACTTATGATCATTTGTCTTTGTTTTCGAGTATGGCACTTCACATAGTATAAGAGTCATGAACAATTGATTTTCTTTAACATATAATTCACTGCCCGCCTTGTGCAAAGATTCGGAGTCGCGCGAAAATTTGTATGATAGCTATACAGATATAGGTATGTAGAGCCCCAGGTGCAGCTTTTGAAATTGGAAGTGAAAGTGGTTTTTTTTATTTACATTTATTTAGGATATCAACGGCGATACAATAAATAACTACATTGTGTTTCTTTATGTCGTGTAGTACTTTCATGAGTGCGTATACAATATTGTTTTGAAGTTAGAAAACTCCAATCACTGAAGACAGAATGCAGGAACAAAGATGAAGTATATAAGGCTACCTCGTTTTAAGTGATAATATTTTAAAGGCAGATTCAGAAAAATAAATGAAACATATTTTGTACGAAAAAAAAAATTTTTTATACGCTAGTTTTCGAGAAAATTGCCTCTAAACATGTAGAAAAAAGAGTAAAATAAAACACCCCGTGCCGCGTGTTGCTGAGCGGAGCTCTCGGTTTTTGTAGGTATTGTCATACGCACCGCCCATCGCCTTGTCGCCGCAATGTTGCCTGCCTGCCTACACGTGTCGCGCTCGCGGCCAGCCCCGCCCCCCCGGATAGCCGCGCGACGCGAGTCAGTCTGCCAAAAAATTCGCGTTTGTATGTTGTGTGCGCGCGCGTCGCGGACCCGCGGTGCGTGCGTTTTCCGGAGCCTGGGCTGGGTGACATAGTTTCCCGCCGCGCCTTGACCTGGTACACCACCTACAGCCAAACACCGCAGACGCTTGCTATGGCGGTTTCTGCACAACGAAGCCCTCCACCTTTATCATTTGAGGGTCCAAGATTTGCTGTTGGCGGGGATTACGCCTTTATCACTTGACGGTCCAAGTTTTGCTGCTGATGCGGACTATGCGACGAAGATCGAGCAGTATATGTATGAATATTTACATATTAATGAGATATTTCTTCAACTGTCCTTATATCACTTATCATTATATCGTTGAATTATATCAATCATAATCAGCTGGACCACACCTCATCACGGACTTTCTAGAGATTCAAAAATACTAAATAACTCTAATACAGAAAGGATAGACTCCAGTATTTCAAGGTGTCAAAGATGTGGATGTCTGCACTACATCTGGTTACAACATCAGCATAATTGGCACGACCGGGATCGGCGCGAGGCGGATCCGTGGCTCATCCATCTTGCCGGGACGATAGATGCCTATATAGCGTCTAGGACATACACAACAGTACGAATTGTACTTTAAAACACCAAAAAAATCACATTGTACAAAATGCGTCTTTTAACATTGCTGCAGTCGCGCGTTATGAAAACGCGCTTCAGTATCGCGACTCACGCAATGAACAGATTTAATTTAGCATCGATGCAGAAGCGCGACTGCATAGATGCTAACGCGCGTTAGTATCAATCTAGTCGCTTAAATACAGTAAATAATTTGTCAATTTTCAGCTTCTGCATCGCGACGGCCTCTACATTAAAAGTAGCTCAGTGTGTAAAGGTTGAAATTTTGCGACTGCATCGATTCTGCATCGCTGCTAAAAGTCGCAATGTGTAAGAGGGTCTTAAAGTTGGAATCGGTAGTTGTATGTATTTTTTTAAGCGTTTAAGACTTCCACCATCAGCTCAGCCCCACATAATGTTGACTATCAGACGTAGCAACATGTCTACATTAAGATTCTAGTAAAAAAACCTATACGTGCCCTTAAAGTTTGAGGGTTTCCCTCGATTACTACGAGCTCGCCCAGAAGAAGCCTGTTCACTCGAACTTTGAAAAGATTCGGATTGTAATCACTTGGAAACACTGACGCGGGCAGCGAGTTCCACTCCTTTGCCATGCGCATTATAAATGTTAACGAGAAGCGCTTAGTTCGATACTGCGGCACATCGACAAGGCAAGGATGGTATTCCGCGGTACGCCTAGACGTACGATGGAAAAAGGGGGCTGGTGGGATGAGCACATGGAGCTCCTTCGATAGATACAAAAAAAAACATACAGTCGAATTGATAACCTCCTCCTTCTTTGACGTCTGTTAAACACACGCACTACTACAGGAATTCAAATACAGATTTGAACACTCCATATGGGAGGGATATAGATACCATGATGATTGATTTGCCGGGGAATCAAGAGCATGTATTGATGGCTTGTCAGGTTCCGCGATTAACTCAGAGAACTCAGAGGGAAGGAGTGGGGAGGGGAGGTAGGGGGGAGGGGGTAACGGACACCCCATATAGTCGAGTAATGCTGTTCGTGACATTTGAAAAATTGATGGAGGCTTAGAAAAATTCAAATCCGTTGCTATGTACTCGTAGACCAATTGCATTGCATTGTTTTTGTATTTTATTGAAAATACGCAATATTTGGTGAAAATCATAGACTGAATGTTGGTGTACACAACTTTGGCCAACTGATACTGGGATCTGATACTGTTTCTGAGATAAACAAGATTTTTCTCAAGTCATGCAGAAGCTACGCCAAAAATAAATCGTTTGTATTGCTGAAACGAATTACGTTTCAATAGCTCCAGTTCATAATGCTTATCATTGCTATTCAAATTTTACTTAAGAATAGTTGAGGCTACAATAAGAATTTTATTCGGGTTCATATAGTTTCTCTTTCAATGTCGTGCGTGGCGTCCTTATTTGGAAAATTTACTATGTGCTGTCGCAAAATTATGAGTTATACTTATGATCATTTGTCTTTGTTTTCGAGTATGATACTTCACATAGTATAAGAGTCATGAACAATTGATTTTCTTTAACATATAATTCATTGCCCGCCTTGTGCAAAGATTCGGAGTCGCGCGAAAATTTGTATGATAGCTATACAGATATAGGTATGTAGAGCCCCAGGTTCAGCTTTTGAAATTGGAAGTGAAAGTGTTTTTTTTTTCATTTACATTTATTTAGGATATCAACGGCGATACAATAAAAAACTACATTGTGTTTCTTTATGTCGTGTAGTACTTTCATGAGTGCGTATACAATATTGTTTTGAAGTTAGAAAACTCCAATCACTGAAGACAGAATGCAGGAACAAAGATGAAGTATATAAGGCTACCTCGTTTTAAGTGATAATATTTTAAAGGCAGATTCAGAAAAATAAATGAAACATATTTTGTACGAAAAAAAAATTTTTTTATACGCTAGTTTTCGAGAAAATTGCCTCTAAACATGTAGAAAAAAGAGTAAAATAAAACACCCCGTGCCGCGTGTTGCTGAGCGGAGCTCTCGGTTTTTGTAGGTATTGTCATACGCGCCGCCCATCGCCGTGTCGCCGCAATGTTGCCTGCCTGCCTACACGTGTCGCGCTCGCGGTCACTTCCCGCCCCACCGGATAGCCGCGCGACGCGAGTCAGTCTGCCAAAAAAATTCGCGTTTGTATGTTGTGTGCGCGCGCGTCGCGGACCCGCGGTGCGTGCGTTTTCCGGAGCCTGGGCTGGGTGACATAGTTTCCCGCCGCGCCTTGACCTGGTACAGCACCTACAGCCAAACACCGCAGACGCTTGCTATGGCGGTTTCTGCACAACGAAGCCCTCCACCTTTATCATTTGAGGGTCCAAGATTTGCTGTTGGCGGGGATTACGCCTTTATCACTTGACGGTCCAAGTTTTGCTGCTTTTGAACGAAGCATTTTTTTTTTAAATTATATAGGCAGACTTTTGGCCACAATCTCACCTGGTGGTAAGCGATGATGCGGCCTAGGATGGATCATGTCTGACTAGTAACAGCCTATTCACTCTCTTCCTCATTAAATATATAAACGAACAAGTAGTTTTTGGGTTATAGCACATTTTCAAGAAACGGAAAAATTCACTTTGTCCTTAATACAAATACTATGAAAACCAAAGTTTTTTTTTTGCAGTCAACAAAATATTATGGTATTTTGGCTAAGTGGAACCCTAATTTAGTCAAAGTTGGCACGGAACCCTCAGTGCGCAAGTCCGACTCGCACTTGCCTTTTTCAGACATTTAACAGACAATAATCTCATTGTTGAAGAAACAACGATAGAAACTCGACATCGTGTTGAGATCACCTTTGATTTTTTTGTTGCAGATATGTCAATCTCTTTTATTTTGTGTGGTGATATAGACAATATCAACAGGGACGGCTAGATTAGAAAACACATACACCCTGTTACAGAGAAAGCTTTATTGCCAACTTATCCTGAGAGGTAATAAGATTATTAATAGATTCTGTGCTCTTTGATGCCGAGAAAACGTTTTGTTTACCTTCTGAATTGAACCGAGTTCCGTTCTAATTTATCCGCTCAATGAATATTCTGATGGAAGCAATTACACAATGCTCGATTTGAAATCAGTAAAGTATTACCTAATAATTATCATTACTCAAAATTGAAATGATGTTTTCATGGCGTAAAGTATTGAGACAGATTATTATGAATAGGAAAAGTTTCTGTGGGGATTTCATGAGATTTATTTGGAGGCAGAGAGACTCCCAAACTGTTAATAATGTATTTTACTTACTACTTCTTAGGGTTCCGTAGCTGAATGGCAAAAAACGTATATTATATTTTCTTCAAGTCTGTCTGTCTGTCTGTCTGTCCGTCCGTATGTCACAGCCACTTTATGCTGTAACTATTAGCATTACAAAGTTTAAACTTAGTTTGTAGGTGTATTCTGTTAACTGCTCCAGGATTCCCATACTAAAATTAAAAAATAATGATATTTGAGGGGGCCTCCCATACAAAGAACAAAAACAAAAAAAAATTTGCTTAAACCTATGCATATGGTGTATCTATAGATAGGTCTTTTAAAAATACATTGAGGTTTTAAAAACCATTTTTTCAAAGAAGTAAAATGGGCGCCCCTCTCTAATTTTTGATCCTAGCAAGTAAAAATTTAAACTTTATAAAAAAAAATAGTTTAAACATGATCAGTTTTGCACTTTTTAAAAACCACAAATACACTTTGTCCTTCATATAAACACCAAAGTTATTCTTGCTGTCAACAAAATATTGTGGTATTTTGGCTAAGTGGAGTTAGTGGACCCCTAATTGAGTAAAAGATGACATGTAACCCTCAATGCGCTGGGCCGATACGCACTTAGGCTGTTTTTAATTTCGGCACTCGCGTCGCGGTACCAAAACACACAACGTCCGATCCGATGTAGAATCGACCGCTTGTGACGAGTGGTCGCGTGTAACCGGCCCCGGACGCAACAGGTCCCGCTTCCCCCCGAAAACCTTTGAAGAAGGAGGACAAATTGCAAACTAACATAAAAGACACATCCTACAACGTAAAGATAACTTTCCGAAATATTTGCGCTGTGAATTCTTTGAGTTTGAGAAAAATATTGTTGAAACATCTTTTTTTACAGAACAAAAGTTTTTTAGACAACGCAATGAAAATTATGAGCATTTTTGTTGCAAAACGTTTTATATTCAGCTTAGATAAGTTCAGGCTGGCTCTTTGAATTTTAGTAAGAAAGAGGTCTCTTAAATCCTAATCAAATACATCCAAATACCATAATCAAAAGAAGCCTGATACTAAACTACTTTGTGTCTTTATTGGAGCGCCATAAGTCCATAAATCTGATATTAATGATGCGATACTGGATCGAATACATGTCAGTTTTAAATCTGTTCTAAGCTTAGCCAAATGGCGACAATATGGCATCGCTGTAAAGTTTACGAGTTCGCCTTCACGCCGCCGATGCCGCCATCTTTTTTTTAATGGACACTTGACACAATAAAAATGTTGCGAGACCTCGATAATCGCTTTTCAAACTGCTGTAATACAACATTTTATTTTAAGACCGATTACGCCTATGAAAGCTAATTTTAAAATTCATAAATAGAAAAGTGTCATTTAAATCATTCTAATTATCTTGATCCTTTTATTATAGTGTGTAAGTATCAACTCGTGTTTGAGAAAGTTAAATTTGCAGCGTTACATGAATTTCAACCACTGATTCGTTAATTAAAAGCAATATATCATAATCATCAAGTCACAATAAACCTACTCATTTTCCATTAATAGTATGAGCAAAGAGGCAATTAATAAAATTAAACGTCGCGATGAATATGGCCCGCAGTAACACATGTGCGGTTGTCATCAATCATCACTGCAGGGGTTTATTAAGTAAGTAAGTCTGTGTTTAATTAACAAATGAAACATGAGTTAACTTGAAGAGTTCAGTGACCTGTTATAATTTTTCAGGTGATTGTCGTTTGCAGAGTGCAGAATGACAAACGGCGTGCAATTAAAACGTCGGCTGTCGCGTCGCGTGATTGAGTTATGAACGTTCGGTAAACGATTACCGTTCCGTTATTTCCCCTTCGGTCACGTAGATTAGGTTCGTCTGCTTTGTTATCTGGTAGAATTAGAATACGGGGTGTGCCTGTAATCATCATCATCATCATCGTACGTCCACTGCTGAACATAATCAAACTTAACAATATTTCATATAGTTAGTTAGTTACCACGGCTAGCACTGACTAAAGTTATAGTGTGACTTTGAAAATATAAACATTATTACAACATTTAATTAAAAGCTTAGATTATGTGCAACGAACTTAATGATCGTAGTTATTCTGCAATCCGAGCTCCTATTCCAATTCAAAACTATAGACTTCAGAAGGTAAATTACTCATTTATTGGAAGATGTATTACTTTCCTTAATAAATTATTATATGAACGATAGCAATGTATTGTCTAGCTCGTACGAACACAAAAAAAAATTGTAAATTGGCTTGCAGACAAAAGTTATGATGATGTTCACACACACACACACACACACACACACACACACACACACAAATCCTATACCAAATATGTATGAGTGCCATTTATAATTATATTTAAAAAAATACCTAAAAAAATATATAAATATTTTAAAATTAGGCAATCACGAATAATACATGACATATTATGCACGTTTCCGAGAGCTGTCACGTGTCGCGTGTAGCGTCGAGAGTATGATTGCTCGTTAAATTGACGCGCTGTGAGCACAGCTTGTTACAGCCGTGATATAATCTGAGTAGTTAATAATATTGAAGGTTTTTTTTTTTAGTATTGGACACCAATCACATACATTGTTCTGATCCCAAAGTAAGTAGCTAATGCACTTGTGTTATGAAAATCAATCACAACGGTTGTACCACAACACCCAGACCCAAGACAATATAGAAAATTGTGATTTCTAAATTGGCCCCAACGGGAATCGAACCCGGGACTTTGGAGCGGCAACGCCTTGAAAACAGCGTGCTTAGCCACTACACCAAGGAGGTTCAGGTAACCTTGAGATTGTTAATCCATACTCGGAAATTATTATATGTTCCTTACATTTTTCGAAAAGTCAATTCAATAGCCAATAAATAAAAAATAAAAATTGTCGCCGTAAGCTTTTGGTACAATCGCAATCATTATGAAAGCCACTTAAAAAACCAGACACAGAAAACGTCAAAAACTCATGGGCATTTTGATACAAAATAAGCATTAATAGTCCGGTCAAATTAGACATCCAAGGTTACAAAAACTCCCACCTAGCTGAAAATTGGTAGGATTGTTTGAAACACCATCATAAATGAAATGTAGAAAGTCCCCATCGATCCGATACCTGGAAAAAAAGTTACTCGGGGTCAAAAGTCACAAAAATGGGTTTTTCGCGATTTTCAGCAAAACGGTAAAATTATCATAAAATTAGCCATTCTGTAGCATGTACTAATTGTCAAGACCGGTCGTGCTCCAATGTTGAATCACCAACAATTTAGGATTCATTTGATGTTAACGAGGAGACATGCGATTTGTCATTATTGGAGCAATTTACTTGCAGCGAGGATAAAGAGGAAGAACAAGGAGAAGAAGAAGCAGAAGTATTAGAGAATTGTGAGTCAGATGGATAAATATCCCTATTTTTTTTAAACTTACACCGCTTTTATCACTTTTATCATTTTCAACGGTTGCCAATATATTTTATTATTCAATAGTTTCAACTTTTTGGATCGTTATATGTCAAAAACGGTGGCTCTTAGGAAGAAAAGTTTATAGACATTTTTTGTAGATATTTATCTGCTCTACAATTTTTGTCTGGCTAATTTTATGATAAAACTTACCGTTTTGCTGAAAATCGTGAAAAACCCGTTTTTGTGACATTTGACCCCGAGTAACTTTTTTTCCAGGTATCGGATCGATGGGGACTTTCTACATTTCATTTATGATGGTGTTTTGGACAATCCTACCAATTTTCAGCTAGGTGGGAATTTTTGTAACCTTACCCCTATTTTTATGTCTAATTTGACCGGACATTAAATAGTTTTCAACGCTTACAGCCGGTTTCTGATTTGAGCATTTAAGTGAAAATCTGTTGAGATCTGCTCAAATAGTTGATGAATACTTAAGTTTCCTACGTTTCATTCGTCAATTTAAGATTGTCTCAAACCATATTCAACTGAGTTTTGACCTTGATTATACAACGTTCCGTTACAAGTAAAAACAACCGATTTTTACCAGTTTGTATTTATACATGGCATTAATAAATTCTGGATTTCATTTTGTCAGTTATAAATTCCTAAGAGCATCAGATTGCAAATAAAATTTCAAGTTAAATAGTCACTATTATATATTTTAAATAAAATGAAATTGTAAACGACTGCCGAGAAAGGAATGTCTTTTGTCAATCAATCAGTGTCAATGTCATACTCAAACTTGATAAAGTTTGATTTCCTGCAATGTTTGATGATTGAAATTTTATAAGTTGAAGAACTTCGAAATACACTCATCATCATCATTATCAGACGTTCACTGCTGAATATAGGCCTCCCCCACGATTTTCCACTGCGACCGATCACAAACGGTCTGCATCTAGTGTGATCCCGCGATCTTAACAAGGTCGTTCGTCCATCTTGTCGGTGGACATCCCTCGATGCACTTTTCTAGAACTTTTTTGCCCTAACGGCCATCATTTCTTCGCGCTATGTGCCCTGTCCACTGCCACTTGAGCTTACTAGGGATTTCTCAGTTACCTTAGTTATTCTTCGTACCTCCTCGTTTCTGATTCGATCTCATAGAGAAACATCGAGCATAGCCCTCTCCATCGCTCGTTGTGTGATTTTGAGCTCCTTTATGAGGCTCATTAGACCACGTTTCAGATCCGTATGTCATCACTGGTAACACACACTGGTTGAAGACTTTCGTCTTCAGACACTGAGGTAATTCAGACGAGAAGACGCTCTTGCGCAGTTTCCTGAACGCTACCTAGCAGATTTGGATTCGACGATTGACCTCTATCTCAAAGTAGAAATACATCCAGTGTGCCTATCCTTTTTACTGCTACTTGTGTTCACCTTCGTATATTTGTGATTAATATAACTTTGTCTGAATTATAGTATTTTTAGGGTTCCGTAGCCGAATGACAAAAAACGGAACCCTTATAGTTTTGTCAAGTCTGTCTGTCTGTCTGTCTGTCCGTCCGTATGTCACAGCCATTTTATACTGTAACTATAAGCATTACACTAAATAGTAACTATAAGCATACATTACCGATTCTCATACAAAAAATAAAAAATATTGACAGTTAAGGGGGGGCGCCCATACATGAAACTAAACCCAAAATATATTTTTTTAGTCAAACCTATGCGGGGTGTCTATGGATAGGCCTTCTAAAATGACGTAGAGGTTCCTAAATCATTTTCTTTTTAAGTCTAACGTTTCATAAGCCAAGCAAGTGTAAATTTTGAAAAAAAATATATAATGTAGATCTTAACAAATGCTTTCAACGAAAATTGGTTCGGACGAGATCGAACGAGTAGTTTTTGAGATATAACACATTTTCAACAACCGCAAACATAACTTTGTTCCTCATACAAACACTATGAAAATCAAAGTTATATTTGCAGTCAACAAAATGTTGTGGTATTTTACTAAGTAGAAGTAAGTGGATTCCCTCATTCAGTTAAAGTTGGCACGGAATCCTCAGTGCGCGAGTCCGACTCGCACTTGGCCGGTTTTTTAGATTAATATAACTTTGTCTGAATTTTAATAGCGTTTTGCCTGCACTTCCTCATTACCTGTTGTAGCGTTATCTTTTACACCCATAGCAAATTTTCGCAAATTTGAATTTAAGCAGGACTTAAGTACCCTCATTGGGTTGCTTAGCTTTCAGACGCTTAAGTTCACAGTGAGCAGGCTTTGAGTACTGTCAGTTGTGTTGTGCAACGCAAATTTCGTGTTAAGCACTAGTTGATGTCTAAGTTGAGAATTCTCAACCTTAAATACTCAAATTACACTTAAACTTAATTCAAAAACAGAAATACTTTTGAGACATACTTAAGTCGAGCTTAAGTTGTTCTCATCGTCAAATGCTCAATTCAGAAACCGGCTGTTAGTATTACTATTCGTATTGCTGTCTTCACTAGTTTTCAAAATAAATTGTATTGTATTTGTATTATAATACTACAACCCTACAGATACTAAGTATAGGCGAAATTCAAGTGACATGTCACGATGATATTACGAGGACATTATTTCTGAGTGTCGCGTTTCTTCGCGGTGCTTCTGAGGCTTTATTCTGTATCATGATGTTCGTATTTTCTAAACAAGATGACCCTGTCACTTAGTCTAGCATGATCTAGAGTTTGAAGGGGATAGCTCTTTACGAAAATAAGCGTAAAGTTACATACATAGAACACTCTGTCACGTCGTACTTCGCGGTGTCATCCCACGTGATTTATGCGCTTGCGGCTAATTGCATTTCGTTATTTGTCCAATAAGTAAGCTGAATTATATGATGCAAATTGATTTTATCAACAAAATTATAACTTTCTATGCGAATGAGACCTTTTTTGACATGTCACGTCGTTTTTATTGTCATTACCTAAGACCCATCAGGGTCGGTAGATGTAAGGATGCCATGTTTAAGTGGGGCTTTTCTGATGGTACCGATCTATCCTGCATCTGCGGTTCCATCCCGCAAGACATGCTCCACCTTCTGTCTTGTCCTGCGTGCCCTGATTCTTGCTCTTTGGAGGACCTGATGTGTGCAAATGAAAAGGCAATCCGCGTCGCAAATTACTGGGCACAACACATTTAAGTCGCATTTACCATCGACACGCTAAGGAGAAGACCTAAGACCCATACACTGCGACTCTTAGCATCGCGCGTTAGTATCGATACAGTCGCCAGTATACAGTACATAATTTGTCAATGTCCAGCTTCTGCATCGCAACTGACTCAATGCTAACGCGCGTTAGCATTGCGACTGTATTGATTCTAAAAGTAGCGCAAGTGTGTAAATGTTGTCAGTTTGCGACTGCATCGATGCTGGATCGCTAAAGCATCGCTGCTAAATTGCAGTGTATATAGGGACTTATTAAACGTTATAAAGTAAAAAAGTTTTACGCGTATAGTAAAGGCATTACCAGTGCAATCTACTGGATCGTTGTAAAGGATAAGTAACATAAAAGCTAAACAAAATGTAAAGTTATTTTTTATCAGCACAGTCTAACTACTCAAATGATAGTTTTTAATTACCGTTTCGAGTAAAAATGGCGTCCAGTTTATTGCACGTACTATATTTCATGGCGCCGGATGTTCTCTGTAAACTGTATTTACGTGTCTGCGCTGTGAGCGTTGCCGTGCCTTTATTTAAACTTACAGCTACTAATTAACGTTAGGTCAGCTAAATAAATGCATGCTTTTATTTAACATATTTTTTATCCCCAGATATAGATATAAACACGATTCAGCCCTAAAAAATAAGTCAAATGTAACTACTTAACTTTGATGTTATTGACAAAATAAGTGTAACTGGTACTTGTGATATCAATAAATAAAATTGAATTATGTCAATTTACTCGAATGCGCTCAGCTACGCGTAGATTTCACCAACCAATAGGTTTTAGGCGATTGATGTTACAAATTTTTGTCGTTCAATCTGCTATTGTTGTCACTAACTTATAATATTGTCCGATAATATCGTAGTGCCCGAACAATAAAAATATGATCATAAAGGAAATATCGCTCGAGTTGGGAAGTTGCACATATTTATAGTCAAGTGAAGCTTCAGGCGTTTCAGCCGGAGGCAGAGAAGTTTTCTCTAGCGCAATAACGGGTATCGGACAGGCGCGGAAAGTTCACAGTTTTAATACTTGAGAATAATAATTTAGCCAAGAGATGACTTCAAATTTGCCTGTGATATTCTTTTATTGATATTTGCTTTGGAAGTTTACGCGAATACTAGGTACTCATTGAAATGAAAGACATAACGGATTAATTTCGCGTGTGCTTTCAAAGTTTTTTTTTATCTCAATAATGACAGTACTAAAAATAGGTCCATAATTTTTTATTTATCTTAAGACTAGTCTTGAAAATATATTGCATGCATGGCCTTCTCGTTTTAAATCCAAATTCGAAAAAAGACGCATAGATAATTGTGTCTAGAAGAGATTGAGCTCTGACGTAGTTATACACAGATGAGCTTTGATTCACGTGACGAGTGCGAGCTCAATAAGACTGATGGCAGCCAGCTGCGAGAGCACTAGGGTACTAGCACGTCGTCTTAGATCGTTCTAGAGAACATATTGACGACCCTAAGACCTTCAACATGCGGTTCTTTACGGCAGTCTACTTTGTAAGCAGAGAGATTAAGGCTTAGCTGTGAAATGTGCAGAGGAATGGGAGCGTACAGAAACACGGAGTACTGGGCAATGACTGATTTAATAAAATATGACACGGTATGTAGGTTATATAAATACCACTCTTTTTCAATATACGAAGTAACATAGCGAAGTAACCCAGTTATAATACAATTCCTACTAATACCTACGAGTATAGTTTAAAAAAGATATTGCAACAGTACAATATAATACAGAAATGAAATGTGCGGTAGATTATTAAACAAATTTATTTTGTCGATTAACAAGATCACTTATTATTTTTTAAGAAGCCTGAAACAATAATATCATATCATCAGAGATCCATGGAGAATACTTTTTGAAATAAGTTCATTGCAGCTGCGACCAACATCATAAAACAAAAGCTAAGAATAATGACTGTCCTGGATGACCGAGGACCAGAACCGCTTGTTTCATACCAGTCCAGTCTATTCTCTCGGGAAGAATTTATAGTGCACTCTGAACAATGAAAACAAGAACCTACATAATGTTAATTGAAATAAGCTAAAGCTACAATGCTGATATTGTTTTTAGAATTAATGAGTTACGTTAACACTATTTAATACTATTTATGGCAAACCACACACAAGATATACTGAAAATGCTTTTAAGTGTTACAATGTTGGACTATCATTGTAGTAAAATAAACTATTAGAATATTTTAAGTACTCAAGATAGTTATATTGAATATTTTATGTTACCGTATATAAACTTGCACATAAGTGCAATACTCAGATCCACTTCTACTCCTGAAGATTTTAAGAAACTTGAAAGACACCACACATCTCAGGAATCTCCCTTATCTGTAAAGTCCGGGGAACAATTAGGCAGGAGCGTCCTGTCGGAAATTCGGTATCGTCCCGTAATTGGGGCGTCCCATGACGTTCCCTTATAAACCGGGACACCATCGAGGCTCTCTTTATTACATGACAATTACGGTGTGGATATCTCAACTATCAAGAGGATTTGTTACTGCTCTTACTTAACTTTTTAAATTTCTTGTACACACTTGTTAATATATTAAACTTTCTCGATACTTCATGAGAACATTTTTAGATCTTTAGTTGACTGTTTCTTTCACATTATGTATTCTCAGTGTACGAACTAGCTAGCGTCGTACATTGCGACAACCACGGCGTCAGCGACCTACATCGCAGCGGCTGACCGATGGACCCATCATGCACCGTCGGCACTCACACCGGCGGCACACAACCTCAAACTTTTATATGTTTACACACTATGTAATAATTATAAATACATGTAACTAAACCACAATAAACTAGATATCAACCGTCTGTGTTGGTTCTCATTTCCCTCCGCTGCGGCCAAGACACCTTTAGCCGTCACTATGATCAGTCTGGTGAGCCTGCCAGACTGGCAGCGGGTCCACGACACCTACCTACCGTCATAACGCTGCTTCCCTGGGCGACCTGGGAGCAGATATCCTACCACAACATCCTTATTATATCTACGTATCTATTGTTAGGCTGGGCTAGGGCTCTAGGGACTTAGTATCTTAGGCAAAGGGATATCAACGCCACTAGGGAGTTAGTTTCCATCTTAACCTTTTATATACTGAACAGACGGGACTTCTTCCCGCCTGTACATCTTCGAGCCAGATAGATCATCAGTTACCATGGATCAGCAACGTACATACATAAACTGACTGACTGCAGTTATATCAAATGACGTTAACTGGTAGAAACTAGCAAAGCAGTAAGTCTGCCGTTCAATTCAACACTTATTCCGGCAGTACTTAATTACAATTAACTTATTAAAAACAATTATCAAAGTAATATCGTCAACACTTATTCAGTGCAAGTGAAATGTGAGAACTCAGGCATTCTTGCATTAGCGCCTAACGCGATTCAGCTAATTCAGTAGGTAATTACATTCTATCGAGGGACTTTTATTAATATTTTAGCTGACCTACATTTTAAACGTCGAACATGACTAACATTGGTAGGCTAGGTTAGGGAAATTAAAACAAGTTTATCAGCTGGGAGTGGTGATTTACAACCACCACTTTTCATTATATTATTGAATTGACATAACATTAACTTGAAACTCAACAGTAGTTCAAGTATTAGCTTTATCATGGCTTGACACTCGACGTGGTGATCAAGTTTTTTTTTTATCAAACAATTAAACATAACTTGAAGTTCATCAGTAGCTCAAGTTTTAGCAAGCAAACAAACATAACTTGAGGCTCATCAGTAGCTCAAGTTTTCAGCTCAGCAAGGAGCTCAAGTCTTCCTTGGGACTCAACAAGGAGACCAAGTTTAAGCTTATCATTTTATTGGGGCTCAAATCAAAGAGACCAAATTTAGCAATTATCAAAACAAGCGCATTACAGGGTCAGGTGCCTTACAACCACCTGCATCCCGCCTTAGTTTATGACAAACAAACATTGGCATTATAGGGAATAACGGTGACTTACGATCACCTACCTACATCTTTACTTATTAACATTAATTTATCATTGACTTTAACATTAACTTGACTCGACAGGGACTTAAATAGCTATAAACAAATATTACATTGTAACTATTATCAACCTTTACCTATTCCCTTGTCTTGTCTTATTAACATCCCGAGGATCAACCGACGGAGAACTTCTTAGGAAGTAGCAAGCATCAAGCAAATTTAACATCTACGAAGAAAGAACATCGATAACTGACAGTAGCGGTTAGGTTACTGGCCTCCCAGAAGCGGATCTCACCAGTAACTGAAACACCACCGCATGCTGTTCAGTACAAAGAAGAACATGAACATCATCAAGAAGAGGAGGAGCAAACGAGCAGAACATCATCACATCATGAACCAACTTCGAAGAGGATCTGATCGATACTCAACGTGAGGGTCTCACCAACTTATCTTTGCACGCCAGGAGGCAGCAATTTTCAATTAATCGATGGAAGCCAAGAGACTTACCATCATCATCAACACTGTGCAGGCCAGGAGGCTTGCCGGCAAAAATAAACACTGAGGGTACAGGCTAGGAGGCGTGTACTCTCTTCTCACCCTCGTACAAGTCAGGAGGCTTGTACACCATCATCGTCTCCACGGAGGGAGGCTACTTATCCTTGCACGCCAGGAGGTTGCAATCTTCAATTCATCGATGGAAGCCAGGAGGTTTGCCATCATCATCATCAACAAGGTGCAGGCCAGGAGGCTTGCAGCCACAAGCAACACATTTGGAGTACAGGCAAGGAGGCGTGTACTCTCTTCTCGCCCTCGTACAAGTCAGGAGGCTTGTACACCAACATCGTCTCCCCGGAGGGAGATAACCAGCTCGTCCAGGCATCAGGACTTTGGACGGGTAAGAGTCGTCGCGTCGACATCAGATTACCTCATCATCAACTCACTTCATGGATCATTATCAAGCCAACAACAAGCAACACTTCCATCGAGTCAGTCAACACAACAGCTGCAACGGGACAGCAAGCAGATGAAATCAACAACGACGGATGGTGCTAGCAGTACATCGCATCTTCGATCACATCACTGGACACCAGGAGACGGGGCTGCATCTTCTTCCTCCCTGTCTTTTTGAAGATGCCAATATGTACGAGCTAGCGTCGTACATTGTGACAACCACGGCGTCAGTGACCTACATCGCAGCGGCTGACCGATGGACCCATCATGCACCGTCGGCACACAACCTCAAACCTTTATATGTTTACACACTATGTAATAATTATAAATACATGTAACTAAACCACAATAAACTTGATATCAACCGTCTGTGTTGGCTCTCATTTCCCTCCGCTGCGGCCAAGACACCTTTAGCCGTCACTATGATCAGTCTGGTGAGCCTGCCAGACTGGCAGCGGGTCCACGACACCTACCTACCGTCATAACGCTGCTTCCCTGGGCGACCTGGGAGCAGATATCCTACCACAACATCCTTATTATATCTACGTATCTATTGTTAGGCTGGGCTAGGGCTCTAGGGACTTAGTATCTTAGGCAGAGGGATATCTACGCCACTAGGGAGTTAGTTTCCATCTTAACCTTTTATATACTGAACAGACGGGACTTCTTCCCGCCTGTACACTCAGAGAAAACATTATTTTGTAAGTATACAGGTACTAAAACTTCTAATATAAATACAGCCTTTTTAGGGTTTTGTAGCTGGAAAAACGGAACCCTATTATAACCCTAGTCTAACGTTTAATAGATAGGTGCTTCCAAAATGGTAAAATGCCCCCCCCCCCCCCCCATCTTATTTCTAAACTAAGAGAGTGTAACGTGAAAGTGTAAAGGTAACAAATACTTTAACCGGAAATTGATTTGGACGGGATCGAACTAGAAGTTTTTGAGATATAGGACATTTTCAATAACCGTAAACAAGATTTTTATTTTATAGAACCTCACACAAGGGCCCAGGTAATATACAATACAATAAATGAATAAACATTCTATAATGCACAAGTAAGGACACAAAAAAAAAAGTATAACAATAATACTTACAACATTACGTTATCAAAATATGATGATAATATTATTTAGGCATAATTTTTGTTGTAACATTTACTTTGTGAATGTCCTTTGTGATAGAGACTTCTACTTTTACTGATGTTTGGTTATTTACGTGCTACAAAGGGAGAGTAAGTAATTCATTTTAAATAATCGTGTAATAAGTTCTTTTACACTAAAACGTGCCCTTATTTTTTTGAACCAAACTAACTCCTTTTGAAGTATCGTGCTCGCAACAGGCTCACAAAGGCCCGTAACTTCCTCAGCTGCAGCTTGTGTTTACTCAGCGTACTTGTAGTTCTCAAGCGCATCCCTTATTGCTGCAACGCATACTAATCGTCTAGGGCGCCGTCACACCGGGCGCCAAGCTTTACAGCCTTTCACGCTTGTTTTACACGCAAGTACTGCGCCCATGGATGAGATCACCATCAGTTATATGAAAATAAATTTTCAACCCGATGAAGTTACGGTGGTGAACTTGAGTTCTTGAATAATTCTGAAAGAATGGTAAAATTGAATTGTATATTGTATAAATACACACAATAAATGGTAACGTAACGATCAAATTATTGCAAACAATTGATATTTTCCTTGAACTCAGAGACATAGGTTTAACCTGTCAAGCTCGGATGACCCCCAATTGGCCGCTTGACAGGTGTTAAATGTTCGCTCTGCGGCTTAATTAATATCCCGCCATCGGGTCATTGTCGGGTTGTGTCTAATGTCCCGACTTTTGTCTTTTGTCCTTTGTGTTATGTTTCCTTTTATTTCTGACAATTGAAGGAAGAAAAATATTTAAAAACAATGTTAAAATTTTAGAGCCCCACATAATTAAGGATAGAAACATCAGCAAGCAAAATGCACGGAACACATCCTCTCATAAAGTCCTCAAAGTGCAGCTAGAGCGGTGGCCACAGATGCATTAAAGCAGAAGCTCCAACTCGCCTTCGCACATCCGAACAAGTATCACCATTGCCAAGGGAATTAGCCCAGTTTCGTCTAAAATACACGAGATGGCCAACCAAGGTGACCTAGTTCTGAACAGTTAGAGCTGACCGCTCAGTATTTAGATGTAAGACTATATGAGTAAATCATGGCGTGACATTAAGTATGGTGTTCACCTCGAGGTACAAAACTATGCGTTCGAAATATTCTAGTGTATTCACAGCAATTGTGTGACAAACAATGTATGTCTTACATTGTTTTTCACACAATTGCTTTAAATAATAAATGCTGAGCCAATTAAAATAAGTTACGTCTCGTCAATACTCCAAAAACAAAAGATATTGTTTCAAACGGATTCCTGCCATTAGTGAGAGTGATTTCACGCAATGTCCGATACAAGACTGTAAAAAAAGATACGGTGTATTGCTATGGTAGTTTATGCACTGGATTCTGCATCCGTCATCCGGTTTCTCATGATATCATTTATGTTTCCATCAGATTTTAAATCCGATTGATGATTTACGAATGAGTTTTCATCACATTAATATAAATAAATAAATATCCTTTGGACATTCCCACACATCGCCATCTAGTCCCAAAGTAAGATACTTAAAGCTTGTGTTATGGGTGCCAGACAACGGATATAATACTTAAATACTTTTTTTTGTTTGTAAATACATACATGATATACATAGAAAACACCCAGACCAATACAAACAGACATGTTCATGCACACAAATGTTTGTATTGTGCGGGGATCGAACCCGCAACCCGCTGCGTAGTAGGCGATTTCTCGACCACTACACCAGACGAGTTGTCGAATTGTATAATTGTGTCCTATTGATAACAAAAATGGCCGCGGTCTTTAGGGGCCATTTATTGCTGGCCTTACGGTTTAGCCTATATTCAGATTATGGATGTACAAATTGTCTCAACCGCAATTACCGGCTAAGTCCTCCGTAAGCAGCTTTAGCTTCGGCCAAATTAATGGCAGCGGCGAGACAACGTGGGTGAAGGCCTAGGGCGGCTAAATGCAAGCAGTCACAGCGTACCAACGTACGATAGACAGCAACCAGTTACGGTCGAATGAAGGTCTCTTTCGATTACATGTTTTGAAAATAGCATCACGTCATATAATTAAGTTTGTTAAAGTTGAGCTTGTCTATCACTGGCAATTATAGGCAACATTAAATAATAGGTATGAAGAGGAATACGCACCTACTAAAACATTTTTAATAAAACTACACTGGACTGAAATTACTTTAATAATTATACTGATTCACGCTTAAATAAATATTTAAAACAGTCATATTTAGATTGTGTAATTGTTTCTCATTTATTACTACAACTTGCATGCAAACCATATTGGGAGAACTATAGGCTATCATTCTACTTAGATAATGTTTTCCAAATAAAGTAAAAGAATAACTTGGAATCCACTACCATGACTTTGTTGGTTTAATGGTGGGTTCTCTGGACTTCCTTATTTTGTGTGATGTGAATGTTTGCGGCGTCGGGCGGGATTGAGGATAATCCGCGGGCGCCACCGATTCAAGGGATTGCCCGATCCCGACCTCGCTTCCTTTAGACATGAGGCTCTACTCTGTAAGATGTCTATATTTTTGACTACTCTTCTATAAAACGAAGAGACTTCGAGCAATATGATGCAAATAAACTAAATGATAAATGTCGTGTCGTATCAGGAGGTCAAGTAAATGGCAGGAAACTAAACAGTAACAAAAACTCCACATACAAGAGCCAAGCTTTTCATCGTGCGGAATAAACATTATATAACCTTCAAAAGGTTTCTAAAATCCCTCGTGATCTCTTTTTATTTTTCAGAAAAAAAAAATATATTTAGTATCTAAACTAAGACGATATCGTTGGTTAAACACTGGTTGGCAATACGTGCGTAAGTAGGTATGTAAATCGCAGCCGTTGCATGGTTATTAGCAGTATCTAGAAAATTGAATATTCAGAATCGTTTAACATAGTAGGGTCCTACATTGACGCTGCACCGCTGCTTGCGGTGAGGCTCAGAGTGCCTTACCGACTGAGGATCTATGTCATAGTACGGATATGAAAATGTAATAGCTTTTAGGTTGGGAACTTTGATGAGGTTGATATGTCAAAGGGCCAAAGTAGTCACGATGGTAGTCCATCTACTGTATGTACTCATTTACAAAACGGTTCTGATCAAAATTTCTGATGCAGACGGCTAAGGAATAGATTGCGCTACCGGCTGAAGTGTTCCCGAAACACTATGATTTGGGAATTGTTAAGAGAAGAGTGAATAGGATATTACTGGTAAGGTATGATCCATCCTCGACCACATCAGAACTTACTACCAGGTGTGACAGTGATCAAATGCCCATCATTTATAAAAAAACATATATACAGGGTTTCACAAAATCAACTGCATTCCTTCTCAGTGGTTGTTCTGTTCCTACAGTACAACAACTTTTTGTATGGGACCAACATTGAAATCCCAAGTTTTTTTTACTTCTTCATACAAACTAGAATTAGCTGATCGGCACTTTAATAAGGGGAAAGTATTTTTTTGGGATTGCAATAACCATAAAAAAAGTTGTTGTATTTGAGGGTCAAAATTAACCCTAAGAAGGAATGCAGTTAATTTTGTTAGACCAGAATATGAAATCTGCATAGAATATGCACAAATGTACAAAGTATTCGTATTTCGTAGACGTCGTAGAATGATTGGCACACATAAATGTAATGTTGTCTGAAGTATATTTAGCAATCCCATTAACCTCTCAAATAAGCGTGTAAATGATAGTTTCTGTTTAAGATTCCTCGAACTCTGCAAACATTGTCGGATCGCTAATAGAGATTTATGAGCGACGGAACCCTTGAAACAATACACTTTACGATTGGCACATAACACAATAATACTCAGTAGGTGTTTATTCTCAAATCTTGGCTAAGCCAAGCGTGCCAATAATAGAGCGGAGCCGATGTAATATTTGTATAAAAAGTGATGCTAGATGAAGAATATACCCTTAGTCGTCGGTTCTTTTTTTTTAACCGACTTCAAAAAAGGAGGAGGTTATCAATTCGACTGTATGTTTTTTTTTATTTTTATTTTTTTGTATGTATGTTACCTCATATCTCAGTCGTTTGTGGACCGAATCGAAAATTTTTTTCGCCTACTTAGATGGTGTACCTTCCAGTTGGTCCCATTTTTTCCATTTTGGGATGTGATGATGGGATCTTGGTGTAATCGAGGGAAACCCTCAAATTTTAAAGGCACGAATAGTGTTTCTTTACTAGAATCTTTATGTTGACGTGTTGTTACGTCTGATAGTCAACATCATGTGGGGCTGAGCTGATGGTGGAACTCCTTAACGCTTAGGAGTACTTAGTTAAAAATATAATCATAAGGTGCAACTCCCCCCCCCCCCTCTTATGTAATCACTAAAAATGAAGAAATAAAATAAACTTTTAAAAAAAGTAAAAACCGACTTCAAAACCAAATTGCTCTAAAAAGTCTTAAATAAACTCTTCACCATTGAAAGCAAAGGAATCCGTTTTAGGCAAACAATTTCTTTTTGGAGTCGGTGCCTTTGACCATCAAGCATCAACTATCACAGCACCGACTCCAAAAAGAAATTGTTTGCCTAAAACGGATTCCTTTGCTTTCAATGGTGAAGAGTTTATTTAAGACTTTTTAGAGCAATTTGGTTTTGAAGTCGGTTTTTAAAGATTAAGTTAGCACGTTACATTCTTCTGGTAGGCGTATGTACAGAGTAATTTATGAATAGGCGCTGGATAAGTAATATGAGACAAAAATATGTGTAAATATCTATTGAACCCACTATATACGAAAATACGTGCAGGAAACGCTGAAAATTGTTTTAGGACATTATCACAAAATGCGTCGTAAAATTACACGCAGACTCCGTTTCAGACCGGTTCCAGTCAACTGAAAGCATTCCGGATTTGTTCTTAATTGATGCGTGGGCACGGCCTCTCGGGATCGCTTTGTCCACAGCTCTTGTAGAAAACAGGACGATTTTCAAATTTACAGGGTTTTGTGTGTGTTTTGTGCACTTTAAAGTGCTAGAAAGGTTCAAACTTTTTCAGTAAATATAGGTATTTGCCGATTTGTTTGGTGGTGGAAATACATAATGGTTGTGATTGTGTTTATATTTTCTAGTGATTATAATGGCTAACGAGGGTACTTATACAAAAATTGGCAAATACTTAATTGTGTTATCGATTAGATTTTAAAAAAAAAGTTGTACTTTTTAAAGGCAGATTGCAAAACCTGTAGCTCACTTACGGGAAACGGGATAGGGTACAGCCGAACAGGCCGACACAGCCGGGGACAATGTCACACTCCGCTGACTGAGCTTTGAGAAGCTTCGATTTTCCTCAATCGAGACTGATCAGTTTGTTTAGAGGTTATTACATGACTGGCATTTTTTTTTCAAATCCATTTTATTTTGCCTGTGGCACGTACTGAGTACTTTTAGTTGTCTACCTAAATACTGGGAAGAAAACAGACTGGCTACACCGCAGTTTTTTTAGCGCTGCTAACTGCCAGTAAGCGTATAGCTCCGAGCTTTCAGAATAGTTTAATGATGATTAACAATTGCAATACGGTAGATAATAGCCCTGCAGGGATCAAATAACCTAGCGCGATCTTCTTTGAAATGTCAATATTGTGGATGGAGGCGAAAACATTTTTTGAGATACCCTCTAACTAAACCGATTTCTTTGTTGAGTTATTGACTTATCTTTTTGTCCTATAATACTCGTTTATCAGAGACATTTGCTTTATTGAGCGTCTTTATGTTACGATTGAGTCATTGTCACAAAAATATTCGTAATGAAATGCTTTGTGTATTTAAAATCTACTAACTATTTAAGTATTAAAAAATCGAATTTCGCAAGGGGCATATGTTTGTGTGATGAGCACGAATATTTGTACCTGAGTCATGGATGTTTATTATGAAGGTATTTATGGGAGACGCCCCCGTCAAAATCTTGGTTTGGTATTCGTAACACAAGGAAGAAAATTTCTTACTTCAAAACCACGATAATTGGTGTGTTGTCTGGCGCACATTTATTTATTTTTATATTTAAATATGTATATCATAATAATATATCATGTATGTATATCCATATATAGTTGTAGCATAAAAGCACAGTGTATAAGTATGTTCACTCTTTACAAACATACTTGAGTTTAGAATAAGATAATGATAAAGTAAGTTTTTTGTTTTGTAATGGTTTCCTCAAGCTACATAAAAGTTGTTTTTTATTTCCATAAGTCAAATAATTGACACTCAGAACAATAAATAAATATGCGCCAAACAACACACCAATTGTCTGGTTTCGTGCCAAGGAATGTTCTGCTACAATTAAATGCTATCATTTTTCGAACGGCACTCATTGCATTTTCATAACTTACTCCGAAATTAATGTCATCAAATTTTTATAGCCCATTCCCCGCCACTATTTTACGATAAGTAAAAACAGAAGGCGCGGAATCTCCCGTAATTGCATTACAGACACCTGCATGAGTCACAGCTCTTTATTTCAAGACAAGCACATCTTAGCGCGAAAGAATAAGGTTCATAACCGGATGCAGAACTTTATGAAGGTAGATGGGACAAATTCCTTAATTACCTGGACGCCCGCGTCTGACGTCACAGGATAAAATTAAACAGAATAGTTACTTTGACATTAATTATACTGCACTTAGTTTAGTAATAGTATCAGCATACTGAAATAAAATATTTAAAAACAATATCGGACAAAGTGTTAAAAGAAAAAGTTGAATTTAAGGCGTTATAACTTTATTCTCTTTATAGGCTTCGCCGCAGTTGGGTAAACGACTATATCACTGAAAATATAATCTGGAATGGAGATATAAACTGATTCCAAGATCCTCAATCATAGACAATGAAACAAAATACTGAAGTGAATGACAATAGTCTCCGAATTTGAAGTATTTTTTCATTGTTCAGAACTTTTGACAGATCGCTGAAGATATAGTATATCAGGAATGACCTTTGACTGGGTATTACGAAGCGAGAAGCTTCCGGTTCTAAACAACGATGTGAAAGACATGAGGTAAACCACCACGCTTTCATTCTCTTATTTGGAATTTTAATTGAAAATAAATTCGTAAATTTCATGATGGTGAGATCTTTGATTAGAGCAGACTTACCGCGTCAAAATTATACTGTGCACATTTGCAACATATCGCTTAATTTGCCGCTCTACTGCACTATCCGGAGCATAAATAAAGCCTTAGGACTTCTCACCACAATTCCGCACCACCAAAAAATTTACTTATAGCCAAGGTATGCAGCTGGGTCTCTTCTGAAACCAACACAAGTCAATAATAATTAAAGCTAGGTTAGGTTGATGAGTTGATTTAGCCAAATTACAGCAACGTTTGTATTTTATCTATCAGGCAGCTTGATTTCATAGATACGTTATACTCAAACACAATGAACTTTTTATAATTGGGCACGTCTAGTCTAGCTACTAGACGACCTTGACCTGGCATAAAATATTCATCAGCCGTTGTAAAAAATGGGCTTGGTTTTAAAATCGAAGTATGTTTCATGTGAAAATGAAGCTAGTTTCCACTTAAACTTTTAAACCCCTTACACACTAGGACTTTTTAAGCTACAGGAAAGTCGCCTTCGCTGGTACGGATACGATTTGTAATAAGACGCTTCACAAAACACTTCAAGCATAGGAGCAAACAAATGTTAATGATTGCTCTTATATCTCTATAACCCTGCGGACTTCATTTCTTTACAGCTTGCTTGTAGTGAATGACCAAAAGTATAAACGACTAAACATTACCAAACGTTTCAGTGTGTTTGCAAGTGGATTTGTAAACCGACCAAGTTCGAGTGTGTTTGTACATTTTTTAAAAAAATATATCCATATGGGAATATTATTTCTCCCTTCGATTTTTTTTTTATGGAAATCATAAAGCGATTAACAGAATACACATACATACTAAGTTTACATTTTGTAATGATAAAAATTACAGAATAGAGTGGCTGCATGTGACGGACAGACTTGATAAAACTACAAGGGTTTCGTTTTTTGCCATTCGTCTACGAAACAAAAATTAGAACTACTTTTTTTTAATTTTTTTATTGCACTGATAAAACTAAAGTACAAATGGCGGACTTAATGCTTAAAGCATTCTCTACCGGTCAACCATTGGGTGAAACAGAAACGATTGAGGCGGCGTAAAATTACACATAAAAGCAACAAATCAAATTTAAACTACTAATATACTAACACTAGCGGTCCCCCACGACTTCGTCCGCGCGTTTTGAGTTTGCTCCCTCCCCTCCCGTCGCAGCGTCATGTTTTATATCCTAAAGCCTTTCTCGATAAATAAGCTATCCAACACAGAAATATTATTTCAAATCGGTCCAGCAGTTCCTGAGATAAGCGCGTTCAAGCAAACAAACTCTTCAGCTTTATACGAGGGTCAAACTGAAAGTTCTTAGAACTGGCCACTTATAAACAATATAATAAAAAAAGTACCTATTCTAAAATTTGAAAATAGAACTCTTTGCCAATATTACTGAGTATATATTTCATTCATTTGTCATTTGTTTTACGATTTGGCGGCAAATTGAAAATTGTCTGTGTCACGTCAACATGAATTTAACACGAGAAAATTTTCGTGCAATGATTTTTTATGACTTTCGATGTCATTTAAGTCAACAAGAAAGTTATGATAGACTACGATTGGCCTTTCACGATGAAGCCCCATCTCGTGCGACTGTTTACAACTAGTTTAATGAGTTTAAACGTGGTCGCACTAATCTCACTGATGATGTACGTGAGGGACGGCCTTCTACGGCGACGACTGAAAATAACATCTGTGTTGTGCGGCGTTTGATAAAGACTGACAAAAGAGTGACCTATCAGCAGATTCGGACAAGCTTAGGCATCGGTATGAGTCAAGTGCACAAAATCCTCCACGAACATTTAGCGGTCAGGAAGCTTTGCGCCCGGTGGATACCTCATAATTTGACTAAGGCTCAAAAACTCCATCGTGTGGATTGGTGCCGTAAAATGATTGAAAGATTTAACGGAGGTGACTCAAATGCTGTGTTCGACATACTAACAGGTGACGAAAGCTGGATTTACTGTTATGATCCTGAAACCAAAAGACAATCTGCTCAGTGGGTGTTTCCTTTCGAGGAGTTGCCAACTAAAGTGAAGAGAGATCGAAGTGCGGGAAAAAAATGGTGGCCTCGTTCTTTGGAAGGATAGGTCATTTCGCAACAATTGTGTTAGAGGATCAAAAAACAGTTTCTGCAGAATGGCACACTACCAATTGTTTGCCACTTGTCTTGGAAAAAGTTCGAGAGAAACGACCTCGCAGTAGGATCCTCCTTCACCACGACAACGCCTCGTCGCACACCGCCAAGCGAACGATCGACTATTTGGCGACATCAAACGTTGAATTACTGGGTCACCCGCCGTATAGCCCCGACCTCGCGCCTTGTGATTTTTATTTATTTCCAAAAATTAAAGAAAAACTTAAAGGAAAGCGGTTTATGAATGCTGAAGAAGCGGTGGCTGCGTATCGCGATGCCATTGAAGAGACCCCTAAGGACGAGTGGGCAAAGTGCTTTTCCCAGTGGTTCCATCGCATGCAGCGGTGTATTGACGTCAATGGACAATATTTTGAAAAGATATAATAAAACTAATAACTGGCTAATGTAATCAGTTTTTGATTTTCTAAGAACTTTCAGTTTGACCCTCGTAATATATTAGCGCAAGCGCACGTTGTACTTAAGCTGCGAACATTATTTTGGTGCGGAGTTATGTTAAAACTGTGATAGCTCCTAAGATATTTATTGAAATCAAATGATATAAAGGGCAACTTGGTTCTAAATGAAATGCTCGTGATGACGAATGTATTTATTTTGATAAGAATTAATACCTGTGTGTATAATACACCTCTAAAAATAATGCATTATTTTTTTACAAATTAATTAACATAAAAAAGGTTGTAGTAAGTCAACCATAAAAGATAGACATATGCTGTCGCGGACTTTATTATAGAACTCTTAATGCTGAACAATCCTGTCATACATGATTTTTGTGTAACTTAAGCGGTTTCCGCAGCGTATGCAGCGGAAGCTCTCAAAAGGAATATCTTTCTCCCGTTTTCGCAACATTTTTCATTTCTGCTGTGGTCTTATGAGTCGTATCTTTATGTTATATAGCCTAAAGCCTTCCTCGATAAATGGACTATTCATTGTAAAAATATTTTTTCAAATCGGGCCAGTAGTTTTTGAGATTAGCGCGTTCAAACAAACAAACAAACTCTTCAGCTTTATAATATTAGTATAGATAAATAATAATAAATAAACCTACTTAAACATACTTGAATACATACAATTATCCATACATAGGCTAACAGAGATTAATAAAGGGGAAACAGAGAAGGACAAACCTTATCAAGCATCACGTGGTATTCTCACTGAGAAAAAGCTCACAAATAGACTTTTTGAACGAATACTTAGACGATGAAGTCTTGATGGTATCAGGGAGGGAGTTCCAGAGTCTTATAGCACTGAGGGTGAAGGAGTTAGAGACATAAGCAGTCTTGTGAAGAGGTGTGTATAGCTGGAGGGCATAGTTAGGACGGAGGGTTCGAGAACTTATGTCTCTCATAAATTTAAAATTACATTTGAGATAGTCGGAAGAATTCGGGTTATCGAGAATACTGAAAAGAGTACAAAGGACTCGAAGATTTCTGCACTGACGAATAGTGAGCCAATTAATTTGAGAACGGAATGGAGAAATATGGTCATACTTTCGTATGCCAAAAATAAATCGAAGGCCGTTATTTAGGAGACGCTCAAGCTTGTTTAAATAGTTTTTGGACAAGTTGGTACAGAACACATCGGCGTAATCGATTACAGGCAGTACCGGTACCTGGACCAGCAGAATTTTGGTACTTATCGGTAGAAAGTTCCGAAATCGGTAGAGTATTCGAAGCGAGTAAGTTACTTTTCTGCTAATCTCGGCGATCTGGTTAGCCCAACTGAGTGACCTATCTATCACCAAACCTAGATTTTTAACATGACTGCTATATGGTATGATGCAGTCGTTATAATGCAACGCAGCAATAGGTTGACCGATTTTACCCAATCATGGAGCCAGTCATGGAGAGTGTTTGCAAGTTGTCTCACTGCTCTCAGTCGCAAACAAGGCATGAATATTTATACGTAGCTACCCTCGTCTGGGCTATGGTGGTTAAAGAACTGAATAGCATATTTAAATAATTTATTGTTAATGATGAAATAAGAAACCAAAAATTGGGCACAGGTGGGACTCGAACCTGCAACTTCTAGCTAATCGGGCCAAACGCTCTTCCAATTGAGCTACCGTGCTGTAGTTAATTTCTGGTCTCTTATGGATACGTCATTATGCGTGACGATAGCGCTATCTTCTCAACTGTTTTTTTCCAATAACAGGGGCCAGCAGTTGTTCATTACAGAATAAATTGAACTTGGAAATTGATAACGCTTTGCTATCCAATGTCACGCGTAATAATGGCGTATCCTTAAGAGACCTGAAATTTCGCACACACGGTAGCTTAATTGGAAAAACGTATGGCCTGGTTAGCCAGAAGTTGCAGGTTCGAGTCCCCCCCGTGCTCAATTTTGGTTTCTCATTTCATCTTCAGAAATATAAAATGTGAAATTGTGAGTGTTAAAACATACTAAGCCATAACAATATTGAATCGAATGCTCTTGAATCAGAAAAGAGGTTAAATAATAATTAATAACCATAAAATAATTCGTTGTTGTAAATAAGAACAACAGTCTCCAATGTGTTGGTATACATAAAAGCATTCATACTGACAATCCGATGACGGGATTGTAAATCGATCAGCAACTGGTCATACAGTGTCAACGTCCAGGTCAATGAGGCAAAATTTGAAAAAAAAAAACTCATTTAAAAATCCATCACAATCACAAAAAAAACTTGTATACTTATTCATAAACTCACCGTATTGTATTTGAAACAATCCTCGGCATTCAGCGTCGCTAACGTTAATCCGCCGTGAATCTGTAACAAAACGGTGCCACTTGTTACTACTGAGGTTTAAATGAAACCTTTGTTTATGAAACGCAACAGTAGAGCTTTGACCCGACAACGTAATGAACACAATAACGGACCACAATTTGTATACTTTATATTGTTACCGCCATAACTACTCCTAGTTTTTTATTACATGCAATGACTTGGTTCCATTACTTTAGATTAACATTTTCTTATTTATACTTTTTGAGTTCTGACGTGTCACTTTAAAGGGTAAAGTGGAATTACCACGGTATATTTTTCAGGGTTCCGTAGCCGAATGGCAAAAAACGGAACCCTTATAGTTTTCGTCAAGTTTGTCTGTCTGGCTGTCCGTCCGTATGTCACCGTCATCACTTTATTCTTAAACTATTAGATTCACACAGCTAAAACTTGGTAGGTGGGTATTTTTGGGATTTCGATGTTGGTCCCATAACAAAAAGTTGTTGTGTTTTAGCAACAGAATCACCACCGAGAAGGAAAGCAGTTCATTTTGTTAAGCCCTGTATACATATATTGCATCCGCATCTGAAAATCTGGATACAAAAACAGGAATATTGAAATAAAATATCGTCCGCTTTCCAAGGCCAATATAATATTCGGTGTTTTTACAAAAGAAACTTTGAAACACGTACAAGAAGAAGACTTAAAGCCGAATGGTATTCCCTACTAGTCATATTACACTAAATAAAGGAATATAATTTAAATCTTTATTTCTGACGGTAATACGGCTATGTGTCAAGTAACGACTCAACACAGTCGCCTGTGCGAGTACTGACGTTATTTTTCTTATGTATTTTTTATGTAGGTAAAGTGGTTATTTGCGGCGCTGGCAGTAAGTGTTGGGATATGTATGGATTGGCGCAATCTTGTCATGTCGAAGTTTGGAAACATTCGGTAGGTACACATTGACAAAGAATATGGTTAAATCGGATTTTGGAAAATCTGCCTCCTTTCACTTCTTTTTTTATTTCCTGAAAGTGAATAAAGTAAAAGATCGGTAACTTTAGTACTAGATAAACCTAACAAAACTTAATAAGTGATTTGGAAGGTAAATCCTTGACAATTTAATTTAACTTGAACTTAATTTAATTTACTAATTAATATTTCAGACTTTTCCTTGTCCCTTAATTGAATAGTAAACAGTAGGAAACGTCACAATAGATATCTTTTCGTCTATAAATGAAATAAGAAGAAGACAATTTTATGTATCTTATTCTTCTTAACGTAGTTAATGTCTCTGCAGTAGGTAATGAAACGTAGTCTCTAACTATTGGCCTTATAAACAAGCTCAAAATAACACAACGAGCGATAGAGAGGGATATGCTCGGTTTTCTCTACGAGATCTAATCAGAAATGAATAAATGCATGAGGTGATACGTTAAAAAACTAAGGTAACAAACATAGGCATGAGGATCAGTAAGCACAAGTGGCAATGGGCAGGGCACATAGCACGAAGAACTGATGGCCGTTGTAGCATAAAAGTTCTAGATTGGATACCCATTGACCAAAGATGCAGCGTAAGACGTCCAGATAAACAAACCTTGTTAAGATCGCAGGATCATAGGATGCAGACCATTTGTGATCGGTCGCTGTGGAAAGCCGTGGGAATGGGCTATGCTCAGCAGTGGACGTCTTTTGGCTGAATATTAATCCCGGCTTATCACTGCTCACGGTTGAAGGCGGCCTTAGTATTATCTAATTGACTTATTTACTCTCCCTCGGGGCTAATTAGTGGATTTCGCTGAATAAGAATTCCGACAGTAATCCCGAAAAGAATCAGCTTATTTTGGTAATCTCCACAAAGGATATTTCACGTCATAAAAATATAAAGAATTGCATTTACTTCAAGTGATAAATTGTTATTTATTGCTGCTTTATAGCAGCTGTCAATTTGTAGGTGATGTTGACAGGGTAAGGGACATCTGCTGAAAAATCTGCGCAAACGGCGCAAACACATAACTACTTGCAAGCGAGACGTATTTGCGACGCTTGGCGTTTTCAGGCAACACCGCTGCTGCTCAGCTTTAAGGGCTTCCTACGTAGAAGGAATATTAATGGTGGCAAGAGCTCTTCTGGTAGTGTCATTAAGGGTATCGTGACGGGCGAGACGCCCGGCGCTTTGCTGGCAATAAAGGCAGTGGTGACTAAATTTGTCAACCTCCTTGCCACAGGGACAAAGTAATATTCAACATGTAGCGGAGGCCTACACACACCCGTAAAGACTCACTACCAAAAGAGTGCCCACATTTTCCGACGGTTAAGCATAAAGCCAGTGGCCAGAATCTTTGCAGGAAACTACCAAAAGCCTAGCATGACTACTAATACTGACGAAATTGCGAAGTAAAGAATTGAAGGTTTTCCTTGTAAGAGGGACATCCCAAAGTCTTTGCTGGTGACGTTGCTTTGGGATGTCTTCTCTAGGACCGAAACTGTCCACCTCTCTCACTTCAAAAAACTAACGAGGCTAAATGTTTTTTTCGACTTCAACAGTAGTGCAATGCAGAGAGGCAAGGAGAGCAGGGAGGGCTACACTAAAAAAATCCGATCCCACGGACACAAATAAGAAGCAACCTGAAGCCAGGAATTATTACCAAAATGTGAGTTTAAAAAAGCTGTTAACTTCATGCAATATCCACAGCTGTATGTGATCGAAATGACACCGTCTCAGCTAATTACAAAAAAAAATAATTCTAGGAGGGAGATTGAAAGTTCAGTGTAGATTGCTGTTAATACGATATGGAGACGTAATGTATTACTTTACACGTCGGATATATTTACATAATGAAGTTACAAGGATCCTTTTTTGTCTTATTTTAATCGATTATGAAAAAAACTTACTTTCGCTAAGTTAATGAAAAAAACTGGCCAGATGCGAGTTGGATTCGCACATGAAGGGTTCCGTATTTACTATGTATGTAGTAAGCACTTTACTTGCCCCAACAAGTCATGTAAAACATGATCCCGATTTACTTGTGAGGTATTTCAAAATTATGAGACTTAATCGGTTATATTATTTAACGGAGCTTCGTTACTCACAATTTTGTTTTTAACAGCTTAAAGAAAAAAAAAGGCGAAAATTTACATGCATATTATTTTGCTTTAAGTTTATGGACTACAACCCTGTAATTTGTTTATTTATCATAGCCGTTATAGTTTCCTTATATGCATCATATATACTAGTTCTGCGCATTTTTTCCATATATCCACCTACTACCGTTTAGTTGGGAGAGGGGGCAAAAAATCATATCAATTATCATCATATCATAGGACTCTTAACAAAAAAAAAACATCTTTCTAATCAAAATTTTTCAAAATGTTATTTTACTACTCTGGCAAGGAGTTTAGAATACATATTTGTCAAATAACAGTTTCCTAGCACCTCAGGTCTTTACGCTGAACTGCGGACGGACTGACGGACGTGGCGAATCTATAAGGGTTCCTTGTTGGACTACCAAACCTTGAAAATGCAACAGATGAAATTAAAAGATTGTAATTTAAAGGTATGTTTATGGGAAACAAATATTCTCATCTCCTTGATAGATAGGTAATATCATAAAACCTCATTGTAAAGTCACTTGACCACATATCAATATACACGGACTATCACTGACTTAAAAGAATATTATGTTTCCGTTTTGGAGCCAAAATTACGATCAATCTCTCCGTTCCTCTGACAATATCCGGCTAGGCCCGTAGGCTCACCGCTCCACGTACGTGGAGTAAGTACGTCTCCAAGTAGTTTACAGTGACGGCAACACGACTGTGGAACTCTCTTCCATTGAATTTCAAGAGGGCCAAGTCGAAGTTATCATTTTAAAGTCCGTCAATTTCTCAAAGAAAATATAATTAATTATTTATATAATTAAAAACTTGTGACTTAAATCGTAATATTTTAAAGACTTTCTGATGATAAATATTGTAATTCGAAGTTAACAATTTAATACGAAAGTAAAATATTTGCATGCTATTTGTGATCGCTGGAAAAGCTGAACCGCAATATTTTTAACGCCTACAAAAATGTACCCTTTTCCAAAGGCAAATAAAATATTCATTTCTTTTCATTGATGATTCATTTCATGATGAGTGGGCGATGAGCACGTGCAATGTACCTACATATTATGGTAAGTTGTTTCAACAATCTATTATCAAGTAAGTAATGTATTGTTTACCGGCGATGTGTCAAATGTAAGATAAATCTTTTTCTGATTAGCTCTATGTATATCTGTGGAAAGGTGGACTTATTTAATTCACTCAATATAAAAATTGAGCCTACTCATGTTGTGAGTCGCGCATTATCACATTAACTGACCATGCTAGGTAAACGAATTCTATTTAGTCGAAATCAATAACAACTAAACTATTTTATTCTTATCATGTTTGAGGTTTCCTTTAGATGGTTTGTATATTCATGATCATAACACACAGCCGAGATAAATATCCTTAAATGAAATGGGTTGGCAGTCTGGCACGCGATTTGTAAAATAATTAAAATAAATGTAATATTTACTTTTACCATTTAAGTTTTCATCCACTGTAACCCTTTCTTGTCAAAGAATCATCGCCACATCAATAGTGATTTTCTTGTTTTTGTTACTTTTGTCATATTTATCTCACTACTGGGTGTAAAAAGTGTCCTGATCTTTTGAATATATGTAAGTACAATCATAGTTAAAACGCCCAGTAAAAGGTTTGCCAGTATGACGGCGTCCACCTTGACTGGACGACCGCGTCGAATTCCCCGAAGCAGTAAACCTGCGTCTGAATGCGTACGCGCCGGCAATAACTCTTTTTTATCGCGCCGTAACGCCATCGCAAATAATCCGACAACATCTGGACATGTTGCGCAACTCATACCATTGAAAATGGATGACGGATGGAAAAATACATATTGAAATAAGTTATAATAACAAAAGGCATTTAAATGATGGTTGAAAGAAATCAAAGTAACTAATCGAAATATCATTTTCAAATAAGAAATTCCGTACGTATAAACCAAAGAGGCCAACCTCGCTTACCTCCTAAAATATATTTTTACGCTAACCATAATATACTTCACAATTACAGAGTAGCTACAGTTGCCTGTCACTTAGTTTTTATGAGAAAATAATTATAATTATGTGTTGGATAAAACAATGAAATCGTTTGATTGAGATAATAAAGTCGTCTTCTATCTGAATACCAAAGCAGGTATGTAATCAATATGCAGATGCAAATAAATACTTGTTTCTTAAAAATCTCAAATGAATGCCTTACATTAAACAATTTAAAATGATTGAATGAATTTTCCACTTAAGCGATCAATTTGTAGCTAATATTTTTTGAAGGTTGTTACCGATTTTACTTGGTTTTTACTATTATTTCGGAAAATCTAATCTTCGTTTGATGAATCCTATTCTTTCGAAGATCTTAGCAACATATTACAGTACATAATGCGAAGACACTGTAAGCTTTTTCTGCGTGGATAAGTACGTCAATTTATATTAATGAGTAATGATGGGAGTTAAATTTTTCAAACCTATGTTATGACAAACAACATTTTAGTCTACCTGTGACCACGGATTCTGCAAAGCATTCGAAACGTCAGAAAATAAAATTCAATCAATGTTCGCGAAGTAAATCGGTAAAGTGTTTGAATCAATTACCTGATTATTTTTCATTTTCTGCAAAACAATTAAAATTACCGGAGCACTTGTTTAAACAGCACTCAAATTATGGCGAAGTGTTGGTTTCCAAAATGGGATTAATCTGATTTATAAATTTACTTTGCAAATTGAATTATCCGGGGAATCTTACGCGCAACTTTATCTCGTCGTTAAAAAGCGGCCGTCAATTTAACTTAGTGTCTAATGTCGTTAAAAGAATTAGCCGAGTTTTAATTAAAAATACAAGGTACACTGACTCTTGGGGAAACACGGACTTTGAGATAGGTAGATAAAAACTTAAAAAAGAGATAAAGATTCAGAACTTAGTAATTTGGTTAGGTGCACTTTGTTTTAGACTTCCACTTAATCAGTAACACCGGGTTACGTATTACCATTACTACACAAGTCCATAATTAATGTATCAAAGTAAAGCTCATAGACAATTTATTTAAAAAATCAAAACAAAACAAGGTACTATTGTGGCCACAGAACGTACTCGTACTTAAGTAAATATTAATAAGGTAAGACCCACTTTGGTTGCATTGTTTTGAATATGTGTCCTCGTAGGTAACAAACTTTAGAGAGACCCTTTCATTCTTTCTATATCAGTAGTACGAACTCAAAACTTGCCACTTAAAGCCATCTGAATGATTCTTAGGCTAAGTTGATAATCTAACAAAACCGGGTACGGTCCACTTAGTTATCCAACCGTTCCTAATTCCCCGGGCAGTTGACGACGGGAAAAGTTTCCGCGTCGGACACCCGCCAAGCGGCAGGCGCTAAGGCCCAGGTTTAAGTCTCTCTGAAGCTATAATGTGTAAAACTTTGCCTTTTGGCACAGCCAAACACAGGACCACATAGCAAGGACAGCCTTACCATTCGTGACCCCTCAAGGACTGATGACCCCCCATTGACCGCCGTATCAGGTGTTCAAATTTTCGCTCAGCGGTCTAATGACCCGCTGTCCGACGATGACTCGATGTCATCGTCGGACCGAGGTCTTTTGTGATGGTCATTGTGTTTTGTCGCCTTGATTTGCGTTTTTTTAGCTAGGCTTGAGGGCAAAATTGTTCAAGGGTTTCTATAGTCTTCATAGCCGGAAAATCGGATAATGATTCATAAAGTAGGACCCCTGGAGGCCGATTCTCGTGCAGTTTGTATACGAAAAAAGTACATGGTTCGAAATTTCTTCGTCAAAGAGTAAGTTTATATTTATTTCTCAGCGTTACGATTTCTATGCATTTCGGTTTCGTTTGTGTGATAGTTTTTTTTACATGTCGATATTTTACTTGATTTCTTAGGTAAAAAGGTCAAACTCACAAACGAATTGCCACACGCAAAAAGTTCGATTGCCGCGAGAATCGCCACCCTTATCCGGCTTAAGAGCGAGTCCCGGTCCATTCTTATTCCAGCGATATTAAATTATCGCCTTTTCGCCGTACAAAATTCGATGTAGCTGTCACAATTGGCTTAAGTACCAAATTGGTTTTGGGTAACATGATTCGGTCAGAATTTTAACCTGTCAATCCGCTTCGAGAACTGCGAGAACTGCGCGCAACTGTCATAAGACAAACGCGCGCGTGGCCTCGACTCTGTCTGGTACCAAGCGCCCGCCATCGGGCGGGCCGCGCAATTTACAAAAATATAAATATCTCGCGGTAGGAATGAGCTATCATCATTTGGTGAACGGGGATTTGTTGTTTATTGTATTAGCTATCACACTGTTTTACTAAATATTACGTTCCTGAAGTATTTTTATTAATACTGAACAAACTCTATGGTCGCTCCCTTGTGGTGCTACTTGGAGACGTAATAAAACTCTGTTGTGAGCTGTATGAATGAATTTATTCTGCTGTCAAAACACCTTATATAAGACAATCGGGAAAAATGCAGTTTCATCGCGATTGAACGCGGTACAACGCCATCTCTTGATATTTATAGTTACTGAACGTATGCCTACTATTACTAACTACTTCAACATATCGCCCACCAAGGACAAATATGAGATTTGTCCTTTAACAATACAAATATGTACAATGTAAAAACATAAAAACCCAAACATTAACAAAATTCAGCCTCAGGCATATTCAAAACATAACAAATATCTTATTCCAAAAGGTTTTAAATATGTACAATAAAATTAAATCTACTCTGTTGCAATGGGAAGCAAAGACACTTTAGAAATGGGACGTTTAAAAGTACCCATTTTTGTTTTTAAAGTAATGACCCTAACTAGATTGTCTTTACCCGGATGGACTGCAGTAACTCTGCCGTACAACCAACGGCATGGTGGTAAGCCATCCTCTTTCACCAAAACAACATCGCCCACCTGTGGCTGACTTTTTTGAGATGACCACTTGTACCGATGAAAATATTTGGTAAGATATTCCCGAGTTTTCCAAAAATCTTGCAGCATTTTTTGTGTATACTGCCAACGTCTTAAAGTACTAAAATTTTGAGATTCGTAGTTTTGGTCAGGTGGACTCACAATAGGCTCTCCTATAAGGAAATGACCAGGAGTCAAAACTGTGGCATCTTCAGAATCCCCCGTAATTACTGACAGCGGTCTAGAATTAAGACATGCCTCAATTTGAGTGAGAACAGTTGACATCTCTTCATAGGTTAGTGTTGACTGTCCAATGATTCTTTTTAGGTGATATTTCACCGATTTTACACCAGACTCCCATAGCCCTCCGAAATTCGGCGCATGCGCAGGTATGAAATGCCAGTTACAATCATTGCTAGCCACTGACTCAGCCACTTCCTGCAGCATGGATCGTTGTTCGGTTATAAACAGTCGTTTTAGTTCGTTAGATGCTCCAGTAAAGTTGGTTGCATTATCACTCCATAAGTCCGAACATTGACCACGCCTAGAAACAAAACGCTTAAACGCCTGAAGGAAACCTTGTGTAGTGAGATCCGTGACTGCTTCCGAGTGTATAGCCTTAGTTGCCATACATACAAAGAGACATATATAGCCCTTATATGATTTGTGGCCCCGTCCTTTTGTAGTACGTAGTTGGATTGGACCTGCGTAGTCCACACCACTACACTTGAAGGGACGCATTGGCGTCACTCTTGGTTCTGGTAGTTGACCCATCAACTGCGTTTGAGTATTGGCCACATTTTTTGCACATGTCACACATTTTCGGTAGTACGACCTTACTAACTGTTTCATTCCCAAAATCCAGTATTAAGCCTGAATAAAGCAAATCATTAACTGGGGACCGCCATGAAGTGTACGCTTATGTGCGTCTGCAATAATTAAATTAGTTAAATGACACTTCTTGGGTATGAGGATGGGATGTTTCTGACTTAGGCTTAGTCCGGCATGTTCCAATCTTCCACCTACTCTCAGAATTTGTTCCCCATCTAACATTGGGTTCAACGAACGAAGAATACTCTGTCTCGGTAAGTTCGTTTTTTGATTAACCAATGAAATTTCCTTTTTGAAATGAATTGCTTGATATTGCTTTATACATAAATTATGTGCTTCTGTCAGTTCTTGCGTAGTTAAATAGCCTTTGTTTCTTTGACTAGGTTTTAATTTCAAATTATTTATAAAACGTTTACAATATGCTATTACTCTCTTTAACCTCGTTAAAGATGAAAATCTCTCCCATATGCTGGCTTCTTCTAATAAAGCACAATGAACCTTAGCTTTTTCCAATTCTGTATTTATTTCCTTTGGTTTTTCATATTGAATTGTTTTATTATGCAGAAAGTCAGGACCGTTAAACCACACGCTGTTGTCAACTAAATCTGCAGGTGACAATCCTCTGGATGCTGCATCAGCTGCATTTTCCTTAGAGCCAATATGAGACCAATGATGAGAATCCAAGTTTGATTGAATCTCCGATACGCGGTTTGCAACAAACACCTTCCATCTACTCGGATGGCTATTTATCCACGCGAGAACAACCATAGAGTCAGTCCATGCTCGTATATTGCATTTTTCGATTTTTAGCTCTTTGGCTGTTTCTAACATGAGCCTTGTTAATAAGACAGCGCCACACAATTCCAACCTCGGAATTGAGACTTGTTTGACTGGAGCGACTTTTGTTTTTGCAGTTATTAAAGCTACTTTGACTTTTCCACTGGATGCGTCGATCACACGGCTGTACACAACTGCTGCGTATGCCACCTTTGAGGCATCGCAAAAGCCGTGCAATTCAACGGGATCGCCAAGACGGGTCCATATCCATCTTGGAATGTTAATTACCTCTAACTGTTTTAACTCTTCTCGGTAAAAAAGCCATTCGTCCAGTATGTTGCTTGGTACCGCTTCATCCCATTCAATCCCTGCCAACCATAGCCTTTGGATTATAATTTTTGATTTTATTATACTAGGACTTGCCCAACCTAATGGATCATAGAAACGTGAAATGTCACTAATTATTTTCCTTTTTGTTACAGGTTGTTCCAGCGACGGGAGGTGTACAACGTAGCGGAAAGAGTCGTCACTTCGGTTCCAGGTTAATCCAACGATTTTCATTGTTTCATCGGATTTGATTTTTAATCCTTCCTGATCCTCTAATAACTGATTCATTTCCTGAAATATCTTGATTCCCTGACTTTTCGTTTGACAACCTGAAATTAAATCATCAACATAGAAATCATTTAAAACTCTTTCAGCTGCCATTGGATAGTTGCTGCCTTCATCAAGAGCCAGCTGCTGTAAAGCTTTGACAGCCAGGTAAGGTGCAGACGAAGTTCCAAACGTCACCCTCAGCATTCTGTAGTGTTTTATTTCTGTTGCAGAATCATCTCTCCAAATGATTCTCTGATAATCCACATCTGAATCAGCGATTTTCACTTGGAGATACATCTTCGCAATGTCAGCAGTAAGACAGATGGGTAGACTACGCCAACGCATCACCAAATGTCGCAACTCCGGTTGCAACGCAGGTCCCACGAGAAGATTGTCATTTAGTGACATGCCGTTTATACCCTTACACGAAGCGTCGTACACTACCCTGACTTTCGTAGTTTCTCTATCCTCTCGTACTACTGCGTGATGAGGTAAGTAAACTGCTTTTGGATTATTCATTTCATCCTTTGGCACTTGTTCCATGTGATTAAGATCTATATATTCCTGCATCACTTCAGCATACTTTCCTTTCATATCGCTATTTCTATTTAATTTATTTTCTAATGCGCGAAACCTTTTTTCAGATATTCCCCTGGAGTTGTCAACACGAGGAGGATCATTTTTTAATGGAAGTTTCACTACATATCTACCGTTTTTATCTCTTGTAGTTGTTTCTTCAAATATTTGTTCACATTTCTTCTCATTTTCTGTTAACAATTTCTCCTTATTTATATCAGGTTCCGCTTCCAGCTCCCAGAACTTCTTGAGAAGCTCGTTGTCATCTACATGACAATGCAAAACACTTATTTTTTGCCCTGATGGTATGGTTGTATTGATCTGCCCGGAGAGAATCCAGCCGAAATATGTAGCCTGCGCCAGAGGTGCTCCAACTGGGCCTCTTTTTATACCATCCAAAAGAATTTGGTTATAAATGTCTACTCCAAGTAGTAAATCAATACGACTTGGAGTATTGTACCCAGGATCCGCCAATACCAGCCCCTTAAGTTCGATTCAGTTTGACGGGTCGAACTTACACGTTGGCAGCGGAGCCGTAATCGATTTTAAAACATGGGCTTCTACTTTTATTTTGAAGTTGGGGTCAACTCTCGATTTTAATTCTAAACTTACCATGCTCTTAGAAGTTCACTCCTTCTCGCCCAACCCAGTTATGTGACCTATGATTGAGGTTTTCTTCAATCCCAGACGCTGCACAGTAGATTCTGTAATAAATGAACATTGCGAGCCCTGGTCCAGCAGCGCTCGCACAGTATCGATGCCTGTTTTCGACTCGACTTCTACTAACGCTGTTGCTAGAAAAGCCTGATTATGAACCCGACCTGACGAAAAACACGAAGATTCCGCATTCTTTGAATCTACTGCTTGCTTTGAACAAGATACAGATGGTTGTTTTACTACACCTGCCACTGGTATCGTGGCCCCCTTGGTCTCCGACGTAGCTTTACCACTAGGGTGCAAAAGTGAGTGATGTTTCCTCTTGCATACGCGACATTTAACAGAAGTACGGCAAAGTTTTGCAGGGTGATTGCATCCCAAACAATTGAAGCACAAATTATTATTTTCAACAAAACTCCTACGTGCATCTACTGTTTCCTTCGCGAAAGCTTTACAAGACGTGAGTGCGTGTGCTTCCGAACAAAATAAACACTCAACATTAGTAATATGGAGGGCTTTCATTTTATTTACAATAGGAGCACTGTGAGTTGCATTCCTTTTTAAGGAATTGGATCCGGAGTCCAAGAATTCCAAAGCGCGATACCGGTTGGTTAGAAAATCTTTTAACATTTCGTATGTCGGCAGCTCATCTGCCGGGCTGTTGCTACTAACGTTAAACTCCCACAGGCGCTTGGTTTCGGGATCCAATTTCAGGCTTAAGATGTGGATGATGATGACATCCCAGGAGGTCACATCTATTCCTATGTTGCTTAGAGAAGAGAGACAATCATTCGTTGTGTCAATCAGATCTTTGAGAGCTGTTGCTGATTCAGTAACTAAGTTCTTTTGGCTAAACAATCTCTTTAGAGTTAAATCACAAATATATTTCTTGTTGTTGTATCTCTCTTCAAGCAACTTCCAACATCTGTTGTAATTATCATTTGCAATAGGGATATGCCTCAAATATTGCTCTGCCTCTCCAGTTAAATAACTTTTTAAGTAATGTAGTTTTTGAACTTTCGATAAATCGTTATTGGAATGGATCAGTGCAGTATATAAATCTCTAAAAGCTGTCCATTCACTGTAATTGCCAGAAAAGTTTGGTATATTAATTTTGGGTAATTTAATTTGGAAAGCTTGTTTCACATTTTGTTGCGGCTGGTTGAGCTGGTTGTTGACTGAAGAACAAAGAAAGAAAGAAAATACATTTATTCGACTCACATACATATACAAAAAACACTTACACGTAAACACCTAAACAATAAAACAGACACACACACTTCTTATACGTTTAACATCGAGTATGAGTCGAAAAGGCACCCTCTCAGCATTAATCGTGGCCGCAAGATGCATGCCACGACACTGATTTTCAGAGGGTGCCTTGTGGGTACAGCAAGAAACAAAAACAATACAATATAATATAACAATAAAATAAAATATAAAACATAAGAAAATAACAAAAAAAAAAACAAACAATTAACTAAGAATAAAATATAAATAAAAAAAACAAGAACAACAAAACGCAAGCGCTTTCCTAGCTGCACGCGGCCACAGCAGCCAAAAGCGAAGCGGAACGCACCGGTGAGTACGCAAATAACACAATAAAAAAAATAAAAAATAAAAAATTTAAGGAATGGCAAATGTCAAGTGAGACGTCAAACGTCATTTGCGTCCCATCCGGTCCGACCGCCACGCCCCGTCCTCTTTACAAAATATTTCGTTTTTGCCACGTTATGTACGACACGTTGACAATTAAAACTTTCGTGCACCATTGGGGTAGGTATCTGGAGTATCTGGGTGTAGCCAGGTGACAGTCCGCTCTGTTCGCTGATGACAAAGAAAGCTGAGAAAAACAAGATGCATAGACACTACTGAGCTCATCTAAAGAAGTTTTTAACTCGCACTTGTAATTCAAGTAACATTCCTCAGCCTTATCAAAAATGTCCTGCTTAGCGTAGTTGGAATCAGCTATTAGTTGTTGGTCGGAACTTCGTTCTAACTCTCTGTGACCAGATGAGAACTCAAACCATATTTGGTCAATCAACTCCAACCGACCTTCTACATACTGTTTAGTTATTCGGTTTTAAGGGCTTTTCTTGGAATTGATTTGAGCCTTGCTCATTCGGTCATAAAGTTTAATTTGATAGTTCAAAAGTGCCTCCATACTGTTTACAAAATATTGACAGAATTAACACAACAATAAAATTTTCAAAGTTTTTGAGAACTGCAAATATTCAAAATATCCTAAGTCTTTGACAGATGGTATAATTCAAAAAATCTCTGTTTGACAATCGAACAATTTTAAAATTTTACAAGTGTTTGACACTTCGTTCCAAAATCGGGCATAGGTTTCCCGTGTTTACCTTTTTTCGCGAATTATTCTAAGTCCTAAACTACAATTTTGAAAAATTACTCTAAGTCCAAACTACGTTAAAGTCCATATAAATTTCCGAAATATCTAAGTCCAAAGATTCAAAGTTATAAGGTTCAAATTAACTCACAATTTTCCAATGAACACCACACTCACACACTGATGACGCTCGCCACGTCAAAACTTGCTCGTACCGCCGTACGAAATTCTTCAGGAATTACTCCTGCCTGCAGCCACTGCACCTGGGCTGCCGCTCCTCTCCGCTGTGGTCCTGACGCGCGCCACTTCCAGAAGTCCAGCGCCGTCTGAGGTCCTGGTCTTCCTCCAGACCTCTGCTGCACACCACGTTCACGACAGCAATCCACTGCCCGTGATGACGTAGAACTCAAAAATTTCAAGACGCCACTGGCATCCGGCTCGAAGGACCATGAACAAACTCTATGGTCGCTTCCTTGTGGTGCTACTTGGAGACGTAATAAAACTCTGTTGTGAGCTGCATGAATGAATTTATTCTGCTGTCAAAACACCTTATATAAGACAATCGAGAAAAATGCAGTTTCATCGCGATTGAACGCGGTACAACGCCATCTCTTGATATTTATAGTTACTGAATGTATGCCTACTATTACTAACTACTTCAACAAATACTGAGGCGATAAAGAAGGTAGCGCGGGAAAAAACATGACTCATCGTATTTATAATAAATGTTTACGTTATAAATTTTTAATTATACCTTCAAATACCTCGAAACAAAGCTGAAACGTAATATTTTTCGTATAAATAAGATTACTTATCACCATAGAACAAATTTTATAAATACAGGATAAAAAAAATCCTAATAACTACATTTTAGTACATGGGGTCTATTCACAAGACCCACCTTCTAAAAACTAGTCGGAACACCCAACTTTTTTTGGTATCTATGGAGTGCTCATTTTACCGTCTAAATGTTAAAGACTCCCGTCCGCACCGCATAGCTAAATCATCGATTTAAAATCGACTACTCAACCGATCCCCATATGGGGAGAGTAAAACGTGACGCTTACAGTACAGAGAACCCGATATGGGGTCAGTAAGACGCTACGACTGCTGCGAATGTGATAAATAAACCCCATATGGGGAGAGTAAAGGTGAGAGGGAGTAGGAAATATGGAACCTGTGCAACCAAGATAATCCGATTATTATAATTGCTTTCTGGTAACTTTTCTCATATTACTTTCAATGCAATACGTTGGTAGAAAAGTTTACGTATTACACTGCAGACCGCTTGTGATTGGTCGCTGTCGAAAACCGTGGGGGAGGCCTATATTCAGCGGTGGACGTCCTTAAGCTGATAATAAAGATGATGATGATGACATAAATGCATGGTGTAGCATAAGTGTTATTGTATAAGCACCTAAGTGCTATTTAAGTATCCCGTAAACAAACACCTCCACTTAGAGCACTGAAGTTTTTACGGAATTATATCTACACATAAATCCAGCCATCACAATGGAATATGAGTTATAACAACAACAAAGGCTGACCTGAATGACCTCAGAATCAAAACATTCTAGAGGTTACACATTATATTTATTTAGTAAGGACTTTAAAAATGAGCATATTCATGGGCGAAGCAACGCTTAAAAGCAACAATTTGATAAGTCCTAACTGCAAATACATGCCAATTGTACTTAGAAGATAAAATAAAAAACAAAAATTGCTTACGGGCGGGAATCGAACCTGCAACCTTTGGCAAACCGGGCCAACACTTTTTCAATCGAGCTACCGTGCAGACGGTTCAACGACGGTTCCGTTTTTACCATTCGGCTACGAAACCCTAAAAATAGAGCTCCTGGGTCTGAAAAAGCTGTAAAGCTTGGTGATTGTTACCCATCGATTCCTTTCCCTTTTTCCTAAAAAGTTTTAATAACGATTTCTTTAAAGTTAATCCCTCAAGCGTATGTGAACGAGACACAATGCAAATTCTATTGTTATGCGGTTGCCTGCAACCGCTCGGGTGTTGAAGCACTTAGCTATCCTTTGTGGTACGCACATTTCTTTTTTATAACAAAATTGTTAACCTCTAGGAAGTTTCTGCTCTAAATTGTTTTATCTTAGAAAAGGAATGAAAAACTTTATTATGAATCGGAAGCAGGTTTGGAGTTTCTTTACAACAGCAAACACTTTGAACAATTTCCACTCAGCACCGGAAGCAGTAGCTTGGAGGTTCCGAAACTGGAAACACACAAATCTTTTTGAAGTTTTGTTTAGTTCTGCGTCCGGACTCGATAAATTAACACTTTAGTCTCTTCGGTCTAACTATAACTTAACTTTAGTGATTTTACTTAACCTTTTACAGATTTTTAACGCGAACAAAATACCCTACGTTAAATACCTACGGTAATTCATGGCACGTGTAAGCTAATTAGATATATTTCCCTGGTGATGACAGTTCAGACGCATTGTTGACGCCCTAGGCCTCTATATTTAACCAATGTTAACAATAATAATACACTGTATTACAGACATACCTACAACATACAATGTTTTTCATTTCTGAAGAGTTTCGTTCCGTTCAATTTACGTGGCACACTGAAGCGCAGGTAGGCACTTATTGATATAATGGAAACCTTTCTCATAAGAACAGCCGTATTTACTCCCAGTAATGTAACCAAACGCACAATAAGGAAGGATTCAAATCAAAGGGGCCAGGGGTTGCCTGTTGTCTGTTACCGCTGAATACACTCCCAAAAGAACCCCTACTATGTTAGACCATATCTCATAGTGTTCGTTATAACATATTTATTTATTATATCCGTCTTCGTCATAGAAGCTGACATCCTAGCTTGAGTGAAGAAGACAAATTACGGCCCTATGATTAAACAGTATAATCGGCTTTTTGCAAATGTGGAATATACTTCTTATAGAGCGAACAAAATAGGTATCAATCTGAATGAATAATAGAAGACGCAAAAGATTTAATGTATCCTTATTAAATTACAAAAATAACTACAGCTAAAAACATAAAAGAGATATTCCCAAATAAAACAGCGTTATAGAGATACAAAAAAGAGCCCATTCAGAAACTGAGTACGAGTATTATTAAGGTAAATCGTATCACACACAAAAAGCTAGGCAACCTACGGCGCGGTCGTGTTTGGATGGTTGAACATTCGGACTGGTTAAGTGAAGTATTTTTCGAGCATCTCCGTGCTTTGGATGGCACGTAAAGCCGTCGGTCCCGGTTTACTTACATAAGTTGAGCCTAGTCAGAGGTCTTGATAACAACTGACAGCAAGGTAAGTCGCGTGCCTTGCAAACACCCCTCCACCAATCCACACGGAGCTCGCGTGGTGGAGTATAGCAGCAGTGGGACGATACAGGCTAACTTTATTTTATTATTTAGGTAGAAGATATGACCTTGTAACATGAAGGTGAGTCGGTCAATGTGTGTGCCGGCAAGAATCGACGCAACGATGTGAAAAATGCAAACCAGGCGGCCACTCGACGTGAGAAGCTAAGCTATAGAGTTTAAAGCACAAAAAAATCTCAAAACAACTATATATAATGTTTTGAAATGATAACCAAATGAATATTTTATGCTTTTAAGTTACCGTTATTAAATTAAGTCAAAGGAGTGTGTTAACGTCTGTCTTAAATCCCCAAAGCGTTATCCTTCGAATAGCTGACCATAATCGACGCGGCCCGACGTCAGCGCCCCTGTTTACGACATAATTGTAAATTTGGACCGTTATTGTCCATTTACGGACGATATTGTCGCCCTTCACTGCCCTTACATTGCAGATGTTTGCTTGACTTTCTTTGTGGAACAATGTTTACCAACGTTTAATTTAACTTGTCTTAAACCCCAAATAGGAAAATTAGTACCAAATCGGTGTTTGGATTAGCTAGTAACAAACATCCAGTTAGAAGTTCGCGTAAATACTGCAATTCTAGCTTAGCTTAGTTAGAGTTTAATCTGATATTAAGAGTTGGTACATGAATATTCATTAGTTACGTTTCGCTAATCCTATCTAAGGGTCCATCTTTAAGTTTCATGCGTTGGGTTACTAATAAGACTTTGAGGTAGTAAAGTTCTTCTGTCTGCCAACCCTACTGCATCTTTGGAATAGACACCTCAAAAACTTTATTCACTTTCTTACATAGTTTTATTTATAGCCTACAAGATGTATGACACACTTAGCCACTAAGGTTGGATTCGACCAAACATAGGCTCACAAGCGCGTAACTATACGAAGGATAATTTTATTCCTCGATTATGTACTCAAGTCAAAGTCGTTTTTTGACGTCAAATTGTAATAGGAATTACTAAACCCGCATAACAGAACGAATGATTGATCTGTATTATTATCCGGCAAAGCAATGCTGCACCAAAGCAGTATGGTGTGAATCTAAAAATACTGACAAATAAAAATGTCGAATATAATACCGTGGACAAAGTATTAAGCTGACAAAAGTTTTGAATTTGACGAAACATTCTAACGTGACATAAATCATATAGCAAGCGGACGAAATAAGGTTCCACTTGGATTAGCTCTTATTTCACGCAGCACTGAGGGTATAAGGGCTACTTCCATATAAACGCAATTTTCTAGAACTAGATGGAACAATGGAAAATGTTTATACTCTCGGAAAACTAGTAATTGATCGAATTCACCCTAATTAAAATAACAGTGGCGTTCAAAGAGTATGTCAACTGTTTGCTCAGCTCAGCACTCGTACCTATTTCAAAAATATTCTGTCAAACTCAGCATACTAATTGCTTTGACGTGATAACGAGTAAAGAATTAATCAATAAATTTTCCTTACTAATAGCGTCCTCCTTTTAAATCATAAAAATCATTATAACGGAGCAGTTTAAAATGTTGAACCAAATTACTTTGAAATAATTAGTTTTGTTCCAGCTTACTGATACGTAAACCAATATATTTAATAGGAAGTTTGCTTACAATACATCTTGTATCAGCGGCAAGTCACGAAGTTTCCGATATGGTTAACAACCCGACTTCGAGTTACTTCGGAAGCCTGTTTCAACTAAGTTGGTTCAACCTATAAATATTTATAGACGGCTGACGACTGAGCCCAATATGTGTTGTGTTGTGGGTGACTTTGTTGTTGTTTTGATTCAAATAAGGGTGAATGTCGTAGGAATTCTACGTTCAGGTATGTTGATACGAACGAAATATGTTGGAGAAACAAAATAGGCAACTGTATCTTTTGATTTTGTAGTGTACTACGGTCCCCGACTTCGTACGTTTTGAGTTTGCACCCTCACCTCCCGTCGCAGCAGTATTTTGCAACCTTTCTCAATAATTAAGCTATCCAAAAAGAAACTTTTATTGCACTTTGCAATAAAAGTTTCTTTGCAATGGCACCAAAAATCTATAACAGTATCCCTGACTACATTAAAGAATGCAATGCTTATGACACATTTAAAAAGAGGCTAACGACATTTCTAATTGATCATTCCTTTTATTCAATTGATGAATTTCTACAATTGAAATATTAATTTAGATTGTTAGGTACTGATTTCTGCCTGATTGTCCAAAATACTATGGTTTGACATTTTCGTTACCAATTGTAATAAGTATCTAATTTGACATAACTTGAACCTTGTGTATTTGACTAGCCTTAACTTTCTTTGACATTGTGTATTTAATTTATTTTATTTTATTTTTTATTTTACCTATTTGTATGCCAGTATGGCTGATCACAGCATGTACCTTTTTTCACCTTATCTGTAATAACACCATATTTACCTGTGTTTCACAAATATAATTGATTTGATTTGATTTGATTTGATTTGATTTGATCCAAAACAAAAATAATTTTTCAAATCGGTCTAGTATGTCCTGAGATAAGCACGTTCAAACAATCAAAGAAACTCTTCAGCTTCAAAATATAAGTATAGATAAGAATATAAGAATATAAAAGATAGCGTAAAACACTATTGTATTTTTGTCTGACACTGTTGCTTTTTACAAGACCAATTTTAGGCCATTACTTCGTAACAAACAAACAAACCCCTTCACAATGTAAAAATACTGGTACATAAAACAATTCGGTATGAAGGTAGTACCCACAGCAAGAACCATATCTCAAAAATACTCGCGAAAAATATAAAAAATCGTCCTTTTTCCGGTTTTTCTACTGGTGTCGGTGTTTTAAGTAACTATTTAACAACAAATACATGGCGGCAGATTTAAAACCGGCCAAGTGCGAGTCGGACTCGCGTATTGAGGGTTCCGTGCCAACTTTAACTGAATGAGGGGTCCACTTACTTTCCCTTAGCCAAATCACCACAATATTTTTTGACTGGAAAAATAAGTTTGTTTTTTCTTCTTCACTCTCACTTCAATAAATTATAGTTTAAAAAACTAAAAAACCACGCATTTAAAACTGATTGAAATAAAACAATAAATATAAAACTACAGTAATCAATCGAAAATTTCATATTATTAAACAAAAAGCGTGGGGTGCATGTTATGATATCCACAGAATATAGTAAATTTTTGATAAAGTGATTACCACAATCGAAATCAAGCCCCCCACGCTTTTTGTATAATAATATGAATTTTTCAATTGATTACTGTAGTTTTATTTTTATTTTTTTAGTTCAATCAGTTTTAAATACGTGGTTTTTTAGTTTTTTAAACTATAATTTATTTTTCACTCTTTAGTTTGGTCTTGGCGGTCCTTATAAGGATATTGGTATATTGTTCTTAAATTATTGCATTGTCATAGGTCCTTGATACGAGTGCAAAGTTTCAAATTAATCAAATTTCTGGAAATCGGTCAAATTAATGCTCAAAGATTCCATTACATACATACATAAGTACATACGTAGATACAACCCAAGGTAATAAAAGCGTGGTAAAAAAGGAGGAGGTTATCAATTCGACTGTATGTTTTTTTTTGTATCTATGTAACCTCATATCTCAATCATTTGTCAACCGATTCGAAAAAAAATTTTCGCTTACTTAGAGGGTATACCTTCTAGTGTGTCCCATTATTGACAATACGGGATCTGATGATGGAATCTTGGTGTAATCGAGAGGAACCCTCAAATTTTAAAGGCAAGTTTAGTGTTTTTTTACTAGAATCCTAATGTTGACGTGTTGTTACGTCTGACAGTCAACATCTCGTGGAGCTGAGCTGATGGTGGAACTCCTTAACGCTTAAGAGTTTAGTAATTGTAATGACAGTACTTATGACATGTAATTTTAACCTTCTTTAAGAACAGAGTCATAAGTTGCAAATCCCCCCCCCCCCCTCCTTTAATCACTAAAAATAAAGAAATTAAATTAAATTTAAAAGTATTTAAAAGTAAAAACCGACTTCAAAACCAAAATGCACTAAAATGTCTTAAATAAACTCTTGATTCTTAAAAGGAAAGGAAGCCATTTTAGGCAAACAATTTCTTTTTGGAGTCAGTGCCATCACTTTCACCATCAAGCATCATCTATCAGAGCACCGACTCCTAAAAGAAATTGTTTGCCTAAAATGGCTTCCTTTCCTTTCAAGGGTCAAGAGTTTATTTATGACTCTTTAGTGCATTTTGGTTTTGAAGTCGGTTTTTACTTTCTTTATCATAGTGTATGTATGCAGGAAAAAGTTGTATTTGCGTTTGTTGAAAATGTGCTTTGTCTCAAAAACTACCAAATGGTATTATTTTTTTATTTTTTGTATGGGAATTGTAAAGCGGTTAACAGGATACACTTACCTTCCGAGTTTCAACTATGTATTACTAATAGTTTCAGAATAAAGTGTCTGTGAACTCCAGACGCTTTCTCTATATATTAATAACTACAGACAGACAGACAGACAGACTTGACGAAACTATAAGGGTTCCGGTTTTTTGCCATTTGAATACGGAACCCTCAAAAGCCTTTGCAGATTGTGCATAATACCTAAGAATGTTTCATTTACCTTTCCAGCACCTTTATGCACCGTTATGCATTTCTCTTTCATTTGTGCTTCAAAGATGTGAACATCATGAATCATCAACATCTAATAGTCGGGAATATTTTAACAACATTTTGTCAATTTAATCCTCTCGCTCTTCTACTTTTCTTGGTAATGTCTTTTAAAATTGCTTCTTCAGTGAGGAAAGACTGCATAATTAGCATAATTCCATTGTGGTTTTATAAAGTACTTTGAAACGATACCTGTACAGCTATCGTATGTTTTGAGGTTAATTTCCGAAACTCTTTACGTCAAAATTAGATCTATCGCCTGTCAGTCGCGGTTTCGTAGTAGCATTTTTCGACGAATACGTCAAAACAACGAGCTTCGTTTCCGATGTCGGATTCGAAGTGTTATATAGTAAGCAATCCGCCAAACGATAATCGTCTTGTCGGATATCGTTTTTCGTAGTTGACCTACAGATACGCGCACTGAGGTTCCCGTGCCAACTATAACTGAATGAGGGTTCCACTTAGTCAATAAAATACAAAAAAAAAGTTTAAAGCAAATATAACTTTTTTTCGTAGTGTTTGTATGAATAACAAAGTTATGTTTAAGGTTGTTGAATATGAGCTTTAGTTAGTACCGTGCCACTTAGCTATCCTTTGTGTTACGCTCATTTCTTTTTTTAACAAATAAAATTGTTAACCTCTAGTAAGTTTATGCTCTGAATTGTTTTATCTTATAAAAGGAATGAAAAACTTTATTATGAATCGGAAGCAGGTTTGGAGCTACTTTGCAACACCGAAAACTTTTAACAATTTCCACTCAGCACCGGAAGCAGTAGCTTGGAGGATCCGAAACTGGAAACACAAATCTTTTTGAAGTTGTGTTTAGTTCTGCGTCCGGACTCGATGAATTAACGCTTTGGTCTCTTCGGTCTAAACATAACTAAACTTTAGTGATTTTACTTAACCTACAGATTTTTAAAGTGAACAATATACCCTACGTTCAGTACCTACGGTAATTCATGGACCCGTGTAAGATATTTAGATATATTTCCCTGGTGATGACAGTTCAGACGCATTGTTGACAATAATAATACATCGTATTACAGACATACCTACTACATACAATGTTTTTAATTTCTGAGGAGCCGTTCAATTTACGTGGCACACTGAAGCAGGTAGGCACTTATTGATATAATGGAAACCTTCCTCATAAGAACACCCGTATTTACTCCCAGTAATTTAACCAAATGCACAATATGGAAGGATTCAAATCAAAAGGGCCAGGGGTTGCCTGTTGTCTGTTACCGCTGAATACACTCCCAAACGATCCCCTACTATGTTAGACTATAATTATCTCATAGTCTTTTAATAGTTAAGACAAATGTCCGTAAGAACGTATTTATTATTACATCCATCTTCGTCATAGAAGCTTGCATCCCAGCTTAGAAGACAAATAATGCCCTATGATTAAACAGTATGGCAAATAATCGGTATTTTGCAAATGTGGTCACGCTCAATGAAAATTAAACCGATTCGATATCAAAACAATGGTAATGGGATAATACCTCTCGGGCGAACAAAATAGGGATCAATCTGAATGAATAATAGAAGATGCAAAAGATTTAATGTATCCTTATTCAATTACAAAAATAACTACAGGTGAAAACATAGAAGAAATATTCCCAAATAAAAAAACGTTATAGAGGTATAAAATAGAGCCCATTCAAAAACTCAGTACGAGTATTATTAAGGTAATTAGGTAAATCATGTCACAGTGGTAGCAGCGTTTTGGTAGTGGTTCTCAAGTTAAGCAACCCACGGCGTGGTCGTGTTTAGATGGGTGACCATTCCGACTAGTTAAGTGAAGTATATCACGAGCATCTCAGTGCTTCGGAAAGCACGTTAAGCCGTTGGTCCCGGCTTACTTATATCGGTTGAGCCTAGTCAGAGGTCTTATGGGCGGCTTGATAACGTCTGACAGCAAGGTTACTCGCTTGACTTCACCCTCAACCAATCCACACTGAGCCCGCGTAGTGGAGTATGGCAGCAGTGGGACGTTACAGGCTAACTTTACTTTATAATATAGGTGGAGGATATGACCTTGTAACATGAAGGAAAGTCGGTCAATGTATGTGCCGGCAAGAATCAACGCAACGATGTGTTAAATGCAAACCACGCGGCCACTCGACGTGAGACGGAAGCTAAGTTTCACATTTTTTGGAAATATTTCTTTTAAGTTTATTTTTAACAAAACTAATTTGTTGTTGTAGAGGGTCAAGCACATTTTTTTAAAAAACAACTGCATATTATGTTTTGAAATAACAACCAAATAAATATTTTATGCTTTCAAGTAACCGTTATTAAATTAAGTCAAAGGAGTGTGTTAACGTCTGTCTTAAATCCCCAAAGCGTTATCCTTCGAATAGCTGACCATAATCGACGCGGCCCGACGTCAGCGCCCCTGTTTACGACATAATTGTAAATTTGGACCGTTATTGTCCATTTACGGACGATATTGCCGCCCTTCACCGCCCTTAAGCCCTTTGGGGTGATTGAAAGCCAAATAACTGACTCCATGTTTTCGAAAAAGTCCTCTTACATGTTCGAAAACGGCTAAATTTGGACAGAAAACGATATCATTTAGTCATCGGATGGAAAACGTTGCAGTAATTGTTTGCATAACTTTTCAGTAGCAGTGGTATAAGAACTGATGTATGCAAATTGGCTGGCAAAATATCTTGGAGTAAAAAAGATGAGCGGAAGATGTTTATAATGTTTCGAAGTTAACGTGAATACTACTCATTGAAATGAAACACTTTACTATAAAATAATAATGAGTGATTGTAGTTTAATTTTTCATAGCTATGTATGTAATAACAAATAACACCTTAGTCTTACTTGTGACCACAGAGGCTATAAATAAAGCATTCGAAACGTCAGGCGTATATTTTAAATAAACGCGCACGAAATACATCCGTTAGTGTTTCATTTCAATTGTCACGCTATCTCTGAAAAGTATAAGTAAATGACCATACGTAAAACTCAACACGAAAAACTAGACAAACAACAAAACAACATGCATTGTTAGCAGCTAAATTCAGAACTGTAATTACATTGCAGTAGTTTTGCTTGACTTTCTTTGTGGAACAATGTTTACCAACGTTTAATTTAACTTGTCTTAAACCCCAAATAGGAAAATAAGTACCAAATCGGTGTTTGGATTACCTAGTAACAAACATCGAGTTAGAAGTTCCCTTAAATACTGCAAATCTAGCTTAGCTTAGCTACAGTTTAATCTGATATTAAAAGTTGGTACATGAATATTCATTAGTTAAGTTCGCTAATCCTATCTAAGGGTCCATCTTTAAGTTTCATGCGTTGGGTTACTAATATTGACTTTGAGGTAGTAAAGTTCTTCTGTCTGCCAACCCTACTGCATCTTTGGAAAAGACACCTCAAAAACTTTATTTACTTTCTTACATAGTTTTATTTATAGCCTACAAGATGTATGACACACTTAGCCACTAAAGTTGGATTCGACCAAACATAGGCTCACAAGCGCGTAACTATATAATACGAAGAATAATTTTATTCCTCGATAATGTACTCGAACAAGTCAAAGTCGTTTATTGACGTCAAATTGTAATAGGAATTACTAAAACCGCATAACAGAATGAATGATTGTACTTTATTATTTTATTTTACAATTTATTCTGCACCAAAGCAGTATTATGTTAATCTCAAAATACTGTCAAATAAACAATGTCGAATATAATACCGTGGACAAAGTATTGAGCTGCCAAAAGTTTTGAATTTCACAAAACATTCTAATGTGACATAAATTATATGGAAAGTGGACGTCATTACGTTCCACTTGGATTAGCTCTTATTTCACGCAGCACTGAGGATTTAAGGGCTACTTCCGTATAAACGCGATATTCTAGAACAGTAGATGGAACAATGGAAAATGTTTGTAGCCTCGGAAAACTAGTAATTGATCGAATTCACCCTTATTAAAATAACAGTGGCGTTCAAGGAGTAAGTCAACTGTTCGCTCAGCTCAGCAAATACTTCGTTTTACCTATTTCAAAAATATTCTGTCAAACTCAGCATACTAATTGCTTTGACGTGATAACGAGTAAAGAATTAATCAATAAATTTTCCTTACTAATAGCGTACTCCTTTTAAATCATAAAAATCATTATAACGGAGCAGTTTAAAATGTTGAACCAAATTACTTTGAAATAATTAGTTTTGTTCCAGCTTACTGATACGTAAACCAATATATTTAATAGGAAGTTTGCTTATTGTGAAAGGGTGCTCCGTAAGTATGTGGCGAAGGTAAAAGTTAAATGAGGTCCAAATCAGTAATGTCCTTTATTTTACGAATGATCTACTTTTATACAAAACTAGAGCATTTTAGAGGAAGGACGAACACATACATCTGTTTCACTCAAAATAAAAATACTTAATTTGTAGGGTATACTGAAACAATTATTTATCATCTACCTTCTTCGTACTTAACATTGTGGGCTTCAGTAGATCAGTGCGCTCCCACAGTCCGGCGCAGGTCGTGGTTCTATGCGAACGTATGTCACGTGATGTCGCCACATAGCACCCCCTCAAGCGAAGCGTACGACTGGTTTCACTATTCTTCCGGATCGTGTTTGTTTCATTGTTGCAGTGTTCGAAGAAGTCTTCGTGTTCGTCTTCATTGTGCTAGTGCTGCCATAGGAATCGTCTTCTTTCAATGTGTATGCATGTTTCAGCCGGTCAATGGATACGTTGACTTCACGCTCGGGAAGTTGTATTCGAAACACTTTGTCATCGCGCCGTAGTACTGGATACGGCCCTTCGTATGGAGCTTGCAGTGATTTACGGCCGGAATCAATGCGCAGGAAAACACTTTCGCAGGATTGGAGATCTTTGTGCACGAATGTTTTAGTGTTTTGCCGTTGCGATTCTGACGACTTGAACTCGTTGATAGTTTGACGTAGTTGATCGACGAAAGTATAGTCCATTGGTTGTTGTGAGGTCATCGGGGTGTTTATATTGAAAAAATCCGCCGGTAGTCTTAGGCTAGATCCGTAGGTTAACTGTGCAGCGCTTACTCCGGTGTCGTTTCTTGTAGCGGCTCGTAGGCCTAGTAAGACAGTGGACAAGGCGTCTAACCATTTAGAGTTGCGGTTTTGCAGGTTTGCTGTTAGTGCTGTTTTGAGTGATCGGTGCCAACGTTCAACGATTCCGTTGCATTGCGGGTGGTAGGCAGTTGTTCTTGTTTTATCGATGCCAAGCAGTTTTGTTAAGTTGGTGAACAGCTGGCTTTCGAACTGTCGTCCCTGATCACTCGTCAGCGTGGAAGGACAGCCAAAGCGAGCGATCCAGTCTCCATAAACGTGTCTTGCGATTGTTTCTGCTGTTATATTGTGAAGAGGTATAGCCTCAGGCCATCGAGTTTTCCTGTCGATCATTGTAAGTAGGTATCTGTGACCATGTTGTGATGGAGGTAACGGCCCGACGATGTCAACATGTAAATGTTGAAATCTGTCTGCTTGTTGAAACGTAGAAAAGCTGCTGCTCGTGTGTCTTTGTATCTTAGTCCGTTGACATGGTATACACGCTCTGGTCCAGTTACTGATGTCAACATTCATTGAAGGCCAGAAGTATTTTTCAGTAAGCATCTTCCGTGTCGTGCGAATGCCTGCATGACTTAAGTTGTGAACGGCGTTGAATGCTATACGACGAAAGTCTTGAGGTAAATATGGTCTGATGTTTGCAGTTGATATTTCACAGTATATTTTGTTGTCGGTACCGGTTAGTAGAATTTTCTTAAAATGCAGATGGCTTTGTTTCGTCATTGATTGCAAGTTTTTATCGTTTTCTAGAGCCATAGCAAGTTGTTCGTAGTTCAACTCAGGTACTCGGACAGTTTATTTCTTCGATGCGCGAGAGTGAATCGGCAACAGTGTTCTCGCTCCCACTTATGTGACGTATGTCGCTCGTGAACTCGCTGATAAATAAGAGTTGGCGGGTGCGACGTGGAGTTTCAGTGTCCGATGTTTTCTTGCGCAGAGCGAACGTGATAGGCTTGTGATCTGTGTAGATAATTAGTTGTCTGCCTTCAAACATTTTACGAAAATGTTTGACTGCCATGTAGATGGATAGCAGTTCTAGGTCATACGTTGAGTATCGCTGCTGGGTGTCCGAAAACTTCTTGGAAAAGTAGCCCAGTGGTTGCCACTTGCCGTTTTGATATTGCTGCAGTACGGCTCCGGCACATATGTTAGATGCGTCACACATTAGGGCGATTGGCGCGTCGAGTGACGGGTGCGCGAGTAAAGCTGCGTTTTGTAGGCTAACTTTACAGGCTTCGAATGCTTCTATCGCTTGTGTAGTCCAGGTGATCTGTGTTTTATCTTTGCGTTTACTATCGTGTAGATACGCGTTCAGTGGAGCTTGTATAGATGCGGCGTGTGGAAGTGCATCTCTGAAGAAATTGACGGCGCCAAGGAATCGTCGCAGTTCTTCGATTGTGTGCGGCCGTGGAAACGACTTGATTGCGCTGACCTTGTCTTCGGGTGGTTTGATGCCATGTTGCGATACTGTATAGCCGAGAAACTTGACTTCTGGTACTCCCAGTGTGCACTTGGCAGGATTTATAGTGATTCCGTATTCATTTAGCTTGCTAAGAACAGTGCGTAGGTGTTGTATGTGCGATTCTTCATTTTCTGAGCTTATTAAAACGTCATCAATGAACGGATAGATGTAATTTAGGCCTTGTAGCACTTGGTGGATGAACCGTTGGAAGGTTTGTCCAGCGTTCTTCAGTCCTGGGCACATTCTCGGAAATTCGTATAGTCCGAATGGTGTTATGATTGCCGTTTTCTCAATGTGGTCGCTGAATACTGGCAATTGTTGATACGCTCTGTTCAAATCGATGGTGGAGAAGATTTTCTTTCCATTCAGCTGGTAGGTAAAATCTTTCAGGCGTGGTTTCGGGGTAGCAGTCAGGTTTGGTTATCGCATTTAGCCGCCTGTAGTCTCCACAGACTCTGATGTCGCCGTTCTTTTTGGGTACTACGTGAAGTGCGCTAGCCCAAGGGCTTTTGCTAGGTCGGCATAGGCCCTGCTCCATCATGACTTCAAATTCTTTCTTTACAGTAGCGTAGCAATGAGGTGGTATTGGTCTTGCTTTGCAGTACAACGGCGGGCCACTGGTCTCGATATAGTGTTCGACGCTGTGTTTTGGTGTTTCTTTAATTGTAGACAGCCGGGTAATATCAGGAAATTCTGCCAGTATTTAATGATATTTGTGGTTGCAGTCGATGCTCCTGATTGTTGATGTGGGGTAGGTAGAAATCGATGTCTTCACTGATAAATTCGTGACTTTATCTGTGAGGCGTCTACCCACGATGTCGACAAGTATTTTGTGGTGTTTTAGAAAGTCAGCGCCTATAATCGGCTTACTGACTGCTGCGATGATAAAGTTCCAGCGGAATGGACGACGTAGGCCCAAGTCTAACTCTAGCGTCTTTTCTCCATAGGTAGGTATAGTAGAGTTGTTGGCCGCGTACAAAGTGAACTTAGTCGGTTTCATTTGCTGGCCAGTCCTATTCGGAATTACAGAGATATTCGCACCGGTATCGATGAGAAATATTAACTTGCTTTTCTTGTCGGTAACGAAAAGACGGTGTGAGTATTCTGATGCGCTGGTACCCGTCTCTGCCAACGCTCTCTCTAGTTTTCCGATGTGCTTTTCTTCAAGTACAGTTCTCTGCACATTTTTTAGCGTTTTGACCGAACTTATGGTGATAGTAGCAATATGGTGAGTTGCTGGGCGTACGGCTTCTATTGACTGACTGGTTGCGGTTGTTTGATGGAGATGCTTGCCTGTTCTGCCTCTGATTCCGGTTGCGGTAGGGCAAAGGTCCACGTTGGTGATTGCTCGTGACAAGTTGAGTAATTGCCTTTGTTAGTTTGTCAATCTTATCTTCCAGCGTACGTGAGTATTTCGATGATGAAGCCTGTTGGTAGTCGATAGCACATGCTTCAGGTTGAGACGAAGCTGTCTGCTTAGGGCGTTGATGAATAGCAGATATTTCACGCTGTGAGTGTTGATCCATCATCTTATCAGCCATAAGTGCAACTTCGCTGAGACTAGTCTTTTCGCTGATAGCTATTATAGAGCTTATAAAGTTTGGCAGTTGGTTGAGCCACATTCCTCGTAGCGTGATGGTAGATAGATGATCGCCGGCCAGGTTCTGCATGCGTCTCAAAAGCTGTGATGGCTTTAAATCGCCAAGTTCCATGCCGGCTATGACGCGTTGGACGTTTTTCTGTTCGGAGTCTTCATAAACTTGCAGAAGGCGCTGTTTGATAGCCAAGTACTTGTTTTCCTCAGGTGGTCGCAGTAAAATGTCGTATATTTCGTCGACGTCCTGGCGTTCTAGTTGTCCTAGTACAAGCTCGTACATTGCTTGGTCTCCTTTCTTCTGCGACTGCATAATAGCTTCAAAATGTGCGAACCAGCCTCTCATTTTGTCTCGCCATATAGGTGGTATACGAAGGCCGACCGAAACTCCCGATAGTTCTGGCTGCTCTTGCATCACAGAGATAACCGTAGGTGGCACGACGGGTGTAGAGTCGTGTGATTCTCCTGCCTCGTTGTTGACCATGATGATTAAATGTATTCTAGCTGGACCTGGATTGCTGTTCAACTCAGTCGGGGTCACCAATGTGAAAGGGTGCTCCGTAAGTATGTGGCGAAGGTAAAAGTTAAACGAGGTCCAAATCAGTAATGTCCTTTATTTTAGGAATGATCTACTTTTATACAAAACTAGAGCATTTTAGAGGAAGGACGAACACATACATCTGTTTCACTCAACATAAAAATACATAATTTGTAGGGTATACAGAAACAATTATTTATCATCTACCTTCTTCGTACTTAACATTGTGGGCTTCAGTAGATCAGTGCGCTCCCACAGTCCGGCGCAGGTCGTGGTACTATGCGAACGTATGTCACGTGATGTCGCCACACTTATAATACCTCTTGTATCAGCGGCAAGTTACGAAGTTTCCGATATGGTTAACAATCCGACTTCGAGTTACTTCGGAAGCCTGTTTCAATTGACTTGATTCAACCTATAAATATTTATAGAAAGCTGACGACTGAGCCCAATATGTGTTGTGTTGTGGGTGACTTTGTTGTTGTTTTGATTCAAATAAGGGTGAATGTCGTAAGAATTTACGTTCAGGTATTTTGATATGAACGACAAATACATAATTGGAGAAACAAAATAGATAACTATATTTTTTTGTTTTTATAGTGTACTACGGTCCCCGACTTCGTCCGTTTTGAGTTTGCTCCCACAACTCCCGTCGCACATCTCAATAATTAAGCTATCCATAGCAAAAATAATTTTTCAAATCGATCTAGTAGGTCCTGAGATAAGCATGTTCAATCAAACAACCAAACTCTTCAGCTTCATATTATAAGTATAGATAGATAGAGCTTAAGACGCTTCTTGTATATTTTTTCTGACACTGTTGCTTTTTACAAAAGCCATTTTAGGCCATTCCTTCGCAACAAACAAACAAACTGCTTCAAAATGTAAAATACTGGTACCTACATAAAACAATTCGATATGAAGGTTGTACCCACAGCAAGAACCATATGTCAAAAATACTCGCGAAAAATAGAATAAAAAAAACGTCATTTTTTTGGTTTCTCTACTTGAGACGGCGTTTTAGTAACTATTTACCAAAAAATACATGACAGCAGATTTAAAAACCAGCCAAGTGCGAGTCGGATTCGCGTATTGAGGGTTCCGTGACAACTTTAACTGAATGAGGGTCCACTTACTTTCGCTTAGTCAAATTACCACAATATTTCTTAACTGGAAAAATAACTTTGTTTTTATAGTGTATGTATGCAGGACAAAGTTGTATTTGCGGTTGTTGAAAATGTGCTGACTTAAAAACTACCAAATGGTATTATTTTTTGTTTTTTTGGTATGGGAATTGTAAATCGGTTAAAGGGATAAACCTACCTACCGATTTTCAACTGTGTTGCACTATTAGTTTCAGAATAAAGTGTCTGTGAACTCCGAACGTACAGTCAGGCATACAGACAGATTTGACGAAACCTTAAGGGTTTTTTTGCCATTTGGATACGAAAGCCTCCAAAAACCTTTGCAGATTGTGCATAATACCTAAGGTTATTTTATTTACCTTTCCAACACTATTAGCACATAAATATTCCAAACAGTAGGAGTCTAGCCAAGTCTGTAAGACTTTATGGAAAACAACTTTTTAATACTTTGAAAAAAGCACTTATGTATTACCATAGTTAGGCACTTAATTGTTAAGCCATTGCCATTTCAAACAGACATTAACTTTGCTTGATGTAGTGGTACCGTGAATAAATAACTTGTGTGGCTCAACTCAAAACAGTTCCGGCCGCAGCTGACAGTGACACGTTACTAGTTTCTATTTCGACGACGCACGTGAGTTAAAATTAAAGTTTCGCAAACAGAAGTTCGGCTCATTAAAAATTCTGTGTGAGTTAAATGTGAAGCTGGAGTTTATTTCAAACAGTTGCTAATCAAAAGCATATGGAATAAAAAAAATATTACTATTAATTAACATGCCACAAAAACATGAAAACGTATTTTTTCGTCATAGTTTTATATAGTTTTAAGATGTAGAAAAGTCATGAGATGAAGAAAGAAATGCTTTTCTAGCCTAAGGAGCGGACCTCACTGTTCGTAATGATGAGTCCTTGTAATACATATGTTATATATGTGTACTTACCTATTAAGAGTGTTTGAACTTGGGCTTTTGTTATAAAATAAAAACTCGCCACTGACTTCATACTATTTATTTTAACTTATAACGTAATAAAAATAGACTTGTCGAAATACTTGCACTTCTCTAAGATTCGCACAATTATTTAGTTTTATACTTTGTACTGGTGAAATTTTGAACTAACTTCCAGACCAGTGACATTTTTGAGTAAACCCTGGCCTTATCGCGATCTAACTTACGTATTACCACATCTATTGCTATTAGTTTTGTTTGTATCGGCAAATAGTGTTCTTTAGTTTTTATAAAATAGTTCTTCTGACTTAATCTTTGTTTGCGTTAATCTATCTGACATACCTGTCGGTGTATATTATTTTCTTAAAGTTCTTTTCTAAAGTCTATGTGACCAGCGCCTATCCGCATAGATTATTTTCTGTATTTTAATAACATTCGATTTACAAATTAACTTTTTAGTTCTTTTCTAAAACAAATGTGACCAGAACCTGCCAGGAACTAGTAGATTGTTATACAAGGGGAGAAAGTGACCCGTGTCACTCGAGATGTTTTTGGCGCTCGAACGGAGTGAGAGCGCTAATATTCGAGAGTGAAATGGGTGCTTTCACCCGAGTTAAACATACTAGTTTTCATTTCGACTGCGAGGAAACATAAATAAATTCAGCTGTGTGATTGTGACGATGATGAGATATCATGTTGTTTGGCGAGACATGAAACGTCAAGTTTTTCTACACATATCAGTTTGTTAAAACATACGATTAGAAGGACAGTAACGGCACGAAAGACAACAGAGTAGGTACATAAAAAGCGAACGATGTGAAATATTTCAAATCATTGTTAAAAATATCGATCGATTTTTTCTCACATACAATAATAATAGTAGATGAATGCAACCTTAAACTTGTCACCAAAACTACCACAGGTTATGTCAAATTCCAGGTTCAATTTTGCCTCATGAGATAGCGCTATGAGTGACAGCTAAAGGTGGGAGTGAGTAAGAAAATTAATGAACAACAAAATCGTGGCAAGTCGCTTTCACCTGCTTAATAATCTGTGCAATAATCGACCGAACTAAAAATATATATCGACAAAGACGGACAAAATATGACAATTTAAAATGAAAAAAAAAAGTGTCACTTTTTATGGCGGGCGACCATATATTACATTTGTAGATTTTAAATTGATAAAAATTAGAGCAATTGTAAATTTTTAAAATCAGTGACCACAATAAACATGCTTTTAATGTTTAGCTAATCATAAAAATATAGAAAGCTTTTTTGTTTTAATAATATTCTATATATATTAATGACTAAATTATCTTTAACTGCGTGTCTAATCGTAGCAATTAAAACTAAATTATTTTCCACCCTAGAATGGAAAAGCTATTTTCCACCCGTCTAAGTTAAGTCACCGTTAAGTCTAATTTATTTTTAATTGTTTTGATTTATCTATTATAATATTATATAGCTGAAGAGTTTGTTTGTTTGTTTGAACGCGCTAATCTCAGGAACTACTGGACCGATTTGAAAAAATATATGTGTTGCACAGCTTATTTATCGAGGAAAACTGCTCTTTACATCATTTCATTTCAATAAATATCTTAGAAGCTATCACAGTTTTAAAATAACTCCGCACCAAAATAATTTTCGCAGCCTAAGTACAACACGCGCTTGCGCTAACCGCTATGGTTTATGGCCTCTTACTTTCAACGAACTTAAGTGTTTTGGGTTCAAATATTTTACAGGAAATCCAAAATTACCAAATTACCGCTAGTACCTAAAGTGTGTTTATTTTTCTTGTCGAATATTGTAGACAATCTTGACATTCCTTTTTACCGAAATAATACATTTGTATTCTTTGTATGTTTATTATTCTTTTGCTTATGTATCCTATTATATATTTGTGTAATATTAGTATGTATGTTTATGTTAGTGCATTTTACTTCTTTTTCTTACCACTCTTCTAACATATTATTAATATTCCGCCACTTATTAAACTCTCTGCATTACCAGGTGGTTGACTGGTAGAGAATGCCACTAGGCATCAAGTCCGCCAATCGTACAACTTACAGTGCAATAAAGTTTAAATAATAATAATAATTTTAAAGTAAGATAAACACAGTAATTCATGGTTTAGCACTGGTTAAATCAAACAGTAAATGTATGTTATTCACTTAAATTATTTTTAAATGTATAAAAAAATATTAAATATAAAATTATGACTAGCAAAGAAAAATGGTCTTTGCATAAAACTGTTATCATTTTGCCCAACCTTCCTGTGACAATAGAACGTAGCAAGCGCATACCGCACGAGAATGGGTCATCCAATCACAATATCGTTGATAACAGCGTCAGATGAAAACGCAAAAAAATGGTACTCTTTATTGACCTTAAGCCCCGTTATCGAAGGTAGACCAAAAATCCCGCATTGCTGTAACACCGCTATTTCGGAGATAATAGAATAGTTTAGATGCGCCTTAACATGGATTTCGTAGCCCAACAAAAACAGGCCACTTTTTTACCGATTTCAAAAAAAAAACGTTGACTATTCGTATATTGTATATGACATCGTTGTCATTTGATAATATCTGAGTATGTGGTTCTATTGAGGCTTAAAAACGGCTGCAAATTTTTGTAAGTGTATGTTTGTCCACGGATTTTTCTAAAACGTGAATTCGTAACGAGATGTTTCATTATTCATTTGAACAAGTAGGTAAGTATATTCCAACTGACGGTACTAAATTTTATTTTTGAACTGGGTTTTTAACAGCCAACTTTGATTTCATAATGATTTCATCATCATCATTATCAGACAAAGGATGTCAACTGCTGAACATAGGCCTGCCCCACAGCTTTCCACAGACCCGACCGATCACAAGCGGTCTCCATCCAGTGTGATCCCGCGATGTTAACACGGTCCCACGCTGCGCTTTTGGTCGAAAGGTCTCCAATCTAGAACTTTTCTGCCCCAACGGCCATCAGTTCTTCGCGCTATGTGCCCTGCCCACTGCCACTTGAGCTTACTGATTCGTAGGGATATGTCCGTTACTTTAGTTCTTTTACGTATCTCCTCGTTTCTGATCACTCTCGATCTCTCTCATTCGATCTCGTAGAGGAACACCGAGATCGAATTCATAGAGATTTAAATATAATAAACTTCATAGTAAAATCAAATCAAAACTTGTCTTCCCTTTAATAGTCTAGATAGAAAGTAACCGACTGTCTATTTGAACATACTCAACGTTGTGTATTTTTATTGATATAATTAAGGTTGCATTAATCTGACCGCAAAATATTTGTACTAGAATAAACTAGTTGGCTGTTCTTGCTAGGCACTCTGCAAAGCCTAAATGCTTCGCAACGCAAAGACAATCTCGCGCCCAAAGCCGGGATAATCACGGGCCCAAGTGTCCGTATTTCGACTGCAGCCGCTTCCGAAGCCGTTTATGTAATTTGGACGGGTCCACTTTTTTATGCCGAGACTTAGAGTGAAATAAGAATACGATCCCATCATGCTTTTTTAACTTTGATGACATCCCTTCGATTGTCTATATTGAATTCTTATCTATATTTATTTATCCTTCGATCATTTTTCATGCTTACATAGTTTTGTGATACCTGCAATCCCTTTTATTGTTGTGTCATGATTTTATAAGTATAAACGGGTTCAAATCCCACAATGGGCATATGTTTGTGTGATTAGCGTGAATATTTGTACCTTCATGGATGTCATATGTATTAAAGAATATATGGAAGACGCCTTCGTCATGATCGTCGTCTGGTACTTCGCAACACAAGGAAAAAAAATCTTAATCACGAAACCGGATAATTGGTATTTTGTTTGGCGCATATTTATTATTTTTTATTAACTTATTTATATAGTACACTTTTAATATACCATGTACATAACTATTGTGGTAATTGAAGTTGCAAAGCTGATTTTTCTATTAATTCTTGTATAGTTGCATGTAAACACTAAGCCACAATTCACGGGCCTTTTTTTTTAACATCAGGAAATGCAGATTACGCACCGTACCTCTCCGTCGGGGAACGGAGGGGCGTGTGTGGGACTCCTCCGGATTCGCCCCCGGGCATACCCACTAAAACCTGACGACGCCCGCCGTGTTTGTTTGCTGTGACAGCAGGGGCCGCGGTGTCTCAACAGTCCCACGGCCCTTGCCAGCAACAACGTCCACCCTCTAGCAGGAGGGCGGGTCTCCACGGAGTGGGGTGATCTCACTCCAGTCGGCACACTGGCGCTTCAGGAGGATCCCTGGTGATTGGACAGAGGTGTCCCTACACCGTCTATCCGAGACCCTCCCGACGAGGCGATCCACGCCCGACGGCAAATGCACGCCGAGCTCGCCCAGAGGACCAAAGTCCTGGGACATCCCCTGCCTCCTCTGCTTAACCAGAGGGGTGCCGGGAGTCAAACAACTTATAGTGAGCCGCCGCTCGATGCGAGACAGATGCGACTCACTAGTGCCACTGCCGCCTGATACGGGAACAGACGCAGCGGCACTCTCCACGGAGCATCTTGGCTTCACCCGCCGCTGGATGGCGAAAGGCTACTGAGCCCCCACGCCACGACAAGGCGTGCTCCATTCGAGGGGGACAACTCACGGGCCTAATGCAACCGAAGATGGATTGACAAAGTACAGGCGACAAACAGAGCAATTAATACGTGCAAGTCCCTGCGTCTAGCACTATTTGGGTGCACACAGTTGAAGGGATCACACGCTGCACTCAGAGCGGCACTAACTATGCTCTAAACCCAGATTAGCGTTGGTTTAGTGCCACCGCGGAATGGGTTAGTGTTACGGCTATTGATTCAGTAACGCAGTCGGTGATTCCAATTTATTGTTATTCATTTAAGCGTCAGTGGTTACAGATATAAAGGGTTTTAGAACAATACATACCTATTTGTAAAACGACTGAAATAATATATAGCTTTTTTATTTTTATTTGCGTAATATCATCCTTAATCACGATATAAAAATACATTTAAAATGATTCGAGAAAAACGCTTGCAAATAATTGTCTTTTCATATCACACGTATTTAGACGTGGCCTGTAATATCTTTATCTTTTTAGGGTTCCGTACCTCAAAAGGAAAAAACGGAACCCTTATAGGATCACTTTGTTGTCCGTCTGTCCGTCCGTCCGTCCGTCTGTCAAGACCCTTTTTCTCAGGAACGCGTGAAGGTATGAAGCTGAAATTTATATCAATTACTCAGGTCTACTGTCCCTTGAAGCTGTGAAAAAATCAAACTTCTAAGCCAACGCAATCAAAAGATACAGCCGTTTATGCCGCAAATTTTCGACACTTGCAAGGGAATCAAAACCTACAGGGTGCTTTCCGTGAACTCAGAATCTTGAAATTTGGTACGAAGCAACGTCTTATAGCATAGATAAAGGAAATATTACGAAAACCATAAATTTTTAGTTACATCACATAATATATATTTTTTTAATAATTTTAAACTTACTACCCATTTCCTCATAAACGCGTAGAGGTATTAAATTGAAATTCATACCAAATACTCAGGTCTATAATACCTTTAAGCTGTAATAAAATCAAATTTCTATGTCAACGCAATCAAAAGAAACAGCAATTTCAGCTGCATATTTTGAAACTCGCAAGTACTCGCAAGGGAATCAAAACCTAAAGGGTACTTCCAGTCGACCTAGAATCTTGAAATTTGGCATAAAGCAACGTTTTATAGCACACAAAAAGGAAAAATTCCGAAAACCTTAAATTTTTAGTTACATTACAAAATATATATTTTTTAATAAATATAAACTTATTACTTTTTTCCTCATGAACGCGTAGAGCTATCAAGTTGAAATTCATATCAAATACTTAGATCTAATTGCCTTTAACCCGTGAAAAAAAAAACTAAGTCAACGCAAAAACGCAACTTTGTAAACCTTGCAGGTTTGTACGGAACCCTCGGTGCGCGAGTCCGACTCGCACTTGGCCGGTTTTTTTATGTCATTTTAGTACCACAGATAAATTACTTTTATGTCTATACTTACTACCCAAAATGTGTTGGTAAATCACGGTAAACAAACTTGTTAATCTTTATATGTCAAATTTGACATCTGTCAATAATGTCAATTCCTCTTGTCTATGATTTTTCTCTTTGTACTTGTACTTTACGTGTCTGCTGTTCTGTGCTACGCAATAAAAACAATCGGCAATTAATAAACCAATCGTTCATGTGTTTCACCCATAACCCATCAAAATGAGTTCACTTTATAAACATCTACCCTATTTGACACTATATTTTAAACTGTATTCATACGAAGCTCATCATTATTGTGGTTGTTGTCGACCGATTGATGTGTGATGTAACACATCCCATAGTAGTGTGTAACACCTAATTTAACACAACATACGAGCATATACCGGATGTTAGCATTCAAATTTGTGGTGCGCAGTGGTCATTGAAATAAATAAACTGAGTACTTCCAATATTGTTTTGACAAACTTTGTTGCGGTTTCGAGCTTTAATTTACGACGGAAATATTGTAAACCAGCACAAACAGTAAATATAATTAACTCCGAATAGAGGCTACTCCCGCAAACAAGGAAGCTTCCGTAATCCTCGCGATTGTCAGACACTTGCGGACTGTAGCTTTGAATAACTTAATTATGCTGTGAGATGTCATACATCCGCAACTTTAGCCAGTTGCATCGCTATTTTTGAAAACACTTACTCAAACAACATAGTAAAGGTAACATTAACTTTAATAAATTAAAAACCGACTTCAAAACCAAAATGCACTAAAAAGTCTTAAATAAACTTTTCACCCTTGAAAAGAAAAGTCGGTGCCCTGATTGCTGATGCTTGATGGCCAATGTGATGGCACTGACTCCAAAAAGAAATTGTTTGCCTAAAATGGCTTCCTTTCCTTTCAAGGGTTAAAAGTTTATTTAAAATTTTTTAGTGCATTTTGGTATTGAGGTCGGTTTTTACATTTTAAAAGTTAATTTTATTTCTTAATTTTTAGTGATTACAGGAGAGGGGGGGGGGGAGAAGTTGCACTTAATGACTATGTTCTTTAAAAAGCCACAAATTACCTATCATAAGTTCTGTCATTATTATTACTGAACTCCTAAGCGTTAAGGAGTTCCACCATCAGCTCAGCTCCACAAAATGTTGATCATCAGACGTAACAACACGTCAACATTAAGATTCTAGTAAAAAAAACACAATGTGCCCTTAAAATTTAAGGGTTTTCCTCGATTACACCAAGATCCTATCATCAGATCCTAAATTGGCAAAAATGGGACCAACTAGAAGGTATACCCTCTAGGTAGACGAAAACATTTTCCGAATCGGTCGACAAATAGATACAAAAAAAAACATACAGTCGAATTGATAACCTCCTCCTTTTTTGAAACGTAATACGGTGCTTTTGACTTTGTGCTATTCATTTTCATGGCACTAGTACATATTTATTCCTGAGAAAAAGCTTTGTAAGCAAAATGTTGATTTAGGATTTGGAAATGAAGAAAGCTCGATACTTGCATTTCGAATAGTAGAACCAACATTAACACCATTAATTTCAGCGTTTTCGTGCAACACGGCACGACATTGGTCTAGTAGTTCCTGAGATTAGCGCTTTCAAATAAACTCTTCATCTTTATAATATTAGTATAGATGATATAGCTCAATGTAGATTGAATAGAAAAAATAACAGACAGAAGTAAGTAAAATTACTTAATGATGAGTTGGTTGTATAGTAAATAATATGCAGGTTCGCTCTGTGAATTTCTAATAGCAGTGGCACAACCTGACAGAGTCCTGATTTTGTAGCACTAGGTTAATAAAGGTACTCTTAACTAATGCATACGATTGAAGTAACTTCACGAAAATGCGCTCTATTTTCTTCTGACATAAAGTGTCTCATTCAGACTGTTAAAGTAATCCGTTCCCATAACTCAAGTCACAGCGCAGTATCACGTCAGGACGATGCATCGTTTCACAGCAAAATAATAAGTGATACGGCCGTAACAAACGCAAAATCTCCGATGGATTGTAAGCGCATCATAATGGAGAGCTCGCTGGCGGCGCGCCAACAGCTGTGTCGAATACAACACTTTGCTTGATATGACAATTATTATATTAATTAAGGACCTGACAGATATACTGTTTTTTTGATCAAGGTGAGTTGATTGCAAACCGTATCTCATTTAATTTGGGAGCAGATATTAAAACGCTGCATGTGTGACATATTCTTTGCAGTTTAACCGCATCATTGAATGTTTTTAACACTCACATTGTCATATTTTATATTCATAAAGATGAAATAAGAAACCAAAAAATTTTCCCCGCCTGTGCGCAAATTTTTGGTTTCTTATTTCATCTTTACGCAATTTCGAACTTTAAAACGTCACAGATTTAAAAATAGATCTTTTTAAAGATTCGCTTTAGAAGCCAGTTCTATAAATCAAATAAATATGAAGTCTGTTTAATTTTTTTAAATGTGCGAAGAGTCAACATGCAACAGTTGATTAAGGCTTAACTATCAATAAATTACAGTATAAATAACTCTAATCGGCGGCGACACCGCGGTACTGCTGCGGCACAGCCAAATAATAAGGCTAACGGGTATTTGGCTCATTCCGCGAGCAGATTTAGCGATACGAGTTGTTAGCCGCATTGCCCGCTTAGCCAGTCGGTTTGAACTGAAATCCAAACCTTTGTTTAAGTGAGTTACCTGGACTTAGTAAATTTAAACTAAATCTGTTGTTTTATAATAGGCCAGTTTTCAAAATGAAGTAATGACCGTCATAAAAATGGAAGTGTTAAATTCCTTTTTAGGGGCGAGGGTGTTTGCCCCTAGTTGTATGCAGAAGGTGTATGGACGAAATGATAACACGCAAGATCGGTAATAAAATACGCGCGAGCCGATAGGTACAGTAGGCGGGCGAGTGGCGTGCGCTCCGCGTATTAGCTATGTTCGGACTGATAGCGGCTCCAGTATAGTGCCGCCGCTGTGACGCGCAGCTTGGACTGCCGTAAGCGGCGACTCCATTAGATCGCGCCGCGATAGCTACGCGCGCGCGATAAATTGTTATATGTAATATAATTTCAACTTGGTAGCTACGCGTAAGTTAGTTAGTTTGTAAGTGTAGTTGTAATTAGTTAGTAAGTGTATTGTAATAAGTAGGTTAGTTCTTATGTAAATAGTGTAAATATATGATTTATATGTAATATAAAGATCTTATGAGAACTTTATATTACAAGCTATGTTTATTATAATAGGTATATCTAAATAATTCTAACTAAGTAAATACTGTGATGATTTTTGTATTTAGACTCAATCAGTAGCCCTGTTGTAATCTAAACTCATTATAATAACAGTTAAAGTTATTTCTATAAAAACGAGTATTGTTACTTTATCGAATAACGTTATCGCTATTAAAAAGATGCAACACTGGCTGCCCCTTCCCTTCTTATTTTCTGGCTTGCGTAGTGCAATCGAGAGGCGAGTCAGTCTAGTACTGACCGCCGAAGCGAAAGGTTGGTGGAAGGAACCTATGTTAAAATGTATTTATAATTATTAATGTGGCTAGAGATAGTGATTTGTATCATAGATAAGTGCGTTGATCGAATAAAGAACTTTATAAACTCAAGCGAGTTTGATTCACGACACGTCGGAAGTGGAAGAGGAAACCTTCAGCTCACAAAGGGTACGTACGTACTATTATTATTATTTTTATACTATACGAATATAAGAATATTTTATTATACTTTATTTGTTAATCGCTTATGAATAAGTTTACGTAAAGTAACAAGCTTTTCCTTAAAATTGATCAGTTTGTTGGGATAGTATTCTGCTATGGTAAGTAGACTGTAGCGATACTATCCTGATAAAATTGTGTTAAGTTTCTAACTGACCATTTGGTCAAGGCTACTCCTTGATAATGTTCAGTGGATACGAGACACGAGTACGTGCAACTAAATAGCTAAATATAATAAATGACCTCAGTAGTTCCTCCATCCGAATAGGAAATACGAAAAGAAATAGGTATTAAATATTATCATGTCATTGCCTATTGTAGGTAGCTATGTTTAGTAGATTGAGAATAACCGTTCAACCTGCAACTGTTCTAGGGCTAATATTTTTGTGTTCATAAATGATTATACCTACAATAAAAAAAATCTTTATTTCAGACTTTGCATTCATAATTTGTTAACAGACTTATAAACTATGTTAGTGAGTTCAACAATTGTGTGTTTTTAATCAATTGTGTTAAATTTCAACCAATTCAATCCAATTTAATTATAAATATTCGAATCATTTCAATTCAATTTCGTTTGTTATATGGCTTGAATTGAGTGCCCTTTAGGGTATTTAATTTGTTAATACACCCATTGATTATGTAAGTGAGTTAAACAATACTGAGTTTTTTATTTATTTATTTAACTGAGTTCAATTTAAACCAACTCAAGTAAATTAAATTAGAATCATTTTTCTTTCACTTTAATTCCATTTGATATGACTTGTGATAAAGGCATTTTTAGGTAAATGCCTTATTGCCAATTCAACCCAATTAAAATTCATATACACTTTTATTTTAAATTAATATACATTCGAACTCATTCAATATATTACTTGAAATAAAGACCATAGTGTCAGATTTTACAAAGTAGTTTTAGCGGCCAGGTGTGTCGCGTGGGCCAAGTGTGTCCTTAAGTAGCGGCCAGGTGTATCGCATGGGCCAAGTGTGTCCTTATGTAGCGACCAGGTGTGTCGCGTGGACCAAGTGTGTCCTTAAGTAGCGGCCAGGTGTGTCGCATGGGCCAAGTGTGTCCTTATGTAGCGACCAGGTGTGTCGCATGGACCAAGTGTGTCCTCAAATAGCGGCCAGGTGTGTCGCGTGGACCAAGTGTGTCCTCAAATAGCGGCCAGGTGTGTCGCGTGGACCATGTGTGTCCTTAGGTAGCGGCCAAGAGTGTCACTTGGGCCAAGTTTGTCCATAGTTCTGTACATTTAATTATTCAAAAGCAGCAGAAGTGGCCATGTCAGTCAATCAATCAACCAAATTCATTTATTGTGGAATACGTGTACATTAGTTATGTACATGTAAGTTATGTATAGTAGCTATGTATTTTCCTCGATTAGATCGGGCCATTTGTGCCGTGAAAGAGCTATGTATGTTTTACAAAAGGTCAAGTTTAACTGTGAATTCTTTTACTAGAATTTTTGATTAGCAACGGTCATGTGAGCCATATAGGCGCTCTTACTTGCGTTCAGGATTATTTGCAACATTATTCCATTGCTTTAGAATGTTTTTAACACTCACAGTGTCATATTTTATATCCATAAAGCAGCAATTGACGTTTTCATAAGAAACCACAAATTTCGCAGGGTCGGACTAACAGCACGGTAGCTCAATTGGTAAGAGCGTTTGGCCCGGTTTGCCAAGAGGTTGCTGGTTCAAGTCCCGCCCGTGCGCAAATTTTTGGTTTCTTATTTCATCTTTATGGATATAAAATATGACACTGTGAGTGTTAAAAACATTCTAAAGCATTAGATAGCGAAGCGACATCAATTTCCAAGTTGAATTTATTCTGTAAAGAATAACTGCTTGGGCCATCTGTTTCATAAACAGACGGCTAGATGGCGCTAAGCGTCACGCAATTGACGTTTTCATAAGAAACCACAAATTTCGCAGGGTCGGACTAACAGCACGGTAGCTCAATTGGTAAGAGCGTTTGGCCCGGTTTGCCAAGAGGTTGCTGGTTCAAGTCCCGCCCGTGCGCAAAAATTTTTGGTTTCTTATTTCATCTTTATGGATTATTCCATTACTTAAATTATGCTCTAATAAATGAATAGGCTCCATGGTAATTAGATTTTAAGACATTTATTCTCATAAATACATACAGTTCATTTACAAAGATAATTATTCAAACTATAACTTAGTAAATAATTACCATATCCAAAATATGATTTTGTTGATAACAACACTAATGCTGGCATTCTTTTTCTTCCGAGGTGATGAGACTGAAGAGCACGAAACCAAACCAGGCTGGTTGGGCCTAAAAGACGAAAGAGCTCGCGATCGAGGTTGAGTACATCGACATCTTCTAAAGGAAGTCACAAATCAAAAAGTACCCTTTCGGCGTCACCAACGCTCGAAACCGTCGAGTCACCTGAAATTACCGTTTCACACAAACTGAAGTGACTGTTTGGCTCCGATCACAAAAAGAAAAAATAACAACTACTATTTTTTAACTGTAGTATATTCATTCACTAGATAAGTCCTTGTACACACAATTCTGATATTTTTCGCGGAGGTTTATTTTGATTCCCGTCGTTTTAAAACTATTGAAGCGTTCGTAGTCGCGGGTAGGCTAGGATGTTATTTATCATTTACAAGAGAAAAAAAAAATCATCACTTCTTCTTAGTAGAATGGGTTATTTTGTTGCGATTGAGTATAAAATTTTGAATATATGTACAGTCGACAGCACATCAAATTACCCACTTTTGTTGCAAACTTAACCTTATTGCAATTGCATAAGATACCGCAGTTTTTACCTTGACGTGCTGTTTTTCGTACAACTGATAATTTTGGTAAATGTATAAACATCAGAAGCCCTTTTAACCGTCTTGTATGAGATAAAATAAAAATAAATTAGTGTAATATTTATATTGTAATCGCTCCCACAGACCTCATATACTAAGTTGACTTTGCGAAAAATACCGCGTGTTGTTTAGGTGTTTGAAAATTAGGTTGACTATCGAATAGCAGGGTACGGAGTGCAACGAAAAATGCGTGTGGTTTAGACGATGAATTTATTGCGACTGTTTTTACTCGGACTTAGAATGAATGAATGCATAAAGCTTACTATAAACATAACATGCCGCCCACCAAAGTACGACAGGACTTTCAAAAAATATCCTTAACCTTACAATACAAAGGTTGATGACAATGGTACGCATGCATGTACTTACAATCGTTTGATATCAATTAAATTTTCATAGAATTTATGCTCACAAACATATATGACCAAAGTTAACAAAATATTAAAACTTAGACAAAAGAATACACTGATAATTATAACAAATTCTTACATGCATGAAAGTTAACATAATAATGTATGCAATCAAACAACCAAACTATCTTTATCATTGATAGGTAACGCACACAACTTACTAATAGAACGTTTTACAACATCATTACGGTACCTAACACCATATACTCTGGTACAGCCATCTGGACCAGGATGCTTGGCAACTATTCTACCTAATGACCATTTGCCAGGAGGTAATTGTTCATCTTTAAGTAATACAATGTCACCTATATTAAATTCACTTTCTTTTTTAAGCCATTTAGGTCTAGTTTGTAATCTAGCCAAATATTCAGTTTGCCATCTTTGCCAAAAATCTCTTACCAATTTTTGAGTAATTTGCCAACGATTTAAACGGTTTAAATTAATATTTTGTAAATCAGGAGTAGGTACAGTAACTGGAGGCTCTCCTATCAAAAAGTGACCCGGTGTTAACGGTTCCGGTGCGTCTGGATCAGAAGTGTCTATCGGAACTAAAGGTCGCGAATTAAGGCAAGCCTCTATGTCACACAGAGTTGTGGTCATTTCTTCGAAGGTCAGATGTGCTGTGAGTATTCGCCGTAGGTGGTATTTTATCGATTTAACCCCGGCTTCCCATAGTCCTCCGAAATTCGGGCTATAGGGGGGAATGAAGTGCCATTGCGTACCCTCTAAGGCTAACTTATCTTGTAAATGACCAGGGAGTTCCAATTGTGCGATTTGAAATTCTGCTGCTAGCTGTTTGTTAGCACCAACAAAGTTCCTGCCCTGATCACTCCATAAATGTGTACATCTGCCCCTGCGAGCTACAAAACGACGAAACGCCCCAATGAAAGACTCAGATGTCAAATCACCAACAAGCTCCAAGTGAATGGCTTTGGTGGACATACATATAAATATGGCTATATATGCCTTATTCTGCTTAGCTCCACGTCCCTTTGACATCAGTACATACAAAGGACCAGCAAAATCAACACCACTATGTTGAAAAGGACGCGCAGGTGTTGTGCGAACTTGCGGTAAGTCTCCCATCAGTTGTGTCTTAACAAGTGCTTTCTGCCTAGCACATATCAAACACTTATGAATGTGTGCTTTAACTGTATTTTTTGCTTGCAGAATCCAGTACTTCGAACGAAGATAAGTCAAAACTAGCTGCGTTCCACCGTGTAAAGTTCTTCTATGTGCATCAGTGATGATCAGGTAAGTTAATTTGCTTTTATTTTTCGGGATAATCGGATGTTTGCTGTCTTCAGGTAAGTTAGAATTCCTTAATCTTCCGCCCACCCTGAGTATACCATCTTCATCGATATACGGATTAAGTGTTTTTAATTTGCTACTTTTCTTTACGTTCTTATTTGCTTTCAGGTCTTCGATTTCTTCTTTAAATTCATCTTGTTCAATTTTAATGCATTTTTTCAAAGCATAGTTTAATTCTTGTGTAGTAATAGGTTTCTCTATTCTGTCTGGATTCTTCTTGCTGTGTAAAAATCTTAAACTGTAGACGATCACTGTTAAAAGTTCATTTAGAGTAGTAAATTCTTCGAAATCAATTTTCTTTTCATCCTCTATCTTTAGATTTACTTGTACATTTTTCCGTTCCATTTCAGTTTGTGTCACATTCGGTCGTGTAAATTTAATTTCTTGTTGACTTAGCCATTCAGGTCCTTCCCACCATTGGCGGCAAGTTTCCAAGTTCGAGAGAGGCGCACCACGAGAAGCAATGTCAGCAGGGTTTTCGACAGACACAACATGAAACCATTGATCGTGCTTGACATTCTCCAGAATTTCGACGACGCGGTTCGCGACGAATTGTTTCCAACGCGATGGTTCTCCGCACAGCCAAGATAAGACGATTGACGAATCAGTCCAAGCGAAAATTTGTGATGCAGGTATTCGCATTGCAGTTGCCACATGTTTAAGGAGCTTTGAAAGTAAAACTGCACCACAGAGCTCCAGTCTTGGTACTGAAACTGTCTTGACAGAAGCGACTCTCGTTCGAGCTGCAAGCAGTTTTGTAGTGACAGTGCCATCGAAATTGATTATTCTGCAATAAACAACTGAGGCGTATGCTTTCTCGGATGCATCTGAAAATCCATGCAGCTCAATCCGTTCGCTGTCTTTTGTAGAAAATCCTAACCATCTGTTGACACGAATGTTCTTAACGTTTTCGAAGTCTTGTCTAATTTTTAACCATTCTTCTATCAGCCTCTCATCAATTTGTTCATCCCAGTCTAATTTCTTCAACCATAATTTCTGTATCAAGATCTTAGCCATAACTATGGTTGGTGCAATCCATCCAAGGGGATCAAAAAGTTTTTGTATTTCTGATAGAATGATTCGTTTTGTAAAAGTGTTGTCTACAACAGGAGGTAAGTTAATGTCATATTTGAATTCGTCTCTTGCTAAATCCCACAGTATACCCAAAGTTTTGATAGTTCCGTCTATATTTAAATTTAGTTGTACCTTTGATAATCGATCTTCAGGTTTGCAAGATTTCATGAATTCTGCACTATTAGATGACCATTTTTGTAATTCGAATCCACCTCTTTTCAGCAAGTTTATCATCTGTTCACTAGCTTCTATGGCTGAAGCATCATCCTCAAATGAACTCAGAACGTCATCCATGTAAAAATCTTCTTTCAGGATTTTAGAAGCAATCGGAAAGTCGGCACCTTCATCTTCGGCCAGCTGTATCAACGTCTTCACAGCGAGGTAAGGTGCAGATGCAGTTCCAAACGTCACGGTAAGTAAACGATATTCTTTGATATTTTCAGTAGGGTCTTTTCTCCACAGTATACGTTGAAAATCCGTATGTTCTTTAGCTAATAACACCATTCTGTACATCTTTTTCAGGTCTGAAACGAAACAAACGGCGTTCATTCTCCATCTCAAGACTATACTGCGAAGATCTTCCTGCAAGACTGGACCTACGAGCAGTTCGTCGTTTAGTGATACTCCATTAGTACCCTTGCATGATGCGTCAAACACGACACGAACTGGTGTGCTCTCGCTATCGTTACGTATAACTGCATGATGACATAAATAAACTGCTTTCTTATCACACTCTTCTTTTGGTATTTCTTTTGCATGTTTTAAGTTTACATATTCTTCAATAACCTCTGTATATTTCTTCTTAAGTTCAGGTTTCTTCTGTAATTGTCTTTCTAATTGTAAAAATCTTCTCATTGCTATCTCTTTGCTGTTACCATCTAATGATTTCTGTTCTTCATTTTTAAATGGTAAGTTGACTATATATCTTCCTTTTTCGTTTCTTTTGTGTGTATTTCGATAAATTTCCTCGCATTGTTTCTCTTCTAGTGTAAGTTTTCTTCCATTTTCAGAGTCTAATTCCCACATTGATTTCAGCATTTCATCCAAATCAACCTGATGATGCATAACTAGCAGAGACGGCGTTTCAGTTTCTCTCTCCTTTTTTATGTTTCCAAACAGAATCCAGCCAAGATCAGTCTTTTGAGCACACGGTGTCCCTGGGGGCCCCTTGATTATCTCAGGCTGAATAATTTGTGCATACTCGTTTACCCCGATCAACATATCGATTGGTGCTGTTTTGTTGTAAGCTGGATCAGCTAATTGCAAGTTTTGTAGGTGAGGCCAGTCTCTAACAGATATAGATTTGGTAGGTAATTTTGTCGTGATATGTTTAGGCATAACATAAGCTTCTGATTGAAGACAAAATTCCGTATTATGTGTTGAAAGTATTTGGAGTTGCACCATGCTGTTGATTTTGGTCTTTGTAGAACCAACTCCAGTGATATTACCCTGTATAGGTTTCCGCTTTAGTTTCAGTAGTTGAGTCGCCCTTTCGCTGATAAAAGATGCCTGCGATCCTTGGTCTATTAGCGCTCGTAACATCATGGTTTGTCCTGTTTCACTCTTAACTTTAACCATTGCTGTAGCTAATAAAGCATAACCTTGTTTTATCTTGCAGTGTGCGTGTGAAGTCACCACTGTATTGACATGTACTTCAGACTCTTCTACATTTGAAATAGCAGCATTTGTATTTGTCTCATCATTCTTGGATTGATGTAGAAGGGTATGATGACGCTTGTGACATATACAACAAGACATTGGTACACGGCACTTAATAGCTGAATGCCCTGTCCACAAACAATTAAAAAACAGGTTTTGATTTCTTACATACTCACCTCGTTCAGTTGTTGACATCTTTGAAAATTGTTTACAATGACACAAAGTATGATTTTCGTTGCATAAAACACATGCTCTTACCTGAGATGTAGCTGTGTGGAACGTTTTCTCTCTGACTTTCTCGGAGGTACGCGTCGTGGCTGGATTAACGAACTCCAAAGTACGAAACTTAGATTCTAAGAAACACTTCATATCCGACCACGAAGGCAACTCATCCGAGTCACTTTTGAAAGCAAAGTTTTCCCAATCCTTACGTGACTCCTGATCCAATTTCTGTACTACAAGAAATATAATTAAAGGATCCCAAGAATCGGTTTGAATATTTAAGTTATTTAATGTATTAATGCATTCGTTAGTATTATCGAGTAACATTTTAATTTGATTGGCAGACTGAATACTTAACTTTTTGTATGAAAACAATCGATTTAACAGAGAGTACACTATAACACGTTTATTTCCATATCTACTTTTTAAAGTGTTCCACGCATCACTATAGTTTGTTTCCGTCACACGAATATGCCTAAGTAGTGCTTCCGCTTCGCCGGCGAGACTTGTCTTCAAGTAGTGAAGCTTTTGTACGTCGGATAATGCGCTGTTGTTATGTACCAAACTCATAAACAGATCTTGAAATGTAGGCCACTCTTCGTAACTTCCACTGTACGTAGGTAACTGTATATTCGGCAGCTTAACCAGTGGCTGATGCGTAGGCAAAACGTCAGCTGAACTGTTGTGACTGGTTCCTCCTTGTGATTGTAGTTGTTGCTGTTGTTGTTGGTTCTCTTTATTTTCCAGCAACGTAATTGCATCTCGAAGATCGCCCTTGGTACATATGTATAAGTCCTCAAAAGTTCCGTAGTGGTCGTCAGCAAAATACGAAATATCAGCACGTTTATCTCGTGGCGTAATCTTTACGAGTTCTTGATGTGTAGACGTAAACAATCTCCAGTATTCATCGATACACTGCATTCGAGCTTGAAGGTATCCTTTAGTCAACCTAGATTTAGGACATTTCCTTAGATTCGTTTGTGTTTTGTTCATCAAACAAGCTGTTTCATCAAGTTGAAGTAGTAATTGTTCCATATTGAAGTCTTTGTATCACTGTTGTACATAAATAACGTTGTATTATGATTTCATGAAACACGTAAATGTTCACAGCTTCGATTAATTATAAAAGTTCTTTATGCACAGTTTGAAGTAAACAACTTGAATAAATGTAAAAAAGCGTAAATGGTTCCTTCGATAATGCAGACGTAATAGTTCACACATAAGAACTGTATTCCATTGTCACTCGGCACGGAACGGCACACAGGTAGAAATCCTTATCGCGCGGCCTATTGTTCGGTACGCACGGGAACAAAGCTGGTCACTTGTTTACTGCTTAAGTATCCGGATCGGTACGGGCCAAATTATGTTGTTTAGGTGTTTGAAAATTAGGTTGACTATCGAATAGCAGGGTACGGAGTGCAACGAAAAATGCGTGTGGTTTAGACGATGAATTTATTGCGACTGTTTTTACTCGGACTTAGAATGAATGAATGCATAAAGCTTACTATAAACATAACACCGCGCGTTTATCACGATCATGAGAAAAATATACCTATTAACACACGATGTCAGTAAATTCTTACTTGAATTAACGTTGTGACTTAATTATTTCAAAACAAAGATTTAATTAATTCATTGACGCGGTGATTTTATTGTCGGCTTACTTAAACGCCATTAAAGTCGCGTAACGCGTTATAATGTAGTTCGTTTATATAACATTCATAGAAAATACCCTTACTTCCTCTAAATAAATTGTTCTGTCGATTTAACCATACAAGAACTATAAAGGTTAGCAGATTCCGTTGCAATTTTGATAGCGCAGTTAACCGCCAAACTTGTAAGACATAAAATGTATACAAGAAGTTTTTTTAATTATCAATTATTTAATGAAAGAAATACACAGTAGGTAAATAATTAATTAAAAACTTAACATCGCTCGCTACATGTAAGTAAAACTATTTTATAGGTGAGTTTTACCTGTTAATAAATTATGGAGTAGTTATATTTATTTTGGGACAGATGGTCCTATACTTATACATATTAATATTAATTTGTGACTTCTATAAACATTTAGGAATCAAATAACTTACTACATATTTCTGTAATATTGCACAAACAATAAAAAAATAAATCATTTAAATTATACATCAATAACGAGCTTCGGTAGGCATACTTTAACTTTACTTATTAAATAACCTTCTTATAAGTATTCCTGACTAGTAGACAGTCAGATATACATAAATTAATGTATCCTCAATGTCTACATACAATTGTTTTAAATGACATTGTTTATCTATAAATCATTACTACGACAATTTGTAAAAACATTTGTTTTGTAATATTATTTTATACTTATTGTCTTTTAGCGCTTTTATTATATACGTCTGTCTAGTTTTCGCTCAATCTAGTACTTACGTAAGAGACGAAAGGCATTGTCGCGGGACAGGGTGCCCTTAAAGAATAATATTTTTTTGTAAGAAAAAATAAAATCGTATGCGGGCCAGTTTTTTTTTTAAAAAGAGTCCTCTTTCTATGTAATTGTTTGATGCTCTGTTAAAATATTATCACTTAAAACGAGGTGACCTTACACAATATACTAAGCATTGACTTAAAAGGAAATATATTTTCATTTATGAATTTTATATTGACGCCAAACACGACGTTTGCTCTGCAATATGTTTGGGTTTGGAATAACTAAAGACGCGTCGCAATACATTTAAATGGGGACTAGGGACGTCTACACGCCAAAACGTAAATAGGAGATCGTGATCTCATAGGTCAATTAATAAATAATTATGCACAAAGGCTTTTTTTCAAAACTAGTTTTTATTCTAGTTTCCCATTTTGACAGTTTTTTGTATTCTTGGCAATATCATGCAGTTTATTCTTTTGTTTTTTTTTACATGTAACAGCATAATATCGTTGATGAGTAAATTGTATTCGTAGTAGGGCTTAATTATTAATGTCATTTGACTATTAAATCTAATCTCAATTCTATTTAAATTATTTGTACAATGATTAATAAAGTGAAGTGAAGTGAAGTAGGTACTTGTTCCTTTTACTAAATAAAAACCACATCTTCATGTACTGTTCGTAAATATACTACTGTTCGTAATAATAATTAACAAATAATATGTAGGTATTAATATGGGCCCTAAAATATTGAATTTTTCTCATACGGACACACATAATATTAGGGAAAGTTAAACTACAAAGTAATATTTTATGGTAACAATAAATTGAAAGATCATACGAGATTATATAAGTCACTCAGATCATATAATAATAATAATGATCCCTTAAATGACTGTATCTACAGTCTATAAAAGTGATTGAGAACAGACATTAAGGTGGCCATTCAATTGCAATAATAAAAAAAACGAGTTATTAATAATATACATAATAGCTTAATTCTACTCGTATGACTTTAAGTGCTAAGATTAATAACTTTCATTATTGATATGCATCACGCAAATTACGAAATTTCACTTTTAAAAAAATATCTAAGTAGCTTCAATAATTCTTGATTATGTTCTCCCCGATTAACAAGTGACATTTATTACGGGTGCTTTAGTGATTTTCTGAATATCTATCTCAATACATAGGTTTATATCCTAATACATTACTTAATATGAGAAATTCAAATCATGGGACTGTGTTTCAGAAAGAAACTTTATTGTTTTCACCTTATTATTTTATTTACTTTATACATATTATCATTATACAAATTGTGAACTATTATCATATTGCTGAATGCACCGTTCAGTCATTCCTTTAAGTTATTCAAAAATTGAATTAGATGCTAGAAAATGTCGATAATAGAAATTAAAGACTCGAAAACATATTGTAATGGAGTATAATGATGTTATTTGTACTAATGAGATATTAATTTGACGACTGGTTTCAAGGCGTCGCCGCTCTGAGTTCCCGGGTTCGATTCCCGGTCGGGTCAATATAGATATCACAATTTTCTATATTGTCTTGGGTCTGGGTGTTGTGGTACCACCTTTGTGTCTGATTTTCATAACACTGAACAATGTATGTGATTGGTGTCCAATAATTTGTTTTTTACTAACTTGACTGATTTAAATGAACTGTTGTTTATGTAGATAAGGTCTCTTTAAAGTGAGGATCGTTAATATGTCACACACTTAAAACTTCAAAAAGTTACCTATAAATTTCATTCATTCATCAAATTAAAAGTCAATTAAGTTAAAGATTCTTTCTATTTTGTTATCTTAAAATCAGATGTTTTTTTAAATTCCTATTAAATATAAATATTAGAACATAATAGACTGTAATAAAATAAAATAAAAATGGCTTCGATAAATGACACTTTGTCATTCATAGACAGGAGTAAAAAAAAAGATTAGTCAAATTAATAATTACGATTGTGATCATAAGTATAATAACACAACCATGCTTAACTTATTAGCCTTTAGAACGAAATAACTATGAAACTATAGGTACATAATAGGTTGTGAACCCGGTTACATATAAGATAAAAAAATGTATAAAATGTTCGTTGCCGCAAGTCTTATAAGACACTGGATTAATACTTCACCCTTGGTAAAGCATAATCAATCTAAAGATTCAATAGATCAATCTATATTGGTCAAAGCTGCGGCAAATGAAGTAAACAAAAAATAAATTATAATTATAAAAAGTACTAGAAATGTGATAATTGTTATTAATAAGTATATTTTGTAATAATGTATTACTGAGTGAGCTCAGCAGTATGATTGTAGCATAACCTTTATCTCTTGTTAAACTTAAATGTCGAATGTGATGATTTTCTAATGTGTACTCAACAGCTTAATTTTGGCATAATTTTTATTGCTTGTAATATGATAAATGTAGTATATTGTAGTAGTATTGATATAAGTGCGCCATTGTAAATATTTTTAAAGACTAATGCACCAGGAGGTGCACTAGGTCGGATGGCCGAATGTGATGATTTTTGTATTTAGACTCAATCAGTAGCCCTGTTGTAATCTAAACTCATTATAATAACAGTTAAAGTTATTTCTATAAAAACGAGTATTGTTACTTTATCGAATAACGTTATCGCTATTAAAAAGATGCAACACTGGCTGCCCCTTCCCTTCTTATTTTCTGACTTGCGTAGTGCACTCGAGAGGCGAGTCAGTCTAGTACTGACCGCCGAAGCGAAAGGTTGGTAGAAGGAACCTATGTTAAAATGTATTTATAATTATTAATGTGGCTAGAGATAGTGATTTGTATCATAGATAAGTGCGTTGATCGAATAAAGAACTTTATAAACTCAAGCGAGTTTGATTCACGACAATACTAATAATAATTATTCCTAATTGTAAGGAGTGGCCCACACCTTTTTCATGAAAATTAAACCGCCTTCAAATCACTGAAACGACTTAAATAACGCTAATAGAATAAACAAACTCTGCTGTCCGTTAAAGTTGATATCATGTGGAAACAACACTGACTTCAAATTAGTTTTTTTTTCTCCTATTAGCGTTATTTCTTTCCTTTCAGTGTTTTTTGAAGGCAGTGCATTTTTTTAGAAAAAAACTTTTCGCCATTTTGAGTTAATGTTTAAGTTAAAATGCACTTAATTAAACTTACTAAATTCTTCTCCTCGGTGTAACAAATACTGAAGAAACCGCATCAAAATTGGTCCAGCCAAACGCAAGAAATTCTCAGACAAACATACATATATACAGGTCGAACTGAGAACTTCCTTTTTAAGTCGGTTAAAAATAGTAATTTGCTTCTCATTTGATTAGTTATTACAGCATAAGAAGCAGAACGTTATTTGCATAATAATAAGTTCTGAATAATTTAACTTTTTAAATTCTAGCATTAGACTTCGATAATACAACAATAACAAATTATTAGGGATTTCTGACTGCGCACAAAACTTTTCCCAAGCACAGAACTCTCGCCGGGCGGACCCGGGCAGACGCGCGGCTGGGCGGCGAAACACGCGAACTCATCAGACATGCTTCAGCAGACACTAAATAAACGCAAAACGTCACGGGTAAACAATTTAATAAGGCCTTAATAGTAACGTATAACTTTAGTTTGTTATTGTTCAGAAAGGACGACCACCAACAAGATGGACATACGACCTTAAAAAGATCGCAGGATCAAACTGGATGCAGACCGCTGGTGATCGGTCGCTGTGGAAAGCCGTGGGGGAGGCCTATGTTCAGCAGTGGACGTCCTTTGGCTGATTATGATGATGATGATGATTGTTCAGAAAAGGTATTTCGTAAGAGGATCCTAAAACACTTCGAAATCAGAGTATTTCACTTCCGGCTCTGTTTCTTCTACTTACTAAGCTAACTTACCTTTGTTTTTATTTCATCTTATGCGTACACAAAAATAACACTGCGAGTGTAAAAAACATTATTAACCATTGAAAAGCGAAGCGAAGAATTTCACAGTTGAATTTATTCTGTAATCAATAACTTACTTGGCCCACTGATGCTTAACAGTTGGGTAGATTGCGCTGACGTCACGCGTAATGACGTATCCATAATATACCAGACATTTTACGTGATGGCATTGACTGTACGGACGCTAGATTGGAGAGAATTGACCGAGTCCCGCCCGTGCGCAATTAGAAACCAAAAATAGTATCATCTTATAAGATAACTTAGTTTACCAAGAACCCATTCCAAATAAATACAGTATTTACTAACACATTAAATTGATGCCTTGACATGACAAAAAAACGCCTGTGTATAAGAAGTTTTTTTAAACGCCTAGTATACTTACAAAATAAACTTCCGTAACAAATTCTGCAAGCACCTGGCTTTCCATATCCATTAAAGAGCAATACATTTGGTTAAAACTTCCCCAACTAACATCGTGCAAAGAGAATCCTGGCTTTTTATACACCGGTCTCATTCCGTATTCAGCCGACCACACATACCTAATTGAGGCTTAAATTTAAACATAAATGCGTCGGATTACAGGCGGACGAATGTTGCCGTTTTAATTCAGATCCTTTGTAGCTATGTGGTCAATGAATGCTCCGTTTGCGAGTTTCGTACGCGCACACTTGCGAGCTATATTTAGTTTGCGTTTGATCATGTGTTCTGTGAACTTTCACGACCTTGGTGAGGGAACGAGCGGTTAAGATAAAATAGGTCACCTTGTAAGTTTTTCAATCTAATAATTCGGAAATTGCTGCGAGAGATCCTAAGTAGACTCTCATGATGTGACATGGAGAATTAAAGTGGCTTCAGCGGATTTATCATATGGAACATACAACACGACGCGACAGGGAATCGAACTACGATATATATTTTTGAAGAGAAAAGTAAGTCGTGAGCAGAAGCTTTCTATATGTTCTGTGGTAGAAGGGTGATTTTGTCATTTTCAAAAAGAGAATACTTAAATATGCTCTTACAACATGATCCTCGCTAGGTCGCATTATCTCTTAGCCATCAGGTTAATTCAAATGTTTGGATATTTACTATGATATTTGAGAATATAAATGAACAAATATTCATGACATCAAAAATGCTACAAAAGAATAAACGAAGATACCCATCGAGTCTGCGCGAACAAAGTTACGGGCAAAAACATATAGACAAAAATAAATAAACAAAAGTCAAAGCACAAAAAGTAGGTATGAATGAAATAAAAATGCACTCATTCAACGGTAATTTTTCCGTGAAATATTTATGACCGCGCTTGGCCGGCTCTAATAATCTGTATGAAAGCAATAAAGCAGCGTCATCGGCATCCAGGTTTACGGGCGACCATTCGCCGATTGGACGCATCGGCTTTAACTAGGACTCGGGGCCGTACTATGTTATGCCTCTTGCATGATCTCCTGACGGATCGGATAGTCTAGCGACGATAACAATTATTATAAGAGTGAAGAAGTGAGCGAAGATAGAAGAAACAGAAAGCACAGTTGTGTATTTCATAATTTCTGTAGGTCCTCTAACATTTCTGGAGCATTATCTGATCTCTATGATTCTGCACGTATCTGATTAGCCGCTAGCTATCACCGAAATCGGTTGAAATTTTATTAGTGAAACTGCTCCTCCGGTAACATCGCACTATACCTATCAATCACAACAAATAATGCACAATAATTGCTCCCTTTTTTGGAAAATTAAATTGTGGACATCAGACGTAGAGCAAAACTGATTACGTTACGGTTAAGTACTGCGAAGTGAATCAGTTCCGGCACGGATATAGTAGTTCTCATTTAATATTCAATGCTTAAGTATTAAAGTGAGTATCAGAATCAAAATTATAGGCATCGTCTTCGAGTAGGACCCCAGGTTTACTAAAACAATGAGCGCATGACGCCATTTCAATGAGATAGTTTGATGGGGAACATTACTAAAGGGACTTGATAGCTGTGAATCAATAAAATAGTACGGTATTGATTGCGTAGCTTTAAGGCAAATAAACCAATGTTATAATATGAAACATGCGCTATTGTAAATTGCATAATGTATTATAAGAATTAACGAAAAATATGTATACCCAAGTATCCAAAAGTCTATTTCACGGAAACATATTCAGCCAATAGCATCATCAATGTATTTTGATAAAGTAACTCCGTCTTCGTTCTTGGCAAATTAATATCATAAGCAGTAAAGTGTCAAATTACTAAAGCAGAAAAAATCGTGCTTATCATCGATCGTAGTCTTCGCCATAAATTAAGGAAACGCCCTTTTTTGGAAGCGTAAAAAACGGAATAAAACTCCCCGGAAATTGAGACGATAAATCGCTGCATATGCCCATAAATCACTGCGGAATGGCTTTTACTTTTGAGTGTTACGAGAAATGCAGACGTACCTTAGGTGCTACCGGAAGCCAACCATCTATCTGGAACAAATGAAAATTGAAACTGGAAAAACTTTCTTTACCAAAAGACACAGTTTTAAACCTTAAGTTAAGAAGTCACCTTAATGTCAAAATAATGTACTTATTTCAAAATAAAGCATCTAGGCAACGGCCTACGGCACGGTTGAGTGGTCGATAGTTGATTCAACTAATGGATAAATGTCGATACCAGTAGATGAATATTTACAATTATGCGTACCTATGTTGAAGAAATAATAATGTAAGAACGGGATAAATACTGGATGCACCACCGAACTCTCTCTCTACTCACGTGGACAGGTAATGCAAATGTTAGTACACAACACCAACGTTAAGAATGTCGTTGTGCCACTATACGTGGCGGAGATGTTGTCGCCTCGGTGGAGCATAGCAAACCAGTAAACCGTATCTAGTGACCATGCCTAATAGACTTCTGTCCACTTATGAGCTGACGTAATCGTAGTAACGGAAATTTGTAATTCAAAGCAAATCAATGAATAAAAACTTAATAATGGATTTCCACAAAGTACTAACCACAAAGTACTTAACATTTTGCATGTGTCGCAAAAACCTATCAAATAATAGATTTGATAGGTTTTTGTGACACATGCAAAGTGTTTACGTCTAAATCTTGCTAGTTATTAACTAATATTAAGTCTTTATATCTTTAACTAGTTTAGTGCCGAGCACTCGGACCCGAGTGTGCGATAACTATTTCAGCGGCACCGTCCACTCGTACTGTATGCGGCGACGTCTTTTTCTGACGTCATTTTATATATAGCACTCGGACCCGAGTGTTTGGCCACCAGCACGCTCTGTGCCGACCATTCGAGCCCGAGTTTTTATTATATTTTTTTAATAAAAATATCTCAAGTATTTTTTTATTAAATTAATACATGTTTTTTTTTGTTTAAAAATAATGGACACCAATCACAGACCTTGCTCTGATCCCAAAGTAAGTAGCTAATGCACTTGTGTTATGGAAATCAGACACTACAGTGGTACAACAACACCCAGACCCGAGAAAATATAGAAAATTTTGATTTCTACATTGTCCGACCGAAAATCGAACCCGGGACCTCGGAGTGGCGACGCTTTGAAACCAGCGTCTTCAGCCACTACACCACGGAGGTCATCATGTGGGAAATATGCGGTTTCCGGGTTTTTTTTTCAATTTTTAAGGTACTCAAAGTGTTAAAGTATGCTTGTCCTAACGGTCGCAAGAGACCGCATAACAATAGAATGTCTATTGTGTCTCGTTCACATACGCTTGAGGGATTAAGTGTAGAGACGACTCGTAAACCGATAGTAACACGCACTGACATCGGTCCGAACCCGTGTCACAGAGGCACAGTCTATCGATGGCCCTCATTTTCGTGACAACACCTAATATACGGGAAGAGTGTAGAGATCATGACCCCGGGTTGAGGAAAAAAGATGGAAAAAAATGTATCTTACGTCCTTCAATTAGCTAACGAGTACCTCTTGTCTTCTAGAATTATTTTGTGTACAAAATACAACAACTTTCGTTTCAGCGAAGTACGAAAAACCTAAAAGGTTTCAAAATACTGAAGAAAAAGTGTCCATTAGTTTCTGTTGCCACTCTGGCGAAGTGTAAGTGAAAGTGGAAAATTTTAATTACTCTGTATTTTTTTAAATACACCGTTCGGTCGAAAAGGAAATTTAAAAAAAATGTCACGAATTATTTTAGTGTGTACAGATTTAGTGGCAAATGAAATAAATTATCAATGAGCAAGATTCTAAGTACTTATCATATTATAATATCGTCTCTTCGTTTTTTTTATGACAATGCTCTTACTCGTTTGTCATGCAAACGTCATACGCCCGAGTTTTTAAATGAATAATATACTTAACTGATTTTCGTTAAATGACATGCAAAACGCTGAAGAGTCGATTTTTCATAATGGAGTGATATATCAACTGACGATTGCGTGGCTGCGATTGCCGCCAATAAACTAGATTGACATCCCCCCTCCCTCACCCCCTACCTGCCACTGAGAACAACTGTCACTTCGAGTGGGAATACTAAACATTTACGATTCACGGGAGAGACGACTAACCACACGGTTGTATTTCCTGAAAAAGCAATACTGGCTTACTTGCTATAAATAAAGAACCAATGACAGCACGCAATCCCTTTTCTGAGATCATATTATTTGGTACACCGTGTTCCTGAGTATATAAATATCCTTTAAATATCCTTTGGACATTCCGACACATCGCTATCTAGCCCCAAAGTAAGCTACTCAAAGCTTGTGTTATGGGTGCCAGACAACGGATATAATACTTAAATACTTTTTTTTTTTGTAAATACATACATGATATACATAGAAAACACCCAGACCAATACAAACATACATGTTCATGCACACAAATGTTTGTATTGTGCGGGGATCGAACCCGCACCCGCTGCGTAGTAGGCGATATCTCGACCACTACACCAGACGGGTCGTCAACATATATACATAAATATACATAAACATAAACTTTTAATAAATATACATAAACATAAACTTTTAATATATATACATAAACTTTTAATAACTTTTATAGCTCTTGTTAAACATATCGTACTAAGAAATTAGTAGTTTGAATAACATTGTTTTTAAGTTAATTCTACTTACGTTTTACCAATTTAGAGTCGATTTTACTAACGTCAAATGAGGAATATTCGTCGAATATGATACAAAACGCCTAATTTGAAAACGTCACCTATTTGTAAGCAATCATTTATGAAAATTAAATTTTAAAATCAGACGTTTTATACTTATTCGGTCGGACCTATTTGACGTTGGTAAAATCGGCTCTTAATTGTGTTGCGCAGTAAGAAAGAGTCTTTATCTGTGAGACGTTGCCACTTGGTGCAACAAAATTATCAAACTGAATTTCTTAATGCAACATGAATTACACTTATGAACAAAGTAACTTAAGTTAAAGGCATTTTGTGTTGTGATAAAATGAGTTCGTAATCTAAGATGACCACGATATTTTTTTTACTTATTGCTACTAAAAAGAAACAATTTCATTAAGAAATATATATTTCATAGTAAAAAAATCTCAATTTGAAGGTCTGAATGTCATGCCGCAGTTTATGTATAACCTCAGGAACACAGCATAAAGGGTAAGATTTAAAAGCCACAGTAAAGTATAAATATAAAAATCTTTTTTTTTTAAATCTTTATTTAATGAGCTTGATTACATTGTGATTATATCGCTCAATCAAGTAAATCACATTAAACTTTTATTTATCATTAAGACATATTTTAACTACTTTGAGCAGATGAGAGGTTGAATCTGATTAGGTGTAGTAGGTGAAGCCAGAACCACGTTGCAATAGCCGACATCTCTTAACAAGTTACCAAAATATCTTTTCCTTGCATCTGCGTTTCGAGCTCAATCAACAATGACATGGAACACATTTTCCACAACTCCACACATCTGGCAGTTTGGAGATGGTACTTTTAAAAAAGTACCATTAAAGTACCCTAAAGGGTTCCGTAGCCGAATGGCAAAAAACAGAACCCTTATAGTTTCGTCAAGTCTGTCTGTCTGTCCGTCCGTATGTCACAGCCAATTTATTCTGTAACTGTAAGCATCACACTGTTAAAATTTGGAAGGAAGATGTATCCTGTTAACCGCTTTACGATTCTTATACAAAAAAAAAATATATTTAAGGGGGGGCTTCCATACATGAAACTAAAACCGAAAAAAATTTTTTTGTCAAACCTTTGCGTGTGGGTTGTCTATGGATAGGTCTTTTAAAATGACAAAGAGGTTCCTAAAACTGTTTTCTTTTAAAGTCTAACGTTTCTTAGCTAGACGCTTCCAAAGTGGAAAAATGGGCGTCCTCCCCCATCTAACTTCTAAACTAAGCGAGTGTAAATTTTGAAAAAAAAATATAATGTAGATCGTAACAAATACTTTCAACGAAAATTGGTTCGGACGGAATCGAACGAGAAGTTTTTGATATATAGCACAATTTCAACAACTGCAAACATAACTTTGTTCTTCATACAAACACTATGAAAAACAATGTTATATTTGCTGTCAACAAAATATTGTGGTATTTTACTAAGTAGAATTAAGTGGATTACCTCATTCAATTAACGTTGGCACGAAACCCTCAGTGCGCGGTGTTTTCATCAAATACGCGAATTTGTTAAGGGGTATGTGACCAGAACGAAGTCTCAAAGCCAGGACTATATCCGTTCTACTCAGGGAGCAATCAATCCATGGGGATGATAAAGGGTGGGGTTGTAGGACTATAAAACCCCACCCTTTATCATCCCTATGGATACAGGAGTACCATATGCCTTTTTCTCTCGACCTTTTATCAAAATACTGTTTCCATAATTTATAGCATCTCACTTTAACGACAGGAATAAAATATAACAATCTTAACGAATATCAGTGCTTCTAAAAATGTGCAGCGTCAAATTATGCAGGAAGCATCGCCACCCTACGTGATAAAACACGATGACATTTATTGCGGTTTTGTAGAGAGCTCCCCGGGCGATCGCAGTCACTAACACCTCTCGCTTCCTATAAATGCGACTTATTGAGAGCGCTTGTGACACACACACAGGACGAGTTGAAATAATGGATTCCTTTATTACATCAAAGCGCATGTTTACAGAATTTCACCCGTGCCGAAAACTTCAAAGCATCTGGCTGTTCCGTTGCACAAAGTTCGCTAAAGTGACAGATATCCTTGTGAGTAATCCAACATTTTACGAAGATAGATGATAGATGTACGAAGTAGGGCGAAAAAGTCGAATCTCTGCTTAAGTGGCTCATTTTGATAACAACTTTTGTAACTTATACCTCTCGGAGTAGTGAGACAATGGCAATTTTCTCTTGGCTAATTGAATATGTTTCATACCAAATTATATGAGCAGAGCAGGCGACCTTTTGATCTACTGAACTACGAGAGGAAACAGTATAATTTTCAAACGAAATGCTACTATGCCATCCAAACGCAACAAATATATAGTTTTCTCCCTAGATAAATTCGGAGGTACTTGTTTAAAGTAAGTATAGTGTCCCGCCTACTGTGAGGTCCTCCCAAAAAATAACGAAACGATTCTCGGTAATGAGGTGTTTATTCAACCCCGCAAAACTTAGTTACAACACTTTCTTAACTCTTATAGTAATTCTGAAAAATCCACTCGATAGCGCGATTCAAAGTACACACAGCGCCATCTAGTGTGATTGTATAGCAAACAGTTACTCAAACATATCGCCGGCCAAGGACATCGTGATGTCCTTCATAAAATGTAAACAAATAAAATCGATAAGTATTAGATACATATAAAGTAAATCACTACTTAAGTGTCCATAGAACAACTGAATTAATTTGGAAGGTAACACACTTTAGTTATTGGTCTCTTAACAATTGAATTTTTACACTTCACTGCTATCACTCTCACTAAATTATCTTCACCGGGGTATGCTTCTATTACTCTTCCAAGCGTCCATTTGGAGGGTGGTAGATTATCGTCTTTTAACAACACGAGGTCTCCTGTTTTGAAATTTGGTTGTTTGGTCATCCATTTGGGACGTTGTTGCAAACGTGATAAGTATTCATTTGACCATCTTTTCCAAAAGTTTTGAAACATCCTTTGTGTTAATTGCCATCGGCTTAATTGGTTAATATTTGAATTTAAATAGCTCTCTTCTGGAACGGTAGTTGGAGATTCACCCAGAAGAAAATGTCCAGGTGTTAAAGGCAAGAAATCTGTAGGATCATCACTCATTGGAGATATTGGTCGAGAGTTTAAGCAGGCTTCGATCTGTGCAGTCACTGTAGACATCTCTTCGTAGGTTAATGTTGTACTTCCAAGAATTTGTTTTAGATGAAACTTTATTGATTTTACTCCGGCTTCCCATAGTCCGCCGAAGTGTGGCGCTGAAGGCGGAATGTGATGCCATGTAGTTCCGTCGTTAGCCAGGATATTCTTGATTTCAGGTAGTAATTTTTCAGTACTCTTATCTATTAATTTTCTAAGTTCTTTGTTTCCAGCTGTTAAATTTGTCCCGTTATCGCTCCACATATCTGAACAGTGTCCTCGTCTAGCTACGAAGCGTTTAAATGCGGCGATAAAATCTTGGGTGTTTAAGGATGTAACAATTTCAATATGTATGGCCTTGGTAACCATGCAGATAAATATGGCAATGTATCCTTTCTGTGTTTTGCAACCTCTACCCTTTGAGAGTCTCAAATCAATCGGACCTGCAAAATCAACGCCACTGTGTAGAAAAGGTTTGCAGGGTGTCACGCGAGCATCAGGTAAGGATCCCATCATCTGGTTTCTGGTGCTGGCTCGGACTCTAGCACATTTCATACACTGATGAACAACTTGTCGAACGAGACTTTTAGCGTGAACTATCCAATATCGTCTGCGTAGGTTACTCAACAACATCGTTGGACCACCATGTAAGGTGCGTATGTGGTAATCGGTTAGTATTAATCTGGTAAATGCATGGTTTCCAGGTAGAATTATTTGATGTTTCGTAAAATCAGGTAAGTCACTATTTTGTAATCTACCTCCCACTCTTATTATTGCTTTATCGTCTAGGAAAACGTTTAGACTACGTAGTTTACTATCCTTTTTTAAATCTCTATTTGTAGTTATTCTTTCAATTTCATCTTCAAATACTTCATTTTGGCATAGTTTTATACATACTTCTCTTGCTTTATTTATTTCTATACCAGTAAGATGTATTTCCTTTGGTTTCTCCTTTGAAAAGACTCTTAGTATGTATGCTGTTACTCTTAGTAGTTTAGTTAGCGTAGAATATCTCTTTAATAAATCAAAATCTTCATTTACTGCTATTATATTTTTGTATACATTAATCTTTTCTTTTTTCTTTTCCAGGTCTGTGGTATTCTCCTTCAACTGTTTGTAAATAATATTTTCTTTCAGAAGTTCTTCGGGTCCTTTCCACCATAAGTCAGATTGTAAAAGTTGACTTGGTGAAGCTCCTCGAGAAGCTATGTCTGCAGGATTTTGCTTCGATTCTACATAGCTCCAGCATTTCGCAGGTAAGATGGTTAGTATTTCAGAAGTTCGATTAGCTATGAATGTCTTCCACTTTGATGGGTGGCATTGTAGCCAAGCCAGTACTATAGTTGAGTCGGTATAAGCGTGGATATCAGCATGAGTTATACCAAGACATTCAGCTGTTTCGTAAAGCAATTTTGTCAAGAGTACGGCGCCGCAGAGTTCGAGTCTAGGAATGGAAACAGTCTTGATTGGCGCGACTCGAGTTTTCGCTGTAATAAGGTTAACATGTATGGTTCCATCAGCCTTGACCACACGTAGATATATAGCTGCTGCGTATGCTCTTTCAGATGCATCACTGTACCCGTGTAATTCTAACTTCTGATCATCATTGTTTGTATCGAGCCATCTCTTTATATGTATATTTTTTGCTTGTTCTAGATCATTGCGGAAGTTGTACCATTCGTCCTCTACATCCTTTGGAACTTCTTCATCCCACGTTACTCTAGCCAACCACAGTTTTTGTATGATTATTTTAGCTACTACAATGACTGGAGCTAACCATCCCATTGGGTCAAACAGTCGTGAAATCTCACCAAGTATGAATCGTTTTGTGCATGATTTAGATGAAATTCGTAGATTTATATCATACTGGAACTGATCTGTATGCTTGTTCCACCGGATTCCTAGCGTTTTTATAATAGTCTCTGATTTTAGTATATAAGTTTCATTTGTTTTAGAATCTTTATTCTCGATATGTTCTTCAAACTCTAATTTGTTACTGGCCCACTTCTGCAGTTGAAACCCTCCAGCATTCATCAACTTCGTCATTTGGGAATGAACTTCAAAGGCATCTACTAAATTGTCGGCTCCAGATAGCAGGTCATCCATGTAAATATCCTTTTTTGTAATTTTTGAAGCTATAGGGAAGCTTTGCTCTTCATCGACTGCTAGTTGTTGAAGCGTCCTTGTGGCAAGATAAGGTGCGCTAGCTGTGCCAAATGTAACTCTGGTAAGTCTAAATTCCTTTATTTCGCCGTTCACTCGCCATAAAATTCTTTGATAGTTGGCACTTTCATTGGTCACTTTGATTTGACGATACATTTTGACACAGTCGGCTATAACGGCTATTTCATGTTTACGCCATCTCATTACTATTTGTCTCAGATCTTGCTGTAGTTTGGGACCAATTAACATGTTGTCATTGAGGGATTTCCCATTAGGACCCTTGCATGAAGCATCATATACTATTCTCACTTTAGATGTTGTTTTCTCCGGTTTTATCACTGGGTGATGTGGCATGTAGTAGTAATTGCGTGTATTCTCATTCTCATTATGTGTTATTTCTTCCATGTGGTTTAGTTGTATATACTCGGTTAAAACTCTGGTGTATTCTGTCTTCAATTCCTTGTCTTTATCAAGTCTCTTCTCTAAATATTCTAATCTCTTCTCTGCTATTTGTTTCGTATTTCCATAATCAAAGTTCTTTTGTTTGAACGGAATCTCAACTATGTATCTGCCTTCGTTATCTCTGGTATAAGTTTGTTCGTAAATTGTCTCACATTGTTTTTCTTCTTCTGTTAATTGTTTCTTGTTTTGGTATGTATCTCCAGATTCAAGTTCCCAGAATTTTTGTAAAATGTCATTGTCTTCTTGTTGTGTTGATATGTGCATGTTGATTATGTTATGTTTGTTACCGTCTCTATATGTTGAATTAATCTCTCCAGATAAAATCCATCCAAGTCTGGTGTTTTGTGCTAACGGTGAGTTAAAGGACCCAGGTTTCACTCCCTCTAATATGATGTTACTATATACTTCAGCTCCAAGCAGAAGATCAATGGAAGCTGGTGTGCCATAGTGTGGATCAGCTAGATGCAGATCTTGTGTGTGTTTCCATCTTATGTTCACTTGTCTTGACGGTAGAAGGCGAGTCAATGTCTTAAGCACATATGCTCTTACTGGTAGGTTGAATGTTTTGTCGTACTCTGACTGTAAATTCAATGTTACTAAATGTTTAGCTCGCATCACTATGTTGTTTCCAATACCGCTGATTGTGCCATTGATTGTATGTTTCTTTAGACCAAGAGCTTGTGTAGCTTTCTCCGTGATAAATGATCCTTCAGACCCTTGATCAATCAATGCTCGTAGTTGTAGTGTATGTCCGTTCTCGGCGGTCACCTTAACAAGTGCCGTGGCTAACAAGATGTTAGTTGTGTGTTGGACTCCAGTTTCCATCGCGTAGTGTGTTGCTATGTTTTCTTTCGGATCCGTGGTTTGTGTGTTTTTGTACTCTTGGGTTGAATAATCTTGTCGTTCGCAATTTTTAGGAGGTGTGTTGTTGTGGTATTCAGTATGAATCAATGTGTGGTGGCGTTTCCCACAAATGCGACATCTAGATTTTTGTTTGCATTGTTTCACTCCATGATTCGGTATCATGCAATTAAAACAAAGGTTGTTTTTCTCGATACACGCTTTCTTATCCGTGATGGGCATTTGTATAAAGTCTTGACATTTGTAAATGTAGTGATCACCGCCACAAAGTACACAACCCTCTTTAGGCGTATTGTAAAAAACTCTCCTTTCTGTAGTCGTAGTCATAGGTTTCGTCTCTCTCGTCAGTGTGCGTAAGTTTCCTTTTGTTGATTGAATTCTTTCTAGTGATCTAAATCTCGACTCTAAGTATTTGGCAAGATCTTCGAATGTTGGTAGTGTTTCGTTATCATATTTACTTATTTCTTGTTCCCATCCCTTCAAAGATTCACTGTCTAACTTGCTTGTTAGTAGATAAATAACAACAGGATCCCAAGAACTTGTATCTACTCCTATTCCTTTCAAACCACTTAAACAGTCTGTTGTTGTGTCTAACAAGTTCTTGATATAAGTCGCATTTTCAGTTGTTATGTTCTTAAGTGACATCAATCTTTGTAAATATGAATTGATTATAACTCTTTTGTTGCTGTATCTATCCTTCAGTTTTAACCACGCAGAGTCATAATTCCCTTCGGTGACGGATATGTGTTTTAGCAAAGTTGCAGCTTCTCCCTTTAAGTTTTGTTTCAATAGATGTAGTTTGTTTACTTTGCTAAGAGTTTTATTGTTATGGATGAGTGACACAAATTGATCATGGAAAGGAATCCATTCACTGTAATTTCCATCAAAGTTTGGAATTTGTATTGGAGGAAGTTTAATCTGTTGCGTCGAAATTTCGGAATCCTTGTTCTCAGAACTATCATTTGATTTTATTGGACGTGGATATTCACACTGCTTCTTCAACATTGTCTCCTTAGTACAGATATACTCATCTTCTGTCTCACAGTATATGTTAAAAATCGATTCATCTTGTGACTCTTCGCAATCGTTTTTAATTAACTTGAAGTGATTATTTTTAAAACTTCTCCCACAGTTGATCAATTAACTTTAATTTCATTTCAATGTAATTCCATGACAAGCGATCCTTAGGTGTTTTCTTAAAATTGGTGTGTGATTTCTCTATTTGTATTTGTAAACCAAGTTGTAATTTTTTTAATTGTTCATAGACACTGTTTTCATCATCACTTTCAGACATTTTGTTTATTTCAAACTGTCCTTTTAAATACTAAGTCCAATTACGTTTTTTTTTTTTAAGTCTTTTTTTTTTTAAAGTTTTTTAATAAAGTCCAAAACTACTAATATTTTAATTTTATTTTGCACTGGTAACACTGATGGTAAACTTCACTGACAGTTCTACGTATTTATTGTCTTTGATAGCTAATGTCACTTGAGTTTGGCATATGTCACAGTTTGACAGTTTATGTCACTTGTCACTTTTAAACGTCACTTGAATTTGACAGCTACAGTACGTTCACTTTTTTTTTATTCACTCACTTTACTTTTACACACTACTGATAGATTCTAAGTATTTCACGAAAAACCTGACAATTGCGCGAACCGGCTCGGGAGGACCATGTCCCGCCTACTGTGAGGTCCTCCCAAAAAATAACGAAACGATTCTCGGTAATGAGGTGTTTATTCAACCCCGCAAAACTTAGTTACAACACTTTCTTAACTCTTATAGTAATTCTGAAAAATCCACTCGATAGCGCGATTCAAAGTACACACAGCGCCATCTAGTGTGATTGTATAGCAAACAGTTACTCAAACATATAGGATAATAAGAATAAGAATAGAATAAGTTAACTGTCGTAAAAACGTATATGAAAGCCTGTGCCGATTCTCTTCGATAGATGTTTTGGAAAACATGACGATATAGTTTATTTAAAGTAAATACAGGAATCAAATTCAAGAATCATTTTTAGGGTTCCGTAGCCAAATGGCAAAAAACGGAACCCTTATAGTTTCGTCAAGTCTGTCTGTCTGTCTGTCTGTCCGTCCGTATGTCACAGCCATTTTATTCTGTAACTATAAGCACCACACTGTTGAAATTTGGTAGGAAGATGTATCCTGTTAACCGCTTTACGATTCTCATACAAAAAATAAAAAAATATGACATTTAAGGGGGGGCTCCCATACATGAAACTAAAACCAAAAAAAAACTTTTTTTGTCAAACCTATTCGTGTAGGGTGTCTATGGATAGGTCTTTTAAAATAAAATGGAGGTTCCTTAAACCATTTTCTTTTCGTTTCATAGCAAGACGCTTCAAAAGTGGTAAAATGGGCGTCCACCCCCATCTAACTTCTAAACTAATCGAGTGTAAGTGAGTCCGACTCGCATTTGGCCGGTTTTTTTTCCTTTTTCTAACTGCTCACTTAATTTTTAATGCGACTTTATCTCATCATCATCATTATCTGCCAAAGGACGTCCACTGCTGAACATTAGACTCTTACCACAGTTTTCCACAGTGACAGATCACAAGTGATCTGTATCTAGTTTGATCCTGCGATCTTTACAAGGTCGTGTGTCCATCTTGTCGGTAGACGTCTTTGATCGAAGGGTTTCCAATCTAGAACTTTTCTGTCCCAACGGCTGTCAGTTCTTCGCGTTATGTGTTCTGCCTATTGTCACTTGAGCTTTCTGATTTTCCATAACAACGCCATCATGTCCGAGTCCGAATACAAGAGCAGAATACGTGGGCGATTTCACTGCGATGAGGTGTAAGACAGACGTTATATCTCTGAAACAGTTTACAGCGGCATTGCAAGACGCCTTCAAGCTCCTGCAATGGAAGGATACGTCTGTGGCGAATACATTACACACCTCCGGTTCGCCGATGATTAGTCGTTGTGGTAAAGACGCAGGACGACCTTGGCACTAAGCTCGAATACCTTGACCGTGCCTCCCAACCAGTGGATCTTAAAAAATTGCTCCTTGAAACACGTTTTATTTAAGATTCTTCAAAATTCAATCTTAAAAGCTATCAAACTGTCATTTAAATAAAGATAATGAAAGATTTAAATGTCTTTTGAGAAAGTTGTTTTAAGAAATCGTTCTATCTTTAAGGGGTTGGCACAAACCTAATTAGCATTCTAAATAGATAGCATGAAACCTTTATTTTAAGATCTATAGCAATTTTAATTCTAAAATAACAAATTTCAAGATTTGCTAAGTTAAGCCACTGCACATTTAGTTTTATAACAACTGATCTATATAGGTCAGTCACATAATTATCAATTCATAGAAAACGTCTCTACAATCAGTCTTCCCTATTACAGAAACTGGTATTTCAGCAGACAAACATAAATAATTCTCCTCATATTTTTTAATACTGAATCATTTGCATAACTCATTATTTAGTGTTTAGATCTACAATCGAGGTGTAACATACTCCTTAAATCTATTATGTAAATGTATTCAAATCGTAGTAGTGAAGATAATAGTTTAATAACGTTGGCGTCATTAATTACTGAGATTACGTTGCGGAGGCTGATAGCAACAATTACGGTGTTACGGCCACCTCTGATCCGCTCTGCCCTTGCCAGCGAGCTGATTGTGTTACCAAACATACCTGTAAGGTCTATACCTTATATCTTTGTTATACTCAACTGTAAGATACTGTTTGAATCCGTATTCGATTCAGATTGGTCATCCTTGTAGTTGATCCCATTGTCAAGAATTTGTTTTGTTCGCAAACTGTTCTAAACAAGTAAAAATCGTTATTTTAAATTTGAATTACCACTTTTCTATTACATGATTTTATCATACTACCCATATGTTAAAACTACTGGACCGATTTTGATGAAACTTACACTGTACTCTAAGTTGTAAATACTTTTCTGTATGACTCCTCGTTTTCAAAAAATACGTGGATAAATAACATAATATATATAAACATTCATAAATACATACATACACTACCAAATTTAGCACAAGTATTTGGAAGTCTTATTAGACAATTTAGTAAATTACTTTATAAGCATTGACATCCGCCTGCTCCAAAATTACCTATAACGCTAATAAAGGTAGTCGAACTTGTTACATGAACTTGCTTTTACGATAAATAAATTTTCTAAAACTAGGCATAATTTGCGGGCGCTGTCTGCGGAGCAATCAATCGATATGATGCTCTTGCGCGTTGGTTTACGAGCTCACTGAAAACTTAATAGTTAGGGAGGCGAGGTAGCTAAATGGCGTAATTCAACGGCGCCGTCGAGACCTATCAAAATCGAAAGATAAAATAATTTCGAAAAGAAAAGCTCGTATGGTAAAAACCATTTTAGCGGTGGGTTTGGCGTGTACGGTTTTTCAAAAATGTAAAAAAAAAAACAGTTACTTGGGCATTCTCGAGCGCGTCAGATATTCATACTACGTATGCCCCAAGTGCCTCTGATAACCACGGTATACTAATCTGCCGGTTTGCTTGGTGGGGGTAGGCATATAAAGTAGTCAAAAATGCAAAAAAAAAAAATACTCGAGCGCGGCAGATTTTCGGAAGGGGTGTTAAGTAGGCCCCAAGGAAGCTCCCTTTAAAAAAACTGACGATTTCGGCGTGACCATAAGTTACGATGAATTTTTGAAAATGCAAAAAAAAAAGTTTTTTTGAAATACTCGAGCGCGTCAGATTTTCATAGGGGAGGTTTACCTCGGTATCCTGAAAGCATATTTTCTTAATCTGACAAAAATGTTGGTGGGTTCTCTTAATCTGACCGGAAAGGTTTTTTGGTTTCTTTTTTTCCTTTCTTCTTTCTTTTTAATAATTCTTCACTTCATTTTGCTTACGGTACGTCCAAAATAGAATTTGAGGAACAACAGGCTATTGAATAAAATACATACATGAAACTGTACATGTTAATAATACTTTTGTATACAAATACGCGTAACTTTTTCCGAGTCCACGAAAATTGTCGAGAAGCTTTAGAAAAAAAAATGAGATATAATAAAAGTAACATAATTTAATCATCATTATTTCATATCAATTTTTGAAGTGAAAACTTCTTTAGCGGCGTTGAGCACTTTTGTGGGATGGGGGAAAAATGTGAAACTCGCGTCAGGACACGTGGGCTGATCGAAAAACCGTAAGACGGTTGGCGAAATTATGGATGTAAGTTGATTTTTCTGAGAGATAAACTTTTTAATGTAATTTAATATAATATACATTGTAATGTTTGTGTACGATAGCGCAATAAATAAATATTGTATTCTATAAAAATATTATAATCTTATTATTATTATTATTATTATTATTGTATTCTATTGTTATTATTATTATTGTATTCTATTGTGATAGAATACAATAATAATAATAATAATATAATATTTTTATAGAATACAATATTTATTTATTGCGCTATCGTACACAAACATTACAATTTATATTATATTCAAGTTTTCACTTCTGCCGGCACTCCCGGAGTGCATTTTTTTTAACAAACTCAGTTTTTAAGATATACTCAAAAAACCGGGAGTTTGAGTTTTTATGATGCTTCAAGTCAAAAGTTTTAAGTTTGGACAAAAATGTAAAGAGACCTTTTTTGTGTAAAACAAAATTACCTTTTTTGTTTATTTAATTTTTTTTTTTTGTAAAATGTATCGTTCGCGACTTATATGCCGCAACGCGTTTTTCGGAAGACGAAATGGCTCCTCCACACTCCCGGTCATGCGAAAACCGGCAGATTTTGTATTTTTAGTACGTTTTAGATAATATTCTTCAAAATAAAATAAAAAATAATCGCGCTCGAGGATGCCGGATTAACGTTTTTTTTTTACAAGTTCGCGACCCTATAACTCGGCGGCGTCAAGGACTTATCGTCAGATTAGTTAAATTTAGTCTTAAAACACTAAAATTAACCCCCAATATCTTAATCTGACGCGCTCGAGTATTTCAGACTATCGATTTTTTTTACTAATCTGATCGTCTATCCTAGGCGCGCGTCACTACATATAGAGCTAAATACTTTACGAGGTTGTTCTATTAGGTCCAAGGTATCTCTCATATCTTAAACTGCCACGCTCGAGTATTACCGAAAATTCCCCTATTCGCCTCCCTAACTATAACGATCTCCGCCAATAATCATGACCGGTGTAGACGCTTATTCGGACGGGATGTAATGTAGGAATATTAAGTAGGTACATATGAACGTCGATAAGCATTTGCCTTTGCCAGGATAGCAAACAATCAGAACTATTATAATATATTTTTGAGGCCGTGTGCCGCTGTATTACGTCAGGGTTATAGATCACCGAATTGTAAACTATAACAAGAATTTGAAACCAATCTTAACTTGGTCTAAAAGTATAGGTAGGTCCCGATTTATTTGCCTAAACATTTGTATATTTTTATGCACGAGTGTATACAAGCCAGCCGACCACGGCTGCTATAGCAAAAGATTATTTGTAAACAACGGCGGGAGAAAGATCGATCTACATGACTAACTAAAATATAACAAAGAATACTAACACTTCCTCAATTCTTTTCTGTCTCGATGGCGGAGCGGTCAGAGGGTCACACTTTAAAGCGACGGCTGCGCCAGAGGTCCTGGGTTCGATTTCCGGGTCGGGCCAAAAATATATTCCTGGGTTTTTCTGTTTAGAAATTCTCAGGGTAGCCCGGAGTTTGGTTGTTGGCGGTGTTTCACCTCCGTGCCTCGGAAATGCACGTAAAGCCGTTGATCCTGCCCCTGATCTATCTCCGTGTGAGATTGCTGTCTCATCGGGGTATGAGAGTGAGAGGAATAGAGAGTGCACCTGTGTTGTGCACTATAATATGTCCCGCGCAGTCGGTTAGTCATTGTAACTGGCCACCGTAGTCGAAATCGGCTAGGGGGACTACTATTATCTATTCTTAATTCTCAAACCGTCCCAAGTAGTAAACTTATTTTGTAGCATAATTTTCTTAGGTACATACCTTCCAATGCGAACTTTTTATGCGTACCAATAACGGTTAATAATCCTAAGTACTTATGTTGAGTAAACAACGGTTACGGGCTAAGTGATTGAAGCCAGACGAACGGCTAGAAGGCGTAAACCTTCTTTCACGACAGTACCCATTTCAGCCAACGATTAATTCGAAAACGAATAAAATCTGTTTACTTTATCGACCTATTTAAATAAAAGCAGAACAGATGTAACCGTTAAAATAATTGATATTGCCAATCTCAGTTGGCTACGGGATGCGGTGGGTCGTTTTGGTGTCGGCAATAAAACGGGAAAAGCATTGGTTTTCAGGACTTTATGGATTTTCCCGTGCGATCGCACAATGCACATAATCGTTGTGACGCCATTCCGCGACACGACGCCGGCGCCGTTCTGCGACGCTTGCACTTGTTAAAACAAATGAACTTTTCTAGAAATGAAATCTTAGCGGACGCTAAAACACGTTTAGGTTCCTTATACTCTGTGTTTTAATTAGATAATGTTGTCGCCGTGGCGTAAGACACATTATTTTCAAGTGATGAAATAGTTATAAGATAATTAAATTACGATTATTTAGCAAATTTATATGACCGATAATTAATAAGCATTTTTTGTAGCAATGGATGTAACATTTTAATTCTTCTTCCGTTTCTCTTTTGACGTTTTTTAAATTAAAAAGTAGGCTTCGGCTTTCGTTGCGTACTTATTTAATAATTAATTTAAAATAAAATAAAATAAAATAATTAATTTCCGTTTCCTGTTGAAACGTATATTTTAGAATTAAGTTAAATTAGACATCCGCTTCCTGTGCAATACATGTAAAAATAGTTAAAATAAGATATCCTTTTCCTGTCAAAAATCAGTAGTTAATAAAATTATTTAAATGCTACTTCCGTATCCTCTAATGACATCACGCCAGTGTTTTAGTGGTGAAAACATTGGTGGGGTGACATCAAGGCGGGAATATCTATACTAATATTATAAAGCTGAAGAGTTTGTTTGTTTGTTTGTTTGTTTGTTTGTTTGTTTGTTTGTTTGTTTGTTTGTTTGAACGCGCTAATCTCAAAAACTACTGGCCCGATTTGAAAAATTATTTTTACGTTGGAAAGTCCATTTATCGAGGAAGGCTTTAGGCTATATAACATAAAGATACGACTCATAAGACCACAGCAGCAATGAAAAATGTTGCGAAAACGGGAGAAAAATATTCCTTTTCAGAGCTTCCGCTGCATACGCTGCGGAAACCGCTTAAGTTACACAAAAATCATGTATGACAGGATTGTTCAGCATTAAGAGTTCTATAATAAAATCCGCGACAGCTTATGTCTATCTTTTATGGTTGACTTACTACAACCTTTTTTATGTTAATAAATTTGTAAAAAAATAATGCATTATTTTTAGAGGTGTATTATACACACCGGTATTTATTCTTATCAAAATAAATACATTCATCATCACGAGCATTTCATTTAGAACCAAGTTGCCCTTTATATCATTTGATTTCAATAAATATGTTAGGAGCTATCACAGTTTTAACATAACTCCGCACCAAAATAATGTTCGCAGCTTAAGTACAACGTGCGCTTGCGCTAATATCTATACTAATATTATAAAGCTGAAGAGTTTGTTTGTTTGAACGCGTTTAGCTCAGGAACTGCTGGACCGATTTGAAAAAATATTTCTGTGTTGGATAGCTTATTTATCGAGAAAGGCTTTAGGATATAAAACATGACGCTGCGACGGGAGGGGAGGGAGCAAACTCAAAACGCGCGGACGAAGTCGCGGGGGACCGCTAGTTAATGTATAAAAGTCGATTACGGTGTTCAGTAGTTCGTTAAATTTTGAGTGAGAAACATCTTGCGAAAGTTCTATCGGTTTGTGCAGTACTGTGTTTTTATATACTAATAAACCAAAATGTCATTTGGAAGGATGCCACTTTTTCATAATTTTAAAAATAGTGATGTTCCCAAATAATCGATTCGTTTGTATTTAATTGTTGTTGATTATATCTTAAATGAATAGTTATAATTTGCATTTGTGTTTTGCAGTCGTTTATTAGCGTGAAATTAAAGAGTGTGATTACAAAAACTTCTACTAAACTAAAATTAACTAATATCTACTACGCTTATGCATATTCCTGGCTTAAATATGGAATTACACTGTGGGGTAGCAGTGTAAATGTAAATGATATTTTTCTACTTCAAAAAAAATGTGTAAGAATAATAGCTCAAATAAGCAATAGAGAAAGTTGTAGACCATATTTTGTAAAATTCAAACTATTAACACTGACTTCAATATACATATACGACCTTTGCCTATTTGTCCATAAAAATAATAATTTGTTTCAAAAAAAGAAAGATGTCCATAACAAAAATACCCGTAATAGGGAAAATTTGTTCATTCCACCATCTAGAATCAAAATGCTGCATGACAGCCCACATTACATGGCTTTAAGAGTCTTTAATAAATTACCTCAATATTTAAAAAGTGAACAAAAATACAAAACATTTAATAAAAAGCTTAAAGAATTCCTTATAAATAAATGTTATTATAATTTAGGTGAATATTTAACAGACAATACACAATGATGTAATATTTACTGATACCCAAATATAAATATTAAAAAATAATATATAAATAATAATAAAAAATACAACAAATAACGTACCAAATGTTTACTTAAATTTGAAAAATACAAGATATTTAATAAATGAATAAATTTTTTAAAAAAAAACAGAACTCATGATAGATAAATGTTATAATAAAATATGTGAACATTAAACAAAAAATACACAATGATAACATAAAATAAATTGATACTTACCTAAATAATAAAACAAAAATTAAGACATACATAAAACTTGACACTCAAATAGATAAAAACAAAGACATAAATTATAACAAAATACAAACATATAAATAACCAACTGTTTATTTATTTCTTTTGCTAAAGTTGCTCTGATATAGTCAAAACTTTAAGTAGTCACTGTAATTATAAGTCCAAAATGTAATACTTTTAAGTTTTATTATTATTATTATAAGATAATTATAACATAATTTAATATAGCCCTCAAATAATTTTGCAATACCCAAACTGAAAGGGTTACTAAGTCATAAGTGCAATTGTCTAGCATAAGACCTGCTATATGTATGTAACACTTAGTTGGCAAATAAATGAATATGAATATGAATATAAATCTCTTTAAACATCATGTTTTTGACAAATATTATGATCTGTAAAGAAAGATGTAAAAAGTCAAAAAAAGTAAAATTCGCACAAGAATATTTTAAATTGCAATTAGAAAGATTGCATTCATAGAAGAATGGCAGAGTTACTGACTCCGTACCTCTGTTATTATGGCGCTTCCAACAGTGCCGAAATATCGGAAACTCATAAATAATAAGGTACATGGTAGCAATCCCAATCCTATCGCTAATCGCAATCATAGAAAAAATGAATAAGGTTAGAATGGTTTTGATCGTTCGTTTGTATGGGAACCTCTGTCGCCGGTGGGAGTTACCGCGCTGTTGCTGCAGTGATAAAAGTACCAATCAATGAATTAACGCACCAATATCACAAACCAATCACAATTTCCGCTAGGAGCTCTGTGATTGGTGTAATTTGTACTTGAAACCAACTACCAATCATAGAGCTTCTAGCGGTGAAACCTCCAATCATCATTCAGATACGTTCGTTCTTTTATGTCAAAATACTAGTGATGTGGTAAAGGTCGATTATTATAAATTCAATTACCGATGTAATGTTGTTTCTCTTTGTGAATAAACATGTAGGATCTCAGTTTGAAATAATTATTAATGATATTGATAATTTAACAGCTCATTTGATCGCAACAAAGGGTACTACTATTGCCTTTCGGTAAAAACAATAGAAGAAAAAAATGAGTTGCTAAACGTTACTTGAAATGGAGTAACTTATACCTTTAAACATTAGTTTTTAAAATAGTTCTTTTAGTAGAATTGAATCATTCTTTGTATAAAGAATAAGTAATATTACTTATATACGACAACTAGATTCCAATGTAAAGAAAAATGTTTAAAGGTATAAAAGCATAAAGGCCATGGTCTACATTATTCAGGTATTATATCTTACCATGATATTTATTCATTTGTATGTGTTTAATCGCGCTAATCTCAGGAACTACTGGACCAATTAAAAAAAAGTTTTTGTGTTGGATGTCTAATTTATCGAGAAAGACTTTAGGCTTGAACTTTACGCAGGGACAAAAGGGGAGAGAACAAACTCAAATCGAAAATAGTTAAGATTACAATTAAAAAAATACAATATATCTATACACGTATGGTTGACCGGTGTATAGAATGCTTTTGGCATTAAGTATGCCACATGTGCAATGTTATGTTTCATGCATGTGCAAGTTTTCAATAAATAAATATAACCCAAGTTAGTATGGTGGTTAACTTAAAGAAATGTACAGCTGCATGATACAACAGTTAACCTTGCAGTGCTTTTGTTCGCATTTAAATCACATCACCAAAGGGGCTTTGCAGAGGTTTGTTAAATTACAAAATTATACACAAACTCACAATAGGTGTATAGCTGACTACAAATAACTCTTGCAAAAATATTTGTATGCAGGGTTATTGATAATATGACCGGATCCTTTTAAGAGTTAATGGGGGAGCTCATTTGGGACAATCTTGATCCCAGAATATACTTTCCAAAAGTCAACCATTTTTAAGGAAATTTTCTTTTTAAGTTTTTGTAGGAAAACGAGATTTCGAAATTATGATAAAATAAATACCGAATGCTTTTAGATGCTGTAAGAAAATATCAACCGATACTAGCTTAACGTGCTTCATGAAGCACGGAGATGCTCGTTGTTTAGGTCACTTAAATATGGTCGGTATGGTCACTCATTAAAACACGATCGCGCCGTAAGTTGTTTAACTTCAGTGTCACTGCCGAAGGGAGTAGATTGTTGACAGTAAACCAATGTAGAACTTGTAAAAGAGTATTGAACACATATCGATTTTAAACTGTGAATTGTCGTACCCTATTTTACAAATAAATAGACCAAACGATAAATTAAAATCGAAGATAATAAGAGCGAAAGTAAAAAAGTTGAAGATTAAGCAGTGCGTTTTTGCTAAGTTATATTTTTATTGCAGGAATACGTTATTTTGGTAGCACGAATTAGAATATAATACATTTTTTTTTCAAATAGCTCTAATAGTTCCTGAGATAAGCGCGTTTCAACGTATTAACTCTTCAACTTTATTGTATTTATTTTATCATTATTATGTTTCAAATAATTAATAAACAAAACTTATTTTTATCTTTTAATACATCAGTAAGATAATTACCATTTATCAATAATTTTACTGTGCTGTGAGCTACATCCCTAGTGATGCGTATACAAGCGAACAAAGCAAATTGGACGCGATACATTGCGTGCTAAGATAGCAGATTTGTTAAAAATATGCGTGGACAGTCATCAATGAATATTTTTTTTGAACTTAGTGCAAGAAAACCGCTATCATTTGAAATGTCATAATTAAAAAGTGTTTTTTTGCAAATAATGTCGAAATAACTACGTATTATTACTGACCGGTGAAAAAATACACTTTCTCTCTCATTTTTTATGACCTGGCTTCACGTTCTTCAAGTGATTATAGCAAAAGACGGCATTTTTGACAAAAATATAATGCAACGCTCTTGTCACGCGACTGAAGTAGCTACGGCTCAATGCAGGCATATGCCTACAATTAAGCTCGCTGCCGCACTGACCGGGGCCATTCTAACCTTATTCATTTTTTCTATGATCGCAATCCTATTCTAATGTTAGTGATCATGAAAGTTTGAAACATTTTAATATTGCAAATGCAAATGAAACTTAGATTACTTGGATACACATTGGAAAAATAGTTTTATGTATTGAGTTTGCTTATGCAACGTTTCACATGTATTTTTTATCCAAATTGGATGAACCACATTATTGAAAATTCATATCACAAAGACAGTTAATCGGTACAATTTTTAGAATACTAATTGTACTTAAAACATAAAAAGTGCGATTGAAGCTGTCATTTTGGTCTATTAAATTAAAAATCAGAGTATAGACTTCGATTTGAAAATTTAACGAGGTGTACCAAATGATACAAAATCCATAGCACACGGTTTAAAGTTGGTCTTGTTTCTAATTCGCAGTTAATTCCATGCAAGTTATGTTTAGATTAACCCGGACTCTAAATAAATTCAAATTTAAAACAAATTCAACGAGCTTGGTCAACATAACAATTGAACTTTGTACTAGTAACTGCGATTGTAGGAGCAATCGTACACACCACACGGATGTATAAATTAGGAAGTTGTTGTTTTTACAGACTCACCTAAATAATATTTATCCCAATCCTCATTCATATTCAAAAACCTTCTACCCTAATCTCTTTATAATTGCCGGTGCTCCAATTAGCGCAACAGAACAGCGACTACGTGAAAAATAAGCTTACAGTGGATAATGGACTGAAACACGACAAAATTGTGGTCGTATTTTTTTTGAAGTTCCGCACACAGAATAGAAGTTGGTGTAAATTAAAGAAAATCTTTAAAATTGTTGTCTTGTTTGCAATTGAAATTAAAAAAAATGCCATAAATAATTAACAAACACTGTAGCAAACCTTTATTTACAACGCATTAGTTCCTATGACCGCTATGAGATGGCGCGGCATGTTACTTAACTAGCATGTCGATTTGATTTCTCTGGGTTGACCATAAAATTATTATCCCTTTGGAATAGAACGACAAAAGCGAGATGTCACTAGCAGCAAACTGTGCGATAATAAGAGATGGGAGATACAAAGTAGCAAAACCATTTTTGGCAGATGTCAAACAGTTGACCGCCCCGCAGAAGCTCGCTGAAAATTACGTGCATTTGATTTTTTATACTTAAAAGTGAAATTGTGTATATTTTGGAGAAATAATGCGTCTGAAACATGATGAATTGATCGGTGATTGATTGTTATTCATCACAGCGGCATAACCCCAAAAAATAATCATTCAACAGGTAAATTAGTCAAAATCGAAGCCTCTTAATATACAACTTATATTTACCAATGCGCTTCAAATTTAAAGTATGCAGTTTGATTATTCTATTCTACAAACGTTAATTTACGTAAAAAATAAAAACAAAATAACACAGGGAATTTATATCGACGAATATTTTAGTTTTACACTAGAGCTGCATGTTCAATATTTTGTGTCGACTGTTTATCATGCAGTAAACTACTATATTTAACTTAGGAACATTGTTATAAATCACCTGATCGAAAGGTTATCTCATTTAAAGCTACAAATGTTACTTACTTAAGTTAGTTACTGACATCTTAAATCGGTTTCGTTTGACAGCTTTTACTTGTCCTTCTATTCCGATAGGAATATTAATTTTATGGGGTCGAAATTAACTAAGGGGCCGCTGTTTTCAAGACATATCAACAGATGGTGTTAAAAGTCACTTAGATCACGCTACGTTCTGGATTTTTCGGATCAAAAAAGAATTCCCATACATCGCATTCACTCTATATTCTACAGGTGCAACTCAGAAACTAAGGTTTTTGCACCATGTCCAAACATTTGTTTACGACGCGACGTCACCTAATAAATGGCCTCCATGTCACCTATGTGGTTTTCATGACTTCACTTCTCTTCAGCACCTTCAACTGAAAAACTTCATTAAAACACTAATATATTGGCTTTAATTTAGGTATTAATAAATTGCTGTTAGGAAATTCACAGACAGGGCATTGACATTGAAGCAACTGATTCTACTGGTGATCATCAGTCTGTATAAGTATTGACTGACTGATGAAACTCTATAAGTATAGAGTTTCATCAGTCAGTCAATAAGTAAGTACGTACAATAATAACCTAAAAATATATCAGCCAGAACCCCCTTGAATCGCATTTACGCTTGTCTTTTTTATTCAACAGTCGTCGGAGTGCCTTCGCAGTAAATTCGTTACGGACCCGGAATGTTTGCGGCACTTTTGAGTGTGGAACTTTAATTACGCGTGACAGCCCTGAAATAGGCGTAAAAAGGACGGCCACGGACTTTGCTGCTGTTGCTGTTAAAGGTATTATGATGTTTGAAAGATGAAATCGACCACTACGCAAAGTTAAACTCATGATTACTATTGAGCGTCTAATCTCCATTTTCTATAACACATTTATATATACCTCAAAAAAAGTTAGTTTAGTTATGTATGCCTTTGGAAGTTATGTATCATAACTCTTTTTTACTGTATACATATTTAGTTTATGTATATTATGGTATGTATAAATTATTTTTATTTTACACAATAGTATTTGTTACAATTTTATTATCTACTTACAAATTTCTCCTGCACCCATAACAATCTTTCCACATGATCTAAAGGTGAGAATTCTATTAGCATTAAGTCCACCTTTTGTACACTTTTATTTGTGCAATAAAGTTTTAAAATAAATAAATAAGAAAAGGGTTTTAAGAACCCATTCCCAAACCAACTTAAACAAACTACGGGATTTAAGATGGCTGGATTTGTGGATTCAACTTTAATAAAATGGCTGAATGGTAAAGACAAGTATAAATTTAAAGCCAGATAACCTTGAAGGTCAAAAATACCTAAACATTTTGATTATTGACTTATCGACAATAATACAGAGTATTAAAACGAGGGTCAAACTGAAAGTTCTTAGAAAATCAAAAACTGATTACATTAACCAGTTATTAGTTTTATTATATCTTTTCAAAATATTGTCCATTGACGTCAATACACCGCTGCATGCGATGGAACCACTGGGAAAAGCACTTTGCCCACTCGTCCTTAGGGGTCTCTTCAATGGCATCGCGATACGCAGCCACCGCTTCTTCAGCATTCATAAACCGCTTTCCTTTAAGTTTTTCTTTAATATTTGGAAGTAAATAAAAATCACAAGGCGCGAGGTCGGGGCTATACGGCGGGTGACCCAGTAATTCAACGTTTGATGTCGCCAAATAGTCGATCGTTCGCTTGGCGGTGTGCGACGAGGCGTTGTCGTGGTGAAGGAGGATCCTACTGCGAGGTCGTTTCTCTCGAACTTTTTCCAAGACAAGTGGCAAACAATTGGTAGTGTACCATTCTGCAACAAGTGTTTTTTGATCCTCTAACACAATTGTTGCGAAATAACCTATCCTTCCAAAGAACGAGGCCACCATTTTTTTTCCCGCACTTCGATCTCTCTTCACTTTAGTTGGCAACTCCTCGAAAGGAAACACCCACTTAGCAGATTGTCTTTTGGTTTCAGGATCATAACAGTAAATCCAGCTTTCGTCACCTGTTAGTATGTCGAACACAGCATTTGAGTCACCTCCGTTAAATCTTTCAATCATTTTACGGCACCAATCCACACGATGGAGTTTTTGAGCCTTAGTCAAATTATGAGGTATCCACCGGGCGCAAAGCTTCCTGACCGCTAAATGTTCGTGGAGGATTTTGTGCACTTGACTCATACCGATGCCTAAGCTTGTCCGAATCTGCTGATAGGTCACTCTTTTGTCAGTCTCTATCATACGCCGCACAACACAGATGTTATTTTCAGTCGTCGCCGTAGAAGGCCGTCCCTCACGTACATCATCAGTGAGATTAGTGCGACCACGTTTAAACTCATTAAACCAGTTGTAAACAGTCGCACGAGATGGGGCTTCATCGTGAAAGGCCAATCGTAGTCTATCATAACTTTCTTGTTGACTTAAATGACATCGAAAGACATAAAAAATCATTGCACGAAAATTTTCTCGTGTTAAATTCATGTTGACGTGACACAGACAATTTTCAATTTGCCGCCAAATCGTAAAACAAATGACAAATGAATGAAATATATACTCAGTAATATTGGCAAAGAGTTGTATTTTCAAATTTTAGAATATTTTTTTTATTATATTGTTTATAAGTGGCCAGTTCTAAGAACTTTCAGTTTGACCCTCGTATGATTTATTGTCGGTACCAAGCACTAACGACGAGTGGAAAAGACAACATTGTGATTAATGGATTCATGACGAAAACCCGACCCTTCCTCCATAATCCGCGTGACCCGGGCGTAATGGTGATAATAACGATTTGGTCAGCATTAATATTTAAGACTCTAATATCCTACATCAGCGGTCTGCAGGCGCGGTCCGAAGGGGGGGGTCACAGGGGACATGACCCCCCCCAAAATCTAAGGTCAAATAGAAAAAATTCAATAAATTGCCAAATAACAACAGGAAATTTCTAGCTATCCCTTAACAGTAATCAACTTATAGTTTGCTGACATCTAGTGCTGTTGTTATTAACTACGTACGGTGGCCAAAATAACTTGGAAATCACATCTAGTTTAGAAACAATGAACCGAACTAAGTAGTTTTGGTAATCCTAGCAAAATCGATTTGCGTTGTTATGATAAAGATTGTTTAACAATATTCTAATTATGTAATATGTCCGTATATTGTAAAGATTCAAAATAAATAGGAAGCTGTCTAGTTAGCTGTCAAGGCAAAAATTATAGTTAAAAAAACTAAAAAAACACGCTTTAATAGCAAGCGAACTAAAAAGTAGAAAATATTTTTTGTTTAAGACAGTTTGTGTTACTGCAATATCAAATTCAACAATCAATTTTCAAAATTAATTCAGAATAAGATTAATATGAATATTAAGATATTAACAAAAAATCAAATAAAGTGAAAAAGCGTGGGGTGCTTAATATCGAATGTGAGGTTGATTTTATTTGTTACTGTTTGCAATATCAGAATAATTATTATTATAATAATATGATTAAGCACCTCACGCTTTTTCACTTTATGTTATGTTAATATTCATATTAATCTTATTCTGAATTAATTATGATAATTTATTGTTGAATTTGATATTACAGTAACACAAACTGTCTTAAACAAAAATTATTTTCTACTTTTTAGTTCGCTTGCTATTAAAGCGTGTTTTTTTAGGTTTTTTTAAACTATAATTTATTTTCTGAATTTTTAGTGTCAAGACGACAATTAAATAAACAATAATTTAAAATTGAAATATTAAAGAAATTAAAATATGCAAGCGCGGATGCGCGCGCAATATTTCGGCAGCAGCGACAATTATAATATTCGAGGAGTGATAGTGCATGCACCCGAGGCAATTGGTATCACCAACCAATAAGGAAAATTGTCTTTTAAAAGTGGGGAAAACCAGAAAGAGGAACAGGCCGTAGGTAGCAGAGGGCCAATCGGCAGCAAGAGAAAGAGAATAACATTTTCATTGGCTTTCAGCAAGTGGCATAGGCTAAGTAGCATGCTCATGAATCTAAATATATATTTTTTTATCCTGATAATCCTAGTCAGGACTTAAATAAAAAGTTATGAGATTATTTTATTGTCATCGGTCCTTGACCCCTGTGCAAAAATTCAAGTTAATCAGACTCCTAGAAGTAGGTGAAAATGAAGTTCAAATATTCCGTTACATACATACATACATACATTCATACATACATACAGGTCAAGCTAATAAAAGCGTGTTAAAAACGGAACCCTTGTAGTTTCGTCAAATCAGTCTGTCTGTCCGTCCGCATGTCACAGCCACTTTATTCCAAAACTATTAGCATAACACAGATGGAACTTGGTAGGTCCTATAAACCTATATCCTATATCCTATAAACCGCTTTACAATTCCAATGCAAAAAATAATAAATAATGAATGGAACTAAAACAAAAAGAATGGTTAAACCTATGCATGTGGGTAGTTTATGGATAGGTGTCTTAAAATGACATCGAGATTTCCAAAACCAATTTATCTGAAAGTCAAACGTTTGTAAGATAGACCCTTCCAAATTGGTAAAATTGGCGTCCCCTCCTCTAACTTTTGAACTAAACTAGTAAAAAATAAAAAAGGACAATGTAGTGCATAACAAATACTTTCAACGAAAATTCGTTTGAAAATCTCGTTCACTACTATCTCGAACTAGTAATTTTTGAAATATAGTACATTTAATAATATATACAATGTAGTTTGTATAGTGCAAAACACTTTAAAATGTAATTATAAATATGCTTTCTTCATTGTAACCGATTATTACATATTTTTAAAATATTTCGTTCGGATATTGTGAGAGCAATCTCGCGACATTGATGACGTCACGCAGCCTACGCGTTAAAGTAAGCGCTATCAAAATTTAACAGAAGCTTGCTAATGTGACGTTGGCCGAGCGAGTGGTATAGGCATACGCCCGGATAGCGTAAGACACGCGTTTCGATTCCTCGTCTGTCACAGCTAAAGTTGCTTTTTACAAGTGCTATTTATATCATTAAGTTTGTATGGTGACAAAACACTATAGAGACAAAAATGAAACTGCAAATATAACATACAAATACTATAAAAAACAAAGTTATTTTTGCCGTCAACAAAATATGTGGAAGTAAGTGGACCCTTTAAATTTAGTTAAAGTTGGCTCGAAACCTTCAGTGCGCGAGTCCGACTCGCACTTGGCCGGTTTTTTATTAGAATGACCCCCCCCAAAATATCAGGCTGCGACCGCGCCTGGCGGTCTGTCACGTTTTTAACGAAATTGAAAAGCTCTCGTCATTAAAACATGATATCCTCGTATTTTGCGATCGTTTAATCCAACAGAATGTGGTCAGGGTTGTCATTAAGAAATAAGTAAGTATTAATGTATGTTTGTGTAATTTGAATAGTGAAAAACTAAAAAATAGGTTAATATAGATTGCACTTGTAAAAAGCAACTTTTGCTGTGACAGAAGAAGAATCGAACCCCGTGTCTTACGCTATCCGGGCGTATGCTTTATACCACTCGGCCACTGTCACATTAGCTATCCTGTTGAATTTTGCAAGCGCTTACTTCAACTCGTAGGCTGCGTCATCAATGTTGCGAGATTGCTCTCACAAAATATAATTACATTTACATTTAATGATAAAAAACGTTAAATTATAATAACCGTCCAAGTGCCGTACTTACCAAGAAAATGAATTCGATAAATCAAATGTTCGTCAGCTTTTTATTTGGAAAATCAATGAATGTTCTAAAAACAGTGCCTTAAAATATTAGCTTTATGCATGACCGTGAAAGTTTCAATCAGTATTATTAAACAACCATCAATTTTATTACAAAATAGACATCGTTTTGAAAGCTATTAAAATCAAATTTATAGTTTATTTAAACTATTGTATAACTAATAGTCACTGTTTATTGAGTTACAACTGCTTTTACTTTACAGTTTTTTATTCGATAGGAAAAATCAATACTGTTATGTTACATACCACATATGATGTCATACCACCCCTAAGGTAAGCCTTCTGAACGTCAAAAATATTGGTCTCCTACTGGTCCCAGTAAACTTCTTTTCGTCCCCGGCTCACGCGTAACTAACACCACTTCCTTTTATGTCTATAAGATAAAGAAGAAAAAGATGTGCATTGGAGCCTTAGTTTCTCAATGTTATGAGCCCTGAACTAGACCGGAAGCCTCATCCATCACGCAACATCGTCTAAACACGATGACACGCCCCATCTCCGAGCTTAGGTCCAGCTCGCTTAGAATATAAACATTGCATTTTTAAGGCACACAATTCTTGCATTTATAACCTCCTACTTATACAGTGTGTGAGTGTCTTGAACATGTATAATTACTGAAATAATCGTTGCGTTTAGGAGCATCCTCCTACCTAAACCACTTAAACCAAACAATATGGGATCATTTTGCTGGTAAGTTATATATAAATAAGAATTATATTAGGATAAACCGACACGGCGATTGCGTTTTGTACCCCAAAGGTTAATAGGGACTGTGGAGTGAAAATTCTAAGTGAGACCTTAGCTCAAAATGAAACAAAGTCACTTTCATAATTTTCATGTCTAATATGAAAAACATTGTATGCAAGTACCCGACTGGAGCGATAATGTATCGCTTGACTAATAGTCGTCTCGTCAACGGTAATTAGTCGGCAGATGAGTGCGTCGTTTGTCAGCCACTAATTACTCGAACGCTTTGGAAATAATTTTTAGTTATTGTATTTTAGTTTAAGCGTCCACTCACCGTCTCAAATAGAAATGTTTTATTAGCCGTGAAGAACCGTAAGGACGAGACTCTATCGAAGATCAGATAAGTTTTAACTGTTAAAAGCATGTAAGTAAATCAAAACATTCTTTAGGTGAAGTCCTACTATAAAATTCAAGACTATCTGAATGACGAGAATGTGTGGCAGTCCAGTCTGCACCAAACTGATCTACCTACCTGTTTATTTTGATTTGTATCACTTTTGTGGCAGAAAATGTTGACTGAGTTTGTTCCGGCGTTTTTTCTCAGCACTTGCCAGATTGTCTGTGTCTTGGCTCGAAGCGCTAGTAGGGCCCACAAGATAAGAAGACATGTTCTGACCCCATATGGGCCATAATTGATTAATATAAACTAATTGTTGATGTTCATAAGTGGCATTTTGTCTTCTAAATTGAAAATTATTTTTTACTTTGAAAAAAAAAACCTAAATTTTTTGCGCAGGAGATGATAGATAATTTGTATTCATTTTTTACGTGCTTCCTTTCTTTTGCGTTTATACACTTGTGATATCTGGTATAAAATTTCTACACGTCCATAACCAATATGAAAAACTACACAGAACGAGTTCAGTTTCCACATTAGGTGAGTTAATCTCTGATTTGTATTAAAACAGTTCACACAGATTCATTGCACTATTAAAGAAACGCTGATTGCGGTATTGGACGACACTCATACTCGGCGCAATACGTTGTTGCAGGTTTGAATAGAATTACTAGAGTATTTACAGCAAACTGGTGAATGAACTAAGCCTCAGATTACAAGCATTAGCAACTAAAACACGAATTGCCACTGCCACCTGTGGCGTGCGGCTGAACAACAGTCGTGAAAAGCCGCAATCATAGCGGATTGTTCCGGTTGTAAAAACTTGCTTAGAGACAGACAAATGGATGTATCTTTTAGAAACTGTATGACGAGAGTTGTAAAAAACTAATACTTGTGATGGTTCAGAATGTTTTTTAACACTCACAGTGTCATATTTTATGTTCCTAAAAATGAAATACGAAACCAAAACCGACCGACAGCACAGTAGCTCAATTGGTAGATCGTTTGGGCCGGTTAGCCAAGAAGTTGCTGGTTCGAGTCCCGCCCGTGCGCAAATAATTGGTTTCTTATTTCATCTTTAGGAATAATACTTGTGATTTATTGTCATAGAAGAATGAACTGTTATTAGGAGAATACAAAAACATGATTTATATCATATTAAAAATTAACTTGTCCTGCTCCACTTTCACAAATGGAACCCCTTCCTGTGTGGGTAGGATCTTATATTCTTATTATATTCTTAAAAAATTAAACCAAGCAGCCAAACCATTAAAAAGGGTGTTTTAATTGGTTTATTTGCGTTGATTGTAACCTATGCCCACCTGTAAATCGAAACAGTCCCGGTTTGTGACGGCTATATCGGATCATTTTCACCATAATTTGAGTGGCTACTTACACCCGGCCTCTCGCGTGACCAAAACAATGGAAATAGTATGGCGACCGTATAGTAAGGGAGACGATTGCTAAATGTGGATTTACTTGAGCACCACGGAGACGAGGTGGATTTTAAAGGATAGATTATATGATCCAGCAAAAGTAAATGAAGACATTGAGAAATCTGAATAGTAGTGAGAATATGTTATGAAAAGAAGAAGGTAGCAGCAGATTCTTTGAGCGCATTTCATTCGGCAACGTTATATGTATACGGCGCACGTCATTCATGACGTGAATGACTGACAAACATAATTATGACCTTCTTCTATCGATAACATTAGAGTCTGGTGTTGATTGTGTAAGTAACATTAGAAAGAGGACGCTGAGAGCTAAGGCTATGTGCTTCCAATGCTTCCAATAAGCACAAAACAAGGTGTGAGGTATCTCCCTAAGGCCTTATTCCGAAAACCTCAGTTAGGCTCCCCTACTACTTTGGTCGCGTTCGTATCGTCGAAGGCGCTGCTCTATAATTCAAAGCTACAGCGCAGCCAAAAAAGGGTTCGTGAAACTTAAGGCTTTATTGCACCTTTAGTGACCAAACAAAGCTCAAATGTGGGAACAGTGGACTAAATTGGTAGTGTCGGATGCGGTGATGCTCTATTTCCTTTGAGATCAGTTACACAAGTGTACCTTTAGTTAAGGAAGAGTGAAACTTTTTGCCACATCTGTCTAAGTACAAATAAAATCTTCTGAATAACGAGGATTACAACGAGGAACATGAACAGAACAGAATTTAAAAAAGGTACTCTCTCTTGCTTGCGCTTGTTAATTAATTTCATAGGTACAAAATACGTGACTTACAGTCAATTTTGCCAACGTTAGTTATGGAATATTCGACGAATACAATACAAAACGCCTAATTCGAAAACGTCGCCTATTTGTCAGCTATCATTAAATAAATAAATAATAAATAAATATTTGTCAACAGCACATACATTGCTCCGATCCCAAGCCAAGTAGCTAAAGCACTTGTGTTATGGAAATCGGAAACAACGGTGGTACCACAACACCAAGACCCGAGACAATATAGAAAAGATCGTTTTGTACATTGACCCGACCGAGAATCGAACCCGGAACCTCACGAGATGGCGACGCTTGAAACCAGCGTTCTAGCCAATCGACCACGGAGGTCGTTAATTACGTAATGGCATTTTAAAATCGGTCGTTTTATAGATTATATAGCATTGAGCATTTCTTGTATGCTGGGCCACACTTGCCGCGACTACTAGGATTGCTGTATACTTTTTGCATTAGACACTCATACCTACCGGCAAAATTGATGAAATCGGTCGTTGTTCCTATTGTAAAGAATAAAACGGGTGATATATCTGATAAAACAAACTATCGGCCGATTTCATTAGCTACCATCACAGCAAAGGTACTTGACGGTTTGATTGAGAGACAGCTTAAGCGTCACCTGAACCTGCATGACGCACAATTCTGTTTCAGGCCCAAATTGTCAACTGAATGCGCCATATTGGCTCTCAAGCATACTGTCAGGTATTATAAAGACAGGAAGACACCCGTTTATGCAGCTTTCCTGGACCTATCGAAGGCTTTTGACCTGGTTAAATATGATATTCTTTGGAATAAACTTCTAAATTCTGGTGTGCCAGGTGAGATTATAAACATTCTTAAATATTGGTATGGCCACCAGACTAACCAGGTCAAATGGTTAGATCAGCTTTCTGATGTGTATGGGTTGGAGTGTGGGGTAAGGCAGGGCGGCTTGACTTCCCCTACACTTTTTAACCTGTATATAAATGAGCTGATTGTTGGGCTCAGCAGCGCCGATATCAGCTGTTTCATCGATGGTCACTGTTTAAACAGTATCAGTTACGCTGATGATATGGTGCTGCTGAGTCCATCAGTTGCTGCCCTCAGAAGGTTGATCGCGATATGTGAGGAGTACGCGAAATCTCACGGCCTCTTGTACAATGTGGCAAAAAGCGAGCTGATGGTTTTTAAAGCCGTGGCTCGTAAGGCGCCTATACATGTACCGCCTGTCAAACTTAATGGGACAGAGCTTGTAAAAGTGTCGTCCTTCAAGTATCTCGGTCATGTGGTTACTGATGACTTGAAGGATGACAAAGACATTGAAAGGGAAAGGAGAGCGTTGGCAGTCCGCTGCAATATGTTGGCTCGCAGATTTGCACGTTGCAGTCCTGAAGTCAAAATAACTTTATTTAAGGCTTACTGCCAAACACTTTACACGTGCAGTCTGTGGGTCAGCTGTACGCGGGGAGCTCTCAATGCTCTCCGAGTACAATATAATAATGGTTTTAGGATGTTGTTGGGGCTTCCGCGATACTGCAGCGCGTCGGGGATGTTCGCGCTGTCACACACGGATGGCTTTCACACCGTGATGCGTAAGCGAATCGCATCTCTTCTGCGTGTGGTGCGGGGGAGCTCCAACACCATTCTTAAAACAATAAGTGCCAAGTCTGACTGTCCGATACTTCGGCACTTGGTATACACACACACACATGTAGCCGGGGTGTCGCGTAGTCCAGGCAAATATTTAAGTTAAGTTTTAAGAAAACTATTATACTAACATAGCTTTAAGTTTCTTTCTATTTTTGTTACTAACAATATATGGACAAATAGTCTGAAATAAACCAATTTTATTTTATTTTATTTTATTTTCATAAATATTCAGTCGGATAAGTCCTATCTGACGTTGCTAAAATCGACACTAAGATGAAGAAATTTCACTACATATAAATACTACACAGTTTAAATAATTGAGAAATGTTTAATATACTCCTCCGTACTAAATTATATTATATAAATAATATTATAATCCGTCTGCGGACCCAAAACGCGTTCGAATAAATTGCTCGAACGGAAATTGAAATGGATAATTATTTCGATTGGAAATGAGATAATGTCAGGTTGAATGGAGACTTCAGGGGCTAATAGGTACGTCAAAGGAAATGAAGTGATATTGCTATCACATACACTATTTTGAAACATGATTTACGCGTGAAATGAAATTGAAAATATGTCTGCGAAACTAGGACAGATTCATTGCTGGGAACAAACAAATACGCCTTTGTTGATGTGCGTTTAAAATTATGTCATAAAATATATCTGTACGAAATCTGAAAGACAATGGCACGGTCAATGGGAAGGAAGCAACTTAACCCATTGCTGAAAAATCATAGCTACTGAAAGAGATATCTCGGTATGTTGATGAATATTTTTATTTTTTTTAAATGTTTCTAATTATACAAAAATCAACGTTGTAAGTAAAATTACTCGGGACGATTCCACAACAATCAATCTAATGCCAAACACAATCTATCTGAATCAAATCAAATCAATCATTTATTTGCCAGATTACACAAGAGTATGCAAGTTACAAACTGCAGATCAGATCTGACAGGTCTAGTGTTGTCCATGAGTCCTAGTGTTTTGTCTATCATAGAAATGCCATAATCGATTATCCATCTAACACTACGGACCTAGGTACTATCCATATTTTGTGTACGGACTATAAGAAAGAGCGGTCATCTATATGTTTATATATTTATCTATGGACTATGAGAGTGAATTATCTAGAGCTCAATAATAATAACAAGAGAGTTTTACGTAGGCATAATTCCCATTGCCATCTCAATACGAAATCGATCCTCTTTCTACATGCGGGGCTGGAGCCAGTGGTCCGAGTGAGCCCGTCGGGGTACAAGACATCTCAATTAGGGTGGGTTCATCCCACAATCGGTTATCAGCGCACTGGACCAGCTAATTACTGAATTGAAACCCTTGGAAGGCGTGTTGCTATGTGGATGGGAAGCTGCTTAAAATACAGAAAAATTAAAGAATATGTTTATATATTATGACCTATTTAAAAGTTTGTGTAAGCCTTGAAACGTGACCTTTAAGTTTTTTTTTTTTCAAACATAATTCTTGCTGAAGGTGTGTGAAGAAAAGACTCTTCACTTCTTCTAAAAGACGAATACGTTATTAAAGCTTCTTCTTATACTAGATGAAACTTACACTGTACCCAAAATTTAAATATACAGGTACTGATTGAACAAAAAATAATCATCTCACTAGCACACGTGTTTGGAAGCTTAATAGGTCAACATACTAAAATATTATTAAATTTCAACGATATAATTTACATACACATTGATTTGATTACCTTCTTTTTTTCAAGAGAAACATTATTTTAATCACTTAAAGAAAATAAAAGAAGATACCTATATGCAAAATCATTTAATTAACACTTACTTATACTTAGCCGAGTTTTGTTTCCAGGATGTAAATAACTACAAAGCGATAATATCTCCAGACATTTCATTTTTACAGTAAGTACGTCGGTAACCAACAGTCTTCAAACATCTCGGATGTTAACTAAAATATACAACGAAAATTGCTTCAACACTAAAACGTGCGTAAGCAGTTCTTAAGACTGGTTTATAAGGACTATATTCGAACGGTGTGTTGTATCTTTGAATTCCCGGAGGAAATGATGTAAACGTTTCCGAAACTAAACAAGAAATATTGTTCTGTTGATGAAAGTACTGCACAAGAAAGTATAGAGTCGTGTGCGTAGATTTGATAGATGGTTGTGTTCGGGGTTGTGACGTAACCTTTTTTATGGTTAGAAATGTAGCCGAAAATATTACTATTTGCGAATTTTGTGACTTTATTAATGTGAATAGTATTTGATTTGCTAAATCATGAGTAAAAAGGCTTATGTTTCAATGACCATAGGTTTGCAAGAATCAAACATCACTAATTTATATTTGTTTCTGAAGTTTACGCGAACACTGCTTATTGAATAAAACAATATTTTTCGGTTTCTTTTCGCGAATATTCATTAAATTTTATATCCCTTACAGCGTTTGTGGTCACAGATACACTAAGATGTTATTTGTCATTTACAGAGTTTTGAAAAAAATAAACTACCATCACTCATTAACAATTATTAACGTTCCTATCCACTCAGAAAAAACTAACTGTGTCTTTAGATCTTGCAGTGAGTGGTTTGATTTGGGTCTTCGACAGCACTGGATCTCATGCTGGTGGAATTTTCCAACCATCTTTTCTATTCGTAAAGATGAAATAAGAAACCAAAAATTTGCGCACGGGCGGGACTCGAACCAGCAACCTTTTGGCAAACAGGGCCAAGCGCTCTTACCAATTGAGCTACCGTGCTGTTAGTCTGACCCTGCGAAATTTGTGGTTTCTTATGAAAACGTCAATTGCGTGACGCTTAGCGCCATCTAGCCGTCTGTTCATGAAACAGATGGCCCAAGCAGTTATTCTTTACAGAATAAATTCAACTTGGAAATTGATGTCGCTTCGCTATCTAATGCTTTTTAGAATGTTTTTAACACTCACAGTGTCATATTTTATATTCATAAAGATGAAATAAGTATCATCATCTTTTCAGTAATAATCATCTTTTCTGTTAAAATTTGGATGTTTTCTTATTTCTGTAGCTTCTCGTAGCATCGGTTCGTCCCTCGTATGCTGGTCTTTGTTAATATTGTTTTATTCACCACTAATATAGGTAATCGTAAACAGAAGGTTATTTAATATCACGAATTTGAGTTTGTTAATAATAACAAAATATTTTTCAATTCCCTTTTTGTACTGAACTCGGGGGTCATTTTTTGCCTGAGAATGTTTTACTACAGGTAGATAAGATTCTTCTCAGCAAAAAGCAAAAAAAAATAAACGCAAATAAGTAGTCAGTTTGAATAATTTTCTGGAATCTGTTACTCCGGAGATTAATGCGCGAGTAAAGGGATCCCGATGCTATTAATTTTACCGCCGCGTGGATTTATTAATAATTCACTGGGAATTCGCTAATCTACTCAAAGCCTCTGGTACTAAGTTGAGGTTTTCTTGGAATAAAAAAATATACTGAACATTAAAAAACACGTATCGTAGGGTCGTCATAGGTGTACGAGAGGAAGGGTAATAATTCTTGGTTAGATATTATATCGTATCGTCGTATCGTGGATAGTATCATGTGACATTGCATACATATACATTTTGTGAGCTCCATATATCACCCATTACCCATATCGACGGAACTCGTCCTCTACATACTCCATATACCAATATTAACGATTTCATACGTCTGAACATAATGGTGAGGATACGTGTGACACTTTAGCAAGACTACTGATTGATCTGAATTAGGTGCGCGGCTTGACAACAAAAAAGAAGCGCTATTCTTAGACCCTTTATACACTGCGCTAGTTTTAGCATCGATGCAGAAGCGCGACTGCATCGATGCTAAAACTAGCGCACTATGTCAAGTTTGACATTTTAAAAGAAACAAAGAAAAGTAATTTATTTGATACACTACAAAAGTACAAAAGACACATAAAAATTAAAACGTTGTCAAACAAACGACGTCCACTGCTGAACAAAGGCCTACCCCACGGCTTTCCACAACAACCGATCACTAGCGGCCTGCTTAGCACCCCCTGCCCCACCGTTACCGTGACCGATACCAAAGTCATGAATAGCGGGGCTGCCGGATACTGGGGGCCTGGTTTTTTTTTCGTGTCCTACCATTTTTGGGGGATATTTGCCAATACTCGCCACGCTTGGCAGGCGGGTTGGCAGGCCCAGAGGCGCAGCCCCCGCAGCTGTAACGCTGCTGCCCGTCACAGTCCAACATTTATATTTATATTCGATGGTTATACCGCCATCGGTCGGTCGCCAGAGCCTCGTTTGTATAAACAGGGCGCACCACGTGAAAGTGAGGTTGGCTTGAAGCTTTAGTTCTTGGTGAAGCTACCTTACGTCCCACGTAATTACGTCAAAACGTTATTATGAGGAGTGAAACCAAATTGGTTTCCACTCAGCTTTATTGCCATGGCAAGCCATGGCGCTGGTTTTCAGTGAAGACCATTGAGGTTGAGATATCATCGATGCTAACGCGCGTACCTTATATAATAAGACATCAGGGAGTGTTAGCATTTAGAAAAAAAAACTCTAGTCGAGTGTTCTCATAAATTTATGGTTGGTGTTCCAGCCAGCTTGCCGGGACCGTACACGGAAACTTTCGTCTCAAACCGACTGCAAATACATTTACAACAACAGTTTACTGAAAACAAGCGAATAGGCACTGAGAGATTAACTTCCTTTTACCATTATATACCAACTTAATAATTTAGGGATGACAACAAGTTGTATACCACAATTATTTCACAACATAATTTAGCTATTTTAGATTTCTGATGCGTACATGGGTGGAAAGTAATTTCTTGATTCCGGCTGAAGTATTCCGCGATCACTATGATTTGGACGGTTACAAAAGTGCATAGTGCATCCTCGCCCTCATCTTCACTTTCCATCAGAGTAAGATCATTGCCCTAGATTTGTATGCACCATGTGCGTCCGTATGTCACAGCCACGGGAATATGTCAGAGATAGACGCTTCCAAAGTTGTAAATTGGGTGTCCCCCTCCGCTCTCTAACTTTTGAACTAAGCTAGTAAAATTTTGGACAAAATACGTAATGCAGATCGTAATAAAAACTTTTTACAAAATAGAACAAGTAGATTTTGAGATGTAGCACATTTTCAACATCCGCAAATATAACTTTGTCCAGCATACAAACAATATAAAAACAAAATTATTTTTGCAGTCAAAAACATATTGTGATATTTTGGCAAAGTGGAAATAAGCGGCCTTATTTAGTTAAAATTACTCGGAACAGAGGTACGGAGCCCTCAGTGCGCGAGTCCGACTCGAACTTGGCCGGTTTTGTATTAACAAATAAATGCCCCTAGCCTGCATAAACACAGTAGATGTTCTGTTCTAGAGACAGGCACATTGTGGTACCTTATGGGTTTTTTTCTGATAGTTATTGAAAAGAAATGCCAAACTTTCAAGTAATGTTGGTAGTAGCAATTAAAAAAAATCTTAGTATCAAAATAGATTAAATTAATGTGACATCTGTATACAGTTAAAGCTCTCTCAAGGAAATTAATTACTTAGTTCTTTTTAATTGCATTTGTACCAAATCGTGAAGAAGTGAGCAGGTGCCGGATGGCAACCATGGGACGAGGGTTCTCCATGCAGACCAGCCAGGAAGGTAGAAAGATTTTGTAACGTGTACCTAAAAAACAAAAGCGATATCTCGTCATTTTGGAAATCATTGTTTTCGAACGTTCTCAAGTTTGGTCATTTCTCTTTTCTCAATTCTCTACTTGGTGTTTTATGTTCATCGACTTGGTTTTTGGATTCTGTTTTGACGGTTTCATCGGGTACTTTTGAGCTATTTACCAAGATTCTAAAGTCTAGCTAGAGAGAAGGTCTTTAATTTGATTTAATCGTACCAAGGCACTTTGTTTGTAGTAACATAACACCGTTATGGATAATGACATATTATGTAGAAACGTAGTCTATAGCTCAAAATCAGACACCAAGCAATGGAGAGGGTTATGATCGGTATATCTTTACGAGGTCGAATCAGTAACGAGGAGATACGAACGGACATAGCCCTGCAAATCAGTAAGCTCAAGTAGCAGGGGGCAGGTCACATAGCGCGAAGAACTGATGGCCGCTGGGGCAGAAAAGTTCTAGATTAAAGAGCCTTCGACCAAAGGTGCAGCGTTGGACGTCCACCGAAAAGATAGCCGATATACCGACCACCTTGTAAAGATAGCAGGATCGCACTGAATGCAAATCGCTTGTGACCGGTAGTGGTGGAAATCGTGGGGGAGGCCTATGTTCAGCAGAGGACGTCTTTTGGCTACTAATGATGATAATGATGAACATTTTTAAGTAACTTAAAAAAGTCTCATCGTTTTATAAGCACGTTGACAGACAAAGTCGCAGGAAATCGCTTTTTAATACGTTATTCTTTGATACAGTCACTATCTTAAGTAGTCCGGAGATGGCTACAGAGAAAAGTGCGGAATTCGTAAAGAATTTTAATGAAACCTGATTGGACGGGCGATACGGTCGGTACTTATTAAGTATTTGTGCTCTGAATCCAAATTCTAAGGGAACTTCAATTTTACTTATGTTCTATTCTGAAAGTAATCAAAGGCGCCATTCGACTCTTTTTGAGATACAGTAAAGGACTTTTACTAATTTTTGAAATTGATCAATGCTCGTCGATTGAAAAATGTCTGCCCTTCACGGTTAGGAGTAGACCAAGTAGGAGTCCAAGAATTCCGACAACAGGTTCCTTTTAGTTGATAAGTGAAATTAAAGGGAGAGCTATGTAACTACTAATTACCCTCAAGTTTTCTCATTTATAGCGTGTAAACTATGAAACGAATCAATTGCTTGTGTTTAACCGCCAGCTCCCGGGCTTGGACGGTTCGGGACTAACTAGGCGGTCGCCCTCAAACTATTCCAATTACTTGTACAAATTTCTAACTGAGATATTTCGGCTATCTATTCGGGTTGAGTAAGAAGCTTAAGTGTTTATTGTTTGAAATTGGTAAAACTGTGGCGTTAGTAATATTGCATTCAAATACATTAAATTGCCTTAAAAAAAACTGATGTGTGTAGACTGTTGGTGTAAGTAAATTTGACGTTATCTAACGACTCCAAAAGACATTGTTTCTCCCAAATAAAAGACGAGTGCGTTATTTTAAGCTTTTTGACAGTTTTTTAAGGCATTTTTTATTTCATGATTTGAAGTAATTAGGTACTCAATTTTTTTAAAACTACTGGACCGATTTTGATAAAACTGCTGCTCTAACACTGTACCCTAAGTTTAACTTTGCCTTTTTTAATCTAAAAAGAATCATCTCACTATAATCTAAAAATACTAAGGCAAACAAAAAAAAACATACAAACAAATTACGAAATTTTGCACGCGTGTTAGGAAGCCTTAATGCATACTTACAAAATTTCTATCCAAATCTGATATGACGATATCAATACATTGAGATCGAATTGATTACCTCCTATTTTAAGAACAACGGAGGATGAAGGAGGACATCTTTAAAGGATTAAATTATTACTCATTTTTCAGAAATGCTAAAAGTTATCAATCTAACTGAACGTGTATATTACTTACTCGAGTAAACGAAGCAACAGCAACCAAAAAAGCTTAGCTGTTGAATTACACGGTAGTTAACCTGTGACAGAAGTGGTGGTATAACTATGCTTAATGCTCACCAAACTTCTCAAGGACCGGCGAAGTTGTCGGCTGCGTCGGAGTGGTGTAACTCACTTTAATGCTACAAATTAATGGCAATTTCAATCGGCTACCAAGTTTGCTTAACTAGTTCAAAGCGTTTTCTATTGCAAATAACGATGGCTGTTACGCGATGTTGGAGGAAAGTTTCTGTACCTGGGATACCTTATTACGAATAATACTTACACTTAATTAGTTGTATTAATATTTAAAAAAAATACGTTATTAATTCGAGTCTTATGGGCGGTCTAATAACATCTATACAGCAAGGTTAGTCGCTTGCCTTGCAAAGACCCCTTTACAAATCCCTACTGAACCCGCGTGATGGAGTGTGGTTTAAACCACCACATAGTTAGGGAGGTTTTTGCCCTGCAGAGGAATGTTAGATGTTTTTTTTTGATTCATGTGACGTTATCGTCACGCGTAATGACGTATCCATAAGAGACCACAAATTTTGCAGGGTTGCCCGAAAGCACAGTAGCTCAATTAGACAGAGTGATGAGGTAGAGCGTTTGACCTGGTCAGCCAAGAAGTTTCTGGTTCGAGTCCCGCCCTTGCGCAATTTTTTGGTAGGTAGGTATCTCATTTCATTTTTATGAATATAAAATATGACACAGTGTCAGTGTTTAAAACATTCTATCCATATAAGGACTCAAGTAAGAGATACACAGTTACTTATATTGGTTCAGCGCGCAAAAAAATACACCTTTTTTGTACGGAAATTCGCAAACAAATTTCATTTAATTCTGTCACTGCATTTACTCGAATGCCGACGACAACTAGATAGCACGAGCAGTCTCGGTCGGAATGACGAGTAATTTTCTCATTCTCTTACAAATGGCCGTCACTAGTTTCGCGAACAATGCTTTAGACTAGGACCACCGCTGAAATAGTATTGTGGCTACGTCTGGACAGGTTTATTGGGCATTGCGCTCAGCGGGACAACTGAAAGAGTGTTTACTTGTCGGACAATTTTGTTATATGGATTAATTTGAGACATATCACACATGCCCAATACTAAGGAACTGAACAAATATTTAATTAGCTTAAATAAATTGATAATTGAAAGTAGATACTTAATATAAAATCAGATTTATGAAATTCTTATCAATTGGGTGAAAATAACGTCCATTGGACTTTAATTTTCGTACAATACATTATGATGTCAGGTCATTTAAATTATGTCACAGTATGATAACTCATTAAATTATGAAAGGGTGTGAGCAAAACATATCGTGTCCACCGCCTCTATAATTGTAGCTTTGTGTAATGCTATTAAACATGTTTATATATATTTTTAATTACACTGGACCATGTTTATTAAAAAAAAAAATGTCATATTTTACCAATTCATAGTTTTTTTACATATATATTTTTTAATATTTTGTGTCCATACATTTTTAAGTATGTTAAAGGTAATTTGTTTCACAGTAAAAAGTTACATTCGTCTTTGTGCAAAAATTGAGAAGCATGTCTCACAAGAGTCATGTGAGCAATGTACATTTATTTTGTGTCATACTCAAAACCAGAGTGTACATATTGAATTTTATTGGACACTATTAAGAATTTCGAACACAGTAATGCCTTCAGTCCACCACGTCGCTGGTAAACCATAACAGTAGAACCGCAATAGAACAGCTGGACTATTTGAGCGCAACATTATAAATGTTTAGACATGACGGTGGCGAGAAGATCTCATGATTAGATGAGACGTTATGACGTGCCGTTGGAGATATCTTGTAGCCATGTCATATAGAATGACTTGAGGACAATAAATAAACAGCTAGCCAATATCTTACACCTTTGGTCACTAAAGCCTTACAATTTACTGTGTAGTTCACATTAAAACTATTTGTATGGCACACTAATCAGTTTTAAGAAATATAATAAGAGACAACAGATGATTGTGGATATTCAGTATTATCGTATAATATTTCTTAATCCAAGTCACAGAAATGTGTCTTGTTTGTTATAACAAAGTCATTTTAATTGAGAAAAAGAAATGTTTTGATTTGTATTCGCATTCTTTAGCTGAAAATAATGATGAAAGCAAAACAGGTTTCAGATTAATGATGCTATATTATGGAATTATTCTGGACTCATTGAATTATTTTCAAACAGTTTTTCTGTGACTTCGTCTGCGGTAATTTTAGGTTTACAAAATATTTGTCCTTTTTTTTAAATCATGTAGGAATTTTTACCATAAAATTTATTTACATACTGAGTGCAGAGGTACGTTAATGGATAGTTAAAGGAAATAACTTTATATTATAAAGATAAATTATGAAGATTAATAGACACAAAATAGTTACATAAAAAAAAATCCTTTGAATATCAGATTTATTGAATTAATTAATTTAAATTTAAATTTTAAAATATAAAGAATAAAGTAAACAATTAAACAGAATATTAGTCAAAACCAGTCTAGCTTACGGCAGATCAAAATGGGAGTTGTGGGTAGATTTTGGGTGAGACCGGAGCCAATAAGAGAAAAGTTTTCCTTTTGGGAGCAATCGCACTTTAAACTTATAGTACGGTAAAATTAAATTTAAAAGAAGGTGTGGGCGCCAGGCACTGCTGGATGCAGCACCAGAATTATAAAGGAAGAGTATATAAAGACACACACAAATTCATTCCGATATTATTTATACATACCTAAAAAAGACGATTTTACTAACGTCAGACAGGACTTATCCGGCCGAATAAGTATAAAACCACCGATTTAAAATTACATTTACATAAATGATTGCTGACAAATAGATGACATTTTCAAATTAGACGTATTTTATTCTATTCGAGGAATATTCCTTAACCTTGGTAAAAGAACAAGAATAAAAATTGACAATGGATAATAAACAACTGCACCATGCCATGCACACTGCTTGCATCATATGTGGCTATTGGGACAGATAAGTTCTAAATTGGAGCCTTGAACCAAAGGTGCAGCGAAGGACTTCCACCGACAAGATGGACAGACCGACTTGTAAAGATCGCAGAATCACACTGGATGCAGACCGCTCGCAACCGGTCACTGTGGAGCCTATGTTCAACAGTGGAAGTTCTTCGCGCTAAATGCGCCCTTAGTCTAACGTAAACCTAACCTTAGTCTTACACAAATGATTTTCAAAATGTTAATTTGTGTATTCTCAAAATAAATAAATAATTTATTAAATCATCTAGTGTGCTAACACCCTATCCCCGGGAGCGATCGCCGCAGTATAATATCGGGATTAAGCTCTCGGTTGTTTCCCAAATAATTCATGGGGTTATCGTTTGAAGTGGTTTTTAATTAGCCTTCAAACCCAGGTCAATGAAGAGGAGAACCTGTGAAGAAGATGTGGATTAACCTGTACCAGTATTCATTTTATTATTTGGGAATAAGTAATTAACCGTTATTTGCAAGAAGCGTTAATTAGTTTGTAATATTTGTTGTTATTTTATTATTAATAAACAAGAAAAATTAAAACTAAGACATGCAACTTAAAAAATAAACTTAAAATCTACCTATTCAAAAACGAAACAATTTCCTGACGGCAAAGAGGCTATGAGGCTGCGTTGCCGCGTTGGATAGCTATGCTAATCCTTTGAGCTAGGAACCAGTCAGCTTTATTATTGGCTGTTACAGAATTTAGTATTGGCACAATTTTTCTTAACAATTAAGCAGATTCCGCTGAATTGCTGCGGCCCAGATGATTCAATGCTAAACAGCGCAAACACATAATTACAACTTCTGTCACAAAAAAAAAATAGTTTATTTTGTACATAGGCTATTGCTAGCACATATACACGTCCCAACATTGCCCCTACCACAGCTTCGGGACAATTGTGGGCTAGTGCTGAGAAGAAGCTGCGCAACAAACTCAGTCACTATTGTCAATGCCTCTTTTAAAAATATTACAATTCAAATGTTGTTACAAGCTAGACCATACATTGTTATCGTTCATATTTATTCATTCATATGTTATTCTATAATATCCTTTAGTCATTAAACATTGTTTAACAAAAGATTTGAATTATTATAAAGGTAATTCAATTATATATTGAGACAATTTATTAAAGAAAGTAATATATCTTCCAATAAACGAGTGATTTACCTTCTGAAGTCTGAAGTTTGGAACGGCAAGTTTATTCTTGTTTCTAGTATTGAAATCATGTAAATACCTTTTTTTGGGAAATAAAAGCATGTTTTTAAGAACCTAAATCAAATTTTCATAAATAAACTATGAATAAATACACATTAAGGCCTAACTAAAGTGTGGTGTCAAAGTCAATCAAGGTAACTGTCAACTTATGATCACAATCATCAATCAACCTCACGATGGCTACTGCAGAACGTAGTTCCTAGAATGTATTGCAATCTCTCACCTAAACTCCCTCTTCTGTATTTACCAACCGTCTCGAGTGTTGCCTGACTCAAATCTAAATGCATTCGGAATGTAGCTCAAATAGTTCTATAGGCGATTTAGGCCGCGATAGGAATTACTAATGGCCTAACTAAATAGACGATTGAGCTGGCTCGGCTGAAGTAGGTATAAGTGGATTTGACGAGTTAGAGACCCTAGGTTTAAAAATATTTTTACTCAGGTATATTTTCTTGATCGTTATACAAAATATGATATCTAATTATTTATTTATATAAATAAATGAACGCCAGACAACACACCAATTGTCATGGTTTCGAAGTAAGGAATTTTCTTCCTCGTTTTACGAACAACGATAATGACGAGGGCGACTTCCATAAAAAACATGAATACATATAAACACCTAGGACTTAGGTACAAATGTTCGTGCTCATCACGCAATCATTGCCCCTCATTCATCATGAGTGGTTCATTTATAGGTAAGATACGATGGAACGTTGACGTTCAACCTCTAATGTGTAAATAATACTAAGACATGCAACTTAAAAAATAAACTTAAAATCTACCTATTCAAAAACGAAACAATTTCCTGACGGCAAAGAGGCTATGAGGCTGCGTTGCCGCGTTGGATAGCTATGCTAATCCTTTGAGCTAGGAACCAGTCAGCTTTATTATTGGCTGTTACAGAATTTAGTATTGGCACAATTTTTCTTAACAATTAAGCAGATTCCGCTGAATTGCTGCGGCCCAGATGATTCAATGCTAAACAGCGCAAACACATAATTACAACTTCTGTCACAAAAAAAAAATAGTTTATTTTGTACATAGGCTATTGCTAGCACATATACACGTCCCAACATTGCCCCTACCACAGCTTCGGGACAATTGTGGGCTAGTGCTGAGAAGAAGCTGCGCAACAAACTCAGTCACTATTGTCAATGCCTCTTTTAAAAATATTACAATTCAAATGTTGTTACAAGCTAGACCATACATTGTTATCGTTCATATTTATTCATTCATATGTTATTCTATAATATCCTTTAGTCATTAAACATTGTTTAACAAAAGATTTGAATTATTATAAAGGTAATTCAATTATATATTGAGACAATTTATTAAAGAAAGTAATATATCTTCCAATAAACGAGTGATTTACCTTCTGAAGTCTGAAGTTTGGAACGGCAAGTTTATTCTTGTTTCTAGTATTGAAATCATGTAAATACCTTTTTTTGGGAAATAAAAGCATGTTTTTAAGAACCTAAATCAAATTTTCATAAATAAACTATGAATACATACACATTAAGGCCTAACTAAAGTGTGGTGTCAAAGTCAATCAAGGTAACTGTCAACTTATGATCACAATCATCAATCAACCTCACGATGGCTACTGCAGAACGTAGTTCCTAGAATGTATTGCAATCTCTCACCTAAACTCCCTCTTCTGTATTTACCAACCGTCTCGAGTGTTGCCTGACTCAAATCTAAATGCATTCGAATTCGAATGTAGCTCAAATAGTTCTATAGGCGATTTAGGCCGCGATAGGAATTACTAATGGCCTAACTAAATAGACGATTGAGCTGGCTCGGCTGAAGTAGGTATAAGTGGATTTGACGAGTTAGAGACCCTAGGTTTAAAAATATTTTTACTCAGGTATATTTTCTTGATCGTTATACAAAATATGATATCTAATTATTTATTTATATAAATAAATGAACGCCAGACAACACACCAATTGTCATGGTTTCGAAGTAAGGAATTTTCTTCCTCGTTTTACGAACAACGATAATGACGAGGGCGACTTCCATAAAAAACATGAATACATATAAACACCTAGGACTTAGGTACAAATGTTCGTGCTCATCACGCAATCATTGCCCCTCATTCATCATGAGTGGTTCATTTATAGGTAAGATACGATGGAACGTTGACGTTCAACCTCTAATGTGTAAATAATACTGTTAAATTTATTTGAAGGTGTTTTGATTATTAGGCTCTATCATTACAAAATTATGCATGAAAGTAATTAAAGTTGATATCAAAAGATATTTGGTTATGCCGTGACGTACGAGTATAATCATGTTTACCGGAAAGCCCATACTAGTAAAGTTGTTTGCTAAACACTAAAAGCAACTTCCCTTCGTAACTTTCCGGCCAGCTGATTGACGTACAAGCTCAAAGTTTTTTGTATTAATTTGACAATAAATGATGTAAAGAAGTGAGCCCAACCGTACCCATAAAACTAATATTAACCGGTGACTGTACACATGTTAAAACGGGCTCTCTCTACTGAAATCATCATCATTAACATCATTATCGGCCAAAGGACGTCCACTGCTGAAAAAGGGCCTACCCCATTGTTTACAAGAACGACCGATCACAAGGCCATCATAGTTCTTCGCGCTATGTGCACTGCCCACTGCCACTTTTAGCTAACTTATTTTCAGGGCTTTTCATTACCTTAGATCTTCTTGGCGACCCGTCTGGTGTAGTGGTCGAGAAATCGCCTACTACGGAGCGGGTTGCGGGTTCGATCCCCGCACAATACAAACATTTGTGTGCATGAACATGTCTGTTTGTATTGGTCTGGGTGTTTTCTATGTATATCAAGTATGTGTTTACAAACAAAAAGTATTTAAGTATTATATCCGTTGTCTGGCACCCATAACACAAGCTTTGAGTAGCTTACTTTGGGGCTAGATGGCGATGTGTGGGAATGTCCAAAGGATATTTATTTATTTATTTTCTACGTATCTCATCACATCTGATTCGATCTCGCTCGCTGCGTAATTTTGAGCTGCCTCATAAGGCCCATAGTAAGAGACCATGTTTCGGATCGGTATGTCATCACTGGTAACACACACTGGTTGAAGACTTTTGTCTTCTGACACTCAGGTATTAATCCCTCAAGCGTATGTGAACGAGACATAATGCAAATTCTATTGTTATGCGGTTGCCTGCAACCGCTCGGGTGTTGAAGCATTAAGACGAGACGACTACTGACTACTTTCGACATTTGTAATCAAAATAACTCCATTTGAAATTATTGTCAAAATACCTGTGGTCTGTGCTTATAAATAAAAAAGCTGTCGCAGTTATCACCATACCCTCAAAGAAATCTAGATTCCATTTGTTAAAGACAAAGGAACCTTTAAAAGGACAACTCGAAGTTAAACCAAATTAAATCTTATTCGCCTGCAAAGCTTTAAAGTAAAATAAGAGATATACCAACGCAATATAATTCATGTTCTGCTCACTTTCATTAAGTTGACGGCTTACTGAAAGGATTGTGTCTTGTTGGCGAAGTTTTGCGTTCTGTTATTTCGCAGCAAGTTACATTTTGTAGTCTATGCTAAGCCTTACGTGCTCTTTATTTCAATTGTTTTCCATCTCCGGGATTCGCTTCGATGTTTTAAACAAGCTTTAATATAGTTTACGGAAGCGTTCATAGAAAAAATGAATAAGGTTAGAATGGCCCCAATCAGTGCGACAGCGAGCTTAATTGTAGGCATATGCCTGCATTGAGCCGTAGCTACTTCAGTCGCGTGACAAGAGCGTTGCATTATTTTTTGTCAAAAATGCCGTCTTTTGCTATAATTACTTGAAGAGCGTGAAGCCAGGACATAAAAAATTAGAGAGAAAGTGTATTTTTTCACTGGTGAGTAATAATATGTAGTTATTTCGACATTATTTGCAAAAAAACACTTTTTAATTATGATATTTCAAATGATAGCAGTTTTCTTGCACTTAGTTCAAAAAAAATATTCATTGATGACTGTCCACGCACATTTTTAACAAATCTGCTATCTTAACACGCAATGTATCGCGTCCAATTTGCTTTGTTCGCTTGTATACGCATCACTAGGGATGTAGCTCACAGCACAGTAAAATTATCGATAAATGGTAATTATCCTACTGATGTATTAAAAGATAAAAATAAGTTTTGTTTATTAATTATTTGAAACATAATAATGATAAAATAAATACAATAAAGTTGAAGAGTTCATATGTTGGAACGCGCTTATCTCAGGAACTACTAGTAGAGCTATTTGAAAAAAAAAATGTATTATATTCTAATTCGTGCTCCCAAAATAACGTATTCCTGCAATAAAAATATAACTCAGCAAAAACGCACTGCTTAATCCTCAACTTTTCTACTTTCGCTGTTATTATCTTCGATTTTAATTTATCGTTTGGTCTATTTATTTCTAAAATAGGGTACGACAATTCACAGTTTAAAATCGATATGTGTTCAATACTCTTTCACAAGTTCTACATTGATACCGAAGTTAAACAACTTACGGCACGATCGTGTTATAATGAGTGACCATACCGACCATATTTAAGTGACCTAAACAACGAGCATCTCCGTGCTTCATGAAGCACGTTAAGCTAGTAAGCTAGTATCGGTTGATATTTTCTAACAGCCTCTAAAAGCATTCGGTATTATTTTATCATAATTTCTAAATCTTGTTTTTCTACAAAAACTTAAAAAGAAAAATTCCTTAAAATGGTTGACTTTTGGAAAGTATATTCTGGGATCAAGATTGTCCCAAATGAGCTCCCCCATCAACTCTTAAAAGGATCCGGTCATATTATCAATAACCCTGCATACAAGTATTTTTGTAAGAGTTATTTGTAGTAAGCTATACACTTATTGTGAGTTTGTGTATAATTTTGTAATTTAACAAACCTCTGCAAAGCCCTTTTGGTGATGTGATTTAAATGCGAACAACAGCACTGCAAGGTTAACTGATGTATCATGCAGCTGTACATTTCTTTAACTTAACACCATACTAACTTGGGTTATATTTATATATTGAAAACTTGCACATGCACGAAACATAAAATTGTACATGTGGCGGACTTAATGCCAAAAGCATTCTACACCGTTTAACCATACGTCTATAGGTATATTGTATTTTTTTAATTGTAATCTCAACTATTTTCAATTTGAGTTTGTTCTCTTCCCTTCCGTCCCTGCGTAAAGTTCAAGCCTAAAGTCTTTCTCGATAAATTAGACATCCAACACATTTTTTTTTTAATTTGTCCAGTAGTTCCTGAGATTAGCGCGATTAAACACATACAAACTCTTCGGCTTTATGGCATTAGCTAAGAATACAAATATTCATTTGTATTCTTATAATAATAAATATAATACCATAAAGCCGTTTATTCAGCCATATATATTCGCCAGCCATTTATTCAAATAGCATGGTGAGATATAATACCTGAATAATGTAGACTATGCTTTTATACCTTTAAACATTTTTTTTACATTGGAATCTATTTGTCGTATATAAGTAATATTACTTATTCTTTATACAAATAATGATTCAATTCTACTAATAGAACTATTTTTAGAAACTAATGTATAAAGGTATAAGTTACTCTATTTTAAGTAACGTTTAGGAACTCATTTTTTTCTTCTATTGTTTTTACCGAAAGGCAATAGTAGTACCCTTTGTTGCGATCAAATGAGCTGTTAAATTTATCAAAAAGTTTTATAAAAGTTTATTGACAAAGAGAAACAACATTACATCGGTAATTGAATTTATAATAATCGACCTTTACCACATCACTAGTATTTTGACATAAAAGAACGAACGTATCTGAATGATGATTGGAGGTTTCACCGCTAGAAGCTCTGTGATTGGTAGTTGGTTTCAAGTACTAATTACACCAATCACAGAGCTCCTAGCGGAAATTGTGATTGGTTTGTGATATTGGTGCGTTAATTCATTAATTGGTACTTTTATCACTGCAGCAACAGCGCGGTAACTCCCACCGGCGACAGAGGTTCCCATACAAACGAACGATCAAAACCATTCTAACCTTATTCATTTTTTCTATGGAAGCGTTGGTGGTTTAGGATAGGATATCTAGGAATAAGTCGACCTACTATTATAAACATTGCAATATTCATAAAGATGAAATAAGAAACCAAAAATTTGCGCACGGGCGGGACTTGAACCAGCAACCTTTTGGCAAACCGGGCCAAACGCTCTTACCAATTGAGCCACCGTGCTGTTAGTCCGACCCTGCGAAATTTGTGGTTTCTTATGAAAACGTCAATTGCGTGACGCTTAGCGCCATCTAGCCGTCTGTTTATGAAACAGATGGCCCAAGCAGTTATTCTTCACAGAATAAATTCAACTTGGAAAATTGATGTCGCTTCGCTATCTAATGCTTTAGAATATTTTTAACACTCACAGTGTCATATTAAGAAACCACAAATTTCGCAGGGTCGGACTAACAGCACGGTAGCTCAATTGGTAAGAGCGTTTCGCCCGGTTTGCCAAAAGGTTGCTGGTTCAAGTCCCGCCCGTGCGCAAAAAAATTTTGGTTTCTTATTTCATCTTTATGAATATAAAATATGACACTGTGAGTGTTAAAAACATTCTAAAGCATTAGATAGCGAAGCGACATCAATTTTCCAAGTTGAATTTATTCTGTAAAGAATAACTGCTTGGGCCATCTGTTTCATAAACAGACGGCTAGATGGCGCTAAGCGTCACGCAATTGACGTTTTCATAAGAAACCACAAATTTCGCAGGGTCGGACTAACAGCACGGTAGCTCAATTGGTAAGATCGTTTGGCCCGGTTTGCCAAAAGGTTGCTGGTTCAAGTCCCGCCCGTGCGCAAATTTTTGGTTTCTTATTTCATCTTTATGAATATAAAATATGACACTGTAAGTGTTACAAACATTCTAAAGCATTAGATAGCGAAGCGACATCAATTTTCCAAGTTGAATTTATTCTGTAAAGAATAACTGCTTGGACCATCTGTTTCATAAACAGACGGCTAGATGGCGCTAAGCGTCACGCAATTGACGTTTTCATAAGAAACCACAAATTTCGCAGGGTCGGACTAACAGCACGGTAGCTCAATTGGTAAGAGCGTTTGGCCCGGTTTGCCAAAAGGTTGCTGGTTCAAGTCCCGCCCGTGCGCAAAAAAATTTTGTTTTCTTATTTCATCTTTATGAATATAAAATATGACACTGTGAGTGTTAAAAACATTCTAAAGCATTAGATAGCGAAGCGACATCAATTTTCTGTTTCATAAACAGACGGCTAGATGGCGCTAAGCGTCACGCAATTGACGTTTTCATAAGAAACCACAAATTTCGCAGGGTCGGACTAACAGCACGGTAGCTCAATTGGTAAGAGCGTTTGGCCCGGTTTGCCAAAAGGTTGCTGGTTCAAGTCCCGCCCGTGCGCAAATTTTTAGTTTCTTATTTCATCTTTATGAATATAAAATATGACACTGTGAGTGTTAAAAACATTCTAAAACATTGCAATAATTAAAAATATTGGCAGGTGAAAAAGCACAGTTACGCCCAGTTAGTTGTTACAACTACGTATAAAGAAGCTATGAGAAGCAAAATTGTGTCGCAAACACGACGACAAAATTGTGACGTTTTCCTTGAAATTTGAATTATAAATCTGTGGCTGTAGTGAGAGTCGAAAGGAGACTTACTCGATCAAACGCATCAAGCGCATTAACTTGAATTTACATAGGATTAAAGTAGCGCCGTCTAGTGGCTAACGTTTACACTATAACAATCCCATATAAAATCACGTTACGCGCTCGATGCGTTAGACTGAGTAACTCTCGCTCCGACTCGCACTACCGTCTCTGTACTATGAGTTTAAGTCAGTGTCATCCATTTATGGACCAAGACATTTGTTCATGGTGTCAGTTCCATACGCTAGTAGTAGTTCCATTGAACTCTTGCTACGCCTTATCAAATAACAGCACTGAACTTAGCTTTCGAGTTTTTTATAATATTTTTGCGTAATATAAAAAAAAACAATATGTATCAACATCATGCACCTGCGGATATTGTTTATCGCATTTTATTTTTCAGTTATTCAGCTCGTAGACAACTTTTTGTTATTTATTGTTTATCTTCAATAACATAGCTAACATTTAACGAAAAAGTTCCGTTAGTGTTCAGTCTCACAGGAGTTCGAGAAATAAGTAACTCCCAGCGGCGCATTCCTACCTGAGCCAATCAGTGAATTAGGAATGGCAATCGAACCCTAGTCTCTGCGGAAATGCTATCAATTACTCGCCAGTTGGTTTTGTGAGCGTATAAAATAATACTCCACCTCATTCGTACCCGAGAGCTTTTGACACTAGATTTAAAAAAAATATGGACACCGATCATAAACATGGCTCTTTGATCATAAATTTCATTTATCTATGCAAAAAAAAACATTGAGGACACTTTTAGACGTCTCAATATAAACCCTACCACAGCTTCGAGATAATCAGAAACAAAGGTGTTACCACAACACCTGATTTCTACATTGCCTCGACCGGGAATCGAACGCCAACGCAACGCGTTAAAATCCAACGTGCTAAACCACTACACCACGGACAATACATACATTATGTACCCGTGATTAATAGTTACTAGGTATAAATAAGCTTTATATTGTATTACCAGGTGTGCGGTTATTTATATGATTCCAGTTTTTTTTTTTTTCAAATTAAATTGTGTAAGTATAATATCAATATTAGGATAAATTCACATCAAAACAACATGAACATGAATGTTTTGTTAGAATCTCTAAATCGTAAACTGTTATTTTTACCCTGAAGCAAGCATAAAAACCCCTATAATCTAAACACATAAAAGTCCGTCAAAGGTGCGATCAGCGATTCCATTTATTTATAACTGAAGTACTAAAATATTATTAAATGGTCAAATAGTATATATATTAAAGTATAAGTATGTAAATGTGATCTATTACACGATCTTAATTTAACCACAGCAAGTATAACTATAGTCTAATCCTGGTAAGATTGTATTTTAATTCTTTTAATTTTCTTAAGTGCTTTTGTCAGCACCAGTAACAACACATTTTTATTTGACCGAAAGAAAATAAAGAATTTTTATGTTTCAATTATATATCAACTTTGTCTTGTCATAAACACAATAATTCAGTTCCCAATAAGAAGAATGCTTGTCTATTTTAAAACGGGATAGTGTACTTAACCTAATGGTTTATTTAATTAAGACCTGGGTTAAGCGGATGGGCCTCCGAGAAATCTACAAATGAACACTTTTTCTAATTATGCGCAGGGAACATGTGTACTTAATAACCTAAGCGGGTAAAGTTGCTGGTTCGGGTCCCGCCCGTGCGCAAATTTTTGGTTTCTTATTTCATCTTTATGAATATAAAAATATGACACTGTGAGTGTTAAAAACATTCTAAAGCATTAGATAGCGAAGCGACATCAATTTCCAAGTTGAATTTATTCTGTAAAGAATAACTGCTTGGGCCATTTGTTTCATAAACAGACGGCTAGATGGCGCTAAGCGTCACGCAATTGACGTTTTCATAAGAAACCACAAATTTCGCAGGGTCGCACTAACAGCACGGTAGCTCAATTGGTAAGAGCGTTTGGCCCGGTTTGCCAAAAGGTTGCTGGTTCGGGTCCCGCCCGTGCGCAAATTTTTGGTTTCTTATTTCATCTTTATGAATATCAAAAGGGATTTTCACCCTAAAATCTGGGCGAACTGGCATTATTAAATTATGTATTTTAGAAAATCCGGCTCTTTCTTAAGTATCCTTATTATTTATTAGCTAAACGTTACTCTTTCTATCAGCCTACAAAATGTAACAAACTAGAAAAAATGTTATGGTTGTGTGTGTATCTATAATCTAGAAAGTCACACCAAACACTGAAAATGTTTTATAACCCAAACTAACAACTCACCAGGAAAACCTTTTTGATATAAATAGATTAAGTCCTCTATCCTGACCTATGGTTGACTGGTAGTTAATGTTTTAGCATTAAGTCCGCCATATGTACCATTTTATGTTGTGTGCATGAAGATTATCCATATTCCATGCGACATTATAGTTTTCCTAAAAAAACCTACTTGTATTTAACTACATATATTTTCCTGGAGAGTTTCAGTTTTTCAAGTGTAGACTTTTTAGTAACATTAGATCATTTTATAAGTTGAGAAGTCCACAAACTAAAAACACAGGAAATCATGCTCTACACATTGAGAGATCATCACGCATACCGTATTAATTAATTTTCCATCGAATTTCCTCACAAACATTGTACAAAGTACTTTCTTGACTTGGCAAAGTCAATTAAAAGAAACCATCCGCCAACTTTTGAAAAGCCAAATGAATCCAGTACAAACAATTGAAAAACTTACCCCAACACTAGTATCCTAGCAGTCAATGTGTCCTAGCAGAATCAATCACGATTTATCACTGATGTTGAGTTTTCAATTTTCACACACTTGTTTGGTAGCGTATAACTCACTGAGCGTCGCGGCGCGGGCAGCGCGGTCGGAGGGCGGTAGCGAACTGGCGAGAACGAGGCTCGCGGGGGACCTAACTGATGGTGTGGTTATAACATCTTTATCACCATTGTTTTCAATCTATGGTCAGCTGAAGCCGGCTCCGAGGAAATCAATTATCGTTTAAGTGTCGCGGCTAGTACGCGCTGTAAGATATGGTCTGGGGTGCGATTGTGTAAAGCAATCGTATTCGTTTGACAGTTCAAAACGTACGGTATGGTCTGTCAAATGGCAAAGAACAAAGGGTTTGACAGATCATATCGTAAGTTTTGAACTGTCAAATGAATACGATTGCTTTACACAATTCCACCTCAGATATGTTGAGAACGATGACGTTGGTTATGCTTAGTGCTAATGTAATTTTTTAACAAATGCTTTTCTAACCTTGGAAAACGTTCATTAGTACCTACTTTTTTACGTTTATATTTGGTGTGCATTTAATAAATCCTGTTTCATAGTAAACATTTTTTTAAAATTAATTTAAAACCATAATCTCCTCGTAACAATAATGTATTATCATTTATGAATTCGTATTTTGTAGTTAATTGGATGTTTATATCTAGGTAGTTATTAAAAAATATACTAGATATAATACACTTGGCAGTCGCCTTAAAAAAATCAATAATATTGTGTAAAAAGAGGCGCCGATATGTTTTGATTTTCGATTGAAATATCCAACACCGCAAATTACAATGTTGTTTATCCACATGCGTGCGAAATCTAATCAGCCGAAAACAAAATTGTTGGGAATATTAACGGCTTAGAACCTCACTTTATAATACACCGAAGAAAAAAGTGCTCTTTGTAGCAAATCTCCTGAAAAAACACCATTTCTAATTATGGGTTTTAATTATGTTGGAGCGATTCCAATCGTCGATAAAGTTTGAATAGCCTAATATAGAGTAACAGTTTATTTTGAAAGCCGCTGAAATTTCTAAAGGAATGATTAACGAACGACATTAAATAAACGCATCTGTATTTTTCTACAAAGGTCATAGTGTATTTGTGTTTTTTTTTTCCTTAAACGACGATAATAGATACATTATTAACTAAACTGAAATGTTACCTATTCGTTTGCGTGGTTAATGAGCATAAAGCCTTTTTTAGTAGTTATAGAGCAGAAGAGTTCTAGCAAGAGCATTCAGAGCAAGTATTTAGAAAAAAAAAACAGAACACCTCTCTATGGTCAACCGTTCTGACGCGGCGTACTCTGATGGTGTATCATTTTACTAAGCCACCACCGTCGATGCCTACTTGTGTTTTTCAATATCTTCTATTATTATACTTGTTATCTATGTAAGTAACTGCCTCTGTGGCGCAGGGGTAAGAGGGTCACTCTTTAAAGCGACGGCTGCACCAGAGGTCCTGGGTTCGATCCTCGGGTCGGGCCAAAAATATATACCTCTGAGTTGAACTGTTCAGAAATTCTTAGGGTAGCCCGGAATTTGGAAGTTGGCGGTGTTTTACCCTCGTGCCTCGGAAAAGCACGTAAAGCCGTTGGTCCTGCGCCTGATCTCTCTCCTCTCGTGTCAGATTGCTGTCCCATCGGGCTATGAGAGACCTGTGTTTGCGCACACACTTGTGCACTATAATATGTCCCGCGCAATCGATTAGTCATTGTGACTAGCCACCGTAGTCGAAATCGGCTAGGGGGACTATTATTATCTATGTAAGTAATAAGTAAAAAGTACATGGTAGGCACTTGTATTATGCTTATGTATAAAGAATTCACTTTTTAAAATTATTTTTTTATTGTAGGGTTCCATCAAGTAAATTGCTTTCTAGGTAATCTGGTAAAATGTATCGCTGTTGGTGTAACAGCGACATATTATGCTTAATAATACAACGACATCACATAGACATATTATGTTTGCCAAAGACAGGGTGTTGTTTTGGTCAGCGACGAGTAACTCAGGGTTGGCTGTACAAATGATACTGATGGCAAAAAAATATTTTTACTTTTTTAAAATGGAGAAAACTAATTTTTTATATGTAGGCTTTCCAAAAGGGTTCCGTCACCAAAAAAGATTGACAACCGCTGGTGTATTACTTATACTTTGATGCAACAGGTGACAAAAATAATTTCCACTCCATACCTACCTTTGCCTCACAAAGATTGCAGCAGACAATGATGCTTGTATATTGTATACCTTTTGTTTATGGCTCATTGAGTGTGGGCGAGACGTTGATGTGTTCAGGCTCACCCTTTATGGAGGATATCTTTCTGATTAGCCGATGCTGGCCGACGTAATAAGGTGGCTTTCATTATTCAGCCAACACCGGATTAGATACCACACGGATCAAATAGACCAGTCAGCATAATTGGAACTAGAAAAGTATATAAGTAAGTACCGGGTTACTTCTCATAGATATAGATAGATTACTCTTTATTGCACATAATATAAATTGATTTACAAATTCATTCTAAAGAATGTACAATTTAGGCGGTCATAAGTCCTAATATTTTCTACTTATCGTGTTTATCTAAGTACTAGCGGTCCCCCGCGACTTCGACTGCACGTTTTGAGTTAGATAAGATATCCAACACAAACATATTTTTTCAAATCGGTCCAGTAGTTCCTGAGATTAGCGCGGTCAAAGAAACAAACAAACTTTTTACGCTTATATTATTAGTATAGATTTAAAATAGGTATATTAATAATGTACGAGTAGGTTATATTCATTCTTATTTTGCAATGTATTAATGAAAAATAAAAACAATCTTGAATTGAACATTTGAAAGATTTGGTCTAATAAAAGTTATCAAACTATCACTGCATACCTTTATTATCTACGATTACGGTTCAATCCTTACTATAATAAGTACGTTACTTGTGATATGTAAATCAGACTCAGATTTGTTTCAAAAATAATTCTTACATAAAAATAGGAACTCTATAAATCAATACTTTTAAGAATCTGCAAGTCTTCCATGGATCGGCGCGGTTTGTCAACGACCGCGACTTAAGTAACAGCCTGCTGCAGTTGAGTTCCGATTTAGTGAACTTAGATTGATGAGTTAGCTGTTCTACTTTAGCTGTGACAAGATGAGCAAGACAGCATTCTGTTGTTATTGTGCTGACTACGCCACGTTACCTGCAGGGCCCGAACAAACACCCCGTTATTACATATTGCACGACACATTGGCTCGTTAAGATACATGATACAGGTATTTCCTCCGCTATCGTAGACGTACCTATTTGTCTCTATCTACTGTGCTGTCAACTCAAAGAATATGGCTTATGCTTGTGTCACAGAGCAGAAAAAAGCTGAGAAGGGCCACCATACTCTGTTTGAATCGAAGTATAAATGTAGAAAAACAAACTAAGAAAACGCAGGGCTATAAAATAGTTTTAACTAATACTTCTTTCATCATCATCATTATCAGCCAAAGGATGTCCACTGCTGAACATAGGTCTCCCCCACGGCTTTACACAGCGACTTATCACTAGCGGTCTGCATCCAGTTTGATCCTGCGATCATTTCAAGGTCGTCTGTCCATCTTATTGGTGGATGTCCTACGCTGATACTTCTTGATATATAATATATTAACGGCTTGAAGCACAATTTCTTAAAAAATTTTGGTAAATGCTACCCTACCTGAGTTTTCTCTCAGGCTTATTTGTTGATCAGCGCCTATTAAGCAAAATAATTTACAAATAGTGACTCTCACACTCTCATAGTTTGTCACAGTCACTCTCGTGATATATTCTATGTACTATGTATATAATATAGCTTGGACACTGAACATGTGTTTGTGTTAGTGTTTCGTAGGTAGGTACGGGTTCCTCTCGCACGTCAAGGTAGACACGGTGTTATAATAACATGACGCGGAGTTGAGAGTTTGACAGTGAGTAGGTACATTATGCAACGGAGCCTGAGTTAGTAATGCTTAGGCCTTAAGTCTATAAGGAGTAGGTATTTATTGTTGGCTATGAATGCGGTGTTAAAGGAATTCTACTAATGATCTCGTTACCCCGAGCTGGGATTTGAAGGCGTTCTGAATGAGCTTCAGTTACAAAACAGTACCTATCAAAAGAAAATAGCAAAGATTGATTGTACTACGGAATGCTAGAAACCTAAGATTGAGATTTATTTCCTTCGGGAACGTTTTATGTCAAATCCTAGAGGTCAATTGCGTACGTGCGTTTGAGTTTGCTCCCTCCTCTCCCGTTGCAGCGTGATTTTATAGGCTTAAGCCTTTCATAATAAATAGTAAAGTAAAGTAAAGTTAGCCTGTAACATCCCACTGCTGGGCAAAGGCCTTACCTCAACTATGAGGTAGTTCGAGCCATATTTCACCGCGCGGGCTCAGTGCGGGTTGGTGGAGGGGTGTTTGCAAGGCAAGCGACTAACCCTGCAGTCAGATGTTGTCAAGCCGCCCATAAGGCCTCTGACTAGGCTTAACGTGAGATGCTCGTGGTATACGTCACTTATATGGTCGGAATGGTCACCCATCTAAACACGACCGCGCCGTAGGTTGCTTCACTTCGGTATCACTACCAAAGCGCTGCTACCACTGAGCTACGAGCACCTCAACTCGGTTTCATAATAAATAAGCTATCTAAAACATGTTTTAAATCGGTACAGTAGTTCCTGAGATTAACGTGTTGAAACATACAAACGAACAAACTCTTTAGTTTTATAAAATAAAAAAGATATTGTTTATAAACATACCACATTGCACGTAGAAACGTGTTATTTTTTATTTATTTATACTTTCTTTTAGAAACCAAAACTTGTACTAAAGGTGGATTAAAATATGGCATTCTCTACCAGAATATTTTACAAAAGATCAGAGACTTTTTTACAGAATCATAAGGAGGGGTAAAATATTTTTAAAATTTAATCTGATGCAAGTATCCTAAAATTCAGAAGAATGTTAACGGAACGTGCGCAACTGGCGTCTCTTTCATCTAAACATAATGTTTTATTATAAATACAGCTTTTTATTACTCAGTTTGTACGGATCTTCATTCAACGCTTCTTATCTCCGACATGTAGGTTATTACATAACTTAAAAGTGATAGCGATATGATTGCTATGAACAGGTCTTATGCCTTCGATGTTATTAGGACTGCAAGTAAAATAGCTGGAATAAATATTATATTAGTTATTTATTTATTTTTAATGTATTTGACACTGTTACTATTGAACTATACAACATCAATCTGTATCTGTAACATAAGTATCTGACAGCCAGTGTGTCTGGCGAGCTGCCGAAGCTGTTTGTCCGGGTCCGACCGGACGGTGCCCGGCGACAGGGCCGTCCCGGACAGCGCCACCACACCCTGATTGCTGCGGCCCTCGGACGATAGAGCCATCACTGACGCTACACTGCCGCCCGAGCCTTGACCCATGATAGTTACCCTCGTCGGAACAGAACAGAACAGAACGTCGTACAGTGAATCTTGGCCTCCGAGACCAGACCACGCGATGCCTTTCGGTCTTCTGATGCTGTACCAGTTGTTGCCAGTTGCTATGGCTGAAGTTGAGCAGGTAACATTAGCTATAGATTAGATTTAAGATGAGTTGTCCGAAGTCTCTGTGTCAATCATGAATAGCAAAGATGATGAGAAGCAAAAATTATGAAAAATATTCATCATTCCTTACAAAATTAATCAAATGTAGGTATTTACCCAGTTTATCGCAACGTGCAAATCGAACAAGCCGGCATTCCCAGAAGCCTCCTTCTGACCATTGCTTATGAACCCAAGGGACCCCCAACGGTATTGAGGAACCACCAATATCGTGTCCTCTTGAGTGATGTGTTTGCCCTGAAACCAAATTTATGTTGTCGCATCTAGGAAAGAACAAATACGAATCAGAGAACAATCCTCTATCCGTAACTTACTCCATATGGTGTCGCCGATCCAGACCGGTAATTACCTCCATGGATGAATACCTGGTGGCACCTTAGCACGGTAATGTTATCTATACAGTATTGTAAGTCGGCCGACTCTTTGAAATAAATGGGTCTACCTTGTTTCGCAGATTTTTTTTTGTCATAATTTTATTTGGCATATCATCAAATAGCATAAACTTCCTTTCGCAGAACATCAATTAGCATTCACTCATTTATCAGACGTTCAAAACGCATAATCGTGTAAGCTAGAATCATCTTTAGGCAGAAATTTAATATCCATAATGTCTTAAAGCAGAATCATCCTAACGCAGAAAGTTCACAGATAGAATCGTCTTGTTGCATACAATTCGTATATATAGTCATTAATAGGCAGAATCATCCTATCGCAGAAATTTCACAGTCAGAATCGTCTTTTCGCATATTTTATATTCTCCTATAAACCTTAATTTCACTGTGTATCCCAAGTAGTTCTATCTCAGCAATACTAACATACAACATGCATGGCAAATCAAACATGCAGCATGCAAGCAAGCATTCAGCATGCAAGCAAGCAAGCAAAGCATGCAGCAAGCAAGCAAGCAAGCAAGCATGCAGCAAGCTAGCAAGCAAGCATGCAGCATGCAAGCAAGCAACAGCTTGCATGCAGCATGCAAGCATGCAACATGCATGGTTTCTCTCACGGCTCCGGCGCTGCGGGACTCCGGCAGTCCCACGCGAGCTTATCGTCGCAGATGGTTTTCGCTCACCACCGCAGCTTCGGCTTGCTGGCCGGCTTCGCCGGCCAGCCTCAGCCGCGGCGGCGAGCTTTCAAACCACCTGCTCCTCAGCTCCCGGGCTGCCTCGCCCCTCTGCGCCTACGCGATTTTGAATTACACTCTAGGGGTGGGGCAAATAAGACTGCGTTTGGCTCGGTTAGCCAGAAATTTGCTGGTTCGAGTCCCGCCAGTGCGCAAATTTTTGACTTCTTATTTCGTCTTTATGAATATAAAATTATAACACTGTGAGTGTTAAAAGTACTCTAAACTATTAAATAATCTAAAATTATCCGCCTTTTTAAATTATTAAGAGGTTTAAAACTAGGTTAAGTGGTTTCTCCTTTTATGGGATGTGGTCAAAGCACATAATAACTATAACCAATAAAAGCAGAAAGTAAAGTATATGCTTTGTACCCGTAATATTATGTGTCTATAATTTACTTTTATCTTATATTAGGTATCTTTGACATGAAAAATACCTGTTCACTATTTTTTTTTCGTAAGTAACTATTGTAACTTTTACTTTAATAAGTCCTAAGCTGTGACACAAGAAATATGTAGAAAGTAGACAGAAACACCGGCAGGTACCATAAAACTTGTATTTATAAGATCCTCGGGGGCCTAGGCGTAACGACGTTAAGCCTCTTCCCTCTGCTCTGGCTATTTTTTGTCGCGATTGTCTCTCAAGACGCTGGGTACACTTATCTACTTAAACTAATAAAAATAACTAAATGCCAAAGCCTTATGAGGCAACTGTAATTTAAATGCAAACAGTTTATTCATTGCAACAAAACACCCAAAAATACAAATTATAGTTGCTTGTTAAACAACACATGTATAATAAGCATCTATGTTTATTATGTTAAATTGACAATTAAAATGTTTATGCTTTATGGGCAATTTCATATCATTTAAAAATGTATCATATTTTTTTTATTACCACCGTGGTGTCTGATTTCCGTAACACAAGTGCATTAGCTACGTACTTTGGGATCAAAGCAATGTATGTGATTGGTGTCCTTTATTTATTTATTTATTATTATAATATACTTTACGGGACGTAAGGGAGCTTAACCAAGACCCAAAGCTCCAAGCCAACCTCACCTTCACGCGGTGCGTCCTGTTTCAACAGACGAGGCTCTGGCGACCGACCGATGGCGGGATAACCATCCAACAAAAGGCGCAGTAAAATGTTGAGCTGTGATGGGCAGCAGCGTCACACTTAAAAGATACTGCGCCTCTGCGCTCGCCAACCCGCCTGCCAAGCGTGGCGAGTACCGGCAAATACCCCCCTATATGGTAGGACACAAAAAAACCAGGCCCCCAGTCTCCGGCAGCCCCGCTATTCCTGATTCCGGTAGCGGTCACGGTAACGGCGGGGCAGGGGGTGCTAAGAATCCCCGGAGGCGATCTCGCTACCACCCCCAACGACAACTGGCCCTGGTAACTTATAACGCGTGCACACTGAGGACAGACGAGAAGTTGCTCGAGCTGGAGGAAGAATTGAGCAGGTTACACTGGGACATAGTGGGTTTATCAGAAGTCCGTAGAGAGGGCGAGGACACGATAACTCTGAAGTCTGGCAACCTGCTCTTCTACCGGGAGGGTGACCAAAAGTCCCAAGGTGGTGTTGGGTTTCTTGTCCACAGGTCCCTCGTAAACAACATCGTAACCATCGAGAGTGTGTTGAACAGGGTGATATACCTTATACTCAGAATAACCGAAAGGTATTCGCTGAAGGTCATACAGGTATATGCACCGACCTCGAACCACCCGGATGAAGAGGTGGAGGAAATGTATGAGGACGTAAGTAGAGCCATACACACTTCCAAAACCTATTTCACTGTTGTTATGGGGGACTTCAACGCAAAACTCGGCAAGCGAGGCGAGGATGAGTTGAAAGTGGGACCTTTTGGATATGGTCAAAGGAACGCCAGGGGAAATAGGCTGGCCGACTTTCTGGAGAAGGAGGGACTCTTTGCGATGAACTCTTTCTTCCAGAAGCCGCCTCAAAGGAAATGGACCTGGCTGAGTCCGGATGGCAAGACGAGAAATGAGATAGACTTCATCATGACCACCAAGAGACGGTTATTCAATGATGTCTCCGTGATCAACAGGGTAAAAACCGGTAGTGATCACCGTATGGTCCGAGGCATATTGAATATAAATGTCAAATTGGAAAGGTCCCGCTTGATGAAGTCCACGCTCCGACCTACTCGTGCCCATATCCAAAATCCCGAGAGCTTTCAACTCGAGTTGTCAAACCGCTTTGATTGCCTAGAGAATTGCGTATCAGTGGACGAAATAAACAACGGGTTTGTGAAAACTGTCCAAACGGTCGGATCTAAGTTTTTTAGACCTGGCCGTAAAAATAGACCTCAAAAACTCTCGGTCCACACTCTCGACCTTATGGCAGAACGTCGATCTATGGCACTGCAGACCTCCGTTAATGCTCAAACCTACAGGCAGCTTAATAGACGAATAATGAAATCTCTGCGACATGACATTCGTTCCTTTAACACGAATAGTGTTGAAGAAACAATAGAGCGAAACCAAGGCTCCAAAGTGTTTGCAAGGGACATGTCTATTGGGCAAAGCCTGTTGACGAAGCTTAAGACGGAGGACGGCAGTGTAGCGTCGACGAAAGCAGAGGTTTTGAGGGAGATCGAAAGGTTCTATGGGCAGTTGTACACCTCAGTAGCCAAACCCGTTGATAGCTCGACCGGAGACCCACGAGCTATCCTGACCCGACACTACACTGAAGACATCCCGGACATCAGCCTCTACGAGATTAGGATGGCCCTGAAACAGCTAAAAAACAACAAGGCACCTGGCGAGGACGGAATCACAGCAGAGCTCCTGAAAGCGGGTGGAACACCGGTACTTAAAGTCCTTCAGAGACTCTTTAATTCCGTTCTGCTAGAGGGCATCACGCCTGAGGCATGGAACAGGAGTGTGGTGGTGTTGTTTTTCAAAAAAGGAGACAAAACCTTATTGAAGAACTATAGACCCATCTCACTCCTGAGCCATGTCTACAAGCTGTTTTCAAGGGTTATCACGAATCGTCTCGCACGTAGGTTTGATGACTTCCAGCCTCCCGAACAAGCCGGTTTCCGAAAAGGCTATAGTACCATAGACCACATTCATACGCTAAGGCAAATTATACAGAAGTCCGAGGAGTATAATATGCCTCTATGTTTAGCTTTTGTGGACTATGAGAAGGCCTTTGATCCGATCGAAACTTGGGCGGTGCTTCGGTCTCTTCAGCGGTGTCACATAGACTATAGGTATATAGAGGTGTTAAAGTGTCTATATAACAACGCCACCATGTCGGTCCGAGTACAGGAACAGAATACGAGGGCGATTCCATTGCGAAGAGGTGTAAGACAGGGCGATGTTATATCTCCGAAACTGTTTACAGCGGCATTGGAAGACGCCTTCAAGCTCCTGGAATGGGAAGGATTCGGCATCTCCGTCAATGGCGAATACATAACACACCTTCGGTTTGCCGATGACATAGTCGTTGTGGCAAAGACGCTGGATGATCTAGGCACTATGCTCGAAGACCTCGACCGAGTATCCCAACAAGTGGGTCTTAAAATGAACATGGAGAAGACGAAAATTATGTCGAGTTCCCTTGTTGTACCCACTCCAGTATCCATTGGGAACTCAACTCTCGAAGTTGTCGACGAGTACGTCTACCTGGGACAAGTGATCCAATTGGGTAGGTCCAACTTCGAGAAAGAGGTCAATCGACGAATCCAACTCGGCTGGGCAGCGTTCGGGAAACTGCGCAAGAGCGTCTTCTCGTCTCAATTACCTCAGTGTCTGAAGACGAAAGTCTTCAATCAGTGTGTGTTACCAGTGATGACATACGGATCCGAAACGTGGTCTCTTACTATGGGCCTTATAATGAAGCTCAAAATTACACAACGAGCGATGGAGCGGGCTATGCTCGGTGTTTCTCTACGAGATCGAATCAGAAACGAAGAGATACGTAGAAGAACCAAGGTAACGGACATAGCCTTGAGAATCAGTAAGCTTAAGTGGCAGTGGGCAGGGCACATAGCGCGAAGAACTGATGGCCGTTGGGGCAGGAAAGTTCTAGATTGGAGACCCTTCGACCAAAGACGCAGCGTAGGACGTCCACCAACAAGATGGACAGACGACCTTAAAAAGATCGCAGGATCAAACTGGATGCAGACCGCTAGTGATCGGTCGCTGTGGAAAGCCGTGGGGGAGGCCTATGTCAGCAGTGGACGTCCTTTGGCTGATTATGATGATGATGATGATGATGATAATATACTTTTGTTTTTATAGTATTTTGTCATTATACAAACTTAATGATACAAATTACACTTGCAAAAAGCATTCGAGTCAGACGAGGAATCAAACTCCGTGTCTTACGCTATCCAGGCGTATGCCTATACCGGGTTATGTTATATTTATTTACTTATTGTATTGGGAAGTGCGCTTGAAAAAGATTTATCATTACATACATCATCATTTTTCACATAATTTGTGATGCGGATGCCTTCACAACACTCAATAAATAAGTAATCCATACAGTGGCAAAAGCCGCTACATAAAGTACCCACATGGTTCTTACACTGTCCGTTTGTTTTCCGATACACCCTGTATTTATTAACCGCGCCATCTTAACTTATTGTGCGGTCTGACTGTACAAACTTCGGGCATGGCTTTCGGACGAGTTTCCCTCGTTATGCCCCGAACAACATCGCTAACCCACTTTGTCACAATACTGATATTTTACATGGTACTTAAAACACTAAGAAATGCTATTGTGATTAATCGTTTTCACGGAATCATATTATCTAGCAGTTATTTTTGAAAATTTTTATTTTCATTTCTTATAGGTTGTCTGAAAAGCAAAAATATTTTAACATTGTCTCTCATAGAGTCATAGAAACATGACCATATCATTGTTATTTTTTTTTGAAAATCGGAACTTCATACAGATTTATTTTTTTCTTACAAAGTAGTTCATAAAGATGCTTGATGATGCAACTTTTTGGCTTACCGCGCAAATTTTCGGTTTTTTATTTCATCTTTATGAATATAAAATAAGACACTGTGAGTGTAAAAAAACATTCCAAAGTAGTTCATATTTTTTTCAGAGCAGTAAATTTTCAAAGCCTACTAAACTATTGCCTCCATCTCTTTAATTTCAATGCTTTATTCTTATTTTTCTCTAATTCTAATCTAAATTAATATAATTATAATAAAAATCTCTACTCCTATTTTTTTCCAAAAGCTAACTTATAAGAATAAAAAAAAAATTGAAAAAAAAACTGAGTGGGCCCATTGAACATTATAATTTAAAACGAGGGTGACCTTATACGCTGAAAGCCATTCTTTTTTCCTTTTTAGGCATTTTGATATTCTTCCGTAACGCGTAGCCTCCCGTAGCAGCTACGAGCTACGGCACGCGCGCTACGGCGCAGTCCGTATACTCGCGCTACGACGTAGTGATTGATGCGCGGCGCGTGGGTCCGTCCTTCCATTTACTACGACATTTTATATTAAAAGGGTTTGGTAGCTTTCATTGAAAAGTTTATATCAATTCCACCTTGATTTTTCCGCTGACATTGTAACATTTCGGCTAATGTCATAATATAATTAACACAAGATGATTATTTCATCTTTTATACATGTGGCTGTGTAGTAGAGCTTAAACATATACATTCATAAATATGGATAAAGCTTTTGTACCAAGTTTCGTGGCCAACCGTTGTCATGTTGAATATAGGGTGTGGCCTGTAATAGGAGCAAATTTTTAAATATAGGCCTTTAAATAATCATTAATTAAAGTGTTTTTTATAATTTATTATATGCGCTCATAGCGCAGTGGTAGCAGCGCCAGCGCTTTGGTAGTGATACTGAAGTGAAGCAACCAACAGCGCGGTCGTGTTTGGATGGGTGACCATTTGAACCCTATAATTGTCGTATATTACGAGCGTCTCCGTGCTTCGTAAGGCACGTTAAGCCGTTGGTCCTGGCTTATAGCAATTTGTATTAGTCGTTAATCCTAGTCAAAACATCTAACAGCAGGGTTACTCGCTTGCCTTGCAAACACCTCCACCAATCCGCACTGAGCCCGCGTGGTGGAGAATGGCTCAAACTACCTGATAGTTGAGGTAAGGTCTTTGCCCAGCATTGGGACATTACAGGCAACTTTACTTTTTTTACTTATAATGACAAATAAATTTCTTTATTCTTTTCTAAAAAAAAATGGCAGCAATGTATTGCAAACAAATGCGTCCAGTCGAAAGTGCTAGCGATTGTGACATACATTGATTAGGGATTCATAACTTTCGATAACTGTATTCTGATTAAAAGAATTTTAGAGCATTATGACCAGGTCAAGGTTACTCTGTAGAATATAGAACTACGTATACTCTGTAGAATCATTGATTGAAAGTTTTCTTCGTATTACAGGCTACACGCTGTGTATACACACAGGTAAATAGAAGCAAGTACCTAACAAAACACTGCACTACGACGTCAAAAGTGAGATATTATTCATACACAAGTAAACCATACCTTTTATGCTTCAATAGAAGCAAGTACCTAACACAAAACACTGCACTACGACGTCAAAAGTGAGATATTATTCATACACAAATAAACCTTACCTTTCATGCTTCACCTACATTTGGTTGAGGTGTTGAAAGATTACTACGGCAGTCTGATATTAAGATATCCGAAATATGAAAGTAAAATGGCTTAATCTACCTTTTATTGCTTTTTGCAGCGAAGTGGCAACGGAGGTTCGATACGGCAGCAGTAAAATTATTTACAATGCTCCGTGACTGGAATTGAAAACTTTTATGTTCTAAGAGGTCGATGAAGGGTTCAAAAACATTGGTACATTGTATATTTTTCACAACCAACATCCACGCCATATAAACATATTTACCTATTTAAGGGCATTGGGAAATAAAATGATGTTCTTATAGGCACTGGTTTAAAATTCAAAGTCGATGTCATTTTAAAAGTCCAGGAGCTCTATTTTTGAACAACTCGCTTGGAAATGGCGTGTGATTATCATTCCAAAACGCATAAAAAATCAACGATAATGACGCAAAATATAGATATGAGTACTCACTCAATTGGGCTATCTTTTTTCAAAACCCTCCTGTGGGGATTTCAACTAATTTGTTTGCCAAAATTGGAGTTTAATGAATTAATATTATACGCCATCTTGACGCGAGTGATTCGAAAATAGGGCCCCTATTCATAGACACCCTTCACGCATATGTTCAACTATTTTTTTAAAGTTTTAGTTTCATGTATCCCCATGTAGCCCTTAAATATCTTTTTATGTATTAGCATCGTAAAGTGGTTAACAGGATGGAACTATCTACTTAGTTTCAGCTGTGTGATACTAATACTTTCAGAATAAAGTGTCTGTGACATACGGACGGACAGACAGACTTGACGAAACTATAAGGGTTCCGTTTTTTGCCATTCGGCTACGGAACCCTAAAAAATGTTAAACACTCATGAATATGGCACACATATTTCAAAAAGTCTAGATTTTATATGTCTAGTAATATGTGCAAAGTGGCCGTCAAAATAAAATTGCGGGTCCAGTGGAGGCTGTCACTCATCGCCGACCCTCGTCATCCTTCAGCCGTGGCGAGGCATATGTGATATCCTATGTTGTGACATACAGTGCAACTTTAAAATCGATTGGATTGTGATGTCTGATGAAAAACAAATGAGAATTTGGTATTTACGCTTAATACAGCTCAGCTGCATGGAGGTAAAAATAACATCAAATATTTTCCTAATCAACACACGGGATTTAATGCAACGATACAGTTATTTATAAGGTAACATCGTATTTACCTTAACGATGTTTCGACTTGGTACGTGACCGAGATTTTGTGTGACCGTTGATTAGTAAAGTACTAAATGCAACAAAGTTTTAAATCATATATAACATCAACTATTAATAAAAACCTTTATTTGGGAAGTATTATAGCGGATTGATAGGTATTAAACGCCGTATTATGTAGGTCAAAATAGGTGAAAGATGGTTTAAGTTAGGTGAAAGATGATAGATATCTAAGTTTCTTAATGGCATTGAATGCAATGAATCGGCTTTTAGCTGCATTCGCATTCATGTAGCGGCCAAAAGAAGTTATCTTATTTCGCTTGAAGTTTTCAACCGTTTGTTGATTGACAACGTCAATTTGAATTCAAATTGACACGCTTTTGTAGCGCTTCTCTAAAATTATTATCGAAAATTGGTTTTTACTAACTGTTGTAGCTTGAAACCTACACTAACGTGTAAGTGTGATGAAAGTTACGTGTAAAAAACATCCGGTACCCTTAAACAGCAGTTTATATGTAAGTTATTGTAAGCGTGTTTATTACGCACCTTGGACGCGATTCCAGTCGTTATTGCAAGTAAACTTACTTTCTGAGTTAGTTTCGTAATCCAGGTGATTGTGCACAATGCGTCCATCTCGCAGTACTGCTTCAAAAGCAAACTCTGATTCTGAATTGGACATGCAAGCTCTTACCTCAGAAATCCGCTTATTCCGCCAAGAAATATCAGCCCTCAAAGAACAACTGGCAAATGCTGTCGCCTCAATTTGTAGCTGTAATGTGCGGCTGGACGACATCACAAACCAACTATCTCGCTCTAACGACCGCATCAAACGGCTGGAGGAGTAAAACTCTGCAAACAAAAACACAATACAACTGTTACAAGACCAATTGAACTACCAATTGCAACAGCAACTTCAAAACGAGTTAGAAGATGTCGGCGTGCCTGAACAAGGATTCGAAAACTTAACTCATATCATACTTACTACAGGTTCAAAGATTGGGGTTTTCCTCCTTGACTCGGACTTGGATGAAGTCAAAAGGGCCACTGTGCGTCGTTCTTCCCAGGTCGCAGCTGACAGTCAAAAACAGCCCCCACGTCCTTTAATTGTGAGGTTCACACGCAAACAAAAACGTGACGAATTTATAAGGGCGGCCAAATCCCGGAGAAATCTAAACTCCAAGGATATTGTCCCGTGTGGCACGGAATCGAGAATCTACGTGAACGATCGTTTGACTCGTGAAAACAGACTTTTATTTCGTGACTGTAGAATCCGATCAAAACAATTGGACTACAAACACTGCTGGACAAATGGAGGTAACATATTCATTCGCAAGAGAGAAGGCTCTGGGCCTATTCATATTCGTCGTAGGGCTGATTTGGATCGCTACTTGGGTGATGAACACTCAATCCACAGCGCTGTTGATCAATTCTCCACATCCAAAACATCTTAGAACAGCTGTGTTTTATTTAATTTTTCATTCCCTGCAATTTCTATTACTTAATTTTCTATTTCTTCCTAGTTCTATAATAACAGTTAAAATAACTTCATCTTATTCTATATTCTTATTATTGCTGGAATTATTACATGAAATAAGAATTGTAAAGTTTAATAATGTATTCTCCTCTAGGTGTTTGCCTGTAAGAACACTTTACATGCATAATTATCCCTTAAAATCTTTTATCGAAAACAAAGTAGCACCGTTTAGTTCTCCACTCGCTAAGCCCATCCAATTATTATTATTATTATTATTCCTCAACTTGTATAACCCGCATTCTATTTTGTTCTTCCGCCAATATCAATACTTGCATAACCAACACTCTATTTCTTTTCATAGCCATATGTTCCATCTTGTATTAATGTCAAAAAAGCCACAACCTCAAACATTCAATAGCTGTCATTAACTATTTTACTCTGACAGGTCAAAACAATTTTACAAGATCAATCATGGCGTCCAACTTCTTATATTATAGCTCTCAATGGGTACTCATACCATATGGCATTTCATTGCACAATTTGTATATATTCATATTAAAATTCAAAAATGATTCCTTTACAGATAACTCAGGATATAGATAACTACTATAACGTGGAATGCCATATGGTAGAGTATCCGGAGTTGTGCAAGAGTATTTTAACTGATCAATTTAAATTTAAAATTTTGACCTTGAATATAAGAAGTTTACAACAAAACTTTGATGCTTTTCTGATTTCCATTACGAGACTTAATATCAGCTTTGACATTCTCATACTGACAGAATGTTGGCTAAATGAACAGTCAATATTACCTCGTCTTGAAGGCTACAATTCTTACCGCACAGAAAAATTTATCAATCAGAATGGCGGTGTTGTTGCATTTATAAATTCAGAGCTATGTACAATTGTCAGCGAACCTGCTTTTGATGACGCAAATTGTTTACGTATTGAAATACCAAATCGCTTATCAATCCTCGGTATCTATTGTTCGCCGTCTTTTTCCAACATTACTCCCTTCCTTAACTCTTTAGAATCGTATCTTGAAGCTGATAAAAACAAATCTGAATTTATGGTTTCTGGCGACATAAATATCAAAATTAATATCAACGACAGTGATACTGCAGAGTATTTGAGTCTCATGGCTGAATATTCACTTATTCCCGTAGTTAATAAACCAACTCGAAATAACAACTGTCTAGACCATGTCTTTATTCGCACTAAACACAAGGCAGCTTCAGTGGTTTGCCAGGCTAGTGTTACTGATCACAGTATGATACTAACAGGGCTATATAATAATTCATATAGCAGATCTCTCCGTCATAATAACAGATTTTACAACAAAATCAACTATCAAAACGTAGGCTTAGATCTTAAAGATACTGTTTGGACAGAATTGTATAGTAAAACAGATCCCAACGAAGCTGCAAACTTATTAAATAAAATTCTGCAATCTGTAATTAAAAATAATTCTAAAAAGTATTATACTAGTCGTTCTAAAACCACACTCAAACCATGGATGACTCCTGGTCTAATCCGCTGCTCCAAACACAAAGATAAATTACATGCGCAAGTTCGAAAAAATCCATCGGATCCAGTTTTGCACAAAATTTATTTAAGATACAGGAACTTCTGCAGGGATTTAATTAGAAAAGTTAAAACAAAATACGAGTCAGAAGAACTTGAAAAGCACAAAAATAACCATAGGCAACTGTGGCAAACTTTAAAACAAATAACCCACACTTTCAAAAGTAAAGCTCCAACATCTAGCATAATAAGTTCTAAAACAGATCCTCAATCATAAACAGAACTATTTAATAAGTACTTTTTTACTGTTGGACATAACCTTGCACATGACATTCTATTAAATATAAATCAATCAGAAGAATCACTTGCAACTAAAGTAATAAATCATAATTTCCCAACTAACTCATTTTTTCTAGAACCCACCGACGAATATGAAGTTGACTCATTTATATTAAATTCCAAGACAGATTGTGCTCCAGGACTAGATAGAATTACAAACCGGCTTCTAAAAGTCATCAGACCCCACATCCTTTCTCCTCTTACCCATGTTCTCAGCATTGCAGCAGGTCAATTCCCAGAGGACTGGAAAACGGCCTCGGTCACGCCTGTGCACAAAGGAGGTGACAAGGAATCACCTTGTAACTACCGTCCCATTTCACTCTTAGGCGCTTTCTCTAAGATTTTAGAAAAAATTGTGAATAAAAGACTGGTTAACTTTCTCGAGGTAAATAATCTACTTAGTCCGCGGCAATTCGGTTTCCGACGCAACAAATCTACCGAACAGGCGGTTTGTCTTCTAACTAACTTAATATCGGAACAACTAGACAAGGGTAATGCTTGTATTGGGGTGTTTTTAGACTTAGCCAAGGCTTTTGACACCGTTTCAGTCCCTATTCTATTAAGTAAATTAGATAAAATGGGTATTCGCGGCCTAGCTCTGCAATGGTTCAAAAGCTACCTGACACACCGATCTCAAAGAGTCAAATTAGACACCTTCACCAGCCATTCCTTACCCGTCAGTTGTGGAGTTCCCCAGGGTAGTATCCTGGGGCCTACCTTGTTTCTTGCATACATTGATGATATCACCCTGCTTGACCTTCAAAACGCGGAAATCATTTGCTATGCTGACGATACCGCTATCATATTCCGAGGTACCTCTTGGAAATGTGTCCACCACTATGCAGAAAAAGGCATGTCTGCTATTAGTCATTGGTTAAATAATAACTTGCTTACATTAAACACCAACAAAACATCATTTTTATCATTTTATAAAACCGCTGCATCTAGACCTAATTCTGCAAACCATCTGAAAATTCACAATAATTATTGCCCAGTTATCCAGCAAATCCCTAACATTAATACTGATCAGATTTGTCTATGTAAAACTATTGACAAAAGTTCTCAGGTCAAATACCTTGGCATAATTCTTGACGAAAACCTAAACTTTAAAAAACATATTGATTTTGTCTCTACTCGAGTTAGGAAAATAGCTGGTATCATGAGACTTCTGAGATCCTCCGCTAACATTAATCTCCTCAAAAAAGTTTATATTACTCTCTGTCAGTCCATAACCACATACTGCATTACATCATGGGGTGGTACGGCAGCTACAACCCTACTTCAACTTGAATGAGCCCAGCGTTCTGTTCTTAAAGTAATGTTGAATAAAAACCGCCTTTATCCGACCGATGCCTTGTACCGCGAAAGTAATATGCTTAGTGTCCGGCAGCTGTTTGTACTGAGAGGAAGTTACCCAAAAAAGGATAAAGGATATTAAAACTACCAGTCCCCTTCACTAAAACTTCCTTCTCCCACCGTTTCAACGCGTTTCTATGTCCATTCCTGTACAATAAGGCAGCAATAGTCTGTGACCTAAAAAAATGCACAACTCGTGTCGCTAAACGCAAAATCTCTCTCTGGCTTAAATCTTTTGATTATACAAACACTGAGCTGTTAATACAAATTTTAAAATAAGTAAAATAATTCATGTGTGCGCATGCACACTCACCCATTCACACACATTCTCTCTCTCTCTCTCACACGCACACATACACACACATACACACACACACACACACACACACACACACACACACACACACACACACACACACACACACACACACACACACACACAAACTCATACACACATTTACAATCACTCGCAGTCAAACATACGCCCACTCGCACACTAACATACAGACAAACTCACGCACGCGCAACTGCTGCTCTCGTCTTTGAACTCTCTTAATTGGCCCTCACGTGATAGGTTTGCCTAGTGTGGGGACCAATGTTTAACACGCACTCATTCACACCCCTTTTTTTTTTCTAGTTAGATTATTTTAAGATTAGGATAATTTATCTCCTTACATTACTTGTATTGTAATCTTCACTTACTGTTATTTAAGAGTGAAAACTTTATTTTTGAAATAAATGCATTATTGTTTATTGTTATTGTTTGTTTAGACTTAGCTAGTAATCGAAATAGCATTTTCACTAAAATACTTCTTATAATTTAAACCATGGAACGTGCTCGAGTCACTTGCAACAAGAATTTAAACTAGATGCTTTTAAAGATTTTGAAATAAAAAATATATTTTTTGTATTTATTTACCAATTTATAAATTTATACGCAAATTTGTTATCAAGATTAAGCCCAGAATTATTATTTAATCGCTAGTAAAAAGACAGCGTGTTGTTTGCGTTAAAAAGCAAGTACTTTATTTGAGTTGAAACGCAGCACCCGCGGATGTGACCATAGAAGATTGCTAACAGAGATGTACAAACTTAAATCTTGCTCACACGTGCCGAGTAAAGTGGCAAGAGAGCGCTCTCCGACGACTGCTCGGTTTGACCCCTGACGAATCTCGCGTCGAGCAAAATGGCGAGACAGTCACTCGGACCGCGTTTTGTTTACTAGGCCGAGCGCCCACCCCCGCGCTTGTCAGAAACTGATCTTAAAGTACTACAGTCATTGTGAGTACTTATGTTACGAATTACGAGCTACGGTTTGTTTACATAATTCAGATAAATACTATGCACCAAGGGCAGCACCTAAGGGCGGCTGTCACACTTCTTTTTGCATACCCCGCACATCATGAGGTGCCTTCTTCAAATTGAAGTTTGGAGGTCAGCGTGTAGAAACAGATGCGCTCTTGAGCCGCTCTTTTTAGCTGGTCATAAAAACGAAGTTTGGTCCAGTCTTTGATGTCATCTATCCATGTTCTTCTAGGTCGGCCTTGTGATCTCTTGCCAGGAATCTTGCCTTGGAGTATCAGCCTTGAAAACTTATATCGGGAACCTTTTTGCATATGTCCTAATAAAGCAACCTTCCTTTCCATATAGTTGACATCAGTTCACGTTTACATTTGGCACGTTGCAGTATTTTGAAATTTGAGGTAAAGCTGGCCCATGGACTTTTAAATATTAAACGTTATAACCACATATCAAAAGCCTGTAGTCTATTGCAGCTGTCTTCACTCACCCACTCGGAAGGTATAAACCGTTGCCAAGCGCCAATCAAGTGTGTGTTTACACCCAGTGCCTAGCAGGGGTTCCCGCTGAAAATCAGTGTCGTGGCATGCTTACCATCTGCTGTCACGATATATACTGAGCGGGGACCTTTTTGGCACACCTGGGCGCTTTGATTTTGTTTTTAAGGAATTTAATTTTAGTTGTTTTGATTTGTTTTAATTTATTTAATGTAATGTATCTTGTGTGTCAAATAAATAAAAATTCTATTCTATTCTAATCGCTACTCGCTCACGCTACCGTCTGCAAATTTCTATTCATTTTGATGCACAACTGTGTACAAACTTGGTCTTTGAAACTACACTGACTGTCCGTAAAGCAAAATGAGTGTTAACATCTACTCGCCTTTTGATATGCATTGATTAGGGATTTTAATTTTGGATCACTATATCTCTGAGTTAAAGAAATTAGCGCACTATGACCAAGTAAAAGTAAGAAAATATACTCTGTAGAATCATTGATTAGAACTTTGGCTCCTGTTACAGGCCACACGCTGTATGGTTACTACTTACATTGTGAGAGACAATGATGGTATCCTGTTGTTTTACTTCAAACAACAAATCAAAGCGTACAACAGTGTTCCCTATTATGATTTAACCATGAATCTAAAGCGAAATTGTTATTTTGTCACACTGTACTCTACTGTATCATAAATTACATTAAGGTTTTTAAGCCCTTAATCCGGGGTATACACAAACGGACCAAACAAATGGTTGTTGTTGCTTCCTGACACCAATGACTAAATACTACCTTTTTATAATATTAATAAATATTAATAATCATGCTGATGGTGTTAATAACATTACACCAATCGTAAATCGTAAATCGTAAAGCTTTACTTTATTTGAATATTTTCTAAGAACTGAAAACCCAAATAAAAATGCTGACGAAACGAGTATATCTATCAAATTATTATTTGATCACTCAGAAGTTCGTATTTTTCCCGGGGCGCCTTCTAACGAGAACATTGAGCTGAAATATTACTTAAATGGGTAATATATATTCCAATTTTCAGAGCTTTCAAGGCTCAATAAATCGCTGTATTGCTACGAGCTTCAGTTCGAATAGTTAATAATAAGGAATTTGCACAAAAATTACCTCCCTCTCGTGGTGTTACTTGCTTTTCTTTTGCATGCATTTACTTACTGTAGATTCCAATGGCCAGAGTGTCACGTATTCTAATTGTATTACCATTGCTTGCAAGTTAAGTAATTAACATTATTCCTGCCTAAATAGATTGAATGGATTTAAAGAGAAATAATAGCTGACAGGATGGAATCTATTGTTTTGGCGAATATTTGGGGCTTGTGCTAGTTAGAAACGTTTCTCGCAACATGAAATATAGACTGGTTTCATTAATGTCGCGTAGATTAGATAGAATTCAAATAGAAGATTGGATTTGGGGAGAAAGGGGGTGACTTTAGTTGTACATTAGGAACTAAGTAAGAAATGTGTTTTTTAAGATACTGTTTATTACTTTAACACAAAAACCGGCTAAGTGCGAGTCCAACTCGCGCCCTAAGCGTTTCGTCTATATATGTGGTTATAGCACATTTACAAATTTTATAATAAGTCCTTTAAAACATGATCAAGATTGCCTTAAAACATTTAATTCCCTTGAAATAACAAAATATCCGTAAATATGATACAAAACCGGTTATATCTTTTCAAAGGCGACTCAAAATTTTGTTTTTTATTTCAGTTTAAGTTTAGTTTCTCTCTCTTGATTTTTATTATGTTAACTAGCGGTCCCCCGCGACTTCGTCCGCGCGTTTTGAGTTTGCTCCCTCCCCTCCCGTCGCAGCGTCATGTTTTATATCCTAAAGCCTTTCCCGATAAATAAGCTCAAGCTCAAATCGGTCCAGCAGTTCCTGAGATAAGCGCGTTCAAACAAACAAACTCTTCAGCTTTATAATATATTAGCGCAAGCGCACGTTGTACTTAAGCTGCGAACATTATTTTGGTGCGGAGTTATGTTAAAACTGTGATAGCTCCTTAGATATTTATTGAAATCAAATGATATACAGGGCAACTTTGTTCTAAATGAAATGCTCGTGATGATGAATGTATTTATTTTGATAAGAATAAATACCGGTGTGTACAATACACCTCTAAAAATAATGCATTATTTTTTTTACAAATTTATTAACATAAAAAAGGTTGTAGTAAGTCAACCATAAAAGATAGACATATGCTGTCGCGGACTTTATTATAGAACTTTTAATGTTGAACAATCCTGTCATACATGATTTTTGTGTAACTTAAGCGGTTTCCGCAGCGTATGCAGCGGAAGCTCTCAAAAGGAATATCTTTCTCCCGTTTTCGCAACATTTTTCATTTCTGCTGTGGTCTTATGAGTCGTATCTTTATGTTTTACAGCCTAAAGCCTTCCTCGATAAATGGAATATCCAACGTAAATATAATTTTTCAAATCGGGCCAGTAGTTTTTGAGATTAGCGCGTTCAAACAAACAAACAAACTCTTCAGCTTTATAATATTACTATAGATTAATTTGCTTTTAGTTTATAGACTACAACTCTGTGCATTGTTCACATAATATATTGCCGTGATCATCATAAGATATGCTAAAGCTGTAAACTTTTTCCCGTACTCACCAATCCTTTTAGTTGGAAGATAGTGAAGACATTGGTATTCCAACAACAATTTTCCATTTCAAAATGAATGTTACAGAACAAGACTAGTTTATCCAAAATATATGTTAGCAAACTCACGATAAAACTTTAAAAGGCTTATGCAATGTTATAACTTTGGCGGGGAGATAAGAATACATAGCATTGCAAAATTTCAGTTTTCTAGTTCTAAAGTTCTCTGACCTGATCTTCGGTAGATGGAAAGACGAACATAGCGAAACCATAAAGGTTCGGTGTGGTACAACGGTACACAAAAAAAATGTTTTAAACGTTTAAGGTTTCCAAAACATAAGTAACATTTGGTCATCATCACTTAATCAGCTAAAGGACATCCACTGCTGAGCATAGGCCTCCCCCACGGCCTTTCTTAGAAACCAATCGAAAGCGGTCTGCATACAGTGTGATCCTGAGATTTTTACAAGGTCGTCTTTCTATCTTACGTAGCATGTAGCATTGGAAATTAATTTTCCAAGTACATCAAGCCCCTTGGAATCCAATCTATATTAATAATTTCGTCAAGGGGTACGGTAGACTCGATCGAAACCTTATATGAATAACAAATCATAAAAATATATTGATTTCGAGTCGACAACATATATCCGCAAAAATCGGATTATGGAGAATTTCGTTAAATTCTAATAGCACTGACAAACAAATCGCAGTCGCCATTGACAAGGCGTATAGTGCATAGATATGACAGACATAGATTGGAAAGCTCTTGGAGCGTTTAGGACCCTTATAAAGTTTGGTGAAGCAACCTGTGGTGTCGCTAGCGTCTTTTTATTTTTCTTTTATGCGGATGATATACAGGCAAAGGCAAAAAACCATCACACATTAATTAAGTTATAATTTTTTTTAAGTCTCATTATCAACCGACTTAGATTTTAAATGGCACCCTATTTTTTTTAATTAATAATTTCGTCAAGGGGTACGGCAGACTCGATCGAAACCTTATATGAATATATTTTAATTCTCATTTACAACCGGCTTAGATATTAATTTGTATTTAGGTATTTGTAACTGGTAGAAAATGACATTTGGCATTGATTCCCCCTTATGTTATGGAATAAAGTTAAATAAATACGTTTTCATTCAATTTTTTATCATGTAGTTACAGAGAATAATTAAAAAACCAGAAATGTTTATTTTTGTAAAAAGCGGAGCCGATTCAGCGCTTTAACGGTTCGTAAATATATTCGAATCTAGCGCTTAATGCACCGCTGTCAGCGATGATTAGATGTTTTTATATTTTTAAAAATAGTAAGTACTCATCTACTCGCCAAAGTAGAGAAAGAGACTGAGTGCTTAAAACAAAGCGGTTTGCATAGAATAATCTTTGAAAGTTATATGTGTTGTTAATTTATGTTAGTTTAGTTAGAATGTTGATTTAAAACAAAATTAATTGTGTAAAAACTATTGCAGTTTTTATTTAATATATTTATTAAACACAATGAACGAACACATGAATCTATGGCTTGCCTTTAATATTCCTTGAGAACCGATGACTACAGAAATATTTACTTACATTGTGTACCTAGATGTGTATTATGAGTCACATTTCACCCGAGCGGAGCCGGTTTTCGTCTAGTACTTAATATTGTCACAGCTAGGAGTAAACTGGGACTGTAAGCCTATTATTTATATTTCATACTTCAATAAATACGGAGATATCATTTAGTCAAATTTCTAAGGGACACGCGACGTTTGTTACATTAATGGTTTCTCAGAAAGTGTATTATGTTCTAAAACTCTAGCAAATAAGTACACTTAAAGTCAATTCATTTGTACTCGCGACATTTCTGATCAATAAGATTTATTATGTTGCAGGAATGATTCACATTTTATTTATGAAAATTTGATTTATATTCGTAAAAACTTACAGTTTTTTTCTAAAAAAGTACTTTGCGCGATTACGATACCAGAAACAAAAATTAGCTTGCCGATTCAAACCTCAGACTTAAGAAGGTTAATCCCTCATTTATTGAAATATGTATTACTTTCTATAATAAATTACCTCAAAGTATAATTCAATTCGCCATAAATAAATTCAAAAAAATTGTTAAACATTGTTTAATGTCTCAAAGAGATTATAAACTACGAGTAGATGATTACATGAACCATAACAATGTATGGTCTCTAGCAAGGGCGTGCATTAAATTTTTGCTGGAGTAGGCACATACTACTTTTGAGTCCGAACATAAGTAGTATTTCGATCGATACCGATCTCAGATTTGTGTCTAGTAAAAATCTATATGAAAAAGACGGTAAAATACAGGCAAACAATAACTTAACTAGGTTTTTTCTGTGCAATTTATGAAGGAAGCATGCAAGTTTAGCACCACACACAAGTATCAAGGAAATGGATGAATTTATAATGACATGCCATTTAACTGATACCCATAGTGGCTATAATACGATTTTAGCCTTCCTTATTCACAAGTAAAAGTCTTGCCTTTAGCAGCGCACAGTTAAAACTTTCAAAAGAAAACGAATCTTCTTTCGAACCCTCATCACTCACAACATCACTTTTATGAAGAACAGAAAGGAACACTGCAATTTCACTATCGTTTCGAATGCAAATCAAAACCCGAAAACACTTTCATTCAATGAAAATACAAAAATTCAACTGTTTACTTCAAATTAAAATTTCTAACACTCAGACTCGCGGGAAAGAAGCGAAAAGCAAAACAAGAGCCATAGAAAAAAATGGCTGCCGCAAACTTCAAAGAATGTTAATGTTAATATTATGTAATGTAAGAAAAATGATTGAAAATAAAATTTCGGAATTCTCTGCGTTCATAATATGATTAGTTTGAGATTTATTTTAGTTTAAGAATTAGTAAAAAAGCGCAAGAAATAGCAAAGTCGCGCCATCTAGTATCGGATAGACGAATAACAACTAAACTTCCGCTAGCACACGATCATCTTTCAAGGTTTTATATTTCTATTAATCATTATCACATTAGTTTGTTAATATTATAATCAAGTTAAAATAAAAACGTGATTCATCAAATGAAATCCACGTTTCCATCTTAATTTAAAATACAATTTTCTCTTGAGATGTGTTTTGATTAGACTTTGAAGTATTTTACGTCATTTGCGCGCGAGTAGGACAAAACTACTCTTCAGTAGGGAACTGAAAGAGAAAGAAGATAGTATGCATGCCTACTTTAGGAGTATATGATGCGAATATCACTTGTCACCTTGAGTTGTATAAACAGGGCGTCATTTTCAATTCGGTCGGGTTGATATCTTCACTGTGTGACATTGTATGTATGAGGTGCGATTGCAAGAGTGTGCGTGTATTTAGCAAGCAGCCGCTGGGCAGCCTACTGCCTAAATATTTTGTTTGAAAGTTGAGCGTTAGTACATAATGCATATAAGTTAATGATAAAAATGCTTTTAATTTCTAGCTTAGTTTATAGATAAATTGTAACATTGATTTGGCATTAAAATGACGAGGTAGGCACTGCTTAACTGCCTATATGGAATGCACGCCCCTGCTCTAGCTCCTACAAACATAAAAAAAGAGACATTAACAATAAAGACAGTTTCTTCTCAGCACTAGCCCACAATTGCCCCGAAGCTGTAGTAGGGTCAATGTTGGGACGTGTATAAGTGCTAAAAAAACTTTTGTACAAAATAAATAAATTATGAATTAAAAAAAAATATTAGGATCAATTCTCACAGTCGGTCTGATCAGTGTTAAAGTAAGACAGTTATAGATAGGAAATAAAGTTTCTAGACGTCTGCTTATTTTAACGAGAAAATCTGAAAATTCATGCGGCAAGCATGTCACTGAATTAATCAAGAATTAATCTTATTTGCACATCATACGTGAAATACGGTCAGCCTGACAAAGACGCAAATAAGAAGAATAAATATAAACTTTTATTCAATAAATTATACTTTAGTTGCGTTATCTCATAAGACTTTTCCTGCGGCTTCTACAGAGAAGCGTTATCGCTGAGGACTGGTTTAAAATGTAGAGCCATTTATAGTGGCTCCCGCGCCATTACCAGGCTTATCGCGAGCCTAGGCACTCCTAACAAGAGCTCTAAGACAACTTACAAACGGACGACGTACATAGAAACCGTGAGCAACGTCGGCATTTCAAAGCCAAATTTCAAAAACGGATTGTTTGTGTCAGCGGCGCGTGCGTGTTCGTGAGCAATGTCCGCCCCATGTCATGACGACCTCCGTGGTCAAGTGGCTAGCACGCTGGTTTCAAGCGTCGCCATCTCGTGAGGTTCCGGGTTCGATTCCTGGTCGGGTCAATGTAAAAACGATCTTTTCTATATTTTCTCGGGTCTGGATGTTGTGGTACCACCGTCGTTTCAAATTTCCATAACACAAGTGCTTTAGCTACTTAGCTTGGGATCGGAGCAATGTATGTGATGTTGTCAAATATTTATTTATTTTATTTTTCATGTCAGAGCCTGCCGTTCAGTATGTTGTTAGAAAACCGTCGTCCGTGTGTAAGAGTTCTAAGTCGAGCTAGAGTAACTCTTTTGTTACTTTATCGAGGCGCATTAGTCACATTAATTCGTCACTATCTTTAACGCTTTTATTCAAGGCGAGATAAAAATAACATTATTTCAGTGCTTAACGTGTGCATTTCTTCGGCTCGATAAGCTTAACAAGAAAACGGAATAACGATCCATAAAAAGAAGGAGAGGAAAAAGACTCACGACGAATAATAAATATCCATTAGTGAACTGCCTCGGTGACGCAGCGGTAGGAGGGTCGAACTTCAAAGCGACGGCTGCGCCAGAGGTCCCGGATTCGATCCCCGGGTCGGGCCAAAAAAAACATGTTGAACGGTCTTTGAATCTAGTAAAATAATATCATCAGGAAAAAAACCCAGCCAAGTGCGAGTTGGAGTCGCGCACTGAGGGTTCCGTGTCAACTTTAAATGAAGCAGGGAATCCACTTACTTCTACTAAGGGCCGACTTTTCAATGGTCAGATAAAACATATCAGACTGATAAATTATAAAGCGGCAGTTAAAAAAAATGACGGTTACGTATAATTGCTGACAATTGGGTGACGTTTTCAAATTAGCCATATTGTATTTTGTTCAACGAATACTTCTTATCTGACTATTGAAAAATCAGCCCTAAGTAAAATACCACAATATTTTGTTGACAGCAAACATAAGTTTGTTTTTCATAGTGTTTGTATGAACAACTAAATTATGTTTGCGTTTGTTGAAAATGTGCTATATCTCATAAACTTCTCGTTCGATCCCGTGCAAACCAATTTTCGTTGAAAGTATTTGTTAAGACATACATTATATTATTTTTAACCGACTTCAAAAAAAGAGGAGGTTATCAATTCAACTGTGTTTTTTTGTATCGATGTTATCTCATATGTCAGGGTTTGTCGACCGATTCGAAAAAAAATTCACCTACTTGGAGGGTGTACCTTCTAGTTGGTCTCCTTTTTTCCAATTTAGGATCTGATAATGGGATCTTGGTGTAATCGAGGAAAACCCTCAAATTTTAAAGGCACGTATAGTGTTTCTTAACTATAATCTTAATGTTGACGTGTTGTTACGTCTGATAGTCAATATCTTGTGGGGCTGAGCTAATGGTGGAACTCCTTAACGCTTAGGAGTTCAGTAATTATAATGAAATAACTTATAATAGGTAGTTTGTAGCTTCTTATAGATGATCATAAGGTGCAACTTCCCCCCCCCCCTCTCCTGTAATCTCTAAAAATGAATGGATAATATTAAATTAAAAATAAAAGCAAAAACCGACTTCAAAACCAAAATGCACTGAAAATTCTAAAATAAACTTTTGACTATTAAAAGGAAAGGAACCCATTTTAGGCAAACAATTTCTTTTTGGAGTCGGTTCTGTGATAGTTGGTACTTGATGGTCAATTCACCACTTTGGAAGTGTCTAGCTATGAAACGTTAGACTTTGAAAGAAAATTGTTTTAGAAACCTCTCAGGGCACATAGCGCGAAGAACTAATGGCCGTTGGGGCAGGAAAGTTCTAGATTGGAGACACTTCGACCAAAGACACAGCGTAGGACGTCCACCAACAAGATGGACAGACGACCTTATAAAGATCGCATGACCAAACTGGATGCAGACCGCTAATGATCGGTCGCTGTGGAAAGCCGTGGGGGAGGCCTATGTTCAGCAGTGGACGTCCTTTTGCTGATAATGATGATGATGATGCTGATGGAATACACCATTTCATAAAATTAAACCTCATTATTATAATTTGCACCTATCGACGGCTTCAGTTGATGTGGTGACACTTTATATCCATTACTTTTTAGTACCTCCTGAACATGGTCTAGCTCTTGCTTTAAATGCTCAAGGTCACAAAGAGCATAGGCTCGGTTTTTATGAGAAGCGGGCACTAATCATTGGATAGAATTCCACAAAACGCAAGTCCTCTCCACCGATCGCCATTTTCACTCGAGAGTTGTGCGTGAAGCTATTAAATACAAAAATATGTTAATTTCAATAGGGAAGATGGTTTTAAGTTGTCTCCGACGTGGAATCCCGTGATTAGAATGACACAGCCTTGTTTAAGTTCGCAGTCGAGTAATCACCAGAATACGGACGCGTCGAGCGGTCTCCAGAATAGGGACATTGTCAGTGTAGTGTGTGGCGGTGGTGCGCAAATAATAAATACTTTGCGGGTGGAACAAGATACTTCTACCTCGCAAACGGAGTTAAGAAATCGCAATTCATCAGTTCGCCTGTGACCACGATCGGTGAAACCCGATCGAAACGTCAGGCCAAAACATAAGGTATTTATGTTTTTATCGCGATCGCGTTAATATTAATTATAATTACACATATATTATTATTTATTCTTATACCATCACTAGTCGTCACGTAGTCAATAATTTTACTTTTATGTCAACATTTGTGTTTTAGTTGAAATTCACCAATGAAATAAAAGCATTTTTTCAGAAGCAAAGTCAATTTGTAAATATGTTCTTGACTCGGCTAGCTAGGGTCTTACTTCCAGAATCAACAAGTTTGTTCCACCTCTCTCGACGTCAAACAAACTGTCAGGAAAGGAATAATAATTTAACTCAGAGCTAAGTTAATCCTGAAGAGCGCAAGTGAGCCGCCTTAGGTATCGCATGAAATACCAAATGACAAGCTCCTCCTTTTTGGAGTTGGTTAAAAACGTAACTCCATTGGCGCGGAGCCAAAGTAAACCGTCTTTATTACAGCAATACATATTCGATTTTACCATGATATTGCATTCGGCAGGAGCCATCAGTTAATTGATTGGTTTTACTAGAATTACATTACCTCACCGAGGACGGAGCAAACATTAAAACCACAGTGAAATGTCCTTCAGTAGGTCAAGTCTTACTATCTTCAAACTGACAAAATTTTTAGTTCCTACTAACAACGAATGTTTGAACTCATTAGAACACACTTTTACGTGTAACTCTGCAATTTATTTACATATAATGTAAGACCTGTAATACTTATTATTGTGAAAATCGCGCGCTTTGCTTTAAAATGAGTTCTGATGCTAGTACAGCAGCAACCGATCTTATTTCGATCAGAGTCTCGAAGTGCGTGAAGAAAAAATGCTGTTAGTTTAAATACCATTTTCACATCACAGCATGATACATAATAGTAAAAAAAGTAAGAAAAGAGTGACAGTACTAATTAACAAAATTTAAATTAAAGCTTTATTAATATCCAAACGATAATCAATTCATATTGCTATCTTTTGTTCATCTTTTCATTCGCATAATGGAAAATGGTCTTTTAGAGATCTTAAGATGCTGCTGCTAAGAATGTGCACTGTGGTAAGACCGGTGTAAATTACTACTTCAGCTTTATTACAGGAAATCACAACTGTAATCTAGTATTAATTAGATTGAAACGATAGTTGCTATACTAGGATAATCGCTGTGTTTGTTTAGTTACAAAGGTCTAATAAAGTGAAAGCCTGCACTATTGTACATACTTGCGACCTAATAAAATAATAAAAATATAGTCATCGCCATCTAAAGATATAACCGGTATTGTTTCATGATTTAGAATATTTTGTTATTTTAATCAAAACTTACATACATATGAAATACGGAACCCTTCGTACACGAGTCCAAGTCGCACTTGGCCGATTTTATTTGTGACTGGGAGCGCTGTCATCAACTCAGAATACCCCACCACCTACTTAGCACAGAGCGAATAACAGTTTTAAGTAACCAGTAAACACTTCAATCGCCAATGGTATAAAATAAACCTATATTAGAATGGTAATATTTTAAAGATCAGTTAGTTCTAAGTACGTCTTTGTCACCCTGAGTGATTAATATTTTAGAAGGTAGATGTTGGGAGTCTAATAGGAGGCATAATATAAACGACAATTATCGCCCTCGCCTGTTCAGAATTAGCCATGATGAAAGTATTCCTAAGTTTGTTCAAACAATAAAATAATTAATGACAGCATTTCTCGAAGGCGACAAGCAATAACATCAAACAAACACATATCAGTGCAAACAAACAGCCCTCTCTACCCCCACTCAGGTCGCTGTTCCGCTAATATTGACCCTCCTCTAAATTCATAGCAATAGGGCAATATTTTCTTATTTGTTTTCTTGGGTACCATCTATTTTTGATCTCATAAGTAGGCCCTGACTGGAAGCACAGAATATAAAGAATAATTTTAATGAAATATCGTGCTTTTGATTCGGTTAAACGCAAAAGTTACAGTACAGTTTTCATTTTTTAACACGTTCTGTTTATAAAATGGATCCTGCAATAACGTTATCTAGCCCTCAGTGAATATCCAACAAGAAACAATTCTAATTATACCCACTTTATAAATCCTATCTTAAACAGTTACAATTTTGCGGGAAAGTTTGCTCGAGCTGAAAACTTTATTCGTCGGTGTTAAGATTTGTGTGTAAAACAAAGAGTGGTGGTTTTGTGCAACTTTCCTGGAGTTAACTTTGCGGCTTGTGAAAAAATGGCCAAGTTTGAGTCTTGCATAACTACCAAGAGTTTGTATCCAGCAATCAGATAACGTTAGTGGCTAACAATTAATTTATAAATATGCGCCAGACAATACACCAATTGTCGTGGTTTTGAAGTAAGGATTTTTTTCCTTGTGTTACGAATACCAGACAACGATTGTAACGGGGGCGTCTCCCATAAATACTTAAATACATATTTAACATCCATGACTCAGGTACAAATGTTCGTGCTCATCACACAAACATATGCCCCTTGCGGAATTCGAACCCGCGACGGCCGGCGTAATAGTTAGGAGCTCTAACCAATATATATAATGCTATACACCAAATACGTCGTCAAACTCAATAGAGGTAGAGCATTATTAAACATGTCGTTAACCAATTAATATTTGGCAATGAAATGCCGTACAAATTCAGATTCAGATTCAGCTTTATTGCATACAACAGTGTTGTGCACACAGGGGATCCTTATTTCCCAAGGTTACAAGGTCTTATAAATACAATGTAAATAAATAATAATATTATAACTCTTCATTGCACAACATAAAGTAAATTACAGTTTATAAGCCTAAAGTTAATTTACAACTAACGCAAATAATAAACACAGTACAGTATCACAAAATAAACTGCTACTACTACTATAGTCAGCACACAATGTCAACATTTGTAAATTTTATATAATTATTTATTTTATTAGGTGTCACTAAATAACTCGCCTAGGTCATAATGACACTTATTCACCAGAAAACTGCGTACATAGTCTCTTTAAAACTATTTATATATAGTTTTTATATTCCTTAAATCATTTGGTAGAAGGGTGTGATAACTATATTCCGGGGTTCTTCACGAAAACAGCCTTCAGACTTAATAAATTATTTATTCCGAGAAAAAAGGTTAACAATTGGATAACAGAGTGAGCGCTCAACAGAGTCTTCAACTGGCAGACTTGCTCCGCCCTGCTGTCTACTCTGTATGAGTGCACTTCTATGTGCCTGCAAGAGCGTTCCAATAACTTGAATGCCGTCTTAAAGGTGACACGAAGGTCTTAGGTAGGAGAATACAAATCAAAGCTTAGTCTGAGTCTTTAACCATTGGGAAAAGCCAAGAGTAGCCGCGAGTCAATCGACGGCCAGCGCCATCTAGCGATGAGCGGTGGTATTAAATACGGTGCCAGGTCATACATGGGAAGCCAAGCCAAAACCAAGGGTAGCCGCGAGTTAACTCACAGGTAGCGCCATCTAGCGGGGAATAGTGGCACTAAATAACTGTGCATCTTACACCGGTATATATTTTTATCAACTAAGAATGTTGGCCATTTGTTTTAAATTTGAATTTTAAGAATGGTTTTGAATTTATATATCTTTTGACGTGTTTTTTTACTGGAGAATATAAATTGCGGAACTTTTTCATGAATTTACACGACTTATAGATATTATGCATGTTACTGTCATTATTACCTATTTATCTGAAATCTAAAAATGTGCGTTTTTACAAAAAAATACCTATCTAATTTCTTATCAAATATACTGATTGCACAGCATAATAGATACCTCAAAATTTAAAAAATCTTTGTAACAATTTATGTTCGTAGGTAGCGTTATCTGTATTCATTTAGTAGAATAGCTTTTTTTCATTCATATCTAATACTAAATAGTGCACAGTAAATATAAAACATTACTTTTTTAAACTTACCTTCAATTTTTTTTCGTACACTGCAGTTTATCTAAAGCCTGATTCCTTGGTTAATATAAAACTATTAAATTATGGTTTAAAGTCGTTACAATTTGTTACTAGTTTTTTATTTTATTTTAAATTTACAATCTGCTTATTTTAAACAGAAAACACCATAACCAATGGTCAATTCAGTTTTAATTCTTTATAAGAATCAGAAATCAGAATCGTCGAAATTCATACGAAAACTTTATTACGTACATTAAATCATGTGATAAAATATACGAGTACACCTGTTGTACTATTTCCAGGAATAACCGAACTTCTTACTTGGGAAAGGTTATAAAAATATAAGGCTCCTCGTGTATTGTTGGATCACGGGCCCTTTATAGGATTTAGCGCCGTAAGCCCTTCCCAAGCACATCATACGCAACAGAATAAAGAATGTCACTATTACTTGAAAGGGTGTTTGGGTACGTAAGTTGCGTTAGATGATATTGAAAGAGCAAGTTTTAAATACTAGTACTTTCTATGTACAGCATTATCAACCAATTTCTGCCTCGCTTGGTATTTTATATTATTTAGTAACCGTGGACCAAAATAATAATAATAGGTACGTAATTAGTTGCCGGTTCCAATCGAACTAACATTATCTTTGAGGATATACCTATTTCAGGCTGTACAGTGCTTTCGGTCTATTACTTCAACAGTTATTAATGATTAAAAATATCCCTTTAGTTTAAAATGTTTTTATCACGGTGTCATTTCACATTTATGAATATAAGATCGCTCTACTCATATTTACGTAAAGTAGCCTAGTGTTTTTTTACCCAATACATATTTATATTCACTGTTTGGAAGAATAAGCAAATTAATATTTATTGTACTACTGATACAAAATAAGCTAAAAAAAATATAAATCTTGAATATTAGACCGAAAGCAGTGATTGCTACATTAATTTGTAAATTGGCTCAAATAGTTTTAATTTATTTAAAAAAAAGGTATGTCAATTTTCTCGTTTTAGTACGTACTATGTTAGAACGAATTTCCCGAATGCTCAAAAAAACTGAAAAATGTATATACATTCTCCTTTCGGCAATTAAAAACTGAAGTCATTTGAGAGCATATATTTTGTGTATTCGTAACACTACTCTCTTTTCTTTACTATAAAAAACACCAAAAACCCTTCACGACGTAACACCCAAAACACGTCGTAAATTTTACAAGCTAAGTATTTTTTTCTGAAAAAAAAAAAACAAAAATCACTGCCATAGGGTGGTGGTGGAATTGACCCATCATATGTACTTGTTTTTATAGCATTACCTTTGTTAATGAAATAAACTTGTTTTGTTATTATTGTTTATTTATCAATATGGGGTATTTTCCTCTATAAAATTTATTGTAGATATTCCAATTAAAGTTTCATTATTACATGCATATACACACTGTGTAAGTAAGTATGCGATGTCGTTCATCCAGTTAACTTATAAGTAGGGGAAAAGAGCGTTTTCACAACAAATCAGTTACTATTAAGAGCAGCCCATAAATATTAATAAAGTAAATTTAGCCTGTAACGTCCAACTGCTGGGCAAAGACCTTACCTCAACCACGGGGTCTCATTCGGAACATAAGTTACATAGCCTGTAAATTATCCCAATAGATGGCGATACTTGTATAGCTAGCGGAATAAATGTTTATTAAATTGAATAAAATCCTAAGATACATGAAGATAATACCCGAAAAATATGTTAATAAGCATTTTCAGTCGTTTAAAATAGTTAAAACTTCATATCACTGTTTTTTTCCACAATTAGCAAAAATATTGAAAAATAAAATAAAAGCATGCTATTACCTTGCTTTTTTCTATGCTTGCTATCGAAGCCTCTGTCGGCATACGATAAAACTATGTGGCTTGGATGGAAACTTTATAAAAAAACTAGTATAGATGGCGCATTTTTATGAATGCGTTTCGTTTGTCCATTGATTAAAATGCAATTTAAAATCTCTACGATTTTAGGTTTATTTAAGTCATTTTTCAATATTGATAGTATATATAATAGATATGGAATAAGTGAACATTTCTATAAAATTATTTATTTTGATTAAAAAATTTGTGATCAAGATGACATGAACATTAAATAACTAAACGCGATTCTTGAACTTTCACTTTTCCGGTCTTCTTCAAAAGTTTTTGAATGTTGTTTGTTCACACTTTTACACCGTTCTCGGCCATCATTGTGGATTGTTTGCGCGCTTGTAAGTTTTGATGTAATTTTGAACTACCTTGGACCTATAACGGACTTCGACGGCTCTTCTTTTACTGTATTGACTTGGCTACGTTACTGGATTCTGGCGCCGGCGTAATTAACTTTGACCCTTGGCTTTCCGCACCGGACTTTGATAATAGCTCGTACGACGACTCGGCTGTGAAGAAGGATAAAATGGGTGTACACAAGTGCGCATATTTCAGGTGCACTAGCACCTCTGATATGAAAGCTATGTTCCGATTTCCATGGAATGATCGTAGTCGACTGCAAATGTGGCTGAATAATTGTGGTAAGCAAATACTATCCTAGCACACAAAATTATTTCTAGATGTAGAGCTTTAATTTACATGATTAGGATTTTCCTTTCGCAGCTGGTATTGAAAAATAATAATTGTAGGTTGTTAAAAAGCCAATTATAAGTTTCTACCTTGTAGGTACAGTTATATTATAAAGTAGTTATTGTTTTTATGTTCAGAGAAATCTGATAAAAATGTTTTTATTTTGACACGAAGTTCATAATGAGATTAAACTTCCTTAAACTTTAAACTCCATACTGAAAGGGTAAAACAAAAATGTATCTTACATTTCTAGATGAAACCCACATTCAAATGTCTTCCTAACTTTTATATTCTAGGAAACATGACTATCACACATTTGTCTCCAAAGTCATTAAGATGTAGATATTTATGCATTGATCATTTTGATCAAAAATTCATCCGGAATGAATCTGGACAAAGAACGAGACTGAGAAGGCAAGCTATACCCAATCATTATATAAACATGTATGAAAACAATTCCAGTTCTCCATCCCCAGGTAAGCAAGGCTTTTTTCCACTTTAAATATATCAAAGTAATTGTTACTATTGTTAGGTAGTTATAATCAGAATCACACATAGCAAAAATTTAATTGTATCATATAGTTCTTTTTAAATAGATACCTACAGGTTTTTTTTCACTGTAACCTTTTCTCATTTATACGGTTCCATAGCTAAATTGCAAAAAACGGAACTCTTATAGTTTTGTCAAGTCTGTCTGTCTGTCTGTCTGTCTGTCCGTCCGTATGTCACAGCCATTTTATTCTGTAACTATTAGCATCACACTGTTGAAAATTGGTAGGAATGTGTATCCTGTTAACCGCTTTATAATCCTTTTACAAAAAATTAAAATATTGACATTTAAGGGGGGCTCCCATACATGAACCTAAAACCAAAAAAAAATTTTTAGTTAAACCTAAACATGTGGGGTGGGGTGTCTACTCGTATGAACAGGTCTTTCAAAATGACATAGAGGTTTCTAAAACCATTTTCTTTTAAAGTCTAACGTTTCATAGCTAGACGCTTCCAAACTGGTAAAATGGGCGTCCCCCCCCCCCCATCTAACTTCTAAAATAAGCGAGGGTAAATTTTTGAAAAAATATATAATGTAGATCTTAACAAATACTTTCAACGAAAATTGGTTCAGACGAGATCGAACAAGAAGTTTTTGAGTTATAGTTAATTTTCAACAACCGCAAACATAACTTTGTACTTCATACAAACACTATATTGTTATGATGATGATTTAAACAAGATTATGATGCTAAAAACAAAGTTATGTTTGCTGTCAACAAAATATTGTGTAAAAGGTGGCACGGAACCCTCAGTGCGCGAGTCCGACTCGCACTTGGCCGGTTTTTTTTGTAGTTAAGTACGGACAACAGCAAATTAAGATTAACACTGGTATCTTATGCAGTTGACATAAGGACTAGTTTGCAACAAAAGTGTGTGTAACCTAAGATGCTGGCGAATATACTATACTATATTTTTTTATAAAAAAATAAATTAATATAAAATTTTATATTCATTGAAATTATTTATAATAAACTAAAATTTTTAAACAATATAAATTTTAAAACGGCGGTGCGCCCGCGCAACATACTCACCGCCCTAACCGGGCTGAGGCCGAGCTATAATTTATGACCCAAACAGCACGAGAAAATAATTCTACTATACAATTTTACCCTTACTTTTTACCCTAATTACAACTGCATAAGATACCGCAGTGTTTACCTTGACGTGCTGTTGTCCGTACATACATGTGTGTTTGGTTTGTACTTTCATTTCTGCGAATTCAGTAATTTTGTACCAAATAATTAAATTAGACAGAGTAAACACTTATTTTAATATTAAACGAACGCTGACACTATCAATTAGTTTCTCCGATAGGACACAGTCAAGAAATGTGCTAGCTCCTCTAGACTATTAATTTTATTTGAGTAGGTAGGTAACGCGTTGTGTACCTACGCGTATGTTCGTGCCACGCGCCGCTCGCAACCCTGACACATTCAAGGCCGCGAAACAGGGAAAGCGTTACGTGTTAGAAAGAGACAGGTATAGATAGGAAGATGAAACAACCATGAATTAAAATCGCGCGAAGTGAATTGCACTTCAGTGCGTTGCAGCGAAAGTTGTTTTTACTATATCATTCTTAGCACAGTGATCCTTCTGTACGTAGTACTATTATATTTTCTGTGCTTTAGGTAAATCTGCATCCGATTATTCGATCACGGCTCATAAATGTTGCTTTTAGTATTGAGAGATCAATATAGAAAAGAGACATGTCACAGTGACAAAAAGTCACTACTGCGCTCCTAGCCTTAGATCAATGATATTGTATTGAGAAGTAGATGACGCCTCGCGAACTAAAAGATTGCACCAATATGGCACCGTCTGATTAATGGATGTTAATGGATTGACATCCATCACATCAGACATCAGTTTCGGAACAGAGCCATGGAGTACCGTTCTTAATAAATTTTAAAGTATGTAGGTACATTACAATAGGGTCGCTGAGCTAATTAACACTTAAGCTTGGTAGTAAATTAATCAACAAAAACATACTTATTTTAAAATATTTAACATTTACAACATTTGATCTCTGTATTCAATTTGAATGGGTCTCATGAATGCTTACAGCCACAACTCAAAATGCCTGGCGGCAAATATGGAAACTGCAGCGGATGCATGCAGGCTATACCGGACCGCTGCTTCCTGACCTGCAGCGCGTGCAGTATGCACTATGATTTGGAGTGCGCGGGAGTATCCGAACAGCGCTTCTTCAATACTTTGACCGGTGAGCACAGGGCTGCGTGGAGGTGCGTGACGTGTACCAGCAAGCAGCCAAAAAGGGACAACACAAATACGCCGGTGCGGGCTGCGGAGGGCGGAGTGACCATGAGGCGAGGTGCATCCAGGCCGGTAGAAATGGACGCGTCTTCCCTCGACGACACGGCGCTCAACATGTCTGTCGAGCTGACAGACTTTCAGTTGTTCGTCTTGGAGTTCCGCCAGTTTCGAGAGGAGATGCGGGCCGAGATGAAATCGACCCAGGCCAGGCTCGAAGCTCTCAATGATGGCATGCTGGAGCTCTCCGGCCGTGTGATACGCTGCGAGGGGCGCTTGGGCGAAGTCGAGGGGCGCGTGCGGGCGCTCGAGATAGCCGCCAGCACCGCCAGCGTCGCCGTCGGGGCGCGCATCGACGCCGTAGAGTACCGACTGGACGCTGCAGATCAACGGCGAGCAGCGACCGAGCCGGGGGCCGAGGCGGGCGCCGTCGCGGGGCTGGAGCGGACCGTCGCGGAGCTCAAGCTCGAGCTTAACGACCGGGAACAGGAGGCGCTGCTGGCGGACCTCGAGATCGGCCAGTTCCCGGAGCAGAAGGGGGAGAGCGTCATGCACGCCGTGCTGGTGCTGGCCGGGCGCCTGGGCGTGCCGCTGGAGGAGCGCGACGTGGTGTTCGCGGAGCGCGTGGGCGCGCCCCCGGCGGAGGCCGGCGGGGCGCGCGCGCGCCGCGTCGTGGTGCGCCTGGCGCGCCGCCACCTGCGCGACGAGCTGCTGCGCGCCGCGCGCGTGCGCCGGGGCCTGGTGGCCGAGGGCGGCGGCCGGGTGTTCGTGAACGAGCGCCTGACGCGCTCCAACCGCCAGCTTTTTCACCGGGTGCGCGAGGAGTGCCGCCGGTTGCAGTGGCGTTATTCTTGGACCAGACGGGGACACATCTATGCTCGCAGGTCTGACGGGGCGCCGGTATGTCATTTTCGAGGGATGGGTGACATCGAAAGAGTGTTCTCTCCCTCTTCTACTGCCTGCCAACCCGGATCCTAAAACAAATTGTAATTTTAATAATGCTGTATTGGATTTTAAAAGTGTCTTTCATATTCACTTATGGACAATGTTTAATGACTTACTAGTGCTCTTGTTCAACAGTCTAACTGTATTATTATTGATTCTTTCAATGTCATGCTGTTCACTTGCCAATGTTGTAATTCTGTGTCACTGCATCTGTATGATCCGTTCTGACCCCGCCAAGCTGAAACAAGGTATATTTTTTCATAATAGTTTCCAATTCTATATTATTAACAATTATTATTTCTATTTAATGTTACTAATTATTTATATTTTATTATACACAATTTATACTTTTATATTTGACATAATTAAACATATCAATACAAATTACTCACACACTTGTTTAATTGCACACGTTGACATTAATATTCACAAGATAACAATTTTTGCAACAAAGAAAACTACAATCATACCATCTGCACACTGTGTTTTAATAAACTTACCTCTGTCCCAGGCCTTGGGCTGAAAAATTTGATAGTTGGCTTATTTAATGCCGGGTCTTTAGGCACTAAACACGAGGAGTTTATAGTGGCGATGGGGGAGGAGAATCCGGACATCATGGCTATAAACGAAACATGGATGGAAAGTGAGGATGACTGCAGGGCACCCAGATTGCCAGGCTACCAGCTGAGGCATGTGCCAAGGCCGAACTGCATTTCAAAAGATTGTGGTGGAGGGGTCGGGTTTTATATTCGTCGAGGTCTTAATGCTAGGCTGCGCCAGCATCCTAATCCTGAGTCTGCCATACAGCAGATGTGGTTATCAGTGCGCCTGATGAATCATGAAATCATTGTTGGAACGGCTTACAGACCCCCGTGGCAAGGCGTAGACCTATTTCTTGACGGTGTTACTGAATCTGTAGCCGCCTTCTCGGGAGTAGACGGCATAGTGCTGGTGGGAGATTTTAACATGGACCAGCTGAACGTAGGCAGTAATAAGCACAGGCTTTTAAATCAATTTACACAATGCCTAAACCTAAAGCAGCTGATTACAGAGCCTACACACTTTACTAGCCACAGCAGCACCCTAATAGATGTGGTCTGTACTGATATACCGGCAGTGCAAGTGAAGGTAAGATATTCACCTGATTTAGGAGCACATGCGATGCTTTTGGCAGAGCTGAAACTAAAAAAGAAAAAGGCCAGCCCCTGCTGGGTATCATATAGGCCACTGAAGAGCATACTGCCCGAGAGACTGGTTGCAGACCTTGATGTTATCCAGTGGGAGGGTCTCAATAGCATTGAGGATGTGAACTGCCTAACAAAAGCTTTTACTCTCTGTGTTCGTGGCCTCATGGACCTGCATGCACCGCTGAAGACAAAAAAATTCAAGCATCCACCTCACCCATGGATAACAGATACTATTAAAGAAATGATGAGGCTCAGGGATAAATATCATAAACAATATAGACTGCAGGGGACTCCATTGCTCAGAGACAGCTATAGGGAAATGAAGCAAGTTGTGATAAGAGCAATCGAACATGAAAAGTCCTGTTTCTTTACCTATAACATCAATAATAAACTTAGTGATCCAAAAAGGTTATGGAAAAACCTTAAGGACTCGGTGCTTCCAAACAAAAAATCCAACACTGAACTGCCGATAATATTCAATGATCCTGATACAATCAATTCATTCTTCCTTAATGTTCCCAGTGCTGGCGAGGTCACCATCTCACAGCTGACTTATTTTGAGTACCATAGAATTGATGGCTCTGCTACCTTCTCTTTGCAAACGGTGGGGCAGGAAACAGTTATGAAGACAATCAAAGGACTGACATCAAATGCTCTGGGGAGTGACGGAGTGTCATTGGATATGTTGCTGCTGACCCTCCCTCACTCACTGGCTACAATCACAGCCATAGTCAATCGCTCTATAATGGAGAGTCAATTCCCCGATGAATGGAAAGTGGCCATTGTCAAGCCTCTGCCTAAGTCTGGCCACCCAACATCTCTGCAGGAGCTTCGGCCAATAAGTCTTCTGCCATGTGCATCTAAAGTGTTGGAGAGAATAGTATGCGACCAGCTGACCAGCTACCTAGAGAAAAATAATTTGCTTCCATCTCTGCAGTCAGGCTTTCGCAAGGGATTTGGGACGGCCACGGCCCTGGCGGATGTTGTGGACGGCCTTCTGTCAGCCAAAGACCGGGGACTGGTCTCAATCCTGCTACTACTCGATTTTTCACGGACGTTTGACTCCATAAGCATTCCCCTGCTCCTATCTAAGCTGAGGTACTTTGGCTTGGACACTAGCACGGTAAAATGGTTCCACAGTTACTTGACTGATAGACGTCAATATGTGGAGCTGAAAGGACCTGATGGCACTATACTGCAATCTAAACAGAGAACTGTTAACAGAGGAGTGCCACAGGGATCAATTCTGGGGCCTATCCTGTACATTATCTACAGCGCAGACATCACAAAATGTATCAGATATTGCAGGTACCACATGTACGCTGATGACATACAACTGTACCTGCCATTTGCCCCTGCAGAATGTGAAGATGCTGTTACCAGGATCAATGATGAGCTGCAGCGAATAGTGGACTGGTGCTCTGCCAACGCACTTACATTAAACGCTAGGAAGACAAAGGTTATGGTTGTTGGGACGGTTAAGAATTTGGCTAAACTTGATAATGCTGCAATTCAAATAACAATAAACGCTGAACCAATTGAAAGAGTGGACAGGGCCAGGAATCTTGGCTTGATTTTTGACAGCGACCTCAGATTCTCGAGCCATGTTGCAGAATGTGTAAAGAATTGTTTCTACAGACTGAGACTGCTGTATAAAATCAGACCTTATTTGTGTGAAAAACTGAGAATAGCATTGTGCGAATCGCTAATTCTTTCAAAACTCAATTACTGCGACACAGTATATGGTCCATGCTTACTCGCAAGGTCTGCAAAGCTCATCCAGCGGGTGCAAAATGCATGTGCTAGATTCTGCTTTCACATTCCACCACGGACTCATGTCACGCCATATCTTAATGCAGCAAATATATTAAAAATGGAAGCACGCCGAAAACTACACCTAGCAACATTGCTATTTGGAATAATAAAAACCCATAAACCTGCATATTTGGAGGAAAAGCTGCTTTGGGCATGGGGTGGGAACGGGCGGGGGAGAAGAGCGTGCACGCCTGTATTTCTGACTCCCCGACATCGCACAGTGACCTTCCGGGGATCTTTCCGATTCGCCGCCACGCGATGCTGGAACTCCTTGCCCCCTCCGGTGCGCGCCCTGAAAGGGAAAAAACCTTTCAGTTACAATGCAAAAAGGCCTTTCTCTCAAGCCAACAAGAAGAGGCAAAAAATCATACGTGATTCGGTTCCATTAACTTACCAACGTGGTATGCGCGTCGTACGTGGGGGCATGGCAAGATCCACGCACCAAACAGGAGGCTAGATCGCTTTCTGTTTCTTTGTTCAGCCGTGCTTCTAATTTTTAACTCGGCTACAAACTGATATTAATTTTGAATCTGGGGTGTGGTTTTTCAACAAAGCGAAACGTGGCGATTTCGTTCAATTTTTTTTTTTGGTTAGGTGTGGGTTGCAGGGCGGGTCTACTTATTTGACAGATACAGATAACAGATACTAGGGTTGGAACGCATGCCCGCGCGACCGGTACGAGAGACCGGCGAGATGAGGGCGCTGCAAGCGCAGCTAGTACTGTAAATATTTTGTATTTACAGTACTAGCCTTATTAAATTGTTAAGAATCTTTTAATTTTAATATAATATGATAATTAATGAATAAATGATTTATGTATCTTATTTAATTGTAATAATGTAATCATTTTTTGTGTTTTGTTGTTGTTTTTTTTTTTTTGTTTTTTTTCTATTTAAGTGTGTGTTTACACCCAGTGCCCAGGGGTTCCCGCTGAAAATCAGTGTCGTGGCATGCTTACCATCTGCTGTCACGACATATACTGAGCGGGGACCTTTTTGGCACACCTAGGCGCTTTGTTTTTGTTTGTTGTTTTTTTTAATTTAATTTTAGTTGTTTTTAATTGTTTTTTTTTTATAATTTCTATAATGTAATGTGTGTCAAATAAATAAAAATTCAATTCAATTCAATTCAATTAAAATGTCATGGCACTAACATCAGAGTCACGTTGACTGCTAGGCTTTCACGATCACGAGACCACCACGAGACCACATGTATATTTTATTACAAATTAAATTATTGAAAATGTTTACAGTCCGCATTTAAATAAATAAATATTTTTTTTATTAATACACAATAGTCATATGGCATCATGTAAATGGGATATTTCTTTCAAATAACATTAAATTAAATTAAATTGTTTATTGGCTTTAACATTGGGTACACATTATTCAGTTTGTACATCCAGTGTCTCCTTTTAGGGTACAAATTGCCTGTGTCAGGAGACACTGCTCTTCCATAACACGAGTTTATTATACATACTAATACTAAGACTTAAGGTAATAATTAAGCTAAGATTCTGATACAATAATAATAGTGTGCGTGTGTGTGTGTGCGCGCGTGTGTGTGTGTGTGTGTGTGTGTGTGTGTGTGTGTGTGTGTGTGTGTGTGTGTGTGTGTGTGTGTATGTGTGTGTGTGTGTGTGTGCATGCGTGTGAGCATATGAGTGAGAGTGTGTGTGTGAGTTGACTAAATCAGAAGTGCCTCAATTTCGTCATAGTTCTTTGGCTTCAACCATTCTGAGACTATTTTTTTGCATTCGTGAAATTTCGTACTGTGTATATTTTTTTCCTTATTGATAATGTTGTAGAGATGGATCGATCTTTTGTTGTACTGCCTTTTAGCAAACGCCGTATTTACTATAGGAGCTTGAAAAGCAATGTATCTCCTCTTGTTTTTGTGTCTTTCAGAGTCGAAAGGTAAGGATTTGTGTCTTTTTAATGCCGACTGCAATATGTACAGCTTCCTAACCGAGTGAAGATTGGTGATTTCGTAAAGCAGCTCTGTAGAGAATCCTATCTTTTTAAATGACATTACCTTAAGTAAGCTACGTTGGGCACGCTCCACATCTAGAAACCGTGTTTTGGCTGCACCACCCCAGACTGGTATACAATATATCACTATTGATTGAACCAGCGAAATATAAATGTCAGTGAGGAGACTCCTACCCGGGCCCCGCGGGCCAGCGACCACTCTTGGCACTACATTTCGTAATGTTTTAAATATCCAGATGAGCTTCCTGAGTCTTGAGATAACATGTTCTATGTGAGGATACCAAGAGAGCCGCTGGTCCACGAAAACCCCCAAGTACTTCGCCTCACCAACCCTTTTAATAGCCGGACATTCACAAATTTGTCGATTCAAATCATATTTACAGCTATGGATTTTTATGTCTGTTACAACAGGATGTATGCTGTTATAGATGCTGAAGCAAATATAATTAGTCTTATCCGTGTTAAGTGTGAGTAAGTTATTACGCAGCCATTTGCTTATTTTTCTTAGGCCATTCTCTGTATACTCCCTAACAGCACTCCAAGTCTCAGCGGTAAAAACTACAGCAGTATCATCGGCGTAAGAAAAAATTGATCCGTTATCAATATGCATGTCACAGAGGTCATTTATATATAAAAGGAACAGCGTGGGTCCAAGAACGCTTCCTTGAGGTACACCATATGTTACCTCCGTATCTCCACTCATGACAGAATCTAGTTTTACTCGTTGGCGTCTATTAGAGAGATAGTCTTTGAATAATTCTAGAGGCATTCCATGTATCCCAATTGATTCTAGTTTGCGCACAAGGATGGGTATAGAGACAGTGTCAAACGCTTTCTTCAGATCTAAGAATACAGCAATACATTTTTTGTGTTTATCTAGTTGCTCAATCACTAGTGTACTTAGAGCAGTGACCGCATCTTCTGTGCATTTTCCTTTTCGAAACCCGTATTGAGAGGGCGATAGGATATTAAACGTGCTAAGATAATTGAGCAACCGTCTGTTTAGTAACTTCTCGATTATTTTAGAAATTGCTGATAGAACAGATATTGGTCTATAATTATTAACACTGTCTCTATCTCCTGCCTTATATACGGGAGTGATTACTGACTGTTTAAGAGCCGATGGGAAAACCCCTTTGTTAAAGCACAGATTTGCGAAGTGAGTTAAGATAGGAACAATTTCTGATTTCGCATGTTTGAGGAAAGCAGTGGGAATTTGGTCCCAGCCAGGAGTACTGTTTGATTTGAGTGACATAAGTATGCTACCCACTTCATCTTGGTCGGTATCTAGAAGAACGAAAGAATTAGGCCGACTTGGCAAATTACGCATATAATCATGCATTTCTTCAGGAGACCGCTGTATTTGATGAGCAAGTTGTTTTCCGACATTCGCAAAATAATCGTTAATACAGTCCGCAGATTCAGCTGGAGTTGCTTTGAGATAGAGAAGTTCAGAGTTGGAATTTTTACTTTTAGTTGTATACGTTATATTTTTAATGTTTTTCCACAATAGTCTATTACTATTTAAGGATGACGCTAGTAACTCAGTTTCATATTTTCTTTTCATTTTCTTTATGAGACTGTTGCAATAGTTCCTATATCTTATGTATGTTATTTTATTAATTTCATCGTATGGATCTTTTTTTACTTGCATTTGCAATCGATTTCTATTACGAATACAGCGTAAGATTCCGGGAGTCATCCATGGTTTAATAATTCGACATTTCCTTGGTATTGCCGTTACAACTGTATTCGCTTTGATCGTCTCAATCAATTTAAAATGTAGACCATCAATAAGTAAGGTAGGGTCATTACAATACAATAACTCCGAGAGAGACCTATCATTTTTTAAATCAGTCAAGGCAGTTTCATAATTAATAGTGGTCTTAGTTTTATGTGCTTTGAAGTTATTTTTCATTTTTGCTAATGAGAGAAATGTGGTAAAGTGATCCGTAACACTGGTATGTAACACAGCTATCGTAGCATTTAACCTTTTTTTATTCATTTTAAGCATGTAATGATCCAGACAGTTCTTTTCCCTTGTTGGTATAGTATGTCCAGCTAGAAATCCATGAGAAGTCATCATGTTTGTGTAATTTAATCTGTTTTTCTGCTCATGTGATGGTTCTGTTAATTTTGGCGTAATATTTATATTGATATCACCAGCAACTATTATGTTAGTAGTGTTTTTTAACGTGTTGAGATGAGTACTTAAAGAGTTGATAAAAATATCCGCGTTGACGTTGGAAGGTGACCGGTAAATGCATAAAATCGTATAGTTAAGGATATCAAGTTGTAGACAAGACGCGTGTGTAAGCCTAATTTCTTTCACTTTATGTTTCAATGTAGTTTTCACATACAGTACTACTCCATCATTTTGATTTAATAGTGATTTGGTGAAATATGATTGATAATTTGGTATCTCGGGTATTGGTTTATTAATATCCAATCTACACTCGCTCAAAGCAATAACGTCCATTACAAAGCCAAGGCTTGATAAAGTTATTACAAAATCGTCTAAATTTTTATAGATACTTCGTATATTTTGTGCGACCATGTTGAAATCATTATGTTTTATATTAATATAGTTTTTAAGCTCTGACACGTCACATTCGAACGAACGAGCGATTTGTAATGTATCTAATTCATTAATTGTTTCAATTGTGTCACTCATATAGTATTGATACATTTAAGCAATTACAGTAGTTAGTTAGCATTGGCATTTTAGTATAGTTTCTACAAAAGATGGATCGATACTCAAAAAATCCAACGAAAGTTTTCTCTCTGAAACTTAGCAACTTGATAATGTTATGATATTGTGTCAGTGTCTGTATGTTTGAAGGGTGAGTATGTATTTGATATTGTGTAATATGTAAGTAAACAAATGTATAAAATATTTCAGGAGAGAGGCCAAACCCCTTTCCATTTATGGTTAAAAGTGGTAACTTAATAAAAAATACTAAACCAAAATAACAAAGTGACATATTAACAATCAGTTGAGGTAAAGATATAAAATCAAGTGTAGGGACAAGCACACACGAATGATGATTATAATTATATAAGTCTTTGGTACCTCTCAATGATAGTCAGTCTTGAATCAACAGCTTGTGTACCTGTTCCTCACATCTTATTAGGATAGCAGGCGATTTTTCGTTTTTCCTTACGTAAACCTTTCCATACGAAGTCCAGCAAAACTTGTATCCCTTTGATTTTGATAAATCTCGCGCTAGGAAGTGGAGACGTGAGTTCTTAGCAGTTAGGTGTTCTGAGAGGAAGACTGGGGTGTCTTCTTTAGTCTTGAATCCAAGATGTTTAGCACTTATTTTTGTTTTATTCTTTGTATTAAACAATTTTGCCGTCTTAAGAATATCAGCTTTCAATAGTGCTGAGGTGGTTTCAACTATAATAGATGAATTTCTGTGGTCATTTTTCTTGTTCTTGAGGCGATAGATATCCTTAATTTCACCTTTACTAATTTTGCAATCTATACTTTCAGAAAGATTAACGACCATATCTATTAGATCTTGTTTGGTTTCTTTTTCCTTTTGTGGCACATTTTTCATCTCGAAGTGAGTTTTTCTGCTACCAACTTGTAGGTCTTCCAATTTACCCTCCAAGTACAATATATACTGCCGATCTTCCTTAGCATGATGCTCTAGAGACTCAATCTGTTTTTTAAATTCGTCATTTTGTGCCGTTAGAAACGCAATCGAGTTCTCAATGTTTCGGTTTGTCTCTCTCACTTCTTTGAGAGTTGAGTTAATCTCCACTAAGTCGCTTTTTTGGGCGGATGAATAGTATGACATGAGCTTTCTCATTTCCTCTTTAAAGTCATTCAATTGTTCTCCCAGTGATTCATTCGGTTGACTGTCCCTTGTGCGCCTTTGTGTACGTTGAGTAATAAAGTTTGGGGGTGTCACCTCATCCTCCGACAAGCAAACCGACATGTTAGAGTCGGCTCCGACGTTTGTGTTTTGTTTTGAAGCCATAGTCTACTAGGGGCACAGGAGTGTACAAGAACTAAATCTTATGAATGTAGCGTAGTAAGAAACGGCGACTCACGCAGCGATGACTCACGAAGAACCAGGAGCAACTCGCGCGCAGCAACAGTCTGATCGCGTGAAGTGTGATTGGCCACAGAAGGTCACGCCTCAGGGGGCGGGCAGCGCGCGATGGTGGGTGGTGACTAGATGACTCAGCGCGGATGGTACCAGGCGAACGCGAGCAAAACAGTCTCCAAAGCTCCTCACCTTTATGCGCTCCTATTATTTCACTTGATTTAATTTTCCAAAATATGAATTTAAAATTATAAAGTAACTGGGCGTGAGTTTAGATTTGAAAACGTCTGTACTCCACAGAGGTCCGGGGGGAAGAGAGATAGCTAGCGTACCTATTTTTCCTACAATGGTTCTCACGGATGTGTTAACTACAGTCTTTTGTTATAGTTTTAGAGTATTTTTAACACTCAGTGTCATATTTTATATTCATAAAGATGTTAAAAAAAATAGGCTCGGGCGGGACGGGTATCTTTATGAAGTCTTTTGTTATACTTTTGTTTACGCGACCGCCGGCGATCTTTTGATCCGTGATAGTGTACGCTGTTGCTTTAATTAAAGATATTAAAATTAAAAAGTAGTAAAAATTTTTGTTAAAAAAAATTGTAGCAAACTACTCCATGTTTGGCACTGTCTTAGAAAATCGACTTTTGACGACAAAATATCAACCATGTTGGTCCGTGGGTTGCCTAAGAAAGAAAACTCGCTATTTTTTTATTGAAAATACTTCAATTATGAATGATAGTCATCATTAAATAAAATTTACTCAACGAAAATATTATATTCCAACTGAAACATTTTTATTTAGTTAGTTGTTTCTGCAAGTTTTTAAGGCGCGCTGAGGCATTGATACACGTATGAACGCTGACGTCATCAAAAACAGACTAAGTCAAAGTCAAGACGTTACTTTAACGTGAGGTGGCGTTTGCTTGACTATGTTTTAGCGTCTCACCGGTGATCTAGTTCTTAATACAATATCATCGCCTTAGACATTTCGGTTTTGTTACACTCTATGAATTAAATTGAAAATGTAATTAATTTGGTTACTTGACACCATTTTGTCAACTATCAAAATTCTTCCCTTTTATTATTTTAATTTTGCGTTAATGTGATTAATATTTTTTAAGTTTGAATTATTTCATTAATGTCATGAATATGCTTTTTTTAAATTTATTGCTTTTGAAATTTTCGGAAAATGGTGCCAAGTATTCAAATAATATAAAAAGTTAAAAAAATATAATTAAAAATATATATAATTTTGTAGGTTCCCCCTGTTTCAAAGTACTGACCCCAACAAGAGTTTATAGAAACAAGAGAAAATTTGGAGTCATTGATGATGTTTCTGAAAACGAAGAAATTTCATTTAATAAAAAACCAAAAAAACCAAAACAGTTTTATTAAAAACAAATAAAAAAATTTAAAGTTTCATCGCCCAGAATTCGATTTTAAAAAAGAAAATTTCTCATAAAAATGTTGTTGATTTAAGTTAACATAAATTTAAAAGTGAATGTAGTGAAATCTTAACCAAAATGCAGCTTAATAATAAAAAGAAACAGTGGACAGAAAAGGAAAAGAAATTTTGCATGTCACTTTATTACAAATCCCCTGCTGCCTACAAGTTTTTATATAATTCAGGTGTAGTACTAGCAGCTCCATCAACAATACAACGATGGTTGCAAGAAACTAATTGTTTGCCTGGCATTAATAAAGATAATATGGAAAATATTAAAAATAAATTTTCTGATAAATCAATTAAAGAGAGAGCATGTGTAGTTTGTTTTGATGAAATGAGCATAATGGTTGATTTAGAATATACAAATAAATATGATTTAATAGAGGGATTTGAAGATTTTGGTGGTGGTGATCGTAAAAATAATGAAGCTAAATATGCGCTTGTTTTTGTTGCGAGGGGGATCTACAGCAATTGGAAGATCCCCGTAGCATACTTTCTATCGTCTAAAACAGTTGATTCGAATAAATTACAATTAATTGTTGATTCTGTTATTAATCAATTATTTGAAAGTGGCTTGTTGCCAAAGGCGACAGTGTGCGACAAAGCCACTACGAATGTTAAATTAATGAAGAATTTGGGTGCTACATTTGATTCTCCATTTTTTTTTAATTAATGGACATAAGATTTACGCAATTTTTGATACACCTCATTTGATTAAAAATATCAGAAATAATTTACTTAATAATGATTTTGAATTCGACCCGAATCAGATTTCATTTAATATTGCATGTTGATATTGCATGTGTATAATATTGATAGAAACAATAAAAGTAAATGTTTAAAAAAACTGACGCCAGTGCATATGAATCCAAATAATTTTCAGAAAATGAAAGTAAAACTTGCGGCACAAGTTCTTAGCAGCTCCGTGGCTGGAGCCATCAAAACAGCCGTCGATAGTGGAGAGTTGATTAGCAGCACTGGTAAACATACAGCTGATTTTGTCCAATTATGTAATGATTTATTTGATTGTCTTAATTCAAGAAATAAATTTGATTCTAATCCGTATCGATGTGCAATCACCAAAAATCAAAATTCTATTGTAAATCAAACTTTGATTAAAGGAAGGGATTTTTTTATGAAATTGAAAAAGATAAGTGATTATAAAAATAAAAGAAAAAATACCCGACCACCATGTTTTGATGGAATTGTGCAGACAATTAATGCTGTTAGTCAACTTTCTGCAGAAGAATTTACTGAGGGCACTGGCGTCAAATTTATTATGACTTATCGATTAAATCAAGATGTGATTGAAAATTTGTTTGGTATTTATAGATTAAAAGGTGGATGTAATAAAAATCCAACGTCAAAGACTTTAAGATCAATTTTTCGATCAAATTTTTTGAATAATCTAATGAATTTTGATAAAACAAACTGCGAATCTGATCAGGAAATGTTCATATCCACTCAGCCAAGTACCAACAAAGAAATTAATGATTATTTAATTATTTCACCATCTGACATCCTTCTACCACCATCGCAACCAATTAACGCACCTTCGAAATGCGCTATTGCAACTTCTACTTCAACAGACACGACTGAATCACGATAATGTTATCTACAGTATTGTAACTCGGCCGACTCTTTAAAATAAATACCTACAGCCGCGCGGTACCTAAACGTGCGATAGGGCTACCTGTCCGCCTCCAGCATTTTACAATTGCCTACTTTAGTGTTTACATTTAGTTTTGTGATCGTAAATATACTTTTTTATATAAACAAATAATATAATTTGTGGATTAAATAGGAAGTATTCAATAAAAATGGGTGTTGTTTTTTGCTTGTTAGATTTAATTAAAAACATTTTTATGTTTAAATGACAAATCGATCTTATAAATTTGCTACCGAAAAGTAATTGCGCAACGACTTAGACGTATGGAATGCTCAATTATTAAATTTTAAAGTATAAAAAATCCGCATTCTCTTAAAAAGCTTTATTAAAAATCAAATCAGCACAATATATCCTATTCGTCTTAATAAAATGTACTTAAACTTATTTTTCGAGAAAGAAATCGCGCGACTATTGTTAAAAAAACAACGCACCGTCTGTTCGTCGTTGTGGCACAGTCGCGACTGTCTGCATGCCGAACGCATGCCGAAGTCGAGGCGCGTAGGTATAGCTCGCGTTTCGTCCGTTTGTATGGAGTTGGAATACTGTTTAGATAACATTACCGTGACTGAATCTTCTGAAGTAGAAGTTACAATGGAAACATGCTCAGTTGTGTACTTTGCTGGGTGGGTGGGGAAATCGTGTATTGATAAATTTGATTGTTCTGATTGTAAAACGATTTTATTAAAAGATCAGGTTGATTTGACGGATAAAAAACAATTATTGTTGATTAACAAAACTTATTCAAATATTGCTACACCGACACTCAAATCTCCCAGTGATTATCTTTACCAATTGGTTGACAAAGTTTTAATTTTTTATAATAATAACGTTAATGAATTGCATAAAAATAATTTGATTGCTGATTTAGTACAAAAATTTAAGAATGAGACATACACTTCTTTTGATTACCATGATTTAAATCATCTTGATTATTTGATTACGAAATTATTGCAAGTTAAAATTAATGATCATTTTAAATTACGCAAGAAAACGATACAAGCAGCCTCTAAATTAAGGATTTTGCAAAATAGATGAATTAATTAAACTTTAGGCAGCAGTTTAGTTTAGTTTAGCAGTTAGTTTGACGTGTTTCTAAAACGTTGAGCCTGTGTTTTTTTCATTTATTTCGAAGAGAAGGAGGCTCACTTTAGTTTTAGTGCCTGTCTGGTGAGTCTAATGTTAAGCAGCAGCCCAGGTTACTCAAGGTATTACTGAATTTTAAAAAGATTGCATTAAAATATACTCGTAGCTATGTTTAAGTGAAGTAATAAATGTTAAATATGATTTTGTTGTTGTTATTTTTATCCTACCTTATGTTTTTGTTTTTATGTTGTGGTACCACCGTTGTCTGATTTCCATAACACAAGTGCATTGTGCATGTAATTTGTGTCCAATATTACCCATATATATTTTTAATTAGGAATATAGACATTGGGCAGTGCATTGAGAATCATTCACACCAGTAATACTGGTGGCGGAAATTGTTATCCATGAGTATTCTTACTACTGCTCTCCATTTATCCCTTTTTCCGACAACGTGTAATTTTTGTTAGCCCAAAAATTAAGGATATACATCAAATCAGACTACATATATATAAAGGTAATGTTAAAAGATTTTACTAAAATTCTAATTATTTTCTAGTTTCTTACAAAATAATTCAATTACCATATACACACTCGGTCTCATATTCGCGAACATTCACAGTTGTAGTAAAGTTGGCAACGTGCGACGTGCGCTATGGCCGTTTGCCGCACGTGTTATAATAATATAAATGAAGTTTGGTAAGCTGGCAACGTCGCAAAAGTCACAGTAAAGAATTACGAGGAACTGATTTTAAAAAACTATCTTACTCTTGCAATAATACTTCTGTTTAAATAAAACTACCTTTAGAATAAAATTTTCATTTACACTTTATTAACGAAACACCCATGTTTTTCAGGAGACTGTCACATATTTATTATTCATTAGCGAAACAACGTAAGAAATCGAAATTATATTAATGGTTAAATGTTGTTACCTACGATTTGATAGATATTTATTTTTGTTCATGTTTTGGAGAATCGTAAATATTCAAGCACAAGAGACATTTAACCATTAGTTACCTAACTATAGATTACGAAACTTGGCCTAAGGCTTACAATTTCAAGCACGTGTGCAAAATTTAGTAAGTATAACTAAATTAAGTCAAAGTATTTATAGCGTTTTGTAGAAAACATTATACTTTAAATTGCACTTCTAAAAGGTAACTGTGTCCTTGCTTTGCCCGGTTGTAAATGTTGTAATAAACAAAGTGCCTACCTATTGTTCCCTAAGATATGAAGTTTCATGAAAATTGTGTTTTTTAGTTAATTTGTAAATTAGTCGTTTTTGAGACGTACACGAAAACTGTAAAGTAAACGTTCCTAATTTGAAATGTGCCGCCAACAGGCTGGTGGCGGACGATTCATTCATTCGCTCAACCAATAACAAAGGCCCAATCTTAGGGCATATCGGCGGGAGTCGATTTATGATTGGCCACCACGAGAGTGTGATGTCCGTCTCCGCCGCGAGCTGCTACCAAAACTCGTCAGCTGCAAATCCATTAATATTTTGAAAATCAGACATTATTTATGTGAACTACAAGTGTAAGTGTGTGCGCGGTGTTTATGCCCTATAGTGAGCATAAGAATTTCAATTCATCCATATTGACATCGGGGCCACGACTATCGCGTGGCCACCTGATCTTCACGCCTTCACCAGCTACAAACAAGCATCATCAGCCATCCTGTTCCACTCGTACGTGGAAAAGCCTCCTCCCACTGGTAAGTGCTTTGTTATTCGGTGGTGGCGAGTGAACCGCGAATCGTTCTTAACTGTTGGCAGAGTCCATCAAAGGCTCTGACCCAGAGTGTCACAATCAGCCCGTTCCGGCAAGGCAATTGTGCACACGTCTACATGGTGCCGAAACCCGGGATTGAACCGGGGACCTTTAGATCATTGTAAACAATCATTTATTATTGTCGATTTGCAGATTTAATTCGTGCACTCGTGAATCCGTTGAGTAATAATAACAGATCATACCTATACAATCCTATTCAATTCCCTTTAACGCTTAAACACCGAAGCGGTCGCATGCGACCGCATAACAATAGAATATCCATTGTGTCTCGTTTACATATGCTTGAGGGATAGGGTATATTTTATTCGGCTGTTATATTTTACTTTCAGTACTTATACCTATTTATTATTACAGATCATACACTAGCAAGCTATACAATTAAATTCGGTGCTTTGTGTATACATAGTCGGCTGTGATAATAAATACGCTAGTCTTATTCGTTTTTAACAAAATCATACGCTTTCACACTCCAATCAATCGTTTTATTCGTAAACAACACATTTTTTTTACTCGTTTGATATACCTATTTGGTTCATTTCACCGCAATCACGTGAAGTGGAATCGTAAGTAGTCGTGTTATACCTTTTAAGTACAATAACTTGTTATCATGTATTTTAATCCGAAGCGTGCTACTCGGAAACTTAGCCATTCTAAATCTAAATCGAAAAATACTTCTGAAACATACACTATTCATGACTTACCGTCATTACGTCGAAAGCGTACTATAGCTTTGAACCGTATGTTAAAGGCATTAGAGGTCGGTATTGTTGCCGAATCGGACGTTAATCAATGCGATCTTTTCTTTTCATATTGTGATCAATTATCAAACATTAGGTCTGATTTCGTACTTGCACACTTCTCAATACTTGAATTACTGGATTCATCTAATTCAGCCTGTGATGACGAAAATTGTGTTGATGATAATATTCGTACTCGTTTTGATGACACATATTTTCGTGTTATGTCAATATCGAGATTTTTACAAAAGGCGGAATCAGAAGTCACTAGGAATCATAGAGCTGAGTCTACACCATTAAAGTCTCACATCAAGTTACCTAAAATTTCGTTACCTACGTTTTCAGGTAATGTAAAACAATGGCCCGAATTTATTGATTCCTTTAATTCACTGATCCATGACTGTCATTCTCTTACCGATGTGGAGAAATTTCAATATCTGGTGTCGACACTTAGCGGTGACCCGCTATCGCTTATTCGGAAATATCCCGTAACAGGTGATTACTACTCCGATGCGCACGCGGCCTTAGTTGCGCGTTATCAAAATAAGCGTGAATTATCTTTTACTTGTTGGAAAGATATTTTAAACGTTTCTTTCAAACTCAACAACGCGACCGAGTTTCGTCGATCGTTAGATTGTATTGACGAAAACTTGAGCATTTTACGTAAACAAGACCTTCCGGTGCACAACTGGGATTTTATTCTAGTGTATCATATTTTATCTAAATTGGACTCGAAGATACGTCGTGAATTCGAAGAGAAGTATATCAACACTGAGATTCCGGACTATTCTCAGCTAAAGGACTTTTTACATTCTAAATGTGAATCGCTGTCACGCGATAATCATTTTTCTGAGGGTTATAAAGGAAATCCTACGACTAAGGAATCAACTAGTCGAGCTTTCGTTTCAAACGCGAAACCTACTTTCAAAAGTTTTTCTAAAGGTTCCAAGGTCACCCACACATTGTTGGCAGGTAATAAAATTCAAGGACAAGCCTTAGATAAAATTGATAAACCAATTCTGGTATGTTCTTTATGTTCAGGTAATCATTCAATAACACGTTGTGAAATATTTCTCGCTAAATCCGTAGAGGATCGTATGTCTTATACAACAGAGGCCAAATTGTGCTTCAACTGTCTGAAATCATCTCATCACCTGAAGGATTGTAAATCGATATTTCGTTGTTTGAAATGTAAACATAAACATCACACGTTACTTCATAGGGATCGTGATAACAAAAAACCTAGTGATGATGATAACTCCAAAGAGTCTAAATCCGTTTCCCTATTTGTTAAGGAAAATTCTAAGTGTTCAACAAATTTTGTTAATACGACTGTGTTGTTAGCTACGGCTATCATTCAAATACAGGACTCGGACGGTAGGTATCATTCTTTTCGCGACACCGGAAGTCAAAATAATTTTATAACGCGACACGCAGTTCAGCGTCTAAACCTTCAACCAATCTCATGCGAATCGAATATCAATGGTTTGGGAGGTGTTGCTACTGACGTCGTCGGCTTAATTCGTTGTTCAGTCGGTTCAAACAATAATTCGTTATTCGATTTAGACATGCACGTTATATCAAATATCTGTGGTGAGCAACCCATAGCTAAACTTAGTTCGTCGGGTTGGACTCACATTAACTCGTTACCGTTAGCTGATCCAGGTTTTGACATTCCTGGTCCTATCGATGTTTTGCTTGGTGCAGATGTTTTCGCCGAATCAATTCTTGGTCAGCGCTTAAAAGGCAATGCAAATCAGCCACTTGCAATTAATTCGGTATTCGGTTGGCTTTTATTAGGTAGAACGCCACTTGCATCCTCATCGTTGGTACAAGTCTCTTCAAAATCCGACATCGAGTTGGCAACGGCCATACAACGGTTTTGGGAGGTGGATAGTGTTCCTCAGGTGTCACCTCTAACACCCGAGGAGATCTTGTGCGAGCAAGCTTATTCAACTGACCACTATCGTGATTCGAGTGGTAGGTACGGAGTGCGTCTTCCTTTTAAAGACACTGTGGAACCAGTCTTTGAAGGTTCTCGTGATATTGCCTTGAGACGTTTCCATGCGATCGAACGTCGCTTATCTCGTGATCCTCTTGTACATCAACAATACTGTGAATTTATGGATGACTATGAAAAATCCGGCCACATGTCTTTAGTGAATCCGGCGGAGTTGAACCAAGGCAAATTCTACATTCCGCATCATTGCGTCATTAAACCAGATAGTACCACAACAAAATTACGCGTCGTCTTTGATGCATCGGCAAAGGATGCTAAGGGCATTTCGTTAAATGACACGTTGTTGACGGGACCTAAACTTCAATCTAACATCGTTGGGATTCTGCTCTACTATCGAATACATTCGGTTGTCTTTATGGCTGACATACGTCAGATGTGTAGACAAATTCTTGTCTCTGATGAACATCGAGATTATCAGAGAATCTTCTGGCGATCAGGCCCTGATCAGGTGTTAAAGGAATATAGAGTTAATACGGTAACTTATGGGGTTTCATCCGCTCCGTTTCTTGCTTGTAGGACAATCAAGCAGCTAGTACAGGACGAAGGTAGTAAATTTCCTCTGGCTAAGAAAATGTTATCGACCGATATTTACGTAGATGATATTGTTACTGGTTGTGAAAATCTGACCGCCGCGTTGGAAGCTAAATCACAAATCGTTAAATTATTCCAACTAGGTCATTTCGTATTAAGAAAATGGGCTAGTAATTCACCAAGTTTGTTATCAGATCTTTCCCAGGCAGAATGTCTTCTAGATTCTAAATCGTTTTCTGATGAACAATATCCTACTCTTAAGGTACTTGGACTCAAGTGGAATCCAGTATCAGATTCGTTTTTATTCGATGTGACTCCTTCTGATCGACCATGTACTAAGCGTGTTATCCTTAGTGAGATTGCTAAGATATTTGATCCTTTGGGGTTTCTATCACCGCTTACTATTCAAGTCAAATGTTTACTGCAGAGACTTTGGCTTCTCGGAATTTCTTGGGATGCGACGCCGCCCCATGACATAATTAACGTCTGGAAATCTTTCTGTGATCAGCTGCCAATTATTAGCTCGCTGAGTATTCCACGTCGTCTCACTCCCGATAATGTAATTTCATACGAGCTTCATGGCTTTTGTGATAGTTCCGAACTCGCGTACGGAGCTGTTATTTATTTTAGGGTCTTGTGTGCTGACGGATCTATTCATACTCGGCTGTTATGCGCCAAGGCACGCGTCGCTCCATTGAAACGTCTTTCTTTACCTCGTTTGGAGCTCTGTGGTGCTGTTATGCTCGCAGACCTCACAAAATTCGTACTGGATGCGTATCAGTCCAAAATACCTATCGATTGTATTTATCTTTGGACTGACTCGACTGTTGTCCTTTCCTGGCTTCGGTCGCACTCGTCTCGGTGGACTACATTCGTCGCAAATAGAGTTAGCCACATTCAGGATGTTATCTCTGCGAATTCATGGCATCATGTCGCCTCAGGTGATAATCCTGCGGATGTATGTTCTCGTGGTCAACTTCCTCACGATCTTCTTAATAATTCGTTATGGTGGTCGGGTCCATCCTGGCTGTCACAAACTTTTGATTGTTGGCCGAAAAATTCTCAAAGGTTTCTTACCAATGATGAAGAGCAAATTGTGCGTACTGAGGAACGACACGCAGTTACTTTGATTACCGATCAAGATAGCAATGGACAGCAAGATACGATATTCGATGTTTTATTAAAACGCTTTTCTTCCTTGGATAAAATAACTCGTATCGTTTCTTATATTCGAAGATTTATACATAACATTCGTTCTAAAAGTACAGACGAGCGCCATAGCGGTTCCATTCTTACTGACGATGAAACCCATCAATCGTTATTATTAATCGTAAAATCTGTGCAAAAATCATCGTTTGAAAGTGAAATTCAACGTGTTAAATCGAACCAATCGTTACCTAAACCGTTTCAAAAATTGAATCCTTTTATTGACAAAGCGGGTATTCTCAGGGTGGGCGGTAGGATATCTCGCGCTGGTTTAGAATATGATCAAAAACATCCCGCGCTCTTACCTTGTGATCATCCCTTTACAAATAAACTTATTGAATCCACTCATCGTAAGTACTCAGGGCAAAATACTACTCATTATTTAGTCATGCAACGGTTTTGGGTTTTATCTGCTAAACGAGCTATTCGTCGTTGTCTTTCAAGATGTATCGGATGCTACAGAACTAATCCTAAGCCATTGGAACCGTTCATGAGCGACCTTACTTCTTATCGTGTTAACCAAGTTAAACCATTTTCGGTCATAGGTGTTGATTTCGGTGGACCGTTCCGCATTAAAATCGGGAACCATCGCGGTGCGAGGATGGACAAAGCTTACCTCTGCTTATTCATCTGTTTAGCTACTAAGGCGGTCCATCTTGAGGTGGTATCATCTCTTTCTACTGATGGGTTTATAGCTGCATTACGTCGCTTTGTACGTTGTAGTATAATTCATGCCGACTGCGGCACGAACTTCGTAGGTGCTTGCAATATTTTATCGTTAATAGAAGAAGCGTCGCAGGCCGAACAGATTAAATTCATTTTTAACCCTCCTTCTTCGCCTCACTTTGGGGGAGTATGGGAAATCCAAATAAAGGCTGCAAAAACGCACCTTTATCGTATTGTTGGTAATCAAGTTTTAACATTTGAGGAGCTTAGCACTCTTTTCATTCAAATTGAGGCCGTTTTAAATTCGCGACCCTTGTGTGCTTTGAGTGCTGATCCGAATGATTTAAACGTCTTGACCCCTGGTCACTTTCTGACTTTGGAACCACTTACAAGCGTTCCCGATGAGGATTATTCTTCAGTTAAATTGTATCGACTTAACCGATGGCAATTAATTCAATCCTTTGTTCAAAACTTTTGGATACGTTGGAAAAATGAATATTTAACTTCTCTTTCTCAACGCATGAAATGGACGAAGGCTTCTAAACCGTTATCCGTCAATTCAATCGTAATCATCAAAGATGATAATCGCGTACCTTTGCAATGGTCTTTAGGAAGAGTATATAAATTACATCCGGGTCCCGACGGAACCGTTCGGGTGGCAACTATCAAAACCAAGGGTGGTTTTATCAAACGCCCTCTTGTAAAACTGTGTCCTCTTCCTATAGAAACGTAACTCGTATTAAATAATTCGTTATTTTCCTCGTTTTTTGACTAGGTACTAAAACTTAGTAATTAATTTTATTCGTTCTAAAACTAAGTAACGTCATCGAAGTTTTTTTTTGTGTTAGTCGTTTTTAAACAGTAGGTATTTTATCGTTTACTTTCTTTATTCTCTTCTTCATTATCCGGAAAATACCAGCTGTATTTTGGTGGGCGGTATATAAAGTAAACGTTCCTAATTTGAAATGTGCCGCCAACAGGCTGGTGGCGGACGATTCATTCATTCGCTCAACCAATAACAAAGGCCCAATCTTAGGGCATATCGGCGGGAGTCGATTTATGATTGGCCACCACGGGAGTGTGAGATCCGGCTCCGCCGCGAGCTGCTACCAAAACTCGTCAGCTGCAAATCCATTAATATTTTGAAAATCAGACATTATTTATGTGAACTACAAGTGTAAGTGTGTGCGCGGTGTTTGTGCCCTATAGTGAGCATAAGAATTTCAATTCATCCATATTGACATCGGTGCCACGACTATCGCGTGGCCACCTGATCTTCACGCCTTCACCAGCTACAAACAAGCATCATCAGCCATCCTGTTCCACTCGTACGTGGAAAAGCCTCCTCCCACTGGTAAGTGCTTTGTTATTCGGTGGTGGCGAGTGAACTGCGAATCGTTCTTAACTGTTGGCAGAGTCCATCAAAGGCTCTGACCCAGATTGTCACAATCAGCCCGTTCCGGCAAGGCAATTGTGCACACGTCTACAAATATAATTTTTCAAATCGGTCTAGTAGTTCCTGAGATTAGCGCGGTCAAACAAACAAACAAACTTGTTTAGCTTTATAATATTAGTTTAGATTTAAAAGATATATTAATAATGTAAGAGTAGGTTACATTCATTTTTTTTTGCAATGTATTAATGGAAAAAAAACTATCTTGAATTTAACATTTTCAAGAATTTGTCTAACCAAATTTGTCAAACCATCACTGTATACCTTAATTATCTAATTATTTACGATTACGGTCAAATCCTTACTATAATAAGAACGTACTTGTGTTATGTGAATCAGACGCAGAGTTGTTTCATTAATAATTCTTACTTCATAATAGGACCTCTATAAATCACATGTAAATTCAATTATTTAGTGCGATGACCAAGTCTCAATACATTTATATAAAACATTAAAGAATTTTAATATTGATATGAGTCACTATAAGATACTGTTAATTATTACGTAACAACTTAATGCTTCGAGTACGGAGATTCCAGACACAATTGATTTTCAATTGTTATGGACCACGATCGTGGTCTTAGAGACGACGTATTAAGACAGAAAGTCGCTTAAGTAGAGACTGAATAAATTAATAACCGACTTGGTATTACATGGATCTCAGAACTTTTTACCGCAGAACATCTGAGTTGCGAGACTTGTCTTTTTTGACAAGTATTGTTTTTGATGGGATCTCATTTCTCTTTGTATTTTGTAGACAGTTCTACTTTTTTCCTTTTCGGTACCTTCACTTATCTATACTAATATTATAAAGCTGAAGAGTTTGTTTGTTTGTTTGTTTGAACGCGCTTATCTCAGAAACTACTGGCCCGATTTGAAAAATTATTTTTACGTTGAATAGTCCATTTATTGAGGAAGGCTTTAGGCTATAAAACATAAAGATACGACTCATAAGACCACAGCAGCAATGAAAAATGTTGCGAAAACGGGAGAAAGATATTCCTTTTGAGAGCTTCCGTTGCGTACGCTGCGAAAACCGCTTAAGTTACACAAAAATCATGTATGACAGGATTGTTCAGCATTAAGAGTTCTATAATAAAGTAAGCGACAGCATATGTCTATCTTTTATGGTTGACTTACTACAACCTTTTTTATGTTAATAAATTTGTAAAAAAATAATGCATTATTTTTAGAGGTGTATTATACACACAGGTATTTATTCTTTTCAAAATATAAATACATTTATCATCACGAGCATTTCATTTAGAACAAAGTTGCCCTTTATATCATTTAAATTCAATAAATATCTTAGGAGCTAACACAGTTTTAACATAACTCCGCACCAAAATAATGTTCGCAGCTTAAGTACGACGTGCGCTTGCGCTAATAATATTATAAAGGTGAAGAGTTTGTTTGTTTGAACGCGCTTATCTCAGGAACTGCTGGACCGATTTGAAAAAATATTTCTGTTTTGGATAGCTTATTTATCGAGAAAGGTTTTAGGGTATAAAACATCACGCTGTGACGGGAGGGGAGGACGGGGGGAGCAAACTCAAAACGCGCGGACGAAGTCGCGGGAGACCGCTAGTTGTATATATGTATATCTACCAACAACGAATTTTCTTAAAGCCCTCTCTCTGACTTATGAACTTTTCTTATTTTTGTAGGTAGCTTTCCGTTTTCTCTTTTCCGGTACTACTTCTTGAGCTTCAGCTACAGTTTTTCTATTAGCCCTTTCCCTGTCTCAATGCGTTTTTCTGGGAGGCTTTGATGTTACAATTTTTGACAAATCTAGACGGTAAATGCTTCTTAGTCTGTAGTATTCACAAATTGGGGATTCCTGCGCTTTAACACTTCCAAAGTCTACATTAATTAGATAAAAACTGCCCAGACTTGCAACTTTTTACCATTGCCGTTGTATACAAATTAGCGTTAATGTAGGTGTCTCCATGCTCGTCACAAGTATACACTTGTAACTCATCCCAATGCGCTACCACATACTCGATTATAGCAAGTCTATTACCATACGACGACTCAATATTCCCATACATAGAGAATGACAAAGAATGAAATAAACACGAACCATCACCAGGTATAGGAACAACCCACTGCCACTGTGGACAAGGCTGATCATTCACATCTATACTAATATTATAAAGCTGAAGAGTTTGTTTGTTTGTTTGTTTGTTTGTTTGTTTGTTTGTTTGAACGCGCTAATCTCAGAAACTACTGGCCCGATTTGAAAAATTATTTTTATGTTGGATAGTCCATTTATCGAGCAAGGCTTTAAGCTATATAACATAAAGATACGACTCACAAAACCACAGCAGCAATGAAAAATGTTGCGAAAACGGGAGAAAGATATTCCTTTTGAGAGCTTCCGTTGCGTACGCTGCGAAAACCGCTTAAGTTACACAAAAATCATGTATGACAGGATTGTTCAGCATTAAGAGTTCTATAATAAAGTAAGCGACAGCATATGTCTATCTTTTATGGTTGACTTACTACAACGTTTTTTATGTTCATAAATTTGTAAAAAAATAATGCATCATTTTTAGAGGTGTATTTTACACACAGGTATTTATTCTTATCAAAATAAATACATTCATCATCACGAGCATTTCATTTAGAACAAAGTTGCCCTTTATATCATTTGATTCCAATAAATATCTTAGGAGCTATCACAGTTTTAACATAACTCCGCACCAAAAAAATGTTCGCAGCTTAAGTACAACGTGCGCTTGCGCTAATTATTTTATAAAGCTGAAGAGTTTGTTGGTTTGAACGCGCTTATCTCAGGAATTGCTGAACCGATTTGAAAAAATATTTCTGCGTTAGATAGCTTATTTATTGAGAAAGGCTATAGGATATAAAACATCACGCTGCGACGGGAGGGGAGGGAGCAAACTCAAAACGCGCGGACGAAGTCGCGGGGGACCGCTAGTACAGTATAACTGAATCCATTGCGACTACCTACAAGTTAGATTGCAAAGTTATTTTTATGCAGAAATACGATTAGGTAATAAGAAATTTATAAATACTTAGGTACTTAAAGTATCAATATTTAATTCAAATTATTTATCCGAACAACGTCCAAATTGTAAGCAAATAATATCGGCAAACCAATGAGAGTAGCCTTTAGTCGTCAGACTAATATAGCAATCGAAATTATCAATGAAAATCGCAAACTTATAGGTAAGAATTCTGGGCACATCCGAACAGCATTGGGTCGTTGGCGCGTTTGAGCGCAGCTGCTGCTCGCTCGGCGACATTCACCTTTCCGCGCGCCCCGCCACTGTCCCCGCCCCGCGCCCTCGCGCTTGCACCGCGCAGCGCGTAGTAACGGCCCGCGCTCACTCGCTAGCATCGCAGCGCGTGGTATAATAATTAAGTTACAACCTTACGCACTCGTAATAAGTACGAATACGCACGTAGGTAGGTTTTTTGCATTTAATAATTTAATTTACACGTGTTTTCATGACAGGAATACCCATTTTTTGGTCGATTTGGCAGGGGCACTACCATGCGCCTATATTGATATGGGACTAGCTTAAACCCGCGGCTTCGCATGCAATAATAATAACTGCCGTAAAACATCGTTACGATTAAAGCCAATATTGAAAAAAAATACTGAAGACTTGGCTGTATGGGCTTTATTTTCTTTGCGGTCTTTTCTAGATTTTTTAGTTTGGTTGTCATGGTTACTGAAAATTTTATTCTTCTAGTTTTATCTACAACGAAGTTATAGGGGGTCGAAAATGGTCTGAATTGCTTCGAGAAAAGGATGGTACGGCAGTGACGCTTTTTTGCTCGACTTGGTGGGGGCACTGCCGTGCCCCCAGATGTACGATGTATACAAAGCTTAATAAAATTAACTGCATTCCTTCTCGGTGGTGAATTTGTTGCTAATATACAACAACTTTTCGTATGGGACCAACATCGAAATGCCAAGATTTTTTTTGACTTCTCCATACAAACTAGAATCAGCTGATCGGCATTCTAGTATGGGAAAGTGAAATATTTTTTTGGGAGTTGTTGTATTTGAGAGTTAGAATTGGACCCTAGAAGGAATGCAGTTAATTTTGTTAGACCCTATATAATATAGCTTGGATACTGAACATATTGTGTTTGTGTTTCAGTGTTTCGTAGGTAGGTACGGGCGACAGCACGTCAAGGTAGACACGGTGTTATAATAACATGATGCCAAAGTTTGACAGTGAGTAGGTACTTAACATTATGAAAGAGCCTGAGTAAGAAATGCTTAAAGTCTTCAAGTCTATAAGGAGTAGGTATTCAGTGTTGGCTATGAATGCAGTGTTAAAGAAATTCGACTAATGAACGACCTGGGATTTGAAGGCGTTCTGAATGAGCTTCAGTTACAAAACAGTACCAAAAAGAAAATGGGATGGATGGATTTTACTACGGAATGCTGAAAACCTGTTAGTAGCTTGAGATTTATTTTATTCGGGAAAGGTTTATGAATAAATGAATGATTGAATCTGGGGGCACGGCTGTGCCCCCACCAAGTCGAGCAAAAAAGCGTCACTGCCGTACCATCCTTTTCTCGAAGCAATTCAGACCATTTTCGACCCCCTGTAACTTCGTTGTGTATAAAACTAGACGACTGAAATTTTCAATAACCATGCAGGCATTGTAAAGACACGGTATATTGCAAATTTCATTCAATTTGAACCAGTATTTTAAGAATTATAACGGGTCAAATTTCTTGATTTTGTCACTCACTGACTCACCGATCATCAAAATTCTAAGGCGAAGTGCCTTAGTAGCAGACCTAGAAGCTTCAAATTTAGTATATAAGTAGTGAAAGTGTCGCCTGAAAACACGTGTAAATTCAATTATTTGAGTGCGATGGCCAAGTCTCAATATATTTATATTAAACATTAAAGAATTTTAATATTGATATGCGTCACTATAAGATGCTGTTAATTATTACGTAACAACTTAATGCTTCGAGTACGGAGATTTCAGACACAATTGATTTTCAATTGTTATGGACCACGATCGTGGTCTTAGAGACTGGACGTATTAAGACAGAAAGTCGCTTAAGTAGAGACTGAATAAATTAATAACCGACTTGGTATTACATGGATCTCAGAACTTTTTACCGTAGAACAACTGAGTTGCGAGACTTGTTTTTTTTGACAAATATTGTTTTTGATGGGATCTTTTTTTCAGACAATAACATCCATATCATAATAACAAACAATAAAAAAAAACATAATTACGGTTGATAAATGAAATTAAAAATGATAAAAATAGTTGATAAAATAATTTGAATTGTCTTGGTATTAAAATTCTAAGTTTGACTTATTTTAGCGATCTGTCGTATAATGGGGCAGTCAAATTTTTGGGTAATTGTATTTAAAATACTGTTGGTATTCCCCTGTAATCTGCTCAAGCAGGAAGCTGCCTTTTTGCGCATTATGGCACCAAAACCCTCTGTACGTGCGTCGCAAAACATACTTGAGGCGCTGCAGAAACGTGGAAACCCCAACAGTATTTTAAAGGCATTATTGTATTGCACTTTAAGTGTCTTTAGCGCCTTTTGCGTGCAGCTGACCCAGAGGGAGCACGAGTAGAACGACTGGCAGTATGCTTTGAAGAGAGTTAACTTAATTTGATTACTACATCGGGCAAACCTCCGGACCAACATATTACTCCGGATTGCCAGGGCTCTCCTTTCCCTCTCTATATCCATGTCGTCCTTAAGATCATCTGTTACATAATGCCCTAGGTACTTAAAGTGTGAGACTCTATTCAGAGGGGTGTTATAGAGTTTAACAGGTGGAATAAAGCTTGGACATTTATTTGATGTCTTAAACAGCACCAACTGACTCTTCTTAACGTTATAGATAAGACCATGTGCACTGGCGTAATCCTCACAAATTCCCAATAGCTTCCTCATGGAACTGACCGAGGGCTGTCTTAGCAGCACCATGTCGTCGGCATAACTGAGGTTATTTACACATTTTCCATCCACATGACATCCGATCTGTGTGCTGCTAAGTCTCTCGATCAGCTCATTAATGTATAAATTAAACAATAGAGGAGAGCTTAGTCCACCTTGTCTCACCCCACACTTCAAAATATACGGCTCAGAGAGTTTGTCTCCCCACTTTACATAGTTTGTCTGATATTTGTACCAATAGCGAAGAATAGCCAGAAGATCCGATGGTAAGTTACATTCTGCTATCTTTTCCCAGAGAATATTATAAGATATGTCTATGTCTAGGTCGAAAGCCTTAGACAGGTCTATAAAACATCTATATACTGGCGTCTTACGATCTGTGTAGTATCTTACTATATGTTTGAGTCCCGAAATTGCGCTTTCAGTTGATAACCCAGCCCGAAAACCAAACTGGGCATCATGGAGCTGAAGATATTTTTCAAGTTCTATACTTAAAAGTTTATTAAGAATTTTTGCTGTTGATGTCACTAAAGAAATTGGTTTGTAGTTATTTTTATCAGCTATGTCAGCCGTTCTATTCTTCACTATTGGTACAACAATAGTTTTTATAAAGTCTGCGGGTAGATATGAATGGCTGACACACAGTGAATAAAACATTGCAAGAACCCTTAGCAAATGAATACCAGCATATCGCAAATACTCAATGCTGAGTCAATCGTGCCCTGATGATTTACCTCTTGACATGATTTTGACGATTTTCTGAAAACCTTACCGGACTAGCACCTTTCACCGGTCCAGGCCAGTTCATCTTATTTGAACACCCTAGTGGGGATTCAAAATTGAAATGAGCTTTAAACATATCAGCTATGTCTTTTGGATCATTCACACCAGCAACGCTCACCGGTCGGCCTGTTCTTAAATTTAATTTATTTGTCTCATTCCAGAATTTACTCAACTGATGACGTGAATTGTGTGAAGCCATAATGTCCATCCTAATTTTGTCTACATTACTTTGACACCACACCGTAACCTTGACTTAATTTATTTTCTACTCTCGACCATTTCATCATAAACCTGCCCATTCAAAGGCTTAATGCATTGCAACCATTTATGATAAATACATTGATCATATTACATTGAACGTAGTTAAAGACGTTTTACAAAACTGTAAGAGATAAAATACATTTTAAAATATAATCTGATGCAAGTTACCTAAAATTCAGAAGAATATTAACGTCGCGTGCGCAACCGGCGTCTCTTTCATCTGCGCATAATATTTTATTATAAATACAGTGTATTATTATTCAGTTTGTACGCATCTTCATTCAACGCTTGCGATCTCCGACATGTTGGTTATTACATAACTAAAAAGTGAAAGCGATATGATTGCTATGAACAGATCTTATGCCTTCGATTTTATAAGGACTGTAAGTAAATAAATATCCTTTAAATATAAATATCCTTTGGACATTCCCACCCATCGCCATCTAGTCCCAAAGTAAGCTACTCAAAGCTTGTGTTATGGGTGCCAGACAACGGATATAATACTAAAATACTTTTTTTTTTGTTTGTAAATACATACATGATATACATAGAAAACACCCAGACCAATACAAACAGACATGTTCATGCACACAAATGTTTGTATTGTGCGGGGATCGAACCCGCACCCGATGCGATATAGGCGATTTCTCGACCACTACACCAGACGGGTCGTCAAATAGCTGGAAGAAATACTATAATAGTTAATAATTTATTTTTAATGTATTTGACACTGTTACCATTAAATTATTAATACAACAATCAGTCAAAATTCAAAAACAAAAGCTATCAACAATAAAACATAAAATATGATGAAAAGTTTAAACATATCTACAAAACAGGTGCATCGGGCACATTAAAACTCGTGGCCACCATAGCAAGAGTACTGGACGCATCCTCAACTTTTCGATGGCTATGTTTCGGTGTAACTTGGCACAAGTATGTGACAAGTGCAAACGCTCATTGTCAATGCGCATTTATAAGTCAGCACTGTCAATTTTCTCCAGAGCTATTAAAAAAACGTCAATATGAGTACATAACGTAAACAAGCAATTGCCATTCTTAAGCGCTTGAGTTAGGTAGTAGGTTTGTGAATGTTTGTGTTTCACTTAAAAATGTTCAAAGTATTTTAATAAGCACGATTTTATCGATGATTCAAAACTAAAATTATACGCACTTTAATGTTTGAATAAATAAACAGAACCAAAGAAAACTCTGCAGATAAAAAAATATATAACGTTAGCCAGAAAGATGCAGATTGGAGTCCCGCGAATTTATAAAAGTCGGAAAATAACACTGAGAGTGTTAAAATATTCTAAACCATTTCATAACAATTTATCTAATAAAACTTAAAGCTTATCATAACGCAGATGATTGTGTATAAAACTGCGGTTTTGAGGTTCACATAAGCTCAGTTGTCTTAACTTAAACCCAAAAATTCTTAGTACCGAACAATTTTTAAAATTATACTTTTAAACAATCTTTTCTTTACAAGCCAAAGCGTCGAATATTTTCAAGCAATATCGCTATAGAGCAATATCTCTGAAACAGTTCCGGCAAAAACATTATTGCAAGTCTCCAGCCGCGTCTCGCCCGGGAGGATTTTCGACGCGCCGGGAGACATTTTAAATGTTAAATAGAAGGTGATGGTAGGGATCAACATTAAAAAACGATGTGTATTAAGAACGTCATCTTAAATATGTTATTTCCTCATATTCGCAATGTGATTTTTTATTAAAGCTAGTCATAATCGCCATTTTTCTCCCGAGATTAACATCTGAATCCGTAGTAAGTGTTCTTCAGCGTATTTCTTAACAACTATCCATCAAAACTTTTGAGCTTAGTCAAAGGTTACTAAAATCTGTATTTAATCAGGTAACCGTATCCTATCATCATCATCATTATCAGCCAAAAGACTTCCACTGCTGAACATAGGCCTCCCCCACGGTTTTCCACTGCGACCGATCACAGCACCCCCGCCCCGCCGATACCGTGACCGCAACCGGAGTCAGGAATAGCGGGGCTGCCGGAGACTGGGGACCTGGATTTTTTGTGTACTACAATTTGGGGTAGGAAATTTCTATATTGGAGACGTAGAACGTAGGACAGGTGACCTCGTAAATATCGCAGGATCAAACTGGATGCAGACCACTAGTAATTGGTCGCTGTGTAAAGCCGTAGGGGAGGCCTTAGTGCAGCAATGGACGTCCTTTGGCTGGTAATGATAATGATAATGATGATGGCCATTTTGGGGGGTTTTGCCAGTAACCGCCACGCTGGGCGGGCTGGCGAGCGCAGAGGTGCAGTCTCTTGTATGTATTTTCTGTTATGTTTTTTATTTCTTGGTATTTTAGTGTCGTCACTGGTCCTCCCTTTAGCTTGAAAGATCCCAAAAGCTTCGAGATTAAATGTTCTTATTTTCACATAAGTAAGCGAAAAAACGCTCCTAGCCTAGATCATCCCTAAAGATGGATTTCACAAAATAATTGACATTATTTTCTTTTATGTGTACCATCCATCCAACTATATAACTATAATAAGTATTTGAATATGGTATTTATGTTATAAGTAGTGTAAGTAGTAAGTGATTACCACATTGATTGTAACAATGGCCCACGTCTGGCTGGGGTCAAGTTCTGACTTATAATATGAGAGCAAGAAAGGAGGAGAAAAACTTCTATTAAAAAGAAAATGTGTTAGTCTCCGACTTTGTCTTGGTGTGTTGTTGTTTTTATTATGGTCGTCCATAGTTTTTGTAAAAAAAAAGCGAGTCGGTCTCGCACACTGGGGTTTCCGTGCCAACTGTAACTAAATGAGGGTTCCACTTACTTCCAGCTAGCCAAAACACCACAATATTATGGGGTGCGTCTCATTTATTATTTGATATAATTCAACTTTAAAAACGATTATTTTACATAAGAATAATTTGTTATAGCAACACATTGGCTTAGCGCCATTAGATAGCGAAGTCACATCAATTTCCAAGTTGAGTTTATTCTGTAAAGAATGGCTGCTTGGGCCATCTGTTTCACAGACAGACGGCTGGATGGCGCTAAGCGTCACGCAATTGACGTTTTCATAGGAGACCACAAGTTTCGCAGGGTCGGACTGACAGCACGGTGGCTAGTTGGTAGGAGCGTTTGGCCCGGTCTGCCAAAGGGTTGCTGGTTCGAGTCCCGCCCGTGCGCAAATTTTTGTTTCTTATTTCATCTTTATGATTGTATGTATTTTTGTATGTTGTATCATAAAAAAATATAAATTAAAAATTTTGTCTAAAAAATATAAAATAAATTTAGGGGTGGACTACCCCTAACATTTAGGGGGATGAAAAATAGATGTTGGACGAATCTCATAGATACCGGATAAGCATAACAAATTTCATCAAAATCGGTCAAGCCGTTTCGGAGGAGTATGGCAACGAAAACTGTGACACGAGAATTTTATATATTAGATGATATTGATTTTAAATAATATGATTTTAATAATAATAAATAATAAATATCCTTTGGACATTCCGACACATCGCCATCTAGCCCCAAAGTAAGCTACTCAAAGCTTGTGTTATGGGTGCCAGACAACGGATATAATACTTAAATACTTTTTTTTTTGTAAATACATACATGATATACATAGAAAACACCCAGACCAATACAAACAGACATGTTCATGCACACAAATGTTTGTATTGTGCGGGGATCGAACCCGCACCCGCTGCGTAGTAGGCGATTTCTCGACCACTACACCAGACGGGTCAAATAATTAAATGAAATAATTTGTTACTAACATTAATTTATAAGTACATTTTTGTTTTGTAATAACTAACCATTATGAGTTGTGATTGCTTGATATAAACAATTTTATTATTATTATTATTATATTATATAAATTGGAGTTTATTTTAAGTGATCATTATGTGTTTTTAATATTATATAAAATGAGTGTTATCGTAAATGAATGTAATACTAAATGTTATTAAACTAAATAAACGTTATTTGTTTTAATCATTATATCATGTAAATGATATATTAAATGTTGTTATATCAATTGATTTTAGGTCAATCGTTTGTTATACGTTTCAAAATTATATCATTCCATAATTATATTAAAAAAGTGATATTTTTGTGATATAATTATATTAAACAAAATTACATCATGTAATTGTTTATGTTTTGAACTTTATATGATATGTTGTTATATCATATATTACCCACCCAATATTATGTTGAGAGCAAATTTTTTTGTTATATCATTTGTTTAAAGGACAAAGTTATAATTATTTGCGGTTGTTGAAAATGTGCTGTAATATCTCAAAAACTACTAGTTTGATTTTATTCAAACCAATTTTCGTTGAAAGTATTTGTAAAGTACGACATTATGCATTTTTTTTTCAAAATTGTCGCTTTTCTTTGAAAAGTCAGGGGGAGGGGGTGGGGGGACGTATAGCATTTGGGAGATAGATGGCTATCTCCCAAATGCTATACTTTTCTAGAGACCTATTTATAGACACTTCACATACATAGGTCTGAGTATTTTTTTTTGTTTCAGTTCCATGTATCCCATACATACCCATGCCCCCCCCCCCCCTCCAATGTCTTAATGTCTTATTTTTTTATTTTTTGTATGGGAACCGTAAATCGATTAACAGGATACACGTACTTACCAAGTTTCATCTGTGTTATGCTAATAGTTTTGGAATAAAGTATCTGTGACATACGGTCGGACAGACATACAGGCAGACATGACGAAAGGGTTTCGTTTTTACACTTCGGCTACGGAACCCTAAAAATGTAGTAACAATAAATATTCACCTTACTATTCAGATAGCTATCTGCAAAGATGAACGCCTAATGCAGCGTGTACGATCGCATCCGATTAGTAGTCGCGACGCTCGTTACCCGTACTGCGCTGTAAGTGATTAGCCTGATCCGAGTTGTGTGTGTCGTGATAACAAGCTTTGCATAATTTAAAATGCAAGTCGGCTTCTCCACAAGGGTGACAGGATTTAAGTCTGTATAACTTATATATGTGTATTGGCTTATGTGGGCTCTACGGCCAGTGTATATGCTTTGATAATATAAGGAATAAGTTTGAAATTCGTAGTATGTAATAAGATAGCTACATCACCTTTGAAACTTATGTCAAATATTAAAAATACGATTAAACAAAAAAAAAACAACTGAAAGAAACGTTGAACCATAGCCGAACATGTATATAAATAAATATAAATATGCGCCAAACAACACACCAATTGTCGTGGTTTTAAAGTAAGGTTTTTTTCCTTGTGTTACCAATACCAGACAACGATTATGATGGGGTGCCTTACATAAATTCTATATGAAGGGACAGATCACGCACATAAATGAAATGTTTATTATTTGCGTAAGAAAAAGGTTACATTCTTTGGATGGAATTCAAGGCACAGTTTCGTTCGTCTTTTTCAAACTATATAATATAGCATGCAAATATTTGGTTACACAATTATAAGTTTCTAATTCATATATGCAAGAATGACCGAACAGAAGAAAATAAATCTGTTACTAACAATAATGAGAGTACAATTTAATTATTACATATTATGCAAGTCAAGTACATATTGAAATCATAGTATGTCAGGTTTATCAATATAATCATATGTCAAGTATATTAAAATCACGTATCAACTAAATTAATTATAATAAATCAAAATGCAAATTAGTCATTCATTAAAAATTTAAATACTCATTGACTGTATAAAAGCAGTGTTCAGTTAACCAACTGTGGAGGGCACGCTTAAATCTATTGAAGGGTAACTCCTTTATTGTTTGGGGTATTTTATTAAATATCAAAATAGACATCCAATGACAGTTTTTCGTAAACCTAGCGCTCTTGGGAATTTTATCTGACACTAGTCTATTTCCATTTCTGGTGCTTCTCGTGTATATATCCTTTGCTTGCTTGAAGTAGTACATGTTTTGATGGACGAATTTTGCAATTTCAAAGATATAAAGACTAGGAAGGGGTAAGATTTTAAGATGTTTAAAAAGAGGTTTACATGGCTCGTCCGGAACTGTGCCACATAAGGCCCTAATGCATTTTTTTTGTGCAATAAAAGCTTTATTTACGTCAGTACTATTTCCCCATACAATAATTCCGTAACGCAGGACAGATTCAACATATGAAAAGTATGCTGTGAGTGCTGTACTTCTACTAGCTACTTTGGTAAGTTTGTACAAAGCAAAAGAGAATCGGTTTATTTTGTTGCATACCTTTTCTACGTGAATTTTCCAATCTAGTTTTTGGTCGACCCATATGCCTAGAAACTTCGTTGTGTCCGTGCCCTTAAGCGGTTGTCCTTCGAAATGTATGTCAATTTTTTGATATAAAATGTCATTAAAATTGATATAATATGTTTTGTCAATATTAATAACTAGATTATTGTCTTTTATCCACTTTATTATAGTTTTTACCGTATTATTAATTTCATTTATATGATCATTTAATGTCAATTTTTTTGATGTTTTTACTATTACAGAGATATCATCGGCAAATAGAATGCATCTATGTTTAATGATATCTGGAAGATTATTTATATACACAAGGAACAACAGCGGGCCCAAAACACTTCCTTGTGGAACCCCAAACTTATTAACTTTTAGCTCGGACTTGTACTTTTTAACTACTGATTTAGAGTCGAGGCTTGCTATCTCGACATATTGCTGTCTATTTTTCAGATAGGATTTTATCCAGCTTAGAGCAGTTCCTCTAACGCCACAATTTTCCAACTTCTCGAGAAGTAGTTGATGTGAAACAAAATCGAATGCTTTCGACATGTCAAAGAAAAGCACTGTAGTATAATTTTCATCGTTTAGGCATGTGAGAGTCTCATTAACCAAGTCAAAAACAGCATGTGCAGTTGATTTCCCCTTTTGAAAACCGTACTGGTTTTGCTTTAGAACATGATATTTGTCAAAAAAAGATAGCAGTTTAGCATGCATTACTTTTTCATACACTTTAGACAGTATAGGAACCAAAGTTATTGGACGGTAATTATCTAAAACTGTTTTATCAGCTTTCTTGAATAAAGGTTTTACAACAGAGAATTTTAGCTTTTCAGGAAAAGATCCAGAGACTAAAGATAGATTTATTAGAAAGGCTAAAATCGTGCATATTTGTTCTTTGCATGCCTTAATAACTTTAGTGCAAATACCGTCATAGCCTTCGGCGTTACTATTATTCAATGTCATTATTACTTTTTCTACATAATATTCGTCAATTGGATTCAAATAAATGGAATTGTATAAAATGTCAACAGGTTTATAATTTAGAAATATATTATTATGTTTATTAGTCAAATTTATAAAATAGTTGTTAAAGATAGTCGCAATTTTTGTCGGGTTATCAATAATAACATTTTGTTCGTCACATTTAATCGCATCAATACAATTATTGCAATCCGATTTGGTATCTATTTCATCCTTTATAACCTTCCAGGTGGCTTTGCATATGTTTCTGCTTTTTATTACATATTTATTATTTGTGTGTTTTTTAGCAAATAGTATACATTTTTTAAGTACCCTAGAGTATGTATGATATTTAAGTTTGTTTTGATTGTTTCTTTTTTTGTAGTAACTTAACCTCAGATTTCTGTTCCTGACACAGCTCCTCCTAATACCTTTAGTTATCCATTGTAAGCCTGACTTAGCATTATATGTGATTTTTGTAACCGGAAAACAGAGGTTATACAGTAGACAAAACAGGTCATAGAAATAATTAAATGCTGTATCTGGATCAGACTCAGTGTACACTTCTGAGAAAGAGAGGCTCCCCAAATACTTTTGGAATCTATTTATATTTTCCAGAGAATAACATCTCTTAAAAGAGTATGTTAATCTCGTAGGGGCAAGCTTGGGTTTTGTACCAAAAGATAACATTTGTGCTGTATCATGGTCAGACAAGCAGAGAGGGAGAATATAGACAACAATTGCCATCAATTTAAAAAAAGAAATTGTTTTTACCATTGGAATGACTCTTAAATACATAACACCATTTTTATAAGTACAAACCATTTCTCAGGCGTCGACTCAAATTAGTGCTTTTATTCGCCAACACGTAAACTCAGGTAATGGGCGAGCTAATACGTTTCTTTAGGAAATTAGCCGCCATTAGGCGCGGGCACCTTGGACTTGATGAAAAGAAAAACTGAGATAAATTTAAGTAGATACTTTAATCATTTAGCTAGACTTAATATTATAAAACATAAAAAAATGCTTAATTATTTAGTTGAATGCGGTAATCTCAGGAACTACTAATTCAAATTAAACTCTGATTCACGCTGCTACTATATTACTACGACAATATCTGTCCTATTGTCAATGTTCAATGCTAGTACTTAATTACCTCAATCGTATCTCTCACAGCAAAGTGAAGCTGATCCGAAGCATCGTAGTCAAGTCACGCCACAGGTGCAGCAATGGCACAGAGAAAACAGGGTCAGAAGGATCCATTAAAGATTTGTAATCTTTGGATGCTCCCATATCAAAAAGATGAAGACTTATTATAAAATTCGCAATTAATTTCAAATCTTTTCTCAATAGGCAAGTATATTGTTACATAGTAAAAATGGAACCTTTCTTTTAATTTCCCGTTGCCACAGATTACGTAGCGATTCGGTTTTTTGAGCTCTTTAGCTCAGCAATTTCATCTTTCCAATTATTTGTGTATTGATTCTTAATTTGTTTAATTTGCGTCTGTGATGATTTTTGTATTTAGATTCAATCAGTAGCCCTGTTGTAATCTTAACTCATTTTAATAACAGTTAACGTTATTTACATAAAAACGAGCATTGTTACTTTATCGAATAACTTTATCGCTATTTAAAAATGGCAACATTGGCTGCCCCTTCCCTTCTTATTTTCTGACTTGCGGAGTGCACTCGAAAGGCGAGCCAGTCTAGTACTGACTGCCGAAGCGAAAGGTTAATGGAAGGAACCAATGTTAAAATGTAGTTATAATTATTAATGTGGCTAGTGATAGTGATTTGTATCATAGATAAGTGTGTTGATCGAATAAAGAACTTTATAAACTCAACCGAGTTTGATTCTCGACACGTCGGAAGTGGAAGAGGAAACCTTCAGCTCACAAAGGGTACGTACGTACTATAATTATTATTTTTTATACTATACGAATATTAGTATATTTTATTATACTTTATTTGTTAATCGGTTATAAATTAGTTTTCGTAATGTAACAAGCTTTTGCTTAAAATTGATCAGTTTGTTGGGATGGTATTCTGCTATGGTAAGTAGACTGTAGCGATACTATCCTGATAAAATTGTGTTAAGTTTCTAACTGACCATTTGGTCAAGGCTACTCCTTGATAATGTTCAGTGGATACGAGACACGAGTACGAGCAACTAAATATAATAAATGACCTCAGTAGTTCCTCCATCCGAATAGGAAATACGAAAAGAAATAGGTATGAAATAATATCATGTCATTGCCTATTGTAGGTAGAGCTATGTTTAGTAGATTGAGAATAACCGTTCAACCTGTAACTGTTCTAGGGCTAATATTTTTGTGTTCATAAATAATTATACCTACAATTAAAAAAATATTTATTTCAGACTTTGCATTCATAATTTGTTAACAGACTTATAAACTATGTTAGTGAGTTCAAAAATTGTGTGTTTTTAATCAATTGTGTTAAATTTCAACCAATTCAATCCATTTTAATTATTACAACATTGTATTTCAATTTAATTTCGTTTTCTATATGACTTGAATTAAGTGCCCTTTAGGGTATATAATTTGTTAATACACCCATTGATTATGTAAGTGAGTTAAACAATACTGAATTTTTATTTATTTATTTAACTGAGTTTAATTTAAACCAACTCAAGTAAATTAAATTTCTCTAAACTCAAGTAAATTGAATCATTTTTCTTTCACTTCAATTCCATTTGATATGGTTGGATTTTCATGTAAATGCCTTATTGCCAATTCAACCCAATTAAAATTTATATACATTTTTATTTTAAATTAATATACATTCGAACTCATTTCATATATAACTTGAAATAAAGGCCATAGTGTCAGATTTTACAAAGAAGTTTTAGCGGCCAGGTGTGTCGCGTGGGCCAAGTGTGTCTTTAAGTAGCGGCCAGGTGTGTCGCATGGGCCAAGTGTGTCCTTATGTAGCGACCAGGTGTGTCGCGTGGACCAAGTGTGTCCTTAAGTAGCGGCCAGGTGTGTCGCATGGGCCAAGTGTGTCCTCAAATAGCGGCCAGGTGTGTCGCGTGGACCAAGTGTGTCCTTAGGTAACGGCCAGGTGTGTCGCACGGACCAAGTGTGTCCTTAAATAGCGGCCAGGTGTGTCGCGTGGACCAAATGTGTGTCCTTAGGTTGCGGCCAAGAGTGTCGCTTGGGCCAAGTGTGTCCATAGTTTTGTACATTTAATTATTCAATAGCAGCAGAAGTGGCCAGGTCAGTCAATCAATCAACCAAATTCATTTATTGTGGAATACATGTACATTAGTTATGTACATGTAAGTTATATATAGTAGCTATGTATTTTCCTCGATTAGATCGGGTTATTTGTGCCATGAAAGAGTTATGTATGTTTTACAAAAGGTCAAGTCTAACTGTGAATTCTTTTACTAGAAATTTTCATTAGCAACGGTCATGTGAGCCATATAGGTGCACTTACTTGCGTTCAGGATTATTTGCAACATTATTCCTTTACTAAAATTATGCTCTAATAAATGAATAGGCTCCATAGTAATTAGATTTAAAGACATTTATTCTCATAAATACATACAGTTCATTTACAAAGATAATTATTGAAACCATAACTTAGTAAATAGTTACCATATCCAACATATGATTTTGTTGATAACAACACTAATTCTGGTATTCTTTTTCTTCCGAGGTGATGAGACTGAAGAGCACGAGACCAAACCAGGCTGTTTGGGCCTAAAAAGACGAAAAAGCTCGCGATCGAGGTTGAGACATCGACATCTTCTAAAGGAAGTCACAAATAAAAGAGTACCCTTTCGGCGTCACCAACGCTCGAAACCGTCAAGTCACCTGAAATTACCGTTTCTCACAATCCGAAGTGACTGTTTGGCTCCGATCACAAAAAGAAAAAAAGAACAATTACTATGTTTTAACTGTAGTAAATTCACTGGATAAGTCCTTGTACACACAATTCTGATATTTTTCGCGGAGGTTTACCTTGATTCCCGTCGTTTTAAAACCATTGCAGCGTTCGTGGTCGCGGGTAGGCTAGGATGTTATTTATCATTTACAAAAGAAAAAAATATCAACACTTCTTCTTAGTAGAACGCGTTATTTTGTTGCGAGTGAGTACAGAATTTTGAATATATGTACAGTCGACAGCACATCAAATTACCCACTTTTGTTGCAAACTTAACCTTATTGGAATTGCATAAGATACCGCAGTTTTTACCTTGACGTGCTGTTTTCCGTACAACTGATAATTTTGGTAAATGTATAAACATCAGAAGCCCTTTTCTCCGTCTTGTATGAGATCAATTAAAAATAAATTAGTGTAATATTTATATTGTATTCGTTCTCACAGACCTAATATACTAAGTTGACTTTTCGAAAAATACCGCGCATTTATCACGATCATGAGAAAAATAGCAACAGGTAGCAGATTCCGTTGCAATTTTGATAATATTTATAGAGATAAATAATTAATAACAAATTTAACATCGCTCGCTACATGTAAGTAAAACAATTTTATCGGTGAGTTTTACCTGTTAATAAATTGTGGAGTAATTATAATTAATTTTGGGACAGATGGTTCTATACTTTTTTTATATTAATATTAATTTATGACTTCTATAAACATTTGGGAATCAAATAACTTACTACATATTTCTGTTATACTGCACAAACAATAAAAAATAATTAATTGAAATTATACATCAATAACGAGCTTCGGTAGGTATACTTTACTTTTACTTATTAAATAACCTTCTTATAAGTATTCCTGACTAGTAGACAGTCAGTTATACATAAATTAATGTATCCTCAATGTCTACATAAATGTGTTTTAAACGACACTGTTTAGCTATAAATCATTACTCCGACAATTTGTTAAAACATTTGTTTTGTAATATTATTTCATAATTATTGTCTTTTAGCACTTTTATTATATACGTCTGTCTAGTTTTTGCTCAATCTAGTACTTACGTAAGTGGCGAAAGGCATTGTCGCGGGACAGGGTGCCCTTAAAGAATAATATTTTTTTTGTTAGGAAAAATAAAATCGTATGCGGGCCAGTTTTCAAAAAAAAATGAGTCCTCTTTCTATGTTATTGTTTGATGCTCTGTTAAAATATTATCACTTAAAACGAGGTGACCTTACATAATTTACTAAGCATTGACTTGAAAAGAAATATATTTTCATTTATAAATTTTATATTGACGCCAAACACGACGTTTGCTCTGCAATATGCTTGGGTTTGGAATAACTAAATAAGCGTCGCAATACATTTAAATGGGGACTAGGGACGTCTACACGCCAAAACGTAAATAGGAGACCGTGATCTCATAGGTCAATTAATTAATAATTATGCACAAAGGCTTTATTTTAAAACTAGTTCTTATTCTAGTTCCCCACTTTGATATTTTTCTGTATTCTTGGCAATATCATGCAGTTTATTCTTTTTTGTACATGTAACAGCATAATAATATCGTTGAGTTTACTTTGCTGAGTAAATTGTATTCGTAGTCGGGCTTAATTATTAATGTCATGTGACTTTTAAATCTAACCTCAATTTTATTTAAATTATATATATAATAATAAATAAAGTGAAGTAGGTACTTGTTCCTACTACTAAATAAAAACCACATCTTCATGTACTGTTCGTAAATAATTAACAAATATGTATTAATATGGGCCCTAAAGTATTGAATTATTCTCATACGGACACACATAATATTAGGGAAAGTTAAACTACAAAGTAATATTTTATGGTAACAATAAATTGAAAGATCATAAGAGATTATATAAGTCACTCAGATAATATAATAATAATAATGATCCCTTAAATTACTGTATCTCTGTAAACAGTCTTTATATGAGATTGAGAACAGACATTAAGGTGGCCATTCAATTGCAATAAAAAAAAACAACGAGTTATTAATAATGCTCATAATAGCTTAATTCTTGTATAAACAAGTGTTAAGATTCATAACTTTTATTATTGATATGCGCCACGCAAATTACGAAATTTAACTATTAAAAAAGGTTATCTTAGTAGCTTCAATAATTCATGATTATGTTCTCCCCGATTAACAAGTGACATTTATTATGGATGCTTTAGTGATTTTCTTAATATCAAAAAATAATATGAAAAATTCAAATCATGAGACTGTGTTTCAGAAAGAAACTTTATTGTTTTCACCTTATTATTTTATTTACTTTCTACAAATTGTAAATATTATCATTATACAAATTGTGAACTATTATCATATTGCTGAATGCACCGTTAAGTCATTCCTTTAAGTTATTCAAAAATTGAAGTAGATGCTAGAAAATGTCGATAATAGAAATTAAAGACTCGAAAACATATTGTAATGGAGTATAATTATTGATTAAACGAACTTACCTGTAAGTGAAGTTCTATCATAATTATACGAAGGCTTCGTCTGAAGAGATTAGAATACTTTGTAGTATGTGTACTGTGCGGCCATTCATACACTATAGTTGAGAAATACAAAATAAAATAAAACCAAAACATCGATTACTAATCGATATACGTAAGTAATCCCCGTGTGGCAACCCCGTAGTCGCCATCTTCATATAGTTCAGAGAATGTGTTCTTTAGTTCTTTCAAATTTTACAGGAAGGGTTACTAGGGTTGGGAGGGAGCTAATCTCTTCAGACGAAGCCTTCGTATAATTATGATAGAACTTCACTTACAGGTAAGTTCGTTTAATCAATAATTATACTTTGCTTCGTCTTCGAGATTAGAATACTTTGTAGATCTTTAGAGATGTCAAATTTGAAAAAGAAACAAATATTTATAACAGTTACGATTATAAGTATTTATTATCATTACCTATTTAACAAATTATTTTTAGTTGAAAGAAATATAAAAATAAATGTTTTATTCCATAAACAGTTAATTGTTTGTAAAAACAGAAACGTTTGCAACTTTATTTTATAAATTATAATAAATGTTGAAGTAATTGTAAATTATATTAATCAACCATTGGTACAATAATAAATTGCAATTTTATTTAAGAATCACTTCGATTTAAAATCGTCATAGCAAAGCTATCACTATTATCTATGACAATAGTTTTTTGATAAAATCTGGCAAATACACAGGACGATTCGGACCAGCCAGCGGTTTTTCTAATAATATCCAGACTAACACCGCTCTTGTGAGCGGTGGACGTAGAAGCATGTCGGGTAGAATGAGCTGTAAAAATACTAGTATTTATACCGCTTTTTTGTAAAACCTCCCTTATCCAACGACTGATTGATTGTGAGCACACTGCTTTAAAAGGTTTCTTAAAGCTTATAAACAGTTGATCATCATTTCGTATATTACGTGTTTTTTCCCTATAATCCATTAATGCAGTAGCTGGACATATTTTAGGATTTGGCTCGAAAAAAGGCAATATTAAAGAAGGTTGAAGTGAGCGTACTCGCGAAGTTTTAATCAAATCTGTTATCTTAATTATGATTTTTTCATCAGAAATTACTTCAATGAACCTTTGTTTTACTTAAGGTTTGCACGCGATGTGCTGTAACGAGGGCTAATAAGGTTACGACTTTTTTTGTTAAGGTTTCTAAGCTTAACTCATCGTGTGGGTACCAATTCTCTAAAAAAATTAATACAGTCGTTGGATTCCAGGTGACATTATATTTAGGTAAAGGCGGTCGTAAGCGATAAAACCCTTTAAACAGTCTAGTTACTCTATCATCACTACCTATTTTTGTATTAACAATCAAAGATAGTGCAGATCTATAACTATTTAAAGAACTATACTGAAGACCAGTGTGAAACATTTCAGTCAGAAAAAGTATAACTTGGGGTATTGATGCTTCGTACGTATCAATTTTATGTAATTTACAAAAGTCAAACCATTTTTTGAACGCAACACCATATTGCTTTGCTGAGTTTTCAGACAACGAAGCACACATAATATCTAAGGCGCTTGGTGGGATGCTCCGTCGTGAAAGCGCCGTGCGGATAATTTCGCGGCTACTAGGGTGACCTTGTCTTGAAGGCGTCTGTTAGGAACAGATAACAAAACATTTGTATTGGTGCCGAGAATAATCATATCAGTACATAAACTTTTGAAGATAGGGAACCACGGTTGAGTGGGCCAAAGGGGAACAACCACTATGCCTTCAGCACCATCAGTAATAATTTTACGTACCACTTTTAAGATCACGGATATTGGTGGAAATGCATAAAAATTTAACTGTCTCCAATTTATCGTAAAGGAATTAACAGCTAAAGCATCAGGGTCTCTGTGCCAGGAAACGTAAGTATTACATTTACTATTTAATCTTGTCGCAAATAAATCAATGTCTGGTTCACCAAAATGATTTACCACTTGGCTGAAAGCATGGTCGGTTAGTTCCCACTCAATATCGGGATGTGAACGACGTGATTCCGCATCTGCAACTTCATTGTCTTGTGAACTTATGTATGACGCATAAATAAAAATGTTTCTATCTTCGCACCATCTCCATATCTTTTTAGTAATGTCCGTAAGGTGGGGGAAACGTACACCACCCATTTTGTTTATGTACGAAATGGCAGTTGTATTGTCAATTCGAAGGAGTATTTGACAATTCTTGTAATCTTTTACGAAAACTTTAAGACCGAAATATGCAGCCAATAGTTCTAGATAATTGATGTGCATATCTTTTTCATCATCATTCCATTGACCATTGGCCCTCTTCTTGTCACATGCTGCCCCCCATCCAGTTTTACTAGCGTCAGAGAAAATCTCTAAGCAATAATAGTCGTCTCGTATAGGGTTAATAGAATTTACAATATGTGTTTGCCACCATTTAAAATCGTTTTTTAAATAGTCGGGAATAGTCATGTGACTGTCATAATTATTATTAGCGGCTTCTAAAGCAAGGTATTTACACCGTTCAATATTTTTTGTGTATAACCAGCCATACTGGATGGCAGGGCAGGATGAGGCTAGAAGGCCTGCCAGTTTTGCAAATTGCCTGATTGTACATCTTTTGAGATTTAAAAATTTAAATATTTCTTGTTTAATATATACCCTTTTTTCTTTTGTGAGAGCAATGTAAAAGTTTTTTGTATCAACAATAAAACCTAAGTATTTGCAAGTAGTATTGGGCTTCAATATGCTTTTTTCGTAATTGATCATAAATCCTAATGACTCCAAAATACATACAGTTTGTGATACATTATCTAGACATGTTTCATATGTCTCAGCAATTAAGCATATATCATCCAAATATATAGAAGAAATGAATCCTATGGATCTGAGCAAACACATGACTGGCTTCATTAATTTAGTAAAAACTAAAGGTGCTGTATTTAACCCAAAGGGGAGGACATTAAATTCGTATAATTTATCATCAAATTTGAAACGAAGGTACTTTTTAAACTCATTATTTATAGGCAATAAAAAGTAAGCATCCTTTAGGTCTATAGTACATAAAAATGAATTTTTAGAAATTAATTTAATGGTTGTTCTTAAATCCTCCATTTTAAAATGGCTTGTTAAAATGATTTTGTTTAAAGATTTAAGGTTTAATATAAATCTTTTCTTGCCATTAGGTTTTGGCACTAAAAATATACTTGACAAATATTGCATATCACATGGAGTACATTCTGATATTGCCCCAGAATTAAGAAGCTCATTAATTGCAATTTGAAAATCATAAAATTCATCTTTAGAACAATTATTTGAGGCAGGTATAAAATCCTGTTTAGGAATTGAATTAAAAGGTATTTTGTATCCTTCCTTAATCCACGACAATATCAAGTTGTCCCGCGTTATAAGACGCCATCTATCGTAAAACAGAGACAATCGACCAGCGGTGGGGAGTACCTCGTTTATCTCCGTGTTTGCATGCGCGCGCGCGAGCGCTGCGGTGGCGCTGGCGGCGGCAGATGTTGTCTCGCAGGCTGCTGGGGCGGCGGCGGAGGAGGTGCTTGGTATGGGCGAGGTTGATACGTCGTGGGTGCTGACCTCCTTCCTGCTCCCGCTTGCCTCGCCAGCGGAAGCGGAGGTTTCCCGTTTAAAGTTCGAGGTTGATTTTTTGTTTGTGAAAAGTTGGCGTGTTTTTGCTGTGTTGCCATTTTCATATCGGCTGCTGATTTATTAATAGCTTTTGCTGATTTCAAGGTTTCTGCTAACTTTTCTCCAAATAGAAAGTTGTCAATCTCGGTTGCGTATAAGTGGTCTTTAATATCTTTCTTGATAGTAGAAGTTACAAAACTTCGTCTTGACATAGTCTCAGTATGTTGATAATCACACAATAATCTTACGCCATCTATTAGTAACTTAATTACCTCTGAATCTTTTGATTCCCAAGCAAACATCTTTGTCAAAGCTTGGCTAATGCAAGATATCGCAATGGCTTGTTGATTTTGCTTTATTTCGATAGCTTTGTCCTTTTTTACAAGGGAATCTGACAGCGCAGCTTTTACCTCGGGGTTAAGGCTTGGCGCACCGACTTTCGTACAGTTTTCTGGTATATGATATTTTTCGAGCAGTTCCTTTTTTAAATCCTTGGCTAATCCCGTCGTGACGATATGTTCCCAACGAACGGCTAATTCTGCTTGTATTGGAGTGCCGTATTTTTTATTATTTGTGGGATTTTCACCTAACATACTAAGTATGTTGTCATCTAACGGAACAGGAGAAGTAGCCGGTTCTTCTGATGTTGAAGTTGATGCTAAATTTGAAATTATCGAATTTTTCTCGGTATTGTGCAATGCATTTTGATTTGTTGACTGTTCATCTGTATTTATAACAACATCTAAGTTTTCGTCGATGATAATATCATCACGGTCTTCGGATTCCTCCGGTTGTTTGTCTAAAAAATAGGAAACAGTACTTAATAATGAAACCTAATAGGTAATATATTAGGCGCCTGCAAGATGCGTTTTGTTAAATAGGTCACAGGCTCTAAAGACCTGTGCTCAATCAACCGTATAATTGTGAAGGTATCATCCTTATCAGATGAACTCAACACCAATATGTATATGCTTAGATTATACTAAACAGAAAAATGAAATGATACAAGGCGGTAGTCTTCTTAACTACCCTCATGTATTTTTATTGCGAAGGTAACACTCTCAATGGAAGTGTACTCAACGTGTTTGTGGCAAACACTTAGTATCTACCAAATAAAGCAAAAGCCATAAATTAGTAATAAAAACTCTTAAATACCTTCATGTAATGACACCATTGCAATGGAATCCTCAGAAGATGCACTCGATAATCTTTTCCGTTTACGTTTACCTAACTTTCTTTCCAGCTTCTTTATTTTCCTTAAGATGTAATCATCACTATCACTGTCCTTATTTTTTCGTTTGGGCATGTTTATGCAAGCTTTCGAATCGATATTTGAAGACGGTTCGGAGTAAGCGTGACGAACGGCCGGGCACTAGAACACGAATGAAGATGGCGACTACGGGGTTGCCACACGGGGATTACTTACGTATATCGATTAGTAATCGATGTTTTGGTTTTATTTTATTTTGTATTTCTCAACTATAGTGTATGAATGGCCGCACAGTACACATACTACAAAGTATTCTAATCTCGAAGACGAAGCAAAGTATAATGATGTTATTTGTAGTAATGAGGTATTAATTTGACGACCTCCGTGGTGTAGTGGCTAGGCACGCTGGATTCAAGGCGTCGCCGCTATGAGTTCCCGGGTTCGATTCCCAGTCAGGTCCATATAGATATAATTTTTTTCTATATTGTCTTGGGTCTGGGTGTCGTGGTATCACCTTTGTGTCTGATTGTTGTAACACTGAACAATGTATGTGATTGGTGTCAAATAATTTGTTTTTTACTGACTTGACTGATTTATTACTTTCTAAATGAACTGTTGTTTATGTAGATAAGGTCTCTTTAAAATTAGGATCGTTAATATGTCACCCACTTAAAACTACAAAAAGTTACCTATAAATTTCATTCATCCATCAATTTAAAAGTCAATTAAGTTAAAGATTCTTTCCATTTCGTTATCTTAAAATCAGATGTTTTTTTTTAAATTGCTATTAAATATAAATATTAGAAGATAATAGACTGTAATAAAATAAAATAAAAATGGCTTCGATAAATTACCCTTTGTCATTCATAGACAGGAGTAAAAGAAAAAAAGATTAGTCGCATTAATAATTACCATTGTGATCATAATTATAATAACATAACCATACTTAACTTATTAGCCTTTAGAACGAAATAACCATGAAATTATAGGTACATAATAGGTTATGAACCCGGTTACATAAAAGATATAAGATGTATAATAGGTTCGTTGCCGCAAGTCTTATAAGACACTGGATGAATACTTCACCCTTGATAAAGCATAATCAATCTAAAGATTCAATAGATCAATCGATATTGGTCAAGTAAACCAAAAATAATTTATAATTATAAAAAGTACTAGAAATGTGATAATTGTTATTTATAAGTATATTTTGTAATTATGTATTACTGAGTGAGCTCAACAGTACCTATGATTGTAGCACAACCTTTATTTCTTGTTAAACTTAAATGACGAATGTGATGATTTTCTAATGTGTACTCAACAGCTTAATTTTGGCATAATCTTTATTGCTTGTAATATGATAAATGTAGTATACTGTAGTAGTATTGATATAAATGCGCCATGAAATATTTTAAAAAATGCACCAGGCAATCATCACATTCGGCCTAATGCAGGTGCATTAGGTCGGATGGCCGAATGTGATGATTTTTGTATTTAGATTCAATCAGTAGCCCTGTTGTAATCTTAACTCATTATAATAACAGTTAACGTTATTTACATAAAAACGAGTATTGTTACTTTATCGAATAACTTTATCGCTATTTAAAAATGGCAAAATTGGCTGCCCCTTCCCTTCTTATTTTCTGACTTGCGGAGTGCACTCGAAAGGCGAGCCAGTCTAGTACTGACCGCCGAAGCGAAAGGTTGATAGAAGGAACCAATGTTAAAATGTAGTTATAATTATTAATGTGGCTAGAGATAGTGATTTGTATCATAGATAAGTGTGTTGATCGAATAAAGAACTTTATAAACTCAACCGAGTTTGATTCTCGACACTTCCAATTAATTCAGAGTACAAATATTATCCATTTTAAATACTTATCTAAAATTCAATCAGATTGTAATAGTTTTTATTCTACGTGTATGGTCGTTTGGCCGAATACAGTGACAGTGACAGTTGTTGATATAAAAGTACTGGTCAGCAGATTCCGGGTTTTTTTCTTGGATTTTGCGTCGTGAAGTTCACATCAACCTTTCTACCGCCAAGCAGTGCCACCAACCTCATAGATCAGTACCCGAGACCGTTACTCAATTTCCTTCCGATTTATCTTTTAATCGTAAGTATTCTCGCATTTTGTGCGATTTTTCATATCACTTTGAGTTCGTTGAGGTTATGTTGTTTCGGAAACTAACTTTTTGTGGTATTTCCATCGTCCTCGCAGAATTCTTGGAGGTCACAGGAGACGGCGTGGCAGGCGTGATCCAACAGAAGACTCGGCGCTGAATTCCGTTATTCCAACCCCTTTTGAGGTAAATTTTCCATTTTTATTCTTGCTGGAGGGTAGATATAAAGGTCGCGCCCTATTGTTACAAATTTAAGTTTTTCATTCCCAAATCACTTTATTTAAGATTTCCCCTAGCATTTTTGAAGTAGATTCACATTTTAAAAGCATTTATTTCAGATAATTTCCCCTCTTTATGAATATTTTTAGTACTGGTTGTGACAAACCATAAAATATATCTTTTGTTACTTTCCAGGGTTTTTTTTTTGTTTTGGTTTAATCCTATTAAACCCTCTCCGGGCGCCTTCGGGTTCTACCTTTGCGGACGACCCTGGCCTGCTAATTCCGCTCCAGGGTCCACGATCTCTCTCCAGCCCAAGGCATCTACCCCGGTAACCCGTATCTTTACTCTTTTTTTATCGGCTCCGGGATCACCCCATAATCTACCCATAACATAATGTCTTTTTGAGAATAAGTTTCGATGAACCTATCTACCCACAACTCCCATTTGATCTGCCGTAGGCTAGACCGGCTTTGTTTATTTATATTTTTGTTAACTTATTTTTTTACATTGTAAAATTGTTATTTAAATTCAAATTGATTAGTTTAATAAATCAGATACAAAAAAGGTTTTTTTTTATTATTTAACAATATTTAAGTACAGAATTAAAATTCAGACTTTGGTGAAGATAAACACTGTTTTTTCAAGGCCAATCCTAACCCCAGCTGAGATTATATTACGCTTTTCATGAGATGGATTTGAATACGTTTTTGCCTTAAACTAAAATGAAGTGAAGGTCGGGTAACTAAGTCAATATAACGGACAAGGTTTTTCAATTTAGTCCTTTAAGTAACCCAAAGAACACAACTGGTCATTTCATTATGAAAAAAAGATCTGACGCATGTGCTACCATGTAAAAATTCTAATAAATATACAGGGTGTTGTTTTGGTCAGTGACATCCAACTCAGGGATGAGAGTATGAGTTATGCTTATAAGATTTTATGGGTTTTTTCCATTTAAAAAGTATATCGTTATTAGTATCGTTTGTACAACCACCCCTGAGCCTGTTTACTAAAGACTATGTATGGGTGGTGGACAACACAACGTGATGTTATTTCTATATAGCTTCATACAATTCGAGTACGAATTTGAGCCTACTGAGTACCTCCACTCCCCTATTTTTTCTTGGGCCAATGTAGAATGGTATCACTCGATTTAAACGTAAGCCACTAAGTACACAAGAGAAGCATTTCTATAATTGGTTTTCTTATGTACCTCTTTTTAATATTTACTCACATAAATTGCATCTAAAAGCCGCCAAATACTTTTCATCAATTTGAAACGAAAATGTTTGTCCATGATGGTAAAAACATGTTCTCAAGAGGTTTGTTTTCGTGTGTTTTGTTGGTTGCCATTTCTAAGGCAGCCAATTAGTGCTTACCCCTGCAATTACGTGGATACCAACTGGCGGTGTAAAGTGGCTGTTTGTTTTGATTACAACCTTACAAAGCAACTTGAAAGTATACTTAATACCTGTTTATTACGGTGTTTTTGTGTTTATGAGCAGATTGTAAATGGTAAAAGTAACATGTGGAAAATAAAAGGTGTACATAATATTCTAAATAAGGGTCGCTTTTCACGGTGGTCCAGTTCTGTGGGACACTGCTTTACTGAATCCCGCAGATAACTGCTATGTTTACACAGTAGTTTTTTGCAGGTACGGTTATTTGTCAACTGGGTCATATCAATATATCGCATGCTTAATGGAATACTGACTTAACTCAAAAATATCGATTTTTGGATATTGACCTAAGAAGATCTCACAATGAGGACTTATCTTACTTATTGATTCATAAGTTTCAAACTAATTTATTTAGTAATCATGCCTGCTTGTATTTTGAAAGTTTAATGATCTATTAATGAAAGCTGAGTTTCATATAATCTGGAAATAATATCTATCTTTTTAAAAAATAATTTAAAAAGTACATTCTATGTTGGGCTAGTTTTTTATAAAGATTAAAGCAAATATTGAAAAATGCAATGCAACCCATTAACTTTTAAGGCTGTTTCAGTTTAAAATAAAAATCATTTGTAGTGACTTATTCAGTGTTAAGTCTGTATATGGTAACTGTAGGAAAACACATTTAGAAGTTGGGTCTCTTTATTCAAATTTGCAGTCTATGAATAAACAGGATATTGGCGTTTTTTGGTAATTAAAAGACTAAATATAATTATAGTTTTTTTTATTGCAACACCCTTTACAAGTGACAGATAAAAACAACAAAAACTTAAGTATCAGTCTTATTCATTAGTTGTATAAATCAACCTCGTTCAAGAAATCAACATAATTATAAATGAAGCCGATTAACTCCATTTATGAAAAAACGCTATCAAAAAAGAACAAAATGTTCTGACTTACTTTTAGTTAATACTTTTGTGGTTTCCTTATAAATAAAACAATGTCTTAATCAACGTTTCTTAAATCTCTATAAACATAACTTCTCAAATAAAAACTTCTAAAATAAACATAATTATATTTCAGGGACCTTCTTCTTTAACTAATGTTGTATGTTATCGGTTATTAATCAACGGTCAGGTAGGTAATATACTACACTAAATAATAATAGAATTATAAAAGTCAGAATAAAAATTCGGGATTAGTTTTTTTGTTAATAGCTCTCTTAGATCTTTTTTCTTATTCTCACTCAGTTCTTGCTTTTGTGTGTAAACGTTAAATGGTACAATTTCACAAAGAGGTAGCATTTTCTTCCTTTTATTTCTGATGCTCACTTCCTGGTATTCGCTATCTTTGTACGAGGTTTTAACGAAAAATGAAAACGGTGTAACTTTGCTCACTCTTATTACCTTTAAGTCATTCCATGAAACAGTTCGCCCGTCTTTCGTTTTATTAAAATTAAAACCCCAATCTTCCTGAAGTTTTTTTAAGTCTAAAAATGACTCAAAAGTCAATTCATGTACTGAAAATTTCTTGCCAGACTTCTTTGCGTTTTTAATTATGGCCACATATTGATGAGGGGAATATATTGGACCGGATTTAAGATTTTTTGTAATTTCCTTTTCTATTAGGCTATGAATATTATCCCCCTCATTTTGGGTATGGCCTTTTATGAGAAATTTATGAGTGATAGATGTAATATTTAAATGTGTGACTGCATAAAGGTAAAGAGCTACTATAAACTTATTTTTATTTTGACCGGCACAGTTGTCAGAATAAAGAATTAAATTACAACCATTGTCATTTGGTAACTCCGCTGAGAGCTTCTCAAAAACTTTTAGTAAACAAGATCCGATTTCGTTAGCCCCGCGTTTAGCATCGGTTTCGTTCCAGAAGAAGCAGTGTACATCATCATACGAGTCTCTAATCTGGCCGTCAACTTTTTTGTTTAAAATCGTAATTGTGAAATTGTAACTATTCAGCTTTGATTTGTAATAAAATCCCGAGGTATCACCTCTAGGGGATTGCAGAACAGCTTGCAGATCAAAAACAAGCACTTTATTTTTATCGTCTATTTTGCAACGATCATCGTATTTTTCTTGGCGGCTCAGTGTTTTTTCTTCTAAATGGGCGTTGTATGATGCTTTTAGTAATAGTTTTTGCTCAGGTGTCGAATTCTTGTATTGCAAACATAAATCGCATTGATCTTTTCTGGGACGAAAAAATGAAATATTATACTCTTGTGTAAATACTTTATAAAATGTGCAGTATTTACCAGCTGCTTTATTGTTCTTGTTTTGATTTTCTTTGAAGTCCCTGAAAAGATCTGAAATTGTTTTCCCACCATCTATGTATTCACGAGTAGAATATTGCCTAATGTAATGGGATTCAATTCTAGGTATAGCGTCTATGAACTGTTTGATATCGTTTAATAGTTGTTCATCAACCCTGAGATGGCTGTTGTGCTGTCCTCTCAGATCTTGTGCTAGAACACCATGCTCATCTATTTTGCTTTTTACAGTACGTATGACTCGATCAGAAATATCCAATGTTTTTATAAAAAACGTTTTACAGACTCGTACTGATTGTCCTTCTACTATGAAATGGAATGCTTGGTTGCAATTTCTTGGATTACTAGCATTTGTATATTTATATCTTGGAGTTATATTGGTCATACAAGACATAATAAATGATCTTTGAGCATCAACTTTACCAAGCTTCCAATACACATTAAAAATAGTTTGCCTTTGATCTTCAGATATCCTTTCACAGCATTTCAGCCTACATTTATCACCACAGGGTGGTTGAACAGAGCGCGGTTTGACTTCTTTATTCTTCTTATTAATATATTGTTTTCCTGCATTTCTCAGACTTTTAGCTTTATTCTGTTTCCAGCTTTCTTCATCCCGCTTACGTTTCCTTCCCTTTTTATTTTCTTCTTGTGGTGTAGTATTTTCTCCGTTTTCCTGATTAAACCGACTATCTGTTGTTGCCAGTTCAATATTTGTTTGCTCTGATTGTTTTTCTGCTAATACCTGAACTCTGCTACGTTGTGTTTTGTTCTGCTCATCGCTAGAGTCTGTATCGGAACTATCACTGGAAGATGATGAAGAAGATCCTGAAGATGATGAGGACGAAGAAGACGAGGAACTCTCAGGTGATTTTGAGTGTATCTCATCAGTGCAACTGTGGACCACTGTGGTGTTATGCGGGTGATTTTCATTGTTGACTGAAGCTAGTTCCGAAATCTCAAAATATTCCTATGCATTTGAGTAACGCTGATTTTCGGGCTTGTTTGTTATATCAGCTAACATCTTTGACAAGAAAAATGAATTTTAGTAGTACATTTTAATAATACCAATAAATATTAAACACAAAAAAATAAAAATTGTTACCTGCACTTCAGTTGATAGCTCCGATTCATGTTCTTGATCTGGTGATGCCAGCTGTGATGCTGGATTTCTAACCTGAACTAGCTCCATAATCTTTTTCGATCTATTGGTTGCCATTATGAACCTTAAATGGAGATAGTTAACATTCGTACCCTTGTACAAATAATAAAAAAGAAGCAGTATTTAGACGAACAATGACTTATCATAAAATATTAACAGGTACTGAAAAAAGTACGTATTTTATTAAATTAATTTTATTCAAACAATGACTCAACTAATATTGCGGCTCATAACTTACATTAACTTTTAGTAGTAAACAGACTTATACTTGAATGTTACAAAATGTTACCTTTTACAATGGATAGATTTTAATGTTAAACTGACTCAACTCAAATTGGGTCTTGAAAAAAATACTAACGTTTAGTAATAAACTGGCATAAGACGGATTGTTTCACGTAATATAAAATTTAAATTTGTAGTAAAGTGGTCTAAAGCTTAATTTGTCTGTATAAGATTATACAATTCGATGAAACTTACCTGTGAATTTATTCGTAAACAGACTCAACAACGATTAGGTCTTCATTCAATAAAATAATAATATTCTCACTGCACAACTGTCAGACACAAACTGGCACGAGTCGTTATTCGACAGAAGCATGACGCGGGATCCCACAGAGTGAAAGAGACGGATATGTTGCTGGGGCGGCAACAATGCGTTACATCAAAATAATTCAAACAGTATACGATAGATGGCGCAAACAGAAGCCTGTATTTATACGTAATTCAATTGTGACCTATCTATTATTGGGTCAGTGTTCCATTAAGCATGCGATATCTTACTTGCACTTACCGATAAAGCGACGCACTGTATATTTCTATATTTCACAGCATTGCCATGGTAACTGTTTGTGCATACTGTTATTTAAGAAGTGGAACTGCTACAGTTTAATGACAAAACTGGATCAGGAAAAAACAGGTACCGGTTTTTTGCGGGTCACAGTGCAATTGATATGTCCGTGGATATGACCACTAAAACGCGTATGTTACAAAACGACTACCTGCAGAAAACAGTACCTTCAAAATACAAGATGCCCCTGTGGGAAACGGCCCTAATAATTAACAATATTCATTTAATGAATATTTTTTTCTACATATTGTATACAAATTGCCACAAAATGCTCTGAAATACGACATTCATGGTGGATTCTGTATTTACAACACTGAAGAATCAGATAAAATAGGTATCATAATTTAGTATAAAAAAACAACTTAAATTTTATGTTATGTATTAGCATTTTCTCCCCTTGTGTAGCGGAGACGTTGTAAAGCTCTCACTGAGGCTTTGGCTACAGGGGCTGCGGTACGCTTAGCGTACCTTCGTAAGGACACAATAATAATAATAGTCAATCATCATCATCATTTAAATACGAGTAATTACTAATTGCGAATAAAGTGGGCTTTGTTTACCTACTTCAAAAAAGGAGGAGGTTATCAATTCGACTTTATGTATGTATTTTTTTATATATGTTACCTCATATCTCAGTCATTTGTCGACTGATTTGAAAAAAAAATCGCCTACCTAGAGGTCATACCTTCTAGTAAGTCCCATTGTTGCCGAGTCGAGATCTGTAGGCCTAACATGCACGACTCGATCCCGTTAATGGCGTCAATAAAATATTTTAATTTGCTAAATAACATGTTTTCCCGAATTGTTTTCACTTGTAAGGCAATCCTAACTGAATTTAAAAAGAAATGAATACATTAAAGTTAGTAAAAACCTGTTTAAATATGCTTAAAATGACGTTTGAAATTTATCTATAGCAGCGATAAATGCGGATAAGCTGGGCTTATTTTTTAACCGACTTCAAAAAAGGAGAAAGTTATTCATTCGACTATATGTTATTTTTTTTGTATCCATGTTACCTCATATCTCAGTCATTTGTCGACAGATTAGAAAAAAAAATCGCCTTCCTAGAGGTCATACTTTCTAGTTGGTCCCAAGTCGAGATCTTATGATGGGATATTGGTGCAATCGAGGGACTTTAAAAAGACTCCTTTTAGTGTTGTCGTACTAGAACCCTAATGAAGACTTGTTGTTGCGTCTGATAGTTATTGTGTGCAGCTGAGGTCATGGTGGAACTCCTCAACGTTAGGAGTTCAGTGATTTTTATGACAAAACTTATGATGGATAACTTGTAGCTTATTAAATACCATAATCTAAAGATGCAGCTCCTCCTGTATGCACTCAAAGTTATCTTAAAGTCGGTGCCATCGCTTTGGCCATTTCAAGCATTATGTATCAGGGCACCGACTCCAAAAAGATATTGTTCGCTTAAAATGTATTCCTTTCTTTTAAAGGGTTAAGAGTTTATTTAAGACTTTTTAGTGCATTTTGGTTTTGAAGTTGGTTTTTCCTTTTTTTGATGTAACAAGTAGTCGTGGCAACGGCAGAAACTGTAACTACGGCGTGACTGAAGCCTTCGCGCTTTTCGCCGGAGGACAGTTACGTGCCACTCATGGCAATTTTGAACGCGCCGCCCACGCGACCTGATAACAGTTTACAGTAACGCCACCAACATTGTATAATATGCCACTCAAAAATAACATTGCTTTTGCTTGGAGAATTACAAATGAGGTTAGCAAATCTCTGCTTGGATCAATGGAGCGCTTACATTGTTTCTGCAGAGGCAGAAAGAATGTCTTCTGACACAAACAATGTATCTAATTTTGAAAGCAAACATAAACTCTATACTTTAAAGCTGTAAAATCATGCGATAAAGTCTCTGTTTGTCTACCTGTTGCCCAAATGCCTTTCCTAATAAACATATTTTGGATATTGTTTGGGACGGAAGGGTCAGCAAAATATTAGTGATGCAAACAACGCGAGTCAACAGAATGATTTTGTGCTAATTGCGAATTAAGTCAACTCCAAACTGTTGTTTTATCTTTGATGGTATAGCCAGTTAGTTATTGCTAAGGGTTAACATGTGGTTTGCACGACTAGCTTAATACAAGGGAAATGACAGACAATCATGTTAATTGCCGCATTGGAATGAAGTTTTGTAAATGACAACGGACACATTACTTTGATGAACTGCATCTTTGTGAAATTGGAATAATTAATTTATGTTAATATCATTATTTTTAATAAATTCACTATCACACCTTGAAGTCATGTCTGACCAGTAATAGCCTATTCACTCCTCTCTTGAAAATGTCCGAATCATAGTGTTTCGGGATCACTTCAGCCGGTAGCGCATTCCATTTCTTAGCCGTCCGCATCATAAATGTTAATCGGAACCGTTTGGTGCTCAATGATGATCTTAGATGAATTATTCGTCCAAGATGATGGTATGTCTTGTGTTCAGAAGGTGGAATGGGGCTGACGGAATTAAGTCGTGCAATTTCTTTGCACATTCCCCATTTACGTATTAAACTAATTTGGAAGTCTGATAAATAATCCTAATGTATCCAATTTTTTTATATTATTAGGAGGCTTAAAACTAGGTTGGATGGTTCCTCCTTTTATGTGACGTGGTCATAGCACATAATAATAATAACCAATGAAAGTAGAAAGTGAAGCATATGCTTTGCATTATGTGTCTATGATTTGCTCTAAATAATAAATATTTTATTTCTCAGACAAAAAAACCTGTTCACTATTTATTTTTTTCGTATAAGACTATTGTAACTTTATCTAACTTTGGACTTACAAGTCCTAAGCTGTGATACAAGAAATATGTAGAAAGTAAACAGAAACAGCGGCAGGTACCATAAAACTTGCATTTATAAGATCCTAGGGGGCCTAGGCGTAACGTTGTTAAGCCTGTTCCCTCTGATCTGGCTTTTTTTTGTCGCGATTGTCTCTTAAGACGCTGGGTATACTTACTTACTACGTAAACTAATGAAAATAACAAGCGAAGCCTTATAAGACAACTATAATTAAAATGAAAACAGTTTATTTATTGCAACAAAACACCCAAAAATAGCAATCATAGTTGCTTGTCAAACAACACATGTACAACAAGCATCTATGTTTATTATGTTAAATTGGCAATTAAAATGTTCATATCGTATCATATATATTTTTTATTACCACCGTGGTGTTTGATTTTCGTAACACAAGTGCATTAGCTACGTACTTTGGGATCAGAGCAATGTATGTGATTGGTGTCTAATATTTATTTATTTATAATTATAATATACTTTTGTTTTTAAAGTATTTTGTCACTATACAAACTTAATAACATAGGTTGCACTTGCAAAAAACAACCGTGTCAGACGAGGAATGGAACCCTGTGTCTTACGCTATTCAGGCGTATGCCTATACCAGGTTATGTTATTTTTATTTATTTATTGTATTGGGAGGTGCGTTTGAAAAAATATATCACTACATACGTTATTTTTTACATTATTTGTGATGCGGACGCCCAAACAATACTCAACAAATAAGTCATCCGTGGAGTGGCATAAAACCGCCACATAAAGTACCCACATAATTCTAACACTGTCCGTTTGTTTTCCGATACACCCTGTATTCATTAACCGCGCCATCTTAACTTATCGTGCGGTTTGATTGTACAAACTTTGGGCACGGCTTCCGGACGAGTTTCCCTCGTTATTTCACGAACAACATCGCTTACCCACTTTGTTACAATACTGATATTTTTACACGGTAAATAATATACTGAGACATTCCTATTGTGATTAATCGTTTTCATGAAAACATATCTAGCAGTTCTTTTTGTACATATCATTCTTATAGGTGCTTACATTCAATAGGTATAAAAGATTTTTACATCATCTCTTATTAAGACATAGAAACATGAACGTCATATTTTATTGTTGAAAATCGGAACTTCATTCAGATGTATTTTTTTCTAACAAAGTTGGTAATATTTTGTTCAGAGCAGTCAATTTTCAAAGACCACTAAATTATTGCCTCCATCTCTCTAATGGAAATGCTTTATTCTTCTTTTTCTCAAATTCTAATCTAAATGAATATACTAAAAATTAAAAATCTTAACACGTAATTTTCTCAAAAACTAACGTTTCGGAATAAAAAAATAATATTTTGCTGAGTATGCCCTTTGAACATTACAACTAAAATGAGGGTGACCTTATACGCTGAAAACGATACTTTTTTGCCTTTTTAGGCATTTTGATATTCTTCCGTAACGCGTAGCCTCTCGTAGCAGCTACGAGCCACGGCACGCGCGCTACGGCGCAGTCCGTATACTCGCGCTACGACGTAGTGATTGATGCGCGGCGCGTGGGTCCGGCCTTCAATTTACTACGACATTTTATCTTAAAAGGGTTTAGTAGCTTTTATTGAAAAGCTCATGTGGATTCCGCCTTGATTTTTTCGCTGTACAATGTAATTTTTTGGCTAATGTTAAATATAATTTAAATAAGTTGATTATATCATCTTTTGTACATGTGGCTGTTCAGTAGAGCTTTAACATATACATTCATAAATATGGACATATCTTTTGTACCAAGTTTCGTGGCCAACCTTTTTGATGTTAAATACAGGCCTGTAATAGGAGCATTTTTTTGAACATTTTAAATAAAGGCCTTTAAATAATCATTATTAAATTCTAAATGATTTTAATTTATTATAATGAATAATAAATGTATTGTAATTTTCATGTATTGTAATGTATTGCAAATAAATGCGTGCAGTCACAGAACTTGAGATTGTCGTTTACTGCAACGAGCTAGCGATTTTGAAATACATGATTTAAGGAATTTTAGAGCACTATGACTAGATCAAGGTTACTCTTTAGAATGTAGAACTACGTATACTCTGAAGAATCATTGATTGAATTTTAAGTTCTTATTACAGGCCACACACCGTATAAAAAGAAACAAGTAGGTACCTAACAAAACACTGCACTACGTCTTTAGATGTGAAATATTATTTATACGGAAATAAATAAACCTTTCATGCCTCACCGACATTTGGTTGAGGTGTTGAAAGGTTACGACGGCAGCCTGATATTAAGATATCCGAAATATAAAGTAAAATGGCTTAATCTACCTTTTATTGCTTTTTGTAGCGAAGTGGCAACGGCGGTTCGATACGGCAGCAGTAAAATTATTTACAATGCTCCGTGACTGGAATTGAAAACGTTTATGTTCTTAGAGGTCGATGAAGGGTTCAGAAACTTAAGTACATTGTATATTTCTCACAACCAACACCCACGCCGAATAAATATATTCACCTATTTAAGGGCATTGGTAAATGAAATGATTTTTTTATTGGCACTGGTTTAAAGTTCGAGCTCGATGTCATTTCAAAAGACATATTCATAGACACTCTACACGCATACGTTTGTTTTTTTTAAGTTTTAGTTTCATGTATCCCCATGTAGCCCTTAAATATCATAATTTACATTTTTTGTATGAGAATCGTAAAGCGGTTAACAGGATGCGTTTTACACGCAGCTTCAGCTGTGTGACACTAATACATTTAGAATAAAGTAGCTGTGACATACGTACAGACAGACAGACTTGACGAAACTATAAGGGTCCCGTTTTTTGCCATTCGGCTACGTACCCTAAAAAAATGTTAACCACTCATGAATACAGCACACATATTTCAAAAAGTCTAGATTTTATATGTCCAGTAATATGTGCAAAGTGGCCGTCAAAATAAAATTGCGGGTCCAGTGGAGGCGGTCACTCATCGCCGACCCTCGTCATCCTTCAGCCGTGGTGAGGCATATGGGATATCCTATGTCGCGGTGCAACTTCAAAATCGATTGAAGTGATATGTCTGACGAAAAACGAATAAGTATTTGGTGTTTACGCTTAATACAGCTCAGCTGCATGGAGGTAAAAATAACATCAAATATGTTCCTAATCAACACACGGGATTTAATACAACGATACACTTATTTATAAGGTAGACATCGTATTTACCTTCCCGACGTTTCTTACTTGGTTACAAGAGTGATGGCGGGGTGAACCCGGGACCATGACTCGTGTGACCAAGATTTTATATAACCGTTGATTAGTAAAGTACAAAATGCAACAAAGTTTTAAATCATATTATAAAATCAACTATTAATAAAAACCTTTATTTGGGAAGTTTTATAGCGGATTGATAGGTATTATACGCCGTATATGTAGGTCAAAATTATTTTTTGTAAAAGACGGTTTAAGTAAGGTGAAAAATGATAGATATCTAAGTTTCTTAATGACATTGAATGCAACTAATCGGCTTTTAGTTGCATTCGCATTCACGTCGCGGCCGAAAAGAGGTTATCTTATTTCGCTTGAAGTTTTCAACCGTTTATACTTAGCTATTAATCGAAATAGAAGTTTCACTAAATTGCTTCTGAAAATTTCAACCATGGAACGTGCTTAAGTAAATTGCAACAAGAATTTTATCTAGGTGCTATTAAATATTTTAAGTTTAAATATTTTTTGGGTTTATTTTCTTTTTCACAATTATATGCAAAATTTGGACCTTATCAAGATTAATTCCAGAATACTTATTGTTATTATTAGTTAAAAGACAGCGTGTTGTTTGCGTTAATTAGCAAGTACTTTATTTGAGTTGAAACGCAGCACCCGCAGACGTGACGATAGAAGATTGCTAACAAAGATGTACTTATGTCTTGATCACACGTGCCGAGTAAATTGGCAAGAGAGCGCTCTCGCCCGAGTGCGAGCGCTCGGTATGTGCCCTCTGACGAGTGCGCGGCCGAGCAAAATGGCAAGACAGTCACTCGGACCGCGTTTTGTTTACTAGGCCAAGTGCCCACCCTCGCGCTTGACAGAATGGGTAGGACAAATTAAAGAGATGTTTTCACATCGAGTCTTTTCAACTGATCTTACACTACTATAGTACTGTACAGGACGGCGTCTAAATGTTAAATAGTATACATTTGTTGTTAGATCTTTAATTTGTAAAATCGTTTATTTGTTAGTTTTGTTTAAAACTTATTGTAAATATTTGTATGTTAATAAATAAAGTAACAGCCGGGGGTATAGGAAACACCTTTAGTAGGCACACACCCTCGTAGAGGCTAGCGAGGACTAGAAGAATCATAGGGAAATAGGACGCGGCTCTCTTTACGGTATTGCTATTTTTAATCAAAATATAAGCCCGCTCTATTTCCTTCTCTTTCTAATCATGAGATGGCACGCGGCTTTCCTTACGGTAACGCCTTTTGACCGCGAATATCACGCGCGGCCATCTCCCCTCTCTTTCTGATCATGAGATGGCACGCGGCTTTCCTTACGGTAATGCTTTTTGACCGCGAATATCACGCGCATGCTATTTCACCTCTCGCTCCCACTGACTTCCTGCTCGCACATTTGGACACAAAATTGTATAAAAGACGGGCAGAAACACGTAGAAAATGAGTTCGACGAGTCCCACGAGCCCCACCAGCCGCAGCTAGAAGAACCATCTCTCCTAAGGAACAGGAAGAGCCCTAGAACACAGAAGAAAGAACATTCTAGGAAGAACACATTGGAGTTCGATCCAGCAGCGGCTAGAAGAAACATCTCTCCTGAGCAACATAGGAAGAGCACACAAGAAAGAACATTCAAGAAAGAACATTCAAGAAAGAACGTTCAAGAAAGAACACTGAAGAAAGAACATTGAAGAAAACACTTGGAACAATTAATGGCCACCTCACCGCACACAATACAGTCCACATTAGAACATTGGGTTGGCTGTTACTCTGAAACCTGACATAGGAGTTTCTCATTTACGCGTCCAACATCAAGACACAAACGGGCGACCGACCGTCTGACTTCGCACCAAATCCAGCTCCGTGCCGTGTTATCCGGCACATTGCTGGTCCTTCGAGCCGGATCTACGTGTGAAGACTGAAGATTGTCAAGATGCCCGCCACTCGTTCTCGTACGCAAGAGAGAACGCCTACGTCCGAAACAGAAACACCGTCGGGGACCGAGTATACTGGTACCACTATGCCAGATACGTCGGCCACGAGTCAAGTGTCCCGTCCGCTGGCTACTGAGCCAGAACACCTCGAAGAAACAAGAAAACAGCAAACATCGCCGCCGCCGGCTGCACCCACTCAGATGCAACCGCCTGCTGCACGTGCGCAGACGCCTTCAGCGAGATCAAGAAAAAACAAGAAACTACTGAAGGCCCAAGAAGAGCTCCTTCGCATCCAACTGAAGCTCGCCGCCAACAAAGTAGCGGCCATCGAGGCAGAAACGGACACCGATGAAGATGAACTTGACACCGTGATTGAAGACTCCGGCAACAACAACAACGAGCGCACCGGCACCTGGGTCGACGATAGCCGCATACAAATGCTGGCTATCACCGGGCAACCGCACATCCCAGAGCCACTGCCGCTACCGCCGATACCGACGCAGGCACCTGCCCCGCAGGTCGCGACGTGTCTCACGGCGGGAGAAAAGGAGACAGCACATATCGGCATCTCACCGGCGGGAGTGAACGAGTCGGCATACGCCGGCGCCCCACCGGCGGGAGGAAACGAAACAACGAGAAGTGACATCGCCCAACTTGCCGCTGCCATTACTATGGCTGCGAGGGCGAGTCAACCGAAGATGAACATTGAACTGCCGATATTCGCTGGATCCCATCATGAATGGCTGATCTTCAAAGCTGCATATGAAGAATCGAAGAGCGGGTTGACATCATTGGAGAACCTCGCCCGCCTGCGCCGAAGCCTCAAAGGACGGGCGAGGGAAGCAGTAGAGAGCTTCTTACTGTACAATGGCAACCCAGAAGACGTCGTGAAAACCTTAGAAGCAAGGTTTGGTCGTCCAGATGCCATCGCTATGTCCGAACTGGAGCGACTGCGAGCACTAACGAAGCCTCAAGACACGGCACGGGACTTGTGCATTTTTGCCAGCCGGGTCTCGAACATCTTCGCAGCGCTGGGTGCCATCAAGATGAGGCACTACCTGTACAACCCAGAGATCACGAAGAACACAATAGAGAAGCTGACCTCTACCATGCGATATCGGTGGTACGACTACGCGGCTGAACAAGATAAAGAAGAACCGGACCTCGTCAAGCTGTCGCGCTTTCTGAACCGGGAGGCCGAACGATGCGGCCCCTATGCACAGCCTGAACAACCGGACAACGCCGCGTCAGCAAAGAAGCCACAACGGGCTTTCAACACGAACACAACAGAACCCGAACAGAAGATACACAGCTGCCTATGTTGTGAGAAGACAGGGCACGCCATCGGGAACTGTGAAGAATACAAGAAGCTGAGCGTCAATGATAGATGGGACCTCGCCAAAGAGAAGAGACTATGCTTTCGCTGCCTGCGGTATAGAACGAGAAAACATAACTGCCGCAACACGAAGTGCAATATAGACAGGTGCCCCCATCCACATCATCAGCTGCTACACCACGCCAAGAGTGGTGAAGAGAAGAAAGAAGAAAAGAAGAATGAAGTAGTGAGTTCCACTTGGACGCCGAGGAAGCCTCAAGCCTATTTGAAGATATTACCTGTGACCGTCGTCGGGCCAAAGAGAAAGATCGACACGTATGCACTTCTCGACGACGGCTCTACCGTCACGCTTATCGACGAGGACTTGGCGCAGCGAGCTGGACTACGAGGGCCAGTAGAACCACTACGCATTGAAGCAATCGGTGAACGGCAAGTTGAAACGGGGTCCTCGAGGCGGCTCAAGCTGACGATCCAGGGAGCCCAGAGAAAGCGCCACACCATCCAAGCCAGAAGCATCAACCGGCTGCGACTATCCCCGCAGACCATCAACGAACGCGATCTGGCTGGCTGCCGTCACCTTGAAGACCTGAAGAACCTCACCTACGAGCAAGCCAAGCCGAAGATACTCATCGGGCAAGACAACTGGCAACTTCTTCTGGCAGAGTCTACCCGCGTCGGCAATAGACAGCAGCCAGTTGCATCGCTAACGAAACTAGGGTGGGTCCTACATGGGGCGCAGGCACGAACGCTGGGACAGAGAGTCCACTTCGTGAACCACGTGACAAAGGAATCAGAAGAGCTAGAGAGAATCGACGAACAACTGAAGAACTTCTTCTCTCTAGAGTCCTTTGGAGTCGCGCCTAAGAAACCACAGAACGATCCTGAAGTCCAGGCCTTGAAGATACTGGATGCGGAGACCATACGTCTCGAGGACGGCCGCTTCCAGACCGGGCTGCTATGGAAGTCAGCGGATATCAAGCTGCCTGACAATTGGAACTATGCGCTAAGAAGACTTTGTGCCACCGAGAAGAAAATTGAGAAGAACCCTACATTGAAGGCCAAGGTCCACGAACAAATGGAAGCGCTCATCAAAAAGGGCTACGCTGAAGTCGCACCCGCACAGAAGAATGAAAACAGAACATGGTACTTGCCTTGTTTCCCGGTGATCAATCCTATGAAGCCGGACAAGGTCAGGATGGTGCACGACGCAGCAGCCACCACGAAGGGTGTATCACTGAACGATACCCTACTCACCGGTCCAGATCTGCTCCAATCACTCCCTGGAGTGCTACTGAGGATGAGGCAACACCGAGTCGCAGTATCAGCGGACATCACCGAAATGTTCCTGCAAGTGAGAATCCGACCGGAAGATAGAGACGCGCTCCGCTACTTGTGGAGAACAGATCGTGACGCTCCACCCACTGAATACCGAATGACGTCACTGATCTTCGGAGCCACGTCGTCTCCTGCCACAGCGATCTATGTGAAAGACCGTAACGCGAAAGAAGCCGCTAAGACCTATCCCGAAGCTGCTGATGCCATCGAACGCAACCACTACATGGACGACTACATCCAGAGCTTCGAGACAGAAGAGCAGGCAGTCAAGATCGCAAGAAAAGTTAGAGACATCCATCAGCGAGCACACTTTGAACTAAGGAAGTGGACATCGAACTCTGATGCGGTACTACAGCAACTGGACCCGGGAAAGAAGCAAGAAAACATGAACATGGCGGAAGATAGTAAAACCGAACGAGTTTTGGGTCTCACCTGGAAAACGTCGAGCGACCACTTGGGCTTCAACTTGAATCTGTCACGTCTGCCTGAGGACATCCTACAGAAGAGGCCGACGAAGAGAGAAGCCCTGAAGATCGTCATGTCCCTATTTGATCCTCTGGGGCTAGCCTCACCTGTCACCATCAGGGCGAAGCAGATCCTCCAGGAGATATGGCGAAAAAGCACGGCATGGGATGAACAGCTCGAGGAAGACTTGACCCTGGAGTGGGATCAGTGGACAACACACCTCCAGAGGCTAAACCAGGTCTGCATACCCCGGTGCTACCCGAACTACAGCCATAGCAAGAACATCGAACTCCACGTGTTCGTCGACGCCAGCGAGGCTGCCTACGCGGCTGCAGTCTACTGGCGCATTGAAGATGAAGACGGGAACATCCACACACCGCTCGTCTTGGCTAAGGCGAGAGTGGCTCCTCTGAAGGTCACATCGATCCCGAGGCTGGAGCTACAAGCAGCGGTGATGGGCAGCAAGATGGCGCAGACCGTCATCGAGGAACACGATCGGAAGCCTGTGTCCCGAACGTTTTGGACCGACAGCAAGACGGTCCTGACCTGGCTGAGAACTGGAGCCCGGTCGTTTAAGCCCTTCGTCGCCCACCGAATCGCCGAACTGGAAGAAAACACCAAGACAGAGGAATGGCGTCGGGTTCCCACGAAACTCAATGTAGCTGACGACGCCACACGCGACGTGCCTAAAGACTTTGACGAGACCCACAGGTGGTTCACCGGCCCTAGCTTCCTGCGGGAAGACCGGACGACATGGCCAGAAGAAAAGAAGACCGTTCCAGAGACTACAGGGGAGGAGCGAACGCTGAACCTCAGAGAGAGAACCTCGGCCGCATCACAGGTCGTGCCGGACGTAACCAAGTTCTCAAGATGGGAACGCTTGGTCCGCACGACAGCCAGGGTCCTGCAGTTCGTCACCCTGCTAAAGACGAAGAAACACAGAACATTCTTATCAAGAACCAAACCGAATAAGAAGAAAGATCCATCCTGGGGTACTCAGCACGTCGACAGAAGAACGAAGAAATTGGTTGAGAAGGTTCATGATGAAGACAAGTATTTGAAGATCCCCGCCCAGCTCATCATTGAAGCCGAGAAGATTCTCATTAAGGCGAGCCAAGAAGAAGCCTTCGACGAAGACAAAGAAAACTTGAGAAGAGGTCATCAGGTCAGCCGCCAAAGCCGACTGAACAAATTGGCGATTGAACTGAACGACGGCCTGATCACCCTTAAGTCCCGAATCGATGCCGCAGAAGGAATACCCGAAGTAGATCGAAGACCGCCGATCCTAGATGGACGTCACCACACTACGCGTCTCTACATCGCGCACGTCCATATCACCGGTCATCACCAGGGTGTGGAAGCCACCGTTAACCAGTGTCGCCAGAGATTCCACATCCTGCAACTTCGGCCAACTGCGAAGAAGATAATCAAGGAGTGCCTTCACTGTCGCATACGAAGAGCAGCGCCGTCAGCACCGCCTACAGGGAACCATCCACCCTGCAGGCTTGCCCATCATCAGCGACCCTTCTCCTACACAGGGGTCGATTACTTTGGGCCGCTACAAGTCACCGTTGGACGAGCCACGCACAAACGCTACGTGGCCCTCTTCACGTGCCTCACGACAAGGGCGGTTCATCTAGAACTCGCCGCTACGCTGACCACCGACTCTGCAGTAATGGCACTGAGGCGATTCATCGCGAGGAGAGGCTGTCCAAAGGAGATCTGCTCGGACAACGGTACCAACCTACACGGTGCCGAGAAGGAACTGCGCCGAGCCATCGACAGCGCAACTGAGATTGAAGCCAGCAAACGCCGCATCACCTGGCGCTTCATACCGCCGGGCGCGCCATTCATGGGCGGCGCTTGGGAGAGGCTAGTGAAGACAGTTAAGACAGCGCTATCGGCAGTGATGAACGGGCGCACCACCAGCGACGAAGTCCTGGCCACGGTCCTCGCAGAAGTGGAATTCACCGTCAACAGTCGACCGCTTACCCACGTTGCGGTCGACCCAGATGAACCAGAAACATTGACGCCGAATCACTTTCTGCTGCTGGAGCCTGCACATGAACCGGCCATGGGACAATTTGAAGATAGAGATCTGCTGGGCAAGACCCATTGGAGGGCGTCCCAGAGAATAGCGGACAATTTCTGGAGCCGTTGGATACGAGAGTACCTTCCCGAACTTCAAAGCCGGCGGGAGCCGCGCGGCCGCGGCCCTGAACTGAAGACCGGCGACGTCGTACTGATCGTGGACAACACTATGCCGCGAAACACCTGGCCACTGGGACGCGTTACCGCAGTGTACCCGGGACCCGACGGCGTCGTGCGAGCTGAGGATGTGTTGACTCGAGGAGGTATCCTGCGACGCCCCACCAAGAAGCTGGTCAATCTACATATTGAAGAAAAGGACGCCGCCCCTTCCACGAAATGAGTGAGTCTCCGACGGCGCTACGACACACGGCGGGAGAATGTACAGGACGGCGTCTAAATGTTAAATAGTATACATTTGTTGTTAGATCTTTAATTTGTAAAATCGTTTATTTGTTAGTTTTGTTTAAAACTTATTGTAAATATTTGTATGTTAATAAATAAAGTAACAGCCGGGGGTATAGGAAACACATTTAGTAGGCACACACCCTCGTAGAGGCTAGCGAGGACTAGAAGAATCATAGGGAAATAGGACGCGGCTCTCTTTACGGTATTGCTATTTTTAATCAAAATATAAGCCCGCTCTATTTCCTTCTCTTTCTAATCATGAGATGGCACGCGGCTTTCCTTACGGTAACGCCTTTTGACCGCGAATATCACGCGCGGCCATGTCCCCTCTCTTTCTGATCATGAGATGGCACGCGGCTTTCCTTACGGTAATGCTTTTTGACCGCGAATATCACGCGCATGCTATTTCACCTCTCGCTCCCACTGACTTCCTGCTCGCACATTTGGACACGTTCGGACAGTTCGTTCGGATTCGCCGCCGCGTTCGGTCGTATGCGCATGCTCCGCCAGTAGCGTCGAGCTTACCGCACGTATCGCGCGCCGGCGCGCTCCGCCGCGCTCCCGTTTTCGCCGCGCGTGTACCCTGCCTCCGCAGAAAGGGCACACTATACCGCCGGCCGGAAATTATTAGTCTACCCGCACTTATTATTATAAATAAGTTGAGGGTAGAACTGTTTTATATGTACCTCTCTGTGTCTACTTCCGTGTGTGACAGTTGTTGTGTGTCCCTTTTCTTCGTTTGTACGTGCACCCTCTTCTTTTTGTGTTTTGTTTTGTTTTGTGCGCCGCGAAATGACCGGGCGCGCCCCGCCGGTCCCCGCGCCGAGGAGGTTCTCCCCTCGATCGCCATCGCTGCACACCCCCACGTCGTACAGCCTGACACCCGAAAACCTGGCTGCTTGGAACGCTGCACCGAGCGACTCCGGAGAAGGGGCTGAACGGGTTCATGACGAACCCGAGTTCTCCCCGGTCTACCGGCCGATGGATCGGGCGGCGCTCTTTAGCAGCCCAGGTTCCACCTCATCGACGGAAGGCGTAGCCAAGCGCCCGCGCTGCGACTCCCCTGGCATGGAGCCAAGGGTCGAGACGCCACAGACGCCGGCCTCGCCTGCACCACTACCGGCCATGACACCACCACCAGCCATCCCGAACAGCAGCAACATGGACGTTGCACTAAGGTATGGCCTCCACCCACATTCCTCTACCCCTACACCGACGCCCAGGACCAAGACGCCCCCATTAACGACGGACAGACCGACGTACGCAGCCAAGGCTGCGTCGCCTTCCCAGCCGAGGGGACTAACCTCGCCCCCTCCAACCACATGCCCATCTCCGCCAGCCCAGTCTGCGCCACAGGCGGTCCGACAGCAACAGCGCAGCTACCCGCCTATTGTAGTCGAGTGCCTGCCGGACTGGGTAGCCCACTTTGGACGACTGCACAACCTCCTAGGCCACGCGCCAAATGCACGTCCGTACAAAGCCGGAGTGAGGTTTTTACCCCACTCCGAAACCGAGTTCCGCATCGTCCAGCGCTACTTGGTGGACCTCACGAGGGAGGATAGTAGTGTGCAGTGGCACTGCTATAGCCCTACCCACGAGAGGCCAACCAAAGTGGCAGTACTGGGCCTCCCGTCCATCACTCCCGTTGCCGACATAAAAACCGCCCTAGAAGAACTAGGGTTCAAGGTCGAACATGTCCGGCACATTCCACCTAGACGCGACAGGGCCGGCTGTGTCCACCACGTGGTGCTCTCGCGCCTGACAGAGGAGAAGCAGTCAAGGCTTTACGCCATTGACGAGCTCCTCTATATGCCGGGCGTGAAGGTGGTCGCGTGGAGGGGACGCCAGGGCCCCAGCCAGTGCCACAGATGCCAGGCATTTGGGCACTCGTCGGCTAACTGCCACCGAGTGCCGAAATGCGTTCGGTGTTCAGGCGAGCACGTGGTCGCGGACTGCCCTCGACCCCGGGAAGCAACCCCGACTTGCGCCAACTGTGGCGGTGCACACGCGGCGAGCGATCGACGTTGTGTGCACTTCCGCAAGGAGGCTCGCAGGAGGGGGATTGCTATCCCGCCTCCCGTCCCTAAACCCACCACCGTCCGCCCTCCACCTCAGGCCCCAGTGCCCCCGACGGTAAAGATGCCCGAGCCAACGCCCGGTCAGACCCTGGCCCCACCCGCCAATAATCCGTTGGACAAGGGGGCCCGCAGAGGAGGCCGCCGCCGTCGCGGACGCAAGGGGAAAGGCCGCAAGGCAGCCCCCGCGCCGCCCACCTCGGAGCCCCCGCGCCCACTAACCAACCAAACCCCCCCAGAGCGCTCAACTACACAACATGTAGTCGTACAAGCCCCACCACCAACCACAAGTCAGGACTCACTCATGGGTCCCATTAAGCGTGCCAGCACTGCACCGGCCGCGGCGACCCAAACCACCGGACACACACGTTCCATCGACATCCCAAACACGGAACGTGCACATTCTCGCAGCCGCCACGAACCAGATGACACAACACTCTCGCAGGTGATGTGTGATCTGGAGGATATGTTCACCAGGATTTTGTACGAAATCCTGGATACGATCGCACGTGGTGACGACCCCACAATCACAATTTACGCAGCACTCGGCCGGCTAGCGGTCGCGCGAGCGGCCAGGTCAAATTCAAGGCGCTAAATATCATATACTGGAACCCGGGTGGGATTTCGACCCGGGTAAACGAACTCCGCCTCCTCGCCCAGTCGTATAAGCCCCAAATTATATTGCTGGGTGAAACCCTCCTGTCTCCCAGACAAACACTTAAAGTTCCCAACTACCACGTGTACAGGCGGGACGAGCTGCCGGGGACCGGTCGCTCCTGCCGGGGTGTTGCCGTCCTTGTCAGACGTGACGTCGTACACGATGTACTTGCGGAACCGATGTTTGCCAGCATCCGTTCTATAGGAGTCCGCATAAACGCGGGTGCTCATGAGCTCCACGTCTATGCGGCTTACCGACCACCATCCTGTGCCTTCCGGGAGGGTGACCTCGACAACATATTCGGCGGTAACACGTCGACACTGCTGGTCGGAGATTTGAATGCGAAACACCCCTCTTGGGGCTCGCATTCAATATCGAAGGCCGGGAGAGCGCTGTACGAGGCTACCCTCGCGAGAGACATAGAGGTTCTAGGACCCGACTCTCCCACCCACTTCCCTACCAATCCGGCCCACAGGCCTGACGTGCTGGACATCGTACTCACGCACAATGTGCGGCACCCTACCACGGTAGAGGTGTTGTACGATACGAACACCCAGCACGCGCCGATTTGGGTCGCGATTGATATGGAAGCTATCACCGCCCCTTCCCGCCCTCAGCGCCCCAGGATAAACTGGGATACCTACTCACAGGCGCTCTGTGACGTGACTCTGAGCGGCCCCCTCGACTCCCCGGAGTCGGTGGAGGCAGCTACGAAGTACCTAACCGAGCGCTTATCCCAGGCCCGTGCTCGGGCCGAGACCCCACCCGCTACAAACACCAACGGCCACAACACTTCACCTAATACTGCACACAAACGGGACGATTTGCCAGTAAAACTGCGAGATTTACTGACCAAAAAGCGGAGACTACGCAGACTGTGGCAGGAAACCCGCTGCCCCGCGGTCAAGCGCGAGCTAAATCAGCTGTCTGCGAAGCTGTCTGATGATATGCGGACATGGCGCGGGGAACAGTGGGAGGCCCGGATAGACCAGGCCTCCGACTACCCCGTCAGCCTGTCAGCTCTCAACAGACAGCTTTCAAAGTCGCCCGCCCCCGTCTGCCCCCTGATCAACGCTGCCGGCAGTCTCTGCTATGCAGCGAGTGACAGGGCGGAAATTCTTGCCGACCACCTCTCGGTCCAGTTTACCCCCCACCCCATACCACCCTCCACCCCCGCTCACATACTAGAGCACCATTCACAGGTCGAAGATCACGTTGCCGGATACCTGTCACAACCAGTGCCTGTGCTCGGAGGAGACGAGTTCGTTTCCCCGTCCGAGTTGCGCAAGGCCATACTTCGCTTACCCAAGCGGAAGGCCCCTGGTGACGACAAAATAACGACAATGATGATCAAGCACATGCCCAGAAAGTGTATGGTAGCGTTGGCCAGACTGTTTAACAGTATCCTACGCACCAGACACTTTCCGGAGTCATGGAAAACCGGTAGGGTCATTGTCATTCCCAAGCCTGGGAAGGACCGTAGAGCCGCCTGTAGCTATCGGCCAATCACTCTACTTTCTCACCTAGCAAAGTTGTTCGAGCGTATGTTCCTACGGAGACTAAGACCATTCGTTCACCTTCGGGACGAACAGTTCGGTTTCCGTAGTGACCACTCTACCACGCTCCAACTTACTAGAGTTCTCCACCACCTGGCTGATGCAAGGAACCGGGAGCTAGTCTCTGGCGGAGTCTTTCTCGACATAGAGAAGGCCTTTGACAGAGTATGGCACCCGGGATTATTGTACAAGCTCATCCAACTAGAGCCCCCACCACCCCCCGCTCTCATCCATCTCATCCACTCCTTTCTACAAAACCGTAGGTTTTATGTTACGGTAGAGAATGCGGATTCCCCCATCTATTCCATCCAGGCCGGCGTGCCGCAAGGCAGCTGTGTTAGCCCAATCCTGTACGCGGCCTACACTAATGACATTCCAACATTGGAGGGTCACTTGAGGGAGGGAGAGCGAGATGTAATGCTCGCCCTTTTCGCTGATGACAGCGCCTTCTTCGCGACCTCTCGAAAGTTGGAAGTAACACTCAACCGACTACAGAGGGTTTTAGACCTGCTCCCGGAATGGCTAGATAAGTGGCGCATTGCGGTCAATGTGGGTAAGACCGTAGCACTACTTATCGGCCGCAGGGTAGCGGTGCCGCCACTCAGACTCCGCGGGCAGGAGATTGAGTGGAAAACCCATATCACCTACTTAGGGTGTCGTATTGATCGGTCGCTGCGTATGGTGCCCCAGGCCAACCACGCCATTAATATGGCGAAGGCGGCACGCGCGGTGTTGCGACCGGTCCTTACGTCACGACTCCCACTTCGCACAAAACTTGCTGTATACAAGACATACATCCGCAGTAGGCTAACATATGCCATGCCGGCCTGGTATGGCTTATGTTCACAACACACACGCCGACGCATACAAGTCCAGCAGCACATTTCCCTTCGCGTCCTCACAGGGGCGGGTCGCTACGTCAGGAATGACGTCATCGCCCGGGACGTGAAGCTGCAATCGATAGAGGACTTTGTGGTTCATACCGCGCGTCGCATGTACGACAAAGCGGATCATGGCCCACAAAGTCACCTATGGAATATCGCGCCACTCCACGCCCGGCCGCCGGACAGATCCGGTCGCGCCCTGCCCCGGGAGTTACTACTCCCACAGCACGCGGAGGATGTTGCCTCACAACACACCTCACGACATGCCACAGACACTGACACAACACGCTCACAGCCCAGTTCTTGTCCCGAACCTCGTCCCGGACCCCTCCCAAGGGTCAGGTTAGTCCCTGGCGACCCCAGGACCTGTCTGCTGCGCTCGGATCTCGATCCGGCGCGTAGATAGGCCCTGGGTTTACGCTACCATAGACAGACAGACGCCGACAGGGACAGACAGGAATTGAACAAATATTGACACCTCTGACATGATACGTCCTCCCCCCTCCCTTGCTTCCGCATATAAGCCGTAGCCCGCTCGCTGGCGCTCACTGGGCCTCCTCCCACGAGGTCTCACCCGGTGGGCTGACCGCGCCGAGGGCAGCGCCTTGCACCAAGGGAGGGTATCCTGAACAAGGAGGCCATATACCTTCTGCTGGTGAGCAGAAGAGCTCCGCCCGGGTAAGGGGCAATAGCCCGAAGCCCGAACCGCCCCACTCAGGTGGGTCGAAGACCAGATAGCTAGATTTCACCTCTCGCTCCCACTGACTTCCTGCTCGCACATTTGGACACAAAATTGTATAAAAGACGGGCAGAAACACGTAGAAAATGAGTTCGACGAGTCCCACGAGCCCCACCAGCCGCAGCTAGAAGAACCATCTCTCCTAAGGAACAGGAAGAGCCCTAGAACACAGAAGAAAGAACATTCTAGGAAGAACACATTGGAGTTCGATCCAGCAGCGGCTAGAAGAAACATCTCTCCTGAGCAACATAGGAAGAGCACACAAGAAAGAACATTCAAGAAAGAACATTCAAGAAAGAACGTTCAAGAAAGAACACTGAAGAAAGAACATTGAAGAAAACACTTGGAACAATTAATGGCCACCTCACCGCACACAATACAGTCCACATTAGAACATTGGGTTGGCTGTTACTCTGAAACCTGACATAGGAGTTTCTCATTTACGCGTCCAACATCAAGACACAAACGGGCGACCGACCGTCTGACTTCGCACCAAATCCAGCTCCGTGCCGTGTTATCCGGCACAAGTACAGTCATTGCTAGTACTTATGCTACGATCTACAAGCTACGGTTTGTTAACATTATTCAGATAAGTACTATGCTACGAAGGGCGGCTGTCACGCTTCTTTTTGCATAACCCGCACTGCTCACTCATCATGAGGTGCCTTCGTCTTTAATATCATCTATAATTTTTTTTCTGGCTCGGCCTGGTGATGTCAGGAATCTTGCCATCGAGGATTAGCCTTGAAAACTTACATCAGGAACCTCTTTGCATATAGTTGACATCAGTTCACGTTTACCATTGTCACGGTTCAGTTCTTCGAAGTTTGAGGTAGCTGGTCCATGGAAGTTTAAACATTAAACGTTATAACCACATGTCAAAAGCCTGTAGTCTATTGCAGCTGTCTTCACTCATCCACTCGGAAGGTATAAACTGTTGCCAAGTGCCACTCGCTACTTGCTCACGTCAGTTGCTACCGTCTGCTTGCTTCTATACATTTTGATGCAAAACTGTTAACCAAACTTGGTCTTCGAAACTAAACTGAGTGTCCAAAAAGCAGCAAAATGAGTGGTAACATCTACTCGCCTACCCTACTGTCTCGGCCATGTTACAATTTGCTGTCTTGCCGCTCAACTCGGTGAGTGTGATCCAATGCATTAGTGACCTAACAGAAGATAGAAAGGATAGTTCACCACTGCTTTAAAACACCAATCGATCTCTGTGGGTCGTTTGCTGCATTCTAATTCAAAACAACCTTTGAATCGTTCCTGATTGATAACCGCCTCATTGTGGTGCTACGTTGCGCTAAAATATACCTACGAGTGCTTCTAATAGTTTTCGTAGTTTCGAAGTAAAGAATTTCCTTCTTGTGTTACGAATACGAGACAACGATTATGACGGTGGCGTCTTTATTAATACTTAAGTACATATAAAAATTTGTGTCATAAGCACGAACATTGTGCCTAAGTTACGGAAATTATTTTTTTAACTAAACCATTATTTTTTTAATAAAACCCATCTTATGCAACTTGAACGCGCTCAAAGAGCCGTTCTTAAAGTATGCTGCTTCAAGCCCCGTCTATACTCCACTAAAAACTTGATGACTTTTGTTAAGTGCCTAACGTCAGACAGCTATTTATATTGGCTTCTGTCCTTAAACAGTACGCACTTACTCAATACCTGGGTGAATCAAATCGACGGAACCCTCTTATTAAAACTGTACAAGTAAAACCCTGTTTCAGCCACCGTTTCTTTGTTTTTCTCGGACCCTTTCTATACAAAAAACTGAATAAGGTGTTATCCCTGTATCATCTCAATCGCTTTAATCTCAAATCTACTTTATCTAAATGGTCACTTTAGCAAAAGTATGGCAAGACCGAAAATCCTTTAATAGTAGCTTCGTAAATGACTTATAACACTATGTTTATTAATTAATTTAACACACGCACACACACACACACACACACACACACACACACACACACACACACACACACACACACACACACACACCACACATTATACCTACTTTATTTTTGAACTTTTATTAAATAATTACCGGTCGGGGATGGAGACCTGGTGACCTGTGACACAGGTTTTTTACCTACCACAGGCATGTCATAACTGTTCTGTGTTTTAGATTAGTTTGTGGTGACTAAATAAATAATTTATTTATTTAACTATATTGTGGACCAGGACAGGCGCTAATTAATACACCAAATGCGTCATCATTACGTTTAGAGCACGCGATTTGAACTTAATGTGGTATGAATGGCTTTATATTGTATTTCGCGATTATACAGGGTGCGGCCTGTAATAGGGGAAAAATATTATATATATAGGCTTTCTAACAAAATAAATCAAACCAGGAATATTTGCAAACAAATGTGTCCAGTCATAGAGCTTGATAAATAATAAATAAGTTTATCTTGAAAAACAATAAAGAACAATATTAGATAATAAGAACACTGATTCCCAATCTACGATTCCCTGTGTCGTAGGAACCAGTCTCTTTCGTCGAGATAGTAGTCGTTCATTTGTTTCTTATATGACTTAGTGGGCTTACTAAATAACTAATGTTTAAGAGAGTTAAAGTAGGCATCGTCATTTACTACAATGAGTTACCGATTTTAGTATGCATTGATTAGGGATTTTAATTTTGGACCACTATATCTCTGAGCTAAAGAAATTTAGCGCGCTATGACTAGGTCAAGGTAACTACACATACTCTGTAGAACCATTTATTACAATTTTATAACCGACTTCAAAAAAGGAGGAGGTTATCAATTCGACTGCATGTTTTTTTTTGTATGTTTGTTACCTCATATCTCAGTCGTCAGTCAACCGATTCGAAACTTTTTTAGTCTACTTAGAGGATGTACCTTCTAGTTGGTCCCATTGTTGCCGATTTGGGATCTGAAGATGGGATCTCGGTGTAATCGAGAGTAACCCCTGAAATTTTAAAGCCACGTATAGTGTTGTTTTACTAAAATCTTAATGTTGACGTATTGTTACGTCTGATAGTCTACAGAACATATGATAGGTAGTTTGTAGCTTCTTAAAGAACAGAGTCATAAGAAATAAAATTAACTTTAAAAAAGTAAAAACCGACTTCAAAACCAAAATGCACTAAAAAGTCTTAAATAAACTCTTGAACATTGAAAATAAAGGAATCCATTTTAGGGAAACAATTTCTTTTTGGAGTCGGTGCCATCACTTTGAAAATTCAGCCTCATCTGTCGTAGCACAGACTCCAAAAAGTAATTGTTTCCCTAAAATGGATTCCTTTATTTTCAATGTTCAAGAGTTTATTTAAGACTTTTTAGTGCATTTTGGTTTTGAAGTCGGTTTTTACTTTTTTAAAGTTAATGCTCAATTACAGGCCACACGCTGTAGGGTTACTAATTTCATTGTGAGAGACAATGATGGTATCCTGTTGTCTTTTTTAAATAACGAATTAAAGCGTATAACTGTGTTACCTTTTATGATTTAACCATGAATCTAGAGCGAATATGTTATTTTGTCGCACTGTACTTTACTGTACCATAAATAACATTCAGGTTTTTTAGCCCTTAATCCGGGGTATACACAAACGGACCAAACAAATGGTTGTTGTTGCTTCCTGACACCAATGACTAAATGATACCTATTTTATAATATAAATAAATATGAATAAATAGTAATAAAATAAATAGTAATAATCATGCAGATGGTGTTAATTATATTAGAACATAAATCGTAAAGCTTTACTATTTTCTAAAAACTGAAAACCCAAATAAAAATGCTGACGAAATGAGTATGTCTATCAAATTATTATTTGATCACTCAGAAGTTCGTATTTTTACCGGGGCGCCTTCCAACGAGAACATTTAGCTGAAATATTATTTTAATGGCTAATACATATTCCAATTTTCAGAGCTTTTAAGGCTCAATAAATCGTTGTATTGCTACGAGTTTCGATTCGAATAGTTTAAGATAACGAATTTGCAGGGTAATAACCTACCTTGAAAGTTTACGTTTTTATTTTTATAGCAGTTGGTAATGACATCATGGCAACTTTGCAATCACTGAGGTAATGGTTTAGAATGTTTTTTAATCACTCACAGTGTCATATTCATCTTCTTCTTCTTATTTCATCATTATGAATCACTGAAGTACTTTAACGCTTTTTTACTAGCGTTTGACATTGGTGATAAATATTTGCCCAGCCCGCTTTACAGTGTGTCTTAAGACCACTTACACACTGCGACTTTTATCATCCATGCTGTCGCATAAATCGCGACTTACGTAATGAACAGATTTACTTTAGCATCGATACAATCGCCAATATACAGTACATAATTTGTCAATATTCAGCTTCTGCATCGCTGCGGAAAGTCGCAGTATGCAAAGGGCCTTACTTGCTTTTTTCATGAATGCATTTACTTACTATAGATTCAAATGGCCACGATGTCACGAATTCTAATTGTATTACCATCGCTTGCAAGTTAAGTAATTAACATTATTCCTGGATAAATAGATTGAACAGATTTAAACTGAATTAATAGCTGACAAGATGGAATCTATTGTTTTGGCGAATATTTGGGGCTTGTGCTAGTTAGGAACGTTTCTCGCAACATGAAATATAGAGTGGTTTCATTAACTTCGCGTAGAAACAATTCAAATAGGAGATTGGATTTGAGGAGAAAGGGGGTGACTTTAGTTGTTTCCTGGAAATAACAAAATATCCGTAATTATGAAACAAAACCAATTATATATTTTCAATGACAACTAAAAAAATTGATTTTTATTTCAGCTAAAACAATAAATATGATACATATTTGACTTCAGTTTCAGTTTCATATGTAATGGTGGTGAAAAAATATAGTGAAAAGTAACATGTTTATAATTTACTTTTAGTTTATGGACTCCAACTCTGTTATTTGTTTACGATATCAGAGCCGTGATCATCATAATATATGCTACCACTGAAAACTTTTCCACGTATCCACCTTTTAGTTGGGAGATATGTCCCCACTATTGGTATCAGTTTTCTAGATTTAAAGTTTTCTGAGCTAAACTGCGGTAGACGGAAAGACGGATATGGCGAAACCATAAGGGTATTCCTTTTGGCACTACGAAACTCAAAAAAAGAAACTAAATCAACATTGGTTCAAACGTTTAAGGTTACCAAACAATAGTAACATTGGTCATCATCACATAAACAGTTAAAGGACATTCACTGCTGAACATAGGCTTCCCCCACGGCTTTCCATAGGGACCGAACGCAAGTGGTCTGCAAACAGTGTGATTCTGCGATCTTTACAAGGTCGTCTGTCCATCTTACGAAGCATTTAGTAATAGAAATTAATTTTCCAAGTATACCAAGTTTCTTTGCATCCAATACTTAATACTGTCACAGCTAGGAGTAAACTCGGTCTGTAAGCCTATTATTTATATTTCATACTTCAATAAATACGGAAAAATCATTTCGTCAAATTTCGCGACGTTTGTTATATGAATGGTTTCTCAGAAAATGTATTATGTTCTAAAACTCTAGCAAATAAGTACACTTGAAGTCAATTCATTTGTACTGTCGACATTTCTGATCAATAAGGTTTATTATTTTGTAGAAATGATTCACATTTTATTTATATTCGTAAATAACTTGCAACTTTTTCCAAAAAAAAAGTGAATTGCACGATTTCAATACCAGATACAAGATTAAGCTTGCCGATCCAAACCTCAGACTTCAGAAAGTTAATCCCTCGTTTATTGAAATATGTATTACTTCCTTTAATAAATTAGCTCAAAGTATAGTTGAATTCGCCATAAATAAATTTAAATCAATTGTTAAACAATGTTTAATGTCTCAAAGAGATTATACGAGTAAACTAAGAGTAGATGATTAAATGAACGATAACAGTGTATGGTCCCTAGCTTGTACGAACATAAAAATTTAAATATTTAAAAAAAGAGGCATTGACAATAAGGAAAGTTTGCTGCGCATTTTCTTCTCAGCACTAGCCCACAATTGTCCCGGAGCTGTAGTAGGGTCAATGTTGGGACGTGTATAAGTGCTAGCAAAAGCTTATATACAAAATAAAAAAAATATGTATTTAAAAAAAATGTTATGGTTAATTCTCATAGTCGGTCTCATCAGTGTTAGAGTAAGATAGTTAAAGATAGGTAATAAAGTTTCTAGACGTCTGCTTATTTTAACGAGAAAATCCAAAAATTCATGCGGCAAGCCTGTCACTGAATTAATCAAGGCTTAATCTTATTTGCACATCATACAAGAAATACGGACAGCCTGACAATGACGCAAATGAGAAGAATAAAAATAAACTTTTACTTAATAGATAATACTTTAGTAACGTTACCTCACAAGACTTTTCCTGCGGCTTCTACAGAGAAGTGTTATCACTGAGGAGTGATTTAAAATGTAGAGCCATTTATAAAGGCTCCCGCGCCATTACCAGGCTTATCGCCTATCACTCAGCTTTAACGCGCCCTTAGCCGAGCCTAGGCACTCCTAACAAGAGCTCTAAGAGAACTTACAAACGGACGACATATACCTAGAAACCGTGAGCAAGACGTCGGCATTTTGAAACCAAATTTAAAAATGGTTAGTTTGTGTCAGCGGTAGTATTCCGAACGATCGCTATGTCAGCGGCGCGTGCGTGTTCGTGAGCGATGACCGCCCCATGTTATGACGACCTCCGTAGTCGAGTGGCTAGCATGCTGGTTTCAAGCGTCACCATCTCGTGAGGTTTCGATTCCCGGTCGGGTCAATGTAAAAAACGATCTATTCTATATTGTCTCGGATCTGGGTTTTGCGGTACCACCGTTGTTTCCGATTTCCATAACACAAGTGCTTTAGCTACTACGCTTGAGATCGGAGCAATGTACCTATGTGATGTTGTCAAATCTTTATTTATTTTATATCCGTTCAGTATGTTGTTAGGAAACCGTCGTCCGTGTGTAAGAGTTCTAAGTCGAGCTAGAGTAACTCTTTTGTTACTTTATCGAGGCGCATTAGTCACATTAATTCGTCACTATCGCAAACGCTTTTATACAAGCCGAGATAAAAATAGCATTATTTCAGTGCTTTACGTGTGCATTTCTACGGCTTGGTAAGTTTAACAAGAAAACGGAATAACAATCCATAAATAGGAGGAGAGGAAAAAGACTCTGAACGAATAATGAATATCCATTCGTGAACTGCCTCAGTGTATCCTGCAGTAATATGCCCAGAATGTGTATTAAGTCACAGTTACTGCAGAACTTATGATACAAAATCGTTGTGACACTCTGAGCTTACTATCGGTATTCTTATCATGAAACTAGCGGTCCCCCGCGACTTTGTCCGCGCGGTTTGAGTTAGCTACCTCCCATCCCGTCGTAGCGTGATGTACTATAGCTGAAAACCTTACTCGATAAATTATAAGCTATCCAAAACAAAAATATTTTTTCAAATCGGACCAGTAATTCTTATGATTAGCGCGTTCAAACAAACAAACTATTCAGCGTTATGAATAACGAGCATTGTAGAAGAAAACAAGACCACAGCCCTTGGAAGTCACAGTACTTCACAAAGTACTGATTATGAAAGACTTGACTTGACTATGAACTCATAAACTGTGTTCATAAACGGTCTTTGAATCTGGTAAAATAATAGGTATCATCAGTATAAAAATATATAAACATTTGTTAAAAGCGGATTATTTAGCGCAATTTGGCTTTTCAAAATATTCGAATTTGATGACGCGTTTGGTGTTTTAGTTAGAGCTCCTGACTATTACGCCGGCTGTCGCGGTTTCGAATCCCGCAAGGTGCAAGTGTTTGTGTGATGATCATGAATATTTGTACCTGAGTTATCGGTGTTTTATATGCATTTAAGTATTTATGGGAGACGCCCCCGTCATAATAGTTGTCTGGTATTCGTAACACAAGGAAGAAAATTCCTTACTTCGAAACCACGACAATTGGTGTGTCGTCGTCGTCTGGCGCATATTTATATATTATTATTTATTAAATTTTATGTATTCACAAGAATTTCAATAGTGACGACTTTTAATGTTTGATACTCTTGAGCTTAGGGATGGTACGGTTAGATGAATTCAGTGTACCATGGCTCCTTCTACCGGGAACAACCTTCGATTTTCATTTAAGTAGGAGTTTGGTTGTGATATCTATACATTACGTGTAATATGAAATAGCATCTTGTTCAGTTTTGTTATACAAGTAACACTAATGGCCTACTGCAGCTGCTGCACTTCAGAATAGAATAGAAGAAAATCATTTATTTTCATAAAACGTAGTATATTTGTGATTACAGAATTTCATATTAGACCTCATGCTCTGCCACAGGCGGCATGCCAACTAATAATGCCAATAGCATATTAGGTTTAATTAATAATTGCACTTAATACGTCATTTTATAAAATTAAAACACATTATTACAATTTGTACATTTTTAGTTATATAAATTAATTTAATTCATTGCCATATTTATTATAATAAAATACAAAATATTATTTATTACTATACCATCACTAGTCTTCACGTACTTAATAATTTTATTTCAATGTCAACATTTGTGTTTAGAAATTCATTAATGGAATAAAAGCATTTTTCCAGAAGCAAAGTCGTTAATATAGTTTTTGAATTGTCCGACATTTACCAGAAGCAAAGTCGTTAATATAGTTTTTGAATTGTCCGACAGGCAAAGCTCTTACTTCCAGAATTACCGATTTTTTTCCACCTTTCTCGACGTCAAAGAAACTGTCAGCAAAAGAATAATAATTTAACTCAGAGCTTTGTTAATTCTGAAGAGCGCAAGTGGGCCGCCTTAGGTAACCGATAAAATACCGAATGACAAGCTCCTCCTTTTTGGAGTCGGTTAAAAACGTAACTCGATTGGCGCGGATCCAAAGTAAACCATCTTTATAACAGCAATACATATTCGATTTTGCCATGATATTGCATTCGGCAGGAGCCATCAGTTAATTGATTGGTTTTACGAGAATTACATTACCTCACCGAGGACGGAGGAAACATTAAAATTACAGTGAAATGTCCTTCAGTAGGTCAAGTCTTACTATCTTCAAACTGACAGAATTTTTAGTGCCCTCTAACAACGAATGTTTGAACTCATTAGAACACACTTTTACGTGTAACACCGCAATTCATTTACACATAATTTAAGACCTGTAATACTTATTATTGTGAAAATCGCGCGCTTTGCTTTAAAATGAGTTCTGATGCTAGTACAGCAGCAACCGATCTTATTTAGATGAGAGTCTCGAAGTGCGTGAAGAAAAAATGCTGTTAATTTAAATACCATTTTCACATCACAGCATGATACATAATAGTAACAAAAGTAAGAAAAGAGAGACAGTACTAATTAACAAAATTTAAATTAAAGCTTTATTAATATCCAAACGATAATCAATTCATATTGCTATCTTTTGTTCATCTTTTCATTCGCATAATGGAAAATGGTCTTTTAGAGATCTTAAGATGCTGCTGCTAAGAATGTGCACTGTGGTAAGAGCGGTGTAAATTACTACTTCAGCTTTATTACAGGAAATCACAACTGTAATCTAGTATTAATTAGATTGAAACGATAGTTGCTATACTAGGATAATCGCTGTGTTTGTTTAGTTACAAAGGTCTAATAAAGTGAAAGCTTGCACTATTGTACATACTTGCGACCTAATAAAATAATAAAAATAGAGTCATCGCCATCAAAAAGATATAACCGGTATAGTCTCATAATTTCGAATATTTTGTTATTTTGACTGAATCAAAACTTACATACATATTAAATACGGAACCCTTCGTACACTAGTCCGACTCGCACTTGGCAGATTTTTTCTGTCACTGCGAGCGCTGTCATCAATTCAAATTACCTCACCACCTACTTCGCACAGAGCGAATAACAGTTTTAAGTAACCAATAAACATTTCAATTGCAAATGGTATAATTTAAACATATTATTCTAAGTACGTCTTTGTCACCCTGAGTGATATTTTAGAAGATAGATGTTGGGTCTCTAATAGGAGGTACAGTACAAACGACAATAACCGCCTTCACCTGTTCAGAACTAGCCATGAAACTATTCCTGAGGTTGTTCAAACAATAAAATATTCAATGACAGCATTTCTCGAAGGCGACATACCTAAGCAATAATATCAAACAAACACAAATCATTGCGAACAGACAGACCTCTCCCCTCTCTCCCCTCTCTCCCCCACTCAGGTCACTGCCTCCGCTAATATTGACCCTCCTCTAAATTCATAGTAATATATATAAATAGGGCGATATTTTGATAGGTCTTATAAATACAATGTAAATAAATAATATATACAATACAGTATCAGTAAATAAACTAATTAGATAGCGCACAAAGTCAACCTACTTAAATTTTAAATAATTATTTATTTTATTAGGTATCACTAAATAACTCGCCTAGATCATAATGATAATTATATCATTCGGTACATGGGTATATATTTTTATCAACATAGCATGTTGGCCATTTGCTTTTAATTTGAATTTTAAGAATAGTTTTGATTTTTTTATACAAGTTTAACGTCCTTGGCTCTACGCCATACAGACTAATCTTAAGTGTTTTTTCATTTTATATCACTTATAACTAAAACTAACACTAAACTATCCTATCTTAACCTATCTCAGTTTTGAATTTATATCTCTTTTAAGGTGTTTTTTTTTTACTGGGGAATATAAATTGCTGTACTTTTTCATGAATTTACACGAGTTATCACTGTCATTATTAAAGTGTATTAATTATTTATCTGAAAATCTAAAAATATGTGTTTTTTACAACAATAAAAAAAATCTTATAAAACCGTTTTTTTTTTAGTTACACCTATGCGTGTCTATGGATAAGTCTTTAAAAATGACATGGAGGTTTCTAAACCATTTTTTCTAAACCTCTAACGTTTTGCGAGATAGACGCTTCCAAAGTGGTAAAATGGGCGCCCCCCCCCATCTAATTTCTAAACTAAGCGAGTATATATTTCGAGAAACATACGTAATGGAGATCTTAACAAATACTTTCAACGAAAATTGGTTTGCTATTTTAGCTAAGTGGAAGTAAGTGGATCCCTAATTCAGTTAAAGTTGGCACGGAACCCTCAGTGGGCGAGTCCGACTCGCACTTAGCAGGTTTTTTTAAACTTATCTTCAATTTTTTTTATCGTACACTGCAGTTTATCTAAAGCCCGATTTTATGGTTGATATAAAACTATTTACTTACGGTTTAAAGTGGTTACAAATTTTTACTAATTTTTCTTCGTTTGCTTAATTTTAAATTTAAATTCTGCGTGTTTTAAAAAGAAAACACCATAACCAAATGGTCAATTCAATTGTATTTGTTTTTAACGCAGAATCGCCCAAATTCATGCGAAAACTTTTAAAATCCAAAACTTAATATCCCTAATGCTATATTACGTATAATTGAATCATGTGATAAAATATACGAGTACACCTGTTGTACTATTTCCAGGAATAACCGAACTTCTTACTTGGAAAGGAAATAAAAATATAAGGCTCCTCGTGTATTATTGGATCACGGGCCCTTTATGGGATTTGGCGCCATAAGCCCTTCTCAAGCACATCATACGCAATAGAATAAAGAATGTCACTATTACTTGAAAGGGACTTTGTGTACGTAAGTTGCGTTAGATGATTTTGAAGGATTAAAATTTAAATACTAGTACTTTCCATGTACAGCATTATCAACCAATTTCTTTCTGCCTCGTTTTGGTATTTTAATTTTATGGTATTTTATTTTAAGTAATTAGGTAACAGTTCCAATGGAGCTAACATTATCTTTGAGGATATACCAATTTCAGGCTGTACAGAGCTTTCGGTCTATTACTTCAATAGTTATTAATGATTAAAAAGATCCCTTAAATTTAAAATGTTTTTATCACAGTGTCATTTCACCATAATGAATATAAGATCGCTTTACTCATATTTACGTAAAGTGGCCTAAGTTTTTTTTTTTTAACAAAAGCCCAATACATTTTTATATTCACTGTTTGGAAGAATTAGTAAATTAATATTTATTGTACTACTGATAAAAAATAAACTAAAAAAAATATAACCTTTGTAGATTAGACCGAAAGCATTGATTGCTACATCAATTTGTTTAGCTTAAGTAATTTTAAGTTATTTTAATAAAAGTGTGGCAATTGTCTCGTTTTAGTACTATTTATAATGAATTTTCCGAATGCTCAAAAAAAACTGAAAAAAAAAACTTTCTTCTATCGGCAATAAAAACTGGAGTCATTTGATAGCACTTTTTTGTGTATTAGTTACACCACGCCCTTTTCTTTAAAAAAACATCAAAAACGAGCCCGTACACGACGTGACACCCAAACCGCGCCGTAAATTTCACGAGTTAGGTTCAAGGATTCAAGATACACTGCCGTATGGTGAGGTTTTGGAATTGACTTCCCATAATATGGGATATTTTCCTCTATGAAATTCATTTTAGATATTGTAATTAAAGTAAAATGCATAGACATACTGTGTCGTTCATCCGGTTAATTTATAAAAAACAAAAATAAATAAAAAATATTTCATTTAGATTTTACATCCATGATTTGATAGCAATGCACAAATGACTAATAAACTATGTTAGCGTGTTCCTAATTAAATAAAATTCTTAACCTGTTCAACCAAATTCAATCTTATTTAATTCACTTTAATCTAGTTATAATTTAATTCAATCCAATTTAATCCAATGTAATTTCGTTTTAATTTACTTAATTAAAAGCGTTATTTTTATGTAAAATTTATTTATGTGTTCATTTATCATTATTTTTTCTTACACTGGAATAAAGCGAGATCCAGTGGTTAGGAAAGCGACTATTCCGCCTGTCCGCAATTATAAGTCGAGCATGAAAGCGTTTTTACAACAAATCACTTACTATTAAGAGCAGTCCTTAAATATAACTAAAATGTATTAATTACTCCGAGTCAATGGCCTAAATGCATTAGATTTAATCGTCAGTTCGTATCAGCCGTAGGTTTTACTGTAATCGCAAGTTGCGCCAGAGTCGTCTTTCGCGCGCCGCTGAGCATTCCGGTATTTTGACTACTATAGCACTGGTTTACGAGCATCGCCTGGTTCATTGCAACGACCTTCGCTAGAGGTCAGGGGTCGCGGGTATCGGATCGAGTTGTAGCTGTTGATCTTTCATATCTCATACAAATAGAAAAGAAAGTCGTGTTAGTTACACTAGTTATAACTCAATAACGGTTGAACTGATTTAGCTGAAAATTGGTGGGGAGGTAGCTTAGGACCAGGAGGACATATGATACTTCATAAACCGTCAGACGGGGCCAGGGCTGGGCGGGACGGTGCCGGGGCGAGACGAGGCTGGGGGCGGAACAAAGTTCGCTGGGTCCGCTAGTTGTACTGCCTATAATATGAGCGCATGTATAAGACCAATAGCCAAGATCAAAGTCTCCAAGCTGAATAAATAAGAGAAACACGCAAAAATAAGCAAATAGCTTGGCTCTTAGTTATAATTTCTTCCGTGATCTGGTCAGGCTTCTAAAATCTACATCATTGTTTATTAAACAAATAGTAATCTTTACTTAGTCGTGTGTGTGATCAAGCTGCTAATGCTATTTTTTATAAATACATTAATATACTTTTTATATCGTCCGCGACGAACACTAACACGTCCACGTTCTGCATCATACCCATATTAATAACCAATATGTCGATAAAATGGCGGCGATCGCAAAAACAACCATTTACTATCGACAAAAAGGACTATTAAGACGCCATTCATCATCCCAGCGGTACACGCCGAGATTGACGCTGGTTTACGTCTACTTTACTATTATGATCTATGGTATTGTTGGATTCAATGATGACTATGAAGTACTTTTTGCGATAAAACTAAGTAATCGACGACCTTCGTGGTGTAATGGCTAAGCACGCTGGATTCAAGGTGTCGCCGCTCTGAGGTCCCAGGATCGATTCCCGGTCGGGTCAATATAGAAGTATTTTTTTTATATTGTCTCGGGTCTGGGTGTTGTGGTGTCACCGTTGTTTCTGATTTCCATAACACTAGTGCGTTTGCTACTTACTTTGGGATCAAAGCAATGTATGTCATTGGTGTTCAATAACGTTTTTGAGTCGACTTAAATTGTATAACACTTAAATGTATTATATGGTAGAGTGAACAGGCTACTTCTGGGTGAGCTCGCTCCATCGTAGTCTGTCTATGCCACGATTGGTCAAATCTGGTGACAGCGAACCCATTACGAATAAAATAAAATAAAACCCGGTTAAGTGGAAGTCGTATTCGCGCTGGCAGTTGGCACGGAACCCTCAGTGTTCCGTGCCAATTTAAACTGAATTAGGAAATTCACTTACTTCCATAAAGGTAAAATACCACAATATTTTGTTGACGGCAAATATAACTAGGTTTTTCATAGTGTTTGTATGAAGAACAAAGTTATGTTTGCCGTTATTGAAAATGTGCTATATATCAAAAACTCCTAGTTCGATCTTGTCCAAACCATTTTTCCTTGAAATTATTTGTTAAGATTTACATAATATATATTTTTCAAAATTTAGACTCCCGTAGTTTAGAAGTTTTAGATGGGGAGAGGGGACCATTTTACGATTTTTGAAGCGTCTATCTATCAAACGAAAAAGTTAAAAAGAAAATGAACCATAACCATGACACCCACACGCAAAGGATTGACTAAAAAAAATTTTCGGTTTCAGTTTAAATATCGTTTTTAGGGTTCCGTGGCAAAAAACGGAACCCTTATAGTTTCGTCAAGTCTGTCTGTCTGTCTGTCTGTCTGTCCGTCTGTCCGTCTGTCTGTCCGTCCGTATTTCACAGCCACTTTATTCTGTAACTATAAGCATCAGACTATTGAAATTTTATAGGAAGACGTATCCTGTTAACCGCTTTACGATTCTCATACAAAAAAAATAAAAAAATAATGATATTTAAGGGGGGGGGGGGGGGGCTTCCATACATGAAACTAAGACCAAAAAAAATGATTTTCGTCGTACCTATGCGTGTAGGGTGTCTATAGATAGGTCTTTAAAAATGCCATAGAGGTTCCCACAGCCATTTTCTTATAAAGTCTAACGTTTCATAGCTAGACGTGGTAAAATGGGCGTCATCGAACTTCTAAACTAGGCTAGTGTAAATTTTGATGAATATATATAATGTAGACCTTAACAAATACTTTCAACGAAATTGGTTTGGACGGGATCGAATAAGAAGTTTTTGAGATATAGCAAATTTTCAATAACCGCAAACATAATTTTAGTCTTCATACAAACACTATGAAAAACACAGTTATATTTGCTGTCAACAAAATATTGTGGTATTTTCCTTAGTGGATTCCCTAATTCAGTTTAAGTTGGCACTGAACCCTCAGTGCGCGAGTCCGACTCGCACTTAGCCGTTTTTTTTTAGTTTTAGTGTGATGCTTATAGTTACAGAATAAAGTAGCTGTGATATACGGACGAACAGACAGACCGCCGTTCAGACATACAGACAGAGAGAGAGACAGACTTGACGAAACTATAAGGGTTCCGTTTTTGCCATTCGGCTACGAAACCCTAAAAACACCTTCTCATTCAGTTGAATTTTACGAGACCATTAAAATACAAGAGGTTGAAGAAATCTGATGTTATTTGTAAATTTATCAAACTGTCTTAAGTGATTTATGTTCATGAGTTAAACGCGACTCAAAGTCCTTAATCAAAGAGTTTTGCTTTGTTTTCAACTTAGTAAGAAGTAAGACACTTTTGCTCTTAATAAATTATATGGTTTGTATCAAAACAGAGATCGCCTCGTAAATAACAGTTTAGCTAACGATCTGTATCTTAAACCATTTGTTTTTGCAATGGTCTTAATATAATTAAAGTAAAATAGGACTTATTTTATATTCAAAGTAAAAACATCATCACTTATAAACTTCTCGAAGTAAGTATCTAAGAAATTTGAATAATTATCTTCGGCTGTAATCACAAATTTCAACAAGGCTCTGAGATTATAAATTGTGTAAGTTCAGACATTAGACAGTCAGACTATTTGCACTGTGAGTTAGATAAATTTAATAAGAAAAGATTTAAACTTTAAATGATTAAACTGTAAAGTTACAACTTTTGCTTCTTCTCTTTCCAGTTTAAGTAGGGAATATTATTCAAATTCAACTTTTATGTGCCATATAGTTGATGTATCAAATAAAACTTTCAGTGCACATTTGATGGGCAAATTATTCAAAAAGCGGTTTATTCAGCTTTAGAGAAAACAAACTTGGAACTTTGTACTTTTTTAAAATATAATCCGCATTTTCTTACAAAAGTAGCGCATATAAGAATGAGGTCAATTCATTTATAAACCCAGTTTAAACAAATGTGTCACAAAACATCTATGGTGGATAAGAGTTTAATTGGAATGGCTCCCATTATTTTTAATAAATTGCCGGGTGTATTAAAAAAATGTAGTGACATTTAAAAATTAATTAGAACAGCTATTTAGAGAAAGATGTTATAATTCAGCTAAAGACTATTTGAATGATATTTTTTCATGAGCATTTTTTTTATAATCCACGATTTTTTTTATTTATTATTGTTAACTGAATGCATACTATTTTGACTATTATTAATGTATTGTTATAAAATAATGTATGTCTGATAATATTATGTACCTGTCTTCCAAAACAGTGGTGATTTGATTTGAAAGGATGGATTGTCGAGGTTTAATAACCTTTACTAATCAAAAAGGGTTAACCTGGCATTCTATAGCAGCGGAACCCAGTAAAAACGTTTGCCAAAGTTTTAAAACAACCATCGTATTATTCAACGCTTCATATGCTTTATGTATCTCCACAAGTAGTATAGTTAAGTAAGGAGCTACAAGACAAAACGTCACAAGTGACTAAGGATCGATTATTCCCGACACAGTGTCTCCGACCTCGGGAGGAAGGCGCTCAGCTGATAAGGATTCAATTAATGTCTCGGATGATGGCGACGCTATACATACTGAGTGTATAAGTTATGTTGCAGTGCTACTGTACATACAAAATGTTGTTTTGGTTAGTAACATCCAACTCAAGGGTGAGTTATACTGATTCAAAAAAAAAATTTTCCTTAAATTATATGCAAGTTTTATAAAAGAAAACGTTTTCACAACATTCTACAAAATAACAAAACGAATGGGAAAACTCGCACCCTCGCGCGTAAAAAGGTATCTACGAAATACTACGCCGTAGCTAGTAAGCTACGGAAAGGATTTATGGTGTTAATAGTTTTGACTCGATCGCTGTATCACATTATTAAATTGATTTCGTGGGTTTTTCATAAGAAAAAATATATATTTTTTTTATATTCTTTTTAGCATTAGCATCGTTTGTCACCCCTGAGTCGCTCACCCCTGACCAAAACAACACCCTGTCTAAGTAAAGGAGTATGCCGACTGCATACTCCTTGACTTATATGTACAGTGTTGCTAGCAAAGTCGCCTGGTCCAACGTCACTTGATAAAAAATATGAGTACAAAATGGTGAGTACCTATTTACTCTTACGCTTTATATAAGACTGATATTTAAAGAATCAAATAATTTTGGCCTTGGGTGCATCGGTAATCATAATTAAAACAAACGTTTTGTTTGAAATATATATTCTCGTACCCACCCTTATGCATACAACAGAGTGGAAAGATAAAAAATAAATAAAAAATGGGACACCGATCATATACATTGCTCTGATCCCAAAGTAAGTAGACAATGCACTTGTGCTACGGAATTCAGAAACAACGGTGGTACAATAACACCCACACCCAAGACAATGTAGAAAATTCTGATCTCTACATTGACCCAACTGGGAATCGAATTCGGAATTCGGAGCTTCAACGCGTTGAAACCCACTACCACAGATAATATAATACTACCCACTACTTTGCCACTACACCACGGAGATTATCAAAGTATATTAAATATAACTTTTACTAACATTGACAGAGAGTACCTATCTACTTTTTACAGTTCCCGCATCTAAGAAAGAGATATTTCCTGAGTCATCCAGCGTGTTAACTAATTGGTCTAAAGCACTGAATCTCTGGTAAAATTTCAGCATTCTGAACACAGAGCCATAAGAAACACTCCGGCGCCATTACGGCGAAATATGAATTCGGCTTTGTTTGCCACAAAGGAGTTCACAACCGCCGCGGATTATCACATCAGAGAGTGGAATTCCGCCGGAATTTTAACGCCAAGTTGACGTTTTGCTAATTTTACTCGAATTACTTGAAGAGTGATTGTACAAGTCTCATATGTATTATCATACGTCATCATATCTTATCAGAGTTTTAGTAAAGTAGGTGGGATGGATTCTAAAAACTCGTAATAAATTTTCATAACCTTAACCAGACTAGCAGTCATAAGAGAGCCGAGTATCCGATAACAAATAAGGTTAAAATCACTTCATGATAGTAGCATACAATACAGAGCCCATGATTATAGAAAGAAAGAAAATACATTTATTCGACTCAAAGACTCCTAAAAAACACATGTACAGTTAACAGACAAACAATTAAACATTAATATCGAGGATGAGTCGAAAAAGCACCCAGCATTAATCGTGGCCGCAAAATGCAGGCCGCGACACTGATTTTCAGAGGGTGCCATGTGGGTATAGAAAAACACACAAAAACAAAAAGAATAACATAAAACATACGAAAATAACAAAAACAAACATGATGAAACATTAACTTTTTACATTCTAAGTAAAAAATAATAAAAAAAAAACAGCATTGCAAGCGCTTACTTAGCTGCAAGCGCTTGCAAGCGCCCTCGACATTCAAGGCGAAACGGAACGCACCGGCGCACATAGGGGTATTTGATCATAAAAGTCGATCAAAATTATTATTGCCCTAAATTTATTTATTGTCATTAAAATGTAATGACATAATTTTAAAGCGGAAACTTTGAAATAAATGTTTAAAATATGATTTATTACGAAAACAATACAGATTGTTCCAAATATTTTTTTTCGTACTCTTAATTATCAATTGTAAGGGCACAAAATGATGATTGAAAAATATTTGCGTCAGAGTTACTGCTGTTAGAAAATTTTTGTTTATATTGGGCCTGCTGCGAGCCGTCACATCCCCATTTATATGTGAGCTCTAGGTTCACCAATTCTTCCTCTGGTAAATTTTGTAAAACTTCTTCAAAATATAATATAAAACGCTGAACAGTTTGGTCTAATAGAGCTTGTAATTTAATATCTGCACACGTTGAAACGTGTACAGATATTATGTGACCCGATAATTCTCGACATTTGGATAACAATCTCGTTTTGCTTTTTGTAAGATCGAGTAGCACGGGTATAGTTTTTCAAAACTTTCTCTAACTATTTCGTACTGCTTTCTTGTCAATTCAGCTTCGACAAACATAGACAAATCCTGACTTGGCGATAGTTGTTTAAGTTTTGCTTCAGGTGTAGCGCTCTTTCGGAACGCTTCACGATATTTACGACCACGTATTGGGAATGCCATAATATCTTTCATCACATATGGCACCATCTACGTTTCCTTTTTCACGAAGCGCCATTTGACCTGCACAAATAAATGTTTCTGCCTTATTTTTACCTCGTAGATGCGATGTCTTTCGACGCTTACTGCAGTCTGTTAGTTCCTAAAACTCTTTGCTTGGCCGACATTTTTCGGTGGTAATTATATTTTTCGGAATTTCAAGAGTTCTTTTTAACGAATCATGGTATTTTTTCAAAAATACAGTTTCTGTTCGCTTTTCTGTTTGCCACTTAGACTTAATTTCAGACTTGAGACGAAAAAAGTATGAATAAACTTTGATTTTTGACCAGTAGGAAATGAAGAGTCATTAATTATTTCAAACTCCAATAAATCCAACTTTTTTCGGAAATCTGGTTCAGTATATTCCCTCCCTTTTCGAAAGAGATACTCTCGCGTCACGATCTTAACACCAGAAGACCCTGTATCAAGATTAATCTAAAATTAACTTATGTGACCGCAAAATAAAGTTTGTTTTGGTAAATACCACATGCACTTAATTTTCAAAATGTTAACATTTTGGCACGTGTTGGCAGCTATTTTCTTTTTATATTTCAAGAATAAATATCTCACAACAAGATTATTAAAAAAAAATACTCTGGAAAAGCCCGGAAATACAGGAAAATGACTTTGAAATATTAAAAAAGGCTTAAATGGACTATAAGTTTAATGTACCCAACAAAAAATAGCGTAAATAATTATTAAAGGTATATATTACAAAAAAAACAGATAAATTAAATTTTACGTATCTTGTTCTACACCGTCTATTACTAGAATTTGATTTATCCCGACTAATTTAAATGTAGCAAATATCTTAGCAACTTAGTTGCCTCACTTTTACTCCGCATAAAGTACGTACGATCAAGCTTGCGTTAGAAAGACGGCTATCTGTGCACGGAATGTTAGCGACAACAATTGAGAGTGGAGTGGTATAGTGTCCCCCCGACCCTTCCGGTTTGCCAGGTAGCGAAAACTACTCTCATATCGATACTTTGTAATATTCGACTTTTGATCGACTTTTTGAGTTAAATACTCCTATGTGCGGCGCGTACGCAAAAAAAAATAGATATCCTATTACTCCATGACGTATGGGAAGACAAACTGTAAACAGCCGTGGGTGTTTTTATAAGACGGCTGTATTTCTCAAAATCGTTTGTTACCTTGATAACTTATAAATAAAAAATCAAGCCGAATTTGGCCCAGTCGACTAACGTGCGCTTATCTGCATCGAACCAGAAAGGCTCGTGTTTAACTTGTAGATGATCCGCGCTCAAAACAGCGGCTTGCCTTTGAATATGCGCGCACGCCACACGCCATTGTCCCGAAGTAGCAGGAACACACAACGGCTTAAGTCTCAACGAGACGAAAACACTAATCATGGAAATAATCTTCACAAGCGCGAAGAGGTGAAACAAAATAATTATGTATGAGAACATAAGAGACAAAACCTGACTGACAGATGTGACTGTACAACCAAAGTGACCCAACAAACGAATAATTCTGTTACTGAGTTACTGCTAACTCTGTGTAACTGAGTTACAGTTTCATTTGATTTCGGATCAGGAGATAACTATGTAATGTGTGGCTACTTATAGCTCCAGTTTAAGCAGCGGAATTAAAATTCTAAATCGTACACAAATTGTAAGAATAGGACAATATCAAAGTTCTCCAAGTCCGATTACTTACGGAGTCCCGCAAGGCTCCATTCTGGGGCCTCTGCTGTTTTTAATATATATAAATAGTATACAGGATCTTGGATTAAATGCTGAAATATATTTATATGCGGATGACACAAGTTTGTTTTACTACGGGACTTCCATAAAATACTTAGTATCAAAAGCACAAAGCGATCTAAATTCACTTAATGACTGGTTCTTGACAAATATACTAACGGTCAATGTAACTAAATCCAATTACGTCATTTTCGCAGCAAAAAACAAAAAAATTGATGACCAGCTAGAACTAAAAATAAATGACGAAAAACTATCTAGAAAATCGAGCGAGAAGTATCTTGGTCTCACGTTGCACCACAAACTCAGCTGGAAACCACATATTCAAAAAATTAAAACTAAATTAACTTCATTAACTGGGACTGTACGTAACATAGCGAATTGTTTACCTCGGAAGATCAAATACTTGATTTATAACTCACTAATTAAACCACATTTAGACTACTTAATTGAAATATGGGGAACAGCCAGTAATACTAATTTGAACATAATACAAACAGCCCAAAACAAACTTATAAAATCATTATTTAATTTCGATTTTCTTGCACCGACCCAAAAAATATATGCAGACACTAAAATAATGTCAATTAAAAAAACCTATTTATATTACACATGTATATTAATTCACAAAATCCTAAATAAACAGATTCATACTCAGCTATCATTCCGCAATAAAGGTCACTTTCAAAAAATGAAATTACGAAACGCGTCTCAATTAGTATCACGCTCTCCAAGGACAAACTACGGAAGGAAGAACATTGAATATGAAGGCGTGAGAATATATAACAAACTGCCAGCTGAATTAAAAAACACGGAGTCGACTAAAAAATTTAAGAAAAAACTAAAAATACATATTTTGAATGAGATCCCAGAAGTCTAATATTAGTACAATTTTGTATGCGATTAGCAATTAAACTATTATAAATGATTTTTTTAAAAAACTAACATTTAAAATAAAATAGATAATCAAAAATAAAATCAAAATAAAATTAAAAATGTATGTCACATCCAGTAGCGCAAGTACGCTCTAATTCTTCGTACTCGTGATTGCTCGGTGTAGTAAACAACAACAGGCGAAGGCGTTCCATTGAATGTTACCGGCCCGAAATGTCGAACTACCTACCTTTATCTTTAAGTTTTTGTTTGCATTTTATGTCAAGTGCGCTTGTTCTTTTAATTTTATAGTAAGTATTATGTGTTTTCTCAGTAAGTGAATTAACCATTGTAATTCTTAATGAGAAAATAAAGATCTAAAACCCGAAAACCCGAAATGCAATATCTACCAATAGTCTCAATTATCTCAGTGTCTGAAGACGAAAGACTTCAACCAGTGTATGTTACCACCAGTGATGTCATACATATACGAAACGTGGTCTTTAACTAAGGACCTCACAAAGAAGCTCAAAATCACACAACGAGCGATGGAGAGGGCTATGCTTGGTGTTATTCTACGAGATCGGATCAGAAACGAGGAGATACGTAAAAAAAAATAAGGTAACGGACATATCCCAACAAATCAATAAGCTCAAGTGGCAGTGGGCAGGGCACATAAAACATAGCACGTAGAACTGACGGCCGGGGAGAAAAGTTCTAGATTGGGACATTTCGACCAAAAACGCAGCGTGGGACGTCCACCGACAAGATATATTGACGACCTTGTTAAGATCGCGGGATCACACTGGATGCAGACCGCTTGTGAACGGTCGCTGTGGAAAACCGTGGGGGAGGCAGTGGATGTCTTTTGGCTGATAATGATGATGATGATAATGAAGACCTACTAATAGTCGTAAAGGAAACAGGCAATGATATTCATTCATTATATGAGTAAGTGAGACGAAAACCTTACACGATAAAGAAATACAAGCTTCAGTCATTTACCGACAACATTCAGGGTTTCCAGTATTGCGGTATCCTAATTCGAGTATTGTTTTATTCAACCTTTCGTGTTATTTCAATATCAATAAAAAATAAAATATATAGTGTTAATAATTTTAAAATTGTTATTTATCTATACTAATATTATAAAGCTGAAGAGTTTGTTTGTTTGTTTGTTTGTTTGTTTGTTTGTTTGAACGCGCTTATCTCAGAAACTACTGGCCCGATTTGAAAAAATATTTTTACGTTGGATAGTCCGATTATCGAGGAAGGCTTTAGGCTATATAACATAAAGATACGACTCATAAGACCACAGCAGCAATGAAAAATGTTGCGAAAACGGGAGAAAGATATTCCTTTTGAGAGCTTCCGCTGCGTACGCTGCGAAAACCGCTTAAGTTACACAAAAATCATGTATGACAGGATTGTTTAGCATTAAAAGTTCTATAATAAAGTCCGCGACAGCATATGTCTATCTTTTATGGTTGACTTACTACAACCTATTTTATGTTAATAAATTTGTAAAAAAATAATGCATTATTTTTAGAGGTGTTTTATACACACAGGTATTTATTCTTATCAAAATAAATACATTCATCATCACGAGCATTTCATTTAGAACAAAGTTGCCCTTTATAGCATTTAAATTCAATAAATATCTTAGGAGCTATCACAGTTTGAACATAACTCCGCACCAAAATAATGTTCGCAGCTAAAGTACGACGTGCGCTTGCGCTAATCTATACTAATATTATAAAGCTAAAGAGTTTGTTTGTTTGTTTGTTTGTTTGTTTGAACGCGCTAATCTCAAAAACTACTGGCCCGATTTGAAAAATTATTTTTACGTTGGATAGTCCATTTATCGAGGAAGGCTTTAGGCTATATAACATAAAGATACGACTCATAAGACCACAGCAGAAATGAAAAATGTTGCGAAAACGGGAGAAAGATATTCCTTTTGAGAGCTTCCGCTGCATACGCTGCGGAAACCGCTTAAGTTACACAAAAATCGTGTATGACAGGATTATTCAGCATTAAGAGTTCTATAATAAAGTCCGCGACAGCATATGTCTATCTTTTATGGTTGACTTACTACAACCTTTTTTATGTTAACCTCCCCGACGCCACAGTATTTTCGCTCCGCGGAAGGACCGCGTGCGTGTGCGAATTCGCGCGGTGTCCGATTACACTTACGTAAACAGTTATAACATTTTATTGGAATAAGCTATTATCGTTCTGTAAAAAGCTTATTATTACTGAAGAGATTGCCTATGCTCGTGTTTTAAAAAAATACAACTTATATGCGGGTGGTTATTTTATTTTGGACCATGAATTCTTCTTACAGACATTTTTTCAGACTAGATCTGTTTATTTTCGTCAAAAGCACGTAAATAATAACGTTATCTAAATAACACTTTATTCAAAAACATCTTAGATAAACATTCATTCAATTCATAAACAGAAATACTCATGTTTACAATGTAACACCACTTGAAATACGGCGTCAAGTCTCAAGTACCTAAGTAATTTGAGCGCGCCGATAAGGAGTTCCCCGAACACGTGTGCCTGGCATGTGTGTTGTTCGTTGTTTTGCTTTGTAAGCTTTACTACTAATTAAATTAGACATCCGTCTTTACGTTTGAGTAAAAAAGTAAAAGTAAGAGAGTTGGTTTTAATTTTTTTATAAAAATCTATGAAGCTATATGAAGGTAGCCAAAAAAAAGTTCACAATCGGACTTTGATAGATTTATAGTCATAATTGATATGTTTTGTGTAATAAAATAAGCTTTCTAGAAAATATTAGAGTATAAACTATCTAAATAAGCCACAAAAATAACTACGATAATACAAAAATAAAAACTTAGAACCAAACAAAGTCGAGGTAGGGTGACGTAATTTACGAAAAAAAAATACGAGAAAAAAAAATTTATTTCAATCAAAAACTGACAGCAACCGGATGTTTTTGCGGTCTATGGTGTAGAAACATCTGTTTTTTACTCATAAAGGTCAACATGCCCGAGGAATAAGCATTTATACACCCAGAAAAAAAATCGTAAAAACGTATAAAAAAAGCACCCACGGGCGGGCGCTATGGGCCTACATGGCACATTTGAAAGCGCCCGCCCGCGGGCGGCTGGTGTCAAAAGAGAATTTGTAAAAAAATAATGCATTATTTTTAGAGGTGTATTATACACACAGGTATTTATTTTTATCAAAATAAATACATTCATCATCACGAGCATTTCATTTAGAACCAAGTTGCCCTTTATATCATTTGATTTCAATAAATATCGTAGGAGCTATCACAGTTTTAACATAAATCCGCACCAAAATAATGTTCGCAGCTTAAGTACAACGTGCGCTTGCGCTAATATATTATAAAGCTGACTTTGTTTGTTTGAACGCGCTTATCTCAGGAACTGCTGAACCGATTTGAATAAAATATTTCTGTGTTGGATAGCTTATTTATCGAGAAAGGCTTTGGGATATAAAACATGACGCTGCGACGGGAGGGGAGGGAGCAAACTCAAAACGCGCGGACGAAGTCGCGGGGGACCGCTAGTTATAAATAAATGGTAGGAGGAACGAGACCGTGATTACCGAGTGACAAAGATTGCCAACCTAAAGAAAGCAAAACACTTTGGATTAAGGTGAGCACTCACTGTACTTTTATGTGGGCGATTTCTGTATGGATTACCTAAATTAATATTGATTTAATCGTATGCCACTTTGTGTTTATTTTATTGTTATACCACAGCTATCCTTTACGGGCGTGTTTTAAGTAGTCGGGTTTTAGTTTTATAAACTTAATTTCTCTTAAACTTATTTTGGAGTCATGTAAATTTGTGTAAGGTATAATTAATTTTTATTTTTTATTTTTAAGTAGTACTAACAATAATTTTAATTTTTATGTTACTAACAACTATCTGTCACTATGGATACTTCATTTGGTCTGAAATAAACGTTTTTTATATATTGTTATTATTATAATTATTATGCAGAGCAGACCTACTATAGTACCTAACACCTAAATAGTTTAAAAGTAGGTTTATAAATTCTTGTTATTATCAGGTGATTGCAAGCAAAATCGTGAGCAAAAGCTAATATTGTTTACAGATTTGAAATGTGCTGAAAGAGTTCTTTCATTCAATACTCCACACGACACCGTGAAAAATTTTTTTTTTTAGTTCTTTACTTTAAGTCTCCTCGAGGGCTCTGTAGTCAATTTAACGTTACTCCATGTAGCTTATAACCAGCGGACAATTAAGAGGCATCCAACGACACCTCATTTGTCCAATTATGAAAAATAGTTTAGTAGTTATGAGGGAACAGATGATTATCCACACCCACATACATACACACATGTCAAAATCATAACCCTCCTTTTTATTTCGCCTCAGTCGGGTAAAAATAAGTCATTAAATTGACTAATCGAAATCATCAATAAATCGGGTTTAAGCCTGCCTGTCTGACCTTGCTCCCTACCTAAACCACACACGGTGAAATTTTTTTTTGTGTAGCCAGCTGGGAAAATAACAGTTAAAGCTTTATGTAGCTATGCCTGGCTTCGAAATATGGGAAAAAATAAACCAAACAGGATTTACGTATAAAGCATTAAGCTTTTAAAAAAACAAATACAGTAGAAATACGCTACCTTAATAAATAAAAGTTGCATTATGTACTGATTTAAAATTTCATTTCATTCTGATTTAAAATTTCATTAGTAACATTTTGATGCGAAGTAATATTACAAAGATATGATATCTACAAAAATAAAATCCAAATGTGTCATTTTATGAGAAAATTCGATCAAGACAAAACAAACATTTAATATTCAGAAGGATACTCAATTAATTTTATAGCCGTAAAAAGGATCATTAACGTGTTATTAATAATCGTGTCACGCTCTTGCTTGCTCGGTTCATGGTGTGCTTTCAATTTTATGAACGAAGAAAGGAATTTGACGTTCTTAAATTATTATTGTTAAGAATAATGTGACGGCATTAGAACTGTGGTCACATTTTATTGCGTGCAGGTACGCAGAAGTATTTTAACACCGTATGAACATCTTAAAATCCTCCAAAATAATCAGTCATAAAATCTTTTGACATACAAGTAACGACACAAAATTGATATTCCGTGCATCGCCCACCTATTTAAATTGTTATTCATTGAAACATGCAGCAAAAGTATTATAGACCCAGCAGAGTGTACATACATATTACTAAAGAAAAATTCTTCTGATAAGGCTGATAAAGATTAAAGTGTACAAACCAGGGATTATTATAGTCATACGTCTTATGACCTAAAAGCTGCACTTTGTGATTAAAGCAAGCCACTTTGCACATTGATAGAAAGGACCGAAATAAACGATTTCACCCGCAGCAGCGACGGTTTCACCCCTTAGGATCAGAGATGGCGCCACTTTTTTAAAATAACAAATAGAAATTTCTACAAGCCAAACATTTTCACCGATTTTTATAAAACAGGTGTCGAATGAAAGGTTATTATACCATCTATCATAGGAAAAATCATTAACAAGATATTACCTTCTTAACATGCACAATTAAATTATTTTAGTTTTGACAAACAGTTTTCGTCACTTTTTACTTTATTATATAAAAATTGTATATAGCTCGGTATGTTTATTATTAGTGCGTTTAATTGCCTAGTAAATACGGTATTTAGTGAAGAAAACAGCACTTCAATATCTTTAACAGTTATTAAGATATAAATGTTTTAATGTGGGAATTAATTTATTGGGCGCACCAATATCTATGATTTGTATGTACCAAATGTTTTGTTTTGTTATTTTAATTAATATTATTATTGAAAAGAGCAATAGGCAACCAAATTTTGCTAAATTTAGTTCAATTTCATTTGCAGCTGCGAAATTTTTCTCCCAAAGGTATCTATGTTAGATGGCGCCACTTTCTTTTAAAATAACAAAAAAATCTACAATCCAAACCACGGCACCGATTTTGATGAAAAAGGTGTCAAATGAAAGATGAATGCATAAAGTCATCATACAAAGAAATAATTTCAAGCTCACGACCTTATAAATTGCCCATTTATTTTTTCAATTCCGAAAATAGTATGTTAAGCTGCTTTTACTTTATCTTAATAAAAATAATGAACGTGGGGTATTTTCAGGGTAATTTATATTATTTCCAATTAAGTGTAGTAATATACAAAGAAAACCGCATGTCAATACCCTTAACAATTATTGAGATATAACATTTATCATTGTAAATCTATTCGCCCGAGAAAACAATGTCCTCATTAATAATTTTATATCTCAGTAAATATCGAAAATATTGACATGCGGGTTTCTTTGTATAATACTGTACTTAATGGGCTATAATATAAGTTACCCTTTAAATACCCAACGATTATTATTCTTTAATAGAATAAAGTAAAAAGTAGCTGAACCTATTTTTTCGCCAATTAAAATAATATATGGGCATTTTAAAATGTCGCGAGGTTAAAATAATTTCTTTCTGTGATATTCTTCTGTATTTATCTTTCATTTGACACCGTTTTCATCAAAATTGGTGCCGTGGTTCGGCTTTTAGAATTTTTTGATATTTTCAAAGAAAGTGGCGCCATCTATGTTCCTTTGGGATGAAAATTTTGCTTCTTAAGATGAAATTAAATTAAATCAAGCATGATTTTGTCGCTAATCGCTGTTTTCAATTTACATATTCATTAAAAATGATAAAACAAAACATTTGGTACATAATAATCATTAATATTGGTGCGCCCGAAAAAATCCTGCCAATATTAAAATATATGTATCTCAATAACTTTTAGAGATATTGAAGTGCGGTTTTCTTTACCGAATACCATATTTACTAGGCAATTATGCAAACTAAGAAAAAACATACCCAGGCATATAATTTTTTGATAAAGTGAAGTAAAAAGTGACTAAAACTATTTTTTCTAAACTAAAAAAATATATTTGTGCATGTTTGGAAGGTACTATCTTGACAATGTTTTTTTCTATAATAGATAACATAATTATCTTTTATTTGATACCATTTTCATTAAAATCGGTAACGTGGTTTGACTTGTAGATTTTTTTAATTGATTTTTAGAAAAGTGGCGCCATCTCTGTTTCTAAGGGGTGAAACTGTCGCTGCTGCGGGTGAAATCGCTTATTTTGGTCCTTACTATCACTGTGCAAAGTGGCGTGCTTTAATCACAAAGTGCAGCTTTTCGACGAAATTTCGCCATAAGACGTATGACTATTATTATAGCTCTTCATCAACAGTAGACCACCAGTCTGACTTTGTAATTAGGTGCCAAATACGATTTTGTAGCACAATATTTAGGAGCCGCGATTAAGTTTAACAATACGCAATTTGTCCGGCGAGACGAACGGTTATGACAATAGGCAGTTTTCCCATTTTGCTTGCACTCATATCGCATGCCACAGCCAAGGAACAACAGAAGGTAAACGCAATCCCAGGTATAGTCAGAAGCAGTATTTTTGACATTTCGCGTAAACAACGCTGAGGCAAAATTGGTGTTTTCATTTATTGACTGCTTGAGAAGAATTGTTCAATCAAGCTAAAAAAAGCGTGGTAAAAGTTATATCGACTTTTTAAGATTGACTAAAGTTATAGTTACAGTTATATACGTAAGTAAAATGTTATTTGATAAACAGAAAATTAAAATTGTCGACGCGAAATGTCAAAATACTTCCCTGTAAAATAACCAGGTGGCGCTCAAAAAACGCTTAGACAAAATTTGGTTTTCGTGATTTATTGACTAAGGTTTTTTTTTAATTAAGTTTAAGGAATACAAATATTTTTACAGTTTATAATAAATATAGCTACGGAAGTAAAAAGTAAATTTGATGCAGCAGAAAATCAGGGAAATGCAATTCTCAATGCAAAATGTTAAATATTTTGCTTCAGACTTCAGCCGCAGATACCAACGATTATCCAACAAAAAAAAAATATGATGTTATAGATAGTAAGTGGATAATATTGGTAGATTGTGCATAATTACTTAATTAAACTATAAATAAGGATTTCGGGTACCTACAAAAAAATTGTGGTTGTACTATACCTACCTACCTATTAGAACCTTGGTAATATAACCAGCACCTCTAGGTAATACAAGGATTGTAGGATTGTACTATATGACTAAATAAATGAAATAAATTAGAAATTCAAAGGTAAGGGATAAATCACCAAAACTTATTGGTTTACTGATGTCGTTGAGCTGTAATACCAATAATTTAATTTATATCCGTTCCGTTCGTCACGGACCTTCCAAGGCAATGTAGACAAACAAAGGAAGCGATCAGATAAATTATTTTGATTTCGGACATGATTTGTAGTAAACTGTGACTTGCTGTGAATACAGATTGATGTCAATTCATACCTATACCAAATTTTACGATTTATGTTCGGTTCTACATATATTGGTCTCAATAGATAAGCCTCTGCACTTGAGTACCTTTCAACTCTAGAATCTTTTTTTTGGCTATAGCTAATGAAATCTTCATTTCGTTGAAAAAGTATCCAATCGTTGATCGTAATTACCTATCTTAAGTACATATATTCGATTTTTATAACATGTAGTAGTTGTATAATTTACTTATTTTCACTTTAAAACTGTCTCAAAGTGTATACCTATACTTTCTGGGTAAGTAGGTTACAAGTACACTTTATGAACACATATATATCACCTATGCTAGTTTGTAACAACTATATGCATGTATGAATAAATTAAATTATTCTAATAATTATTCGCTGTATATCGTTGCGTCCTATAAAATTCAATTTGAATAGTGACAAGCCGAGTCGACAATAATCCTATTAAGCGCTTAATTTAAACCGGAAACAATAGCTATTCGAGCTTAAGTGCTAGCGGGTGTAATGGCTGAACAAACGGACGACAGAACGCCATCACTATTATTGGCTTTTCACATAATCTATCTCGAAAAAACATTATAGGACGCAAAACTCTCATACCTGATATTAGAATATTAATAAATGAAACTAGCGGTCCCCCGCGACTTCGTCCGCGCGTTTTGAGTTTGCTCCCTCCCCTCCCGTCGCAGCGTGATGTTTTATATCCTAAAGTCTTTCTCTATAAATAAGCTATCCAACTCAGAAATATTTTTTCAAATCGGTCCAGCAGTTCCTGGGATAAGTGCGTTCAAACAAACAAACTCTTCAGGTTTATAATATATTAGCGCAAGCGCACGTTGTACTTAAGCTGCGAACATTATTTGGTGCGGAGTTATGTTAAAACTGTGATAGCTCCTAAGATATTTATTGAAATCATATGATATAAAGGGCAACTTTGTTCTAAATGAAATGCTCGTGATGATGAATGTATTTATTTTGATAAGAATGAATACCTGTGTGTATAATACACCTCTAAAAATAATGCATTATTTTTTTACAAATTTATTAACATAAAAAAGGTTGTAGTAAGTTAACCATAAAAGATAGACATATGTTGTCGCGGACTTTATTATAGAACTCTTAATGCTGAACAATCCTGTCATACATAATTTTTGTGTAACTTAAGCGGTTTCCGCAGCGTACGCAGCAGAAGCTCTCAAAAGGAATATCTTTCTCCCGTTTTCGCAACATTTTTCATTGCTGCTTTGGTCTTATGAGTCGTATCTTTATGTTATATAGCCTAAAGCCTTCCTCGATAAATGGACTATCCAACGTAAAAATAATTTTTCAAATCGGGCTAGTAGTTTCTGAGATTAGCGCGTTCAAACAAACAAACAAACAAACAAACAAACAAACAAACAAACAAACAAATTCTTCAGCTTTATAATATTAGTATAGATTATTTAGGGGAAACGAATTTTAATTGGAAATAGACAAATCATTAACAACAGCTTCAGTCTAAGTTGGGGAAATCAGCCAAATTGAGCAAAACGTAGGTAATAATATTTATAACCGACTTCAAAAAAAGGAGGTAATTCAATTCAATATGTATGTATGTGATATAGTTGGATTTTTTTAATATTCGAGTATTATAATCTTCACTAGATTTGGCTTCCAAAAGTTCCAAACACATGTGTGAAATTTCGTATGTGTATGTATGTTTGTCCATGGATTCCTCGAAACCGAGAATTCATAGCGAGGTGATTCTTAATGAATCAGGTATATTCCAACAACTGTACCCTATACACTGTATTTTTTTAGAAAATCCATCCAATAGTTCATAATATATTAAATACTTTATTGTAAAATGTTAAAGGCCGTCTGTGATACAGGCATCGCTTCGGCAGCCTGGTACGGGGACTGGTGTGTAACATAATTATATAATAAACTTTTTGAAATAAATTATTTTGTTTTGTATTATTTGTATTATGGGTAATAACTAAAAATCTCGAAATAAAAAATATTTTGGAGACAGTGCATGATGTGCGTAATCTTGATATTACGCACCGAATCCAAACGAATTAGTTTCTCCTATATAGAACTCAATACGTTATTTTAAGCTTATAGTCCGATTTTTGAAGGTAGTTTTTAGGGTTTCTTAGCTGAATGGCAAAAAACGAATGCCTTATAGTTTCGTCAAGTCTGTCTGTCTGTCCGTCCGTTAGTCACAGCCACTTGATTCTGTAACTATACACTGTTGAAATTTTGTAGGAAGATGTATCCTGATGAAACGCTTTACGAATATCAAACAAAAATTAAAAAATAATGACATTTAAGGGCCTCCAATGAAACTAAAACAAAAATTAATAAAAATCAAACCTATGCGTATGGGATGTCTATAGATAGGTCTTTAAAAATGACATAGAAGTTCCTAAGACCATTTTCTTTTGAAGTCTAACGTTCCATAGCTTGACGCTTCCAAAGTGGTAAAATGGGCATCCCCTCCATCTAACTTTTAAAGTAAGCGATTGTAAATTTTGAAAGAAATATATAATGTAGATCTTAACAAATACTTTCAAGAAAAAATGGTTTGGACGGGATCGAACGAGAAGTTATTAAAATATAGCACATTTTTAACAACCGCTAACATAACTTTGTTTTTCGTACTAACACTATGAAAAACTAAGTTATATTTGCTGTCAACAAAATATTGTGGTATTTTACTAAGTGGAAGTAAGTGGATTCCCTAATTCATTTAAAGCTGGCGCGGAACCCTCAGGGCGCGAGCCCGACTCGCACTTGGCCGGTTTGTTTTTTTTTTCAATATTTAGCTGGCATAAATGCCAATCATATATTAAAAATAATTCTTCAGGCTTCACTTTGGCATTATCTGCCATAGAAATGAATATGTTGAAAGCATTATTTTGTTGTATTTGCAGTCGAAATAATACTCATTTTGGTAATTACCTTTTCTAATATTAATGATATCGACTTGCAAACTAACTTACCCAGCCAAAAAGGAAATTGAGGCGCCCAAATGCCAACCGTTTTTCTGAACCAGTGTCCTAAAAACAAAACATTCAAAGAATTTGAAAAAATACGAGTTAGAAAGGGTATCAAAAATGTTATAACAAAACATGCTTTTAATAATCTTTAACATTGGTCGAAGTGGAATTAACCTACACGATTTTAAAATAGTATTTATAACTTATCTCCTATCTTTAAGATACCTTTAGACCCATTACACACTGCGACTTTGAGCATCAATGAAGTCTGGAAATTGAGAAATTACGTACTGTATTTGGTGACTGCATTGATACTACTATTATAACTTTTTAAGGGAGTCCTGTAGCCGAATTGCAAAAAACAAAACCCGGTAAACGGTCTTTTAAAATCACTTAGAGGTTTCTAAAACTATTTGCTTTTAAAGTCTAACGTTTTATAGACAGACGCTTCCAAAGTAATAAAATAGGCGCCTTCCCCCCCCCCCCCCCCCCCAACCCTTCTAATTCTAACTAAGCAAGTGTAAATTTTGAAAATATGAAATGTAGATCTTAACAAATACTTTCAACGAAAATTGGCTGAGACAAGATTGAACTAGTAGTTTTTAAGATATAACCCATTTTCAACAACCGTAAACATAACGTTGTTCTTCATACAAACACTATGAAAAACAAAGTTATATTTTCCGTCAACAAAATATTGTGGTATTTTAGCTAAGTGGAAGTAAGTGGATTCCCTAATTCAGCACTTCAAAATTGGCACGGAATCCTCAGTGTGCGAGTCTGACTCGCACTTGGCCGGTTTTTTAAGAATAACGTCTTTAGCATCGTACGACATTGTGCGCCTTTCAATATTGTGGAGATGTTCTTCCAGCCCTGTCAGTAGGTTGTATATCAAAATTCTTCCCCCCCGTCCCCCCAATTACTCTAGTAAAATAAAATAAAACTAGAATGAAATAATAATACTCATTACCTAAACTTTCTATCACGTTTTATGAGATACAGCCTGACAGCGGAGTCCTAATAACGGTCCCGATTTACCTTTTCGGTACAAAACCTTACAAACTTCAGCAATAAATCTCCGCACATTTTCAATCAATCTTACAATAAAAATACCTCTCATCAAAGTGTTCCGTGCTAAGGCGTAATCTACACCCATGAAAATTGACTCTACTATATAAATACTTACTTAGACGCGCCAGCAAAGTGCCAATTAGAGGCACGATCGCACGATCGCTAATCAATCTAATCACTCTGAGCACCTTCATGACGAGGCGTGTGTCACTAAACATTTATAAGAAGTAATTGACGCGACGATATTGTATTTCGCCCGAAAAGATCCAATTTGGTACAATTATTACCTCTATTCAAGTTGTGTTCTTCTAGGATTTTCTTTAGAAGTGACAATTAATTGAATACTTGATAATAAGAAAACGAAATGCTACGGAGTTCCAATAAAACTTGTAAGAAAGGAACTACAGACAATCTAAAAGTATCTTTTATTCAGAATGTCTAGCCAAGACACTGAATGGAACTGAAATGCTTTATACTACATACCAGTGGTCCCCTGCGACTGCAAGTTTTGAGGTTTGCTTCCTTTCCTCCCATCGTAGCGTGATGATATGCTTAAAAATTCCTCGATAGAACAAAGAAATAATTTTTTATATCAGTCCAGTAGTTTCCAACAAACAAACTATTCAGCTTTATAATATTATAGCGGTCCCCCGCGACTTCGTTCGCGCGTTTTGATATTGTATAGCCTAAAGCCTTCCTCGACAAAACATCTATATAAAACAAAAATATTTTAACAAATCAGTCCAGTAGTTCCTGAGATTAGTGCGGTCAAACAAACAAACAAACTCTTCAACTTTTTAATTTTAGTATAGATTGGGAAATGTGCCATCTTTATGTATTTCTCTTTGATCATAACTTGAAAGTATGATTTACACTCACAGAATTCGTTATGTACGCTGGCTGACGTATCATTTAGTTATACAGACGAGCGATTTCTATTTGCTCAGTGAATTCACGACCAAGACATGTCTCGCTAGTGCCTTGATTGTTTAAGGAACCAGCTACATTCATTCTCCTTTCAAAATTAGGTAAGAACCTATTTAATTTCACGTGCATTGCAGTCAATCATGACTAGAGTTTTTTTTTAATAATCCGATATTCGGAAGAGGAGAGAAGTCTTCAATGTGGCTAACTAATAATAGCGTTATTATTTGGCCTCTTAACTCATATTATAGAGCTTATACAGGGTGTTGCTTGTAATAGGAGCAACAAATTCAAATATATGCCCTTTAAGTAACCAGTTACCAATATCAAATAAATCGAACCAAATGTATTGCAAACAAATGTGTCCAGTCATACGAGTAGAACTAGACATTTTCATTTACTACAACGAGTTAGCGATTTTGATACCTATGCTTATAAGGGATTATAACTTTGGATTCCAATATCTCTGAGAACTTTTAGAGAACTATGATCAGGTCAAGGTTACTATTGACGACCTCCATGGTGTAGTGGCTTAGCACGCAGGTTCCAAGACATCGCTGCTCCGAGGTCCCGGGTTCGATTCCCGGTCGGGTCAATATAGAAATCAAAATTTTCTTTATTTTTCAGGTCTGGGTGTGTGGTACCACCATTGTCTCTTTCCATAACACAAGTGCATTAGCTACTTACTTTGGGATCAGCGGAATGTATGTGATTGGTGTCCAATATTAATTTAATGTTACTATGTTTACCCTGTAGAATCATTGATTTAAATTGTTTCTCCTAATACAGGCCACATGGTGTATAATATAGCGGTCCCCCGCAACTTCGCGTGTTTTGCATTTATATAGCCAAAAGCCTTCCTTGATAAGTAAGTTATGCCACACTAAAAGAATTTGTCAAATCAGTTCAGAAGTTCCTGAGATTACCACGTTCAAACGAACAAACTCTATGACTTTATAATATTAGTCTAGATGAATATCAATAATATTTATTATGATTTCGTAGGCATGCATAAAAAGTGCGTTAAAGTGCTAGAGAGTGCGGTTTATGGTGTATGATATTTTCATAAAAGTGTATGGTGTGATATGGTATCTATGTTTGCATTCATTTACTTGGATTTTGTGTGTATTTTTACTTACAGATAAAAAGAGATTTAAAATTTTCTTATTTCACCTTTGTGTGTAAGGCTACGAATCTGATCTTATTTATTAATTTATTGTTTAGTACTCAGACAGCCAGGTTACAGCCAGTGACTTACAAAACATAAAATGAAACATATAGAACTAGAATCTATATTTATTGTAAATAAAAGTACATTACATAGTTTATTTACGACTGCAACAGTTAGTAAATTAAAAAAAGAGTTCTATCAATTTGGACTGAAAAAAGATATAGAGGTCCGGATGGGAGTCGATCGTAAAATCGACGCATCCGTATAAGGGGATTATAAAACGAGGTATTATTTCTGTGGACCTCAAGAGCGAACAATTCAGATCGACGGAATCTATCATTCCATCTGTTCATGTAACTGTAATAAGGCGATTTAACAACAAATGTGAAACAGACCCCAGGCGCGAGAGATTTGGGCGCGCCGCAGTGTGGTTTGCCCTAACTGAGCCATAATTGATAAGCGCTATTAGCGACGAACGAGCCCCGGGTTTGAATTCCAACGAGCGAACAACTAGATATACAAAAAAGATAGTGAAATCACAAATATTACTGAGTCTGTAACAGTTATACGGTAAATCCGTATTTAGTAACGACTTTTCAAATCAGTGACACTGACCGACTATCCCACTAATAATAGACACCCATCACTTACATCGATATGATCCCAAAGTAAGTTATGGAAACCAGAAACAACGGTGGTTCTACGACACCGAGACAATATAGAAAATTTTGATTTCTATATTGATCCGATAGGAATCGGGACCTCGGAGCGGCGACGCCTTGAAATGAAACCCAGTTTGCTTAGCCACTACACTACTCAGGTCGTCATTATCTAATTTAATGATATGGCTCTTAATAATGACATGACCCTCTATATCCAAAAAATAGGTATTTACATTCAAACCCGACACATTTTTTTAACATGATTTCTGAAGCTTTCGAGCTCCATTGCACGAGCCACCATCACAACCACTGTACAGTTACAGCGAGTGGACCTACATAAAGAAAATCATGTTTATCATCATCATCATCATGGCCCTCCCACAGCGACCGATCACAAGCTGTGGTTAAATCATAAACAAAAAGTACTTAAATAGTTTAAACGAAGTTTAGAAACAAACTAGACTTTGTATTCTGACAAAAATTTAGTTTGCCTACGGAAGTCTCGACTTAGTTTTCCTGTAGAACAACCAGGTGGTGGTTGAGAAGAATTTTTGAAATTGGATTGAGCAATTACAATGTTTTTTTACGATTTAATAAAGATAGACTAGTAGCTTCGCAAGTTAAATAAATAAATATTGAACACCAATCACATACATTGCTCTGATCCCAAAGTTGCCAATGCACTTGTGTTATGGAAATCAGACACAACGGTGGTACCACAACACCCAGTCCCGAGACAATGAAGAAAATTATGATTTCTGCATTGACTACACCGCGGAGGTCGATTAAAAAATATTTGATGCAGTAGAAAATAAAAAAATGTAATTATTTACCTGCGCAAAATGTCAAAAAAAATACGTTTCTTATGCTTCAGGCTTCGGCCGTGGAAACCTCACAATAAATGGCATACGTTATTCCATCTGTGCTTTTGTAGTCCGTTTATTACGGCTCATCCCAAATGCACTGTGTTCCTTTTTTCTTTTGTCTCGTGCTCATTCGGAGCCCTGTTTGTGCCTGTGGAGCCACAGGGATCTGAATTTTTAACTCTGAAAAATAAGCTGTAGCCGGTGTACTACAGTCAGACTCGGCTATTTGTATCTTAAATTCGTACAAGCAAACCAACAGATACTCTGATTTGTAGCTTTTCAGCCGTAGCCTGGATAAACAATTGTTATCGATCATGGGATCGATGGTAAATAAATCTAAGATTCTTCCATAAATTGTATAATTAGCAACCACAAAGAAAAGGTTTTACATAGGTTGCCCATTATCATAAAATAATAAAAATGGATACTTCTTGTATATTTTTATTCTTCGATCTCCAAGGCACATATAAATTTATACACGGATAGTAACAACTATCTCAACTGGACGCCGCAAAACCAACTGAGCTGCCGGAACTGTGCGCTCTCCGAATAAAAAAACTCCCCTCCAAAAATATGTATCGGTGATACCAGTAAATTAATTTAAATATTACAGTGATTAAGTAACAGTTTCAGTAATTTATAGCAGCTACTTATTTGAAAATTAAGACAACATAATACGTCTTCCAAGTAGCGAGTGCCAGCGAGGTCTGTCCGCCGACGGGCTCCGCTAAGGCCCGGCGCCTCTGCTGACACCGCGATTGCTAACACTATGAACTTCAGACATCGACTTTTAGCATCGATGCAGTTGCACTTCTGTATCGATGATCATCGATGTCATCGATGCGAACGCGCCACTGCATTCGACGCTAAATTAAATCTGTTCACTGCGTGAGTCGCGATGCAGTCGCCAAAATTAAGTACATAATTTGTCAAGTTCCAGCTTCTGCGTCGCGACTGTATCGATGCTAGAAGTCGCAGTGTGTAAAGGGTCTAAGCCGTGACTCTTTAAGGTAAGTACCAAAACAACTAAGCGGTCGTTCGTTTAAAACCGAATAATGATTGATGTATTTAGAAGGAAGAAGTATGTTGTGTATTGAAAATAAATTCGTAGATATTCCTGCCGACAAACTGTTTCAAAGTTTGTCAGAAAGATTAATGTGTAAAAAGAAATGTTTAAAAGTAATTTATAAAACGTAGATTTTTAGATTATAATCTTTAAATTTGCATTTTTGTCTTGACTGTATGTATCTAATCGTTAATCCTTTCAGGCTTGTACGATAGGAGCAGGTATTTTTGTTTCGCAAAGCATGTTGTATTCGAATTTTATACTAAAAGGCAAACAATTATATTTGGTTTTTGAGTTTAACAGTATACCATGTTTATTTATATTAGAGGCATTTTCATTGACTATACTACAAAGTATTATATTTATGCAAATAGACCCAATTTTACACGTCCCAATATAAAGTGATGAGAAGAAGCTGCGCAACAAACTCAGTCACTATTGTCAATGCCTCTTTTCAAAAGGTTTCCAATTTTTGTGGTGACACAAGTCCATATATTACTAGATATTTAAAATAATCATTTAATTTATAATACCTTTTCGTCATGATCCCTTTATTGTCAGTTTTAAATTTATTTACCGGTAAGTTAACTATGTGTTCTGTTAGTTTATTAAAAAAAGTATACCCATGAAAGAATTACCAACCTTTCGAAGCCTGAATTAGCAAGCGAGCTTATCCTAGTATTATATTTGTGTAGATATTACAATTTTTTTCGTTGATGAATGTAAAATTTTGAGTACAAATTTTGATTCTTTAACCACCTCTCGTAAGGAATTTTAAGGATTTGGATTATAAATAGCTCGCACGGCTTTTTTTGTAATATAAAATGCAGTAGAATTTAAAGATTATGCTGTGGCGTTGAATTAATAGTAAGGCAAACGCCAGTAGATGTAAATAAATACTACTCGTAATACTTCATAAAAATATTCACTTGGATTTTACAGCCAGTAATATTAATAAATTTAACACAAAATCAGGTCGTCGGGATCGCGATAGGAAAAATTTGATTGTAAACTTAAAATCAAAAAGTTCTGTAAAGTGTCCCGGAGTTGGTTCATTTTGCCTCTTCCCCCGACTTTCCCGGAGAAGATAAAATTTGATTGGAGCCGACGGAACGAGCTTTAGAATGTACAACTACCTTAAATAACATCCATTGAGGGAACTTTGTATTGTGTGCCGATGATAGAAACGTCTGTGAGTCGCAACAAATCGTTGTAGCAAGTGTGATAGGTTTACCAGTTTAGATTTGTTTAGTGACGAGCCTTGCTGGGAGAAAAACGGTTCAATGAATGATGATCGAATTTTGTTAATAGTGAAGTAAAGTTGACAAGCTGATCTAGATATAAGGTGCTTTAATTCCATTCATGCGTTAGTAGCAGCATGAAAGTTGGAGACGTTTATTTATATATTATTTCAGTCTCACACTTTAAAAATCTAGTATGACCCGAAAAATAGTTGGGCATTTTATTCGTAAAGAAACCGCAGTATACCGAGTTCCGCGGTATAGTGGAAAGAATGTGAAAAGGCTCATAATGGCTTTGGAAAACGCAATATGTGTGCACAATGGGGGTCCGAGAATAGGGTACCCTCATTTACGGGACCTGGCAAGGGTAACCGGTATTTGGAGGTCCCTTCTATCTTATTATTTTGACCATTGATGGTTTTTGCACTGCGAATGCTTGGTTAACAACATATCGAGTACAGCGTAAAGTAAAGCTTTCTTCAGGCACTACTTAATTTATAAAATCATAAATATTGGACACCAATCACATCATTGCTCTGATTCCAAACAACTAATGCGCTTGTCTTATGGAAATCAGACACAACTGTGGTACCATAACACCCAGACCCGAGACCATATAGAACATTTTGATATCTATATTTACACGACCGGGAATCACACTTTACCCTGGAGCAGCGACGCCTTGAAACCCTGTGTGCTTAACCACTACACCACGGAGGTCGTCTGATTCTATGGCAGATAAATACAAGAATAGCCAAATTCAAAAAAGATGTACGAGGGTCAAACTGAAAGTTATTAGAAAATCAAAAACTGATTACATTAGCCAGTTATTAGTTTTATTATATCTTTTCAAAATATTGTCCATTGACGTCAATACACCGCTGCATGCGATGGAACCACTGGGAAAAGCACTTTGCCCACTCGTCCTTAGGGGTCTCTTCAATGGCATCGCGATACGCAGCCACCGCTTCTTCAGCATTCATAAACCGCTTTCCTTTAAGTTTTTCTTTAATTTTTGGAAATAAATAAAAATCACAAGGCGCGAGGTCGGGGCTATATGGCGGGTGACCCAGTAATTCAACGTTTGATGTCGCCAAATAGTCGATCGTTCGCTTGGCGGTGTGCGACGAGGCGTTGTCGTGGTGAAGGAGGATCCTACTGCGAGGTCGTTTCTCTCGAACTTTTTCCAAGACAAGTGGCAAACAATTGGTAGTGTACCATTCTGCAGAAACTGTTTTTTGATCCTCTAACACAATTGTTGCGAAATGACCTATCCTTCCAAAGAACGAGGCCACCATTTTTTTCCCGCACTTCGATCTATCTTCACTTTAGTTGGCAACTCCTCGAAAGGAAACACCCACTGAGCAGATTGTCTTTTGGTTTCAGGATCATAACAGTAAATCCAGCTTTCGTCACCTGTTAGTATGTCGAACACAGCATTTGAGTAACCTCCGTTAAATCTTTCAATCATTTTACAGCACCAATCCACACGATGGAGTTTTTGAGCCTTAGTCAAATTATGAGGTATCCACCGGGCGCAAAGCTTCCTGACCGCTAAATGTTCGTGGAGGATTTTGTGCACTTGACTCATACCGATGCCTAAGCTTGTCCGAATCTGCTGATAGGTCACTCTTTTGTCAGTCTCTATCATACGCCGCACAACACAGATGTTATTTTCAGTCGTCGCCGTAGAAGGCCGTCCCTCACGTACATCATCAGTGAGATTAGTGCGACCACGTTTAAACTCATTAAACCAGTTGTAAACAGTCGCACGAGATGGGACTTCATCGTGAAAGGCCAATCGTAGTCTATCATAACTTTCTTGTTGACTTAAATGACATCGAAAGTCATAAAAAATCATTGCACGAAAATTTTCTCGTGTTAAATTCATGTTGACGTGACACAGACAATTTTCAATTTGCCGCCAAATCGTAAAACAAATGACAAATGAATGAAATATATACTCAGTAATATTGGCAAAGAGTTCTATTTTCAAATTTTAGAATATTTTTTTTATTATATTGTTTATAAGTGGCCAGTTCTAAGAACTTTCAGTTTGACCCTCGTATTAAAAAAAAAAGTAAAAACCGACTTCAAAACCAAAATGCACTAAAAAGTCTTAAATAAACTCTTCACCATTGAAAGGAAAGGAATCCGTTTGTCTGTTTGTTTTTCCAATTTCGGTGCTGTGATAGTTGATGGTTGATGGTCAAAGTGATGGCACCGACTCCAAAAAGAAATTGTTAGCCTAAAACGGATTCCTTTCCTTTCAATGGTGAAGAGTTTATTTAAGACTTTTTAGTGCATTTTGGTTTTGAAGTCGGTTTTTACTTTTTTTTAAAGTTTATTTTATTTCTTTATTTTTAGTGATTACATAAGAGGGGGGGGGGGGAGTTGCACCTTGTGATTCTATTTTTTACGAAGCTACAAATTACCTTTCATAAGTTTCGTCATTATTATTACTGAACTCCTAGGCGTTAAGGAGTTCCACCATCAGCTCAACCCCACAAAATGTTGACTATCAGACGTAACAACACGTCAACATTAAGATTCTAGTAAAGAAACACTATACGTGCCTTTAAAATTTGAGGGTTTCCCTCGAATACACCAAGATCCCATCATCAGATCCCAAAATAGAAAAAATGGGACCAACTAGAAGGTATACCCTCTAAGTAGGTGAAAAAAAAATTCGATTCGGTCGACAAACGACTGAGATATGAGGTAACATACATACAAAAAAAAAATAATGATAAAAAAAAACATACAGTCGAATTGATAACCTCCTCCTTTTTTGAAGTCGGTTAAAAAATTGTCTAACCAACTTAAATATTTTTATCGAACCAGCTAAACTTAAATATATACTTGTCATTGTATAAATTATTTGTAGTTTTTAACTGAATTAATATTAAATTATATTGTTTGTCAAAAATTACTAACACACTAAGTTAAACCCTCTTTCACTTCATTATACCTATATTTGGCATATATTGTGCTCATTTATTTAGTTATGGTCTTGTTCTATATTTAGATTAATACATATTTCTGTAAATCATATGACTGTAACTGGTTCTGTGAGCATACGAGTAAATAAAACAAAAAATGGTAAATGGTTTTTCATTCGTACAATGTCAGATTGTTTTGAAATAAAATTACCTGCGTCAAATTTTTATCCGTCGAAACCGGCAGATATGTAAATGCATTAGATTTAAGGTGAATAACTGTGAACTACTAAAACGCGATCCGATATCTTATTTGGTCTTTTCCGCAAAATTACATTGGGTATGTAACCCGAATTTGAATAGGGACACCGTAAAATCCTTTCAGTAGGTTTAGTGCTAAGCTTACTTTAAATTCTTATTGCATTGACATTTTTTCTCTCTTCCTTATTATTACCAACTTAAAAAATGTACATAAAAAATCGGTGTATATAAAAATAAATTAATTTTATAATATGATTATGATTTATTAAGGTACTAGCAGTTCCGCGACTTTGTTAGTACGTTTTGAGTTTTCTCCCTCCCCTCCCGTCGCAGCGTGATATTCACTAAAAGCCTTCCTCAATGAATAAGCTGCTCAACACTTTGTTTTTAAATCAGTCCAAAAGTCAGTAACTTTTAGACTAGCGTTTTCAAAAGTGAGTATGTTACTCTGGAATTTGATAATATTTTAGTATGTTGATCTATTAAGACTTCCAAACACGTGTGCAAAATATTGATTTGATTTTTTGATTTTGAAAGGTTCTTTATTAAAAAGTAATAATTACAATGCATTGCTAATCACCTAGTGTTCATTGTAATCCTAGGTATAGCTATCTTATTAACAATATTCATTATAAGATTATTAGGATCTGTTATAACTTTTTATTATGAAAACTAAAGGTATCTACATGAGTTACAAACTTACTATTCAATCCTTATCAGCAGTTAATTTCCCGCAATTAACAAGCACTTGTACGTCACTTATTTTTTTGCAATGTAAAAGTAAATGTGTGCAAAATATTGCGAAGAGAAGGAACAATGCATATCTTTGCTATGTATATGACCGTCATTAGATTAAGTTATTTAAATTGGTTTAGTAGACCAAACTTAGACAAACCAAGATAGTGACAATTAGTTAGTATAATTCTTAAAACAGATCGGTCTTTCTACATGCGTCTGATTTCTCGACATTTGCCTACAGCCAGTCCATTACTTGTTAACTCGTGAATTTGGTCTCAGCGGACGAGGGACCACTGCTTCGGATGGCGGTTATTGCCCGATTCATTTTTCTTTATTACTTTGTTGGGACCAGTTTGCCGAAGCTTTTAAATAATCTGTAAATATGTTATAAACGATGTTCACTAACCGAACTTCAACGTACAAACCAACTTATTTAGTTAGAAACTACATCGTTTAAATGAGCATTAAGACCCCTTAGCATCGATGCAGAAGCGCGTTACTATCGATGCAGTCGTCTATACACAGTACATAATTTGTCAGTGTCCAGCTTCTGCATCGCGACTGCATCGATGCAAAAAGTCGTGTAAGTGTGTAAAGTTTGTCATTTTGCGACTGCGTTGCTGCTAGGATCCGCAGTGAGCAAAAAGTCTAAGAGGTTTTTTTGGAATGGAGGAAGCATGAAAGTTTGCATGGGATTTGTACGGCCAAAATCCCTGATACCTACTGTATTATTTTAAATTTCATAATTTCACATCATCTGTCTCTTAAATATACAAACGATTATAATAGATCTGAGTAAACAGCTATGCAAATTTTATGGAATCAAACTTTTTATTCCGTTTTTAGTGTAGGTCGTGAAGACTGCAATCTGGCGCACGTCTCCTGCAGCGCATTCACAAAGGAGACCATTCTAACGACGGCCGAGACGACGTACAGGCTGGTTTTAATGTCCTAGATAGATGAAACGGCAATCCACAATTTCCAGACGCTATGAATCATAAATGGAAGAGTCAATGCTGAGAGAAAAATATCTTTTTAAAAATACTTAAACAAATTATCGAGCAAAATAAAAATCTGCTCTTTAATTCATTGTTCTCCGTGTACAATAAACAAATGACAAGTTTTTTAATTAAGAAGTTCACTTCTTGTTCATTGTTACCTTCAACTCCGTCTTTTAATTATATCTTTCAAACTGTGCTAGACTTTATACTAAGTGCATGATGTATCTTACTCAGAAGTATGCTAGATGGCATTCACATGATAAAACTCAAAATTATGGAATAATTGTCAGTTCGAATGATGTGGACAAACGAAATAAAAGTCAATTGCCTAATATCATAATAGCAAAATATAAAATTTAAAACTACAAAAAGTATCAGCAATCATCTTATGCAAAATCAACTATAGCTATCCAATTTTTAGTACGAGACAGTTCATTCTGTAGTAACTTTTATGATTGTGGCAGAAACGAATAATGACGCTTTTCCGAATGTCAGAGCCTGCTCTTTACGTATTTTTGAAGAACTTTAAAGAGGTGTGAAGAGATAATGACTGTATGATAAAGTTTGATACGTAAAAACAGAGCACAGGCCGAAGTGTGAGATAACCAGTCCGATATAGCAGAGGCTTTGTTTCGCTTTGAAACGAGAGATGCTTATGAATGAAGTCTGTGGTGACTTGCTTTATACTTTTGTTGTTCTATAAAATTAGTCTCTGCACGTGGCGGGTGGATTAGTCGTGGTAACACGGTGTAAAAAGTATTTAAATTTTTATTTTATTTATTTATTTAAAAGCTTTATTGTACAAATAAAAGTGTACAAAAGGTGGACTTAATGCTAATAGCATTCTCTTTCAGTCATACCTTTAGATGCAGAGAGATTGTTATGGGTGCAGGAGAATATTGTAAATATATATTAAAATTTTTGACCCGTTATATTGTAGACACTGATAACTTAAAATATAGAACTGTTTTTTATCACTGCTTTATCTGCTTTAAAAAGCGTTGAAAGACTGACTGACGCAAAGCCTAAACCGCTGATAAGTCATGTGTATGATTTAATATTTATCGGGGAAAGCTATAGTACTTACGCTAGGATCCATAGGAGCGGAGTAAAACCAAAACGCGAGAAAAAAGTCGCGGGGACCGCTTCACTATCATCAGTACATTGTATGAAACAAGGTCGCTTTCCGCTGTCTGCATGTATGTAAACTTAAACCTTTAAAACTACCTACGCAACGGATTTTGATGTTTTTTTATAAAAAGAGTGATTTAAGAGCAAGAAGGTTCAAATGTATGCATACATACATTGCATCCATCGCTAGTACATAATAAAATCTTCATACAATATATCAAATTATCTTCATTATAATCGTTTTATAAAAATAAAGCCTTAGCAAATGTATAATCAGTCTCCCATCCCATCCCATTATTTCAACATCACAGATGCAATTTTATCAATGGTGCAGTTCAAGAAGCACGATTATTTTTGTCGCGGTATTTTCTTACAATATCCGATTGAAGCTTTGAACTTAAACTTTGATAAAATAAGGAAAAAGTATGATAGTTTTTCTTTTTTAATTCACTATCAATTTAAAACGGACCAAGTGCGAGTCGGAGGAAGGGTTTCGTATCTACTTTGTATGTAAGCACTTTTTTCCTCTAATAATGTCCTGAAACATGATGAAGATTGCTTTCGAATGTTTTTAACACACACAGTGTCATATTTTATATTCATAAAGATGAAAATAAGAAACCAAAAATTTGCGCACGGGCGGGACTTGAACCAGCAACCTTTTGGCATACCGGGCCAAACGCTCTTACCAATTGAGCTACCGTGCTGTCAGTCCGACCCTGCGAAATTTGTGGTTTCCTATGAAAACGTCAATTGCGTGACGCTTAGCGCCATCTAGCCGTCTGTTTATGAAACAGATGGCCCAAGCAGTTATTCTTTACAGAATAAATTCAACTTGGAAATTGATGTCGCTTCGCTATCTAATGCTTTAGAATGTTTTTAACACTTACAGTGTCATATTTTATATTCATAAAGATGAAAATAAGAAACCAAAAATTTGCGCACGGGCGGGACTTGAACCAGCAACCTTTTGGCATACCGGGCCAAACGCTCTTACCAATTGAGCTACCGTGCTGACAGTCCGACCCTACGAAATTCGTGGTTTTCTATGAAAACGTCAATTGCGTGACGCTTAGCGCCATCTAGCCGTCTGTTTATGAAACAGATGGCCCAAGCAGTTATTCTTTACAGAATAAATTCAACTTGGAAATTGATGTCGCTTCGCTATCTAATGCTTTAGAATGTTTTTAACACTCACAGTGTCATATTTTATATTCATAAAGATGAAAATAAGAAACCAAAAATTTCTTTTTGTTCTGTTTCATAAACAGACGGCTAGAAGGCGCTAAGCGTCACGCAATTGACGTTTTCATAGGAAACCACAAATTTCGCAGGGTCGGACTGACAGCACGGTAGCTCAATTGGTAAGAGCGTTTGGCCTGGTATGCCAAAAGGTTGCTGGTTCAAGTCCCGCCCGTGCGCAAATTTTTGGTTTCTTATTTTCATCTTTATGAATATAAAATATGACACTGTGAGTGTAAAAAACAGACGGCTAGATGGCGCTAAGCGTCACGCAATTGACGTTTTCATAGGAAACCACAAATTTCGCAGGGTCGGACTGACAGCACGGTAGCTCAATTGGTAAGAGCGTTTGGCCCGGTATGCCAAAAGGTTGCTGGTTCAAGTCCCGCCCGTGCGCAAATTTTTGGTTTCTTATTTTCATCTTTATGAATATGATGAAATTAAGAGACAAAACTGGTTATATCTTTTCATGGCTCTGACACAAAATTTTTATTCTATTTTAGCTTATTTAAGAGACAATCAAAATCAATATTTGACTATAGCTTCAATTTCACACCTTAATGCGTTTTTGACGTACCTAAATATTCTTTAAGCGAAATTTATACGGTATATTTATTTACTAATCTTAGCCGTGATTTTTACTTCTGCATTCATCATATATACTACTGTTTTTTTTCAAGTATCTACCTACTACCGTTTAAAAAATATACCCAAATTACAGTTACCTAGCACCTCAAGTCTCTGCGCTGAACTGCGGACAGACGGACATGTCGAAATTATAAAGATTCCTTATTGGACTACGGAACCCTAAAAAGCTGACACCAGTATAAAGCATATCTGAAAGGAGCCGATGACACCTTATTCTGATTATCTGTCCGTCAGTTACCTAGATACTTTGGCAAAGTAAGTCGTGGACGAATCAAACTCGTAGTTGAGCCCAGTTTACGCGTCTAGTATTTAATTAGACTTCCAAAAAGTCTCCATAATATCATGTTCGTATGAAAATGAAAATCATGTTCTTTCAAACTGCTCAACTAAGTTAAAAGTTGACCCCATCTAACTTTCTTCTTAAGCCCTCCGACTTTGCAAGTTTTTTCTCTTTTCTATATGTGAGGAACTTTTGGGCAGTAAGGCTTTAGAAGTAGGTAATTAGAAAAGCCGAGGAAAAGGTCGCAAATTAAGCAATGGACTTCACACTAAGCCTTTTAAGAAATTATGGGTTAATTTTAATGGATCGTTCGTTATAACAAGAATTATTAATTATTAACTGCAAACTTTCAAGTTATGGATTTCTCTAAACTAAAGATAATATGACTGGATCTGTGCATAAACTAATAATATGAATGATATTTTAATAAGTTTATTTATAGTATAAGTTGTCATTTCCAACTAGTGTCTATTTTATCTACTGCTACTGATAAAATCGAGCCTCATGTAAATGTCAAATCATATTACAGTTTCTTAAAGCGTATTGTCCGCGGTCAGCTTCCACAAACATTTTGCTTTCAGATGTGTCATTTGCGGTAACCGTCCCTCTTCATTCACACATGGCGTGCCTACCTCGCCTTACTTCTGACCTGTTGCAGTGATATGGGACTAGAAATCTAAAGTGACAGTACGCACTATTACGATCTCCTTTTATATCCTGTTAGTAATTTATCTAAGAACGAATACAATACCGCTTGTGATTGGTCGCTGTGGAAAACCGTTGGGAAGGCCTTTGTTCAACAGTGGATATCTTTTGCTGAAAACGATGATGATGATGACGAATACAATACCTACGTATGTCATCATCTACATTATCGTACTTCCGCTGCTGAACATAAGCCTCTCCCACGGTTTTCCTCAGCGACCGATCACTAGCGGCCTGCATCCAGTGTGATTCTGCGATCTACATAAGGTCGTCTGTCCATCTTGTCGGTGGACGTCCCTCGCTGCACTTTTAGTCGAAATGTCTTCAATCTAGAACTTTTCTGCACCAACGGCCACCAGTTCTACGTGCTATGTGCCCTGCCCACTGCTACTTGAGCTGACTGATTTGTTGGGATATGTCCGGTACCTTAGTTATTTTTCGTATCTCCTCATCTCTGAGTTGATCTCGTAGAGAAACACCGATGGACTGACGACCCTGTTAAGATCTCAGGAACAAACTGGATGCAGAACGCTTGCTCATTATGTGACTTTGAGTTTCTTTATGAGGGCCATAGTTAGAGATCACGCTTCGGATCCGTATGACATCACTAGACACACACTGGTTGAGAGACTTTCGTCCTCAGACACTGAGGTAATTGAGACGAGAAGACGCTCTTGCGCAGTTTCCCGAACGCTACCCAGCTGAATCGGATTCATCGATTGACCTCTTTCTCAAAGTTGGACCTAACTAGTTGGATCACTTATCCAAGGTAGACGTACTCGTCGACAACTTCGAGAGTTAAGTTCCCAACAGAACTGAACTTGACATAGTTTTCGTCTTTTCCATGTTCATTTTAAGACCCACTTGTTGGAATACTCGGGCAAGGTCTTCGAACATAGTGCCAAGATCTTTGGCACAACGACTATATTATCGGAAAACCGGTGTGTTATGTATTCGCCATTGACACAGATGCCGAATCCTGCCCAATCCAGGAGTTTGAAGGCGTCTTCGAATGCCGCTGTAAACAGTTTCGGAGATATAACGTCTGCCTGTCTTACACTTTTTTGCAATGGAATCGCCCTCGTATTCTGATTCTGTACTCCCTCTATATACCTATAGTCTATGTGACACCGCTAAAGAGACCGAAGCACCGCCCAAGTTTCGATTGAATCAAAGGCCATCTCATAGTCCACAAACGCTAAACATAGAGACATATACTCCTTAGCCTTTTGTATAATTTACCTTAGCGTATAAATATGCTTTGTGGCACTGTAGCCTTATCGGGACTCGGCTTGTTTGGGAGGCTGGAAGTCAACAGACTTACGTGAAAGACGATTCATGATAACCCTTGTGAGCAGCTAGTAGACATGACTCAGGAGTGAGATGAGTATATATTTCTTCAATATGGTATATTGTCCTTTTTAGGGTTCCGTAGCCGAATGGCAAAAAACGGAACCCTTATAGTTTCGTCAAGTCTGTCTTTCTGTCTGTCTGTCCGTCCGTATGTCACAGCCATTTTATTCTGTTATTATAAGCATTACACAACTGAAATTTGGTAGGAAGATGTATCTTGTTAACCGCTTACCGATTCTCATACAAAAAATAAAAAATAATGACATTTAAGGGGGGGGGGGGGCTCATAAATGAAACTAAAACCAAAAAAAAAAAAATTATCAAACCTATGCGTGTGGGGTGTCTATGGATAGATCTTTAAAAATAACATGGAGGTTCCTAAAACCATTTTCTTTTAAAGTCTAACGTTTCATAGCTAGACGCTTCCAAAGTGGTAAAATGGGCGTCCCCCCCCCATCTAATTTCTAAACCAAGCAAGTGTAAATTTTGAAAAAAATATATGATGTAGATCTTAATAAATACTTTCAACGAAAATTGGTTTGGACGGGATCGAAAGAGTAGTTTTTGAGATATAGCACATTTTCAACAACCGCAAACATAACTTTGTACTTCATACAAACACTATGAATAACAAAGTTATATTTGCAGTCAAAAAAATATTGTGGTATTTAACTAAGCAGAAGGAAATGGATTCCCTAATTCAGTTAAAGTTGGCACGGAACCCTCAGTGCGCGAGTCCGACTCGCACTTGGCCGGTTTTTTGTAAAACAACACCACCACTTTCCTGTTACATGCCTACGTATGTACCTACTCAATAGATATCGGTTGGGAGTAATTAAATGAATACTTCTAAAAATATCTTCTTTATATTTATACATATACATAAAAGAAACTCATGCTACGTGACTACGTAAGTGGTGTAACTACACCACAAATAACTCAAAAACGAGTGGTTCCATTTTTTTTTGTTTTGTTTTTGTCTTTACCCCGGATATAAGGATATTAACTAAATGCGAAGTTCGAGACCGCTGTTATTTTATTATCAAAATATGCGTTTAAAAAAATCAAATAAGCACAATTCTTTACCCACGACTTGGCATTCAGTAAGTATTTCCCCTCGTAAAGAGCTCTCGCAGTAAATACACCTAAAAATAATTTCAATCCTCTTCCTCGAACCATAGAACTGATACGAAAGACGGGACACTCAATCACGATCTTATTCCGTTGAATTAGATGGTATTTTGCAATGAAAATTTGTACTGAACGCTGTATCTACCACGTGAGATCAAAGATCTGCAATCGCAAACGAATCGAAAGAAGCTGATCCATCATAATATTGGTACTGTAACGCGGAGGTTTTTAATATTTTTGCCGCGTACTAAATTCAATGGCAGCATTACATAGCGACGAACGCAAAAATGGATCTTGCTTCGGGAAATGCGAGACGGGGAAAGTTCAGTGAATTTGAAAACTGGCGTATAAAAAAAACCAGATGGCATTTAAGCTGTTCTTCATTAGAATAAAAAGCGTTGAACGACTGACTGGCGCAAAGCCTAAACCGATGATAAGATAAGTGTGTGATATATTATTTATCGGGGAAAGCTATTCAACTATATGCTGTTCAGAGTTTGTTCATTTGAACGTGCGCATCTCAGAAACTATTGGTAACATTTTAAGCTATATTATATAATAATCTATACCAATATTATAAAGCTGAAGAGTTTGTTTGTTTGTTTGTTTGAACGCGCTAATCTCAAAAACTACTGGCCCAATTTGAAAATTTTTTTTTACGTTGGATAGTCCATTTATCGAGGAAGGCTTTAGACTATATAACATAAAGATACGACTCATAAGACCACAGCAGAAATGAAAAATGTTGCGAAAACGGGAGAAAGATATTCCTTTTGAGAGCTTCCGCTGCATACGCTGCGGAAACCGCTTAAGTTACACAAAAATCATGTATAACAGGATTGTTCAGCATAAAAAGTTCTATAATAAAGTCAGCAACAGCATATGTCTGTCTTTTATGGTTGACTTACTACAACCTTTTTTATGTTCATAAATTGGTAAAAAAATAATGCATTATTTTTAGAGGTGTATTATACACACAAGTATTTATTCTTATCAAAATAAATACATTCATCATCACGAGCATTTCATTTAGAACCAAATTGTCCTTTATATCATTTGATTTCAATAAATATCTTAGGAGCTATCACAGTTATAACATAACTCTGCACCAAAATAATGTTCGCAGCTTAATTACAACGTGCGCTTCCGCTAATATATTATAAAGCTGAAGAGTTTGTTTGTTTGAACGCGCTTATCTCAGGAACTGCTGGACCGATTTGAAAAAATATTTCTGTGTTGGATAGCTTATTAATCGAGAAAGGCTTTAGGATATAAAACATGACGCTGCGACGGGAGGGGAAGGAGCAAACTCAAAACGCGCGGACGAAGTCGCGGGGGACCGCTATCTATACTAATATTATAAAGCTGAAGAGTTTGTTTGTTTGTTTGTTTGAACGCGCTAATCTCAGAAACTACTGGCCCGATTTGAAAAATTATTTTTATGTTGGATAGTCCATTTATCAAGGAAGGCTTTAAGCTATATAACATAAAGATACAACTCACAAGACCACAGCAGCAATGAAAAATGTTGCGAAAACGGGAGAAAGATATTCCTTTTGAGAGCTTCCGCTGCGTACGCTGCGGAAACCACTAAAGTGACACAAAATTCATGTATGACAGGATTGTTCAGCATTAAGAGTTCTATAATAAAGTTCGCGACAGCATAAGTCTATCTTTTATGGTTGACTTACTACAACCTTTTTTATGTTAATAAATTTGTAAAAAAAATAATGCATCATTTTTAGAGGTGTATTATACACACAGGTATTTATTCTTATCAAAATAAATACATTCATCATCACGAGCATTTCATTCAGAACAAAGTTGCCCTTTATATCATTTGGTTCCAATAAATATCTTAGGAGCTATCACAGTTTTAACATAACTCTGCACCAAAATAATGTTCGCAGCTTAAGTACAACGTGCGCTTGCGCTAATCTATACTAATATTATAAAGCTGAAGAGTTTGTTTGTTTGTTTGTTTGAACGCGCTAATCTCAGAAACTACTGGCCCGATTTGGAAAATTCTTTTTATGTTGGATAGTCCATTTATCGAGGAAGGCTTTATGCTATATAACATAAAGATACGACTCACAAGACTACAGCAGCAATGAAAAATGTTGCGAAAACGGGAGAAAGATATTCCTTTTGAAAGCTTCCGCTGCGTACGCTGCGGAAACCGCTTAAGTTACACAAAAATCATGTATGACAGGATTGTTCAGCATTAAGAGTTCTATAATAAAGTCCGCGACAGCATATGTCTATCTTTTATGGTTGACTTACTACAACCTTTTTTATGTTAGTAAATTTGTAAAAAAATAATGCATCATTTTTAGAGGTGTATTATACACACAGGTATTTATTCTTATCAAAATAAATACATTCATCAACACGAGCATTTCATTTAGAACAAAGTTGCCCTTTATATCATTTGATTCCAATAAATATCTTAGGAGCTATCACAGTTTTAACACAACTCTGCACCAAAATAATGTTCGCAGCTTAAGTACAACGTGCGCTTGCGCTAATTATATTATAAAGCTGAAGAGTTTGTTGGTTTGAAGTTGAACGCGCTTATCTCAGGAACTGCTGGACCGATTTGAAAAAATATTTCTGTGTTAGATAGCTTATTTATTGAGAAAGGCTTTAGAATATAAAACATCACGCTGCGACGGGAGGGGAGGGAGCAAACTCAAAACGCGCGAACGAAGTCGCGGGGGACCGCTAGTTATATTATAAAGCTGAAGAGTTTGTTGGTTTGAAGTTGAACGCGCTTATCTCAGGAACTGCTGGACCGATTTGAAAAAATATTTCTGTGTTAGATAGCTTATTTATTGAGAAAGGCTTTAGGATATAAAACATCACGCTGCGACAGGAGGGGAGGGAGCAAACTCAAAACGCGCGGACGAAGTCGCGGGTGACCGCTAGTTATGAAATAAAAGTCGAAGCTTATATCAGCGGGCAGTATTAAGGATACTTACAATTTACTGTTCTGGTATATAAAAAAGTTTCCATGCCATAGTAAAAAAAGGAAACGAAGTGAAATAAAAAAATGCCATATCAAACTTCGGTAGAACGAAATGCGCCAACTGTCATTTCCCCAACCATGGGGTACGGCTTGGCAACCGCAACGATCACACCAGTGCTCACGAGCGCACTTTTACCCGTTCCACTCCGTCCGCGAGCTGCCTGCGTGAGCGTTGTGGTTGTTATGTCAAGCGAGTGGGACGGGCTTAAAATAAAAATAACATCAACGCTCCCAAATGCTCACATATAGCATTTGAGAGCGTTGATGTTACTTTTGATTTTCTGAAGTGTTCGCTAAGGGCGAGTAGTATATAAGCAGAGAATGCATTGATATAAAGATTTTTTTAAAAAAAAAACAAGCGCAAATAATAAAAGCACTAACCACGACCCACCTATTGACTTGGGTCGCCGCGGGCGTAGCGTTTGTCGTTTGATTATCAAATGGTACGCACGCACTTATAAAACAGAAACCAGCCAGTTGACAGTTTTCAATCTATCTATCCTTAAAGGTCTGGGCATACAACCGGCGTGGCGGGACGGCGACGCGACGCCGGCGGAACGCCAGCGCTATGAGGCAGTCACACTGCCGGCGTGACCGTCCCGCTGGCGTCGCGCCGGCCGTTCCGCCCGCGGTGTGACGTGATGGCAAGAAATGGCAGATTTCAGAGAATCTTTTTTATATTCTTTGTGGCTAAGGTCGTTTATCAATGTGTAACCTCTGACTCATTCTATCAGACGTTCAATTGTTTCAACATCCATTTCTTTGGTACTAAAAGTTGTATAAAAATACAAAACTCCGTCCCGCCGAGCGCGACGCGTCCACGCTCCGGCGTCTGTGTGGCTATTAAATACGAACATCATATAACACAACGCTTGCCGTCTCGCTCACGCCACGCTCGGCGCGACGGTGGCCCGTCCCGCCGCGCTATATTTTGTATTCGCGCTCGGCGCGACGCCGACGTGGCGCCGAGCGCGAATACAAAACACAGCGCCGCCGCCGCCGAGCGTGTCGGCGCTGTCTGTCATGTCTCCTATATTTCTATATTATACAACTCGTCCAACCCGTCGGCGTCGAGTCGCCGTCACGTCGCCGTCCCGCCCCGCCGGCTGTGTGCCCAGACCTTAAAAAAATTGTAGCGTGAAAGATTGTCTGGAAGTTTTAAGTCACAAACTTTAAATGCCGCTTTTTGCTACGAGAAGGAAAAAATATTTCGGACAAATACAAGCTTGATCCATGTTAATGATAGTAAAGCATGACCTACAAGCTTTGCTAGTATTTTATTACGAATTTAGAATTAAATTAAATTATGAATGCAATTAGATTTTGAAAGAAAATACATTAAAGAATCAATCAATTAAATGTCATCATTGAGAATACACTCTTTAAAACGTTGTGTGCCACGGGGAGAGCAGCAGGAGCAGTATTGTCACCTTCTGCACAAGAGTGTCAAATACGTGATGTGAACCTTTCTGTTATCTGTCTTTAGGATGCTATTTTGGGATTATATGGTTTAATAGAGAAGTTTAATTGAAGAAATAAAAAATACCACGCGTAAAAAGTCGCTGGCAACAACAGCTAGTACAATAAATATTTAAGTTTATAAACAGAAGTTTGACTTTTAAATCAAACAAGTCAAACTTCTGTTTACAAACTTATTATTACTTAATTAAATTGTCATTTTAATATGACTTACAATAAAAGCCGTTGGTCCTGCGCCTAAACTCTCTCCGGTCGTGTCAGATTGCTGTCCCATCGCGCTGTGAGAGTGAAAGGAATAGAGAGTGCACCTGTGTTTGCGCTTTAATACACTTGTGCACTATAATATGTCCCGCGCAGTCGATTAGTCGTTGTAACTGGCCACCGTAGTCAAAATCGGCTAGGGGGACTATTACAATGAAAGACATAAATCGGGAATAGGACACCCTGATCTCAATAGTTCTAAAATAAATAATACTTTAGCTGACGCACGGTACGAAAGTACCTATGTATAAAATAATTCCGTGAATCCGAACAGCATCCATCATGTGATGCATTGACACGAAATAATGAGGCGCGAGTGGATCGTGAGAAATGCGCGGGTGGGAAATGAATCGAAGAAATCCTTTCAGCTTAGAAGCCGTTGATTGCCGACTATCAAGTGTTTTACAAAACCCTTTTGCTTTATAAGTGAGGACCAATAGGACTAAGCAAATTAGAATAAACGAAATTATGGAAAAGCAAAAACCTTGTAAATTACTTATATGATCAAGTAGGCCGTAGACGAGTCAGTAATCGCGTGATATCTTGTAAGCAAATTAAGGTTTTAGTGCGTAGAAACATAGAAAACATTAATAATTGGTGTTCGACATAACATTAGGTAGGGAAACTAGGTATCTCAACGAATAAAGAAGTATTTTTAACACGGTATGAATATAAAAAAGTCAAACTGCTTCGCATCCAAATTCAAGCAGAACTCCCGGATGTAATGACAAACGAAGTTTGAAATTCAATTTGTCCTCAACTAATTGAAAGTCAACACAATTCAACATATAAATGATTATTTGATAATTTGCAACGGCAAGAATTATAATCCACTTCCGCGTAGTTTACATGCTAAGAATTTAAATTGTAGATTTAGGTAAATTGTGAGTAATAAGTACTACACGCGCGTGCAGATGAAGAAGCCTCACATCCCACAGAAAATTGCCCCATGTCCTACAGTGATGAAACGTACTCGTATCTTTAGAAAATTCTGTAAATTCCGAAAAATATTTTTGATGGTTTAGAATGTTTTTAACACTCAGTGTCATATTTTATGTTCCTAAAGATGAAATAAGAATGAAATGAGAAACCAAAAATTTGCGCACGGGCGGGACTTGAACCAGCAACCTTTTGGCAAACCGGGCCAAACGCTCTTACCAATTGAGCTACCGTGCCGTCAGTCCGACCCGGCGAAATTTGTGGTCTCTTATGAAAACGTCAACTGCGTGACGCTTAGCGCCATCTAGCCGTCTGCTTATGAAACAGATGGCCCAAGCAGTTATTCTTTACAGAATAAATTCAACTTAGAAATTGATGTCGCTTCGCTATCTAATGCTTTAAAATGTTTTAGAATGTTTTTAACACTCACACTGTGAGTGTTCTAAAGCATGAAATAAGAAACCAAAAAAAAAATGCCCATTTTTGTGCGCAAATTTTTGGTTTCTTATTTCATCTTAAGAAATATTTTTGACATAAAAAACCCGCCAAGTGCGTGTCAAACTCGCACACTAAGGATTCCGTGCCAATTTTTACTGAATTAGAAATTTACTTACTTCCACTTAGCCAGAATACCACAATATTTTGTTGTCAGCAAATATAACTTTGTTTTTCTTAGTATTTGTTTGAATAACAAAATTATGCTTGCGGTTATTGAGAATGTGCCCTATCTTAAAAGCTACTAGTTCGTACTCGTTCAAACCCATTTACCCATTTTCATTGGAAGTATTTGTTACGATATACATAGTATATTTTTTTCTATTATCATTATTTATTTAGTATATTTTATAGTATATTATTTTATAATCTAGTATAAATTTGGGAAAAAAAAATATTTTAAGAGAAAATGGTTTTAGAAACCTTGATATCATTTTTAATGACCTATTCAGGAATTCAAAGAATAAATTTTATTTACGAAGTAACACAACAATTTTGACAAGTTCGAAATTAAAATAGGTAACTTATTTTCTGTAACTAAGAAAAGTTAAAACATATTTATACGAGCAACTAAAAAAAGTGTGTGTGTATGAATATGCATTTGAGAGGTTTCGCAAAATGAAATTATCGTAGCGACGTCAGCAAAAGTTCAGACTTATAATAGGTATGAGTTAGAAGCCATGACGTGGATTCAGTTTACTTCAACGTTGTTAATATCCCATATTCTATTAGTGTCAAAAATCTCGGTCTATACATAGATCAAACGCTAAGCTGGAATGTCCACGTTTCGGAAGTTAGTCGAAAAGTCATAGGCACGCTACGTTCGCTCTACAGGCTTAAAAATTTACTCCCCGTCAAAACTAAAATTTCTTTGATACAATCGTTAGTACTTCCCCTCATTGATTATGCTGATGTGTGCTATCCTGATCTAAATCAAGCCCTTGTAAACAAGCTCGACCGACTGATCAATTCTGGCATCCGCTTTATTTTCTGTCTTCGCAAATTCGATCATATCTCTTCTTTCCGGTCACAGCTTTTATGGGTACCTCTTCACTCTCGACGTAAAATCAGAATCCTCTGCACACTTTTCTCGATCTTAAACGACCTTAATTCTCCCTGTTACTTAAAATCCCAGTTCACCTATCTCAGTGCCACGCACTCGCGTCCACTGCGCTCTTCTAATAAACTTTCTCTCGCTACTCCTGCTCACCGCACAGGTTTCCTTTCAAACTCTTTTGTCGTCCAGGCCGTTCGTCTCTGGAATGCCCTTCCGGCAAAAATTCAACAGACTCCCAGTAAATTATCATTTAAGAGACTCGTCCGTGCACACTTTCTACATTTGTATATCGGAAGCAACAACAAAGCGTAATCCATAAGCTTCTAATACATCGTCATAGTATATTATTATTATAGTATGTACAAGTATATGTATTTATTTTATCGTTTGTGTTATGTATATGTAATATTTTATTAGATCATATTGTATTTATTGTGAATTGTAGTTATTTTGTTTTATTTTATGAGATATGTTTTTTCATATATATATAGTGTACTTTAACACCCTATATGAGGCTACAGCCTGTATTTCATAGAATAATATCCGAAATGTGTTGCTCTGTAATAGAGAAACAACATTTACAGATAGATACTCCAAATGTTATAACAAATCTTTAAATAAAATAATCACATCGTAACTTTCAAAATAAACTTTGTCTGTTTGGCATAATGTGTCAATACAGTCAAAGTTGTCAAATTATTAAAAGGAAATAAAACCATAAAGATTTATCAATGAAGTCCTTCATTACATCTCCCCCCCTCAGGAGTCTGTACTGGCTTCCAGTACAGGTACCAACTTTGTTATGTGAAACAGATTCGACTCACATTTTCTGTGTCCTGTGTCTATCTTATATACTGAGTTCGACAGTTTTTCTAAGATTTTATATGGTCCAATCTTCAATTCATCAAGCTTTTTCCTATTTAATCGATTTCCATTTTCGACATAAACCAAATCTCCACATCTAAATTCATATTCTCTTCGGTTTTTATCAAAACGTTGTTTATTATAATTGTGCGATTTTAAAGAATTCTCATACGCAATTTTTCTGTCATAAGATAAATCATCATTTGATATTTCCTTCATCAATTCAATTGGTAATACATCATATTTTTTTCCGTCCATTAAATATTTCGGTGAAAAACCTGTTACAGTATGCTCCGTTTCATTATATTTCTTAACGCAATTGTGTGCTATTGTTGTCCAGGCTAAATTATTATTTTTCTCATTTATTTTACATCTTATTTTGTTTACTAATGTTTGATTTAATCTTTCATTCATACCATTAGAAAATGGTGCATTCACTGCAGTAAAAACGATAAGTATATTTTCAGCTTTCAGGTACTCTTTAAATATATTTGAATTTATGCCTGGATATTGATCGGACAGTATTAAACCAATTTTATGATTTTGGGTTACTTTTTTAATTAATTTTATGAAATCACCAGCATTCTGGGTTTTCGAAGTTTCAATGAAAGCATATCTCGTGAAGTGGTCGACCAAAAGATGTAAGTATGTTTTCGTAGAACGTGATCCACCAAATCCCCCGATGGTGTCTATTGATACTATCTCAAAAGGGTAAGTAGCAGGACCCAAATGAGACATAAAACCGTATTTATAGTTTCCTCTTGATTTATTCTTTATGCAGATTTCACATTTCTCACAATATTTTCTAATGTTAGTGTCTAAATTTTTTGCTGTATAAAATGTTTTCATTTTTCGTTTCATTTGTTCAATTCCTAAGTGACAGTAGTGATAATGTATTTTTTCTATGATTCTTTTGCTAAATTCTTCAGTCAATAATATCTTATCCTTTTTCCCACTTTTCTTATAATATACCGTATTTTTTAATTCTAGCCTGTCTTTATTCTGCTTTATATATTCATTTTCCTCTTGATCACTATGTATATCTACCAAATTAATCAAGTTTACAATTTTTAATACATCATCTTGGTTTTCACTTGATTCCAAAACAGGATTTCTGCTCAAACTATCTGCTTCTAGATTATATTTTCCAGGATAGTACTTCACCTCAAAATTAAATTGTGATAAGTAGTAAGTGAGATCTCCTAGTTCTTCATCTGTCCTAGATTTAATATTCAACTTCTCCAAAGGCTTGTGATCAGAATAAACTATAAATGATCTCCCAATAAGCCAATGTTGCCAATACTTTAAAGCTTCTTTTATTGCCAAGCACTCAAGATATATGGCTTTTTTTCTTTTTTGCGTTTCATTTATTTTTTTTGAAAAATAAGCACAGGGCTTTTCTTCTCCATTAATTTGTGTTTGTTTTAAAACAGCCCCTATGCCTTGTATACTGGCATCTGTATAAATATAAATTGGCAAATCCGGATCAAATATGGCTAAAATTGGTTTCGAGCATAATGCCTCCTTTATTTTTATAAATGACTCTTGACATTTATCGGTCCAAATAAATTTCTGTCCTTTTCGTAATAAATTGTGTAATGGATCTAATATGATAGACATATTTGGCACATATTTTCCATAAAAATTAATTTTACCAAGAAATTGTCGAACATTTTTTTGTGTCTCTGGTGTCGGATATTCTTTAATAGCAACTAAATTATCCTTTAATGGTGTGACCGTATTATTCATGATAATATGACCCAGATATTTGACAGAATCTTTAGCGAAATTACATTTTGAAAACTTTAGTCTAAAGCCTTCCTGTGATATTGCTTCAAATAATGATGATAGATGTCTTACGTGTTCAGAAAATGTTTTAGAAAAAATTAAAAGGTCATCAATATAGTTTACTGTAAAATCCGATAATTTATGCCTTCTTATAATGCTGCTTAGTACTCTTTGAAAAATAGCCGGAGATGTCTTTAAACCGAAAGGTAAGCAAGTCCATTGAAAGTGGCCATCTTGAGTTACGAATGCTGTTTTTTGTCTGTCTTCAATTTTCAAAGGTATGGCCCAAAACGCTGAATTTATGTCAAGCGTTGTGAAATATTTACAATTCCTTGTCTTCAACATCAAATCTTCAATCAAAGGGAATGGTTGTGATTGTGGAACTACATTCTTATTTAATTCACGAAAATCTATACAAAGCCTTGTTCTTTTTCCTTCTTCTCTTTTAAATGCTAATGTTACAGGGGCCGCAAAAGGACTATAAGATTCCTCTATTAATCTATTTTCTAACAATTTCGATATTTGCTGTTCTATCTCTTTTTTATCTTCAATAGTGCACTTATACGGTCTTTTACTGCAATATTTGTCAACTATTAAATCGATATGTGCTTCATAACCTTTCACAGTTCCTATGTCATATTTATCTTTTGCAAAAAGATGCTTATAGTTATCAATTAGTTGATCTATTTCATATTGTTCTTGAAGATTCAGTTGATTTATTTCAATTTCAAAATTTTTTTCATCTACATGTTCGTTGAAATTAATTTCATATTTTTTTGTTTCTTCCGCTTTCATTATAGATTCATCATTTATCTGATGTTCGAATTTTTCTTTCTTTTTCTCTTTATTATTTAGTATATTCTTATTTTGTGATATTCTAACTTATCATTTTGAATAAGATGAAATTTTTCTATACAGTCTAATCCAATTAAAAATTCATGTTCAAAGTTTTCTCCGTCTATGACAAAAACATTGACACTCTTCTTGATATCAAATATTTTTATATCCAACGTCACCATTCCTGTAGATCTTTTTACGCCATTAATCGTCTTTAAATTTGCACATCTATCGTTCTCACTATCAGCATGATTACTTTTTAATAATAGTAACTTTGAGTTTATCAAAGATACATTTGACCCAGAATCATAAATCCCTGTGATTTTTAATGTGTCATTGATTGATAGGGGAACTTTGATTAATGGCGGAATTATCAGTTTTTTGGATTTAACTCATTCAATTCAGTTTCCAGTTCTGAGTTATTAACATTCCTTATCTGTTCTGATTTATAATTTTCACCATTCTTGTTCTTAAACCAACATATAGATTCAGGATGGTAACGACTTCCTTTGTTCTCTCTCTCACAAATCTTGCATGGCTTGTCTTTAACACTTCTTTCTTTTATTTTGTATTCATCTTTCCCTTTTGAATAAAATTTCCTGTCTTCAGTTTTTTTTGTAACTAAATGTTCTAGTCCGCGAATCTTGTTGAACAAATCTTTTGTGTCGTTAAGGCACTCTCTGTCAATACTGTCAGCGACAAAATAAGGGAGCCCAGTGGCAATAAGGTCAATTAAAGTTGATTCATTAATTGATTTATTCATATCAAGTAGGAGTCTTTCCTTTTTAATTGCATATTCTAGTAATGATCCCTGTTTATATCTAAATTGTATGGCATACCTGACAGATGACCATCCTTTGTCAGCATAGGTTTCGCAAAAAAAATCTTTCCATAATGACCACCTTGAATTAACTGTATACTTTATGAGCATAGACGAGTACCAGTCCAAACATGACTCATCCAAAAACAATCTGAAAGTTTTTATCTTCGTTGTATCTTCTTCTATGCCTAAACGGGTACATTCTGTTTCAAAAAAATTGATCCACTGTGTAACATTTGAGATTTTTCTGTTAAATTTTTGTATAACGAATTCTTCGACTGCTATTTTTACATTGCTGGATGTTGGCATTTCCTTCTTTTTTTCAGTAATGTTCTCAAGAATCTTTGTTAAAGTCTCCGCGTTTATTCCGGTCGTTAAAGTTTGCGGCTCTACATCTAAAAACATTTCCTCCAACAAAAAGCCGTTAAATTGCATGTTACCATCTTCATCCATATACGTATTCTTTATCTCAGGAGTCATAGAAATCCAGACTTTTCTTTTTTCATGTCGTTTTTGTAATGTTGATTTTACTTTTTCAAAAGCTGTGGTTTTAGTAACAGCATCATGCAGTCTTGCCGCTTGCAAATTATCAGGTATTAGAAACGTTTGATTGTTGACATCAGTAATTGACGTTAAACAAATGATATTCGTTTTCGGATCTTCATCCTTTTTCACAACAAATTCAAACCTTAATTTTTCCATTGTTGTTTGAAATATCTTCAAAAAATGTTGTTTTATAGTGTACTTTAACACCCTATATGAGGCTACAGCCTGTATTTCATAGAATAATATCCGAAATGTGTTGCTCTGTAATAGAGAAACAACATTTACAGATAGATACTCCAAATGTTATAACAAATCTTTAAATAAAATAATCACATCGTAACTTTCAAAATAAACTTTGTCTGTTTGGCATAATGTGTCAATACAGTCAAAGTTGTCAAATTATTAAAAGGAAATAAAACCATAAAGATTTATCAATGAAGTCCTTCATTACATATATATATATTTATGCGTGAAATTTATCGTTTTTTTCTTTTAATAGTAACCCATTTTTTTTTTCTGTCGCACCGCCTACAATCATTTCTGCTTAGCCCAAAGGTATGACTGGTAGAGAATGCCATATGGCGTTAAGTCCACCTTTTTTACAAATTTTTGGTTGTGCAATAAAGTATAAATAAAATAAATAAATAAATAGGACCTTCTTCTTGACTTGGCGTAGTCAAGGGCGTGCATTTCATATAGGTAGTTAAGCAGTGCCTACCTCGTCATTATAATGCCAAACCAATATTACAATATATCTATAAACTAAGCTTAAACTAAAATCATTTTTATTATCAACTTACATACATTAAGTATCTACTAACGCTCAACTTTGAAACGAAAATATTTGGGTAGTAGGCTGCCCAGCGGCTGCTTGCTAAATACACGCACACTCTTGCAATCGCCCCTCGTACCTACAATGTCACACAATGATGATATAAACCCGACTAAATTGAAAATGACGCTCTGTTCATACAATTCAAGGTGGCAGAGGATATTCGCAACATAGACTCCTAAAGTAGGCATGCATACTATCTTCTTTCTCTATCAGTTCCCTACTGGAGAGTGTTTTGTCCTACTCGCGCGTAAATGACGTAAAATTCTTCGGAGTCTAATCAAAATACATCTCTTATGAGAAACTTTAATTTTAAATTAGGGTAGAAACATGGTTTTATATTAATAAACCATGGTTTTATTTAAAAGTGATTATGATATTGATAAACTAATGTAACATTAATTAAAAGAAATAATTGTCTGCAAGCGGGAATTTCGTCGTTACTCGTCTACCCGATACTAGATGGCGCGACGTTCCAATTTCCTGCGCTATTTTCCTAATTCATAATCTTAAATAAATCTCATACTAATGATATTATGAACGCAGGAAAGTCCGTAATTTTATTTTAAATGATTTTTCTTATGCAAGTAAGTCAACCCAGCTAAAGTTTTGGTTTAAAAGTAATGCAAACATTCTTTAAAAGTTTGCGTCAGCCATTTTTATCTATGGAGTTCTTGTTTTGCCTTTCGCTTGCTTTCCGAGAGTGTAAGAAATCTTAAATTTCAAGTATACAATTGTATTTCGATAGAATGAAAGTGTTTTCGGGGTTTGTATATTTTGCATTTGAAACGATAGTGAAGTTGCAGTGTTACTTTGAGTACCATAAAAGTGGTAATGTGTGTGATGAGGGTTCGAAAGAAGATTCGTTTTGTTTTGAAAGTTTTAACTGTGCGCTGATCCCCTAACTAAAGGCAAGACGTTTGCTTGTGAATAAGGAAGGTCAAAATCGTAGCATATCCACTATGGGTATCAGTTAAATGGCATGTCATTAGAAAATCATCCATTTCCTTGATACTTGTGTGTGGTGTTAAATAATCGCAAACACAGTTTGTATGCTTCCTTCATAAATGGCACAGAAAAAACTAGGTAAGTTATTATTTGCTGTTATTACACCATCATTTTCATATAGCTCTTTACTAGACACAAAATCCAAGATCCATATTGAATTTGTGCCGAAGTTAGGACTCAAAATTAGTATATGCCTACTCCATTAATTTTTTTATGCACGCCCCTGGGCGTAGTGGATCTACTTTGAATTCGCATTTACCTGTATGAAATGTTAAACGAAACAAACGAACGAAAAAAAGGGGGGGGGGCATTAAATATCACTATTTTTTAGCGGTTAGCGGGATACATCTTCTCAACATGTTTCAACTGTGTCATGCTTAAAGTTTCAGAATAAAGTGGCTATGACAGACGGACGGACAGACAGACAGGCAGACTTGATGAAAGTATAAGGGTTCCGTTTTTGCCGTTCGGCTACGGAACGCTAAAAATGATCTTGCTATGACGTCTCATTTTAGACAAATACGTAGACAAACAAATACATTATGTATCATTATGTATTGATGGTACACTAGTTGCGGTCTGCGGTCCATACAAAATTGCCCGCATGCGCTCAAAACTATACGGAACGGATCACAGAGCGCAACCAGTGTGCCATATCCTTAATCGAAATATTCTCGTAACCTACTCAATCATCGTGCAACTCTTGTGGTTTTTTGAATGTTCGATGTTATACAGGGTGTTGGTTTGGCCAGTGACATCTAACTCAGGGATGATATTGTGAGTGATACTTGTTCTAAAAAAAATATTTTTCTTGAGTCATATGCTAGATTTATAAAAGAAAGCGCGTAGCTAGTAAGCTTCGAAGAAGCTACCTGGTGTTTTTGACTCAATCGCTGTATCGCACAAATAAATTGATTTAATGGTTTTTTTCCATTTAAAAAATATTTTTGGCAACAATTACATTTGTACAGCCACCCCTGAGTCACTCATCGCTTATCAAAACAACAGCCCGTATATCAATTTATTATAGCGCGTACAACGTGTAATCTTAAATGCGCAAAACCTCAGACACCCCAAATGTTTTTTTTAATTTAATTGAAATTGATATACATATTTAAAATAAAAACTGTATTTAAAAAAATATTTTAAGCTTTATGTGGTGTTTTAGTTTTACTGGCACTTCTGATCATTTCTTGCTCTGCGGACGACGTCCTATCGAGAGAGGATTCGGTAGGTATTCATCGGACCGCTGCGCCGCGCTGACATTATAATTATTATTATACACTCATAAAGTCATAAAGAACAAACCATTGCTTGTTTACGTATTTTAGCGGGTTTGTGCATGTGATGTCTTATTAATAAATAGACGATTTTTTGAAAAATGTCACGCATATTAAAAAGTGATTCTGTTCGTTGTTTAAATGAATCTATTATCAGGTTTTGTGCATTTAGCGTTATTCGATTTATACAGTTTATTTGAAGTACTTATCTGGATTGTCTGGATCCTGCTACTAGGTTCTTTGAAACCGTTCTTTCACTATTGTGGTTTAGAATTTATACATTAATGCTTACTTCTTGGGAAACGCTAAAATATGTCTAAGTTTCGCATAACTCGGTGGCCTGCAAAATTGCAGTATTTAAGAACTGTTATACTACATACTACCCGGTTATTATAAGAATGGATAAGATTAGTTAAGATAATCATTATTGTCTTAAAACCATAAACACTAGTTGTTATAAAATAAATCAATGTTTCAGTTTACCTATTTCGGGCTTGCAATAATAATAAAAATGCAGTATTAATTGATAAAATAATAACATATTTTTAATCAGGAAGAATAATAATTGTATCGAATAGTCAATTTATGAAACATCAAAATATTCGTCCAGCGTATAAACACTTTGGAAGCAACCTATCTTTTAGTTTTCTATTGAAGAGAGGATTTTACAGGGATTAAATGCGAAGTGGTAAATGTTTAAAACCCGTATTCCTGTTACTACAGTGCTCTTTTTGCCGATATAGCTTTAGGACTTCACAATACACACATTATGAGCATACTGAGACCGGACATTCTGTCTTATTGCACTTTTCATACAAAATTATTCCATATTATTTTTTATAAAAATATATATTTAATATACAGGTTGTAGTTTTGGTCAGTGACATCCAACTCAGGGATGAAAATATGAGTAGTGCTTATTCTATAAAAAAAAACTCTAAATTCTAAGCAAGTTTCATACAAAACCTCTTCACAACATTAAAAAAAAACAAAACGAATAGGAAAACTCACACCCTAGCGCGTCGCTTGCGCTTAAGTAAGATACGGAGAGGCTTTCCGGTGTTGGTTATTTCCATAAAAAAAATATATTTTTTGGCATCAGTATCGTTTGTACAGCCACCACTGAGTCGCTCAGTGTTCGTTCGGTTCTTGTTACGACCGCACGCAAAGCATCGACAGTGCTCCGTTATTCTCGAACCGGTCGCAATTTTTAGTGATGTGCCATTATCGATATCGACAAAATGGACAAGTACGTTACCAGGTCTCCGTCGACTCCGAACGAGTGGCAATATCCTAAAAGAATTCCTATTCCTTAACGACCTTCGACAGAGAATAAAACTCTCACTAGCAACAGCTTCAGTAAACTCCAAGTTGATCAAGATACTGAAGCAAGCGAGCCCTTCAAGATGGCATCTAAAAAGAAAAAGGTTGGAAATATCCCGCCGATTCTCATTGAACTCCACAAAGACTGGACACATCAATACATCAAGGACTTGATCAGCAAGTACGACAAAAACTATTACCTCGAGTATAAGGGTAACAACAGGGTCAAAATCCAATGTTACACAGCTAACGGACACCAGGCGATCAAGAATGGCCTTCTGAAGGAGAATGCGTCGTTTCACACCTTTACCAGAAAAGACGAAAATCTCCACAAAGCCGTTGTTAAGGGATTGCCGAAAAATCTCATTGATAGCCTTGCTGCTGAACTAGAAACTTTGGGGTTTCCTGGAGCAACGGCCACTCATATCAAACTGAGCAAACCGTCACAGTGTCCACCGATTATTGTCCAACTTCCAAATGGAACCGATATGTCAAAATTTAAGCAAATAAAATATCTCTTGAAAATCGCAATAGCGCGATCGAGCGCTTCAGGCCCAGCAACAAAAAAGGCACTCAATGCTATCGATGCCAAGATTTTGGTCATGCCTCCCGTAATTGCAACAGACCTGCTAGGTGCGTCAAGTGCTCCATGGATCATATTACATCCCAATGCCCCACGAAGGGCCCTGTTGAGTCGGTACGTTGCTGTAATTGCAAAGAAGACCATCCAGCCAACTACTCACAGTGTAAGGAACGGCTAAAGTACCTAGAACGCATCCAAACAAAACGAACATTGATTCGTAATGCCGTCACCAGTACCACAGGTCCTACAAAATCCTTCTCCGAGGTAACCAAGAATGCTACGAGCACCAGAGCTCGTATCGTAAATCGCAGTGAAGCAACACATCACAATCGCAGGGAAGAAGCACTTAAGCAACGTGAAGCGCTCAACCACCCACCACCGCTCAACAGCTTGAACATGAGGACTCCTGCCTCTTGTGAAGACCCCACCAATACCCAGAGTGACCCAGTGACGAGCGAAATTCTTCAAATCCTTACTACAATTAGGGCCCTAAAACAGGATTTTATGAAATGTCCCACCTTTATGGACAAAGTGATTCTTATTATGACTCACCTTGGACACCATGTATAAGTTCAGTGAGCTACGTATTCTTTACTGGAATGCTGACGGTGTTCACAGAAAGCAGCAAGAACTTGTGTCATTTGCGGTAAGTGTACTTGATGTCGACATCATCGCACTCAACGAAACTAGATTGACCAGGAAACTCACCCTTCGCGTTCCAGGCTTTTCCTGCTATAGGCTCGATCTGAGACCTGATGGCTCGGGTCAGGGAGTGGCTATACTAGTCAGAGCTGATTTAGAACACAGTCTTGTCTCCACTCCATCAACCCAAAACCTTGAAGCCATAGGAATATCCCTCAAACTATCTAGTGGGGACATAACTGTTTACTCAGTCTACCAATCACCTAATAAGACTTTGATCCCTGCCGACATTGGTGCTCTCGTGGCTTCGGGCAACAAAGTTCTCTTGCTGGGTGATCTTAATGCTAGACATCCATACTGGTCCCCTGGCCCCATCAACCCCCATGGTAGGGTAATTTTTGATTTAATGCTGTTCGACGAGCTTACGGTCCATGCCCCCAGTGAGCCTACACTTATTCACTACAATGCGGAAAGCCAACCAACAAACCCAGATCTTCTCTTGTCTAAGAATGTACACGCTATAGACTCACTTGATACTTTTCATGCACTTTCCTCAAACCATTTACCTGTTCTTGTTAAACTCGCTATTAAGGCGCAACGTAAGCCAATTCATAAATTAAATTATGCAAAGGCTAATTGGAGTGGGTTTCGTGATTATTTAAATGCTCACATAAATCTAAACAATACGACACTTGTTTCTGTTGACGATATAGACCAAAATATTGCACAATTCCAAAACTCCATAATTTCAGCAAGAGACCTTAATATTCCTATAACTGCATTAAACTCCAGGGAATCCACTCTACCAAGATGCATTAAAAGGAAAATAAAAAACAAAAACCAGCTGCGTCGATACTTTGCTAAGGAAACCGACACTCCTACACGTAAACTCCTCAACCTTGAAGTTACGTTAAGTTAAGTGCCTACAGCGAGAAATTAACTCGGCATTAAAAAACCACCGCGACAAAATATGGAATAGTAAACTAAAACTGGTAGATAACCCTAGCTCAGATATCTGGCGAATCGTGAAGGGGCTGAAGTCGTCAAAATCATTTGCAATTCCTCTCCTCATATCGGAGAACGTTACCCTTAGCTCAAATGTTGAAGAGCAGTCTAACATCTTGGCAAGCACTTTCTTAAATAATATGCTCCTCACACACTACTGGACTAGTGATGAACAGAAAACTGTTGATAGCTCTTCACAATCACTGAATCAGCTTCTCCCAGTTGACTCGCATGCTCAATTAGTCAGACCAGCAGAAATAATTAAATGCATTTCGACACTTAAGACGCGCAAAGCAGCTGGCCCAGACGATATATCAAATACTCTCATCAAACATTTGCCACGTAAATGTATAGTCCTGTTGACAAAAATCTTTAATGCCTGTTTGCTTTTGGCTTACTTCCCAAAACATTGGAAAATAGCGAAAGTAATTGCTATTAATAAACCTGGAAAGGACCCTTCTGATCCTGTGGGTTACCGTCCAATCAGTCTACTTCCATGCTTAGGCAAACTCTTCGAGAAAATCCTACAGTACCGTCTCAGATTGGCTACTGATCATTTTCTGATCGACGAACAGTTCGGGTTTCGTGAATCCCATTCTACAACTCAACAACTTGTAAGAGTGGCTGAGTCCGTGTCTCATTGCCTTAACATGAACCAATCGACTGGAATGTTTCTTCTGGACATTGAGAAGGCATTTGACACGGTCTGGCATGCTGCACTTATTCACAAGTTGCTCAAAATTGGTGTCCCTGGTTCAATAATAAGAATAATTAAATCTTACCTTACCGACCGCAGCTTTAAGGTTTACATTAATAACGTATCATCTGAAACCAAAATTGTCCCAGCCGGTGTACCTCAAGGATCTATCCTGGGCCCGCAGCTCTTCATACTGTACCTGAATGACCTACCCATACAGACACGAACTAGCCTTGCGTGCTTTGCTGACGATACAGCTTCCTTTTCTTCCTCCTCAGATATTGACCTTATAATTGACCGGCTCCAACTATCGCTCGAGCTATTAACGTCATTTTTCGACAGGTGGAAGTTAAAAGTTAACGCTTCCAAAACGGAAGCAATCATGTTCTCAAGAAAACGTTCCCTCCCTTCCCGAACCCTCAAAATTGAAGGACACGAGATCCAGTGGAGTCACTCCGTTAAATATCTGGGCATCGTCCGGTCGTCACTGCAGCACGTCCGCGACTGTAGCATGCCGACCGCATGCCAACACCCGAGCGAGTAGGTATAGCTCGCGCGTCGTCCGTTTGTATGAAGTTACAATACTGATAGATAATATTACCGTGCCATTTGTTCCTTGAGTGCGATGATGAATAGAAACCGTGGCCGGCGCATGCACCGGCGCGTCGAGTGCGCGGTGCGCGAGCTTTTCTCGCCCTTATCACCTTAACATAGGACAGCGGACTCTTGCGCTGCGCGGGAGACTAATGCGGGGCTTGCGCGGGCGACTGTTCCTATTGACGAGCTCACTTGCCTATTACCGCTCTTTTGTTGTCGTTTGTATTCATGTTTGTCTAACTAATTGGTTTCTCTTTGTTGATATACCTTCGTAAATACCATTATCTGTTGGTTTTTTTTTTAATTACCGATCTGGTTGATATTTAAGTATAATTGTTATAAATGTAATGCTGAACTATAGCTTGCATAAGTAATTAAGTTATTTAAGAGATTAAAACGTTGCTGCGTAATTCACGTTTCGTAAATAGATATTAAGTGTTTATTTTGTAAGTTTTGACAAGCGAAACAGCTTAAAAACGTGTTAACAATAAGTCATTACATTCTAGGATTACAATGTACACTGGAAATGTAAAACTGTTCACTTTTTTATTATAATAAAATAAAGAAATTTTGAACTGAACTGAACTGACTGAGTCGCTCGTCGCTGACCAAAACAACACCCTGTATAAATACATGTCAAAGTCATTAATTTAAATTGACTTAATACATTTCTTAAAGTCTCTAATTTAACTATCTCTATGGATATGTCGAACTTGTCACATTTCCACTTCCCCGCTCTCCCACCTGTGTTCGCCCGTTTACTAAAACAGTTTATATTGACACTATTTTCTCATTCAATGAGTCATTGCCATAAAATTATTATCCTAGTACAGTCGCCGTCGGATATATTGGAGCAGACAAAGTGACCAAATACTTAGGAACAGTTTAAAATGTCAAGAAGTTCCATACACTACAAGTTACCATTAATATCAGAGCATTCATTACTTCATTAATATCTGAGCAGAAGCTAGTCAATAACTTCTATACACACAACTAACCAATAATATCTGAACACTCTTAACGTCAAATGTATCTATCTACTCAGTTGGCTTTAAATATCTGAGCAATCGAGGAAAATTGCAGAAGGAAGTGCTTCTTACTTAACTATAAATACTATTTAAAAATAGAAACTCATTTTATAATTTATATTATAGTAAGATGACGCTGGCAGTTTGTAACACTTTGTAGTTTTACAAACTGCCAGCCATGCTACATGAAAATGTCATGCAATAAAGAAATGCAGGCAAGTAAGTGTTTAGATATTATTGGTTAGTTGTGTGTATAGAAGTTATTTAGTAACATCGGCTCAGATATTAATGAAGAAATGAATGCTCTGGTGTGATAGAGTGTGTGGTTAAAATGTTAATAAGTTACCATTAATGAATATTAATGGTAACTTGTTAAAATTTTAACTGTTCAGAATTATTTGGTCACTTTGCCTGCTCCAATATATCTTACCGAAGGTGAGCGGGGAAGCGAAAATGTGACATGTTTGACAATGGAACAGTCACTGTCATTCGTATGGAAAGTAGACAGTAAGATATCGCATTATTTTTTCTACTATATAAAAATAAGTCGGGTTTTCCTTACTGACGCTATAACTCCAGAACGCACGAACCGATTTCCACGGTTTTGCATTCGTTGGAAAGGTCTCGGTCTGCGCGAGGTTTAAAGCAAAGAAAATTAAAATATAAAACAACAACAAAAAAACTTCTTCTTTTAATCATCAAACGAAATTCATAAAGATGAAATAAGAAACCAAAAATTTGCGCACGGGCGGGACTTGAACCAGCAACCCTTTGGCAAACCGGGCCAAACGCTCTTACCAATTGAGCTACCGTGCCGTTAGTCTGACCCTGCGAAATTTGTGGTTTCTTATTGTCGTAATTTTCACATAAATAGCTGCTATCATTTATTCGAACTAGTATTTATAACAGTTACATTTAAATTTATTTGCTGACAACACCGATATATTTTGGAGGGGAGTTTTGTATTCGGAGAGAGCGCGGAGTCCGGCAGTTCAGTTGGTTTGTGGCATCAAGTTAAAGAGGTTGTACCTGAAGTTGTACCCTGTTCGAAGAATAAAAGTCTTAAAGAAGTCTCAGTGTTATAATTTTACTACAAGTCAGAAGTAGGATAGGATCTTCAGCCCACAAAGAACAAGGTACGTGAAATAGTGTATGCTTGAATTATGACCAAGTTAGTGAGAATATGAAGTGATAAAGTTAACTATTAACAAGTGAAATTTATTTTTAAATAATACGATTTTTGTAGCACGTGGTCGGAGCTACCCTCCGGTCGTGCTACTTAAATTCAAAGCTTTTGAATCCACGTGTGCCGTAGTGTGCTCTGTTTGAGGTTGGGGCTACTCTCCGATGAAACTGGCACAATATGAGTGCACGTGTAGTTGAAAGCAATATTTAAAAATTGATAAATTTATTTCTAAAACCTAAGAAATACTGTCGCATATTTTAAAACAAATAGTTAAATGAGGTTTTAACCTGGTCAGAAGACAAAGCGTAGCTAAGATTAGGATGTGTAAGCTTAATTTAAGTGTGGAATTCGAATGCTTATACGTGACATTGTGTTCTGTGCATGGTCGGGGCGACTCTCCGACTGCATTAAGCATAATGCGATGCGCATTTGCATTCGAATGATTTGAATTCTCGTGTACGACGTTGTGTTTTGTGTATAGCTGGAGTTACTTTCTGACAGCACAGACATGATACGGAGGGTACTTGTATATAAATAAGTTTAATCTATTGGCATTAAAGTCAAATCGTGACTAAGGCAGCATAACTTAATTCAAGGGTGACATTCAAATGCTTATGCGTGACGTTGTGTTCTGTACATAGCCACATGGGCATGATACGAAACGCATTTGTATTAGAATTATTTGAATCCTCGTGTGCACCGTTGTGTTTTGTGCATGGCCGGAACTACTTTCCGACAGAACAGGCATGATACGGAGTGCACTTGTATTTAAATATGAGTGGGAAGTATAAATTTAATTCAAGTGTGACTTTCGATGCTTGTGCGTGACGTTGTGTTCTGTGCATAGTCTGAACAAATCTCAGACTGCATTGGCATGATACGAAGCGCTTTGCATTCGAATTATTTTAGTCCCTATGTGCGACGTTGTGTTCTGTGAATCGCTGGGGCTACTCTCCGACGGAACAGGCACGATACGGAGTGCATTTGTATTTTAATAATGTATTTTGTCTGGGAATAGTTAAGTGCGCTATGACCCTGACGAGAATAATTTGCCTTAGACTGATTATGTGTCAGTTTGTACTTTAATATGAATAGCTTTCGTAGCTAAGTGCGATATCTGGTTGCTTTCTTTGTCCGGGAATAGTTAAGTGTGCTATGACCCTGACAAGAATAGTTTGCCCTAGACTGATAAATTGTCAGTTTCTACTTTCATATGAATTGATTTCGTCACTAAGTATCCCAACTGGTTATTTTCTTCCTCACTGGATAGTTTTATCCCTATCGAGAATAATTTGCCTTCATACTGATAAGTGTGTCAATGTCAGACTGATTAAGATGTACTTCGATTTGAATTAATTTTGTAGCTAAGTACGCTACTTCATTTTTTTTCCATGCCGAGAAATAGTTAAGTGGGCTATGACCCTAATAGGAATTATTTGCTTAAGAGTGATTAAGTGTCACTGTCAGACTGACAGTCACTGACAACTTTTATATAGATTGGTTTTGTAACTAAATATGCCAAGTGGTTGTTTTTTTTCGTCGGGGAATTGTTAAGTTTATTACTTTTATGTGGACTGATTTTGTAGCTAAGTGTGCAAATTGACAGGTTCCTTGTCAGATGATGGTTGAGTGTGATATTTCTCTGATGGAGGCAACTGTGGCTTATTATATGTCCGGTTGTACTCTAGTATGAACTGAGTTTGCCACGCGGTTATTCTCTTAATGACATAGCTTTTTGATACAGTGATATAAGCCAATGGTAAACTTACAAGTGGCTAACATAGCCAGATAATTAATTATCTTGATGCTAGGCAAAGTTATAATGGTGATGAAATTTTGAGTGCTATATTAATTACCAACCATAAATGTAAAATATTTTTATACGTAAAAGTTAAATAACATATGCAATTTTTCATAAATATTACCTTATGCCATTGTTGTAATTTTTCATAATTGCTTTTATTTTACTTCTTACAAACCCTTGAGAAAAATATTTACTCATAGCTTCGAATTCATAATTGAAATTTTCTGCCTACTTGATTAAATTCAAATCATTTACTAGCAAAAATTTGTTAAAATATAAAATGCTAGTTAAAAGCACAGGTCCACAGGTTTTTACAAAAAGCAATGCAAGGCGTGATAACTTTATTTAAATGTCATACAATATTTTGTCCCATAGCGAAATCTAATTTATCAATACCTGACAAAGTTTTTCATATTTTATTATTATAAATTATAAGTGTATCATTATTAATTTCTACTAAGTTATGAAGACAATTCTCAGCTAATCTTATCAGTTAATCTTATGATGATTATACAATAAAGGCATCTGATGAATCCAAATGATTTTGTTTCATGCGATCCGATGAGTCTGCATCACACGCGATGTCGCGCATGAGCTCGAAAGAAGCAAAGACCCCACGGTGAACGATGGAGGATTTCACTGAGAGGCAGAGCCGAGAAGGAAGACGTGTAGCTGACTGGACCCACTCAAAACTCCAAATACCCTAATACAGCTTTACAGCAGCACAAGAAACTGTCACTGTTTTCAATGCCTCTTTTCAAGGAGTTGACTATGTTGTAGTAGGTATTTAATTTAAGTCGGTACATTTTATTAGCTTTGAAATAATTTTCTGCGTTATAAAACACTTTTGTAATGACCTACCCTCTTGAGGGTTTCGTCTTTGTAACAATTGTTTTAAGTGTAGTAAGTCTATAAAACATTCTGATGATTCATTAAAAAAAACATTTCCCCATGAAACAATCAATCAAATAATCCCAAAGAGCAATATTAAGCAGCTAGTATTGCTGGAGTTTAATTTTTCTAAAGACATTCTTATGAATAGGCTGTTTGCCTAAGCTTTTAAAATTTTAGACGAAATATTATTTGAAATTTAATTTAAGTAAATCTTAAAGCAAGTACCTATTATATATACTGCCTTAGGCTCTATTTTTCTGTTGTAGTTATCAGAACACGATATTTGACATATTTTCATCAAATACTGCATTAAATGATTACATTCAGAACAACACAAATAATACATAAAAGCAAGGTTTCATTTTTAATTCTTACAACTTATATCATTGTATATTTTTCTTTCGATGAGTTTTATAATCATATCATAGTGTTTCTGTTACTAAACTATCTTTGTTTTCATACTATGAAAACAAGTACCGTATCTTACCTAGGTCTCAGTGGATTAAATTAGTGACACTAGAACCATTTAATATAATTTCACCATCATACTAAAAAACTATTACTTGATTCAGAATAAGGTTAATAAATTTGGGAAAAGAATGCTTATTTTGTGTGTATTCATCTTAACTTGCAATTTCTTGTGCACACAACCTCATTTCCTATCGTATGGGCTGTTTTCGCTGAATTTTTGGTTCACAAAAAGGGTATGATTGTGATTTCTTTTTTAAATTAAGTAAAAGTACGTCACAGCTTTTTGCTTGATAAACCTTAATTATTTATTGCTCCCAAATAATACAATTCACTTGACCAGAGATATACATAACACAAATGGTATTAGGAATTGCAAACAGGTGCATTGACATGTTACACTAATTATTTTTATTTTTACTTTTGGCTAAACTTTAACAAGAATCGAGTCATTCATTAAGTATCAATAATGTTGCGGGTGGGTTTGATAAAAGTTTCGTTCTAGCCGGTTCTCCGTTCGCATTTGAGATACGCATTACGTAACTGTAAGTAACTGTAATTGTTTTTTTATTATAATTTTATAAATAATAAGTGTAATAAACTCTAAATCTAATTTGATGATTTATTGGATTTGATATATTAAATATCAAGATCTTTTAGAAAATGTTGTATCATGTTTCTTTTAACAGATAAAGTGAATATGATTTAGTTTTTAAGCTGTCTGGCAAATGTTTGGTATGTACATTACATCTTGATAATGTAAATGCAATACACTGCACTTTTTATAAACAAAATATTAAGGTTACATTACAAAATTTTATTACCTATGTTTGTAGGTTAGTAAATGTAAGATCACTATTTACAGACGAATAACATTACGACTAAAACTCTCAAAACATTCTAAAGCGTATTTTATTCAATTTAATTCTTCATAATGTGCACTTAGCGTTACATAAACTATAACTTAATTAACAAATTGCACTTTAAACTTAGTTACCGCTAGTTAATGAATAAACTAAACAGTTTTAATGTAGTGATTCTACAAGTCTGGTATTCAGCAGCCGCTTATAAAGTTACAAGTTACGTTTGTTGAGAACGTTTTAAAGGATTTTGAAAGTTATTTAATTTTTTTATGAATATTCAGAGTACGCAAAAGTAAACTTACGATAGTTGAAATCGGCGCTTTTGATTAATGATTAGATCAATTGACAACCTTAAATAAAAACACTGAGACGGTTATAAGCTTGAGTCGAAGTAGTACATAAAATCTGTAAGATTTTAATTATATTTTTTTGAAATATTAGTTCTACAGCTTATGTACTCAATGTAGACATTGTTGCTGTGTAATCAAATCAATGGGCATTTATTCTTTATAATTTTACGAATTCATAGCATTTTATCACCATATCCATGAATGGTATCTATCATAAATTATCGCCATCTAGTGATTGCGTTGGCGGCGCGCTGTAAGAATAATATTTAACAATGTTTGCTAGCACAAATATTTTATCTGCCATGTTTAATGTTGTACAATGTTTGAATTATTTGCTTTATTTTATATAAAATAAAATAAGACCCAAAGAAAACTAAATTAATATTGATTTACAGTTTTAATTATTACTTAATCTTGATTAATCTTACCAAAATTGTATTCAAATTATTTATATGCTGTTTCGAATGGATAAGTAGATCAACAAGATGATATATTTGTATTTAGATTTAACTTTAGTACTAGACGGTCTGGTATATACAAAATGTTGAAATATAATGTAGAATATTTGCTATTACTGAGCGAATGTCGTAATGACTCAAGGAAATTATTAATTATCTGAAACAAATTTTATATATACTTTGTTAGCATTTTGCAACCAAATTTTCATTATTATGAGTGTAAAATGAAAATTTCATGTTTTATTTATTACACTATAATTTTCTTGGCATTAATAATTATTCATGCACATGTTAAATTATTTAAATTCCGTTTGAAAACTTTAGATTGTACTTAGATGCTATTTTTACTATTCAAAATCATAAGGTAATGTTTGGTTATTTGTATACTCGTTTCAACCCAACTGAACTGCAAGCCATTCGAGCGCCAGGAGGCTGCTCGATGTAGGACGGCCGAATGTCGTAATTTTCACATAAATAGCTGCTATCATTTATTCGAACTAGTATTTATAACAGTTACATTTAAATTTATTTGCTGACAACACCGATATATTTTGGAGGGGAGTTTTGTATTCGGAGAGAGCGCGGAGTCCGGCAGTTCAGTTGGTTTGTGGCATCAAGTTAAAGAGGTTGTACCTGAAGTTGTACCCTGTTCGAAGAATAAAAGTCTTAAAGAAGTCTCAGTGTTATAATTTTACATTATGAAAACGTCAATTGCGTGACGCTTAGCGCCATCCAGCCGTCTGTTTATGAAACAGATGGCCCAAGCAGTTATTCTTTACAGAATAAATTCAACTTGGAAATTGATGTCGCTTCGCTATCTAATGCTTTAGAATGTTTTTAACACTCACAGTGTCATATTTTATATTCATTAAGATGAAATTTATTGCCAAAGGGTTGCTGGTTCAAGTCCCGCCCGTGCGCAAAAATTTTTGGTTTCTTATTTTATCTTCATGAATATAAAATTAAAAAGAATCTAAAATCGTTGATTGTTTTACTTATTTGGCAAGTAGTTCTAGTCAGATTATTACAGTCATCATGATTGTTCGCTAAGATTTTGAGTTGAGTATAAAATCCGCGACTCGCTCTCCAATCGCAATAGCAGTGGCAGTGGTATTCGCTCGGCGCAGTTTCGGCATAGCGCTGAGGTCGGCGACGCGCAGTTTATCTACCCCGCGCACGCGCAGCTTTTCGTCCAAGACGGGCCCGAGGGAAGCCGAACCCACTACGTGGAACACTGTGTGTGTCATGTGCCAAGAGTAGCAACGCCAGTAACCTTTTTTTATCAGTAGGGTAGTCAGGACAACCTGGAACAAGAAATATTTACGGTTAATAATTTAGGAAGAATTAAAAAAAATCAAGTCCGATTCTCCTAAAATAACATGGCTGTAACTATTCTATCCTCGTAAGGCCCAGCGCCAAAATGTACTACATCTCATTTCAGCCCACGGTCCCCTCTAAGGTACTTATTTGTTATAGTGGTTCAGGCCCAGAGTTAAATTTGTAAATTTTTTACAGTACGATTGTTTTATCGCAATAAGTGACTAAGGGTATAAAATTTATTATATTTAGAAGCCTTGCACATATGTTTGGTATTGATTGAATAAGTCCCGTATAAGGTACCATGGGTCGTAATGTAGTGTGGATTTTTTCTTGAACCAGAGTTTGCACAAGTGAAATAAGCAATTTTATGCATATTTTTATTTATTTATAATGATTTTTATTTATTAAAAATAAAACAATGCTATATTTCAAGAAAAACAATGTATTCAAAAAGTAAGTAAACAAAAAATTAGAAATTTTTAATCTTAAAAACTAAACAAATTAAACTTTTTTCTTAAGTGGCATATGTTGGGCTCCTTTGGTCCTTTTTTCAGGTGGAGGAAGGTCCACAGTGGCAGGTCTTCCTCTCTTTTTTTTGGTCTTTCATCTTTATCTATTTGTGACTCTGTCTCTGTTTCAGTTTCAGATCTTGATGTTTCTGTGTATTTCTCAATCCAATTTTCTCTTAACTCCAGTTTAAAATCACGAAGCCTTAGCTAAAAAAAAGCTAATCACAATACTTATGCAAAAATAAATAAATACTGATTATAAAAATATGCAGCCAAAATACTCCAGACATACTACTTGAGGCCCGCGGTGGCACTAGCGGGACTATTTTTTTCGTACAGTCAGAAATCACCACAAATACTGCATATTACATCAAATAAATATTTTGCAAAGACAAACAATAAGTGTTCTTTTAGTTTTAATCCAAAATTATTCTATAATACAGAGGAGTACATTAATTTAAATGGATTTAACTTACCTCGACCACGCGGAGCTGCCATCGTGCCGGTTCAATGACAATGTGTCAAAAGAAAATTAAAAAATCAGCCAATCCTCGATCACTACTTGACAGCCATGATTTTCGTTCAGAATTTTTTAGCTGTCACTTGTCAAAGGCGACAAATTTGAAATCGCTATGACGCAAAATTGAATAAGTCCCCTGCGCGACACCTTGGGTAGCTATGAGTATCTATAGTTTTTGGAGTTGGGCCTGAATGACTATATCAAATTAGTACCTTGGGCGACCCCACGGGCCTTACGAGGATATTCTATTCGAAGAAATAAATAATGCTTCTTATTTCATCCGACAGTTATTATTATTCTGGCATAACAAAACATATATGTATATTCATACAAAACATATTACCTGGTAGACATAATATGACGATAGATGCGTTATTTTCCTTAAAACGCCCCGTTTCGATCAGGTGCTCTCTATGATAGTTGCGGCTCGCACCATCTCGTCCAAGTCTCTCTCATCCAAGAGGAAGTTGGGCAAGATGGCGGGAGGTACCGACGAGATACCGACCCTACCGCTGCCGGGTTCTGGCTTTTGACTTTAACGAAGATCAGCGGAAGAAGATGATCGGCCATGTTTTCGCCGACGGGCAAATCCGCCTTCACTGATATGTTGAACTTTTTTAAGTGTTCGGCGGGACCGATACCGGATAGCATAAGTATTTTCAGGGTCCCTATCGTCCCAGCACTCAATATAACTTCTTTTCTGGCGTAAACATTCACTTTCCGTCTGAATGATCCTGTGATTACGGTCACGCCTTTGGCCATGTTGTTGGCGTCGATGATAACGCCGGTTAGGCCTCAGTTTGGCAACTTTTAACACTTTTTAGGGTTCCGTACCTCAAAAGGAAAAAACGGAACCCTTATAGGATCACTTTGTTGTCCGTCTGTCCGTCCGTCCGTCCGTCTGTCAAGACCCTTTTTCTCAGGAACGCGTGGAGGTATGAAGCTGAAATTTATATCAATTACTCAGGTCTACTGTCCCTTGAAGCTGTGAAAAAATCAAACTTCTAAGCCAACGAAATCAAAAGATACAGCCGTTTATGCCGCAAATTTTCGACACTTGCAAGGGAATCAAAACCTACAGGGTGCTTCCCGTGAACTCAGAATCTTGAAATTTGGTACGAAGCAACGTCTTATAGCATAGATAAAGGAAAAATTACGAAAACCATAAATTTTTAGTTACATCACATAATATATATATTTTTAATAATTTTAAACTTACTACCCATTTCCTCATAAACGCGTAGAGGTATTAAATTGAAATTCATACCAAATACTCAAGTCTATAATACCTTTAAGCTGTAACAAAATCAAACTTCTATGTCAACGCAATCAAAAGAAACAGCAATTTAAGCTGCATATTTTGAAACTCGCAAGTACTCGCAAGGGAATCAAAACCTAAAGGGTACTTCCAGTCGACCTAGAATCTTGAAATTTGGCATGAAGCAACCTTTTATAGCACACATAAAGGAAAAATTCCGAAAACCTTAAATTTTAAGTTACATTACAAAATATATATTTTTTAATAAATATAAACTTATTACTTTTTTCCTCATGAACGCGTAGAGCTATCAAGTTGAAATTCATATCAAATACTGAGATCTAATTGCCTTTAACCCGTGAAAAAAAAAACTAAGTCAACGCAAAAACGCAAAACGCAAAAGTACAACCATTGATACCGCATATTTTGAAACTCGCAATTACACGCAAGGGAATTAAAACCTAAAGACCACTTCCCGTTGACATAGAATCTCGAAATTTGGTAAGAAGCAATAGCTTACAGCACAGGTAACAGAAAAATTCCGAAAAGCTTAAAATTTTAAGTAGTTATACCACCAAAAAAATTGTGATTGTAAACATAATTGTAGTTACAGCAATGACCGCGAGTTATTATACTATGTATGGGGAGGGCAACATTTTTCAATGATATGTGTTTATATAAAATAAAGGATTACTTAAACGATAAAGAGATCTTTGTCTTAAATTTATGCTCCTCCATCTTTCCCCATTGTAATGTTATGAATTTCATTTTGCAATAAAAATACCATAGTTATGACTCGATTGTCGTAATGAACGAACTTTGTAAACCTTGCAGGTTTGTACGGAACCCTCGGTGCGCGAGTCCGACTCGCACTTGGCCGGTTTTTTGACGTCGTTTCTGTCAATGTATCCGCGCGCCGTGCTCATCCTCACATTGCCATACACATAGCCCACTATTTGCGACACGCGGATCTGGGATTGCGCGTTTATATCCGGATTAAAAGGGAAGTTCAACTCTTTAAAGACGTCGACGATTCTCGGATGCCACGCATTGTCTGAGTCCGTAAAGAATTCTATCTCCATCGTTCCGATCGTATTGTGGTATGGGATTGACGAGTTGGGTAATTTTGCCAGGTCTTTCAATCCTTCGTATTTAAGAAAGTATGGTTTAACGTCCACTCAAGCCCAGCCCGATATATTTAACTCGTCAAAGTCCTTCGGGCTGCCGCATGTGTAAATCATGTAGTTGGTGCTGGTGGACCCACCGAGGCATTTGCCGCGGCTGAACCGCGAGGCAGGACACGTTGTTGGGTAACGTCTCGTACTGCTAGTCTAGTGGCCCGCCGAGAAGCGTAGATGACGCACCGGGCACCTGTAATACGTGAGCTATTATTCATTAGTCAAGCTTATTAGGTTTACAATACCTAAGTGTATTCCAATTTTCAGTTAAAGCTTGAGGATAACGAGGAAGTGATCCCTTGGAAAAGAACTGCGTTAGTTGATGCCCTTTTTTCGACAAGACCCTAGAATTTGCCATGATCGTGGTATACATATTGCTGGCTTACAGTTAACGCAAAAGAAAAATTTGAAAATGTCCGTTTAAAAAATGTGCTAATAATTTAGCATGTCTTATTCCACATAAAAAGACATGATCCTCAATCGACAGATTAATTACAGGGTTATGACCGCAGAGACAAGATCAGGGTCATTGCCAGCTTCTACCAGCAAGACATCGTGGCCCGCGAGCGCCAGCCGCACAGCTGCCGCCGCGCCCGCGCCGTCGCCGCCCACCAATATGTAGTCGTATGCGACGCCATCTGGAATTTATCGTTTTGTTATTTAGCGGTTTAGAAAGTTGTAACTGTTCGTATGACGTCCAGATACACAATGGACACTTATGATGATGGCCTGTACAGTTCAAACTTTGGGACTGCCTTTTGGATACAAATGAACATAATCGTATACTGGACTTGTTTTTACTAATAAAACTGGCTGTGAATTATTCTAAATATAAATACTACTAAGGCCGTTTCAGTATTTTATAGAATAATTTATAGTATAATAGATCTTTATGTGCCAAAAACTAAATGCAATAATAGGATGTACACGTACCTAACTTGGTTCACTCCCACGTTAATAGATCTTTTTAACAAAAAACCGGGCTTGGATTAAAATTAAAAAATATAATAATCAATCTAACTACAATGTATTCTCGATATATAGGAAAAAATTCAAAATCTTGTCAAAGAAAAATGTTACAATACATATATAGCAAAAGTAGAAAACAGCATAAAAACTAATATTAAATACGTTTGGAAGTACATATCTCAGCGCCGTCATTTCTCTGAAATATACCGTGCAGTGTACAATACCAGGGGTCTATATCTCATAGTCCTCGGGAATGCTGTGAATTATTTAATCAGTTTTTTCAATCAATGTTTCAGCCATCATCTGTACCGGATGATTTCAGTATTGTAAACTTTAATTAATCGTTTGAAAATGCCCCTGATCTAATGATTCAAGACATCTCAGTTTCAAAGCTTCAAGTACGTAAAGTCTTAGAAGAACAACACGGCTTTGTAAAACGGCGTTCTACAATAACAAACCTGGTCATTTACATATCAAACCTATTTAACGCATTAGACTGTAATACTTAAACTGACAGCATTTATACAGATTTTAGGAAAGCATTTGTTTCAGTTGATCATAAAACACTTCTTCAAAAAATTGCATTCAACGGTATACACGGCAACCTATGGCGGTGGTTCAAGTCGTACGTATCTCACAGAACACAAAGGGTTGTGATCAAAGGCTCAGAGTCAGAAGTGGCCGACGTTACGTCTGGTGTCCTCAAGGATTCATCTTAGGCCCTCTCCTGTTGGTGATCTTCATAAATGACATTAAAAGTTGTTTTAGGAACAATAAAATTTAAGAATATGCCGATTACCTAAAAATTTACAAAAGAATCAATAGTTCAGAAGATCACGTTTTGCTACAGGATGACCTGAGCTGATTCAACAATTATTGCATTCAAAACCACTTGCAGCTTAGCCTTAATAAATGTAAAATAATAACCTTCACCAAATGACTATTCATTGGGCGGCACAGTTCTCTCAAGAGTAAATCATATTAGAGATCTTGGAATCACACTTGATAGTAAACTTCATCTTGATATTCATATTCAAAACATAATCAATGAAGCGTTTAAAATGTAATAAAAACACTAATATACCTCTTTCAATTGTAAGGATACGACGCATGCTCGACACGTACGAGTATAACAAAAAAATAATTCAATATTTTTTCGCGCACACACACACACACACACACACACACACACACACACACACACACACACACACACGCGCACACGCACGCACACAAACACACTGAACTGAAATACGAAATGCACACCATCTACAACCAAAATTAGTTAAGTTCGTTATTGTATTTTAATAGTTTAATAAATAATAAATAAATATCGTTTGGACATTCCCACACATCGCCATCTAGCCCCAGAGTAAGCTACTCAAAGCTTGTGTTATGGGTGCCAGACAACGGATATAATACTTAAATACTTTTTGTTTGTAAATACATACATGATATACATAGAAAACATCCAGACCAATACAAACAGACATGCTTATGCACACAAATGTTTGTTTTAATATAGATATAACTTAAGTCCCGCATGTTAACTCTACAAAATATCTAAAATGTAACCATCGATGTTGAGTTTACAATGATTGTAAGGTTTATTTTTAAATGTCATCGTACTAAATGTTTATTGTAAACTTGTTTGTGGTTCTCCCAATAAATTAAAAAAAACATAACACCATTGATTCATTTACTACTTGAAGAAGAAGAATTTTACTAAAATCAATCTAAGAAAATAAATTTTGATGATTTGAATCACGTAATAATGATTTCTGTTTTTAACAATTTTAATAGGTTACATAGTAGTACCATGATAACATGGTAAAAAAACTTAACTCGAGCCCCGAATATCGTGCAATACGTACGTGATCAAAGACGACATATATTGTTTCGATTGCGTTAGGTAGAAATTATTTAAGCTATTGCCTCAGATTTTATGAGCGACGTGGCAACGTCGCAATTTTGGACGCCAAAAACGCGACTTCGTAGTCAGAAATTTCACTAGATGTTCAGAGCGGAATATACGCGCTGCTGCAGCGCCTCACCTGCGCTGAGATTTTCTCGGGAACTTTTCAATATTTTCTTGCAGCCATTTAAATAAATTTTTGGCTTCCGTCGATATTTGTTCTTTGGATGGCTAGGACCAATAGGACCTAAGTGCGACCATCCAACAAAATGGCGTCCGGTATGCGGACGCCAAAAGCAGGTGGATGCCAGTTTAAATGCACTTTACAAGGTATCTGTCAAAAATTCAGATCTGTACGTTTGTATAGGCTCTTACCTATACATACGTACAGATCGAATTGATATCCATATATAGTTAGAATGTGATAATATTTGGGTACGATGTTATAAATATTAACACTACCAAGCACTTACCAATAGGCGTCTACAGTACAGTTCCCTAAGTATTGTATAGTATAGTATAGTACTTAAATTTAACTGTGTCAGATTGTGGTTTTGAAAATTCTTACTCTATTAAACTTCTAACTTTTTAATCTAACTTGAAATTTTATGCATTGGATTGATGTGTACTTGTTATTATTCTGATGCTTAGTTATTGATTAGCTCTATAACATCGACTTGTGTTTGAATTTTATTTTATTACAGTCAGAATTAAATATTTGCATGCTATCTTTATATATATAACTGAAAAAAAAAGAACTTAAGACTTAATGATTCGAACTAAACTGTACCCTTTTTATAAGCAAATAAATTTCTTTATTTCTTTCGTCTTAACGAATGGAGCTCAAACATGGTGTGGTTATAAAATTATTTTTAGTTCAACTAAAAACTGTTGTGACTGTTGTGCTATATTTTCGGAAGCGCCTTAAAAATACATTCCTTTCTAATAATAATAGGTTTCTGAAGATTTAAAAAAAAAACATACAAAATATTTGGTGAACCAGCGCGCAGCTTCCCTGAGCTCTACCACCTGAGAGACCTTTCCTACCGAAGATTTTTTTATGTTCTTCTACCTAACCCCTAGTAGTAGTGCCAAACTGCTAACCTGTATATCGGTTCGCGGTTTTATGCGTACAACTTCCACTATAACGAAAAAGGGTTTTAAGTATTAATACAAAAGTTTCAAAAACATCATTTTGTATATTCTAATCAATTAACATGCTTATCTTTTGGTCACTTTGGTTTTGGCTCTACGTACAGTGATGCAGTATGAAAATTAAAAAAGGAACAAAATGATCATCGCATTGGATGCAGAACGCACACAAACACAAACACACGCACACATTCAATGTGAAAAGTGACTAAGTGATTTTAAGCGTTATTTGCTTTATTAAACGTTTTCGTTATAAGTATAGTAGGTACGTTTTATTACGTAATACGATCAATTTAATAAAGTATGGACGGCCCTGTAAGTCGCGCTTATCCGATTGGTCGGTAATTATTATGTACATTCACATAAGACTTCTACAGTTCTATGTACACAACGAACAACAATTTATACACAATTCAGGTCGGCCTCGGGCCCAGCGATCCATAGAACACCAGAGTTCAGCACCGATTGCGGCGCCGCAGCGGTCGGCAGCGGCGCTCACAGCAGGCGCGCGTCGGGCGGCGCGTCGTCGTCGCTGTCGGCGCACTCAAAGCGGATGCGGCGGCCGTCGGAGCGGCGGCGCCCGGCGTCGGGCCCGGCGGGCGCCTCCGCCGCGTCGCCGCCGGCCGCCAGTCACACCTTGTCCTCGCCGGCGCCCGGCGCCGCCGACCGCACGAACTGCAACACGCGACACTGCAACACCGGTCACCCTGGCGCCTCGCCGCGTTTGAGCAGTCGCCGGCGGGTACTCACCGAGACGGTCGTGTTGGTCGTCGAGTTGGCGCGCGGCCGGAACGTGAGCACGCGCCAGCGCCGACGCAGCTGCGCGAGCACCTCGCCGTTGCAGAAGCAGTAGAGCACCGCGACGCAGAGCCCCTGCAGCGACGTGCTCAGCGCGGACACGTACTCGTAGGCGAGCCACCAGCGCGCCGTGCGCGGCGGCCGGAAGGGCGTGAGCAGATACTGCAGGCCGAGCAGTGGCGCCAGCAGGCACGTGGCGCGCAGCGCGTGCAGCGCCGTGGCCGAGGGCCGCTGCGAGCCCGCGCCGCCGCCGACGCCGCCGCCGGCGCGCAGCTTCGTGCACAGTACGCGCACGATGTTGCACAGAAACCCGAGATTCAGTATGACGGCCACGCAGACGAGCACGGCCAGCTCGGGCCGCGGCGCGCCCTCGTCGGCCCAGCAGAGCGGCTCGTCGGCCACGGCGCGGCGCGCGGCGTGCACGGTGGCGAAGGGCACGGGCAGGATCCAGCCGGCGACCAATAACGCACGCACGAGTCGCCTCTCCGACACGAAGGCGCTCACGAGCACTGTGTGTAGATACAGCCCCTGAAATTAAAATGCACTTATTTAATTCATAAAAGGACAACATTGACCTCAGTTTTATCCTGGACATAACGCGAAGAACTGTTAACCGTCGGGGCAGAAGATTTCTACGAGACCGTATGACTGATAATGCAGTGTAGAACGTTTATTGTCTAGATGAACAGATCAGTTTATAAAAGTTGCAGGATCACACTGGATGCAGACCGCTTGCGACCGGTCGCCGTGGGAAACCTCGGGATAAGCATTTTTTCAGCAATGGATGTCCTTCGGCTGATCATGATTTTTTCCGTTCAATTTTTAGGGTTCCGTAGCCGAATGGCAAAAACCCGGTCTGTCTGTCTGTCTGTCTGTCTGTCTGTCTGTCTGTCCGTTCGTATGTCACAGCCATTTTATTCTGTAACTGTAAGCATTACACTGTTGAAATTTAGTAGGAAGATGTATCCTGTTAACCGCTTACCGATTCTCATAAAAAAAAATAAAAAAAAATGACATTTAAGGGGAAGCTCCCATACATGAGACTAAAAAAAAAAAAAACCTATGCGTGCGGTGTCTATGGATAGGTCTTTTTAAATGACTAAGGTTCGTAAAACCATTTTCCTTTAAAATCTAACGTTTCATAGCTAGACGCTTTCAAAGTGGGAAAATGGGCGTCCCACCCCATCTAACTTCTAAACCAAGCAAGTGTAAATTTTGAAAAAATATGTAATGTAGATCTTAATAAATACTTTCAACGAAAATTGGTTCGGACGGGATCGAACGAGTAGTTTTAGAGATAAAGCACTTTTCCAACAACCGCAAACATTACTTTGTACTTCATACAAACACTATGAAAAACAAAGTTATATTTGCAGTTGAAAAAATATTCTGGTATTTTACTTAGTAGAAGTTAGTGGATTACCTAATTCAGTTAAAGTTGGCACGGAACCCTCAGTGCGCGAGTCCGACTCGCACTTGGCCGGTTTTTTTTTCTTTTGCTTTTGGGTGTTGCTAGAGCTTGCGGTGCGTGGTTACTGTACCTCGCACAACATCCACGTGTAGTTGGTGAGCAGCGCGTACTGCACGGCCGCGTTGAGCGCGCGGCACCAGGCGGGCGAGGCCTCGAGCGTGGCGGGCGCGCGCACCACGAGCGCGTACCACGCCAGCCACAGCGCGTTGTTCAACGCGAACGACGCGAACAAGTTCATGTGCACTGTGATGCGCGCGCAACGTAGACTCCTGGAAACACGGATAAACGACTATAGATTTTTTTAACCACATTGATGTTCATACCTAGCCTAGGTAATAGTAACAGTAAAGTTAAATGTCAAATAATATTTTCAGTATGGTTAAATTATAAAATAAAATATACCTATTATGATATGCATTGAGTAACAGAAAATGAAAGTTACTTGTGATGTTACAGTTAGTGGTAAGTATAAATAAACTAAGTTCAAAATTAAGTTACCTACGTTCGAGTTAAACTTATAGTAAGGTTAACTAGTTAAAACAATATGGTGCAGCCACTCCTACTCCCAATCTCGAAAATTCTACAAATTCATAATAAACACTCACTTGAAGTACGATAAAATTCCCAGTGACAGTACGAGTGCGATGAGCGAAACGCTGTACCCGGTCTCGTACACCGCGATGATGTCGCTCACGTCCTACGAACAACACGAATGTTTATATTGATCATCAGACTAATGCTGTGATCAAAGGCGCAGGATAGGACGCCCACCGACAAGATGGACAGCTGAAGATCTTGTCAAAGTCGCAGGATCACACTGGACGTAAACCGTCGCTGTGGAAAGCCGTGGGGGAAGCATATATTTAGCAGTGGACGTCCTTTGGCTGATAATGATGATGATGAGTGTAGCAGATATGTGCAGATATACGCAGGAACGATACCGACATCCTCGGGCTTGTAGCAGGTGGTGTAGTTGGACCAGGGGTTGCCGGTCTGCGGGTGTCGCCACCAGGTGCCGTTGGCCGTGCATTCCTTGTGCGCGAGGACTGTGGACATTGTCATGAGTTAGTGGCGGTGTACAAAGCAACCACAGAAAATCATCAAGTAGAATGGAAAGAGAATGATGCAAAGGCAAGTTCTAGTTTTAAATATTTTTTTCGTAACCTCATTTGAGTAAGGAGGGATAAATTACGCACCGTTATGTTACGGCTACAGTATTGTGATGTGGTTAATTATTACCGTAATGAAACAGCTGCATGATTTAGGACCATAAATTTATATGGCCAATCAAGGTGGCATAATCTTGATCCTCTCTAGTTTGACCATACCGCTTCACGCGATATTTTGGGCAGTAATGCATTGCAATTGTATTATTATGTAATTACGCCATATTATTATAACAAATAAAAATAACGAAAAAAAATGTTTTAGTATTAAAGGTTCGATTTGGAGTTATGCAGCAATACTTGATTAACTTTTTCTTTCATACAAGTACTATGATAAACAAAACAATTTTTGCTGTGAACAAAATATTGTTGTATTTCGACAAAGAGGAAATGGTTTAGTTATTAATTTAAATAACCCCTAGTTTAGTTAAAGTTGGCACGGAAACCTCAGTGCGCGAGTCAGACTCGCGCAGTCTGGGCACTGAGGGTCGCTTTTAGCCCCTTTTTCGTTATTTTTACTTCATCATCTAGTATTTGTCTTATGTATCTTTTTTCTAAATTAAAATCGTCACTGAATTTTTAAAATAAATCTACTTTTTTGCAAGTAGATTTCTCTCACAAAAAATATTGATTTGTCAAAAGAAGATAAAAATTGGTTTAAAAAAGTTGAGCTCATCTTTTGTGGTTAATTTATTTCACATCCTATCGGGATTGTTGCACTTAATTCAGGGTCACACTGTATCACTGTAATAGCCACGAGTTAGCTACAAATGCTTGTGCTCATCACACAAAAATTTGCCCTATTCGGGATCCGAACCCGCAACCGTTGGTTTTGAAGTTAGCCGCACAACCTTAGCGCTAACCACAACAGACATGTCTTTAAAGTATGTGTTTGAGATAGTGGTTTTTTAAGGTGTTTAGTAAGTACACACGTTCGGGTCGGAATCCGGGCACGAAGTCGGGGCAGGACGCGAAGGCGGTGGTGTTGGCGGCGGTGTGCGGCCAGCAGACCCAGCTGTCGAACGTGCCCTCGCAGTAGATTTCTGAAAAAATATTTCACAAGCAATTTGTAACCTGATCAGAATACAAATACGGAAGTAGTAATATTTTGATTAAGAAGATAAGAAATGTATACAAAACTGTATAAAGTTTGACGTAGGTACCTATTAAAATATTCGAAATTTTGAACGATTGACACTTCTTTGCATAGATTAATGACAAATTATTATTATTATTGATGATAATAAATAAAAAGTTAATTTCTAAGCATGATTAGGTAAAAATCAAAGATGCAGGTGTGAGATGACCAAAGATTTTATTTTATGAATTTGGTTGGGTATTAAAGAACATCAGTCCTTTTGGACCAAAACACCAAAGTGCCGATAAGTGAAAACAATAATAGATTAAGTATAGACCACATTGTACAAACTTGACGTGACTTCGAAATAAAAACCGACTTCAAAACCAAAATGCACTAAAAAGTCTTAAATAAACTCTTCACCATTGAAAGGAAAGGAATCCGTTTTAGGCAAACAATTTCTTTTTGGATTCGGTGCTGTGATAGTTGATGCTTGGTGGTTAAAGTGATGGCACCAACTCCAAAAAGAAATTGTTTGCCTAAAACGGATTCCTTTCCTTTCAATGGTGAAGAGTTTATTTAAGACTTTTTAGTGCATTTTGGTTTTGAAGTCGGTTTTCACTTTTTTTTTAAGTTTATTTTATTTCATCATTTTTAGTGATTACATAAGAGGGGGGGGGGGAGTTGCACCTTATGATTCTATTTTTTAAGAAGGTACAAATTATCTATCATAAGTTCCGTCATTATAATTACTGAACTCCTAAGCGTTAAGGAGTTCCACCATCAGCTCAGCCCCACAAGATGTTGACTATCAGACGTAACAACACGTCAACATTAAGATTCTAGTAAAGAAACACTATACGTGCCTTTAATATTTGAGGGTTTCCCTCGATTACACCAAGATTCCATCATCAGATCCCAAAATGGAAAAAATGGGACCAATAAGAAGGTACACCCTCTAAGTAGGTGAAAAAAATTTTTGATTCGGTCGACAAACGACTGAGATATGAGGTAACAAACATACAAAAAAAAAACATAGTCGAATTGATAACCTCCTCCTTTTTTTAAAGTCGGTTAAAAAAAGGACTGACAACCGACAATGTATGTTTGTCCGCGAATTTTTTGCGTTCGGCTTCAAAATACTTACTAAAAGGACTAAAATAATGCAAATAAGAGAAACAAAATCATTTGAAATCGGTGTATGATGTCAACCTTAACGGACAGCAGCAGACTCGGGGTGTATATTTTACTCACGATGAAATTAAGTTTGATTTTATTTTGCCAGTTTTTACTAATAATTCATCTTTTGCTTAGAATGTTTTTAACATTCGCAGTGTCATATTTTATATTCATAAAGATGAAATAAGAAACCAAATATTGCGCACGGGCGTGACTCGAACCAGCAACTTTCTGGCTAACCGGGTCAAACGCTCTTCCAATTGAGCCGTCGGTCCGACCGGGCGAAATTTCTAGTTTCTTAAGAATACCTACGTAATTACGCGTAACGTCTGCGCTATCAACAACTGTTTTTTACAACAGCAGTGGGCCTAACTAACGGTTACTAACGTTTGACTAGAAAGTTACTGATTCGAGTCCCGCCCGTGGGCTATTTTTGGTTTCTTATTTCATTAATTCATCTTTAAGTTGGTTTATAACCTTTTAATTTTGTTGTGGTAAAAACAGGCCAAGTCTAATCTTAAGAAAAGTTTTATCGTAAGTAAATGATATCTAATCAGTACATGTAAATTATTTAATTCAATGAATTCTAAGAGAACTTTGTAGTTGAGTATTAAGATCTAAATATCAATACTTTTTTCGGAAAGTCCACAATCTAACACATTCTTAGTATTGAACTTGACTGTCATTTTCTGTTTAATGTTTTCGGTGGGATATCTTACTATTATTATACTTCCTGTATAGATATTTATTTGTTCTGAACCATTTGCGTGTGTACATATATTGTAGCACCACGTGCATTTTTTGTATGGGCATATCTTTAATTTTTTGACTTCATTTTATTTTTATACTCCTTTTATATTGGATATGTAAATATATATATTTTTTGCAAGTTTATATGCACTTATATTAAAACGGTTTCAGACAGTTTCAGTTTGTTTGTTGTTTGGGTATCCCCTCCATATATTTATGTTTTCAGTTTTTTTTTACATTTACACATAATTACTTAGCTAAATACCAAATTTCAACGGCCTAGTCATATATAAGTAGGTTACGTTTTTAATCTTTAGGTCCGTCAGTGGAAAATTGGCGACTTTTAGATCTTCATATCTTTATACCGTTTAAGCTAAGCTGATTCTTTTTGTCCTTACATAAAACAAAATACGTAATTTGATGAGTTTCTGTTGAATAGGTTTTGAGTTATGGAGGGGTCAAAAGTCGCCCGAAATGGTTCGTGTAAATATACACACAGTGCTAAGTCGCCAGTTACTTTGCTTGAACTTGACACGCTGCCGCAAGTCTATATAATTTAAAAAAAAACAACTTAATAAATGGAACATTCAAACTTAAGTAATTGCATGACCGCTAATCATAGAACGTGGTCGTTATAACGAAAATTATCATCACAACTTAATATCTAAACTAATATTTTAAAGCTAAAGAGTTTACTTGTTTGAACGCGCTAATCTCAGGAACTACTGAACGGATTTGAAAAAATATTTTTTAACTTCATTTCATTTTTACTGGCCGGCGATCGATATTCTGTTCACGAATGTATGGTTTTTAATATTTTCCTTTGCTCATTGCTGACTAGTGTATAACAAAGCCAATTGATTCATCTGTATGAAAGCCAATTGAATCGGAAAGGGCTAAGTGAATTACATGGTAGTAGAAGAAAAGTGACTAAGAAGTGGGTAGACAGAAAACAGGAGATCAAAAAGACGAAAGAGAAAAAATAGAGAGGAAATAAAAGACGCGGAGAGGGCGAGACTAAGAGCGCTTTCACACTAAGGTGACTTTAGTACCGTGATGGTTGCGCGACAGCGGCGCTGCTGATAAGTTCATACATAAATGACAGCAGTAAGAACGATTTCACACTTAGGCGACTTTAGCAGCGCGACGGTCGCGCGGCAGTTGCGCTGCTGTCAATTTTATACATAAAATGACAGCAGTAAGCCCTTCACATTAGAGTGACAGCACTGCTGTCGTGCTGCTATCGCTCTAATCTGGAGGCGCACTAAGACCTGCAGGCGGAGCGGTGCTGTTGTTGGCCAGCGCGCAGGCGGCCTCGTGCTCCTCGCGATGTGGGTCTTCCATGTTGGCACTGTCGCCGCCTCCTGCCGCTTTCACCGCTGTCACTGCATTTTCTTCTTCTGCTCGCTACCTGGCACCTGGAAATTATGGAAGAAATATCTCATTTGATGACATTAAGATGATGATAAGGACGCGATGGACAAACAAAACACCATATTGTTTCAGGTTTTATGTAAGTGCCTGTTCGCCAGCACATCAGGCTATATATTTTTTGTTGACAACTTATTACTAGTAAACACTTTATATACCGTAGTTTTTACCTGAACCTACTGTTTTGCGTACAACTTTGTTTTTCTTATTATAATATGCGCTTAGTCACAATAAAGCTAACAAACCAGCCAAGTGCGAGTCGGACTCGCACACCAAGGGTTCCATGCCATCTTTTACTGAATTAGAGATCCACTTACTTCCATTTAGCCAAAACACGACAGTATTTTGTTGACAAACATAACTTGGTTTATCATAGTATTTGTATGAATAACAACGCAATGTTTACGGTTATTGAAAAAAATCTTAAAACTAGTAGTTCGTTCTCGTTCAAACCAATTTTCGTTGAAATTCTTTGTTAAGATCTACGTCATGTTTTTTTATTAAAGCAGTCATTTTTTTGGCCCAGTAGCAACGGTTCTGTCTGAGGTGGAATTGTGTAAAGCAATCGTATTCATTTGACAGTTCATAACGTATGGTATGATCTGTCAAATGCTTTGTTCTTTGCCGTTTGACAGATCATACCGTACGTTTTGAACTGTCAAATGAATACGATTGCTTTACACAATCGCACCTCTGATCATGACATTGCACCCTAAATTAATAACTTATTTTATTAGAAAATAAGACGAAAGATGACGTCTAAATAAAACCGGAATCATAAATTAAACTTAAAAAATTCGTTGTATTGACTATTTTTCATCAAGCCATTCCTGCTTTTGAAGGTCAACGCATAGATAACACAATAGATCTTATGTTTAATAATACATGAAAAGGAACGACGGGCTGGTTAATATTAAAACAATATCAATTATTTCAGACATGAGATCATGTTTAGATCCCGTTTTATAGACTTTTATTTGTTTTGAACAATTGAATTCTCCGAAAAAAATAGTTTGGTTGAATTTTAAAGATTTTTTGCATAAAATGGTTATGTAGTAAAGCCGTGGAACGGATAGCAACTCTGTCTTGATGTTTGACAGCTATCACTGACATCGACAGGAGTGGTTGGCGTGTCATTTTTTGTGAGAGTACTCAGAGTGTTTGTGTTCTCCAGATTTTTCATTATTTTTAACGAAAAATAGAAGAAAAGGCATCAAGTACAGCCCCTATTCCACTAAACCGTTCCGTAAACTGTGTATTGATATTTCTTTGACATCAATAGCATTGTGTATGCAAATAATAATAATAATAATAAAAACGTTTATTTCAGACCACTCAAGGATCCATAGTTATAGATAGTTGTTAGTAACATATACCTTAAAATTATTGTTAGTTCTACCTACTTAAAAATAAAAAAAATAAAAACAACCACATACAAAATAAAACTACTAAGTGCTCAGTCAAAAAACCGGTTTCTGGATCCCTGCACATGTATTTTTATCCAGTGCCTAAAGATCGAACATGATGGCAATGATGGATAATGAAATAAAATGTATAAGAAGTTTTTAGGTAATGTCATTTACGTTTTGATGAATTTTCAATTATTCCCATTAGATCAAGAAATACTAATATTGCGAATGTTTTTTAGACATTATGAGGAACAATTTGATATAATATGTCCCATTACTAGACGTCACAATTTTGGTGGGCCCATCCTCCATAAAAAAATGACTCCTTTACACTCGCTTAGTTTAAAAGTTAAAGGAGGGGCAGAACGCCCATTTTACCTCTTTGGAAGCGTCTATCTCCAAACGTTAGACTTTCAGAGAAAATGTTTGAGGAACCTCGATGTCTAAAACTTATACATAGTCACCCTACACGCATAAGTTTGACAAAAACATTTTTTTAGGTTTTGGTTTCATGTCTGGGGCTCTTATTTTTTTTTGTGAGAATCGTAAAGCGGTGAACAAGATACATCTACTTACTAAGTTTCAAATGTGCAATACTAATAGTTTTAGAATAAAGTGGCTGTGACGTACGGACGGATGGACAGACAGACGGACAGACTTGACGAAACTATAAGAGTTCTGTTATTTGCCATTCTTTTTTTCCACGGAACTTATTAAATAAAGTTATATTTTTTAATGTTTTTTACTGCTTTAGAATGTTTTTAACACTCACAGTGTCATATTTTATATTCATAAAGATGAAATAAGAAACCAAAAAATTTGCGCACGGGCGGGACTTGAACCAGCAACCTTTTGGCAAACCGGGCCAAACGCTCTTACCAATTGAGCTACCGTGCTGTTAGTCCGACCCTGCGAAATTTGTGGTTTCTTATGTTATGTATAAGTATAGTAAGCTATACATGCGGCTGCGCCCGCTGTGTTCGTTACTTATGAATAAAGTCAGTGCGTTAATAGCAACCGGCGTATTCACTCATCCCGCGGCGTTCCTTCCATATAAACTACTGGCGACGTGTATAACTACCCACAAAGTGCAAAAAAATAAAAAATGTCGGTTACACAGTTTGGTGTTCTATCGATTTTCGACCACAATATAAACGAATGGAATACGTACAAAAGCCGTTTAATGCAATGGTTTATTGCAAACAACATAACTGAAACAAGTGATGCGGGCGGGACTAAAAGGAAAGCAATATTGCTGAGCGCACTCACGGAAGGGACCTACAAACTGGCGTCAGATCTCGCCCTCCCTAAAGAACTGGATAAAGTTCCCTATGAAGACATTTTGGAGTTGTTGAACAACCATTTTACACCCAAAAGAATAGGGTTTGGTGAACGTAGCAAATTCTACGCAGCGTCACAGCAGGCAGGCGAGTCATATGTGCAGTGGGCAGCGAGACTTCGCGGCTTAACGGCTCATTGCAGCTTTAAGGATATCGAAGAGGCCCTACGTGACCGGTTCGTTATGGGAATGCTAGCCGGGCCGGAGCGCGACAAGCTGTTTGTCCAGAATCTCACGGAATTAACTTTCGCGAAAGCGGTGGAGTTGGCAGAAACCCTCAGATGTGCACGCGCTGCATCTACCACTCAACAGGATCAAGTTTTTAAGATCAACCATGATGCTGCGAAAGGGAGCACAAAAGTTCCTATAAAGTGTACAGTGTGTGGCCGATCAAATCACAGTGCGTCTAAGTGCCGTTTCGCGAGTTACAAGTGTAGGAAGTGTAACACTAAGGGGCATCTACAAAAGATGTGTCAAAAAGTGAAATACGTTGAGACATCGGGCAACGGCGAGGAGGTGGGCGAGGATGACGGTAAATTGTTTAATATTTCTAGCAAACACGGTGAACCAATGGTAGAAAAGGTGACAGTACTAGGGGTACCTTTACAGTTTGAGGTAGATAGTGGATCTTCCGTTACCTTAGTACCACACAGTTCGTTTAAAAGATGGTTTCCTAATGTACCGTTATTGCCTACGACAAAAAAATTAATGACATATGTTGGTGATAACATTAAGTGCGTGGGCGTTGCAAAGCTACCGGTAACTTATGTAAATCAAACGCACGAATTAGACTTTTTTGTGGTACACGGTGTCGGGCCACCACTTCTTGGTCGTGATTTTATTTCCTTGTTTAAACTAGAACTTTTACCATGTAAGTTTATAAGTTATGGAGACAGCATAAAATACTCTCTAGAGGCACAATTTCCTGAAGTTTTCTCTGACAAACTAGGAACATTCAACAAATATAAAGTGAAACTTCAATTGAAACCCGACGCAAGGCCAGTGTTTTTCAAGGCCAGACCAATAGCTTTTGCCCTGAAAGATAAAATAGACGGGGAGATCGATCATTTGGTTCGGTTAGGCATACTTAAACCAGTTGATCTCTCAGATTTCGCATCCCCGATTGTCCCAGTACTAAAACGCAACGGCTCTGTTAGGCTGTGCGCAGACTACTCCGTTAGTATCAATAAGTTTCTTGTAGTCGAACAATACCCGTTGCCAACAATTCACGAGCTTTTTTCTAGATTGCATGGGGGTGAGGAATTTTCAAAACTTGACCTTTCGATGGCTTATAATCAGTTCGTTCTCGATGAGGATTCACAGGATATTACATGCATTAATACGCATCGCGGGTTATTTAAATATACGCGTATGGTTTTCGGTCTATCCAGTGCACCTTCTATCTTCCAAAAAGCAATGGAATGTGCGTTATCTGGCCTAGAAGGAGTATTGTGCCTATTAGACGATGTGTTGATTACTGGCCCCAATAGGACTATTCATTTGCAGAGATTGCAAGCTGTTTTAAAGAGGTTACAGGATTGTGGGCTGGTGTTACAAAAGGGAAAGTGCGAATTTTTTAAGCAGGAAATAAATTATCTGGGCTACACCATAAATAAGTATGGTCTAAAAAAATCAAATGACAAGATTAAAGCAATCGTTGACGCACCGGTTCCTACTAATGTTAGCAAATTGCAATCATTTTTGGGACTTATGAATTACTACCGTAATTTCGTTCCTGACGCGTCATCTATTCTCAGCCCTCTGTATGAGTTACTTAAAAAAGGTACCAAATGGGTTTGGGAGAAATCGCACGATGAAGCGTTCAATAAAATAAAACATATTCTGGCTTCCGATAAAGTACTCGTGCACTTCAACCCTAAGGCAAAACTAGTCCTGACAGTAGATGCGTCACCGACGGGCCTAGGCGCCGTGCTCGCGCAGAGAGACAAGGACGGCTGCGAGCGGCCGATCTCCTTCGCATCACGAACTCTGAACGCAGCCGAAAAAAGATACTCGCAAATTCAGAAAGAAGCCACCGCTATAATTTTCGGCGTGCGACGTTTTCACCAGTATCTTTACGGTAGATCTGATCCATTTATCCTTCGTACGGACCATAAGCCACTTATTTCTATATTTGGCCCATATAAGGGCATACCGGAAGTCTCAGCAAATAGACTTCAGAGATATGCGATGTTTCTAACTGGATACAATTATGTTATCGAATATGTGCGAAGCGAGAATAACTGCGCCGATTATTTTTCCCGCAGCAGCCTGCCTGTTGACGATGAGTCAGCAAGCGGGGCGGGTGAGTGCGGGGGGCGTACGCGCAGTGGGCTCGAGGCGAGCCCGCCGGGAGCATCAGCTGATGACGGTCACGTGACAGACGGACCGCTAGACCGTGCGTCTTATATTCATTTCGTGATCGATGGTAGTATGCCGTTAACTTTAAATGAATTACGCGCGGAGACTAAAAATGATACTATTTTAAGCAAAGTATCGACGTTCATTCTTAAGGGATGGCCTAAACGACTTTACACAGACAGCATTCTGAAACCTTACTATTTGTGTAGGTCTCAGTTAGCCCTAGAAAACGGCTGTATAATGAGGGGTCATAAAGTTGTGTTACCCACTAGTTTACAGCAAAGGGTCATCCAAGAACTACATAGCTCCCATTTAGGGATAGTTAAAACCAAATCGGCTGCTCGTAAGTTGTTTTGGTTTCCCGGAGTCGATGACGCTCTCGAAAGAATGATAGGTACTTGTGACGTATGTATGCAACTACGGCCATCACCACCACGTGTATCAATTTCGCCTTGGAAATTCCCAGCGGAACCTTTCTCGAGAATCCACATCGATTTCTTAGGGCCCATCAATGGACATGTATATTTGGTTGTAGTAGATGCGTATACTAAATGGGTAGAAGTCTACAATATGCACACTGCAACCACTTCATCAGCTGTTGTAACCAAAATGTGCGACTTCATATCAAGGTTCGGGCTGCCTCAAAGTGTTGTGAGTGATAACGGTACCGCCTTTACATCACATGAGTTTCAAACATTTTGCCGTTCTAACGGAATTGAACACATTACATCCCCGGTTTATCACCCTGCCAGTAATGGCCAAGCTGAAAGTTATGTCAAAATAGTCAAAAAAGGCATTAAAAGTTCAATTTTAAGTAGCCAAAACGTCACTGAGAGCAATTTAAATTTATTAAAGTATCTATTTAACTATAGAAATTCGATACATGGTACCACGGGACTGTCACCAGCTAAATTGACCTTTGGACGGGATTTAAAATCACGATTAGACTTGCTTAACCCTATTACTTCGCCTTCGTCCTCGCCGTTATCTGATGTCGTCGTAAACAAACAGTTTTCGCAGATTAAATTACACGGCGGAAAAAAGAACTTTAATTTAGAAGTTGGTGCTAATGTACTATATAAATATTTTGTGAATAAGAAGAAGTTTTCATGGAATAAGGGTATAATAGTGGAAAAGCTCGGTAAAGTCATGTTTCTAGTAAAGGACATTGTCACATCTATTTGTCATCGTAGACATAAAAATCAAATAGTTATATTTAAAGGAAATTTCAGTCCAAGTATTCCACAGGAACAAACTATTGATATTGAATTGAACATGTTGCCAACGTCAAACTCTCTTCCGTTTAGTCCGGAACCGGGACCTGATGCAGGGTCACGGGAAGGTTCGGTAACCTTGAGCCCGTCTGCGCCCGCGGTTAGCCAAGACGTGTGCCAGGTTACCGGTGACGAGGACGAGTATCATGAGGCTGAACCAGGTGACGCGAGTGGGACAGCCGGCAGCGACGGTGCGCCGCCAGACGCGTCACTAATTCGGCGTGGTGATCCAACCTCACGTTTAAAGTTACGAAATGTTCCTCGTGTTAATTATAAGATTTAGTTTATAATTAAAAGTAAACTCTATTTTCTTTTTGGGAGGGGAAAAAGTGTTATGTATAAGTATAGTAAGCTATACATGCGGCTGCGCCCGCTGTGTTCGTTACTTATGAATAAAGTCAGTGCGTTAATAGCAACCGGCGTATTCACTCATCCCGCGGCGTTCCTTCCATATAAACTAGAAAACGTCAATGGCGTGACGCTTAGCGCCATCTAGCCGTCTGTTTATGAAACAGACGGCATCGCTAGTTGTGTGTATAGAAATTATCGACTAGCCCCTGCCCAGACACTAATGAAGCAATGAATGTTCCGATACCAACGGCAACCCGTAGTGTATGGAACCCATTGACACATCAAACTGTTCAGAAGTACTCGGCCACCCCGTTCGCCCCGAAACATCTGACGGCGACTGTACCAGCGCTGCTTCTAAGGAGAGCGTTTGTCGGATTTGACACGCGACTAGTGAAGCGTGACTTTGGCAAACAGTGCCGAGTTTACGGCGTTTTTTCTCGCTAGCGACGACGTTACTTTTTGTATGTAAAATTTTAGCTCTGCAAGTGTAATTTTCCATATATATTTTTTTTTACGTCGTCGATAGCGAGTGAAACCGATGTGAACTCATGGTAACGGTACAGAAGCCGTAGTGCGAGTCGGAGCGAGACCCACCCGATCAAACGCATCGAGCGCACAAACGTGACTTTATATGGGATTGTTTTATTTTAAACGTTAGCCACTAGACAGCGCTGCTTCAATCCCATTTAAATTCACGTCAACGCGCCCGATGCGTCCGATCCAGCAAGTCTCGCTCCGACTCGCACCACGGCCACTGGATCTTAATTTGCGGAACAATCGACGCTCTCACACAGATGAAGCGTGGTTGTATTTGTACTCACAAATCGAAATCAACAATACTATAATGTTATACAAGGGAAGAAAGTGACCCCGGTAGTAAGATCCAGTGGCCGTGGTGCGAGTCGGAGCGAGACTTGCTGGATCGGACGCATCGGGCGCGTTGACGTGAATTTAAATGGGATTGAAGCAGCGCTGTCTAGTGGCTAACGTTTAAAATAAAACAATCCCATATAAAGTCACGTTTGTGCGCTCGATACGATTGATCGGGTGGGTCTCGCTCCGACTTGCACTACGGCTTCTGTACCGTTACCATGAGTTCACATCGGTTTCACTCGCTATCGACGACGTAAAAAAAAATATATGGAAAATTACACTTGCAGAGCTAAAATTTTACATACAAAAAGTAACGTCGTCGCTAGCGAGAAAAAACGCCGTAAACTCGGCACTGTTTGCCAAAGTCACGCTTCACTAGTCGCGTGTCAAATCCGACAAACGCTCTCCTTAGAAGCAGCGCTGGTACAGTCGCCGTCAGATGTTTCGGGGCGGACGGGGTGGCCGAGTACTTCTGAACAGTTTGATGTGTCAATGGGTTCCATACACTACGGGTTGCCGTTGGTATCGGAACATTCATTGCTTCATTAGTGTCTGGGCAGGGGCTAGTCGATAATTTCTATACACACAACTAGCGATGCCGTCTGTTTCATAAACAGACGGCTAGATGGCGCTAAGCGTCACGCCATTGACGTTTTCATAAGAAACCACAAATTTCGCAGGGTCGGACTAACAGCACGGTAGCTCAATTGGTAAGAGCGTTTGGCCCGGTTTGCCAAAAGGTTGCTGGTTCAAGTCCCGCCCGTGCGCAAATTTTTGGTTTCTTATTTCATCTTTATGAATGTTTTTTACTGTCAATACAATTGTTTTACAATGATGTACCTTAAAACAGACATATAAAGCCAAGTAAAAAATCTTTAACATCCCAGCAGATAACTTACAATGTAGAAATCTATACTAATATTATAAAGCTGAAGAGTTTGTTTGTTTGTTTGTTTGTTTGTTTGTTTGTTTGTTTGTTTGTTTGTTTGAACGCGCTAATCTCAAAAACTACTGGCCCGATTTGAAAAATTTTTTTTACGTTGGATAGTCCATTTATCGAGGAAGGCTTTAGGCTATATAACATAAAGGTACGACTCATAAGACCACAGCAGAAATGAAAAATGTTGCGAAAACGGGAGAAAGATATTCCTTTTGAGAGCTTCCGCTGCATACGCTGCGGAAACCGCTTAAGTTACACAAAAATCATGTATGACAGGATTGTTCAGCATTAAGAGTTCTATAATAAAGTCCGCGACAGCATATGTCTATCTTTTATGGTTGACTTACTACAACCTTTTTTATGTGAATAAATTTGTAAAAAAATAATGCATTATTTTTAGAGGTGTATTATACACACAGGTATTTATTCTTATCAAAATAGATACATTCATCATCACGAGCATTTCATTTAGAACCAAGTTGCCCTTTATATCATTTGATTTCAATAAATATCTTAGGAGCTATCACAGTTTTAACATAACTCCGCACCAAAATAATGTTCGCAGCTTAAGTACAACGTGCGCTTGCGCTAATATATTATAAAGCTGAAGAGTTTGTTTGCTTGAACGCGCTTATCTCAGGAACTGCTGGACCGATTTGAAAAAATATTTCTGTGTTGGATAGCTTATTTATCGAGAAAGGCTTTAGGATATAAAACATGACGCTGCGACGGGAGGGGAGGTAGCAAACTCAAAACGCGCGGACGAAGTCGCGGGGGACCGCTAGTGGTATAATACAAATGAGGTGCGAGCAACATGCTGAAGTTCAAGGTAAGCTCTGACAAAATCTGTCTTTTCAATTTAAATGGTAATTCCGTTGCCGCAAGAGGACGACACGGCTAATATGCTCGCAGATCGCTTAGACGCAATATCCACGACGGATTTAAATGCGATCTCAAGACGAGAACCACACTTTGTTTCTTATTTCTTATCTGTTCTGTTTGTACCTGAATTAATTGCATTTTCTTTTGAATACCGTAATTTACAATATCAATAAGCTCATTATTGAATTGTTGATTATAGCTATTTGGGCAGAATTAGTAATGGGACATTTGTTATGCTCTATTTACAACCAACCTAAGTAAAAGAATCATTCTGAAAACATAGTTAATGTACAATAATATCTTACAACACTGCGTATCTATGATTCTAGTCGTCTAGAAATCAAATGCAGGCCGGTCACTGCATCTCGTAACGACAAATTTAAAAACCTTGTAATGGTAAAATACCGTCTATACCTTTTGATAAAAAAATGCTAGTGACTTGTATGAACAATTATTTCAGGTAGTTAAAAAACAATCTGATATTACTTTCCCTCAAAAGAAAGTAGTTATCAATAACTGTAAACCGAAATTCAGTGACTGGGCTACACGAGGAGTTTAAACAAGTAGGAAAAAAATGATTGAATTGTATAACAAAAAAGCATATAGAAAGGATCTATCGTTTCATGATTACGTTAAGAGGTTCTCAAAAATTTTCAAAAGAGTTTGCTATGTAGCTAAGTCGAATTACATACGCGATAAAATTAAAAAATCTAGTTATAAAATCAAAGAAACATGGAATATTATAAATAAAGAAATATGTAAAACGAAATTTCATGATAACAAATTTAGTCTAGAAATAAACAACAAGCTTATTAAATCTGATGACGAGGTAGCAAACGCTTTTGAGGATTACTTCTGTAATATTCCTATAGAGACGACTAAACAGTTGAGTTCTTGCTCAAGTCACGCGAAATCATTACTAGTGTCGAGTGTTCATAGGTGCGAATCCTCATTTAAATTCAGAAATATTGGTCCTTTAGACATCATAAAAACATTTAAAGAATTAAAACAAAAGAAAACAGAGGATAAATCGGGTATATCAATAGACACAATAAAACCCATTATACCTCTTATAGCTCCTTACTTATCTTATATCTTTAATGAATGTATTGACCAAAATCAGTTTCCAAATTTATTGAAACATAGTAAGGTTGACCCTTTATTTAAATCAGGAGACAAAAGTTACCCCAGCAGTTTTAGGCCTATTTCAATATTACCCACAATAAGTAAAATTTTTGAAAAACTCATTTATAATCAATTACTTTCCCATTTTAAACTCAATAATTTACTACACGAAAAACAGTTTGGGTTCTCTAAAGGTAGAAATACAACTGATGCTGGAGTAGCACTCATCAGACACATTCTTGATGCTTATGAAGACAAACATGATGCCGTAGGTGTATTCTGTGATTTATCAAAGGCGTTTGATTGTGTAGACCATCAGACACTGCTCATTAAGTTAGAACACTATGGTGTCTCGGAAAACTCATCTAAGTTATTAAGTTCGTACTTATCAGGTAGTATACAATCAGTTAACATAAATGGTACCTACTCTTCCGGAGCCCCTCTTCAAATGGGGGTCCCCCAGGGCTCAATATTGGGGCCTTTACTTTTCCTGATATATGTAAACGACCTGCCATTTTATTTCACAAATCTTTGTGAGACAGTTCTGTTTGCTGATGATACTTCTTTGATTTTTAAAATGAAAAGACATGAAGAAAATTTTGATGAAGTAAACAATACTCTCTCCAAAGTATTGAATTGGTTCACCACCAATAACTTGTTGCTGAATGCTAGTAAAACTAAATGTATAAAATTCACATTGCCTAATGTAAAGCAACTTACACCAAATATTGTACTAAATGGTAATAATCTAGTCTTAATAGACTCCACTGTATTTCTGGGCATTACACTTGAATCAAAATTACAGTGGGGACCTCATATTGAAGCCTAGCTAGGAGGCTAAGCTCGGCTGCCTTTGCTGTTAGAAAAATAAGGTATCTGACTGATGTTGAAACGGCGACGCTTGTGTATTTTAGGGTTCTGCTGCAGACATTGATACCATATTTATTTTGCAGAAAAGAGCCATTCGTGCTATTTAGAAACTTAGTCCTCGTGACTCCCTGAGAGAGGTCTTTAAGAAAATCAACATATTTAACTGTGGCTTCTCAATACATTTTTGACAATATAATGTACGTCCGTAAAAATTTAGATAATTTCATGAAGAAGAGCGACATTCACTCAAATAACACAAGAAATAAACACAAACTTGTCCTTCCTAACTTCAGATTAGTTAAAAATAGTAATTCATTCATGGGAAATTGTATAAAATTCTTTAATAATATACCACACAATCTTGTCGAATTGCCGGTTGATCAATTTAAGAAACACGTTAAAAACACGCTTATGTCTAAAGGCTATTATATAAGGTTCAAGACTACCTGAACGACACGAATGTGTGGTCTGTCCAGCCTGCACCGACTGATGTACTTACCTTTGATGATTTTAATTTTACGGCAGCTAGTGGTGACTGAGTTTGTTCCGGCGTTTCTTCTCAGCTCTTGCCTAATTGTCTGTGTTCTGTCTCGAAGCGCTGGTAGGGCCCAAAAGATAAGGAGACATGATTCGGCCCCTTTAGGGCTTTTTTTTTATATTTTATTTTTCACTGCACATTGACGTTCATAAGTGGCATATTGTGTCCTAAATTGAATAAAAAAAATTAAATTGTGAATTTTCTGGAAAAAAATTTGACTCAAGCCTATTTGTCAGCAATCATTAATGTAAATTTTCGTAAATGTTATTTTAAAATCAGACGTTTTATACGTATTCAGTCTGATAAGTATTATTTGACGTTGGTAAAATCGGCTCTGATCAAATAGCTACCAATTAACTTTGAGGCGTTAAGCTAAACGCCTGAAGTCAAAAGCGGCTACAAGATTAAGGAAGCAATAAGAGAGAAGTAGTTGTTAAATAACAGAATCAAGAGGCTTTGGCGGAGTTAGCGCTCTTCACTTGGGAGGGCAAACACCTCACCTATTTGCAGGGAGGATTAGTTAAGGGCGTACGTAATAACAACATACCTATTTTAACCATTTATTTCAATTGGAAAATGTACTACACTAGTTACTGAACCAGGTAGCTAACCTAACATACAACATCGGTTGACGGTGTAACAAATGTATACTAATATTTTAAAGCTGAAGAGTTTGTTTGTTTGTTTGAACGCATTAATCTTAGGAACTACACCTAGGGTCCTAACAAAGTATCAATAGAAAACGGGTCCGCTCGATAGTAAGTACAACGATAGTTCAGCAATAGCCACAGCATAGCAATAGTATTCACTATAGGTATAACATCGATACGGGTACGGGTATCATCATTATCTTGTTATGTTCCTAGTTTATCTGGGGTAAATAAAAATAATAAATATCCGGTAAATAATTATCTGGGGTATGGGTATACTATCGATATATAGCTTTTCTATAACTGGTGATATCGGTTTGGTTTTATACTATACTATAGGTGATACACTGCAACTGCCTCGGTGGCGCAGCGGTAAGAGGGTCGCACTTTAAAGCGACGGCTGACAGTTCGATCCCCGGGCCAAAAATATATCCCTGGGTTTTTCTGTTCACACATTCTTAGTGTAGCCCGGAGTTTGAAAGTTAGCGGTGTATCACTCCCGTGCCTCGGTAAAGCACGTAAAACAGTTGGTCTCACTGGTAGTGTCAGATTGCTGTCCCATCGGGCTATGAGAGTGAAAGGAATTGAGAGAGCATAATTATGTATTTGCGCGCACACTTGTGCACTATAATATGTCCCACGCATTAGGTGTATAAGTCGTTGTGACTTGCCACCGTAGTCGAAATCGGCTAGGGGGACTATTACTATTAACTATTACACAGCAATACTATAGCTTCATTACATGCTCAATATTATGGTAGGGCCTATCGATATCAAGATGTTGAGGTCAACTTCGATGTTTCAGCAACGCTATGCTAATAGCTTATATACGAGTATCCTGGGAGGTTAAATTGTCGGCAGAGATAGGAAACCTATCAGATTTCTAGATTCTAAACTCGTATATTTTTTCGTCGCTACGCCTTGGAAATCACCGCTTCAACCGTTTTGGTGGTAATACAAATTGTGAGTAGAATAACAACGTCGTCCACTGTTTCTAAATAGATTCCTCAGTCTAGGTACTTATGTTGTAAGCAAAATATAAAACGAATGTCCTAGTAAACACAATTGAAATTATTCTCTTGCCTATTGTCATCTTTCATCAATTTGAAAATCGAATAAGAACTTCAATTGAACCTGCGGGCGTAGTCTGATGCATCATTTTTGACATTTCGCGTCGACAATTTCAATTTTATGATTTTCTAATTCATCAAATTTCTTTTTAACTTACGTAGCTATATCTTTAATAAATCTTAAAAAATATTTGTAGTTTTTTAAGCATCATTCAAAAATTCGTCTCAATCAATAAAAACACGAAAACACCAATTTTGTCTCAGCATTTTTCGAGCGCCACCTGGTGGTTTTACACGGAACTATGTCGAGACTTCCGACACTGAGTGCACTTCGCGCTTCTAGACATCTTGTGCTAAAAGTAAATGTAGTATCTACTTAAATCACAAATTATTAGCTTGGAGTTACCATATTCGATTGATATAAAGTAATTCTCTTTAAAATAAAGGACTTTAATAATCTTAAATCTAGATTATAAATAGAGTGATGAGAATATTTCAAATTATTTTAGTGCTCGTTAATCTTAAGAGTAAAATATGCGTTTTAAAGGCGGTGTTCGGCATACCAGGAAGTTCTATTACCTCACTCTTTCGCTTCCACCATTGCGATTGTTATTGATCTTAAGATCTTTAACATAAGCCCAGTTAAGTTTGACGTTGCATGAAGTACAGCATCATCTCGATAACTCGAACGTCAAGGGTAATAACAAAAATTTTGAGACGAAAAGTGTAAATATCCTATATACTATATACCTACCATGTATTTGGGGGTTTTCCGGAAAGGAGCAGCACTTTTTTCGAGTTAAAATAACTGGATTTCTAAAATACAAGATTCGGGTTCTAGAGATTCCACTGTACATCATGCACCATCATACTTTACTGGGTTAATGTTAAAAGGGCTTAAAATCATTAACTATAGCATTGGTGGAAGCGAAAGAGGTGGGCTATTACCGAACTTCCTGGTATTTCGAACGCTATCATTGCAACGCAGATTTGACTCTTAAGATTGCTCTAAGCACTTACTTACCTACACATATCGCTATCGCGATCATTTGTAAACTTAGGTAATACGCTTGCCATCGAGCAAACACAATCGCGCTGCAATCGTGGAAGCCAATATTGGCGCCTCCATCGCCCGAAATACTCTACTGACTACTTTGTACTTCAGCTAAATACGCAATACTTGAGGAACGAAGAATCATTTCAATATTGTTTTCATCTCTCTTGTTCGAAAAATTAAACTTTCATAGGCCGGGTGGAAAAAAGATTTTGTTTAAATTGATATGGCATGGAGTTAAGGCTTGGAGTCAGAGCCTGGGTCAAAAATTATTCATCATATTATTAAAAAAGCTTTCTAAACAATTTGAATGTTTTAATGAATCGCTTAGGATTCATTAAAACGTGTGTATTTACAACACAAAATCACAATTAACTTAAAATACAAAATGTTTAATTCTATAAACACGTTAAAAATATTCTGCTGCCATAAAATACTGCCTGAAGTGTTTTAAATAAAATAAATAAATATTTCTCGCGCAGTCGGTTTGTCGTTGTGACTGGCCACCATAGTAGAAATCGGCTAGGGGGACTACTACTACTACTACAACTACCATTATGCATGTTTAAAAACCACAAGAACTTTTCTTTTCTTAACAATGTCCAAATCGTTTAAGGAACACTTCTGCCTGCCATTGAATTTCCAGGGGGCGTGCGCAAGTCTGGTCTAGTTTAATGTAAATCCGTGTATCTGCCCTCATAGAGGCCGCGTCGAGGCCTTGGCAGACAATTATTCAAATGCGGCCCGGACCCTAATGGACCCCACTTTTTCGAGATAAAGCGCTTGTCGAAAACGCCGATTCGGAAGTGATTTATGCCGCACCTCCTTAAGGACGAGGCCAATTTTCAATTCGTTTGGTAAAAGAAGTGTTCGTGGCGATGATCCATAGATAATGATTTTTTTAAGGAAGGAAATTGAGGAACATATCAATGTGGTTCAAAATCTGCCATATAAATTACTTCAGTCCGTTGCTTAAATACTATAATATTACATCAGGCCATAAGTATATGAATATACAGCTGACCGATTTATCGGAAAGTGCTGGCGAGAAAGATGAGACACTGACAGGGCTCGGTAACACGCCGACTGGACTGCTACACTCATTAGCTGATGGGGTCGAAGCGTTGGTGCAGCGCATCTGAGATGTTTGCTGAGGGGCAAGTCAACTCGTTCGTATTCCGTTTTTTTTGTCCAGAGTTGGCAAAAGTGGAAACGTGATACTGAAGAGTCTCTACGAGAGACGTAGAAAACACGTACAAACAATGGATGGCCATAGCAATGTTTAAAAAAGACTTATGAATGTTGTGTACGTATCATTTTTATTACGTACCTAAATCATTTGTTTTTTTTTAGTTTTAGTTTAGTTTTATGTTTATTTTTATTGTATAATTTATTTAGATATTCATTACAATCAAGAAGTTTGATATAGTGCATTTATTTATTCAGGAAAGCGAAATAACTTTACTGCCTGAATATGGAATATGATAATATTTTGTGAGACCCATGATAAAGCCTGGTTACAAAATCTGACCCTTAACAGGAAAGGAACCTATTTTAGGCAATCAATTTCTTTTTGGAGTCGGTGCCATCACTTTGACCATCAAGCATCAACCATCACAGCACCGACTCCAAAAAGAAATTGTTTGCCTAAAGTAGGTTCCTTTTCTGTCAATAGTCAAGAGTTTATTTAAGACTTTTAAGTGCATTTTGGTTTTGAAGTCGGTTTTTCCTTTTTTTCAAAGTTATTGTTTTTAATATCGCTCGCGCATGAGAGCTTTTAACATTTTTTTACTCCTTAAATTTAATTCAGGTACGTTACAGACATTCATAAAGCAAAGTTACATCAATATGAATACATTAATAATATGTCATCGTGGTCTTTACTATTTATGTAATAATTTCGTTAAGTGTCCTCATGTAAGTATCCGTGAAAGATTTAAGCTGTAAAATTGATGTTGTGCAAACAATCCCCCTGCTACTTTTTCAAAACATAAATTTAAAATGTTTATGTTTACGACGGTGTCGCGACAAGCCAGTCCACTGTGATGCCGCACCTTTACAGCGCGCGCTGTTAAATGCTTACAGAGGCTGCTGTATTGTTTCAGCGCTAAAGGATCTGATTCTTTACAATCACCCCTGAATAAATTGACTTGGAAATCTATTATATCTTTATATATATAAGAAATATATCTTTGAACTATTAGCATGGCATTAATTCAACTTGTTAAAGTCATAAAAGTTATTTATTTGTGCAAATAGGCCTATGGGGGCGCTGTTACACGTCCCAATATAAACCCTACCACAGCTTCCGGACAATTTTGGGCTAGTGCTGAGAAGAAGCTGCGCAACAAAACTCAGTAACTATTGTGAAAGTCTCTTCTCAAGAGGTTTACAATGTTTGTAGTGATCAAGCAAATCCATATATTACTATCTTTTAAATACCTAATCATCTACTTTATAATACCTTTTCGTCATTAAGGTTTCATTAATGACAGTTTTAATTTATTAACCGGTAAGTTTACAATGTGGTCTGGTAATTTATTGAAAATGTTTATACATTTCCTCATGAAAGAATTATCAAGCTTTCGAAGCCTGAATTGTGGAATAGCAAGCCTTATTCCTAGTATTATTAAAAAGACTCAAACCGTTAAGTGATGAAGTTTCCACGATGAACTTGCTAGCTTGCTTTTATCAATAGATTTTTTAAACTAAACTTTGTAATTTTATAAAGAATTCGAATAGAAATATATCTTCAAAATATTAGACAGGGGATAGAAGGAATCAGGTCCACTCCGAAAGCTATTCGGCGAGGTAGCGGCGGTCAAACAACGTTCATTGCTGTAAAATGCCCGCGCTCCTTTATGAGTCGTTCGTATTATGATACAGCATAAAACTGTTGTTGTCGTCTGGGTATTTTTGCACTCCATTTTCAGAGGGACTGTGAAATGATCGCAACAACTATAAACGAGCTACCTAAAGCTATGCAACGTGTATCGTTAAATGCGCAAAACTCGAATATAGTTTGATTGGAATAACAAGCAAAATACAAATGTCTTTATTTGTTATTAAGTAGGGTAGTAGGTACATTAATAAAAATGTGGTCGTCAATTAGTAAATATAAAAATGACATACTTAGCCATACAAAACAGCATACAAATAATTAAGTGAGTATTTAGAATAAATTTATTAATCGAAAACAATAATAATTTATTCATAAAATCAATATTACAGCAACAAAATCAACTAATTCCATTCAGAGTCTTTATGTTTTAAAAACTCGTCCATACTTTAAAAAGCATTATTAATCAATCATTTGCGCAGTGAAGATTTAAAAGCAAATGTTGAAAATAGTTTTATACAGAGGAAAATAATTATTTTGAAATCTCGCAGTTTTTGGTTCAACCTCTTATACCAGTATATTACAATCAATTGACCTATTTCTTAAAAGGTGTCACATTATTTAAAAATACCTGTAAAATTTTGCCCTGTCTATTTATTAATAAGACAAGTCATCATGTGCCAGCCAAAATACGTAAAAAAAGCAATGGTTAGTTCTTAATGAGCCTAAATAGTAATAATAATAAATCACCTCCAGCTCCAGATGCAGCGGTCCTGTGAATACCTACCGAATCCTCTGTCGACAGAGCGTCGTCCGTAGAGCAAGAAATAATCAGAAGTGCCAGTAAAACTTAGAATTAGATCAATTTAATAAAAAATCTGTGGAGATGTCTGAGATTTTGAGCATTTAACATTACACCTATACTTCTTTCTGAAATTCCCTTAGGCACTACGCTGGCTAGTGAGAGTTTCTATATATACATTGTATTTGTGCAAATGTTATCGTTAATTGCCTGACTACTCTGAACACCACGATGTTTTCAGCTGTCGTATTCGCTCACACTGTGGAGCTCGTGCTTTCATGTGTGTCACAGATGGCAAAAGAGAATACGGAATACGGGTCTGTAGTAGTACGTCCCTATGGCATTGCGCCTGCGCTCGCGTCGCATAGCTCATATCACAGCGACGTTATGACACCGCGATTGAGTTCGCCGCGTCTTTCGCGGCTTATTTACGGTCTGCGTGTGTGGGTTGGATTTAATATTATAACTCTGTTATGAGTTACCTAAGCTTATGTAGCACACAAGCTTAAATAACTAATAGTTTATAATATATTTATAAAGGCGAAAGTATGTGAGAAGGTATGCATGTTTGTTCCTCCTAAATTATTTGATGGATTTGAGAAATCCTAATAATAACGACGACATAGGTAGAATTTTTTATAGTGGAGGCAGATGTCACCTCGTGCTCAGTAGTAAAGCGTTTAGTTTAGACAGTGAGTCGTTACTACTATGTATAGAGAAGCTAAGAGAAGCAAAAAAACATGACATAATCCTTAAAATGTGAATTTCGAATTATGAATCTGTACAATAAGTTGATGTTTGTGTCGTCAATTCATGGAGCACGAAATTTGTCGTGGTGTCAGTTCCATACGCTAGTAAGTAGTAGCTCTATAAGTGCGGACAACGGTTCGCGAATATTGTGTTTGCTGTGCAATTTGCACTTTTATCGACAATATTCTGGCCAGCCATGAAAGACATTGAGATTGTTTTGATTTGTATTAAACTTTATTTCTTTGTAAGAGTCTTAAAACTAAATGCCTAAAGGACCGGTGTAGAATGAGAACTAGTCGTGACCAAAACATTTCGTTGATTATAATTTAATCCGTAAATTTGTTGGAGTAAAACAAAGGTTGTTTATTTTATTAGGTGTGTAAATCTGAAGCTCAAACTTCTGTATTTATAGAAATGTTTGAATGTTTTATTAGGTAGGTTAAATAAGTACTGTCAAACTTTTACAATTGAAATATTTGCTTTTCAAAAACCTATCCCGAAGTTGATCATTTACAGAGAGTTTTGTTTGGTTAGCTCGTGTTACTTTCCACTCCAATTTGAGTTTTGAATGGGACGGTATTAAATAAAATATTTTTGTAGTGCGGAGTGGGCATGTCACAGCAACCACAGCTGGACGCGATGCCTTTGAGTCGGACAAAACGAATGAAAGCTTTTGACATTCGCCGGAAAAGCGCAAAAGCTCGAACTGTTGGCGCTTTGAAAATGCATACCGTAAATGTTGTGCACTTATGACATTAATGTGAGTAGTTGAACACTTTCATTGAGAAAGATGAATGGAAGTCAATTCCATCACGCAAGCTCTGTGCGGTTTGGTGGGGGGGTACTTTAAAGCTATCGATCGCTGAATAACAAATGAGAATAGGAGCGAAGTCAATCTGCAAGATTAATCTACCCTAGGGGGGACAGACCGGGGGGAGGGCACCTGCCAGTGACCCGTCAAAACATTACAAGTATTACGAAAACTAAAGTTTTTCTACAGCTTTAAATTCAAGCTGCTACGATATTTAGGCAGATCTTAAATTTTGAAAAATCTCCATTGAACCATTAGCGAATCGGTAAACTAAATATTGTCACTAAAGTAAAATTGATAACAAGACATGTGTATATTTCAAGGTAGCGAAAAATAATAATGTTACATTAATTGAAAATTAAATTCAAGTGAAAAATTTACTTGATTTATTTCAAGTCAAATTAATGTCAGCCGTCCATTTGCCGCAACGTCAAAGATATTGTAACTCGAATCTAATAAATGGGTATGTCTTACTCCTGAACAATGGTGTTCAGTTGGTATTCACATTTACAATGCATTAGAATTCAGATGTGATCATGGTCATATATTCACATTCTTGTTCGGTCTCCTAGCAACAACCTAAATAAAAAAATGCTATAATGATAGGCACATTCATGACCAATGTTACTTACACCTTGAGCATACAGATCCGGGTTTCGAGTCAAGTGCCAATCGGCCTAGGCCGGCTCAATGGAGCCGACAAAGCACCTAGTAGATGAGAAAATTGCTTTGTTGAAGAGTCCACTTGGCAGATCAGTTTGTTTGTGAATGACGTTACACCAATCACTGTGCTACCAACGCTAGGATGTCATCGCGGCTCATCTGATTGATGAGCCGCGAAAACATCCTGAATTTCGTTTTGATATTTTTTTCCTTTTGAATGTTGTAATGTTTTTGAACGTCGTCACCCAAAACAATTTTCTAGGTTTATTAGCTACTAGTTGTTCCCCGCGACTTCCTCCGCGCATTTTGAGTTTGCCCTCCCGTCGCAGCATGATGTTTTGAGAAAGCATTCCTCGATAAATAAGCTATCCAGCACATTTTTTTTTCAAATCGGTCCAGTAGTTCCTGAGATTAGCGCGTTCAAACAAACTAACAAACTCTTCAGCTTTATTATATTAGTATACAGGGTGTTGTTTTGGTCAGTGACATCCAACTCAGAGATGATAATATGACTTATGCTTAATCTTAAAAAAATGTTTGCTTTGAATTCTGAGCAAGTTTTATACAAGAAAACCTCTTCATAACATTCAAAAAAATTACAAAACTAATGGGAAAACTCGCACCCTAGCGCGTAGCTAGCGGTTATCTACGAAATACTGCGCTGTAGCTAGTCAGCTACGAAGAGGCTACCTGGTGTTAGTATTTTTATCTCGATTGCTGTACCGTATAATTTTTTTTTTGTTTTTTCCATTTCAAAAAAAATATTTTTTTAAATATTTTTTTTGGCATCAGTATTGTTTGTACAGCCACCTCTGAGTCGCTCGTTGCTAACCAAAACAACACCCTGTATATCTAAAGGTGAAATCTGATTTATGATAGACCGTTAAGCCCAGCATACAATAACACTCAGTGCCTTCCACTTGAGCCCGAGTGCGTGAGACCCATTCCAGTGGTGCAGACCACTTTCTTTTTTTAATAATAGTACGTTTTTTTAAATATATTTTTTTAATATTACTACTAGGTTTAAAACTCATAGTATACTTGTAGAGGTGTTTATAAAGGCCTTCGGGGGAACCAAGCGTCGTTAATTACAGAATATACAAATAATAAATTTTATGCATCGGTTAGCAGAAATCCTCTACACTTCAAGACAAAACCTAGGCAATAGAAAAGTGATAAAAATAATGGACGAATCAGACTAAGCATTACAACTTAACTGCTACAGTTACAGAATTTAGTCTTGGTACAGTGCAGCAAAAGCAAAAAAGAACAAAAACCGGCCAAGTGCGAGTTGCACTTGCACTCTGTGAGTTCCGTGGCATCATTAACTGAATTAGGGAATCCACTTCCACCTAGCTAAAATACCACAATAATTTTGTTGACTGCAAATAAAACTTTGTTTTTCATAGTGTTTCTTTCTTTCGGACAGACAGACTAAACGAAACTATAAGGGTACCTTTTTGGCTTTGGCTACGGAACCCTAAAAAGGTATTAAGGCTCAAATGTTCACACTTTTCGTGTCCTTAATACGGGCTGGTTAAAATGACAGTGTATTGTATAATCCTCTCAGCGTATAACGTAGATAACAAAAACAGTATAAAATGTAGGTAACAATGGGAAAATGAACAATATCTCACCTCCGCTAAAGTAGGGCACTCAATTAGCGAAGCTGTACTACCAACAACAAAAGTTGTTACCCCATCTGTTACGGTAAACACTCTTTGTTGTTGTATGTGGATACACTCTTGTAAATAATGGAAGAAAACAACATTGTAACAATTGCTTCAACTAGGTATTAAATAACATATCGAGGCTCAATATTGCAAAATAAAAAACGCCTAATTTAAATACGACATTTATGTAAATGTCATTACGATCATCGACATATCACAGTGTTTGATACCGCGCTCAAGTTAGGTATAACTCGAATGCGCGATTCGTTCTCACACAGCATTATGTCTGACTCAACCCTTATAGCCCCGTTATTACTTAAGCTCTGTTACTCTATGTTATAAAGAGTAAAGAAATGTACCGTTGTACATGTATAACGTGTAATAAATTGAGTACCTTAATATATTTAGCATTCATCGGACTCACATTAACATTTTCATCACATTATCTTTGTTTTTCCATGCTTTCATTTCCTTTTTCCATCCAAAGATTGCTGGTTCATTTGCTGTAAACACGAACTTAGAGTTAATCATAGATTCTATCTACCATAACGCAGTTCGTATTTTCTCCCTAAAAAGTCTTACTGTAAACATTAAACTATAGGCATTACCTGCCTTTCTACTCTTCTTATACTATTACTCTGTATTTTTGGATTATTGATGTTTTCTAATCCTTTTTGAACAATATTTATTGTGAATCTAAAAATGTCAAACTTTCAAAGCTCTGTTATTCTACTTTTCTTTACATAATACTGTAAAAATAGTTGTGTTTTACCTTTGTTTGCAATTTTCCTTTAATTTGCATTGGGTGATGATTCGTTTTCCTGTATTTTCGTAATTTGCTTGATTTTTGTCAGTATTTTTATCTTTATTGACATGGTTGTTATGACAATATCTTTCAAAGTCTGACAACTTCTATCAAAGTTTATTACTTTTTCGGGTTTAATCCTCTGTAAACCACCAGTATTTATGTTCTATTTTTGAACCTACCTCGATCTAAATTTGAACGGCCACGGCCCCCTATATAAGCCTTTATTTTTTTCATTCTATTCATTCGATTCCGAGTTCTAAGCTCGAACAGTTCTATTATACTTCAAGAAATAAACACTCTACATCTTCCCTCAAGAAGTCTTGAAGAACCGCCGGTGACTACTGAAACACCTCCTCACGCTAGGGGAGGGACCGGACACCGGAGGAGAATCCGAGCCCATTGACTGCAGTAACACCTCGTCGCTCTAGGGGAGGGACCTGTCTCCTTCTCGGAAGAGGATCCGAGACCAAGTACTTCTGGCACTCCAACTGATCATAACATTTTCTATATAGTGCCCGTTACCCTCATTACTGCACATCGGCGTCACTGCTCTTCACGGCGCCTGTCACCGCTGCACATCGGCGTCACTGTTCTTCACGGCGCCTGTCACCGCTGCACATCGGCGTCACTGCTCTTCACGGCGCCTGTCACTGCTGCACATCGGCGTCGCTGCTACCTCCGCTGTGTCGGCCCTGCACTCCGACGCCGCCCTTTGCTGCCTCCAGGACAATACTTATTGAAGATTTGAAGATACTTACTCACGCCCACTGCACTTTACTTACATTCATACAGACATCACCTCATCTCATTTTTCGGTACTGTATTCTTTTTGTTTTAATATAAATTCTATTCCCTCTTCTACCTCTTTCTTTTACCTTCTTCTACTTCTCCACATTTGTCATTTCACGACAGAAAACGTTAATAAGTGGTCTACTTCCACTCGAAAAAACATATGTGGCGGCTATAGTAGGTACGAGTAATACTATTAGTATTTTTTGCTAGTTCCCAAACTGCAATCGATATCGCAATCGACTATCAATTCTCAATTAAAATAAGATTCAAAGTCACAAATCACAAAAAAAGCAAGAAATCACGACCGACGGGCCATTGTCAAATACAAGTGAAACTTTAATCCATCATGAAAATATTAATCCAAGCGCTTATAGTGTTAGTCTCGCTCAACTCTTCAAATAAATGGCTTTGATAAACGACTTTGTGTCTTGTATTTGATTAAATTGTGAATAAAATTGATACATTGAAACACAAGGGCTGAAAAATTATTCCACGGCTAATGTTGCGCGATGTCATCGCAATTTTTTGCAACTCAAAATAAATGATGAAGATTTATCGCAAACGGTACGATCGCGAGCGCACAATCATCGTAACGCGAATAGAGCGCTCGTAAAGAGTGGTCTCTTACTCTAGTAGACGGTAGCTAAAAGAATAATTCTACACACAGTTGGGGAAAACACAGTAGGTACCTACTTCAGAATAAGTTTTATACAAATCCGGGACTATTAAGTTATTCGACAAATTAGCCTTGAGTTAGATTTTGCACTTACTTCAAGACAAAACAAAGTAAAAAAACCGGCAATTTGCGAGTCGGACTCGCGCACTAAGGGATTCCGTGCCAACTCTAATTGATTTAGGGATCTACTAACTTCCTCTTAGCCAAAATCCCACAATATCTCGTGGACAGCAAATACAATTTTGTTTTTCAGAGTGCTTGTATAAAGAACAATGTTATGTTTGGGGTTGATGAAAATGTGCTTCATCTCAAATCTGCTAGTTTGATCACGTTCAAAACAATTTGCTTACTTTCTCCTTAAATTGGAGGGGAGGGGGAATTGCATACCGTATCGAACAACAAAAACCAATTGCTGTCAATTGGCTGTGTAAAAACCGTAGAAGAGACATAATATTTTAAAAACTGTACACCTTTGGCTAGTGACAAAAAAAAACTAATCAGCAAAAGAGAAACACTTCTCTGTAAAATGTTTTCGTTTTTCATAGTCGGACGAGTAAAGTAGGAGTACTTGTTAGGAGTTGATTACAATAAAAAGTTGGGTTTCAAGGCTAACTGAATGTTCCGGAAAAGCGGAACAAACTCAGGTCGAGGTTGGACGTCGCGGCGGATATGCGCGGGAAATGAAGCGTCGATCGCGAGAGATGTCCCTCTGGGGTCCCGCCTTGACATGATCCGAAAAGCGGTGAGTGCAGTAAATAGTAATGTTTAAAGAGTTATAGGTAAATTGTAATAAAGAAAAATTTACAATTCAGGATAACTAAGCTACACATGTGTACGAGGGTCAAACTGAAAGTTCTTAGAAAATCAAAAACTGATTACATTAGCCAGTTATTAGTTTTATTATATCTTTTCAAAATATTGTCCATTGACGTCAATACACCGCTGCATGCGATGGAACCACTGGGAAAAGCACTTTGCCCACTCGTCCTTAGGGGTCTCTTCAATGGCATCGCGATACGCAGCCACCGCTTCTTCAGCATTCATAAACCGCTTTCCTTTAAGTTTTTCTTTAATTTTTGGAAATAAATAAAAATCACAAGGCGCGAGGTCGGGGCTATACGGCGGGTGACCCAGTAATTCAACGTTTGATGTCGCCAAATAGTCGATCGTTCGCTTGGCGGTGTGCGACGAGGCGTTGTCGTGGTGAAGGAGGATCCTACTGCGAGGTCGTTTCTCTCGAACTTTTTCCAAGACAAGTGGCAAACAATTGGTAGTGTACCATTCTGCAGAAACTGTTTTTTGATCCTCTAACACAATTGTTGCGAAATGACCTATCCTTCCAAAGAACGAGGCCACCATTTTTTTTCCCGCACTTCGATCTCTCTTCACTTTAGTTGGCAACTCCTCGAAAGGAAACACCCACTGAGCAGATTGTCTTTTGGTTTCAGGATCATAACAGTAAATCCAGCTTTCGTCACCTGTTAGCATACTACATTTGAGTCACCTCCGTTAAATCTTTCAATCATTTTACGGCACCAATCCACACGATGGAGTTTTTGAGCGTTAGTCAAATTATGAGGTATCCACCGGGCGCAAAGCTTCCTGACCGCTAAATGTTCGTGGAGGATTTTGTGCACTTGACTCATACCGATGCCTAAGCTTGTCCGAATCTGCTGATAGGTCACTCTTTTGTCAGTCTCTATCATATGCCGCACAACACAGATGTTATTTTCAGTCGTCGCCGTAGAAGGCCGTCCCTCACGTACATCATCAGTGAGATTAGTGCGACCACGTTTAAACTCATTAAACCAGTTGTAAACAGTCGCACGAGATGGGGCTTCATCGTGAAAGGCCAATCGTAGTCTATCATAACTTTCTTGTTGACTTAAATGACATCGAAAGTCATAAAAAATCATTGCACGAAAATTTTCTCGTGTTAAATTCTTGTTGACGTGACACAGACAATTTTCAATTTGCCGCCAAATCGTAAAACAAATGACAAATGAATGAAATATGTACTCAGTAATATTGGTAAAGAGTTCTATTTTCAAATTTTAGTTTTTTTTTTTATTATATTGTTTATAAGTGGCCAGTTCTAAGAACTTTCAGTTTGACCCTCGTATACTCAATAAAAATTCAGTTAGATCAAGTACTCGTGATCCGTCCATTAAAAAAACAGTTTTTAATCATTCACAGTTCAGAACTGTCGGTAACTTGCCCCTCTGAGTTTAAAAAGCTTAGCCAAAGGACATTCCGACACAGTGTCACTCCATCCCGGCTATCATTCACACAGTCTACCTGATTGTCGTCTATCGCGGGCACAGCCGCGTGGAACCCGTGAATTCTCGCACTCGTGTTACGCCACATTCAATTATCGCGTAATATGTTGCACTCACAGGGCTTCGAATTGCAGTTGCACACAGGCTCTACTCCATCACACGTTATTCGAATTGTCGATTATTATCATCTCCGTAATATTGTAACTGTATCTTTAGTAGCTATGCAAGGTGTTGTTTTGGTCAGCGACGAGCGACTCAGAGGTGTACAATCGATACTGATTCCAAAAAATGATTTAATGGAAAATACCTATTTACAAAATGAACTTATTAATGCGATACAGCGATCGAGTCAAAACGACCAACACCAGGTAGCCTTTTCGTAGCTCACTAGCTACGGCGTAGTATTTCGTAGATACGCGCTAGCTACGTGCCAGGGTGCGAGTTTCCCCTTTGGTTTTGATTTTTGTGTGAAGAGGTTTAAATAAAACTTGCATTAATTTGAAGAAAATATTTTTCACATTGAGCGCCATGGTGGTCACCGGTGACCCCCAAACAATATTTTTTACTATTGTGTCTAGTTTCGTGGCAGTCAAAGCCTTAATAAGAATAACTCATAGGTATTATCATCGATGAGTTGTATGTCACTGAACAAAACAACACCCTGTATGTTCATAATTTCAGAACACATTTCAAAAGGCAGGTCAGAATGTGTGCTGGCTAGGTATAGGTTAGGTACAGGTAGTTTCACGATAAACTGTATACACGATATTTTGTGCCATTAGAAATAGCGTTTGTGAAACACTTTGAAATGTAGATTACTAACGTTACACCCTTATACCATTTAGTTACAGCATAGTTGATGTAAGGCTACTTTGCCACGGCAGTCCAGTTCTGCGGGATCACTGCATCCCGCAGCGCGCAGACAGCGCTTCTGCGTTCACACGATTACGCGCTAAGCTGGTGAAGCAGAATTAAAATAACACAATTGTCATTGCAAAGCTAGCGATCACGTGGGATATTAGAAAGAACGGACGATTTTCGTAGTAGGACTTTTGCACCAGTCATTTCCGTCCGTGGCTAGTCGTTTCTTTTTCTGTTAGCTAGACGCAGCCTGCACTGTTTTTAAATTTTCAGCTGAATTTGTTTGCACAAAGAAATCAAATTACCTAATGTGAATATTTTAAAACTATTAATTAAAAAAGCAATTTGAACTAAGAAAGGTCATCCATTGTTGTTTAAAATTTCAAATAAGTAGGTTTATTATTTATTAGGGTCTGTTTGATGTTGTCATAGGAACCTACCCAACCACATCGATAATTATGATGGTTATATGAAAGATTAATGGTTTATTAAAATCGAGTTGGGTGTAATGGTGTGCATATCTAAAAATGGTATGGCGATTTGCAATCACGTGGCTGTTGGAGCGATCACCTAAAGCAATTAAGGCTCCATACGAGGGCTCGTACCAAACATCAAACTCCCGTTGACATCTCGTGAAACGATAATTGAACCTCTCGTCCCACATCAGCAAATTAATTGAACTAATATCGGTGGCACATGTGACCTTCAGATAACGCGGCTCGTGGAAAATACTTATGTTCTACGGTGTTGCACTGTGACCTGATTTATATAATAACAGTCTTAATTAAATGGCATTATGCTGCGTTTTATAAAACACAAAAAAACTTAGTTGGGTAAAAACTCTATTACAATTAAGTGTCGATAACCTCTTCACCCGATTTATATAGGGCTCTAAAATATAGAAAATACACGGAATTGGTGCAATAAACACTTGGTCTATTAAACGTCTTCTATAGTAACATTTTTTTTTACGTCTTTACTCTAACTTTCGTCTTCAGAAACTTCACTTTCCTTTCCTGTCAATCATAACGTCAACTTTTATGTTCATCTATCAAATTCAAACGTTCATCTCCTTTCTTGCTCTCTCTCTTCAATCATATCTCCGTCTTACGCTCCTTTCCACGTCAATATCCCACATTAATTATACTATATAAAATGCCAGAAACGTTTACCGTAATAAGTAATATAGATGGTAAATGTAGTCACAGAACGCTAAAATTGTCATACCTACTCAAACGTCTGACAAAACAGAATCATATTAAACGATACGTTCGAATGAATTCGGAGAAGCTTTCACTTGCGCCCACTGTTTTCCATACTTTATTAAATCATCGACTAATGCCGGTTCCTCAGAAATAACTCAAAGAGCTTGTGTCGACGTGAAAATTTTATTTACAATAAAAATATGGAGGGGAAAATCCCTTATTTCTGGAGTGACACGCTTTTGATATCGTTTACGTTTGTGTCGGTGCTTTTAAGAATTTGTTCGGTCGATTAATCTGTTACTTTGAAAATTGCTGAAAAGCACATATTAGAAATTATAGAAATATGAGCGAAGCTTACTGAAAACGTACATGCTTTAGATAGATTCAAAATGTAATTATTTTCCCAATAATCGTTCCTTTGTTAAATCATTTTGATTGATTAAGAATATTTTAAATACTCACGTTGTCATATTTTGTATTCTTACAAGATGAAATCAGAAACCAAAAATTGCGCACGGACGGGACTCGAATAAGTACCCTCTGGCTATTTTTCATTGATCATGTTTTCGATGATTATATTAAAGACAAGGGTTTTTATAAAAAAAAAAAACAGACTAAAAAATTCATTCTTCGTCATACATACGAGTGGTAAACAGCGGTAATTAAGTAGCGACAAGTTTTTCAGTTGTGATGTAGCCAAAGCGTAACTGCCCACCAAGCGCCACAGATAACATACCTAACACGAATATCACAAATTAATCTGCGGAAGAGACAGCCCCGAATTAAAGCAGACAGATCTAATTTTGTTTATCCAATTAGGAATTCCTTGGCGATGAACGGTTTTAATTAAATTGTTTGATTTTCTTAACTGTTTATTACCTAATAATAACAAGGAGACCGATGCCAATTTTCATGATACTGAAGGTTTGTTAATTAAGCATTCGTTATTGCTACAGTATTAAGGTGTCTTCAATATTGTATCGAATGCATACAACGGTTAAATTTTTTCGTTTAAAAATGGTTTGAAAGCTTGCCTATAAATGTTTGATCACATTGTTTGATTTTGAAAAGTTATTTAATTCAATTATCTATACTCATACGATCAAGAGTTGTTTGTTTGAATGAACTAATCTCAGGAACGACTGCTACTGTTTTTTTGCGTTGGATAGCTTCTTTATTGAAGAAGGCTTAAGGCTGTAAAACTTATCGCTGCCACGGGACAAAGGGGGCAAACTCGGACAAAGTCGCGGGGGACCGCTTGTTATTTATATAATAACCTACTACCTACCTGTAATGTACCTACTTTTAATTTTCTGGGTGAGCTCACTCAGATGTTCTTTTTCTTTTTCTCGATCTTTGTCTTTATTAACAACAAACATGAAAAAAAGACTTTTATCGTAAGCTATTACAGAATTTATCAATTTTTCTTAACAGTAATTTTCCCAACTCGATTTTCTCGATCTTTGACCACACTTAGTGTAATCAAGAGTGAAGATGAAATCCACTTTGAATATAATTTTAAGTAAAATATTATATTTTCAGTCCTTTACTGTGCCTAATATAACGGTTCACTCCCCTTTCTGTCCATTATCGAAGGCTCGCCATAATTTGCTGCAGAGTTCAGGTACCGATCGAAGTTTAAAGAATCAACAACTCAGTGACGTCGGCTTCAAACTATCCTTACATATTGTCAGGATTCGAAAATTACAAGGAACATCAGCGGAGGGTAGCCGCAACTTTGACGGTACCTGTTATAAGAGTTCTGTACCTCCCATGGATAAAAATAAATCTTCATCTAAAAGATGTTAGCGACAGAAATCCTTAATGACTTTTTAAATACGTACTTCTTTTGTCATATTCTATTTTTGATAATGTTTTAACATCTTACATACATACATATTTAAACAAAGCTTTAGCTTTGTTTTGTTTACTTTTATACGTATGCTATTTTTGACTATTGTTTTTATATGATTGTAAGGAACATTAATGGAGTCTACGTTTTATCTAAAACAGTAAGTAATTGTGTATGCAAATATAATTATTATCCCTAAAAGTGTTCATCTTCTCTCATCGGCCCTCTGTTATGAGAATTTTGTTGTGAGACGACTGAATATCCTCTAGCCAGTAAACGCCTTTTCTGAGGAAAGCGGTGAAAAAGAATACTGCCATCTCCAATGTTTGGGTGTTAAATGGCGGTCAACTGTGTCTTGATCTAAGTAACTTCAATGTACGTTATTCTGTTGATGTACCTATAAATATATTTTTAGGTGAAATATCGAACTTTAGGTTCAAAGCGATAATAAGTCGTAAGTCCAACCGATTTAACGTTGCATATGCTGCGACTTCACAAGTGAGTGTATTGAGAATTACTTCGCGATTGGTTTTCATTTAGCAGCGATAATAAAATATGACTTTAAGTAGCAAAGCCTTACAGCACATACATTTTTTAACCGGATACTGTTAATCCCTCAAGCGTATGTGAACGAGACACAATGCAAATTCTATTGTTATGCGGTTGCCTGCAACCGCTCGGGTGTTGAAGCATTATGCTCAATTTCATACTTAAAGTTCATTAGTGTCAAAAATGCAGTGAGTTATCGATACCTCTTGACGTCACTAAAACCCTGAACCAATCAGGACCAATCGAAAGCAAACTTTTCAAAGAAATGGTTGTTTTCTTTGTGCATTACTTACATGTATTATTAAATGCATACCTCACTTCACCTATCCGTAAAAACAAAAGTGGGTCCATAATTTAAAACGGTCAAATAAACTTCTGATTTAACAAACAATTTAGACAGTTTTAAGTACTTTAAACAGTGTAATTTAAATGTGACTCTGGAGTGTATAGTACTTAAAACAGAAATTGCGTGCAGTGTGTCCGAGAAAACAGTTTATAGTATTGTAATAGTGTCATAGAACTACTTTTATAATTTATACGAACGAAGATTCCTCGGATATTTTTTTTAAATATATTATTAAGGAATTACGCTTTTTTTTAAATAAATTTTGTTTGTATTTTAATGCAACTGTGAATACACCTTAACTCACTGTATCCTTAATGCGAATATACTATTAGTCAAAGTTTGTTCGGAATCCTTGGGTGCATGAGTCCACCTCGCACTTGGCTAGTTTGTTTTCCTTTCTCCTCGTGCGGTGAACATGACATCTCAATTACAGTGGAAAAACGCGGAACACGACAAAAACACTTGTTATCCTAATACATTAATGTTATAACCTTTTTTCAACTTACTAGATTTGGGGCCCAGGGCACGTCGCAGCAGATTTTTTCCGAATCGGGTAAGCATAACGTACTTTTTACGCAACAAACTTTTAAGTGTTAGGTATACAGTGTGTGGGCTGTAATAGGAGCTAACATTTTAATCAATAATTCGACAGAGTATACTTAGTTACCATAACCTGGTCATAGTAATACGTTAACTCTGAGATATCATAGTATTCCAAAGTTACAATCCCCAATCAATAATGTATGTAAAAAACGCTTACTCGTTGTAGTAAATGACAATGCCAAGTTCTATGACTGAACCACATTTGTTTGCAATACATTGCTGGATCGATTTCTTTCGTCATGATTTCATTTTAATCAGTAAATTTATTACTTATTATAATAAATTAAAAACAATTAGAATTGGTTACTAGTACGGAAATATAAAGAGTTTAAAAAGTACTGAATATCCTGTCACAAAGAGAAACGTGACATTATAGTAGACTTATATGACACATTTCTCATGAAAACCCTTGTGAAATATATTATGAAACCCTTTGACGATTGATGCTAATTCTGAAAAAAATGTTCTAAGTTCGGAACATCGGAGTGTGGAACGATTCCTTCGGGACTCGACGTTTGAGGCTGATTTACTAAACTTTGCCCCTAAAATAATTTTCGCTCCATTTGTTGTCCACGTGCTATCGCTGCGACCTTTCTTGACCTATATTTTGTGACTCACGTGACAGCTGTGATTGATTTTATTTATCAGAATCTTTTATAGTATCCTTAATAATTTCAGAAATCACCATTTCCTTGTTCTGCTCTCAGTTCACTCAACTTGGTACTTATCAGAGCAGTATGTTTTTCTCTTCCAGGCAACATAAGTACCTATCAGACATCACTTTCACAAGGTTTTCTTGTTTCACATAGTCTATCCATCTGTTTTTAAGCTGGCATTTCCCCATAAGCCAACATTCTTTCTCACCAGCACTCTGTTTTTTTATCTAATTTGACTGACGCGAATATGAGAACTGGAATTAATTCAATTTTCCTAAACAATTTATCAAGTTCATTTCATGAATCTCTCTACAGAATTCGGTCCCCCCTTCCCGGGTTATTTCACGATTACGAGCCATTATGGAGAACTGGTCGCGTGACCTGTACAAACTATTTGTATTACCGAAGCGTTCCCACCTGAGAATCTACTCTAGAAGACTTCTCTCTCAATTACGCCGTCATGCACTGACAGACGATCGTCACTTGATGTCAGCTGCAGCCGACGCAACGGTACGCCAATGGCGTGTCGATGGCATACCCATGATATATCGGCAGTAGACAATTATTACGGAACGGACTCGCAGAGTAATCCAGTATTTCTTCAGCGTTTACAGCTAGTTACTGTAGAAATGATTTACGTGCGAAAGTTCATCGGAATCCAGGTGTGTTTTGACGTGTCAGTAATTTATACCTAACGCAACACAGCGCCGCATGCGATAAAATTGGATTCTGTTTAGGTTGAAATACGAGGTAAAAAAATATTCGAAGGTTAAAAGAGCACATACTGAAAGGTACACTGAACTGGATTCAATCTATCTTAATAACGTTTTGCAGGATCTTCAATACAAAAGACAATACCTGGAGAGCTGCTAGATAAACTAAGCTCTGGCTGATTTATAACCAGACGGGCGACGACCCGCGCTTAGACAATTGCGAGGTAATCCACTTTTAATTGTAAGATAAAGTTCAAAGCAAAAACAAGGAATACCTTCATCCCTGAAGGAGGATTGTAATCGAGTTTTCAACGCCTTTACGAAAACTTTGTTTATTATTGAATTTTTTTTCTTACTTGAGTTTGACGCTGTTATTATAAGATTCAGTAGGTGTTAACAGTTCCAATTACTACAGATACTGCACTTGATAAAAAAGTTGAAATAGAATCCATGTCTTTAGTATTGTAGTATAATAGTTTATATACGACACAATGCTGTGCGTTATTGATAAACTATACTCGTAGTTTGCAATCACAATTCTTGGGTCATTTTATATTTAGAACCGCCATTAAGATATTTACTTCCATCATTGTAGTTTGTAATTCGCAAATATATTGCTGAAGGCAAGGTAGTAAAGGTTTTGTTTGTTTAGCCCATGTTGATTCTGAACAAAATGCCGGCTTCAAAGCTTCAAATCACGACGAGGTGAGAAGTGCTACCAGCAAATTTGATTTACTGCATGAATACCAGCTGCTTGAATTCTTGTTGTAAATCAAACTGAAATAAACCACGTTCAAGTTTTATGCCTTGCGGCACCAAGGGCGGAAATTAAGAGAGAAAGTTATGTATTCAGATGTCTGACCAAGATTAAAAATCAAGTCTGGGTTTCTTTACGATTGTACAGTACAATTCGTTTTTAAAAACAATTTTGCTATGGCCCATTTGAAATCGATAATGTCAACGTCGAAAATGTCGGTAAATAGGTTGTGTTTTTTTTATTCAGAATGCGGCAATTAAATTAATGACTTGCTTATACATTTCGTAGTTGGCACGGAACCCTTAGTGTGCGAGTCCGACTTGCACTTGGCCAGTTTTTTATAAAAATATGACACTGTTATTTCTTATGAAAATGGTAATAATAAAATAAGAGAAGATAAGAACTCGACGCTTAACTTCGAATGGAACAAGGATTAAAAGATAAATACTTGGAGTTTATCGGACTAAACTCTGCGTCTGATGTAGGATTTTTTTTTGCGTTAAGTCGTGAGCCGTTAAATTTTTATTTTGTTTACTACACAAACATTTATTGTGATACTAACCGTTGTTTCAGGTAGAGGTAGGTTTCAACAACAACAATTTCAGTAGCACAAAGTTACATGAGATACAACTTTTCAACCAAATGACGATATTTGTTTTTAAAAAGAACATTTAAAGCACACATGGGACCAGTCACACGACACGACTAATGAACTACTGTGTAATACTTAAGCAATATTTTAGTTGCAGACATTCCCGTTAAACACAACTATATAGTGAATCGACGGCTTTTTATTTATGTTCTCATTACGCTATAATATCACTTGAATAAGGAAAAAGACGCCAATTGATAATGCTTTATTTAAAAAAAATACTTAATAACATTTCTTGGCATGAATATATATACATATATGTATCTACAATACCACACGGTTCTTTTAGTAGTATTTCATAGGGCTCGGTTGCATCAGCTGACTTATATTTTAAACTTACGTAAAAACATGCACTTATTTCCTAAAAAAGTGATTTGCACGATTTCAATGCCAGAAACAAGAATAAAATTGCCTTTCCAAACTTCAGTCTTCAGAAGATAAATCACTAATTTATTCGAAGATGTATTAATTTATTTAATAAATAACCTCAAAATATAATTGAAATATGATAAGATAAATTTCAACCGATTCTTAAACAATGTTTTGTAATTAAAGGATATTATAAATTAGACGATTACATGAACTTTTGTCTAGCTTGTACGAACACAAAAATTTCCATATTATAAAAAGGGGCATTGACAATAGTGAGTAGTAGAGTTCGATGCGCAGCTTCTTCTCAGCAGTAGCCTACATTTGTTCTGATCTGTGGTAGGGATAAACTGTGGTATGTCGGGATATGCCCCTAATGAATCTTGTATATAAAATTCTCGTGGCACAGTTTTCGTTGCCATACTCCGCCGAAACGGCTTGACCGATTTTGATGAAATTTTTTGTGCTTATCTGGTATCTATGAGAATTGGCCAACATCTATTTTTCATCTCCCTAAATGTTAGGGGTAGTCCACCCCTATTTTTTTATTTTTATTTTTAGATATTTTTTTTTTTTTTTTTATGATACAACATACAAAAATACATACAATCCTCAATTTTCACCCTTCTAAAATCAACCTTTATTTTTTAATAGCCATTTTAGTAATTTAAGGGCGAAACAAAATTCGCTGGGAAAGCTTAACTTTAAAATTACGGGGCTCGGCGGGACGGGAGTAGGGCGGGACGGGGCTGGGGGCGAAACAAAGTTCGCTGGGACTGCTTAACTTATAAAATTACGAAACTCGGCGGGACGGGGCCAGGGCGGGACGGGGCTGTGGGCGAAACAAAATTCGCTGGGAATGCTTAACTTATAAAATTACGAAACTCGGCGGGACGGGGCCAGGGCGGGACGGGGGAGTGGGCGAAACAAAGTTCGCTGGGAATGCTTAACTTTTAAAATTACGGGACTTGGCGGGACGGGGCCGGGCGGGACGGTGCTGGAGGCGAAACAAAGTTCGCTGGGTCCGCTAGTATATTTGTAAAAATAAATGACTTTTATGACTTTTTTATGTTAAATTTTAAAAAAAAAAAATTTAAGATTGTGCGACCGAGTCAGATAAATTTTCCCGTCAGCTTTCACGTGACTGAAAAAAATCAAATACAGATAAATAATAAGCATTTAGTGTTGACATTCGGCATACAAAGCATATCATTTTTCCGCCCAAACGAAAGAAAATCGGTTTACTCGTTTTATTTAAACGCAGATGAATCGGAAGATAAAATTTTGTTTGCGCATTGAAAATATTCCATTACGTTGCAACACAAAGGGTAATTGGAAGAGGCTTCGCCGTATTCGGATTATTAGGCAAACAGCGTGCGTTCATTAACACGCCGACTAATTAAAGGACACAGGCAGGGTAAGGAGACCGTACTGAAGTTTATCATACTGAGTGCTTGTAGTTACTAAATGAAAGGCTGAAAGTATGTAACTATAGATAAACTACTTTGACCGAATAAGTAAAAAACGGCCGATTTTAAAATGACATTAACGTAAATGATAGCTGACAAATAGTTAACGTTTTTAAATAATGCTTTTTTTATTATATTCGACGAATATTTCTTATTTGACGTTGGTAAAATCAGACCCTAGTCGTGTTAAAGGGCTAGAACTGACAGTCGAAAAACATAGTATTATAAAAACTTAATCGTATAATACCTTTATATCAAAACTATACCGTTGAAATAATTGTTGCTAGTTAGTTTATTTTTTAAAATAAAGATGGCACTTACTTGAAAACTTTCAAGGTAGTAATGAATTAAAATAATCAACAGACTTCAAAAACGTTTTTTTTTATGAAATAAAATCTCACCTTGAAGGAAACTCTGCGTCTGTTGGGTTGTAGGTGCAGTTACTCAAATATCGTCTGCGTCTCCGTCAGCTGAACAATCCTGAAACAAACACAAAATACTTTTGTTGAGGTCTAATTACTGTTACTAAACAGTAAGTACTGTTTTTAGATTCATAAAAAAATGTTAGGTTCAGAATAAAAGTAGTTAGTTGGTATTTTATATTTATCAAATGCCTCAAAAATTGAGAAAGCTACAAATACTAAATATTGTAGAAGTAAACCGATTGCCTTACTCAAGTATATTTTAAAATAATTTGCGTACCGCTGTAAAATTTTATAAATTGATTGCATAGTATTTTTTTTTAAAAGACAAAGGTATAAGCAATCTGTATGTATCCGACACGCCAATAACGATTCTTATTTAACGCAGCTTCAGTTAATCTCAACATTTGATTGGTATTCCACAAATATGATTGCTAAAAAAATCATCATTATAATCATCATTATCAGCCTAAGGACTTCTACTGCTGAACATAGGCCTCCCCCACGGCTTTCGACAGCGACCGATCACTAGCGGTCTGCATCCAGTTTGATCCTGCGATCTTTACGAGGGCGTCTGTCCATCTTGTCGGTGGACGTCCTATGTTGCGCCTACCTACGCTGGTCGAAAGGTCTCCAATCTAGAACTTTCCTGCCCCATCGACCATAAGTTCTTCGCGCTATGTGCCCTGCCCATTGCTACTTGAGCTTACTGATTCTCAAGGCTTTGTCCGTTACCTTAGTTCTTCTACGTATTACCGCATTTATGATTCGATCCCGTAGAGAAACACCCAGCGTAGCCCTCTCTATCGCCTGTTGTGTGATTTTGAGCTTCTTTATGGGGCCCATAGTTAGAGACCATGTTTCGGATTCGTATGCCATCACTGGTAATACATGGTGTACACCAGTGTGTGTTACCAGTTTCGTCTCCAGACACTGAGGTAGTTGAGTTAAAAAAATGCAAACCTGTAACACTTAAGTCCGGTAGTTAGTTATATTTAAATTTACCTATCGTTCCATGAAATTGTAACAAGTTTATGTTATTTACTAATCTGAATTCAAAATCTAGGTTTTTTATACTAAAACCAATGAATGTGAGTGAAATAGGCCTAGCTTTTTGTAGATTTCATTTAATGAAACTAGAATTGTGTGATACCACAATGTAAGTAACGTAAAAATACACGTGAGTCTAACGATGCCCTGGGGACAGTCGTGACTACAGGCATTGTGTATTCTGCCTAATAGCAGCGAGGTGAACGGACTCGTCTCACCATGCAAAATTAATAAGCCTAGGTCAGTGCACAAAAAAGCCCAATAAAAGATAAAAAAGCTTTTTTCTTAAGTTGCCAGGATAACTTGTTAAATTCTATTTACCTTAATGTGGCTATTTTATTACAAACTAGCGGACCCAGCGAACTTTATTTCGTTCCCAACCCCGTCCCGCCCCGACCCCGACTGACCCAGCCCTGAAATTTTAAAGGTTAAGCGGTCCCATCGAAAATTGTTTCACCCCGGCCCTGTCTCGCCCCGGCTCCGGCCCCGTCGAACGGAAGAAAAATATCCTATGTCCTTCTCATGATTCTTATGAATGAATGAATTTGAATTTTTATTTATTTGACACACAAATAAAATTACATTATATAAATTAATTACATTATATAAATTAAAAACATAAATAAATTACATTATATAAATTAAAAACAACTAAAATTAAATTAATACAAAAAAAAACAAAAACAAAGCGCCCAGGTGTGCCAAAAAGGTCCCCGCTCAGTATATATCGTGACAGCAGATGGTTAGCATGCCACGACACTGATTTTCAGCGATATGTACTGAGCTACCTCCCCACAGTTTCGTTTCCCAAATAAAAGGAAACATAAAAAGCATTACCGCTAAAGACTTTGTTTCACAGCCGCCAATTTCATTATAAAGAGATTTAAAGGTCATACAGACCTATATATTAATGTATAAACAAGTGTAATAGAGTATCTGATTATGCGTGCGTATGTGCTTATATGCGTGCGCGCGCGCGCGTGCGTTTGTGTGTGATAGCTAATGCCTAACATGCATTTCTTGTATCACCAATTTTCAACCAAATTGGTTCAGCTTTCTTGAGTTACAAATAGTGTAACTAACACGACTTTCTTTTATATACATAGATATACAATCCTTATGTAACTTATTTAATGCTACAGATGTTTTCACGTTAGTTTGTTATACTCCTAGCCAGTCAATTATCATGTCAGAAATACTAATAATTATACTTGAACCTCCACTTAAAATAACTCCACTAACTAAGTTGACACAACTATCAAAATAAAGCCCCGATACCGTGTGGTCCCTACAAGGAAACGAAAGACGAGCAGTCGAGTGCCATGAGTGGTGAGGAGAGCCCTCCATTATACCTCTTACTCCCCTTGCACGAGCCTTTACGGTGAGCAGTGATTTGCGCTTTTTTAAGCATTGACGATGATGCAGCCATTTGGTGATCTATCGTCTGAAAATAAGGGGAAGAGTTTGACATCTTCAAAACGTCAGCAAAAAAATAGACAACGTTAATTTACCTGATGTTTTAAATCTTTTAATAATTTATTTTTTTACTGCACCCATTGCCATCTTTCTGCATATTATAAAAGGGTTGACTGGGTAGGAAAGTTTTGAACTTTTCATAGAAAAGTTCATATATTATAAAGAGTGACATACCTATCATCATAGAAGATTATTAGCATAGACGCAACCTGCGTGGGAGTTTACTTTCACTCGACGGCTGTTATCTTCCATAATTGTGGTACATACTCCATATAAATTATCTTTTATGATTTACTGCGCGTGTCGATAGGAAACTAATTCATGGTTCATCTTTAATTAATTTCCGAGTTGTCTGCTTGTTATCGAGCCCACTTATCATACCGAATATTGGAGTAAGTTTTATTAGTCAATACACTCTTTAGTACTTCGTCAATGTCCAAAGGACTAAATCAAAATTTAGTCCTTTGGACATTTAAAGTTTGCGTTACCTCGAGATAAAATGTATTAATTTATTTATACTTTATTGCACAACTAAACATTTGTACAAAAGGTGGACTTATTGTCATTTGGCATTCTCTACCAGTCATACCTTTGGGTTAAGCAGAAATGATTGTGGGCGGTGCGAAAAAAAAAGAAAATAAGTTACTATTTAAAAAATATATAAATTTAACACATAAAATAAATACGTAACCAATATATATTATAAAACAAAAACAAAATGAATGCAATATAAACTAATATATTATTACATATACATAACAAAAAATGTTTTAACAGTGGCTTGAATGAGCTAGGATACGAGAAACATGTTTTTGTAACCGTAAAAAATATTCAACAACATAGAAGAAAACAATTCAAGGACTAAAATAACGCTAATAGGAGAAACCAACTAATTAGAAGTCGGTGCATGATGTAAACTTTGACGGACAGAAGCAGTCTACGTACGCACACTTGTATTGTTTTTTTTATAATGCACCTGATTGAACTAAAATAGTAACTTAAACCTCCAACTCAGTGTTACAAATACTGTACTGAAAACCGCATTAAAATCGGTTTATCCAAACACAAGATATTCGAATAAATATAAATACAAACATACATGTGGAACCCCATTTTTATGAAGTTGGTTTTTAGGAATCCGCCTTAGCCGAATAGCAAAAAAACGCAACCTATAAGTTTTGTCAAGTCTGTCATTCCGTCCGCATGTCACAGCCACTTTATTCTGTAAATATTATAAAATAAAATAAAATATGTAATGTAAATTTAAACAAATACTTTCAACTAAAATTGGTTAAGACGAAATCGATTTAGTAGTTTTTGAGAAATCGCACATTTTCAACAACCGCAAACATAACTTTGTTCTTCATACAAACACAATGAAAAACAAAGTTATATTTGTTGTCAACAAAATATTTCGGTATTTTAGCGAAGTGGAAGTAAGTGGACTCCCTAATTCAGTTAGTATTGGCACGGAACCCTCAGCGCGCGAGTCCGACTCGCACTTGGCCGGTTTTTAATAGAAGAATTTACTAAGAATTTACAGTACATACGTAAAGGTAATTTATGCGAACTTTCGAACGTTGCGATGTTTACGAAGACGACGATTTATGATACAAGTAATATTCAGTGGCTTAGACATTTTTGTGTAATTTATTCGACTCAGTAAATATTATACTTTCTTTACAAAAGCAATAAATTACATTTTCTATTTTATTTTGGGATGAAGCCAACATAATATTTATCAAACTAATCTCTTTAGTAGTATTCAACATTTACGACTTACTTTAAAGAGAGGCAGACGAAATCATTTATAATAATTTCAGTATCTTTGTCCAGAGTGTACCAGTGTAGCAAAGAGTAGTTGTAATAAAATCGCATAATTACCTTTGCAAATCCATGTTATGTTTAGAATCCATAATAACAGCAAGAAGATAGCATCTCCTTTTTGTAATAAACATACATATTTATATGGTTTCAACATCTTAATTCTTATATTCATAAAGATGTAACCAAAAATTTGCGCACGGGCGGGACTCGAACCAGCATATTTCTGGCTAACCGGGCCAAACGCTCCACCAATTGAGCTACCGTGCTGTCGGTCCGACCTTGTGAAATTTGTGGTCTCCTATGGATACGTCATTATGCGTGACGTTTAGATTTCTGCCGTCCACAAACTAAAATGCCGTTAAGTGCAAAAACCGAATTCGGAGAAAAACGGGTTTAAAGAGTGGGAACGAAAAAAAATTCGCTGTTTCAAAAGTAAAAGAGCAAGGTGTAATATTGATACACCGTCAGATAAGTAATTAAAAGCGCTAAAAAACAGTATGAGTTTCTCAACGCTATGTGTTATAGATTTTGAAATATTTTAATTTATACGTTTTAATTAAGTATCAAATAACAAATAAGTCATAATAAACACAACATAAACGCCGCTATAATGCCTTAACGACATTCTAGTGTTGGATCTTTAATATATTTTTATAGATTTGTAAAACGAGTTGTTTTTGACGAGACATTACTTGCCTATAATGCGGCTAATGTCAGTTAACGTCATTTTAGTCTGGTTTATTCACAAAAAAAATGGATGCTTTTTGTATGCTTATTTAATTCGTCTTTATTACAAGACTAAAATGCAGCTAAAAACAAAACCTTTCACCATAACGGCATTTAAGCTGGGCATAAGTTACTTGACAATTTAGAATATAAAGAAAAATGCATTTATGTCAAAAATAAGAAAACCTGTTTTAGTTTTCACAATCAACATTTTTTTTAAAAATTTGGCTTGTGGCAATGAATTATAGTGACATTTTATCATAATTTGTTTAATTTAGCAGTTGATCAATTTTCTGCTATTCATATAAAAATATTAACAATACACATTTATTAAAAACTGTTTCTCACAACCATAGGTATTTGTAATTTGTAAATAATATACACGTTATATGTAAATGACCCATAGATCCTTAAAATATAATCAAATCTTAACCATATTTTAAGATCAAACGATTATTTATCGTAATTCTTGAATCTAACAGTTTAACAATTTTCTAGATTTAAAAAATAGGTTACTGAATAACAACCATCAAAAACTGTTTCGAACAGTATAAGTATAGTATAAAAAACAAAAAATAAAATTAATAAATATCCTTTGGACATTCCCACACATCGCCATCTAGTCCCAAAGTAAGCTACTCAAAGCTTGTGTTATGGGTGCCAGACAACGGATATAATACTTAAATACTTTTTGTTTGTAAATACATACATGATATACATAGAAAACACCCAGACCAATACAAACAGACATGTTCATGCTCACAAATGTTTTTATTGTGCCCGAACCCGCAACCCACTGCGTAGTAGGCGATTTCTCGACCACTACACCAGACGGGTCGTCAAACCACAATTAACAATTGTTAGCATGATAAAGACAAACTTTGATTCAAATTATCAAAAAAAACCTACTTTGATTTGGAGAAGGGTATACAACACTTCTTGCGTAATTTTGGCAGTAGCAATGATAGAGGTTCTAAATTTTGAGTGAAAGCTTCATATCGTAAGATAGCCGACGCTTCGTTATAGCATATTTGGATCGTGTAACTTCGCTCGCGGGAAAGAGGTGACATGAAATCTTGTTGCGTTGTATGGTTTGTAAAATTCGAAGAGTTTTTTCATATATCTGAACTATATCTTCGTCTTAGAATTCGTTGTTTAGTGGCTTTGATACCATTTTCTTGTAATTTGCGTGTTATATTAACCACATTTTTATTTAGAGTCTTTTCAATTGTCTGTGGTTATCTTTTTTCTTCAATATATTAGTTGTTTTTTACTTTTTTCTTCATGTCGTAATTTGTGTCAGTTTGTAAATAACTATGCAACAATTATAGTATCATTTGGTCACTCAGCAACAATTATAGTATCATCTGAGTTTGAACTATCTAAGTCATCTGGCACGAAGTCTTTGTCTCTATCATCATCGGAATCTGCAAATGGATCTTGTACTTCTGTTTCGAGATATCAAACATAGGTAGGTATTTCTTCATCAACTAAAGGGTAATCGGGCGCAGGAAATTCTTTTTCAACATCTTCACCCTCTTCATCTTCTGGCTGAGCAGATGGTGATAGCATTTCTTTGTAACAAAATAATAAAGTACTACTACAATCGTCAAAACCCACTTTAACAAGACGACGTTTTGGTCGTTCGGTTTGACATACTACCTGTTGAGGCTCGAAAGTAGTGATCTGGTTTGGATTTTGCATTTTTTAAATATTCTCTAAACACCTTTTAGTGCAGCCATAATCATAAAATATATGCGAAGATTTATTGGTAGTGCAGTATTCATTTTTAAAGTAAAAAATACGTCATATTCTTTAAAACTATAAGGCCGAGTGTACAAAGTATTTAAGTCAGTATTTCTAAAAGATCGAGTTGACTTTTGTGCACTCTTACAAATAATGATGTCTTTTTTAGTATACATGATCTGTAAAAAAATATAGTAGTTTTTAGTGTAAAATAAAATATTTTGACTTTTACATACCTAGCTAAAATAGCAGTTTATATTTGGGTTGCAAAATAAAAGCGCCCTGTTATACGTACCCTTAAGAATACCTATCTAACTTAATTAAACTATTTTTAACGAAAGAGCACTTGTTTCTGCTGTGAGATCTGAAATATAATAAAACCATCCTTAATGTGACCTATATGATTAATTCTCTACGCCACTTAATGTATAGTACATTAACTACATTAAATGTAGTATGCACTTGGTGGCGTAGGCGTATCTTGTAGGCTACAGCAACAGCAAGCAATCTAATAGTAGTAAAGGTTTAAATATTTTTGTATTTGCTTAGCAAGCTTTGGTAATTAAAAGACGCAACATCGAAAACTCGCGTGCACTAATTGACTTGTTACCTAAAAAGAGAATTTCCTGGATCGGAAAATTATATCTTACACAGAAGAATTAAAAATTACTGTAAATTTTATAAATAAAATACTCACGTTTCGGCTCCAATTTGTAGTGCCGAGAGTTCAGACGCGACGATGATGCCTTGCCATTCGCGAACTTCTTCATTCAATGTTTTGAACTTAACCGCATTATAGTTAAGGAATGTAGGATAACGGCATTTAAGTCGTGTAAACATGTGCAAAACATGTAGCCTGTTACATTTAGTTGGCATTTATGTTCAACCCGCTATTGCAATTTTGATAAATACAAACACCTAATGCAACGCTAAATTGCCGCTATTGGACTTTATCTGCGTTATTGCTTAGTATTTTACGTAACGGCATTTTAGTCTTTATCTGTAATATATAAGTTTTGCAAAGAACACCTGAGCAATAACATCATTAAAGGACTTTAACGACTGTATTGAGTGGCAATTTTTGATAACGGCAATATAATGTTGTATTTTTTCTGAGGTCATCGTCTCTAATAAAAGTTAAAATCCCTTAACTGCGTTTTAGTTAAGTAACTTGATGTAACTGCATTTTAGCTCTGTAATTTAGCTCAGGCGATGCAGATAACGGCATTTTTATTTTTTTTATCTCAGGAACTAAGTAAGATAGAAAAATATGGGTAAATGTGTTAGATTCAGCTTTTTTTTCTGATTCAGATGGTATTAAAAAGTCAATTTTGACCAATTGTTGGTTAGCGGCATTATAGTTTATGGACGGCAGATTTACTCATCTTTCCCCCGCTTTTGGCAAATACCGGCCAAGTGCGAGTCGGACTCCCACACTAAGGGTTCCGTGCCAACTTTAACTTAATTAGAAATCCACTTTCTTCCAATAAGCCAAAATATCACACTATTTTGTAAACATTAAATATTTATACTTTGTTTTTCATAGTATTTGCATGAATAACAACGTTATGTTTGCGATTATTGAAAATGTGCTCTATCTTAAAAACTACTTGTTCAATCTCGTTTAAACCAATTTTTGTTGAAGTTTTTGTCAAGAGCTATATCATATATATATATATAAATATATATATATATATATATATATATATATATATATATATATATATATATATATATATATATATATATATATATATATATATATATTAATTTACACTCACTTAGTTTAAAAGTTAGATGGGGGAGGGGGCTTTTTATCACTTTGGAAGCTTCTATCTCTAAAACGTTAGACTTTTAGAGAAAATGGTTTGCGGAACCTCGATGTCATTTTGAAAGACCTATCCATAGGCACCCTAAAAGCATAAGTTTGACGAAAAATTTTTTTAGGTTTTAGTTTCATGTATGGGAAAATATTTTTTTATTTATCATTATTTTTTGTATGAGAATCGAAAAGCAGTTTACAGGATACTAAGTTTTTACTGTGTAATACTACAGACTACGACGATACTACGGACACGGACAGACAGACAGACAGACTTGATAGAACTATAAGGGTTACGTTTTTTGCCATTCGGCTACGGAACCCTAAAAAGTGTCCATGACATCTCTTTTTTTTAATTTATTTCGCCTCCTGGGCTAAGCCCTTACAGCCAGTTTTAATTTTCAAACAAATTCAAGAATAAAAACATAATCTTAACACATTGTAACACTAAGTATTATTTTTTGTGTCAATTTAACATGAATGCCGCAGGTGCGCGCTTAGTTCTATCTACACAGTTAGTACACGCCAGTCTCGTCAACGTGCCTTTTAAGTGAAAGACCTACTCGTAAATGACAGATGTTTTATTTGAACGTATCACGCTGAAGCTACGAGTAGGTAATAAGACTCGACTCTCGAAGTAAGCCATTACTAAGGCAAGGCCTTTAGTTATACAGGGTGTAACAAAAGACTTAACAAAGTCTTGAAATAAATTTTATTCTAGGTTTTTTTTAATTAGCTGCAATATATACGCTCACAGAGCGCTCAGGCACAAAATACACGTAGTAACAGAAGTCAATCTACACACAACACGCGGTCGTGCAACGCACACATAGACACCGTTCACGGACACGAGATCTCAGAACATCTCGGGACAGTGCGAGTGCGAGTGTCACCCGCTTCAAACACGCGTCTGTAAACTTTTGTAAGATGAAAATAATGTTAACTGGTAAAGAATGGCTAGCGGCATTAAGTTCGCCAATAGTTAAACTTACAGTGCAATAAAGTTTTAATAGCAAGCGCTAGCTGATACATTGCGTAGTGTACTGCTTATGATCTGTTACCGTAAAAATATAGAGAATTTGAAACTTGTTTCTAAGAAAAAAACAGATGATTTAATCATTATAATACTAATAATTTAATGATAATTTAAACATTTCTGAAGAAAAAACACTATGATAGGCAATATCAGTAAAGTGATATTTCCTAGGTATAGCGTCTTTAGGAAAATTGTATGAGCAGGTGGAAAACGTGGTTTTCATGCCTTTATGAATATTATACTATATTCTCTAGACATGGCTCTCAGACACAATTGAGACGGTTACAGCGTGTTTGCTCATCACTCAGCAGACATCAACCAATTTCTAGACACTATTGTACCGTACCCTTTTAGTGAGGAGGTAACTAATTTAGATGAAAGAAAGAGTTGAATACTAGGAAAACTTATTTAATACGATTTACACATTTAAACTTATCTTAATTACAGGGAGTAGGTCCAAAATTGGCAACCGAAAAGATACGCGTCTTTAATCAATAATCAACGCCACTGTCCTGGTTTAATGAAGTCCGGTGACACCGCGATGACTCAGCACTCGTGGCGTTGGTAGTAGCAGTAAGGGGATTGATTTAGGCAGTAGTAGTAATAGCCTGGCTTCCGCGGCGGTGTAGAATCTCAACCGGAAACCGGGACCCCGATATCGGGGGGACACTGAAGTTAATTAAATTAGTAGAAGTATAAAAATCACAGTCTAAAGAATTGGTAGGCCGCCGTGAGTTGGCAGTTTTGATCGACCGCAGTACGTCCTCGCGTTAGGATAGCTCCGCTCGGACTCCGCGACGTATGTTCCGAAGGCGACGTCACACATTCGGCCGAACCAGTTTCAACGCATAGTTCACTCATGTTTGCTCGCGTAGATATTTTTAAACTAGCAACTGCGCTCGAGTTTGCGTGTTAGTATTTTTGTAATAATAATTGATTAAGATTTAGTTAGGTAATTGTAGATAATTAGTTTAAGTTAATGTTATTAAGTTTAGCTTTAATTTCTTATTTATTGAGAAAGGCGTGTAACGAACCGTTACACTATAAAATGTTACAGTATGAAATGATGCGATGAATGAAATGGACCTACCATTTGGTAAAGATTTTAATTTTGCATACTCTTGAACAGGAGATTACGAGATGATATTCCATTGTACCAAGATATCGATTTCTTACTCGTTCAAAGAACAAAAGCGAGGCCTTATTTCTTCATAGAAAATTAAATGGAATAGCTGTCAATATTATGAGAACTCAACAAAATATTCATAAGCATTTAATTCAATTCAAAGGGCCCTACAGTTTGAGCGGTAACATTAAGGATTCTCCGCATTTTTGAGCGCGACTTAACAAAAGCCTTTTACTGTTATGCGCTATAACCCTCAGAGCACCTTTTTCAGCTTATAACAACAATTTTCTTTTGTACATTTTGGGGTCCCGTCGAGAGCGTACAGTGAGCGGTGTGCCCGATACCGGAGCTCTACCGTGCAATGCGATGTCCGTATTCTCGACTATTGCTGTTTCTGTCACACTAAACGGTGGCAAAGCGCTTTTTTTTAGTCTTCTTTAACGCGATTAAGACGTCACCAACAGGTGCAAATTATTTTGCAGGAAAAAGATTACCCTCACAACTTATGAAATCACATGCTAGCGCTGATAGGCAACAGTGGTTTGGTGTTTGCAACGAGTTTATTTTATTTTATAAGTCTTTAGTCTCTAGAAACTCAAAGTATATTTTTAGCAAGCACCTGCATGAAAAAGTTTCACATGCTTCAAAGTAAGGCCCTTGGTTTTAATTAAACGGTCTCTGGCGAGCGCTTTAGCACCTTATTATTTAAATGCGGACAAACAGTGAAATACTTCAAGTAAAGCGTCCCTTAAAGGGCGAGCTGCTGAAAGCTTTTGTGTAGGCTCAGTTATAGTCATTTAAATATTGTTGTCCATCATCTTTGCTGCGTGCTTTTAATGTCAATGAGGCACTTAATGCAGCAAAATGTAACTTTTGCCATCGTACGTCCAGGCGTACCGCGGGATACCATACCTTGTTGATGTGCCGCTGTTTAGAACTCAGCGCTTCTCATCAACGTTTATAATGTGGTGAAGGAGTGGAACTCGCCGCCCGCGTCGGTGTGTCCTAGTGATTACAATCCGAATCTATTCAAAGTTCGAGAGAACAGGCTTCGTCTGGGCGAGCTCGTTTCATCTTCGACTGCGTCTTATTAGCACCAAACTTGGTCTGGAGTCGAGAGCGAACCCATACTCAATTAAAATAATAATAATTAAAAATGTGTGCTTTATAACCTATGTCTGATTATCAAGAGAATGGACCTGTCACTGTCATTGCATCGTGAGAAAAGGGTTCAATGACCTGTACTGTCACGAAACGGACGAACGCGAGAGGGTGAGCGGGGGAGCGGGAGAAATGTGACATGTTTGGCAGGTCCATTCTTATAATAACCGTACCATAAGTATATATTATGTGTCTATGCCTAGCACAAAGGTATACAAATGCGCGAATACTGGCACCGCGTTCGTATCGCGCGCGGGTATTGGCGCATTTCTTTCGAGATTTATCTGACATTCCCTCACGTCGTTGTTCATAAACAATTTTTTTTTCACAGCCGGATTCTCGGCTGGCAGGTAGCTGAAGCAGCTGGTGGTAGCGATGGGTCGTTATCGGTTTTTGTGATAACGTAACGTAACCGTTGTGTAATTTTCAATTACCGGTTTCATAACAAGTGATTTTTATAAGTAGTTATTTTTAACAACGTTCTGAAGAAAAAATGTTTATGTAATTATTACCTGTTTCGTTTACACTTACGAACGTGTTCTATAGTTGTTTCATTCATACATGCAACAAAGCTTTCACACGTTAAGTTACGACCCTTTTTAAGCCGCTCTATTCATTACTCGTATTACTCACTCGCGTTATGAAAACGATGTGTAGGATGGTCCATGTAAAACGTCGTTTTCAAGTTGTCATAACGAATAACGTATAACCAGTGATTTTGCGTGAGGAATGAAGCCAACCAAACATCAACTGCGCTATCTCTTTTACTTGAAATTGAATTGAATTTAACTTAATAGCATTGTAATAAGTTATTGAAGACCGATGCTTATTTCGATCGGTTGAATGGCGGTCAATAAGTGACATTTTGGTTACACTGCAGCGTAACAGAGACTAACTCACTGTTTTATTTTTTTCCTTTCTGCAAAAATTTTTGTTCTTCAGGTTTTTTTTTGCAGTTTACGTCTCGCTAGTAAAAAAATATAATTAGAATCAAAGCGACCATCTACGAGATCTTTATACTTCTGCAACACAAGAAAGGATTTCCCAAAAAAAGGCAGGAAATTCCACTACTTTCCCACGTTACGTTTCTTTAGAAACTGGTTCTATTTGTGTAACGTAACTTCCAACCAATACGTTCTTACGTAAAGATGGCACTTGCGTTTGCAAATTGGGTACAGGTGAGAGGGTTCGCAAATGCGAAGCGAGGGCATCGCAAATAACCGCGTTACACAACCGTGCCGTGATGTCATCGATCTAATTACTGACATTTCGTTACCCGATACATGCTAGTTTATTATGGAAGAAGCAAGCATATTAATAAGGGGTACACACAACAAACAACAAAATTTATGAGCTGTGATTGAAAATATTATCTGCTGGAATACATGTTTAGTGAAAATTGCAGTACTCTAGCTAAAAATAATAAAAATGCGTTTCTTATATTTAGTAATCATCATCATCATTCTCAGCCAAAGGACGTCCACGGCTAAACATAGGCCTCCCCCACGGCTTTCCACAGCAACCGATCACTATAGGTCTGCATCCAGTTTGATCCTGTGATCTTTTTAAGGTCGTCTGTCCATCTTGTTGGTGGACATCCTACGCTGCGTGGTCGAAGGGTCTCCAATCTAGAATTTTCCTGCCCCAACGGCCATCAGTTCTTCGCGCTATGTGTCCTGCCAATTGCCACTTGAGTTTGCTGATTCTCAAGGCTATGTCCGTTACCTTAGTTCTTTTACGCCTCTCCTCATTTCTGATTCGATCACGTAGAGAAACACCCAGCATAGCCCTCTTCATCGCTCGTTGTGTGATTTTGAGCTTCTTTATGAAGCCCATAGTTAGAGACCAGTTTCGGATCCGTATGTCATCACAGGAATAAATTATTTGTATTTAACACAAATAATGTTGAAAATGAGTACGGAGTGTGCAGCTGCGGGCGCGTCCATTAACCTGTCGGGCGCAATCGCCCGGACGCGAGGGGTTAAACAGCAAGCTCCCGTTTTTATAGCGAATTCAAGGAAATATGAGTTTATTTTTCTCGATAACACTGAGCTGGTGAGCAGAAAGAAGGTTAAAAGAAAGGAAGGACGATTGGAATGTCGGAAGAGCAATAACTTTGCATGAATGCAATTGGCTATTTCGTTATGAGCAAATCTATACTAATATTATAAAGCTGAAGAGTTTGTTTGTTTGTTTGTTTGAACGCGCTAATCTCAGAAACTACTGGCCCGATCTGAAAAAATATTTTTATGTTAGATAGTTCATTTATCGAGGAAGGTTTTAAGCTATATAACATAAAGATACGACTCACAAGACCACAGCAGCAATGAAAAATGTTGCGAAAACGGAAGAAAGATATTCCTTTTGAGAGCTTCCGCTGCGTACGCTGCGGAAACCGCTTAAGTTAAACAAAAATCATGTATGACAAGATTATTCAACATTAAGAGTTCTATAATAAAGTCCGCGACAGCATAAGTCTATCTTTTATGGTTGACTTACTACAACCTTTTTTATGTTAATAAATTTGTAAAAAAATAATGCATCATTTTTAGAGGTGTATTATACACACAGGTATTTATTCTTATCAAAATAAATACATTCATCATCACGAGCAGTTCATTTAGAACCAAGTTGCCCTGTATATCATTTGATTTCAATAAATATCTTAGGAGCTATCACAGTTTTAACATAACTCCGCACCAAAATAATGTTCGCAGCTTAAGTACAACGTGCGCTTGCGCTAATTATATTATAAAGCTGAAGAGTTTGTTGGTTTGAACGCGCTTATCTCAGGAACTGCTAAACCGATTTGAAAAAATATTTCTGTGTTAGATAGCTTATTTATTGAGAAAGGCTTTGGGATATAAAATACACGCTTGGACGGGAGGGGAGGGAGCAAACTCAAAACGCGCGGACGAAGTCGCGGGGGACCGCTAGTTGTAACAATAAGACATATCAAGGTGAATGATTAGTCATTGGAAAGCAAATATAAAAACATGAGTAGATTTTAATGCTTATTTTATAATTTGGTGACGTGATGCAGTGAAAACCTTTGATCTTAATAACATAGAACCAATAAAGCCGGACAAAGCTCCTGCAAAATGTCAAAGGACTGCAGGTTAAAAGCGCTTAAAAATTAACTTTAAAAAAATTAAAAACCAACTTCAAAACCAAAATGTAAACTGTAATGTAAAACTAAAACCAAAATGTAAAACTCTTGATCTTTTAAAGGAAAGAAATGAATTTTTAACCGACTTCAAAAAAGGAGGAGGTTATCAATTCGACTGTATGTTTTTTATTGTATGTTTGTTACCTCATATCTCAGTCAGTTGTCGACCGAATCGAAAAAAATTTTCGCTTACTTAGAGGGTATACCTTCTAGTTGGTCCCATTTTTTCGATTTTGGGATCTGATGATGGGATCTTGGTGTAATTGAGGGAAACCCTCAAATTTTAAAGGCACGTATAGTGTTTCTTTACTAGAATCTTAATGTTGACGTTTTGTTACGTCTAATAGTCAACATCTTGTGGGGCTGAGCTGATGGTGGAACTCCTTAACGCTTAGGAGTTCAGTAATTATAGTGACGGAACTTATGATAGGTAATTTGTAGCTTCTTAAAAAATAGAATCAGAAGGTGCAACTCCCCCCCCCCCTCATATATAATCACTAAAAATGAAGAAATAAAATAAACTTTAAAAAAAAAGGAAAAACCGACTTCAAAACCAAAATGCACTAAAAAAAAAATTTCTTTTTGGAGTCGGTGCCATCACTTTGACCATCAAGCATTAACTATCACAGCACCGACTCCAAAAAGAAATTGTTTGCCTTAAACGGGTTCCTTTCCATTCAATGGTGAAGGGTTTTAATGTTAGGAAATAGTAAAAATTTAAGTAAAAAAAATCTGTTAAAAAATTATTCAATATTGTTAAATTTAAATGTACATAAAATAATCATTTGTGCAATTCCATTCTCAAAAAATCATACGGCACAGGAAAATAACTGTATTCATGTATTGAATACTTTATTATTTAATTTAATCCAACGTCATAGTGACAAATTTGTGTTTTTTGACACAAATAAATTTACTAATAACTCATTTTTGCTGACTGGCGGCTCTATACACCTGCCATATAGAATCAAAAAACTAATTGCTAATTTGTTAGCATATAACATTAATTGCATAATTAACAAAACCATATCACATGGTTATCAACTTGTAAGTAATAATAGTAATGTTGATGTTATCAACCAGACAACCTCTGAGGCTTTAAACTAAGAGGGCAGACAAAGGCCAGGTCTAGTTTTAATGTTGTTCACCAAAATATACAAGGCCTGGCTGGCAAAGAGCTTGAACTATCATTAGTTCTACACGATTTAAGTGTTCATGTAATGTGTGTAACAGAGCATTGGTATAGAAAATGTGAAATAATGATTAGTATTGAAAACTATACAGTCGGTAGTTCGTTTTCAAGAGAGACTACAACTAGAGGGGGGTCACTCATACTTATAAATAATGAATTAAATTGTAAAGATCGCAGGGACATTGTGTCACTCTCTTTAGAACGTACTATCGAATTAGCGTGTATTGAGCTCGAACATTATATAATTTTATCTGTGTATAGCCCCCCCGACGCTACTTACCAACTTTTTGAACCAATTATGGAATCAGCGCTAGAAAAGGTTTCAAAATCTAATAAGAAAATAATAGTATGTGGAGATTTTAACTTCGATATTTTAAAGGAATGGAATAGCGCCATTCGATTTCTTAATCTTTTCAAATCTTTTAATTTAAAAAATCTCTTTTGTGAACCCACAAGGGTAACTCCCACCACGGCCACTTGCTTAGATAATATTTTTTGTGACAAAAACGCAAGTGTCATTGATAAAGGTATTTTAATTGGCCTCAGTTCTGATCATAGAGGTCAAAAAGTTTTATTTGAACACAATCATACCGCAAGTTTACCTGTGGAAACTATGTATAGGCCTGTCACAGAAAATAGGTTAGATAGATTTAGGGATACAATTAACGATACACTATATTCAGTGAAACAAAATACTAGTGATAGTGTAGATAAACAATATGAAGACCTTTTTAACTTAATTAAAAACGAATTTAATGAAATATTTCCCATAAAAAAGACTAAATCAAATAAGGTCCAATGTCAATTTAATAATTGGGCCACGCCGGGAATTCATAAAAGTAGGATTAAATTATATGAATTATATAGTCTACGAGAAAACTCTCAAGACCAAAACTTTATTGAATACGTTAGAAATTATTCAAAAATATTTAAAAAAGTTTGTGCTACAGCAAAATCCCATTACCTTCGTAGAATAGTCTCTAGCTCCAAAAATAAAGCAAAAGCTACATGGAGCATCATAAATAAAGAAACTTGTAAAAATAAATTGAGAGATGGTAAATTTGCATTAAAAATCAATGATAAAACAATAAATTCAAATTTAGGGGTTGCAACTGCTTTTGAATCGTTTTTTTCACATGTTGCACCAACAACAACGAAAGAACTTGCTTCTTCTTCAGTAATAGCCGAATCTATTCTAAAACTTAATGTCAGTGAATGTAATTCTCAACTGCACTTTAGGCATGTAGGACCTGAAGTAATAATAAAAACATTTCGAGAGTTAAATATGAAAAAAACGGAGGATCTTTGGGGACTATCTGTGCATATTATTAAGTCAATTATTAACATAATAGCCCCTCAACTAGCATTAATTTTTAACAAGTGTATTGATGACGGCCAGTTTCCTTGTTTAATGAAGATTAGTAAAATAATACCGCTTTTCAAAGCGGGTGACAAAAGTGACCCCTCAAACTTCCGGCCAATATCGATTCTGCCAGTCTTGAGTAAAATATATGAAAAGATTATATTCAATCAAATTTTAGCACACTTTTCATCGAACAAGTTATTACATAACAAACAATTCGGTTTTACTAAAGGAAGAAGCACCACGGATGCAGGAGTTGCTCTTTTAACACATATATTTGATGCTTATGATAATAGGCATGATGCTTTAGGGATTTTCTGTGATCTATCGAAAGCGTTTGATTGTGTGGATCATGAAACATTACTTAAAAAAATATGTCACTATGGGGCATCATTGAACTCGTTAAATTTAATTAATTCATATCTTTCAGGTAGAATGCAAAAAGTATGTATAAACGGAACTGAGTCTTCTGGAGCACCTCTAACAATGGGTGTGCCCCAAGGATCTATATTAGGACCTCTTTTATTTTTAATATATATAAATGACCTCCCGCATTTTGTGGGGAATCTTTGTGATATAGTTTTGTTTGCAGATGATACTTCACTTATATTTAAAATTCCAAGAGGTGAAGGAAATTTTGACGATGTAAATAATACTCTTTCACAAGTATTACATTGGTTTACTGTTAACAATCTTCTTCTTAATGGAAGTAAAACTAAATGTGTAAAGTTTACAATGCCTAATGTCCGACAGGCATCAACTCAGGTTAAGATAAAAGACAAACCGCTTGATACTATTGATTCCACAACATTCTTGGGAATCACTTTAGACTCCAAACTACAATGGGGTCCTCATATAGAGGCCTTGTCAGGGAGACTAAGCTCAGCTGCTTTTGCTGTAAGGAAGATAAGACGTTTGACTGATGTAGAAACAGCTAGGTTAGTTTATTTTAGTTATTTCCATAGCTTGATGTCCTACGGCATTTTACTGTGGGGCGCGGCTGCTGATGTAGAGACAATTTTTGTGTTACAAAAAAGAGCCGTGCGAGCTATTTATAATCTTAAACCTCAAGATTCCTTACGAGAGGTGTTTAAAAAAATTAGAATATTAACTCTAGCCTCTCAGTATATTTACGAAAATTTAATGTATGTACGGAAAAATTTTCATTTATTCACGAAAAATAGTGACATACACAAATATAATACTAGAAATAAGGATAAGCTTGCTATTCCACAATTTAGGCTTCGAAAGGTTGGTAACTCTTTCATGGGGAAAGGTATAAAATTTTTCAATAAACTACCAGAACACATTATTAACTTACCGGTTAATAAATTTAAAACTGTTATTAAAGAAACCCTTATGACGAAAGGGTATTATAAAGTAGATGATTATTTAAATGATAATAATGTATGGACTTGCATGATCACTACAAACATTGTAAACCTTTTGAAAAGAGGCATTGACAATAGTGACTGAGTTTGTTGCGCAGCTTCTTCTCAGCACTAGCCCACAATTGTCCCGAAGCTGTGGTAGGGTTTATATTGGGACGTGTAAAAGTGCCCCCAGAGGGCCTATTTGCATAAATAAATGACTTTTATGACTTTTATGACTTTTATTTAAGACTTTTTAGTGCATTTTGGTTTTGAAGTCGGTTTTTACTTTTTTTTAAAAGTTTATTTTTAGATGAACAATTTCTATTTAGAGTCGGTGCTCTGATAGTTGATGCTTGAGGTGGTCCAAATAATGGCACCGACTCCAAAAATAAATTGATCGCCTGAAATGGAATTCTTTCCTTTAAAAAGTCAAGATTTCATCTGAGACTTTTTAGTGCATTTTAGTTGGTCGGTTTTCACTTTTTTTAAATTAATTTTATTTCTTTATTTTTAGTAATTACAGGAAGCGTTTGCACTTTATGACTCTGTTCTTTAATAACACTACAAATACTACTACTATAAGTACTACCTACTTATCATAAGTTCTGCCACTATAAACCCTCAATTCCTAAGCTGTTAGGAGTTCCACCATCAGCTCAGTTCCACACAATGTTGACTGTCAGACGCAACAACACGTCAACATTAAGATTCTAGTACAAAAACATACAATAAAATAAGTGCCTGCGTAAAATTGGAGGGTTTCTCTCGATTGCACCAAGATCTCCTCATCAGACCCTGACTTAGCAACAATGGAACCGACTAGAAGGTATAACCTCTAGGTAGGTAGGCAAAAAAATGTATAAGGTAACACAGTTGTCACAGTCACTCCCGGCTAGTGTGGACAAAGGGTGTTTAAAAGGTACTAATATTCGAATGAAATAAAGAAATCCGGGTATAGCATTTGGCAACAAAAGTTTATTCAAATTTGCTATTACACATCTACCTTTTAACACCTTTAAACAAATCAAATTTAAAACTTAATAGCTCAGAATTCAGTAGAGACTAGGTTAGGTTCTAATTTAGTTATCTATATCTATACTATTACAAATCTTTATGTTCACAAATTTCTAATTAAATAAAGATAAACCACCAATTTAAGTGTTTAATTACCTAAATAAATTCCAAAATTTATCCTCAAAGGGATTCCTAAATTATGCCTAAATTAATAGCTAAATTATCCCACTTTTCCTAAGTTAAAGTAAATACAAGAAAACCAACCTTGGATTTCAACGGAGGTTACTATTTCAAATCTTTGTTGCATCAAACTACAAACAATTCTGCAACATTACCCCAAAATTTCACCGATACCGATCCATCCTCAAAACAGCAGAAAAGAAGCAAATCAATCCATAAGGAAGTTCTGACTTCAAAAATTAATCCAAATGAGGTCTTAGTAAGGTCTAAGTAAGGTCTAAGTAAGGTCTAAGTAAGGTCACTGAGGTTACAACATGATCACCAAATTGTGACTGTTCAACTTACAGACACATATCAAAAGCGAAACCTGCAAAAGCTGGCTCGCCATATAATTTCTGAATTGATTACTAAACATTTATGCTAATTATTCTATTTGAGACCATTTTTCCAGTCATTTATATCAAATCATTTTCGAAATTAATTCATCCAAATTGACATGTTGGCGGCGTCAGGAGTAACTATCAAACTACAAAATAATTTGGGGCGTGCCCCATTATAATTTTCACTTCTAATACATTATTATAACAAACGTTCCACTCCGACGCACGACCAACAGTGCGGAACCGGAAAAAAAGCAGCTGTCACACTTGACACATGTCAGTGTCACCATCCATCTTATCTATGCCAAAATATGGACTGAAGTCCTACATCCATTTAGCTTTTCGTTTCACGCGAACTTAGACAAAAATATACAACGTTACAATACCCCCCTCCCAAAGAAAAGAGGTTCACTACAGTGAACCGAAAGCTGTCCCCAGCTTCCGTAACTGTAAAATATGTACTGTTACCAAACGCCAAAATAAAATCAAAATAAACTCCTTCCACTATCCAACAATCACAACTGACACTAAAAGGGCAAACAATTTCACAAGAAGGATTCAAACTATTACTGTAGGTCCAAAATTAAATATCAAAAAAATGTGTCCCAAAGGATCTCAAAAAAAGCTAACCTTAAGTTATTTAAGGGTGCTCTGCTAAAATTATTCAAAATACCTACAAAAAAAAACTCAAAATCAACGCTATTTAAGAATATCCTATTCCAAAATATCGACAATACCTCAAAAATTCTTAACTCAACGCTATTTAAGATTTTCTGTTCAAAATATCCAAAATACCCAAAAAAAGAATCTCAAAACGCCGTATAAAAATATTTCAACTAAAAACATCATAAATACCTAAAGATCTCAACGTCAACGCCATTAAAGATTGTTCTGTTCAAAATAATCCAAAAGCTCAAAAAAAAAAACAAATCAACTACACTGAATGTTCTGTTCAAAATTATCCAAAAGCCCTCATAATAAATTCTCAATATCAAAGTTTTTTTTTTCTCAATTTACTCATAAAGTTAATTAAGTCAAAATCGGGCAACAAACACATTCAAATAATTCCATAACGATCTCATGCTAGACAACAATTCAAAATCATAAGTTTCAAGCGACTTAACTTAAGGGTTTCCGCTAAAACATACCCACAAACAAATTAATTTCATTCTTCCACAAGCAAACCATCTTATCAACCTCGCCTTTCATACTTCATCATACAAAAACTAAACAGTTTTATTTCTCAATCTAAATAAAACTGTACCCTATCACTTTTGTGTTTAGAATTTTCATCAATTTAAACACAACCAAAGAAACTCTAGTCGAATCAAAACTTATGTCTTAATAACCTCAATATGCCACGAATCGAGTGAACGACCATCCATAGCCTCCAACTCGTAAACAAAATGGTGAAAAATACCTCAGTGATCCCACACCAAACAAAAAACAAACAAACTGGTGCCTAATTGGGCATCACTTGAGTGTAGCTGGACTCCCAAACTACATCACCAACCAAAAATCAAAACGCATTTCTGCGCCCTAAAACAACAAAATTTGTGGCATGTCTAGCACGGACACTAAAAACTTCAAAAAAATCCTTTAAACAACCGAACTCACCGACATAATACTCCTTAGGCATAGTTACTGCGTACTCCGTCGCGGTATCCCTGTAAAATTATGTTAAGGAATGTTGTAACAAACCAGTGCCTCCCTGAATCACGATCCCATAATATGTGTCCAATTAACCACAATCACGGTTTCAGTAACTCATGAATCACTATAAATGGTTTCTAAAATTTTTGGCAACATCCGTACCAGTAGCACGCCTAATAGGAAACAACAGAGTCGATTTACCAAAACAATGCGTTACACCGAGAAAATTGTAACTGATTTCCTGGTTTATATACAAAACAGACGCAAGTAACCTAATTTAATTCGTTTTCAGAACAACTCCAATAACGCTGACGCGTAACCACAATGACCCTACATTTACTTCATAACTCATTTATCAATGTAACCAAAACAAAAGCAATAATTAAATTCCAAAATTAATTCAACTAATTCACAACGCAAGCTTATAAATTTACTGTTAAATCACTGTTAAGTAACATTAACTAATCATGTTAACTATTATTTGGTGGTTTATATTTTTACAAGTTTTCATACAAAACAATATAAAGTGAGTCCAAAATATTACAACCAAAACAACTCAAAATATATCACAATATTAAACAGATTGTGAGTATTTTAAATGCTAAATAAAATCAAACACAACAAATTGGGATTTCACAAAATAAGGTTTACACCGTAACAATAACTTTTATTCGGTTAGTAAATACAAATTGTTTGATGCAACATTAAACTTGTGGGATAATTCCTAACCAGTTAGTAACACAGGCAGAATTAAACCTAAGCTAAATAATATGGTGGTTAATTAGCATTCCAAAAAAAATTCTAACAACAAAGTGCTCAAAATTGTACTAATAACTAATTCTAAAGTTGGGCGCCATTTGTCACAGTCACTCCCGGCTAGTGTGGACAAAGGGTGTTTAAAAGGTACTAATATTCGAATGAAATAAAGAAATCCGGGTATAGCATTTGGCAACAAAAGTTTATTCAAATTTGCTATTACACATCTACCTTTTAACACCTTTAAACAAATCAAATTCAAAACTTAATAGCTCAGAATTCAGTAGAGACTAGGTTAGGTTCTAATTTAGTTATCTATATCTATACTATTACAAATCTTTATGTTCACAAATTTCTAATTAAATAAAGATAAACCACCAATTTAAGTGTTTAATTACCTAAATTTATCCTCAAAGGGATTCCTAAATTATGCCTAAATTAATAGCTAAATTATCCCACTTTTCCTAAGTTAAAGTAAATACAAGAAAACCAACCTTGGATTTCAACGGAGGTTACTATTTCAAATCTTTGTTGCATCAAACTACAAACAATTCTGCAACATTACCCCAAAATTTCACCGATACCGATCCATCCTCAAAACAGCAGACAAGAAGCAAATCAATCCATAAGGAAGTTGTGACTTCAAAAATTAATCCAAATGAGGTCTTAGTAAGGTCTAAGTAAGGTCTAAGTAAGGTCTAAGTAAGGTCACTGAGGTTACAACATGATCACCAAATTGTGACTGTTCAACTTACAGACACATATTAAAAGCGAAACCTGCAAAAGCTGGCTCGCCATATAATTTCTGAATTGATTACTAAACATTTATGCTAATTATTCTATTTGAGACCATTTTTCCAGTCATTTATATCAAATCATTTTCGAAATTAATTCATCCAAATTGACATGTTGGCGGCGTCAGGAGTAACTATCAAACTACAAAATAATTTGGGGCGTGCCCCATTATAATTTTCACTTCTAATACATTATTATAACAAACGTTCCACTCCGACGCACGACCAACAGTGCGGAACCGGAAAAAAAGCAGCTGTCACACTTGACACATGTCAGTGTCACCATCCATCTTATCTATGCCAAAATATGGACTGAAGTCCTACATCCATTTAGCTTTTCGTTTCACGCGAACTTAGACAAAAATATACAACGTTACACAGTCACAAAAAAACATACAGTCGAATTGATAACCTCCTGCTTTTTGAAGTCGGTATAAAATACAAGTTACCGAGGATTTCGTCCCCTTTGCGCTGGTAACATTGCAGACAGACTACTACAACACGCTCTGTTGAAATTCACCCATTTATTGTTCACAGTTAATGTAACCGTTTTGTTTTTGCTGTGTCTCAGGTGAATGTCAGCGTGAATCCGCTAAACTGGGAGTTGCGGCGAGAGCGCAGCGCGTTTAATGCAATTGTTTACACCTTCTCTGCGCAAATAAGATGTAGTTTGTTTATTGTTTTAAAAGAAATAAACGAACAGTATTAAGCTCGTCACAACAAAGTCTTTATTTCATGAATAATTTATTTGAATACCAAAATACACTCGTTCCATTAGTCTTTACACAAAGGTTCGTTGCAGACAAAATGTATTTTTGTGAAAAGATCTACGAGCAACGGTAGGCACATCAGTACTATAACAGCAGTAGTGTAATTCTGGTATAGGCGTATGACAAACCTAACAATATGCATTGATTATTTATATTGTTTTTTTCCATGATTTCTGAACGAACGAAATGAAAGCAAGTTAAGGATAATTTAACTATGCGTCTTTGGCAAATTACGAAAAAGGCGTTAAATTTTATTTCATTTAACTTAAAGATGAGAAATCATATTTTTGATGATGACTCACAAAACGACCTTCATGTTTCATTTCTTTCTTGAAACCGCACAAAGCGTGGGCACGTCTATTAGTTTCACCGTCACGTTCCGTCAACGCCGTCACTCCGTCAAAGGCGATGAAATACAAACACGGACCCGAAATAGGCCGTCGCTAAGGCCCACTTATGCCTTATTTTATTGCTCGAGTGTTTCTGGGCTTATGTTATGTAAAGGGATAGAGATAAACTTTATAACTTAACCTGAAAACCGCGATGGAGCAATATGAAAAGTTACTGTCTTCTGTCATTAGCAGTATTCCCCCTAAGTACCGAACTTCAGCTATACTATGGCCGTCAGACAGTTTCAGAAATAATTATCTTTAAAACATAGCAAACAGCGTTTGTTACCATTGTTGGATAAAGTTCACATTAATTATATATGCAGAATATAGTAATGAGCATTACAGCTCTAAAAAGAAATGGATAATGGTCAGTACTCATTAGTGTTCATTATTAGCATCGTACCTACGATAGAAACTGCGCTCTATTAGACCCCTTACACGCAGCTTTTAGCATCGATGCAGTCGCAATGCAGAAGCTGGAAATTGACAAATTATGTACTGTATTTTGGTATATGACTGCATTGACACTGACGAGCGATAGCATTGATGCAGTCGCGCTTCTGCTTCGATGCTAACGCGCGACTGCTTCGATACTGAATTACATCTGTTCATTGCATGAGTCGCGATTCTGAAGCGTTTTTTCAAAACGCGCGACTGCATCGATGCTAAAAGTCGCAGTGTGTAAGGGGTCTAAGTTGCTATCACAGAAAGTAAACTGCTTTCTATCGCCATCGCTGTTAAGAATAAGTTATCTCGGGTGGGTGATAAAACCCAACCTGTGGCGCGCCGCGTCGTCATGGAGCCGCCTTGAGGCTCTATTCTGTGATTTAATATCCTTATTGTCGACCCATCCTTTTCATTTCAGATGCTGTAACTATGTGAGCAAACATGACAAAAAGAGCAAAAACATACATTTATTTTTGTACAAAGTAGGGTTTGTTTAACTGTCTCTGTGATATACGATACGGTGTTGGGCGCTTGTAAACAGAGACGCGCTTACTGACACAAATGAGTGAGCAATTGACAATACAAATAATACTGTTTTTGAAATGGATCTTTAAAGACAACACTTTTAAGACAGTAGCGCACAGTAATTATAATGTGGTTTAAAATGGACTAAGGATATGCAGTATATATGTGCTTGTGATGTCCTTAAATTAATAAAGGATTTTCATTTCTTTCATAACAAATACATACCTCTTTGAATCTTGAATTTAACATGAGGCGGCCGAAGTAAATGAAACACAATAGACAATCTAAATCGATAACTGAGGAGGCAGAAGCTTATTCAAACTTTTGTGAATCAAATGATTGAAACGTTTTCGCGAGTTCTGTAGGTTCCTTTTTTTAACAATACTTTTGCTGCAGAGCGCGATGTTTCTATTACGCAAGGTCTCAATTCTAACAATGCTTCAAATACTTTTGCTTTCTTTTGACCCGACCACAGGATGGTAATGTCTTACCTACTGCGCAGTACCACCACATCAATAAAGAGGTACATTTACATACAAAAGTGTGGACAGTCTCGCTGAATATCCTTGTGAACTAGTACAGTTGTTGGGAACTGAAAGTTTGAAACACGTCGGATACTCGCTCCTGTTCCTATCATCTGTGAAATCACAATGCAAATGCACGTGAAACTTTGTGAGAGGTCGGTGTTTCTCCAACTATATTAACCAATTCTATGTTATCTACAAAGTTGCACAACGATTCTTCTAGTAGATTAACTTTATGAAGTTTATCCGACTTCAGGACAAGTTTGCGCTTTTCCTGCATGAAATTTCAAAATAACGACGTGATACGTTTCATTTATTGCAGATGCAGCATCAATGTCGACGCAAAATGTCAACCCTTGCTCATTTGCGCTGCTTTCAGCATCGATGTTGTCGGGATGCAGAAGCTGGACTTTGACAAATTATGTTCTGTATATTGGCTACTGCATCAATACGCGTTTCAAACGCACGACTGCATCGATGCTAAAAGTCGCATTGTGTAAGGGCTCTTAATGCCATTTGTTTGTAACATCATAATCTTCAAAAGCTGCTACATTATCTCGTGTTGGTTTAAATCGTACCTCAAAGCGAAGTAATCATAGCATCACAAAGCTTATTTTATGATTGGTTACAAGAACACATAAAAAGGCGCCATTGTCTTTTTACGCGGCACATAAAAGGTCGTACGTCCCGAGGGAACTCGGAGCGGGGAGGGGGGCGGGGGTTCTTCCAAATTACTTGTCGAAGTAATCCTGCGTGTAGTCGTCTCCGGAAAATTACAACAGAGGGAATTTTAACTCGCTTCTCAGCCGCGAGTTGTACTAAATACTGATGTTCAAACTTTACCGGGATTAAAAACAATTCGCGTCGGTTTAACTGCCTCGGTAGTGCAGTGGTTAGAGGGTCGCACTGCAAAGCGACGGCTGCCCCAAAGATCCTGGGTTTGATCCCCGGGTCGGGCAAAAAAATATGTACCTGGGTTTTTCTGTTCAGAAAATTTCAGGGTAGACCGGAGTTTGGAAACTGGCGGTGTTTCACCCCCGTGCCTCGAAAACGTAAAACTGTCGGTACTGCGCCTGATCTCTCTCCGGTCGTGCCAGAAGAACTAGATCACCGGTGAGAGGCTAAAAGATGGCTCAGCTAAACAACACCTCACTTCAAATTGGGGTCATAATTTTGACATAGTCTGTTTTTGATGGCGTCAGTGTCTTAATGCCATAGTGCGCCTTTAAAACTGCAGAAACACCTAACTAAATAAAAAAAACAGTCTGAATATCATATTTTCGTAAGTAAATTGTATTTAATGATGCCAATCATTCATGATTCAAGTATTTTCAATAAAATTAGTAAGTTTTGTTTCTTAGCCAACCCACGGACTAACATGGTCGATATTCTAAGACAGTGTTATACATGGAGTAGTTTAGTACTATATTTTATAATAATAATTTAATGACCGTGTCAGTGTGGTGGTTTACGTTCCGGACTACAAAGATAAGCTGTCGCGGGTTCGAATCCCGCCCGCACGACCTTAACAAATATGTCAATGGAAATGTATCTTAATATGTCTGTTATATAACTATAAATTACACCTTTATTTTTTTAAAAGTAACAGCGTAGACACATACAGATCAAAAGGTCACCGGCACTCGCGTTAACAAAAGTATAACAAAAGACTATTAATAAACACATCTGTGAGGGATGATCCTCACGATTGTAGAAAAAAATATTTACGCTTACTATTAGCGTGTTATTTGAAGGAATCATTCTGTTTCCATGATGCCAGATGACTATGGTAAATATTTCTTTATTTATTAAAATAAGGACTGTAAATATTTTAATTTAATTTGAAAAAAATATACATGTGGTCACGTCATCGTGAATGCCTAGTTTCACGTGATACGTTTAAATCGCATTTATTAGATAATTATTCAATATTTTAAATAGTTTTAAAATAAAATGTTTTTGTTGATTAATATACTACCGAGTTAAAGTGTGAACTCAATTTTAAAATTAAGCCTACAAGTCTATTGTAATGTACCTACATACTTTAAAAAATATATTAAGAAAGTTACTCTAAATGAAATGAAATGAAATATTGTTTATTTGCGTTTGTATAGAGTGTACAGAAGATGCCAGTTAAGTAAATGAGCGCCTATCCAGCCATTGTCAATAGCATGCAAATACTGAACCTCTTTCTTATCGTCTACAATCAACAATTTATTGAAAAACTGATATTTTTTATTATTATTAAGAGATTAGTTATAATTATGCAATATGATAAATTGATTTAAATGTCATCGATTTTTAATCCTTGTGATTTAAAAATTCTTGAACCGAATAGAATCCACGCGTTATTAACCATTCATGTAATATTTTCTTATATTGATTAAACAACTGATCCTTTTTAAACTGAGGTATCTTATTATAAATTATTACACACATACAAAAACTGTTTTTATGCATTCGAGCACTTTTTGGTATAAATTCAAACACTAGCCTGTTGCCGTTCCTCGTGTTCCGTGTATATAAATCCGTAGCCTGTTTAAACTGGTTTGGGTTTTTTTTTCACAAATTTTGCCACCTCGAATATATATAGGCAGGGTAATGGCAGGATGTTCAGTAACTTAAATAACGGTCTACAGGATTGATCCGGTGCTACGCCGCAGATTGCTCTAACGCATTTTTTTGGGCTGCAAATGCTTTGTGCGAATTGGTACTATTTCCCCAGATAACAAGTCCATATCGAAGTACTGATTCAACATACGCAAAGTAGGCAGTGAGGGCTGTTGCCTTATTTGCTACTTTGGTTAATTTATATAACGCAAATGAGAATCTGTTAATCTTAGAACATACAATATCTACATTTTGGTTCCAGTCTAAATTATTATCTATTTCTGTACCTAAAAATCTTACACTATCTGCATGTTTAAGCATTTGTCCTTGATAATGTATGTTTAAGTTTGGTCCGAAATTATTAAAGTTCATATAATATGGTTAATATTTATTTTTAAATTATTTGCATTTAGCCAGTCAATCACAATCCCTAGAGTTTTATTTACTTCAAGATCGTGATCACGTATTCCTTTGTTTTTTTCCGTTGCTACAATCACGGATAAGTCATCAGCAAATAATATGGTCTTATGTTTTATGCATTTTGGAAGGTCATTTATGTACGCTAAGAACAGCAGCGGGCCTAATATACTGCCTTGCGGAACTCCCTGTTATTTTTATTATTTATTTGACTTATTTCAACTAATTGCATTCTGTTAAGTAGGTACGTCCTAATCCAGCTTAAGGCATTACCTCTAATACCGTAGCTTTCTAGTTTTATAATTAGCCTATCATGTGATACAAAGTCAAATGCCTTTGACATATCAAAGAACAGAACGGTTACATAATCATTATTATTTATACTTTGTAATATGTTATTTACTAGGTCAAGGTTGCAAGAGTTGTCGATTTATTTTTTTGGAAACCGTATTGATTTCTAGATAAGATGTCAAATTTGTCGAAAAAAGATACTAGTTTATTATGCATAACCTTTTCAAATATCTTCGATAGAATAGGTATCAGAGCAATTGGTCGGTAATTGTTTGGATCTGTCATTTCCCCCTTTTTTTTAAATAAGGGTTTTACGACAGAGCGCTTAAGCCTATCAGGAAAGGTACCCGTTTCTAATGACTTATTTATGAGAATAGCTAGTATCTTGCTTAGTTGTTCTTTACATTCTTTTATGACTTTTGTACATATACCATCAAAACCCTCAGAATTTGTATTGTTTAATGTCAAGATTATTTTTTGTACATATTCATCGCTTACTGGTGTGAGATAAATGGAATTATTTAATGTCATTATATATTTTTTGCAATCAATGTCAGAGTTATCATTTGAATTAAATGTCAAATTAATAAAGTAATTATTAAACAGTGTCGCTATTTCTAAGGGGTCCTCAATTACATGCCCATTCATTTCAATTTTATTAATATAATTATTGGTATATGAAGAACCGTGAAATTCTTTTTGTATTACTTTCCATGAAGCTTTACAAATATTTTTGTTTTTTAAAACAATCTTGGTATTTGTACATTTTTTTGCGGCAAAAATACATTTTTTTAATATTTTCGAGTATTTGCGATATTTGTACTTATTATCATGATTCCCTTTGGAGTAGTATTTATACCTCAAATATCTGTTTGTTGCACAACTTTTTTTTTATGCCCTTGGATATCCACGATAAATGTGGTTTTGTGTTGATCTTTGCTTTAATATTAGGAAAGCATAGTCCATATAATAAACAAATCCAGTCATAAAATTTATTAAAAGCAGTGTTTGCGTTCGTTTCATTTTGTAAATCAAGAAAATACAGACTCTCTAAATAATTTACAAATATTTTTATGTTCTCAGAGGAATAACATTTTTTTATTGCAAATATGGTCTTAGGTAGCGTTGGTTTCAACTTGACATCAAAACAGAGAAGCTGCGCTTTATCATGGTCGGACAGATATAGAGAGAGCAATAACCCCTCGGCTTCCTTGACATTACTAATAATGTGATCCAAACATGATGCCTTCCTAGTAGCCTCCGATATGTGCTGTTTCATGTTATAGTTTTCTAGGATATCAGTAAAATGCCTAGTATAGTTGTTATCTTTTAAAGTGTTAACGTTAAAGTCACCGATGATCACTATCTTATTTTTTTCATACTTCTGTAGGTATAAGTTAAGTAGGCGTTCCAGTTTGTCGAAGAAGATGTCAATGTGTCGCTTTTTGGTAGCCGCGGAGGATCTATAAACACAAACAATTATAATCTTGTGAATGGGGATACTTATTGAGCAACATCTATTAAGACTCTGTTACGAATCTGATGTCTGATGTGATAGATGTCAATCCATTGACATCCATTAATCTGACGGTGCCATATTTGTGTACTCTTTTTGTTCGCGAGGCGTCATCTACTTCTAAATACAATATCATTGGCAGTTTGTTAGTCGTTGTGACTGGCCACCGTAGTCGAAATCGGCTTGGGGGACTATTATTTATACTGTTAATAAGGATAATTAAAGACAAATCATTTTTGGCTAGCTCAGAGGTTAAGAAAAGAACAAGAAGAATTTGTTGGTGTTGTAGTTAGCAGTCCTGACTACTATGCCGGCGGTCAAATCCCGCAAGGAGCAAATGTTTGCGTGATGATCATAAACATTAATTGTATCTTAGTCATGGATGTTTATATGTATTTAAATATTTATGGGAGACGCCCCCGTCATAATCGTTGAATGGTATTCGTAATACAAGGAAGAAAATTCCTTACTTCCAAACCACGACAGTTGGCGTGTTGTCTGGCGCATCTCTTAACGAAGATGATTGGTAACACCAAATAACTAAACACAAATTAGTAACTTATTTATTTATTTACCAATAACCTTTGTTAGAAATTAGTTCTAGGGTTCCTGATCATGTATTGGCTTAAGGATAAAATAATATGTTTGTATCTACTTGTATTATGTATCACATTGAAACTTGGGGGAGCCCTTTAGAATCCTTCGTTTAGCAGAGGACATCCTTTAAAGGGTGAATGCTTTCAAGGAGGTGAATAAGATACAATTATTATAATACCTTGATCTAAGATAGCCCCCAAAAGTAAAAATACCAACAGTTTCGTAATGATTCCTCGAAAAGGCCAGGTGTTGTGAGCGTGCACATTTATAAATATTTACGCGAGTGCCCTTCCTTTGATCTAAACTGCTGCAATTACGTTTTTAAGGTGTCGAAAGAAATTTCTAACCCAAATCGGAATGCGAATTGAGATTTATATGGTCAGTGATCTTGTTTGATTGAAAAAACATGTACATCTGTAATCGAGCCGACGCACGTCATGTTGCTATTTTTTATTACGCTCAAAGTTAAGTTACTTCAAATCAACGACCTCTATGTTACACTAGACAAGCTGTTTAGAACAAACTTTGTACGACAGTAAGTTAAGGCCAAATGGAGCATCCGCGTTTAGTCTGTTGCCAGAAACTACCGTGTCAAAACGGCCCTTACGTGAAAAGACGAAATAAAATAAAAACTTAAATATGTGTTATATCAGCCGTATTTTCACCTAGTTTGTAAGCGATAGTTTTGTTTAATTGATTGTAGTAAATCTAAGAGATTAAAAGATTTATTGGGGGCGTAAAAGCATTAATTTTAGTTTTCTCACAACTTCAATTGTAAACCAAGGATCAACCAAAAACAGATAGGCCAAAAATCTTATAGGTAGAAAATGAATCATCTTTGTGACTATGCACCATGAGTTTTATTTAAATTGACTTTAATATTTGAGTCCGTTGTTCTTAGCCAGTCTAATATTGTCAACAATTTTTATAACTATAATAATAATGTCAGTGAATAAAACTAATTTACTATCTTATTAAAAATATCTCATTAACGATTCATTGCTTATGCCTAAAACCCAAATCCTAAGTTTTGTGTTTATCTTATTTATTTTAGTAGCAGTATTGTAAGATAGGTACAAATTATGTTGTAATAATATTGATAACAACCTTTTTTGTGGATACAATATCATATATATTCATATTATAATATCCAACATTATCACTAGAAAAAAAAACGTAAGTACTAATAACGAATCATAGGCAGAAAACTAAAAACCAGCAAGGTGTCATATCTGTTAGATTACTCTTTGCTACCTTTGACAGTTCAGTGTTGTTGTTTTAATGGCGATTGTCATGTTTGGAAGAAATAAGGGGAAAATTATGGTGTGATTTCTTTTTGGGATTTTTTTGTTTTCTAGGTGATCAGTTTTCTCTTATGCTTGCTAACGTTTTCAAATATCATGATGTATTAAATGAATAGGCAACATTAAATTAAAATTGATTGTCCTAAAAAACACGTTAGTAATCTGCATCAAATAGGAGAATTAAAAAATCATCAATGGCAACACCTTACACTTCTTTAATTTTAAAAAATGTGACACAAAATTTGTTCTGTACAGCGTATCTAGTATAATACATATAAGTCTATGCTTCAAATACAAATGTTCAATTTTGAAATTCACACGAGAATTAATTTATTTGGAACTCCTCAATTTGAGGTTACAATTTTTTTCGAATTAAATCATATTCATTACAAATACTCTTGAGGCATGCTACTTAAGACAAGTTTTTGATGGTGACTTGAGTTTATCGGTTGCAAGTAGTAGATAGTAATAGTATTTAGCCCACGAGATTAAAGATCTGAGAAAGAAAAAAATACATATTTACATGATACAATTGGTATGTAGATACACATATTAATGTCACTAAGGGTTGATTTTTCAATAGTCAGATAAGAAATATTCGTCGAACAAAATACAATATGGCTAATTTGAAAACGTCACCTAATTGTCAGCTAGCATATGTAACTTATTTTTTTTTAAATCTGTCGCTTTATAATTTATCAGTCTGATAAGTTTTATTTGACCATTGAAAAATCGGCCCAAAATCTGATAGAACCATGTTTTTGGAAAAACTTATGTTTGACCCACAAACCATTGGCATATACATACTACGGAGTTCGTTTGTAATCACAAAAAAATCCTTCCAAAATTGACTAAAAATCTTAAAATTACACATTTGCCCTTTACTTAGGTGAAACAAATTCATTTGGAGTCGGTGCATTATGTTAAGTTATCAAGGCAGTTTATTTATTTTTCTAATTTCATGATTTACGTTATTTACCCACATCGCAAAAACTACTAGACAGAAATAGACCTTATGTTACTAAAAATAATCAACTCGCTATGGCTTCTTGTTTTCGAGAAATCCGTGGTCAAACATACATTACTTATGGAATTTTGCACACGTGTTTGCAAGCCTTTATAGATCAACATACTCAAATATAATCAAATTCCAACAATATCACATACACGCACATTGAATTGATTACCTTATTTTTTTTAAAGTCGGTATAACAATATCTGAGATAATGAACGTTCGCTTGGCGCTTAAACCAATAAACAAGGCTTGGTTTTCGAGCAAACACCATTTAGTTTTAACATTCAATATGGAAAGCGTGACATTGAAGTTATTCGTAGAATACTTCCACTGATGATCTTTAGATTCGGTTGTCTGACATGACAGTATTTCTTGAATCGTAACTGAGCCTAGAGTTTCTAATTATACTAAAGTCGAAAGTACTAGTAGATGGTTATGACAATAAAACAATAAATTGTCAATCAAGAGTTCTAATTATGTTTTACTTGAGTTTTAATAGCAGACTAGTGATAATTTTAAAGAAATCCAAACATTTTCAATATTTCATGATGCTATTTTTTAATAGCTTCTAATAGCGTTTGCGCACTCTGTCCTCTTTTTCACTTATATGTCAAGGTACATAATTATCTTTCTCCATTTAAAATTAGTTCAAGGGAAGTCGCGACGGTTATCGCCCCTGTGCCCTGTGGGTTAGTAATAAGCTATTTTCTTTTCGGCCACATTTTATGTGCCCAATAGTATCGCGTTTACGAACACATTTTCGCTGAAACTCGTGGCCTGACGAGGGTGCTGTCAAGATATAGGCCACATTGCAAAGGGTCACGGGCCCACAAAGTTACCATGTTGAAAAAAAATGTTGTACAGACGAAATTGAAAGTATGGATGTATTTAATTTTGCGTTAGCGTTATAATGGTTTGCTATAAGCGGCGCTGTTATTTATGAAACTTCCGTAGCTCAATATTTTCTTCAAACACATAAAAGGGGCGCCATTGTCTTTTTACGCAGCACATAAAAGGTCGTACGTACCGAGGGGACTCGGAGCGGGGAGGGGGGCGGGGGTTCTCCCAAATTACTTGTCGAAGTAATCCTGCGTTTAGTCGACTCCGGAAAATTACAACAGAGGGAAATTTAACTCGCTTCTCAGCCGCGAGTTGTACTAAATACTGATGTTCAAACTTTACCGGGATTAACCTCAATTCGCGTCGGTCTAACTGCCTTGGTGGCGCAGCGGTTAGAGGATCGCACTTCAAAGCGACGGTTGCGCCAGAGATCCTGGGTTCGATCCCCGGGTCGGAAAAAAAATATGTACCTGGGTTTTTCTGTTCAGAAAATTTCAGGGTAGACCGGAGTTTGGAAGTGGGCGGTGTTTCACCCCCGTGCCTCGAAAACGTAAAACTGTTGGTCCTGCGCCTGATCTCTCTCCGGTCGTGACAGATAGCTGTCCCATCGGGCTATGAGAATGAGAGAAATATAGAGTGCACCACTTTAGCACTATAATATGTCCCGCACAGTTTGTTAGTCGTTGTGACTGGCCACCATAGTCGAAATCGGCTTGGGGGACTATTATTTATACTATAAATAAGGATAATTAAAGACAAATCATTTTGGCTAGCTCAGAGGTTAAAAAAAGAACAAGAAGTTTGGTGTTGTAGTTAGCGGTCCTGGCTACTATGCCGGCGGTCGAATCCCGCAAGGAGCAAATGTTTGCGTGATGAGCATAAACAATAATTGTATCTTAGTCATGGATGTTTATATGAATTTAAATATTTATGGGAGATAATCGTTGTCTGGTATTTGTAATAAAGGAAAAAAAAACACTTACTTCCAAATCACGACAGTTGGCGTGTTTTCTGGCGCATCTTAAGAGCGCTTAATTTTTTCGTTAAGACGAAGATGATTGGTAACGCCAAATAACTCAACACAACTATGTTACTTATTAATTTATTTACTAATCACCTTTGTTAGAAATTAGTTCTAGGGTTCGGTTAGGTTAGGTTAGGATAAAATAATATGTTTGTATATACGAGGGTAAAACTGAAAGTTCTTAGAAAATCAAAAACTGATTACATTAGCCAGTTATTAGTTTTATTATATCTTTTCAAAATATTGTCCATTGACGTCAATACACCGCTGCATGCGATGGAACCACTGGGAAAAGCACTTTGCCCACTCGTCCTTAGGGGTCTCTTCAATGGCATCGCGATACGCAGCCACCGCTTCTCCAGCATTCATAAACCGCTTTCCTTTAAGTTTTTCTTTAATTTTTGGAAATAAATAAAAATCACAAGGCGCGAGGTCGGGGCTATACGGCGGGTGACCCAGTAATTCAACGTTTGATGTCGCCAAATAGTCGATCGTTCGCTTGGCGGTGTGCGACGAGGCGTTGTCGTGGTGAAGGAGGATCCTACTGCGAGGTCTTTTATCTCGAACTTTTTCCAAGACAAGTGGCAAACAATTGGTAGTGTACCATTCTGCAGAAACTGTTTTTTGATCCTCTAACATAATTGTTGCGAAATGACCTATCCTTCCAAAGAACGAGGCCACCATTTTTTTCCCCGCACTTCGATCTCTCTTCACTTTAGTTGGCAACTCCTCGAAAGGAAACACCCACTGAGCAGTCTGTCTTTTGGTTTCAGGATCATAACAGTAAATCCAGCTTTCGTCACCTGTTAGTATGTCGAACACAGCATTTGAGTCACCTCCGTTAAATCTTTCAATCATTTAACGGCACCAATCCACACGATGGAGTTTTTGAGCCTTAGTCAAATTATGAGGTATCCACCGGGCGCAAAGCTTCCTGACCGCTAAATGTTCGTGGAGGATTTTGTGCACTTGACTCATACCGATGCCTAAGCTTGTCCGAATCTGCTGATAGGTCACTCTTTTGTCAGTCTCTATCATACGCCGCACAACACAGATGTTATTTTCAGTCGTCGCCGTAGAAGGCCGTCCCTCACGTACATCATCAGTGAGATTAGTGCGACCACGTTTAAACTCATTAAACCAGTTGTAAACAGTCGCACGAGATGGGGCTTCATCGTGAAAGGCCAATCGTAGTCTATCATAACTTTCTTGTTGACTTAAATGACATCGAAAGTCATAAAAAATCATTGCACGAAAATTTTCTCGTGTTAAATTCATGTTGACGTGACACAGACAATTTTCAATTTGCCGCCAAATCGTAAAACAAATGACAAATGAATGAAATATATACTCAGTAATATTGGCAAAGAGTTCTATTTTCAAATTTTAGAATATTTTTTTTATTATATTGTTTATAAGTGGCCAGTTCTAAGAACTTTCAGTTTGACCCTCGTACGTATTATGTATCACACTGAAACTTGGGGGAGCCCTTTAGAATCCTTCGTTTAGCAGAGGGCATCCTTTAAAGGGCGAATGCTTTCAAGGAGATGAATAAGATACAATCATTATAATACCTTGATCTAAGATAGCCCCCAAAAGTAAAAATACCAACAGTTTCGTAATGATTCCTCGAAAAGGCCAGGTGTTGTGAGCGTGCACATTTATAAATATTTACGCGAGTGCCTTTCCTTTGATCTAAACTGCTGCAATGACGTTTTTAAGGTGCCGACAGAAGTTTCCAACCCGAATCGGAATGCAAATTGAGATTTATATGGACAGTGATCTTGTTTGAGTGAAAAAACATGTACATCTGTAATCGAGCCGACGCACCTATGTTTATATTTTTTATTCCGCTCAAATTTAAGTTACTTCAAATACAAATGTTCAATTTTTGAAATTCACACAAGAATTAATTTACTTGGAACTCCTCTCAATTTGAGTTTGCCACTGGATGTCGAAATTCATTAGACCGCTTAGCACAAGACAACAAGAATAAATCAGAAATGAGTTTAAAGTCTTTTCTGAGCGGACTAGCTCACATATGTTATTTAGAAACCTAAGTATTGTCGTTCTTGTTTAATTTTTTTGTGTAACATATTTATTGTATTTTAAATTGATTAATCGAATGGTTTAGAATGTTTTTAACACTCACAGTGTCATATTTTACATTCATAAAGATGAAATCAGACACCAAAAGCTTGAGTACGGTCGGGACTCGAACCAGCAACTTCTTGGCTAACCGGGCCAAACGCTCTACCAATTGAGCTACCGTGCTGTCTGTCCGACCTTGCGAAGTTTGTGGTTTCTCATGGAAACGTCATTACGCGTGACGTTCAGCGCCATCTACCCGTCGTGGCTTATTTAATTTTCATCTTTATGAGTTGATTATTTGAAGTTATTTTTTTTTGTTACTATGTAGTTTTTTATACATTGAATATTATTAAGTTGAGCATTATACTTACATTTTTGTGTCAAAATAATGTTTCAGTTTTGTTAATTATGTATTTGATATTTGTTAAGGATGTTAATGATCTACCTATCATCACACCTACAAATAAGTAACAAGTTTATAGCACAGAACGACATAGAAACAAAACAGAACAGTATAACAGTTATAAGCACAGAACTATTTCAAATAAGTTTTAAATAAATTATTTCTGTTACTTAGATAGGTTTTTATTTTATTTATATCTCTTTCATTCCTTTAACAGGCGTACTTTTATTTTATAGCCATTAATAACTTTGCAAATATAGGTATCAAAATTAAATATTTTTCGACCAAACGTTCATTCGGTCAAATGTAAAAAAATCTACAGTTCTTTCGACCAAGTCAGTTAAGGCCAATTGTTAAGTCGATCAACTAAAGGATGTCCAAAAGTTATATCGGTCTTGTGCTAAGCGGTCTGATGAATTTCGACATCCAGTGGCAAACTCCCTCAATTTGAGGTTACCATTTTTTTCGAATTAAATCATATTCATTACAAATAACCTTGAGGCATGCTACTTAATTAGACAAGTTTTTGATGGTGACTTGAGTTTATCGGTTGCAAGTAGCCCACGAGATTAAAGATCTGAGAAAGAAAAAAATACATATTTACATGATACAAATGGTATGTAGATACACATATTAATGTCACAAAGGGCTGATTTTTCAATAGTTAGATAAGAAATATTTGTCGAACAAAATACAATATGGCTAATTTGAAAACGTCACCTAATTGTGAGCTATCATATGTAACTTATTTTTTTTTAAATCTGTCGCTTTATAATTTGTCAGTCTGATAAGTTTTATTTGTTTATTGAAAAAACGGCCCAAAATCTGATAGAACCACGTTTTTGGAAAAACTTATATTTGACCCACAAACCATTGGCATATACATACTACGGAGTTCGTTTGTAATCACAAAAAAATCCTTCCAAAATTGACTAAAAAACTTAAAATTACACATTTAATTTTGCCCTTTACTTAGGTGAAACAAATTCATTTGGAGTCGGTGCATTATGTTAAGTTATCAAGGCAGTTTATTTATTTTTATAATTTCATGATTTACGTTATTTACCCACATCGCAAAAACTACTAGACAGAAATAGACCTTATGTTACTAAAAATAATCAACTCGCTATGGCTTCTTGTTTTCGAGAAATCCGTGGTCAAACATACATTACTTATGGAATTTTGCACACGTGTTTGCAAGCCTTTATAGATCAACATACTCAAATATAATCAAATTCCAACAATATCACATACACGCACATTGAATTGATTACCTTATTTTTTTTAAAGTCGGTATAAAGTAAAGCCTTTACGAGAAAGTATGGAGCAGGCAGTAGGTAGTCGTAGGACTCAAATATTCAGCGCAAAGCGCCGTCTTCGCGCAATCTTTAAATTTTTCAGCGAGTTTGCTAAACAGCGCGATTCTGACTTCGTTCTTTTGATGTTTTATTCGTGTTTATTTCTGGAATTGTTATCTCGTTTCTTTATGATTTTATTAAATTTATCTTTCATTTATAGTCGATGTTGCCAAGGGAGCGCAGTATCGTCGAGATGGAGCCATTAAAGTCTAACTAAACTAAATGGCTTCATTTCGACGATCAGTTTGTTTAAAAAAACGCCATCGATAATGACGACTCATCATCATTAGCAGCTAAGGTTAATAATAACATTGAATAAACCGCATTAACAAACTAGCATAAACCAATACAGTAAAGTTGTAAATACAACAAAAAATGTTGAGATGGACATCCGGACCACCCAATCTGATCGTTTTGTGAAACAGTATCCCCTTTTCCCCGTGGCACATTGTTAATTGCCCCGGGATGAATGCAAATCTGCCCGGCGAGGGTTTAACCTGATAGCCTGGCACCTGTGCGAAGCGGAGTGGCGGCTCGAGTGTGGCTGCGAGTAACAGCCTCCCAATATGCAGAACCAGAACATTCCAATGTTGGCAACTTAGAGTGACGGCTTTAAATTGTCATCGCGGTTTTGAAGCTGTAGTGTAAACATAATTTAACTGTCGAACAATAAATGGCGCTCGAAAAACGCAAAGACCGAATTCCTGTTTTCGAGTATTTAGTAATTGATGAAAAAAATTTTTTGGCAAAACTCACACAATACCTAATAATTACTTAAATACTCATCAAATACATAGAAGGATATTTAATGCAACCAAAAAACGACGATTTAACTTATCAAGACGAAATGTAATAACGTTTCGACTGCTTCAGATTGTAGCCAGAGATGAAGATGAGATTTATTCCGGTAGGATTCTTCTGGTGGTGATTCACCAGGAGATCACTATTATTTTTAATAAGTTTTTATTCCGGACTGATCCCCCTTGTTGTGACGCATAAGGGGGTCACATATTTTGAATTATTTTCTATTCCGGTCAGATCCACCTTCTGGTTAAAAGCCTCGGAACGTAATAGTTATTTAAATGAAGTAGCATTTATTGAATTATTACTGTATGTAAGCAATTAAAATATGTATTCATATTAATTGTACATGGTTTGATTCCTTCATTTATTAATAATTAAGAGCCTAAGTCGTATCGGATAAATATGGAGCCGTTATTGGCCCTAAACGAATGACAGGTTTTTTACCTGCCAAATTGAAGCGGGATATAATAATAGGTACTACTAATAGTTGTAAATGTTGAGAGTTAGGAAGTGTTGATTTGAATAGCTATAATTAATAATGTGAGCAGAATGTTTCCACTCAAATCTATTAAAACGTTTCAGTACCTACTTCAGTGTAAAGCAGAAAACGAGATACGTTTCTAGTGATGTGCTCACCATACGGTTTTTAATAGTCAATCCAGCGGACATCGTCCTTGAAATTGATGCGACATCGGCTGTGTACAACTTCCAATCCAATTATTCGCAATCGAAACCCTTTTTCATCTTACATGCGTGATCTATGAACGTCACGTGGGCAGAACGAGAGAGAGCTGTCGTCGTTTAGTTACAAACTCCTTTTTTTGTTCCCTATGTTCTGTCAGTAATTGCTATTAAAATTGAAGCTGCTAGCACTTCCTATTTAAGTTTTACAGCAATATGAATTTCTAACAGCTGGCTAAGTACTTACATGTTTGAGCTTCCTAAGCGGCACTTAACGGAAATATTCTCGGACTCAATTTTAAAAACAGTGATTTAACGTTAACCAGAGTCCATTGCCTATTTAATAAGTAACATGAAACTGGTATTTAATCGGAAGAAGCGTAAGCACATTACCGCTGTGCATCAGTTTTACGCCGTCGTTAAACTTAATTAACCGATAATAATATCTGAGATAATGAACGTTCGCTTCGCGCTGAAACCATTAAATAAGGCTTGATTTTCGAGCAAACACCATAAAGTTCTAGCATGCAATATAGATAGTGTTACAATGAAGTTACTCGTATTCGTAAAATACTTCCACTGATGGTCTTTAGATTCGGTTGCCTGACATGACAGTATTTCTTAAATCGTAACTGAGCCTAGAGTTTCTAATTATACTAAAGTCGAATGTACTGATAGATGGTTATGACAATAAAACAATAAATTGTCAATCAAGAGTTTTAATTATGTTCTACTTGAGTTCAAATAGCAGACTGGTGATAATTTTGGAGAAATCCAAACATTTTCAATATTACATCATGCTTTTAAAACGTTTGCACACTCTGTCCTCTATTTCACTTGTATGTCTGGGTACATAATTATCTTTCTACATTTAAAATTAGTTCAAGGGAAGTCGCGACGGTTATCGCCCCTGTGCCCTGTGGGTTAGTAATAAGCTATTTCCTTTTTGAGCCACATTTTATGTGCCCAATAATATCGCGTTTACGAACACATTTTCGCTGACACTCGCGGACTGACGAGGGTGCTGTCAAGATATAGGCCACATTGCACAAGGTCACGGGCCCACAAAGTTACCATGTTGAAAAAAATGTTGTACAGACAAAATTGAAAGTATGGCTGTATTTAATTTTTCGTTAGTATTATAATGGATTGCGATAAGCGACGCTGTTATTTATGAAACTTCCGTAGCTCAATATTTTCTTCAAACAGTAGCAGTTTATACTTTGTTTTATAATTAGGCGTGTAATTTTAGAAAATACCTATTTTCTGGAGGGCCTCAATCAGACAGTCATGCCTCCAAGGCAGAATATAATAAGCTTCTTAATGGCTAAATCTGAAAGTTTAAGTAACTTCCTACCAATTGGGTTGGAACTTTGCTTACGAAAGAAAAGGGTCTTGGTTAAAATTTAACAATCTAAAATCTTATTTTTATATAAGTTATTTGTAATCAGTTGGCCTAAATAGTAAATATTGTTATACATAAGTCGTTACTTTTAGACGTCGCTTTAAAGTCTCATTGATTCATAATTTAACTTGTGAGCGAGCATTCTAAGAATAGGATAAACAATTCCAAGTTGTGAATTGCTATGGTTTGAGTAATATTTGTAATTTATCGTAACGAAACCAAAATAAATATTAAAACAGACGAGTATTTGAATATGCAGTCTAATCGACTCGATACGTTTTGTCGAATTATTAGTGGAATTATAATGGAAGGAACTAGAAGTGATATTGATTGGGAACCTAGTAAATTGAGCTTCATGTTTATAACAATAAAATTAACTTTCAAAAAAGTAAACACCGACTTATAAACCAAAATGCACTAAAAATCATAAATAAAGTCTTGACCATTGAAAGAAAAGGAATCCATTTTAGGCAAACAATATCTTTTGGAGTCGGTGCTGTGATAGTTGATACTTGATGGTCAAAGTGATGGCACCGACCGAAAAGAAAATGTTTGCCTAAAATGGATTCCTTTTCTATCTTTTTAGTGCATTTTGGTTTTGAAGTCAGTTTTAACTTTTTTTAAAAGTTAATTTTATTTCTTCATTGTTAGACATTAGAGGAGAGGGGGGGAGGGGAATTCCCCTAATGACTCTTTTCTTTAAGAAGCTACAAACTACCTTTCATAAGTCCTGTCATTATAATTACTGAACTCTTAAGCGTTAAAGAGTTCCACCATCAGCTCAGCCCCACAAAATGTTGACTATCAGACGTAACAACATGTGAACATTAAGATTCTAGTCAAAAACACTAAACGTGCATTTAAAGTTTGAGAGTTTCCCTCGATTACACCAAGATTCCATCATCAGGTCCCAGATTGGCAAAAATAGGACCAACTAGAAGGCATACCCTCAAGGTAGGCGAAAAAAAAATTACGAATCGGTCGACAAACGACTGAAATATGAGGTGACATAGATACAAAAAAAAAACATACAGTCGAATTGATAACCGCCGCCTTTTTTAAAGTCGGTTAAAACATGCTCTACTACACCAATGGAAATACAGATTTGAACACTCCATATGGGAGGGATATAGATACCATGATGATTGATTTGCTGGGGAATCAAGAGCATGTATTGATGGCTTGTCAGATTGAGAGAGAGAACTCAGAGGGAAGGAGTAGGGAGGGGAGGTAGGGGGGGGGGGGTAACGGAAACCCCATATAGTCGAGTAATGCTGTTCCTGACATTTGACATAAATTGATGGAGGCTTAGAAAATTTCAAATCCGTTGCTATGTACTCGTAGACCAATTATTGCATTGCATTGTTTTTGTATTTAATTGAAACTACGCAATATTTGGTGAAAATTATAAAACGAATGTACACCATGTACAGAGCTTTGACCTGCTGATACTGTTTCTGAGATCAACAAGATTTTTCTCGAGTCATGCAGAATCCGCCAAATATAAATCGTTTCTATTGCTGAAACGAATTGCGTTTCAATAGTTCCGCCAGTTCATAATGCTCATCATTGTTATTCAAATTTCACTTAAGAATAGCTGAGGCTACAATTAGAATTTCATTCGGGTTCATATAGTCGCTCTTTAAATTCCGTGCGTGGCGTTTAAGTCAGAGGCCTTTTTTGGAAAATGCACAATGTGCCGTCGCATAATTATGGGTTATATTTATTATGATTGTTCGTCTTTTTTTTGGAGTATGGCAACTCAAATAGTGTCATGAGCAATTGATTTTCTTTGCCGTATAATTAATTGTCCGCCTTGTGCAAAGTTTCGGAGTTGCCCGAATATTTGTAGCCATATAGCATTTAGCTCATCACGAGTGATTAAAAATATGTAGAGCACCAGTTGCGATTAGTAGTGGAAGTGCTTTTTAAAAAATATATTTTGGAGATCAACGGCGATACAATATAAAACTACTGTGTGCGTGCGTGCGTGCGTTCGTGCGTGCGTGCGTGCATGCGTGCGTGTGTGTGTGAGTGTGTGTGTGTAACTATAACTTTACTTTTAAAATGATGGGGTGGACTGCATCAAAATAGTATCACCAATCAATAGGCATAATCGTCTAGACACCTCATGACGGACTTTCTAGAGATTCAAAAATACCAAATAACTCTATAGGATTGACTCCCGTATTTCAAGCTGTCAAAGGATGGAAGTATGCACTACATCTGGTTACAACATCAGGATAATTGGCACGACCGGGATCGGTGCGAGGCGGATCCGCAGCTCATCCATCTTGCTGGGACTACAGATGCCTACATAGCGTCTTGAAGGCCAGACACAACACTACAAAATGTACTTAGAGACACAAAAACCTTACACACTGCTGTACTTTTAGAATCGCTGCAGTCGCGCGTTATGAAAACTCGCTTCAGCATCGCAATTCACGCAATGAACAGATTTAATTTAACATCGATGTAGCCGCCAAAATACAGTAAATAATTTGTCAATTTTCAGCTTCTGCATCGCGACGGCATCTCCATTAAAAGTAGTTCAGTGTGTAAAGGTTGAAATTTTGCAACTGCATCGATTCGGCATCGCGACTGCATCGCTGCTAATAGTCGCAGTGTGCAGAGGGTCTTAAAGTTGGAATCGGCAGTTGTATGTATTTTTTTAATATGGTTCATGTACGAAAAAAAATCATCTTTAGATAGTTCTGCTAAATGTAGTGTGTTAAAAGCAAACACAGAGATGACTAAAAACGTTTTCCACATGTTTTCGATTATTTTTTTTAAAACAGAAACGAACGAAACTATTACATAGAAAACGTTGTTTGAGTACTTTCATGTTTTAGTACCCTAAACCGTTTTAATTTTACTTATATATTTACCTAGTAAAAGCCGCAAGTAGGAGCTAGATACAATGCTATGTCTGTAGCAGTAACCGTTCTCCGACTCATTACGAAGACGATGCGTTTATAACATTTACAAACGGCTTGTAATAAACATTGTCTTCATAGTAAGACTATGGATTTTCTTAAAGAATCCTCTTTATTTTTAGTATGTTGTGTTGGTAATATTCAGGCTATAACACATCTACGCGCCCGGGTTAGCGCGAATTTGCGGGAAGCAGCCTAATTTGCGGGAAGGAATTGTTATCACTTCACTCGATAAGTACGGATGATAGTAAATTATAAACGGCGCACCGCTTCTAAGCAAGAGAAGTGCCGATGTAACGTTGGTACTTAAACTATGCAAATTAACATGTGTAACATAATTAAATACAGAGACAGACTGTCACAAGTGTTAGTTTTCGTCTTAAACGTTTGGACTTTAAATTGTTTTCAAGTACGGTATATCATTTTAAAATACTAGGTAAGATGTTTTTTTTCGTAGGATGACAGTAATTAATTAACTAAATGCTTTCTTGAATGTTATCAACTTATGCAGAGAGTTGTTATTAAATCCACTTTCAGTACGTAAACTACATTTTTGTTACCAACTATTTCTGCTTTATATTTTATGACGCAAAAGAAATAAGCGACGCCTGAAATGTGGAGAAAAGCGACATTACTACCGCCACTATCAAATTACCGTCTTCCAGTGAAAAGTTCTGACTCACGGGGCCGATTCTTGCCACATTTACAGACCTATCACCTAACTTATTTACATATTTTGATATCATATAGTTCAAAGAATGTAAAGAGGTTATACATACGTACTATTTTAAGTATGATCCAGTTTTTTTTCTAAATAACGAGTATTAATGGAATGAAAATTAATGGAACAAAGTTATATTTAGTTATATTGCATTATTTTCCACAGTTTTCATGTCATTTTATACAAAATATTTTATTACTTTTTCAATTTATCTCTCTTCTTATTTGAAACAAAGATAATGAGCAAACTAATGGTAGGTATTTATTTGTAAATCTAACATAATATAGCCATGGCTAAACGATGTCGCGCTGCACTTAGCCCGGTAATTGCGTGAACTCAAGACCCGCCGCGAAGCGAGTAGTGTGCGCGATTTTGATCTGCACTCGCGATAATGGCACATCCATTACTGTGCCGGATAACACGGCACGGAGCTGGATTTGGTGCGAAGTCAGACGGTCGGTCGCCCGTTTGTGTCTTGATGTTGGACGCGTAAATGAGAAACTCCTATGTCAGGTTTCAGAGTAACAGCCAACCCAATGTTCTAATGTGGACTGTATTGTGTGCGGTGAGGTGGCCGTTAATTGTTCCAAGTGTTTTCTTCAATGTTCTTTCTTCAGTGTTCTTTCTTGAACGTTCTTTCTTGAATGTTCTTTCTTGAATATTCTTTCTTGTGTGCTCTTCCTATGTTGCTCAGGAGAGATGTTTCTTCTAGCCGCCGCTGGATCGAACTCCAATGTGTTCTTCCTAGAATGTTCTTTCTTGAGTGTTCTTTCTTCTGTGTTCTAGGGCTCTTCCTGTTCCTTAGGAGAGATGGTTCTTCTAGCTGCGGCTGGTGGGGCTCGTGGACTCGTCGAACTCATTTTCTACGTCGTCGGGTTTCCTCGCCCCTTCTGGGCGGCTCGGGTTCGAGCCTCAGCTCCTTCCCCGGGCTTCATCTCATGGGCCTACTGGCCCACGGTATTGGGAGCCGCATTGCGGCCGTCTTGTGACGACAGGTCTGTATCTTCATCTTCTGCCAGAGCCAGCTGCACAGTCGCTGCGGGCTGCCCATCAGGTGAGACCCCGTTCGGGGAGGCCCGATGAGCAGGGCAAGCTGACTGCGGCTGACTCTGGCTAAGGAGGGGACGAGAGATAGGGGGCGGGGGGGGTTGTGATTGGGACTCGGGTAGGTGGGAGGGCGGATTTAAGGAGCAGACCTGTCGTGGGGTTGGCCTCTTGCTCAACTCTTGTACCGTGGGCATGGCCATGGGGGCTATATTTTGTAGCCCGGGGTGCGGCCCGTGGTCCGCGGCTTCGTACATCCGTTTGGACGTGCGGACCACGAATCCCTCCAGGGCCTCCATCTTGAGGTCCCTGTGTATAGTGGCATTCCTAACATAGCGCCCGGCCCCCGTTATAATTCGGAGCGCTATGTTTTGCTGGGATTGGAGCTGCGTACGGTGGGCTGCGCTTGTCATTGCGTACCAGGCTGGGGCCGCGTATGTCAGCCTGGAGCGCACGTACGTTTTAAATATGCCCACCTTTGTTCTGGTGGGCAGGCGGGACTGGAGGACGGGGCGCAATCGTGCACGCGCCCCGCGGCTGGAGTCGACCAGGTGCTTGACCTGGTCTTTCAGGGTGAGGCGCTGGTCCAGGTGGCAGCCTAAGTACTTGGTACTGCGCTGCCACTTTATCTTCTGGCCGTTGAGGACCAGCTCGGGCATCTTCCGTCTTTGGGGGCCCGTGTAGATGGCGGCGGTTTTGCCCACGTTTACCGCTATCCGCCATCTCTCCAGCCAGTCCGGCAGTAGGTCGAGCTGCTTCTGCATCCTTTTCACCGCCGCCTTGACCCATGGGGCGGTGGTGTAAAATGCGCTGTCGTCCGCGAACAGCGCCAGCTCGACCTTGGGTTCCCACTCATGAAGACGGTCGTTGATGGTGGGAACGTCGTTGGTGTAGGCAGCGTACAGGGTCGGTGATAGACAGCTGCCTTGGGGGACCCCTGCGTCTATGGGGCCCTCTGCGGACGTAGCGTCCTCCACGGCGACCTGGAACGAGCGTCCTTGGAGGAAGGACGCTATCAGGTGGACGAGGGCGGGGGGCAGGGCGGTCGTGGTGAGCTTGAAAATAAGACCGGGGTGCCAAACCCGGTCAAAAGCCTTCTCCACGTCTAAGAAGACCGCCACCGAGGCCTGCTTCTTGTTTAGGCCCTCTGCTAGGTGGTGGATCACCCTGGCCAGCTGGAGCGTGGTGGAGTGCCCGCTGCGGAAGCCGAACTGCTCGTCCCTCGGGACGAGGTGGGGACGCAGTCGGCGCAGCAGGGCTCGCTCGAACAGCTTGGCGGCGTGATCCAGCAGGGTGATGGGCCTGTAGCTCTCTGGGCGGCGGCGGTCTTTCCCCGGCTTGGGGATCATCACCACCCGCCCTTTCTTCCATGGCGAGGGGAAGTGGTTCGTCCTGAGGGCGGCGTTGAGGATGCGGGTCAACGCCGCTATCCCCCTCCTGGGCAGCTCCGCCAGGGCCGCGGGTGGCAGGCCGTCAGGGCCCGGCGCCTTCTTCCTATTTAGGCGGGCGGCTATCTTCTTCACCTCCGATGGGGAGATGAAGGTGTCGCCCGGGAGTGGAGGTGGGGTGGTGGCCAGGAACTCCTCCACTCTCTGGACCACATCAGCGTGGTGCTGGAGGGCTCTGGGGGCTGGCGGGTGGGGCCTGAATTGGACGGTCAGGTGTTCGGCAAGGATTCGGGCTCTGTCCTCAGCCGCGAATCTCCTCTGACCGTCCGCGTCCAGGAGGGGGTGCGTGGAGGACTTCTCCCCAGTGAGGGCTTTATTGAGGCGGTGCAGTGAGGGCAGGTCTTCTCCTGCCCTGTCGACGAGTTCCTCCCACTCGCGACCTTGCCACATTCTCACCGCCTCGGTGACCTTGGCCGTCATGGCATTTAATTCTGCCTTGACCCGTGGGCATCTGGTGTGGCACCATAATTTCTTGAGGGCTTTCTTCTTTTGAAGTTGTGCCCTCAAGAAGAGCGGGAGTTGGGGGCGTTTCTGGGAGGGGGGGCGCTACCTTCTGGGTGTGCGCCTCCTTCGCCTCCCTCATCCGCTGGGTCAGGAGGGCCACCGCGGCGTCAATGTCGTCTGGTGTTGACATTGGGCCCTCTAATGTCAGGTCCCTGAGGGCCGCCTTGTAGGCCGGCCAGTCTACGCGGGACCTGGGCGGACGCACTCTCACCGCCGCTAGTGAGGTGGGCACTGTAATAAGTAGGGGGAGGTGCTGGGTGTCTCCCTCATACAGCACCTCGGTGGCCAGGGGGACGCGCAGGCCCTTGTGTAGGACCACATCTAGGACGTCCGCCTGGTGGTCTGCCTCACTGGGGATGTGGGTCGGGGCATCCGTGCCCACCACCTCAATATCTCTTGAGGTGGTGGCGTTTAGCAGGCGACGGCCGTCGGCTCGTGTGAGGCGGGAGCCCCACTGCACATGTTTGCAGTTTAGGTCGCCTGCTAAAATTGTCGGGTGGTCCTCAATGAATACTCCGTCGAGATCCTCCGGGTGGAATGGGGCGGTCGGTGGGCGGTAGGCGGCGTATATGCGGAGTTCGTGTGACGATGTATTGACTCTGATCCCCAGGGAGCTCAGAGTCTTGAACTCCGCCCACGGCAGCTCCTCATGAATGACATCGCGCCGCACTGCCACCATTGTGCCCCTGTAGGGCACACCCTGCGAACTCACTTCGTCCCTGCGGTAGATGGTGTAGTTGGGCAGGGAGAAGCGAGTGGACGGCCGTAGATGGGTCTCGCCCAGGAGGACGATGTGGGCGTCCTGCGACTGGGCGAGCTGCCGGAGTTGCTGCTGCTTGCCGGTGATACCTCCAGGGTTCCAGTATATCATGCGCAGCCATTCATCATGAGCTGAGCCAGCCCATTGGTGATGGCTGCGCATGGGTCCATCCCCTGGCTGATCTGTATCAGCAGGGTGTGCAGCAGCTGGATTACCGCTTGCAGGGGAAGGGTGGGGGTTGCCCCCGTCTGTTGTTGGTGGGGGTGGGGGCGGGGGCGGGGTGCCTCTAGATGAGGTTGAGGCCTCGTGAATGAAATTGGGGCCGGGGGCACCCGACTTGCGAGTCCGCTCGGGGCCTGAGAAGGGGATTGGGGACGAAAGGCCGGTCGGCTGACGGGAGGGGGGCCTCGTTGGGCCGACTTCGGCCTCTGAGAGGGCCGAGAAGCAGGGCGGGGAGGCTGGGCTGCCCCTGTGGTCCTCTGAGGAGGGGGGAGGTGTGTTGCCACTGCCTGTGGGGGGATGGCGTGGGCTGCGGTGTTGGTCCCCCCGCAGGCAAAATCCTGGGGTGCTTGGGGGGGGGTAGGTGGTCTGGCGGCTTGCGTCGGGGTGGACGCAGCCGCAGGTGGGCCGGTATTGGCCTCGGTGCGGCGGCGGCGTCGGCGGCGCCTGCGCCGGGATACGGCGGGGGCGGGGGCGCCCCTCGCGGTGGCGGGGTTGGCCGGGGGGGCCAAGGTAGTCCCCGTCTGGACGGTCACGGGCGCCGTGGCGGCCTGTGCTAAAGGCGCCGGGGCGCGCCTCTGGCCGTCGGTGTGGGGGCGGGCAGGCAGGCGCGCGGGTGCGCTTGGGAGCGGGGGGGGGACAGTCGTCCCCGTCCGCCTTGCCTCGCGCAAGTACGCCTTGCAGCGACGGTCGTTGGCAGCATGGGCCTGTGCGCAGTTGGCGCAGGTAGGTGGGTCCGTCCTCGGGCGTGGACAGTCGGCGGCGGGGTGGTTGCCGGCGCAACGGACGCACTTAATAGGTCGGTGGCAATTCACCGACGAGTGGCCGAACGCCTGGCACCGATGGCACTGAGCGGGGCCCTTGCGGGGGCGCCATGCCTCGACTATGACGCCGGGCATGTTGAGCAGCTCGTCGACTGCGTAGAGGCGAGCGAGCTCCTGGTTGGGCAGGTGCTCAAGCTCGACGTGGAATAGGCACGCCGGGTTGCCCCTCTTGCCTCTTATCCCCCTTATGTGGGAGGCGTAAAAACCGCGCTCCTCGAGGGCTTCACGGATAAGGTCGTGCGGGGTGTCGGCCGGTAGCCCTCTGATAGCCACCTTAGACGAACGCTCTTCGGGCGGGGAGTAGCAGTACCACGCCACAGTCGGGTCTGCTTTTTCGGCCTCCGTCAGGTAAGCCTGAACGGCGCGGAACTCCTGGGGGCTCTTGGGGAGGAATCGAACCCCTTTCCCGAAAGGCCGTGCATTGGGCGGATGGCCCAAGGCCCGCTTGATGCGTTCAAAATGAACGCACCAATTTGGTAGACACTCTACTACGATAGGGGGATAGCCCCTTACCTTAGTCTGCGCGGGTGGAGTGGCCGACTGGGCGTCGGTCCCGGTGGTAGCCGGCGGCGTCGGGGTGCGGCGAGGGGAGGCAGGCGGGCTCCTCCATTCCCGCAGCGCACGGGCGGACGGCGGCTGGGACGCCATCGTCGCATACGACGTCGATGAGGACGCCATAGCGGACGATGCCGAGGGCTGTGAGGCCGATGTGGACGGGTGCGGGTGGTCGTCCACTTCGTCGGACTCGTCGTCCGACTCCGAGGAGGACGACTCGACGGCGGGTTGGACCTCCTGGCAGAGGCGCTTCTCCTCCTGGGTCGAGCTAAAGCTGTCCTCTGGAAGGGGCCGTCTGCGTGGGTCGCGCGGGTGCGCCTCGCGTTGGACCAACACGGATGATTGGTCAGCAATCTCCGATGTTGGGTCCGGGCGCTGGATCGGCCTGAACGGGGACGGGGCAGCCGGGCGCATCTCGGTGCTCGCTCTGGGCGGTCTTGGAGGCGCAGATAAAATCGGGATCGCCGATCTTGCGGGTGGGTTGGTGGTGATGGGCGCTGTGGTCCTACGGGGCCACGAGCGTCCTGGGTCCGGTGGGACACGGTCTCGATTGCTCATTTTAACTCACAAAATAACACAATCCAAACACAAAATAGTACTAAGAAAAATATTAAACTAAAAGAGGGTACGTGCACAATAAAAGTTACCGGGGGTACTTATGGAAAAAGGCTAACCTACTGGTTGCACGATTTATTTTAAACACTAAAATAAACGTACACTAAACACAAACTTAAAACAAAACAGGCACAAAGCGTCAAGTCGCGGAATAATTGTCAAAAGTATGTGTTGGGGGCGTGTCACTCGCGTACGCGGGCACTAGTAGCAGGGAGGGTGTGGCACAACCAGCGTCCTATGAAGGGAGGTGTGTGCGCAACAACAGCCAACGTCCTACAACTGTGTCGACTGGCGAACAGGCCTTTTATACTTTCCGTCCACTAATGAGGTGACGTAATCGTTGTCACGGAAATTTGAAAATGAAGTTAATCCGTTGGTAGTTGACGGTTATTATTAATAGATTGTTGATTTGAAAATATATTTAGAAGTGGAGAGGCGGTATAACTGACCTGTTCGTTCAACAATGTAAGCGTATTATCTTTATTATGTTTTATTATTTCTAATTGTTCCAAAACGGATAGTTACTCATTTTCTACGTGTTCCTGCCCGTCTTTTATACAATTTTGTGTTCAAATGTGCGAGCAGGAAGTCAGTGGGAGCGAGAGGTGAGATTGCACGCGCGTGATATTCGCGGTCAAAAGACATTACCGTAAGGAAAGCCGCGTGCCATCTCATGATTAGAAAGAGAGGGGAGATGGCCGCGCGTGATATTCGCGGTCAAAAGGCGTTACCGTATGGAAAGCCGCGTGCCATCTCATGATTAGAAAGAGAGGGGAGATGGCCGCGCGTGATATTCGCGGTCAAAAGGCGTTACCGTATGGAAAGCCGCGTGCCATCTCATGATTAGAAAGAGAGGGAAATAGAGCGGGCTTATATTTTGATTTAAAAAGGCAATACCGTAAAGAGAGCCGCGTCCTATTTCCCTATGATTCTTCTAGTCCTCGCTAGCCTATACGAGGGTGTGTGCCTACTAAATGTGTTTCCTATACCCCCGGCTGTTACTTTATTTATTAACATACAAATATTCACAATAAGTTTTAAACAAAACTAACAAATAAACGATTTTACAAATTACACATCAAACAACAAATGTATACTATTTTACATAAAGACGCCGTCCTGTACAATTACAACCGCGATTGCTGCTGGTTATGATGTCTATTAACAAATCCGAGCGTCTACTTTGTTAATCTACCCCCGTTTTTAGGGTTCCGTAGCCGAAACTCCCCCCCCCCCTCTAGCATTTAAACGAAGCAAGTGATTATTTTGAAAAAATGCACTGAGGGCTTTACAAATACTTTTAACGAAAATTGGTGTTAACGATATTGGTTAAAATATGGAGTTTTAGGATATAGTACATTTCAAGAACCGGCAAAATTTACTTTGTCCTTAATAAAAATACTATGAAAAACAAAGTTATTACTGCAGTCAACAGAATATTATGGTATTTTGGCTAAATGGAAGTAAGTGGTACCCTAATTTAGTCAATGTTGACACGAATCCGTCAGTGCATTAGTCCGACTCGCACTTGGCCGGTTTTTTTGGTCGATGGTTATAAATAAAATATCAACATAGATGACTAGATTAGAAAAATACAAACATCCTGTTACAGAGAAGGCTTTATTGCCAACTTATCCGGGGAGGTAATAAGATTAATAATAGATTCTGTGCTCTTTGATGCCGAGAAAACGTTCTGTTTACCTTCTGAATTGAACCGAGTTCCGTTCTAATTTATCCGCTTAATGAATATTTCGATGGAAGCAATTACACAATGCTCGATTTGAAATCTGTAAAGCATTAATAATAATTATCGCAACTCAGAATCGAGACGATGTTTTCATTTAGTTAAATACTGAGACAGATTATTATGAATAGGAAAAGTTCAGTAGGGATTTCATGAGATTTATTTGGACGCAGAGAGACTCCCAAACTGTTAATAATGTTTGTAATGTATTTTACTTACAACTTTTTAAGGCAAAAAACGTATATTATAGTTTCGTCAAGTCTGTCCGTCCGTATGTCACAGCCACTTTATGCTGAAACTATTAGCATTACAAAGTTAAAACTAGATGGGTTGGTGTATTCTGTAAACCACTTCATGACTGCCATACAAAAAATAGAAAATAATTATATTTGAGGGGTGCACCCATACATAAAACTAATTCAAAAAAATTTTTTGCTCAAACCTATGCATATGGTGTATCTATAGATAGGTCTTTTAAAAATACATTGAGGTTTTAAAAACCATTTTTTCGAAGAAGTAAAATGGGCGCCCCCCTCTAATTTTTGATCCAAGAAAGTGAAAAATATTAAGTTTGAAAAAAAAATTGGTTTGTACATGATCGAACTGGTAGTTTTTGTCAACTTTGTCTTTCATACAAACACCAAAGTTATTTTTGTTGTCAACAAAATATTGTGGTATTTTGGCTAAGTGGAAGTTAGTGGACCCCTCGTTCAGTAAAAATTGGCGTAGAACCCTCAATGTGCGGGTCCGATACGCTCTTAGCCTGTTTTTAATTTCGGCACTCGCTATGCGGTACCAAAACTCACAACGCCCGATCCGATGTAGAATCGATCCCTTGTGACGAGAGGTCGCGTGTAACCGGCCCCGGATGCAACAGGTCTCGCTTCCCCCCAAAAGCCTTTGAAGAAGGAGGACAAATTGCAAACGAACATAAAAGACACAGCCTACAATGTAAAGATTGCGCTGTGATTTCTTTGAGTTTGAGAAAAATATTGTTGAAACATCTTATTTACCAGAGCAAAAGTTTTTTAGATAACGCAATGAAAATTATGAGAATTTTTGTTACAAATCGTTTTATATTCACCTTAGATAAATGCAAGCTGGCTTTATGAATTTTAGTAAGAAAGAGGTCTCTTAATGCCTTATCAAATACATCCAAATACTAATCAGAAGAAGCCTGATGCTTAACTAATATTTGGCTCTATTGGAGCACCCTAGGTTCATAATATCTAATATTAATGATTCGAAACTTGATTAATTACATTTCAGTTTTAAATCTGTTCTAAGCTTAGCCAAATAGCGACAAAATGGGATCGCTGTAAAGTTGACGAGTTCGCCTTCACGTCGCCCATGCCGCCATCTTTTTTAATGGACACTTGATACAATAAAAATGTTGCGAGACCTCGATAATCGCTTTTATTTTAAGACCAAGTACGCCTATGAAAGCTTATTTTAAAATTCACAAATGGAAAATGATATTTAAACCATTCTAATAATCTTGATCGTTATATTAGTTGCAGCAACGGATGTGTTAGTATCAACTCATGTTTGAGAAAGTTAAATATGCAGCGGTGCATGCATTTCACCCACAGATTCTTTAATTAAAAGCAATATATCATAATCATAAAGTTCACAATAAACCTACACATTATCAAATATTAGTATGAGCAAAGAGGCAATTAATAAAATTAAACGTCGCGATGAATATGGCCCGCAGTAACACATGTGCGGTTGTCATCAATCATCACTGCAGGGGTTTATTAAGTAAGTAAGTCTGTGTTTAAATAACAAATGAATCGTGCGTTAACCTGAAGAGTTCAATGACCTGTAGTAATTTTTCAGGTGATTGTCGTTTGCAGTGTGCGGAATGACAAACGGCGTGCAATTATCACGTCGGCTGACGCGTCGCGTGATTGAGTTATGAATGTTCGGTCAACGATTACCGTTCCGGTATTTCCCCTTTGGTCACGTAGATTAGGTTCGTCCACTTTGTTGTCTGGTAAAATTAGAATACTGGGGTGTGCCTATAATCATCATCATCATCATTATCAGCCAAAGTACGTCCACTGCTGAACATAATCAAACTTAGCAATATTGCATGTAGTTACCACGGCTAGCACTGACTAAAGTTATAGTGTGACTTTGAAAATATAAACATTATTACAACATTTAATTAAAAGCTTAGATTTTGTAAAACTAACTTAATGATCGTAGTTATTCTGCAATCGGAGCTCCTATTCCAATTCAAAACTTTAGACTTCAGAAGGTAAATTACTCATTTATTGGAAGATGTATTACTTTCCTTAATAAATTATAACTCCCTCCTCTCCCGTCGCAGCGTCATGTTTTATATCCTAAAGCCTTTCTCGATAAATAAGCTATCCAACACAGAAATATTTTTTCAAATCGGTCCAGTAGTTCCTGAGATAAGCGCGTTCAAACAAACAAACTCTTCAGCTTTATAATATACTAGCGGTCCACCGCGACTTCGTCCGCGCGTTTTGAGTTTGCGCCCTCCCCTCCCGTCGCAGCGTCATGTTTTATATCCTAAAGCCTTTCTCCATAAATAAGCTATCCAACACAGAAATCCATAAATAAGATATTTTTTCAAATCGGTCCAGCAGTTAAGCGCGTTCAAACAAACAAACTCTTCAGCTTTATAATATATAGCGGTCCCCCGCGACTTCGTCCGCGTGTTTTGAGTTTGCTCCCTCCCCTCCCGTCGCAGCGTCATGTTTTATATCCTAAAGCCTTTCTCGATAAATAAGCTATCCGACACAGAAATATTTTTGCAAATCGGTCCAGCAGTTCCTGAGATAAGCGCGTTCAAACAAACAAACTCTTCAGCTTTATAATATTAGTATAGATTAGCGCAAGCGCACGTTGTACTTAAGCTGCGAACATTATTTTGGTGCGGAGTTATGTTAAAACTGTGATAGCTCCTAAGATATTTATTGAAATCAAATGATATAAAGGGCAATTTGGTTCTAAATGAAATGCCCGTGATGATAAATGTATTTATTTTGATAAGAATAAATACCTGTGTGTATAATACACCTCTAAAAATAATGCATTATTTTTTTACAAATTTATTAACATAAAAAAGGTTGTAGTAAGTCAACCATAAAAGATAGACATATGTTGTCGCGGACTTTATTATAGAACTCTTAATGTTGAACAATCCTGTCATACATGATTTTTGTGTAACTTAAGCGGTTTCCGCAGCGTATGCAGCGGAAGCTCTCAAAAGGAATATCTTTCTCCCGTTTTCGCAACATTTTTAATTTCTGCTGTGGTCTTATGAGTCGTATCTTTACGTTATATAGCCTAAAGCCTTCCTCAATAAATGGACTATCCAACGTAAAAAAAATTTTTCAAATCGGGCCAGTAGTTTTTGAGATTATCGCGTTCAAACAAACAAACAAACAAACAAACAAACAAACAAACTCTTCAGCTTTATAATATTAGTATAGATTAGCGCAAGCGCACGTTGTACTTAAGCTGCGAACATTATTTTGGTGCGGAGTTATGTTAAAACTGTGATAGTTCCTAAGATATTTATTGAAATCAAATGATATAAAGGGCAACTTGGTTCTAAATGAAATGCTCGTAATGATGAATGTATTTATTTTGATAAGAATAAATACCTGTGTGTTTATACACACAGGTATTTATTCTTATCAAAATAAATAATAAATTTTGTAAAAAAGGTTGTAGTAAGTCAACCATAAAAGATAGACATATGCTGTTGCGGACTTTATTATAGAACTCTTAATGCTGAACAATCCTGACATACATGATTTTTGTGTAACTTAAGCGGTTTCCGCAGCGTATGCAGTTGAAGCTCTCAAAAAGAATATCTTTCTCCCGTTTTCGCAACATTTTTCATTTCTGCTGTGGTCTTATGAGTCGTATCTTTATGTTATATAGCCTAAAGCCTTCCTCGATAAATGGACTATCCAACGTAAAAATATTTTTTTTAAATCGGGCCAGTAGTTTTTGAGATTAGCGCGTTCAAACAAACAAACAAACAAACAAACTCTTCAGCTTTATAATATTAGTATAGATTAACGCAAGCGCACGTTGTACTTAAGCTGCGAACATTATTTTGGTGCGGAGTTATGTTAAAACTGTGATTGCTCCTAAGATATTTATTGAAATCAAATGATATAGGCAACTTGGTTCTAAATGAAATGCTCGTGATGATGAATGTATTTATTTTGATAAGAATAAATACCTGTGTGTATAATACACCTCTTAAAATAATGCATTATTTTTTTACAAATTTATTAACATAAAAAAGGTTGTAGTAAGTCAACCATAAAAGAAAGACATATGCTGTCGCGGACTTTATTATAGAACTCTTAATGCTGAACAATCCTGTCATACATGATTTTTGTGTAACTTAAGCGGTTTCCGCAGCGTATGCAGCGGAAGCTCTGAAAAGGAATATCTTTTCGCAACATTTTTCATTTCTGCTGTGGTGTTGTGAGTCGTATCTTTATGTTATATAGCCTAAAGCTTTCCTCGATAAATGGACTATCCAACTTAAAAAAAAATTTCAAATCGGGCCAGTAGTTTTTGAGATTAGCGCGTTCAAACAAACAAACAAACAAACAAACAAACAAACAAACTCTTCAGCTTTATAATATTATTATATAAGCAATAAGCATAAGTATAAGTATAGATTATAACTTTCTATGCGTATGAGAACTTTTTTGACATTTTAATGTCACGTTGTTTTCATTACCTAAGAACCATCAGGGTCGGTAGATGTCAGGATGCCATGTTTAAGTAGGGCTTTTCTGATGGTACCGATCTATCCTGCATCTGCGGGACCATCCCGCAAGACATGCTCCACCTTCTGTCTTGTCCTGCGTGCCCTGATTCTCGCTCTTTGGAGGACCTGATGTGTGCAAATGAAAAGGCAATCCGCGTCGCGAATTACTGGGCACAACACATTTAAGTCGCATTTACCATCGACACGCTAAGGAGAAGACCTAAGACCCATACAATGTGACTTTTAGCATCGCGCGTTAGTATCGATACAGTCGCCAGTATACTACATACATAATTTGTCAATATCCAGCTTCTGCATCGCAACTGCATCAATGCTGACGCGCGTTAGCATTGCGACTGTATTGATTCTTGATTGATTCTTGTGATATCAAGGCATTAACAGTGCAATCTACTGGATCGTTGTAAAGGATAAGTAACATAAAAGCTAAACAAAATGTAAAGTTAATTTTATCAGCACAGTCTAACTACTCAAAGGATAGTTTTTGTTTTATCGTTTCGAGTAAAAATGGCGTCAAGTTTATTGCACGTACTATATTTCATGGCGCCGGATGTTCTTTGTAAACTGTATTTACGTGTCCGCGCTGTGAGCGTTGCCGTGTCTTTATTTAAAGTAACAGCTACTTATTAACGTTAGGTCAGCTAAATAAATGCATGCTTTTATTTAATATATTTTTCATCCCCAGATATAGATGTAAACACGATTCAGCCCTAAAAATAAGTCAAATGTACCTACTTAACTTTGATGTTATTGACAAAATAAGTGTAACTGGTACTTGTGATATCAATAAATAGAATTGAATTATGTCAATTTACTCGAATGCGCTCACCTACGCGTAGGTTTTAGGCGATTCATGTTAAAAAATTTTGTCGTTCAATCTGCTATTGTTGTCACTAACTTATAATATTGTCCGATAATATTGTAGTGCCCGAACAATAAAAACATGAACATAAAGGAAATATCGTTCGAGTTGGGAAGTTGCAGATATTTATAGTCAAGTGAAGCTTCAGGCGTTTCAGCCGGAGGCAGAGAAGTTTTCTCTAGCGCAATAACGGGTATCGGACAGGCGCGGAAAGTTCACAGTTTTAATACTTGAGAATATTAATTGAGCTAAAAGATGACTTCAAACTTGCCTGTGATATTCTTTTATTTATATTTGGTTTGGAAGTTTACGCGAATACTACTCGAAATGAAAGACATGAAATGAAAGACATTACGGATTAATTTCGCGTGCGCTTTCAAAGTTTTTTTTATCTCTATAATGAGAGTACTAAAAATAGATCCATATGTTTTTAATTAACTTAAGACTAGTCTTGAAAATACATTGCATGCATGGCCTTCTCGTTTTAAATCCAAACCCGAAAAAAGACGCGTAGATAATTGTGTCTAGAAGAGATTGAGCTCTGACGCAGTTATACACAGATGAGTCTTGATTCACGTGACGAGTGAGAGCTCAATAAGACTGATGGCAGCCAGCTGCGAGAGCACTAGGGTACTAGCACGTCGTCTCAGATCGTTCTAGAGAACATAATGACGACCCTAATACCTTCAACATGCGGTTCTTTACGGCAGTCTACTTTGTAAGCAGAGAGATTAAGGCTTAGACAGATACTATCTTCGAGTTCCTACTCATACCTACGAGTAAAGCTAAAAAAAGATATTGGAACAGAACAAAATAATACAGAAATGAAATGTACTGTACATTATTGCACAATTCAACTTTGTCTATTAACAATATCACTTATTTTTTTAAGAAGCCTGAAACCTATCATCAGAGATCCTTGGAGAATACTTTTTGAAATAAGTTTATTGCAACTGCAACCAACATCATAAAACAAAAGCCAAGAGTAATGACTATTCTGGATGACTGAGGACCAAAACCGCTTGTTTCATTCCAGTGCAGTCTATTCTCTCGGGAAGAATTCATAGTGCACTCTGAACAATGAAAACAAGAACCTACATAATGTAAATTGAAATAAGTTAAAGCTACAATGCTGATATTCTTTTTAGTATTTATTGAGTTACGTTAACACTATTTAATACTATGTATTGCAAACCACAAACAAGATATGCTGATAATGCTTCAAAGTGTTATAATGTTGGACTATCATTGTGGTAAAATAAACTTTTTGAAAATTTTAAGAACTCAAGATAGTTATATCGAACATTTTATGTTACCGTATATAAACTTGCACATAAGAGCAATACTCAGATCTACTTCTATCCCTGAATATTTTAAGAAACTTGAAAGAAACCACACATCTCAGGAATGCCTGTCCCTAATCTGTGAAGTCCGGGGAACAATTAGGCAGGAGCGTCCTGTCGGGAATTCTGGATCGTCCCTTAATTGGGGCGTCCCATGACGTTCCCTAATAAACCGGGACACCATCGAGGCTCTCTTTATTACATGGCAATTACGGTGTGGATATCTCAACTATCAAGAGGTTTTGTTACTGCTCTTACTTAACTTTTTAAATTTCTTGTACACACGTGTTAATATAATAAACTTTCTCGATACTTCATGAGTACATTTTTAGATCTTTAGTTGACTGTTTCTTTCACATCATGCATTCACAGAGAAAACATTATTTTGTAAGTATACAGGTACTAAAACTTCTAATATAAATACAGCCTTTTTAGGGTTTCGTAGCTGAAAAAACGGAACCCTATTATAACCCTAGTCTAACGTTTGATAGAAAGGTGCTTCCAAAATGGTAAAATGCCTCCCCCCATCTTATTTTTAACTAAGAACGTAACGAAGAAGTATTTGTTACCTTTACACTTTAACGTGAACGTTAAAGTGTAAAGGTAACAAATACTTTTAACGGAAATTGATTCGGACGGGATCGAACTAGAAGTTTTTCAGATATAGGACCTTTTTAATAACCGCAAACATAACTTTGTTTTTCATACAAACACTATGAAAAACAAAGTTATATTTGCTGCCAACAAAATATTGTGGTATTTTACTAGTAACTAAGTGTAAAAAGTGTATTCCCTAATTGAGTCAAAGTTGGCACGGAACCTTCATTGCGCGAGTCCAACTCGCACTTGGCCGGTTTTTTTGTAGTCTGATAAATAGATCTCATCTGCACATTATTCAGGGCTGTCAGTCTTCTTTAGAGCAAACTTAAATGCGTCGGTAACGAGGTTACCTCGTCTCGGATCCGTTGCGATTGAGTTTTGGAATCGAATGACTGTGTCGAGTCGCAGCGAGTGCAGTTTATCGAGTTTGTTGCGACCACGGCTCTTGTGCTTGATTTGAACGATTCCAATGACGTAGCAATAACATAATAACCCAACAAGATTTTATATTTCAAACAAATCTTAGGTATAACAATTATGCTTCTAAATTTACAAAATAATACATAAGGTTATAAAAACATGATGATAATATTATTCCGGCATAATGTTTGTTGTAACATTTACTATGTGAATGTCCTTTGTGATAGAGACTTCTACTTTTACTGATGTTTGGTTATTTACGTGCTACAAAGGGAAAGTAAGTTATTCATTTTAAATAATCGTGTAATAAACTCTTTTACACTAAAACGTGCCCTTATTTTTTTGAACCAAACTAACTCCTTTTGAAGTGTCGTGCTCGCAACAGGCTCACAAAAGCCCGTTACTTCTCCAGCTGCAGCTCGTGTTTACTCAGCGTACTTGTAGTTCTCAAGCGCATCCCTTATTGCTGCAACGCATACTAATCGTCTAAGGCGCCGTCACACCGGGCGCCAAGCTTTACAGCCTTTCGCGGTTGTTTTACAAGCAATTACTGCGCCCATGGATGAGATCACCATAAGTTATAAGAAAATGAATTTTCCACCCGATGACGTTACGATGGTAAACATGAGTTCTTGAAGAATTCTGAAAGAATGATGAAATTGAATATATAAATACACACAATACGTGGTTACGTAACGATCAAATAATTGATATTTTGCTTGAACTCAGAGACATAGGTTAGAGCTGACCGCTCAGTATTTAGATGTAAGACTATATGAATAATAAAGCATGGTGTGAAATTAAGTATGGTGTTCACCTCGAGGTGCAAAACTATGCGTTGAAATATTCTAGTGTATTCAAAGCAATTGTGTGACAAACAATGTATGTCTTACATTGTTTTTCACACAATTGCTTTAGATAATAACTGCTGAGCCAATTAAAACAAGTTACGTTTCGTCAATACTCCTTAAACAAAAGATATACTTTGAAACGGATTCCTGCCATTAGTGAGAGTGATTTCACGCAATGTCCGATACAAGACTGGTGTATTGCTATGGTAGTTTACGCACTGGATTCTGCATCCGTTATCCGGTTTTTCATGATATCATTTATGTTTCTATCAGATTTTATGTCCGATCGATGATTAACGAATGAGTTTTCATCACATTATTGATAACAAAAATGGCCGCGGTCTCTAGGGGCCAGTTATTGCTGGCCTTACGGTTTAGCCTATATTCAGATTATGGGCGGACAAATTGTCTCAAACGCAATTACTGGCAAAGCCTTCCGTAAGCAGCTTTAGCTTCAGCCAAATTAATGGCAGCGGCGAGACAGCGTGGCCTAGGGCGGCTAAATGCAAGAAGTCACAGCGTACCAACGTACGGTAGACAGCAACCAGTTACGGTCGAATGAAGGACTCTTTCAATAACATGTTTTTAATATCATAGCATCACGTCATATGATTACGTTTGTTTAAGGGGCTACCCGGATTTTTAGCGCACTTACTAGCGCCACTTTAGTAAAAAAAACATAACTCGTTAAATAAAAGACCAATCAAAAATCTGGTAGATACGATTGTAGTACAGGTTCTGTAGTTTATTTAGTACGTTTAAATTGTTTCTAAATTAGTTAACTGTAGTTAGAGTTAGAAAAACTGCAAAATATGGCCACTTTTAGCATTTTTGCTTACTGTAACTGCAGATAACTGTGTTTTATTGAACTTAAACATTGTGCCTAAACCACATAATCAGAGCTACAATCGTATCTACCAGATTTTTGATTGGTCTTTTATTTAAAGAGTTATGATTTTTCTAGTAAAGTGGCGCTAGTGTGCGCGGTAAAAATCCGGGTAGCGCCTTAAGTTGAGCCTGTTTATCACTGACAATTATAGGCAACATTAAGTTATAGGTATGAAGTGGAATGGACACCTACTAAAACATTGTTCATGAAACTACACTGGACTGAAATTACTTTACTTATTATATTGATTCACGCTTAAATAAAAAAACAGTCTCATATTTAGATTGTGTAATTGTTTCTTATTTATGACTAAAACAGCATGCAAACCATGTTGGGAAAACTATAGGGTATCATTCTAGTTAGATTAGTCATTCGCTTTTTTGTAAATGTTTTGAACGTTTTCAAAATAAAGTAAAATAATAACCACTACCAGTACTTGGAATCAACTACCATGACTTCGTTAGTATAATGGTGGTTTCTCTGGACTTGCTTATTCTGTGCGATGTCAAGTAAATGGAAGGAAACTAAACAGTAACAAAAACTCCACATACAAGAGCCAAGCTTTTCATCGTGCGGAATAAACCTTATATAACCTTCAAAAGGTTTCTAAAATCCCTCGTGATCTCTTTTTATTTTTCAGAAAAAAAAATATATATTTAGTATCTAAACTAAGACGATATCGTTGGTTAAACACTGTTTGGCAATACGTGCGTAAGTAGGTATGTAAATCGCAGCCGTTGCATGGTTATTAGCAGTATCTAGAAAATGGAATATTCAGAATCGTTTAACATAGTAGGGTCCTGCATTGACGCTGCACCGCTGCTGGCGGTGAGGCTCAGAGTGCCTTACCGACTGAGGATCTATGTCACAGTACGGATATGAAAATGTAATAGCTGTTAGGTTGGGAACTTTGATGAGGTTGATATGTCAAAGGGCCAAAGTAGGTACATCACGATGGTAGTCCATCTACTGTATGTACTCATTTACAAAACGGTTCTGATCAAAATTTCTGATGCGGACGGCTAAGGAATGGAATGCGCTACCGGCTGAAGTGTTCCCGAAACACTATGATTTGGGAATTGTTAAGAGAAGAGTGAATAGGATATTACTGGTTAAGTATAATCCATCCTCGACCACAGATATACAGGGTTAATCTTAGAATTTCAATGTTGGTCCCATGCAAAAAGATATTGTATTTTAGGAACAGAATCACCACCGAGAAGGGATGCAGTTAATTTTGTTAGACCATATTATGAAATCTGCATAGAATATACATAAATGTACAAAGTATTCGTATTTCTTAGACGTCGTAGAATGATTGGCACACACAAATGTAATGTTGTCTGAAGTACATTTAACAATCCCATTAACCGCTCAAATAAGCGTGTAAATGATAGTTTCTGTTTAAGATTCCTCGAACTCTGCAAACATTGTCGGATCGCTAATAGAGATTTACGAGCGACGGAACCCTTGAAACAATACACTTTACGATTGGCACATAACACAATAATACTCAGTAGGTTCATTGTTTATTCTCAAATCTTAGCTAAGCCGAGCGTGTCAATGATAGAGTGGAGCTGATGTAATATTTGTATAAAAAGTGTTATATAACATACCCTTGGTCGTCGGTTCTTTTTTTAAATGGTTAAGTTAGCACGTTACATTCTGCTGGTAGGCGTTTGTACAGAGTTATTTATGAATAGGCACTGGATAAGTAATATAAGACAAAAATATGTGTAAATATCTATTGAACCCACTATATACGAAAATACGTGCAGGAAACGCTGAAAATGATTTTAGGATATTATCACAAAATGCGTCGTAAAATTACACGCAGACTCCGTTTCAGACCGGTTCCAGTCAATTGAAAGCATTCCGGATTTGTTCTTAATTGATGCGTGGGCACGGCCTCTCGGGATCGCTTTGTCCACAGCTCTTGTAGAAAACAGGAGGATTTTCAAATTAACAGAGTTTTGTGTGTGTTTTGTGCCCTTTAAAGTGCTAGAAAGGTTCAAACTTTTTCAGTAAATACCTACAGGTATTCGCCGATTTGTTTGTGTGGTATACAAATATCAGTAGGAAGTACACGATTGCATGTATTTGTGTTTATATTTTCTAGTAATTATAATGGCTTACGAGGGTACTTATGCAAAAATTGGCAAATACTTAATTGTGTATTTAATTAGATTTAAAAAAAAAGTTGTATTTTTTGAAGGCAGATTGCAAAATCTGTAGCTCACTAACGGGAAACGGGATAGTGTACAGCCGGACAGGTCGACACAGCCGGGAACAATGTCACACTCTGCTGACTGAGCTTCGAGAAGCTTCGATTTTCCTCAATGAGGTATCGAGACTGACCAGTTTGTTAAGGGGTTATTACATAACTGGTAAAGTTTTGCAAAACCATTTTAATTTGCCTGTGGCATGCACTAAGTACTTGTAGTTACCTACCCAAATCTTGGAAAGAAAATAGGCTGGCAACACCGCAGTTTTTTTAGTGCTGCTAACTTCCAGTAAGCGTATAGCTTCAAGCTTTTAGAATAGTTTCATGATGATATTAACGATTGCAACACGATATATAATAGCCCTGCAGGGATCAACTGACCTAGAACGATCTTCTTTGAATTGACAATATTGTGGATTGAGGCGAAAACATTTTTGAGATAGCCCTCTAAACCGATTTCTTTGTTGACTTGTTGACTTATCTTTTCGTCACATAATATATCAAAAACTTTTGCTTTATTGAGCGTCTTAAAGTTATGTTTGAGTCATTGTTACAAAAATATTCGTAATGAAATGCTTTTTGTATTTATATCTACTAAGTATTTATAAATTTAAAGTTCGAATCCGGCAAGGAGAAATGTTTGTGTGAGGTGCTCAATATTTATACTTGATCTTAAATATGTAGGTATTTATGAAAGACTCCCCCGTCAAAATCGTTGTCTGGTATTCGTAACACAAGGAAGAAAATTCCTTACTTCGAAACCACGACAATTGGTGTGTTGTCTGGCGCATATTTATTTATTGATATATTTAAATATACATCATAATATAAATATCCATATATAGTTGTAGCATAAAAGCATAGTGTATAAGTATGTTCACTCTTTACAAACATACTTGAGTTTAGAATATATGATCATGATAAAGTAAATTTTTTGTTTTGTAATGGTTTCCTCAAGCTACATAAAAGTTGTTTTTTATTTCCATAAGTCAAAATAATTGACACTCAGAACAATAAATAAATATGCGCCAGACAACACACCAATTGTCTGGTTTCGTGCCAAGGAATGTTCTGCTACAATGAAATGCTATCATTTTTCGAACGGCACTCATTGCATTTTCATAACTTACTCCGAAATTAATGCCATCAAATTTTTATAGCCCATTCCCCGCCACTATTTTACGATGAGTAAAAACAGAAGGCGCGGAATCCACCGTAATTGCATTACAGACACCTGCATGAGCCACAGCTCTTTATGTCAAAACAAGCAACAGTAAATCTTAGCGCGGAAGAATAAGGTTCATAACCAGATGCAGAACTTTATGATGGTAGATGGGACAAATTCCTCAATTACCTGGACGCCCACGTCTGACGTCGCAGGATAAAATTAAACAGAATAGTTACTATGACATAAATTATACTGCACTCAGTTTAGTTATAGTAATCAGCATACTGAAATAAAATATTTAAAATAATTGGACAGTGTTAGAAAAAAAGTTTAATGCTCAATTACATCACTCTCTTTACAGGCTTCGCCGTAGTTGGGTTAACAACTACATATCACTGAAAATATTAACTGAAATGGAGATGTAAAACTGATTCCAGGATCAAACCTCGATCATAGACAATCAAACAAAATACTGAAGTGAGTGAAAATATAATAGAGTCTCCGAATTTGAATTATATTTTCTTTTTTTTAGTCCTTTTGACAGATGACTTTTGACGTGTGGATGACATGAGGGAAACCACCACGCTTTCATTCCCTTATTTGAAATTTTAATTGAAAATAAACTCTTAAATTTGATAATGGAGAGATCTTTGCTAAGAGTAGACTTACTGCGTCAGCATTACGCTGTGTACATTTGCAACATATCGTTTAATTTGCCGCTCTACTGCACTATCAAGAGCATAAATAAAGCCTTTTCGAAATATAGGACTTCGCACCACAATTCCGCACCACAAAAAAATCCTTTAATAGCCAAGGTATGTAACTGGGTCTCTTCTAAAACCATCACCTAAGTCATAAAGCTCGGTTGATAAGTTGATTTAGCCAAATTACAGCAACATTTGTATTTTATCTATCAGGCAGCTTAATTTCATATATACATTTATACTCAAAAACTATAAACTTAAAATAATTGGGCAGGTCTAGTCTAGCTACTAGACGACCTTGACCTGGCATAAAATAGTCATCAGACGTAGTAAAATATGGGCTTGGCGTTAAAATCAAAGTATGATTCATGTGAAAATGAGGCTAGTTTCCATTTTTTTTAACCACTTACACAGTAGGACTTTTCTGTTCGTAACATAGCGAACCAGCTGCAGGTAAGTCACCTTCGCTGGTACGGACACGTTTTGCGGAAACCGGTGAGCTACGTGGGTAACAAATGTCCGGGCTCCGGCAGAGGGGGTAGATCCAAAAGTGCTGGCTTCACGTTATTAAAGATGATATTCTTGCCAATCAACTGTCCACAGAGGATGCCCAAGACCGTGAAAAGAGGAGACGTAAAATTAGGAAGGCGGACTCCGGGCGTCATCGCACGCAACTGGGACTAACGTCGGGATGATAATGATGACACACTAGTACTTTTAGTATCGATGCAGAAGCGCGACTGCGTCGATGCTAATGCACGTTAGTATCGATGCAGTCGCCAGTATAGAGTACATAATTTGTTAATATGCAGCTTCTGCATCGCGACTGCATCGATACTAACGCTCGTTAGCTTTACGACTATATCGATGCCAGAAGTATCGCAAGTGTGTAAAAGTAGTCATTTTGACTGCATCGATGATGCACTGCAACTGCATCGCTGATAAAGGTAACAGAATGCAAAGGGTCTTGTTTTGGCATAAGGTTTGCATTTGTTGTTTACGTAAGGCACTGAATATTAACTGAGACAGGTATTTATTTGGCTGGGTAATAAGACGCTTCACAAAACACTTCAATCATAGGAGCAAACAATGTTAATTATTGATCTTATATCTCTTTAACCCTGCGGACTTCAATTCTTCACAGCTTGCTTGTAGTGAATGACCAAAAGTCTAAACGAATATTTTTTTTATGGGAATCGTAAAGCGGTTAACAGAATACACATACATACTAAGTTTACATTTTGTAATGATAAAAATTTTAGAATAGAGTGGCTGCATGTGACGGACAGACTTGATGAAACTACAAAGGTTCCGTTTTTTGCCATTCGGCTACGAAACAAAAGTTAGAACTACTCTGTAGAATGCCACAGCTTAATTTGAAATCCAGACAATTTGCAGCGACAATGGGCATCGTCCAGTCATGAAGAGTGTTTGCAAGTCTGCTGCTCTCAGTCTCAGTCGCAAACAACGCATGAATATTAATACATAGCTACCTCGTCTGGGCTATGGTGCTTCATGAACTAAATAGCATATTGGAATAATTTTATTGTTAATGGTGAAATAAGAAACCAGAAACTGCGCACGGGTGGGACGAACCAGCAACTTCTGGCTAACCGGGCCAAACGCTCTTCCAATCGAGCTACCGTGCTGTAGGTCCGATCGTGCGAAATTTCTGGTCTCTTATGAATACGTCATTACGCGTAACGTCAGCGCTATCTTCCCAACTGGTTTTACAATTTGCTTTGCCATTCCATGTTGCGCATAATAATGACGTATCCATAAGATACCACAAATTTCGCAAACACGGTAGCTTAATTGGAAAAGGGTATTGCCCGGTATTCAGAAGTTGCAGGTTCGAGTCTCCGTGTTCAAATTTTGGTTTCTCATTTCATCTAGAATATAAAATGTGAAACTGTGAGTGTTAAAAGCATTCTAAACCAACATAATATTGAATTGAATGCCCTTGAATCAGAAAAGAAGTTAAATAATAACCATAAAATATTTCGTTGTTGTAAATTAAAACAACAGTGTCCAACTTTCTTTTTTGGTTGGTATACATAAAATCTTTCTTAACGACAATCCTATGACGGGATTGTAAATCAATTAAGAACTGGCCGTACAGTGTCAACGTCCATGTTAATGAGATAAAATTTGAAGAAAAAAAAACATTTCCTCATTTCAAAAATTTATCATCACAAAAAATAACTTGTGTACTTATTCATAAACTCACCGTATTGTATTTGAAACAATCCTCGGCATTCAGCGTCGCTAACGTTAATCCGCCGTGAATCTGTAACAAAACGGTGCCACTTGTTACTCCGCCTGAGGTTTAAATGAAACCTTTGTTTAGGAAACGCAACAGTAGTGCTTTGACCCGACAACGTAATGGAGAACACAATAACGGACCACAATTTGTATTCTTTATATTGTTACCGCCAAAACTACTCGTAGTTTTTTTATTACGTGCAATAACCAGGTTCTAAAATTTTAGATTCATCATCATCATCATTATCAGCCAAAGGACGTCCACTGCTGAACATAGGCCTCCCCCACGGATTTCCACAGCGACCGATCACTAGCGGTCTGCATCCAGTTTGATCCTGCGATCTTTGTAAGGTCGTCTGTCCATCTTGTTGGTGGACGTCCCACGCTGCGTCTCTGGTCGAAGGGTCTCCAATCTAGAACTTTCCTGCCCCAACGGCCATCAGTTCTTCGCGCTATGTGCCCTGCCCATTGCCACTTGAGCTTACTGATTCTCAAGGCTATGTCCGTTACCTTAGTTCTTCTACGTATCTCCTCATTTCTGATTCGATCCCGTAGAGAAACACCCAGCATAGCCCTTTCCATCGCTCGTTGTGTGATTTTGAGCTTCATTATAAGGCCCATAGTAAGAGACCATGTTTCGGATCCGTATGTCTGGATACTGGAGTGGGTACGACAAGGGAAAAAAATTTTAGATTGAAATTTTCTTATTTATACATTTTGAGTTCTGACGTGTCACTTTAAAGGGTAAAGTGGAATTACCATGGTATATTTTTCAGGGTTCCGTAGCTATATGGCCTTATAGTTTTCGTCAAGTTTGTCTCTGTCCGTCCGTATGTCACCGTCACTTTATTCTTAATTAGCTTCACACAGCTAAAACTTGGTAGGTGGGTGAAAGATAGGCGAAGATCTACGTTTTCCGATTCAGATACAAAAAGCAAAAAAAGAAATATATTTAAGGGGGGCTCCAATACATGAAATTCAAATCTAATATATTTTTGAGGTTTGAGTATGATGATGTACGTTGGGGTTCTTAATATATTTTTTTCTTAAAATCTAAGTTTGGCAAATCCCCCCCCCCCCCCCTTTAGAATAAAGGAAGTAAAAATTTTGAAAAAATCGAGTAGTCGATCTACACAAATACTCTGAACGAAAATTGGCATATTTTTTTATTTTTTGGGATTTCGATGTTAGTCCCATACAAAAAGTTGTTGTGTTTCGCAACAGAATCACCACCGAGAAGAAAAGCAGTTCATTTTGTTAAACCCTGTATACTATTGCATCCACGGGTTCCCTACGTAATATCGAAACACAAATCATCGATTATCATTTCAACGAAAACCATTGATCGATTGCTCCATTGATCGATGCCTTATTTGTACCAAGCTTTAATTCCTCGATGTAAGAATTCGCCGAAAACCAACTTACCGATGTTTATTTCACCTACACTATACTTAACCGACTAATTGTTTTGTCGAATGTAACATTTCACCGATAAATCGGGACACCTAAACGACTGTGTTAGATAAGTATTTTTTATTGTAACCTTAAATTAGGTATTACATATGTATAAACTACCCTATGTTCAGCAATATAAGCGTGTAAAGCTAGGGAAATATGGATAGGAATATTAAGTACCAGGTTGAATTTTATTTATAGACAGCTATGTATGTACTAATAGATAAATAATTTACAACTCTGAGTTTCTTGTGCGTATTTATTATATTTTCTACTCATTTTGTTTTAAAAAAAATCAACCTGGTACTTAATATTCCTATCCATATTTCCCTAGCTTTACACGCTTATATTGCTGAACATAGGGTAGTTTATACATATGTAATACCTAATTTAAGGTTACAATAAAAAATACTTATCTAACACAGTCGTTTAGGTGTCCCGATTTATCGGTGAAATGTTACATTCGACAAAACAATTAGTCGGTTAAGTATAGTGTAGGTGAAATAAACATCGGTAAGTTGGTTTTCGGCGAATTCTTACATCGAGGAATTAAAGCTTGGTACAAATAAGGCATCGATCAATGGAGCAATCGATCAATGGTTTTCGTTGAAATGATAATCGATGATTTGTGTTTCGATATTACGAAGGGAACCCGCATCCACATCTATGAAAATCTGGATACAAAAACAGGATTATTTAAATAAAATATAGTCCGCTTTCCAAGGCCAATATAATATTCGGTGTTTTTACACAAGAAACTTTGAAACACAACCAAAGCTTGTACAAAAAGTAGACTTAAAGCCGAATGGTATGCCCTACTAGTCATATTTTTGGACTTAACCTAAATGTTATATTATGATAAATTATGCCCAAAGACTCAACTTAAATTCTAAAGGTACCCAGATGTAATAATTACACTAAATAAAGGAATTAAATTTAAATCTTTATTTCTGACGTTAATACGGCTATGTGTCAAGTAACGACTCAACACAGTCGCCTGTGCGAGTACTGACGTTATTTTTCTTGTGGTATTTTTTATGTAGGTAAAGTGGTTATTTGCGGCGCTGACAGTAAGTGTTGGGAGGTGTATGGATTGGCGCAATCTTGTCACGTTTTGGGCGTGTTTATCCATGGAATGTAGAGGAATGTTATGCGCAAGTCGAAGTTTGGAAACATTCGGTACCTAGGTACAAATTGACAAAGAATAGGGTAAATCGGATTTTGGAAAATCTGCCTACTTTAATTTTTTTCATTTCCTGAAAGTGAATAAATCAAATCATCGATAAGGTTAGAGAAAGATAAAACTTATCTTGGGGTTGATTATTCAAACGTTAGATATAAAACAGCAAAAGTATAAAGAAACTAATTTTAAAATGTCAGTTTCATAAATTATTGCTGACAAATAGGTGACGTTTTGAAATTAGCCATATTGTATTTTTCGTATTATTCGATGAATATTTCTTACCTGAATACTGTAAAATCAGTTATAAATCATATAGTAGATAAAGCCTTGATACTTTAATAGTGTGAATTAGACTTTTCCCATTCTCATAATTAGATTGTAAAAAGTATGATTTTATGCCTTATATTTCGTATCACGTCAAACTTCACTTCATATTAGAACAAGACAAATATCTGCAATTTTATGTCTCATCTTCTTCTCCGTCAGCTTTGTCTTTTCCCTTAACATTTGGGGTCAGTCCTAATCGTTTAAAGGCGCCAAGACTGTCGGTCTTGGGTTCTCCGTGCATTTACAAGCTCATCTATGTCCTTAAAAACGCTTGTCCACCACGTGTCCTGTGGTAGTCCTTTGCCTCTCGTCTTATCTGGGATGGCTAGAGCTTTCCTTACAATGTGATCTTCATCACAGCTCTTCACATGTCCATACTACCCATTCGGCTTTCAACCATCTAATGAAAGTCAATTTATATGTTCCCTTGACATACTTATTTCGGACTTTATCAAATCTCCTCACTACAGCAGCCCGTATCGCAGCATTTTCGTTTTATTAGAATCAACTACTTTGCACAGCTTGTTTTAAGCTTAAAACAAGCTGTGCAAAGTAGTTGATTTTAAGCTTAAAACAAGCTGTGCAAAGTAGTTGATTCTAATAAAACGAAAATGCTGCGATACGGGCTGCTGTAGTGAGGAGATTTGATAAAGTCCGAAATAAGTATGTCAAGGGAACATATAAATTGACTTTCATTAGATGGTTGAAAGCCGAATGGGTAGTATGGACATGTGAAGAGCTGTGATGAAGATCACATTGTAAGGAAAGCTCTAGCCATCTGTTAGCTTATTTTTTTTTAAATAAATAAAATTAAAATTATTGTGCGGCTTCTGTTTATGTTGTTTCTTTGTTGCCTAGCACTCGGCCCCATATATCATAGCAGGCAACTTAATGTATTATATTGTATATAATTTTTTTACTTCGCACACATTTCTCATCGTCGGTTAGTGTTCACAGCTGAGTGAAGCAGAGAAGGCGAGCTCTTTGCTCGCACAGATAATAAAATCGATATCGAGATGTATCGGAATATACAAATTTAACGAGAGGGGTGAAAGCTCGAGCTGACACAGAGGGAAATGATAAGGGTTTCAGTAAACAGAAGTGGTTTTAATAATTCAAATATTTTTACGGCTCCTTGAACAAATATTTGGATTAATATTTTTACTTTCTTTAGGGTTGTCCATTCCGACAAAAGTGTTGCTTCTTTTATTTTGTAAAAAGATTCAAATGACAGCAAAAAAATCGATTATGACATCATCTACAAAAGATGTTTTGTACACAGTCTGGGCTCTACACAAACTTTGAGCCCCACATGTCAAATGTACGAGTAACATGTGTACAAATCCGTGTTCTTGATAAACACAAACATTATGTGTATTTTAACCAGTGATTCATACTAGTCATAAATAAACCAATGTTTCATTTGATTTTGGTAACTTTATTGATGTCCCACTCATCCCAATATATCCTTCAACAAAGTTGAATCTTGGATGGCTATTAAAATAAATACGGTCGTAAGTCCCAATACAAACCCTATATCCATACCACATAAAATGGTGTGCTCATACTGATGAGATATCCTATGATATTAGACAATAGGTTGGCTAATTCTTGCTATCATAACATGTTATTTTTGTGTAATGTATAAGGATTGTGTTGGCTGAATTAACTTAAAGTCACATTTTCGTGTCGCTTATTTCAAAGTGTTTAAATGCACTATTCTATAGCACCACTATCGCTTGTGGAAATACATTAACGTTCTTTTTATTTGAACACATAGGTAGGAATAAGAAAGAAAAAAGTAAGCAATTTCCGGAACACCTGCCTACGTGTGCTTACACGAGCAAGATTCTGGATTAATACAAAAACTACTGTGAAAGATTTTTGCACATTGCCCTGTCAGTAAGGTCGTCTGATTTCACATTGCCTGGCTTTATTTCTGTCTACAATCGTTGGCTATATATTTTATTAATACGATTTCTTATGTAAGAAAATACATTGTACATCACGAAACTTTCAGTCTATACAGTAAACAGATAGAGTGACAGTAGATTGTAGGTATGTTCTAATATATTTGTCAGAGTTTGTTACTAGGGGTGATTACTGTCGGCCTATATTTGTTACTACTATATCACGTGCCCCGATATGACTTACAGAATGTGTTAGAGGTGCCTACTAGGTGTCTTAAATAAAAGTCACTAAGTAGTATCACTGCTGTTTCTATTCCTGTCCACAAATTCTAAAAACTTGAGAATGCAAAATGCACTACTGTGTCCCTACATATTATTTCTGTAATTGTCATTATCAACTGGATGGATGGTTTTGTATAAAAATTGCCTAGTATATAAGTTTGTTATAGCATTAACTTCAATAAATGTCTCTGCTGAAACGTAGTCTCTTACTATGGGCCTTATAAATAAGCTCAAACTAACACAACGAGTGATAGAGAGGGCTATGCACGGTTTTTCTTTACGATATTGAATTAAAAATGAATAAATGAATGAGGAGATACGTAACAAAAAAAAAACGTAGGAAAACTAAAGTAACAAACATAACCATGAGAATCAGTAAGCACAAGTGGCAGGGCACATAGCGCGAAGACCCTGATGGCCGTTGGGTCATAAAAATTTTTGATTGGACATTATAGACAGACTTTGTTAAGATCGCAGGATCACAGGATGTAGACCGCTTGTGATACGTCGCTGTGGAAAGCCGTGGGGGTGGGCTTTGCTCAGCAGTGGACGTCCTTTGGCTGAATATTATGATGATGATAAATGTCTCTGCATTAACTTTAGTTATTTTTCATTAATAAAATATATCTCTACAGCGTTAGATAAGCATAAAACCAACATCCTTAATCCCTAGCTTATCACTGCTCTCGGTTGGAGGCGGCCTTAGAATTATCTAATTGACTTCTTTACTCTCCCTCCCGAAAATAGTAATCCCGAAGGGAATCAGCTTATTTTGATAATCTCTGCAAAGGATATTTCACGTCATAAAAATATAAAGAATTGCAGTTACTTCAAGTGGTAAATTTTTATTTATTGCTGATTTATAACAGCTGTCAATGTGTAGGTGATGTTGTCGGGGTACGAGACATCTGCTAACAAATCCGACATGCCCGTCAAGTATAGCGACTATTGTACAAAAAATTAAGACAAAATATATATCTCGTAGTAAGTAAATTCCTAATAATAACAAAAAAGATAAAATAAAACTAAGACATGCAACATAAAAAAATAACAGACGACCCGTCTGGTGTAGTGGTCGAGAAATCGCCTACTACGCAGCGGGTGCGGGTTCGATCCCCGCACAATACAAACATTTGTGTGCATGAACATGTCTGTTTGTATTGGTCTGGGTGTTTTCTATGTATATCATGTATGTATTTACAAACAAAAAGTATTTAAGTATTATATCCGTTGTCTGGCACCCATAACACAAGCTTTGAGTAGCTTACTTTGGGACTAGATGGCGATGTGTGGGAATGTCAAAAGGATATTTATTTATTCATTTATTTATTTAACCTAAAATGAACGAAACTATTTCCTGGCTGCGTTGCCGCGTTGTATAGCTAAGCTAATCATTTTGATCTAAGAACCGGCTTTATTATAAGCCGTAACAGAATTTAATTTAGAAGCAACATTTCTAAACAGCAATTTAGCAGAAGGTCCCCACGGCCCAAAGTTTCAACGCAAACGGCGCAAACACATAACTACTTGCAAGCGAGACGTACTAGCGACGCTTGGCGTTTTCAGGCTTCGCTGCTGCTCAGCTTTAAGGGCTTCTCTCAGACACAAGGTGCATCCTAAACAAAAGCCCAATCCCGTTCCAGAAAATAAGCGTGAGGCCATTGAGTCTCTTGCCATCATCACGGAGCAAAGCACGTGGTTCCTACGTGGAAGGAATATTAATGGTGGCAAGAGCTCGTCTGGTGGCGTCATTAAGGGTATCGTGACGGGCGAGACGCCCGGCGCTTTGCTGGCAACAAAGGCAGTGAAGACTAAATTTGTCAACCTCCTTGCCAAGGCTGAAACCCACACACACCCGTAAAGACTCACTATCGAAAAGAGTGCTCATATTTTCCAACTGTAAGGCATAAAGCCAGTGGCCAGGATCTTTGCAGGAAACTGCCAAAAGCCTAGCACGGATACCATTACTGACGGAATTTCGAAGTAAAGAGTTGAAGATTTGAGTAACTCCCTTGTAAGAGGGACATCCCTAAGATTTTACTGGTGACGTGTCTTTGGGATGTCTTATCTAAGACCGAAACTGTCCGCCTATCTCACTTCAAAAAACGAGCGAGGCTCAATGATTTTTTCTGGTTAAACGGTAGTGCAATGCAGAGTGGAAAAGAGAGCAGGGAGGCCCACACTAGAAATTTGGCAAATTCCGATCCCACGGAAACAAATAGGAAGCGAAACCTGAAGCCAGGAATTATAACCAAAATGTGAATTTAAAATAAAAACAGCTGTTAACTTCATGCAATATCCACAGCTATATGTGATCGAAGTGACACCGTCTCAGCTAATTACAAAAAAAAAAAACTAGGAGGCAGATGGAAAGTTCAGTCTAGATTGCTGTTATTACGATATGAAGACGTAACATATTAATTTACACGTTGGAAATATTTACAGGATGACGTTACGAAGATCCTTTTTTTGTCTTATTTTAATCGATTATGAATAATTCTCACTTTCGCAAAGTTAATGAAAAAAAATTGGTCAAGTGCGAGTTGGACTCGCACATGAAGGGTTCCGTATTTACTATGTATGTAAGCACTTTACTTGCCCCAACAATGTCATGTAAAACATGATCCAGATTTACTTATAAGGCGTTTCAAAATTATGAGACAAAACCGGTTATATTATTTAACGGAGCTTCGTAACTCACAATTTCATTTTTTACAGCTTGAAGAAAAAAGTTAAGAAGGCGAAAATTTACATGAATATTATTTTGCTTTGAGTTTATGGACTACAACCCAGTAATTTGTTTACTTATCATAGCCGTTATAGTTTCCCTCTAAATTCATCATATACACATACTAGTACTGCGCATTTTTTCATGGATCCACCTACTGCCGTTTAGTTGGGAGAGGGGACATATCATAGGACTCTTACAAAAATTTCACCTTTCAAAACAAAATTTTTCTAAATTTTATTTTAACCACTCTGGCGAAGAGTTTAGAGTACATATTTGGCAAATAACAGATTCCTAGCACCTCAGGTCTCTGCGCTAAACTGCGGACGGACAGACAGACATGGCGAGACTACGGACTACGGAACCCTGAAATACAACAGACGAAATTGAAAGATTGTATTTTTACGATAGGTTTAGAGGAAACAAAACTTTTAAAAAAAGTAAAAACCGACTTCAAAACCAAAATGCACTAAAAAGTCTTAAATAAACCCTTCACCATTGAAAGGAAAGGAATCCGTTTTAGGCACACAATTTCTTTTTGGAGTCGGTGCTGTGATAGTTGATGCTTGATGGTCAAAGTGATGGCTACAATTGAGACCGTCAGCGCGATCGGACGTGCCGTCTTAAATAATTTAAAAATATATTACAATAAATGTGCAAACAAGTGTGCCCTAGATTACTATAAGTGGAATCTGTGTCACAAACTTTATACGTATAATGATGTGTTTTGCGACTTCGTCTTATAACAACTAATAATGGCAGGCAAACAAGAAAGTGCGTTTAACCGAAGTGGGCTAACGCAGCGCAGCCCTCCAGCCACGCCTGCTCGCCAGCCGCCCACCCAGCAGGAGGATGAAATTCCTCTTGAAATAGTGAGTACCCCAGAGATCCAGAACTGGTTGATTAGCATCGAAAGTTGCCTAAACGAGATATGCAACATTGCAGCGGATGGAAAACTCAACTCAGAGCAGAAACTTAGAATCCACAACACGTGCAGAAAAGTTTCGCATGGCACTTCCCAGTTAGCCATTCAGTATCAGTCCCTCAAACAAAAAGCCATCATTGCCCACCACGACCTTCAAGCACTGAAAGAAAATCACGATCTGTCAAAAAAAAAATCGAAGAACTCACAGTGCGCATAGAAAAATCATCTGATCCCGGTAGCAAATCTATGTCATTTGCGGAAATCGTCAAGAAAAGCACAGATAGCTATATTCAGCCTTCCAAATTCAGTTCCGTTGCTATATACCCTAGCGACAAATTAAAGTCGAGTGAAGACACAAAGGCCTTGGTTCAAAAGATCATTAAACCTGATCAAATGCAGCTTCACGTGAGAGGTCTGCGTAAAACAAGGAACGGCGGTGTGATCATCAGCACAGACTCAAAGGACGACATTGAGAAACTAAAACTCTCTACCCAATTAAAGACCTCTGGCCTCACTGTTGACGAGACACTCAAACGCCAGCCTAGAATTATAATACTCGGTGTCCCTTCCTCCATGCAAGAGACGGAATTTTTCAATTGCATGTACCAGCAAAATTTAGCCAACAAGATACCCGGTATGACACTCGAGTCATTTTTGTCTTTAATTAAAATGAGCCACAAATCAGGAAAGAAAGAAGCCGAGACATGCAATTATGTCGTTCAAGTATCCGCCCAAATTCGTAAAGCCCTTATCCCAAACGACCGCATCTTCATCAACTGGTCCTCGTGTCCCGTAAGAGACTTCACTTTAGTAACACGTTGTTTCAAATGCCAGCAGTATGGTCATGCAGCTAAGACATGCCGACAGGAAACTAGCACCTGTGGTCATTGTGGGGAGCTCGGGCACGAAATGAAGGACTGTGCAATGAAGGCCGAATCACCAAAATGTGCGACCTGTATGCGTTTCAAGAAACCTAACGCCCATAGGACCGGGGACGCTGAATGCCCTGCAAGGAAAGCCGCCGAATCAAGGTATATTAACTCTGTAGATTATGCTGGCGCCTAAGAGCGCCACAAAATTTGTTTGTAACTTAGACGTTATTTAGACGACCCTTATATATCCATATGGATACAAATGTTTTAAATGAGCTAGATAATCTTTTTGTTTCGAAGTCTAAATTGTGCGATGTTGAAAACTGCAAACAATATCTCTCTACATATCAAAACTCACTAACCGTTTTAACCCAAAACATTCGTAGTATATTTAAGAACATTGATGGTTTTAATATTTTTTTGCACCGACTTAACTTTGACTGTGATATCATGGTCCTAACGGAATGTAGGTTACCTAACAGAACTAACATCATTCCAGGAATTGCAGGGTTTAAAATGTACCATACTTCAATTCACCACCATCAAAATGACGGCGTGGTAGTCTTTGTAAAGGACACTGTAAGCGCTACAGTAGAAGAGCCAAATTTAGAGGACTGTAATAGTCTAATTATTAAAATTGGCACAAACACGGCCATTATAGCCATTTATAGATCTCCCTCCACTAAAAACTGTGACCAATTTTATGAGTCATTAAATTATACCCTAAAATCATTAAGTTCTTTTAAAAACATAATTTTAACAGGGGATATCAACATCGATATAAGGCCCGAAGGGCAGCATTATGATAGTGAAGGAATTCAAGACTACCTAAGCCTATGCTCATCCCACGGACTCCACCCAGGGCATACATTGACGACGTTTCAAACTGGGTCATGCCTCGATCATATGATAGTTAAATCTAGGCTTCCGTATTTAACACTTGTGACTAACTCAACAATAACTGACCACCACGCTGTCCTACTAACCCTAGATTTAACGCTGCATAAGCAAAAACGCATCGTGAATAAATCCAAACTAAACATGCACAAACTCGAACGTGATTTATGCAACATTGACTTTAACCCAGTTTACAAAACTGCTGACGCAAATCAGTCACTAACGTATGTCATTACAAAAGTGCAAGAAGCAATCTTACGTAATACAACAGAAGTAACTCTTAATAATAAAAATCATAATATACGACCCTGGATTACACCTGGCCTTATCCGTTGTATACGACACAGGGATAAACTTCACCTGAAAGTCAGAAAATATCCAGATAATATTAATCTTCAAACCACTTATAAGCGATACAGAAACTTTTGTAACGGATTGTTAAAGAAATTGAAATCCACTTACGAAAAAAATGAACTAAATAAAGTTCGTAACAACAGCAAACTACTTTGGAAACACATCAAAACTGTAACTCTAATGACAAAACAGCGTGAATCAAGTTCGAATTTGTTACTTACGCACTCTTCTCCGCAAGTATCAGCCGATAATGTAAATAGCTTTTTTGCTAACGTAGGTAAGACCCTTGCTGAACGAATTCATAAGCAAACTCCCCAACAATCAATATCCCTCTCTAACTACCCACACAGTTTTGTCCTATTAGATACAGACGAAGAGGAAGTATGCCAAACTATTTCGAAATTAAGAGATGATTGTGCCGCTGGGTGGGATAACATTAGCAATAAGATACTCAAACGATTTAAACAAATCTTAGTTCCACCTTTAACACGTATTTTCAGTATCTGCCTCTCTAAAGGAGTGTTTCCTAAATGTCTTAAGAAAGCGGTGGTCATACCAATTCATAAAAACGGAAGAAAAGACTTAGTCACCAACTACAGGCCAATATCTTTGCTTTCCTCAATATCCAAAATCTTGGAAAAAATCATAAATAATAGACTAATAAACTATATTGAAAAACATAAGCTTTTCTCTACAGCGCAATTCGGTTTCAGACAAAAACTGTCGACGGCGGACGCAGTACACAGCCTAACGGAATACACCACAAAAGAACTCGGTAGAGGAAACAAAACCATGGGAATATTTGTTGATTTAGCAAAGGCTTTCGATACAATATCCATTCCAATACTTTTAAAAAAACTTGAAGCACTGGGTGTAAGAGGAACTCAGTTAAATCTTTTCTCTGACTACCTAAGCGACCGATCGCAATGTGTTAGAATAGATAAAATAGTTAGTGAGGAGCATAGAAGTTCTGGCTTCGGTGTTCCTCAAGGAAGCATCCTGGGCCCTACTCTGTTTCTCGTGTATATAAATGACCTGTGTAAATTAAATCTAGATCATGGGAAAATAATATCTTACGCTGACGATACTGCACTCATTTTCACGGGGAAAACTGATAAAGATCTGTATGATAATGCACAAAAAGGATTTGATATTGTTAATAACTGGCTTCGCTGTAACTTACTAACATTGAACGTCGACAAGACCAAATACATTCGCTTTAGCATGCGCCGAACACACAACAAAGACGCACACACGTTGCATGCACACCAATGTCATGACCCTAAAGTCGACACTATATGTTGTTGTCCCTCTATTGTTAGCACTTGCACCGTAAAATATTTAGGAGTAACCCTGGATGAAACCCTTTCATTTAGACCGCACATACATAATTTAGCTCTTAGGGTCCGTAAATTAATATATATTTTTAAAAAATTACGATCTATCGCTGATATAAAACTTATTACTCAAGTATACCAAGCCTTAGGTCAATCTATAATACAGTACTGTATCACATCCTGGGGTGGAGCTCCCAAAACTGTTTTGATGCCTCTGGAGCGTGCCCAAAGAGCTATTTTAAAGGTCGCCAACTCCTTACCTTTTTTATATCGAACAGATTTGCTTTACAATTTCTGCAAAGTGCTTACTGTGCGCCAGCTTTTCATCCAGCACACCATATTAAAACAACACGCACTACTCCCTTACAATGCCGAAGTAACTAACAAAAGAAGGATGGATAAAGTCTGCAATCCACAATGGACTTCGAAATTTACTTTTACTAATAGGTTCTTTAGTTTTATTGCACCATTATTGTATAATAGATTAAACGGTTTACTAAACTTATACAAACTTAATTACCATAACTGTAAGTTAAAATTAGATCTGTATCTTAAGAAACTGTCATATGATGAGACTGAAGACCTGTTTGTCATCATCCAGTAGGTAGGAGGGTATATTTATAATTAATTAATAGGTTTATTTGTGTCATCTTAGTAAGTTTATTGTAATTAGTTTACTAACATAGTTCTTTTTTATAGTCTGAAACACAGGTCCAACCTAGTTCAGACAAATACTATAATAAGACTCTAAGCTTAAGTCCTTTTTTTGTAACCATAAATACCTTTTGTTTATTAATAAAAAAAAAAAAAAAAAAAAAAAAAAAAAAAAAAAAAAAAAAAAAAAAAAATACACCAAGATCCCATCATCAGATCCCAAAATGGGAAAAATGGGACCAACTAGAAGGTATACCCTCTAAGTAGGCGATTTTTTTTTTGATTTGGTCGACAAACGACTGAGATATGAGGTAACAAACATACAAAAAAAAAAAAAAAAAACATGCAGTCGAATTGATAACCTCCTCCTTTTTTTAAGTCGGTTAAAAATAGTCTCTTCTCCTGGATAGATAGGTTGTAGAGTAAAACCTCAGTGTAAAGTCAACATTTGAATAAAATTAATAAATATATTTATTATAAATTCCGACAATTTCCCAAAGAAAAGATAATATTTTTTTATGTAACTAAAAACTCGTGACTCTAATGATAAATATCATAATTCGAAGTTAACAATTTAATACGAAAGTAAAATATAAGCATGCTATTTCTGATCGCTGGAAAATCTGAACCGCAATATTTATAACATCTACAAAAACCGGCCAAGTGCGAGTCGGACTCGCGCACTGAGGGTTCCGTGCCAACTTTAACTGGATTAGGGAATCCCCTTACTGCTACTTAGTAAAATACCACAATATTTTGTTAACTGCAAATTTAACTTTGTTTTTCATAGTGTTTGTATGAAGTACAAAGTTATGTTTGCGGTTGTTGAAAATGTGCTATATCTCCAAAACTTCTCGTTCGATCCCGTCCGAAACAATTTTCGTTGAAAGTATTTGTTAAGATCTACATTACATATTTTTATCTAAATTTACACTTGCTTGGTTTAGAAATTAGATGGGGGACGCCCATTTTACCACTTTGGAAGCGTCTAGCTATGAAACGGTAGACTTTAAAAGAAAATGGTTTTAAGAACTGTCATTTTAAAAGACCTATCCATACCCCACACGCATAGGTTTGACTAAAAAAAATTTTTTTGGATTTAGTTTCATGTATGGGAGCCCCCCTTAGCTGTCATTATTTTTTATTTTTTGTATGAGAATCGGTAAGCGGTTAGCAAGATACATCTTTCTACCAAATTTCAATTGTGTAATGCTTATAGTTACAGAATAAAATGGCTGTGACATACGGACGGACAGACAGACAGACAGACTGACAGACAGACAGACAGACTTGACGAAACTATAAGGATTCCGTTTTTTGCCATTCGGCTACGGAACCCTAAAAATGAGGGTACATTTTCCAAAAGCTAATAACATATTCATTTCATTTCATTTTAATTGATGATTCGTGCGATGAGCACGTGTGATGTACCTATATATGGCAAGTTGTTTCAACAATCTATTATCAAGTAAGTAATGTATTGTTTACCGGCGATGTGTCAAATGTAAGATAAATGTTTTTCTGATTAGCTGTATTTATATCTGTGGAAAGGTGGACTTATTTCATTCACTCAATTTAAAAATTGAGCCTACTCATGTTGTTAGTCGCGCATTATCATATTAACTGACCGCGCTAGGTAAACTATTTGGTCGAAATCAATAGAATCTAAGCTATTTCATTCTTATAATATTTGAGGTTTCTTTTAGATGATTTGTATATCATGATCATGACACACAGCCGTGATAAATATCCATAAATGAAATGGGTTGGCAGTCTGGCACACAATTTGTAAAATTATGTATGTAAAATGTACTTTTACCACTTAAGTTTTCATCTACTGTAACCCTTGCTTGTCAAAGAATCATCGCCTAATCAATAGTGATTTTCTTGCTTTGGTTACTTTTGTCATATTTAATCTCACTACTGGGTGTAAAAAGTGTCCTGATCTTTGAAAGTTTTTCTTTATTGCTTAACGTTGTATGTTAGTACAATCATAGTTAAAACGCCCAGTAATAGAAATGTTTGCCAGTATGACGGCGTCCACCTTGACTGGGCGACCGCGTAGAATTCCCCGAAGCAGTAAACCTGCTTCTGAATGCGTACGCGCAGGCAATAACTCTTTTTTATCGCGCCGTAACGCCATCGCAAATAATCCGACAACATCTGGACATGTTGCACAACTCATACCATTGGAAATGGATGACGAATGGAAAAAGTACATATTGATATAAGTTATTATAATATAAAATTCGTTAAAATAAAAGGTCGTTTAAATGATGGTTAATTAGCAATAAGAAAGAAATCAAAGTAACTAATCGAAATATAATTTTTAAATAAGAAATTCCGTAGGTATAAAGCAAAGAGGCCGACCTCGCTTACCTCCTTAAATATTTTTTTTACGCTAACCATAATATACTTCACAACTACAGAGTAGCTACAGTTGCCTGTCACTTAGTTTTTATGTGAAAATAATTATAATTATTTGTTGGACTAAACAATGAAATCGTTTGATTGAGATAATAAAGTCGTCTTCTATCTAATTACCGAGCAGGTATGTAATCAATATGTAGTTATGCAAATAAATACTTATTTCTTAAAAATCTACAATTTAAAATGAATGAATGAATTTTCCACGTAAGCGATCAATTTGTAGCTAATATTTTTTGAACGTAGTTACCGATTTTATTTGGTTTTTATTATTATTTCGGAAAATCTAACCTTTGTTTGATGAATCCTATTCTTTCGAATATCTTAGCTACATATTATAGTGATGCGAAGACACTGTAACCTTTTTCTGCGTGGATAAGTACGTCAATTTATATTAATGAGTAATGATGGTTGTTAAATTTTTCATAACTTTGTAATGACAAACAACATTTTAGTCTTCCTATGACCATGGATTCTGCAAAGCATTCGAAACGTCAGAAAATAAAATTCAACCAATGTTCGCAAAAGAAATCGGTAAAGTGTTTCAATCAATTACCTGTTTATTTTCCATTTCCTGCAAAACAATTAAAATTACCGGACCACTTGTTTAAACAGCACTCAAATTATGGCGAAGTGATGGTTTCCAAAATGGGATTAATCTAATTTATAAGTTTACTTTGCAAATTGAATTATCCGGGAAATCTTACGCGCAACTTTATCTCGTCGTTAAAAAGCGGCCGTCAATTTAACTTAGTGCCTAATGTCGTTAAAAGAATTAGCCGAGTTTTAATTAAAAATACAAGGTACACTGACTCTTGGGGAAACACGGACTTTGAGATAGATAGATAAAAACTTAAAAAAGAGATAAAGATTAAGTACTTAGTAATTTGGTTAGGTGCACTTTGTTTTAGACTTCCACTTAATCAGTAACACCGGGTTACGTATTACCATTACTACACAAGTCCATAATTAATGTATCAAAGTAAAGCTCATAGACAATTTATTTAAAAATCAAAACAAAACAATATGCTATTGTAGCCACAGAACGTACTCGTACTTAAGTAAATATTAATAAGGGAAGACCCACTTTGGTTGCATTGTTTTGAATATGTGTCATGTAGGTAGGTAACAAACTTTAGAGAGACCCTTTCATTCTTTCTATATCAGTAGTACGAACTCAAAACTTGCCACTTAAAGCCATCTGAACGATTCTTAGGCTAAGTTGATAATCTTACAAAACCGGGTACGGTCCACTTAGTTATCCAACCGTTCCTAATTCCCCGGGCAGATGACGTCGGGAAAAGTTTCCGCGTCGGACACCCGCCAAGCGGCAGGCGCTAAGCCCCAGGTTTAAGTCTCTCTGAAGCTATAATCTGTAAAACTTTGCCTTTTGGCACAGCCAAACACAGGACCACATAACAAGGACAGCCTTACCATTCGTGACCCCTCAAGGACTGATGACCCCCCATTGACCGCCGTATCAGGTGTTCAAATTTTCGCTCAGCGGTCTAATGACCCGCTGTCCGACGATGACTCGATGTCATCGTCGGACCGAGGTCTTTTCTGATGGTCTTTGTGTTTTGTCGCCTTGATTTGCGTTTTTTTAGCTTGGCTTAAGGGCAAAATAGTTCAAGGGTTTCTATAGTCTTCATAGCCGGAAAATCGGATAATGATTCATAAAGTAGGACCCCGATTCTCATGCAGTTTGTATACGAAAAAAGTACATGGTTCGAAATTTCTTCGTCAAAGAGTAAGTTTATATTTATTTCTCAGCGTTACGATTTCTATGCATTTCGGTTTCGTTTGTGTGATAGTTTTTTTACATGTCGTTAGGTAAAACGGTTAAACTTACAAACGAATTGCCACACGAAAAAAGTTCGATTGCCGCGAGAATCGCCACCCTTATCCGGCTTAAGAGCGAGTCCCGGTCCATTCTTATTCCAGCGATATTAAATTATCGCCTTTTCGCCGTACAAAATTCGATGTAGCTGTCACAATTGGCTTAAGTACCAAATTGGTTTTGGGTAACATGATTCGGTCAGAATTTTAACCTGTCAATCCGCTTCGAGAACTGCGAGAACTGCGCGCAACTGTCATAAGACAAACGCGCGCGTGGCCGCGACTCTGTCTGGTACCAAGCGCCCGCCATCGGGCGGGCCGCGCAATTTACAAAAATATAAATATCTCGCGGTAGGAATGAGCTATCATCATTTTGTGAACGGGGATTTGTTTTTTATTGTATTAGCTATCACACTGTTTTATTAAATATTACGTTACTGAAGTATTTTTATTAATACTGAGGCGATAAAGAAGGTAGCGCGGGAAAAAACATGACTCATCGTATTTATAATAAATGTTTACGTTCTAAATTTTTAATTATACCTTCAAATACCTCGAAACAAAGCTGAAACATAAAATTTTTCATATAAATAAGATTACTTATCACCATAGAACAAATTTTATAAATACAGGGTAAAAAAAATCGTAATAACTACATTTTAGTACATGGGGTCTATTCACAAGACCCACCTTCTAAAAACTAGTCGGAACACCCAACTTTTTTTGGTATCTATGGATTGCTCATTTTACCGTCTAAATGTTAAAGACTTCCTGTCCGCACCACATAGCTAAATCATCGATTTAAAATCGACTACTCAACCGATCCCCATATGAGGAGAGTAAAACGTGACGCTAACAGTACAGAGAACCCGATATAGGGTCAGTAAGACGCTACGACTGCTGCGAATGTGATAAATAATCCCCATATGGGGAGAGTAAAGGTGAGAGAGAGTAGGAAATATGGAACCTGTGCAACCAAGATAATCCGATTATTATAATTGCTTTCTGGTAACTTTTCTCATATTACTTTCAATGCAATACGTTGGTAGAAAAGCTTACGTATTACACTGCAGACCGCTTGTGATTGGTCGCTGTCGAAAACCGTGGGGGAGGCCTATATTCAGCGGTGGACGTCCTTAAGCTGATAATAAAGATGATGATGATGACATAAATGCAGGGTGTAGCATAAGTGTTATTGTATAAGCACCTAAGTGCTATTCAAGTATCCCGTAAACAAACACCTCCACTTAGAGCACTGAAGTTTTTACGGAAATATATCTACACATAAATCCAGCCATCACAATGGAATATGAGTTATAACAACAACAAAGGCTGACCTGAATGACCTTAGAAACAAAACATTCTAGAGGTTACACATTATATTTAGTTAGTAAGGACTTTTAAAATGAGCATATTCATGGGCGAAGCAACGCTTAAAAGCAACAATTTGATAAGTCCTAACTGCAAATACATGCCAATTTTACTAAGAAGATAAAATAAAAAACAAAAATTGCTTACGGGCGGGAATCGAACCTGCAAACTTTGGCAAACCGGGCCAACGCTTTTTCAATCGAGCTACCATGCAGACGGTCCAACGACGGTTCCGTTTTTACCATTCGGTCTGAAAAAGCTGTATTTTGGTGATTGTTACCCATCGATTCCTTTCCTTTTTTCCTAAAAAGTTTTAATAACGATTTCTTTAAAGTTAATACCGTGCCACGCAGTTATCCTTTGTGATACGCACATTTCTTTTTTATAACAAATAAAATTGTTAACCTCTAGTAAGTTTATGCTCTAAATTGTTTTATCTTAGAAAAGGAATGAAAAACTTGATTATGAATCGGAAGCAGGTTTGGAGTTACTTAGCAACAGCAAACACTTTGAACAATTTCCACTCAGCACCGGAAGCAGTAGCTTGGAGGTTCCGAAACTGGAAGCACAAAATTTTTGACGTTTTGTTTAGTTCTGCGCCCAGACTTGATAAATTAACGCTTTAGTCTCTTCGGTCTAACTATAACTAAACTTTAGTGATTTTACTTAACCTTTTACAGATTTTTAACCTGAACAAAATACACTACGTTCAAAACCCACGGTAATTCATGGACCCGTGTAAGCTAATTAGATATATTTCCCTGGTGATGACAGTTCAGACGCATTATTGACGCCCTTGGGCTCTATATTTTAACCAATGTTAACAATAATAATAATACATCGTATTACAGACATACCTACTACATACAATGTTTTTCATTCCTGAAGAGCCGTTCAATTTACGTGGCACACTGAAGCGCAGGTAGGCACTTATTGATATAATGGAAACCTTCCTCATAAGAACAGCCGCATTTACTCCCAGTAATGTAACCAAACGCACAATAAGGAAGGATTCAAATCAAAGGGGCCAGGGGTTGCCGGTTGTCTGTTACCGCTGAATACACTCCCAAAAGAACCCCTACTATGTTAGACCATATCGCATAGTGTTCGTTATAACGTATTTTTTATTATATCCGTTTTCGTCACAGAAGCTGGCATCCTAGCTTGAGTGAAGAAGACAAATTATGGCCCTATGATTAAACGGTATAGTCGGCTTTTTGCAAATGTGGAATATACCTCTAGAGCGAACAAAATAGGTATCAATCTGAATGAATAGTAGAAGATGCAAAAGATTTAATATGTCCTTGTTAAATTACAAAAATAACTACAGCTGAAAACATATAACAGATATTCCCAAATAAAACAGCGTTATAGAGATACAAAAAAGAGCCCATTCAGAAACTCAGTACGAATATTATTAAGGTAAATCGTATCACACACAACAAGCTAGGCAACCTACGGCGCGGTCGTGTTTAGATGGTTGACCATTCAGACTGGTTAAGTGAAGTATTTTTCGAGCATCTCCGTGCTTCGGAAAGCACGCTTAGACGTCGGTCCCGGCTTACTTATATCAGTTGAGCCTAGTCAGAGGTCTTGATAACATCTGACAGCAAGGTTAGTCGCTTGCCTTGCAAACACCCCTCCACCAATCCACACGGAGCTCGCGTAGTGGAGTATGGCAGCAGTGGGACGTTACAGGCAACTTTACTTTATTATATAGGTAGAAGATATGACCTTGTAACATGAAGGAAAGTCGAAATGTGCCGACAAAATCGACGCAACGATGTGTGAAATGCAAACCACGCGGCCACTCGACGTGAGACGGAAGCTAAGCTTCACATTTTTTGGGACTATTTCTTTTAAGTTTTTTTTTTAACAAAAACCGACTAAGTGCGAGTCGGACTCACGCACTGAGGGTTCCGTACTAACTTTTAACTACATTATATATATTTTTTTAAATTTACACTCGCTTAGTTTAGAAGTTAGATGGGGGGGGACGCCCATTTTACTACTTTGGAAGCGTCTAGCTATGAAACGTTAGATTTTAAAAGAAAATGGTTTTAGAACAAAGAACCTCTATGTCATTTTAAGAGACTTATCCACAGATACCCCACACGCATAGGTTTGACAAAAAAATAAATATTTTTCGGATTTAGTTTCATGTATCGAAGCCCCCCCCCCCCTTTAAATGTCATTGTTATATTTTTTTTAATAAGATTCGTAAAGCGGTTAACAAAGTACATCTTCCTACCAAATTTTAACAATGTGATGCAGCACAGAAATTTCTCAATACAACTACGAGGGGCACTAACAATTACAAACTTTATATTCTTAATGCTATACTAAAACAACATAAATCCACACATTACAAGCCATGTAAGAAATGCGTTCGAAAAATAAATATCGTTCCTCAAATTCCCATTAAAACTGCCTTCGCTTCTAAGCAATTGTATAGTCGCTCAGTCTTTCTCTACAATAAAATAAATAATATTACAGAGGTATATAGTAAAACAGTACACGAATGCAAAAGAATAGTCACCAATTTTCTTATGCCCATAAACTATGAGGAAACAGAAGACATCCACAAACACACAGTATAGGATATTAAACACAAAACACTTACGCCACACACACATGCACACACACACACACACACACACACACACACACACACACACACACACACACACACACACACACACACACACACACACACACACACACAACTGCTTTAAAAAAAGACATGTGTTTAATACAACTAACTTTTGTTACAATTAACTAGCAACTTAGAATAAAACCATACGAGTAGTGTAACTGTAGTTATGGAAGAGCGAAGTCACCGGTCACAGGCATATTTTGCTTAAAAGGTGACCTCGATCCCTTTAAATACTGTAATCTTTTGGTGAAGAATAAATTTACTTATTATAATTATTATTATTATTATTTGTTACTTAGCCTCGCCGCCCGATGGCGCTGTTGGTACAAAAGAAAAAGTTTTGTTATCGTGCAGTAAATACTTTTTGAAGTCTACTATGTAGTTTTCAGTCTTTTCCCTTCATTTGTTCTGTTTAGACAGCCTTTGGAATCGAGCGTGTCGGTCGGTTTGACAAAAATGGAAAAATAACAATATCGTTCAGTGATAAGATTCTTGTTTGTGGAAGGGAAAACGCGCAGCGAAATCAAAGAGCGGTTGGATGCCGTGTACGGTGACTCTTCTCCTTCGATGGCGACCGTCAAAAATTGGTTTAACGAGTTTGCTCGTGGCCGCACGTCGGTTTTTGATGAGCCACGCCCAGGTGCACCAAAAACGGCTACTACGGAGGTTAACGTAAAAAAATTCCACGATCTTGTGTTGACAGACCGGTGATTGAAGATTCGCGAGATAGCTGAGACTGTAGGCATCGCAGATGGGACAGTGCATCATATTCTGCACGAAGAACTGGGTATGAAAAAGTTATCGGCGCGATGGCTGCCGCGTTTGCTCACACCATACAACAAGCGCAACCGTGAGACCACATCGGCGACATGTTTGGCGCTGTTTCAACGCAATCCAGCAGAGTTTTTGCGTCGTTTTGTGACTGTGGACGAAACATGGGTTCACTGGTACACACCAGAGACCAAAGAACAGTCGAAACAGTGGACTTTACCCGGCGAACGTGCTCCAAAGAAGGCGAAGACTGTTCAATGGGCCGGAAAGGTGATGGCCAGTGTTTTTTGGGACTCGCAAGGTGTGATCTACATCGATTACCTTAAGAAGGGTAAAACAATCACGGGGCACTATTATTCTGACTTATTGGGCCGATTTGATGTCGAATTGAAAAAGAACGGCCCCATTAGGCAAAGAAAAAACCGGCTAAGTGCGAGTCGGACTCGCGAACTGAGGGTTCCGTGCCAACTTTAACTGAATTAGGGAATCCACTTACTTCTTCTAAGTAAAATACCACAATATTTTGTCGACTGCAAATATGACTTTGTTTTTCATAGTGTTTGTATGAAGTACAAAGTTATGTTTGCGGTTGTTGAAAATGTGCTATATCTCAAAAACTACTCGTTTGATTCCGTCCAAACCAATTCTCGTTGAAAGTATTTATTAAGATCTACATTACATATTTTTTTCAAAATTTACACTTGCTTGGATTAGAAGTTAGATGGGGGGGGAAGCCCATTTTACCACTTTGGAAGCGTCTAGATATGAAACGTTAGACTTTAAAAGAAAATGGTTTTTGGAACTTCAATGTCATTTTAAAAGACCTATCCATTGACACCCCACACGCATAGGTTGTATCGAAGCCCCCCCTTAAATGTCATTATTTTTTATTTTTTGTATGAGAATCGGTAAGCGGTTAACAGGATACATCTTACTACCAAATTTCAACAGTGTAATGCTTATAGTTACAGAATAAAATGGCTGTGACATACGGACGGACAGACAGACAGACAGACTTAACGAAACTATAAGGGTTCCGTTTTTTGCCATTCGGCTACGGAACCCTGAAAAGTGCTGTTCCACAACGACAACGCGCCGGCTCACACCTCCGCCGTCGTCATGGCCAAATTGGTCGAATTGCGCTACTAATTGCTGCCCGTATTCTCCAGACTTGGCTCCCTGTGACTTCTTCTTGTTCCAACATCTGAAAAAGTCACTGGCCGGTAAAAGATTTGGGTCGAATGATGAGGTCATCGCCGCCACAGAGGCCTATTTTGAAGACCTCGGAAAATCGTATTTTTTGGACGGGTTGAAAAAGTTGGAGTATTGCTGGGCCAAGTGTGTTGAATTGAAAGGAGACTATGTTGAAAAATAATTCTCTACTTTCTCGAAATTTTCTTTTTTCTTTTGTAGGCTAAGTATTTATTGAATGGCCCTCGTACATATTATGTTTTGAAGTAATAACCAAATTATTATCTTATGCTTTCAAGAAACCGTTATTAAATTAAGTCAAAGGAGTGTGTTAACGTCTGTCTTAAATCCCTAAAGCGTTATCCTTCGAATAGCTGACCATAATCGACGCGGCCCGACGTCAGCGCCCCTGTTTACGACATAATTGTAAATTTGGACCGTTATTGTCCATTTACGGACGATATTGTCGCCTTTCACCGCCCCTGCGCCCTTTGGGGTGATTGAAAGCCAACTAACTGACGCCATGTTTTTGAAATTTCCTCTTGCATGTTTGAAAATGGTTAAATTTGGAATTGATATCATTTAGTCATCGGATGGAAAACGTTGCAGTAATTGTATGCATAAGTTTTCAGTAGCAGTGGTATAAGAACTGATATATGCAAATTAGTTGGCAAAAGAATCTTTATCTAGGAGTACAAAATATGAGCGGAAGATGTTTATGATGTTTTTAAGTTAACGAACACTATTCATTGTAATGAAACACTTTACGATAAAATAATAATGAGTGATGGTAGTTTCATTTTTCATAACTATGTATGTAATGACAAATAACACCTTAGTCTTCCCTGTGAATACAGAGGCTGTAAATAAAGCATTGGAAACGTCAGGCATATATTTTAAATAAACGCGCGCGAAATAAATCTGTTAGTGTTTCATTTCAATTGTTTACTGAAAAGTAATAAAGCTATAAATTCGCAAATGACTATACGTAAAACTCAACAAAAAAACCTTATCCTACAACAACAACAACAACATGTATTTGTAAGCAGCTGAATTCAGAACTGTAATTACATTGCAGTAGTTTTGCTTGACTTTCTTTGGCGAACAATGTTTACCAACGTTTAATTTAACTTGTCTTAAACCCAAAATAGGAAAATAAGTACAAAATCGGTGTTTGGATTAGCTAGTAACAAACATCCAGTTAAAAGTTCGCGTAAATACTGCAATTCTAGTTTAGCTCAGTTAGAGTTTAAACTGATATTAAGAGTTGGTACATGAATATTCATTGGTTAAGTTTCGCTAATTTTATCTAAGGGTCCATCTCTAAGTTTCATGCGTTGGGTTACTAATATTGACTTTGAGGTAGTAAAGTTCTTCTGTCTGCCAACTCTACTGCATCTCTGGAATAGACACCTCAAAAACTTTATTTACATTCTTACAAAGTTTTATTTATAGCCTACAAGATGTATGACACACTTAGCAACTAAAGTCTGATTCGACCAAACATAGGCTCACAAGCGCGTTACTATACGATGGATAATTTTATTCCTCGATTATGTACTCAAGTCAAAGTCGTTTTTTGACGTCAAATTGTATTAGGAATTACTAAACCCGCATAACAGAACGAATGATTGATATGTATTACTATCCGGCAAAGCAATGCTGCACCAAAGCAGTATGGTGTGAATCTAAAAATACTGTCAAATAACAATGTCTAATATAATAGCGTGGACAAAGTATTAAGCTGTCAAAAGTTTTTAATTTGACAAAACATTCTAACGTGACATAAATCATATAACAAGTGGACGTCATAATAACGTTCCACTTGGATTATGTATAAGGGCTACTCCCGTATAAACGCGATATTCTAGAACAGTAGATGGAACAATGGAAAATGTTTATACTCTCGGAAAACTAGTAATTGATCGAATTCACCCTAATTAAAATAACAGTGGCGTAAGTCAACTGTTTGCTCAGCTCAGCAAATACTTCGTTATACCTATTTCAAAAATATTCTGTCAAACTCAGCATACTAATTGCTTTGACGTGATAACGAGTAAAGAATTAATCAATAAATTTTCCTTACTAATAGCGTACTCCCTTTAAATCATTAAAATCATTATAACGGAGCAGTTTAAAATGTTAAACCAAGGTACTTTCAAAAAATTAGTTTTGTTCCAGCTTACTGATACGTGAACCAATATATTTAATAGGAAGTTTGCTTACAATACCTCTTGTATCAGCGGCAAGTTACGAAGTTTCCTATATGGTTAACAACCCGACTTCGAGTTACTTCGGAAGCCTGTTTCAACTGAGTTGGTTCAACCTATAAATATTCATAGACGGCAGACGACTGAGCCCAATATGTGTTGTGTTGTGGGTGACTTTATTGTTGTTTTGATTAAACATAAAGGTGAACGACGTAAGAATTTTACGTTCAGGTATTTTGATATGAACGACATAATTGGAGAAACAAAATAGATAATCGTATTTTTTTGATTATATAGTGTACTATAGTCCCCGACTTCGTCCGTTTTGAGTTTGCTCCCTCACCTCCCGTCGCAGCATTATTTTGTTTTTTTAACCTTTTTCAATAATTAAGCTATCCAAAATAAAAATAATTTTTGAAATCGGTCCAGTAGGTCCTGAGATAAGCACGTTTAAACAAACAAACAAACTCTTCAGCTTTAAAATATAAGTATAGATGGAGCGTAAGACACTTTTTGTATATTTTTGTCTGACACTGTTGCTTTTTACAAGAACAATTTTAGGCCATTCCTTCGTAACAAACAGACGAACCCCTAAAAATTTAAAAATACTGGTACATAAAACGATTCTGTATGAAGGTAGTACGGTAGTAGTAGCAAGAAGATAGCAGCAAGTGTTTTAGTAACTATTTACCAACAAATACATGGCGGCAGATTTAATAACCGGCCAAGTGCGAGTCAGACTCGCGAATTGAGGGTTCCGTGTGAAGGCGAATGCGAAGAGAAAGTTCCTTTAGCCAAATTACCACAATTTTTTTTTGACTGGAAAAATAACTTAGTTTTTCATAGAATATGTATGCAGGACAAAGTTGTATTTGCGGTTGTTGAAAATGTGCTGATTAAAAAACTACCAAATGGTATTATTTTTTTGTTTTTTTGTATGGGAATTGTAAAGCGGTTAACAGGATACACCTAACTACCGATTTTCAACTGTGTCACAAATAGTTTTAAAATAAAGTGTCTGTGACCTCCGAACGTACAGTCAGACAGACAGACAGACTTGACGAAACTATAAGGGTTCCGGTTTTTTGCCATTTGGATACGGAACCCTCAAAAGCCTTTACAGATTGTGCATAATACCTAAAATTGTTTCATTTACCTTCCCAGCACTAATAGCACATGAATATTCCAAACAGTAGGAGCCTAGCCAGGTTGGTAAGACTTCATGGAAAACAACTTTTTAATACTTTGAACAAAGTACTTATATGTATTACCATAGTCAGGCACTTAATTGTTAAGTCATTGCCATTTCAAACAGGCATTAACTTTATTTGATGTAGTGTTACTGTGAATAAATAACTTGCGTGGCTCAACTCGAAACAGTTCTGGCCGCAGCTGGCAGTGACACGTTACTAGTTTCTATTTAGACGACGCACGCGAGTTAAAATTAAAGTTTCGCAAACAGAATTTCGGCTCACTAAAAATTCTGTCCGAGTTAAATGTTAAGCTGGAGTTTATTACCAACAGTTGCAAATCAAAAGCATATGGAATAACAAATGTTTAGTATTAATTAACATACCACAAAAACATGAAAACGTATTTTTGCGTCATAGTTGAATATAGTTTAAAGATGTAGGAAAGTTATGAGATAAAGAAAGAAATGCTTTTCTAGCCTAGGAAGTGGACCTCACTGTTCCTAATGACCAGTCCTTGTTCACTTATCAAAAATTATGTTATATGTATACTTAACATTAAGAGATTACCATTTATCCCCTTTTTTAAATTTAGATAGCCAGACATTTGGCCACGATTGCTCCTGATGTTGAGTGTCACTGTAGCCTATCATGGACCATATTTGCCTAGTAACAGCCTATTTACTCTTTTCTTGAAAACGTCAAAATCGTAGTTGACAGGGAACACTTTTGCCGGCAGCGAATTCCACTCCTTAGCTAGCGGTACGCAGAAGAAATGTGGACCGAAATCATAAACCATTATAATTTTACTAGCAATTACACTGATCTCTTTTGTTAAGTGTAATTTATTTTTAGTTGTTTTATTTTATCTATACTAATATTATAAAGCTGAAGAGTTTGTTTGTTTGTTTGAACGCGCTAATCTAATAAATAAATAAATATTGGACACCAATCACATACATTGCTCTGATCCAAAAGTAAGTTTTTATTTTACTTGCACCGCTTGTATTAAATATATTTTTCTCTATTCTGACCTATGGTTATGGCCATATGTACAATTTTATGTTTTGTGCATGAAGTTTTTAAATAAATTAAATAAGTAGCTAATTGCACTAGTCTTATAGAAATCAGACTCAACGGTGGTACCACAACACCCAGACTCGAGACAGTATAAATAATTTTGATTTCAATATTGACCCGACCGGGAGTCGAACCCGGGACCTCGGAGCGGCGACGCCTTGACACCAGCATGCTTAGCCACTACACCACGGAGGTCGTCAAACTACTGGACCGATTAGAAAAAATATTTTTGTGTTGTACAGCTTATTTATCCGGGGAAACTGCTCTTTACATCACACTTTACATTACAATCAAATATGATTACGATAAATATCTTAGAGCTATTACAGTTTTAAAATAACTCCGCACCAAAATAATTTTCGCAGCCTAAGTACAACACGCGCTTGCGCTTACTGCTATGGTTTATGGCCTCTTACTTTCAATGAACATTAGGGTTCAGGGTTCAAACATTTTACAGGAAATCCGAAATTTTCGCGGGCGACCGCTAGTACCTAAAGTGTGTTTATTTTTCTTGTCGAATATGTAAACAATCTTGACAATTCTTTGAATAAATAATATATTTAATTTTAAGTAATACAATAATAATATAATAAACACAAAACGCACCAACTACATAGCTAATTCATGTTTTAGCACTGAAATTTTTTAAATCAAAAAATAAATGGATATTATTGATATTATTTTAAGACTAGCAAAGAAAAATGGTCTTTACATAAAACTGTTCACTTTTTGCCCAACTACCTTCCTGTGACAACAGAACGTAACAAGCGCATACCGTACGTACTAGAAAGGATCATCCGATCACATAATATCGTCGATAACGGCGCCAGATGAAAACGCAACAAATTGTACTCTATATTGACCGTAAGCCCCGTTATTGAAGGTGGAGCGGAGCAAAAATCCCGCATTCCTGTAACACCGCTATTTCGGAGATAATAGAACAGAGGTGGAATTGTGTAAAGCAATCGTATTCATTTGACAGTTCAAACGTACGGTATGATCTGTTAAACGGCAAAGAACAAAGCGTTTGATAGATCATACCGTACGTTTGAACTGTCAAATGAATACGATTGCTTTACACAATTCCACCTCAGTTTGGATGCGCCTTAACATGGATCTCTTAACGGAGCCCAACGAAAACGGGACACATTTTTATCGATTTCAAAAAAAGGAGGTTGACTATTCGTGTATTGTATATGATATAGTTATTTTTTATAATATTTGAGTATGTGGTTCTATTGAGGCTTAGAAACGTCTGCAAATTTTTGTAAGTGTATGTTTGTCCTCGGAGTTTTCGCAAACGAGATTTTTTCTGTGTGTTTCTTTATTCGTTTAATCAAGTAAGTATGTTCCAACTTACGGTACTAAATTTTATTTTTGAACAGGATTTTTCACAGCCGACGTTGATTTGAATATGATTTCATCATCATCATTATCAGTCAAAGGACGTCAACTGCTGAAAATAGGCCTGCTCTACGGCTTTCCACAGCGACCGATCACAAGCAGTTTGCATCCAGTGTTGTCCTGCGATGTTAACACGGTCCCACTCTGTGCTTTTGATCCAAAGGAAAAAAGAATCCAAATCTAGAACTTTTCTGCCCCAACGGCAATCAGTTCTTCGTGCTATGTGTCCTGCCCACTGCCACTTCAGCTTACTGATTTGTAGGGATATATGTCCGTTACCTTAGTTCTTCTATGTATCTCCTCGTTTCTAAATCGATCTCGTCGAGAAACACCGAGATCGAATTCATCGAGATTTGAATAAGATAGACTGAACTTTTTAGAAAAATCAAATCGAAACTTGTTCTCCCTCTAATAGTCTAGATATAAAGTGACCGATTGTCGATTTGAACATTATCAACGCTGTGTTTTTTTTTGCTTTTAAGGTTTGCATTAATCTGAATCTGACCGCAAAATATTTGTACTAGAATAAACTAGTTGGCTGTTCTTGCTAGGCACTTTGCAAAGCCTTAATGCTTCGCAACGAAAAGACAATCTCGCGCCCAAAGCCGGGATAATCGCGGGCCTAAGTGTTCGTATTTCGACTGCAGCCGCTTCCGAAGCCGTTTATGTAATTTGGACGGGTCCACTTCTGGGATATTCCTTTGATTGTTTGGTTTTCTTTATGGCCAGATTTAGAGTAGAATAAAAATACAATCTCATCATGTATTTTTAGCTTTGATGACATCCCTTCGATTGTCATCATTGAATTTTAATCTAATTTATTTATACTTCGATCAATTTTCACGCTTTCTTAATTTTGTGATACCTACAAAACCCTTTAATTATTGTGTAATGATTTTATAAGTATAGACGACTGATGGTGCAGTGGTTAGAGATCTGCTTACTGAACCAGCGGTCGCAGGTTGGAATCCCGCAAGGTACAAATGTTTGTGATTAGCACGAACATTTGTACCTTCATGGATATTATATGTATTAAAGTATTTATGGAAGACGCCCCCGTCATAATCGTTGTTTGGTACTTCATAACACAAGGGAAAATAATCTTATCACGAAACCTGACAATTGGTGTTTTGTTTAGCGCATATTTAGTAATTTATGTTTATTTATTTATTAGATCGTATACTTTTAACTTAGTATGTACATAAATATTGTTAAAATTGCAAAGCTGAATTTCAAATTCATTATTGGATAGCTGCATGTAAGTAGATACTTCACCACGGCTCATGGGCCTAATGCAACAGAAGATGGATTGACAAAGTACAGGCGACAAACAGAGCAATTAAAATAAGCAAATCCCTGTGACTAGCACTATTTGGGTGCACACAGTTAAAGGGACATTCACACGCTGCACTCAGAGCGGCACTAACTATGCTCTAAACCCAGATTAGCGCCGGTTTAGTGCCACCGCGGAATGGGTTAGTGTTACGGCTATTGATTCAGTAACGCAGTCGGTGATTCCATTTTATTATTATTCATTTTGGCTTCAGTGGTTACAGAGATAAATGAGTCAAAACCTGTACATACCTATTTGTAGCACGACTGAAATAATATTAAGCTTTCATCTTTTTATACATCTACGTCTTGCATCCTTAAGCACGATATAAAAAAACATTTAAAATAATTCGCGAAAAAAGCTTGCGAAGAATTGTCCTTTCATAACATCCTAATTAAGATGTGGATTATCATATCTTTATCTATATTGATCGCATTTTAGTACCACAGATTTAGTATACTTTTATGTCTAAATTTACCACCCAAAATGTATTGGTAAATCACAGTAAACAAAAATGAAAAACTTGATAACTGTCAATAATGTCATTGTCTATGATTATTCTAATTTACAAATCGTTTATGTTGTTCACCCATACGCCATCAAAATGAGTCTACTTTTATAAACATCTCCTCCGTCCGGCGACCTCCGTGGTCGAGTGGCTAGCACGCTGGTTTCAAGCGTCGCCATCTCGTGAGGTTCCGGGTTCGATTCCCGGTCGGGTCAATGTAGAAAACGATCTTTTCTTATTGTCTCGGGTCTGGGTGTTGTGGTACCACCGTTGTGTCTGATTTCCATAAAACAAGTGCATTGGCTACTTACTTTGGGATCAGAACAATGTATGTGATTGGTGTCCAATATTTATATTTTATTTATATTTATCTACCCACTTTGACATTTTATTTAACACTGTCTTCATACGAAGCTCTTCATAATTGTGGTTGTTGTCACCCGACTGATGTGTGATGTAACACATCCCATAGTAGTGTGTAACACCTAATTTAGCACAACATACGAGTATATACCGGATGTTGGCATTCAAATTTGTGGTGCGGAGTGGTCATTGAAATAAATAAACTTCTTCTTCTTCTTCTTCTTCTTCTTCTTCTTCTCGAGTCAATGGCAATTAAACTCTTTGCGCCCAAAAAGTGGCAACATCAATGGCCTTCTGGTTGGCGCTGAAAAGGTCCTGTTGCGTGCAGGTGGCAGGAGAGGTAGGGCACGACATTAAGTGTGGCATAGATTGTAAGGCGCCACACTCGCACGTGTCGTCCTCAGTGAAGCCCCATCTTTTCCTAAGTTCATTGCACCTGCCTACACCTGAACGAAGTCTGTTTAACGCTTTCCAAATGGGCCAGGGAAGATTGTGACCCGGCGGCAGCTTCTCAGCTAAGGAGATGTATGGGTTGTTGGGGGTAAATTTATCTGACCACAGCTGTTCTCTGGCCTTAGGTGGATCCACGCTAAGTGGCTCGGTGTTACGCATAAAGCTGCGGCGACTCTTTAGGCGTGGGGGTGAAGGTATATATCCATACAACGGGTGCCTGCTATCTTCTACTTGCTTGAGCCTTTCAATGGAGCATGCAACCTGGCGCCGAACGCACGGAGGAGCTATTCCAGCTAGGGTGTAGAGGACGTTTAAAGGCGTAGGTTTTAGCGTTCCCGTAATAACCCTGCAGGTTTCATTGAGGGCGACATCCACATGCTTCGCATGAACTGAGCGCGCCCAAACAGGACAAGCGTATTCGCCGGCCGAGTAGCACAGTGCCAGGCCGCTAGTGCGAAGGACATCGGGAGCTGCACCCCAACGTGTAGTTGTCAAACGCCTTATGATGTTGTTCCGTGCGCTCACTTTATTCCTCACTTTTTGGCAATTACCCTTGTAGGTCAAAGATCTATCTAATACAACCCCTAGGTATTTTGGGCTGTCATTATGGGCAATTTCTACCCCGCGCCAGGCAATGCGTAGATGTCGTGCACTGTCTCGGTTTCGCAGGTGAAATGCACAGGACTCCGTCTTTGCTGGATTAGGTCTCAAGGAGTTGGAATCATAGTAGATGTGGATCTGTTCAAGGGCTGCAGTAAGGTGCTTCTCGATTTCCAGAAATGATTTAGCTTGGCAGGTCAAAGCAAGGTCGTCGGCGTAAAGGAATCGTGAAGTGTTCGGGTATGTAGGTTGGTCATCTGTATATATATTAAATAAAATGGGAGCAAGTACACTTCCTTGAGGCAAGCCATTTTTTTGGATGCGCCATCTGCTCTTTTCATGATTGAGGAGGACTTGGTAGCGACGATTATGCAGTAATTCAGCAAGAAGAGTGACAAATTTGCGATCTTTTGTGTAGGCAATTACTTTTGTTAGAAGGCGCCTTATATTCACGGTATCGTATGCGGCGCTCAGATCCACAAATACGACGCCAGTCACCAGCCCTTGTTCGTATCCATCCTCAATATGCTCAGTCAGATTAAGTACTTGGCTGCAACATGACCTTCCTGGGCGAAAGCCAGCCTGGTCCGGTATTAGCTGTGGGTCAATAGATTTGGTCAGCCGGTTTAAGATCATTCGTTCCAGAAGTTTGTACGTGTGACATAGCAGGGAAATAGGACGATAGTTTTTAGGTTCTTCTGCAGGCTTCCCAGGTTTAAGGAGGGCTACAACTTTAGACTTCCTCCAAATTTTTGGGATTTTAGCTGTATCCATGCACGTGTTGTATAGTTGTAAGAGCCATGAGACCGCTACAGGGCCCAGATGTTTCAGTTGCTCAACTGTGATGTCGTCGATTCCAGCAGCTTTTCCATTTTTCAGAGCACTTACTGCATTTTTCATGTCAGTGATAGTGAAAGCCTGGCTTATTGGACATTCATTGTTGATCAACTCTGAGTTCTGTTTACGTAGCCTGGATAGCCGATGAGGTGGTTTTCCGTTGAGGAGTAGTTGGTGGGCGACTTGGTTTGCAGTAACTGGGCCAGGTCTGGCGGCATCAGGAGGGTCGCTTGTGAGTTTTTTAAGCGTCAACCAAGCTTTTTTCGAATTATGCGTCAGATCTATGTTTTCCACCAACGTAATCCACTTATTTCGACGGCTCTCAGCAAGCATTTCCATAAGCTCTTCGCCAACTGCGATTGTCTCCTCTGAGAAAGCATCTTTTGTATAGAGGGCTTCGTACTCTACCAGTCTTGCTGCAGCGTTCTTTGTCAAACCTGGGACATAGTTGGTTCGACATCCGCGAGGAATGCACTGCCGGGAAACTCGCCGAATAACCCTTACGAACTCTTCATAGTTTTCCGGTGACGGAGTTATTTCGAGCAGTTTTTCGTCGATTTTCTTTGTGTATTGTTCCCAGTCTGCTTTAGAGGAATTGAATTGGCGACTAAACGGAACAGAAATTGGTTTAACTAAAGCTTGCACTGAGCACATAACTGGTCTGTGTTGGGTTCTAGGGATCGGTGGGCAAACGCGCTTGAATGAGTTAGGGCTTATATTTGAGCTTACGAAAATCAAATCGGGGTTATAACCTCGGTTCCAACGTCGGCTGTTGAATGATGCGGGAAGTTTCGAGTTGTGTACCAGAGTCAGATCATAAAGATCTGCCCAACTTTCAACTGCAACGCCACTATCATTTGAGTTGGTGTATCCCCAGTTAATACTGCGGCTGTTAAAATCCCCGATGAAAATAAACTGATTACTTCCAATATTGTTTTGACAAACTTTGTTGCGGTTTCGCGCTTTAATTTACGACGGAAATATTGAAAACCAGCTCAAACAGTAAATTAAATTAACCCTGAATAGAGGCTAATCCCGCAAACAAGGAAGTTTCCGTAATCCTCGCGATTGTCAAACACTTGCGAACTGTAGCTTTGCATAACTTAATTATTCTTTGAGTTGTCAATTAGCCGCAACTTTAGACAGGTGCATTGCTATTAGTGAAAACACTTACTCAGACAACATAGTAAAGGTAACTTACGCGTTATAGTAAGCGCTTGCTAAATTCAACAGGCTTGTGACGGTGGCCGAGTGGTATAGGCATACGCCCGGATAGCGTAAGACGCGGGGTTCGATTCCTCGTCTGTCACACAGCCAAAGTTGCTTTTTAAAGGTGCAATTTATGTTATCAAGTTTGTATAGTGACAAAACACTATAAAAACAAAAATGATTTTGTAAAGTATTGTTGTTTTAGGTTTTAATAACGTAATACGGTGCTTTTTGACTTTATGCTATACATTTTCATGGCACTACCTAACACATACTTATTCCTGAGAAAAAGCTATGTAAGGAACATGTTGATTAAGGGTTCAGGAAATTAAAAAGCTCGATATTTTCATTCCTCATAGTAGAACCAACATTCAGAGTTTTCGCACCACACCGCACCGCATGGCACTACTCCGGAAAGTATGCTTTGTGCTCTCACCAACCACGTGATTAGTGAGACAACTAACTAGGAAACATCATGCTGATGACCAGAATATTAATTACTAGCGGACCCCGCGACTTCGTCCGCACCTTTTGAGTTTACTCCCTCCTCTAACGTCGCAACGTGATGTTTTATAGCCTAGAGCTTTCCTCAACAAATAAGCTATCCAACACACAAATATATTTTTTTAAATCGGTCCAGTAGTTCCTGAGATTAGCGCTTTCAAACAAACTCTTCAGCTTTATAATATTAGTATAGATGTTTTAACTCCATGTAGATTGAATAAAAAAATAACGAATGATGAGTTGGTTGTATAGATAATAATATCCAGCTTCGCTCTGTGGATTTCTAATAACAATGACACATCCTGACAGAGTACTGATTTTGTAGCACTAGGTTAATAAAGGTACTCTTACTAATGCTTACAATTGAAGTAACTTCACAAGAACGCGTCTTATTTTCTTCTGACATGAAGTGTCTCATGCAAACCGTTCAAATAATGCATTCCCATAACTCGAGTCACAGCGCAGTATCACGTCAAAACGATGCATCGTTTCACAGCATAATAATAATTGATACGGCCGTAACAAGCGCTAAATCTCCGATGGATCGTAAGCGCGTCATAATGGAGAGCTCGCTGGCGGCGCGCCAACCAGCTGCGTCGAATGCAACACTTTGCTTGATATGACAATTATTACATTCATAGAGGACTTGACAGATATACTGCCTTTTTCGATCGAGGTGAGTTGATTGCAGACCGTATCTGATTTTATTTGGGAGAGGATCTGAAAACGCTACCTTGTCACATCTTTTTTGCGGTTAAACCGAAACTTGGAACTAGAAAACGTCACAGATTTTAAATAGAACTTTTTGAAGCTTGGCTATAGAAGGTTGTAAAACAAATCAAAGGGCCTGTTTGGTATTTTTTTGGAATAACAAATAAATATGAAATCTGTTTACATAAGAAGGGTATACCCTTCTTATGTAACGCACATTCGCACATTTTAAAAATATGCATTTTTAAAATGTGCGAAGAGTCAGTCAGTCAGTCAATAGGGCTAACGGGTATTTGCGTAATTTCACGAGCAGATTGGGTGGATTTAGCCGAACGTAGCGAAACCAGTTGTTAGCCGCATTGCCCTCTTAGCCTGTCTGTTTGAACTGAAATCCAACCCTTTGTTTAAGTGAGTTAACTGGACCTAGTTAATTTAAATTTAATGTGTTGTTTTATAATAGGCAAGTTTTCAACATGATGTAGTGACCGTCATAAAAAGTTAGTGTTAAATTCCTTTTTCATGAAAATTGAACCGACTTAAAATCACTGAAAGGACTTAAATAACGCTAATAGGAGAAACAAACTCATGTGAAGTTGGTGAATAATGTGCGTACGTAGACTCTGCTGTCCGTGAAAGTTGACATCATGCGATGACAACAACGACTTCAAATGAGTTGGTATCTCCTATTAGCGTTATTTTAGTCCTTTTAGTGTTTTTAAGGCGGTTCCATTTTATAAAAAAAAAACACCATTTTAAGTTATTGTTTAAGTTACAATGCACTTGATTAAACTCACTTATATATTCTCCTCGTTGTAAAAATACTAAAGCAACCGCATCAAAGTTGGTCCAGCCAAACGCCAGAATTTGCAGACAAATATATATACATTCAGGTCGAACTGAGAACCTCCTTTTTGAAGTCGGTTAAAAATGCGTGTTTGCTTTTCATTTGATAAGTTGTTACAGCATAAGAAGCAGAACGTTATTTGCATAATAATAAGTTCCGAATAATTTAACTTTTTAAATTCTAGCAATAGACTTCGATAATACAACAATAACAAATTATTAGGGATTTCTGACTGCGCACAAAACTTTTCCCAAGCACAGAACTCTCGCCGGGCGGACCCGGGCAGACGCGCGGTTGGGCGGCGAAACACGCGAACTCATCAGACATGCTTCAGCAGACACGAAATAAACGCAAAACGTCACGGGTAAACAATTTAATAAGGCCTTAATAGTAACGTATAACTTTAGTTTGTTGTTGTTCAGAAAGGACGACCACCAACAAGATGGACATACGACCTTAAAAAGATCGCAGGATCAAACTGGATGCAGACCGCTGGTGATCGGTCGCTGTGGAAAGCCGTGGGGGAGGCCTATGTTCAGCAGTGGACGTCCTTTGGCTGATTATGATGATGATGATGATTGTTCAGAAAAGGTATTTCGTAAGAGGATTCTTAAACACTTCGAAATCAGAGTATTTCACTTCCGGCTCTGTTTCTTCTACTTACTAAGCTAACTTACCTTTGTTTTTATTTCATCTTATGCGTACACAAAAATAACACTGCGAGTGTAAAAAACATTATTAACCATTGAAAAGCGAAGCGAAGAATTTCACAGTTGAATTTATTCTGTAATCAATAACTTACTTGGCCCACTGATGCTTAACAGTTGGGTAGATTGCGCTGACGTCACGCGTAATGACGTATCCATAATATACCAGACATTTTACGTGATGGAATTGACTGTACGGACGCTAGATTGGAGAGAATTGACCGAGTCCCGCCCGTGCGCAATTAGAAACCAAAAATAGTATCATCTTATAAGATAACTTAGTTTACCAAGAACCCATTCCAAATAAATACAGTATTTACTAACACATTAAATTGATGCCTTGACATGACAAAAAATCGCCTGTGTATAAGAAGTTTTTTTAAACGCCTAGTATACTTACAAAATAAACTTCCGTAACAAATTCTGCAAGCACCTGGCTTTCCATATCCATTAAAGAGCAATACATTTGGTTAAAACTTCCCCAACTAACATCGTGCAAAGAGAATCCTGGCTTTTTATACACCGGTCTCATTCCGTATTCAGCCGACCACACATACCTAATTGAGGCTTAAATTTAAACATGAATGCGTCGGATTACAGGCGGACGAATGTTGCCGTTTTAATTCAGATCCTTTGTAGCTATGTGGTCAATGAATGCTCCGTTTGCGAGTTTCGTATGCGCACACTTGCGAGCTATATTTAGTTTGCGTTTGATCATATGTTCTGTGAACTTTCACGACCTTGGTGGGGGAACAAGCGGTTAAGATAAAATAGGTCACCTTGTGAGTTTTTCAATTACATAATTCGGATATTGCTGCGAGAGATCCTAAATGGACTTTCATGATGTGACATGGAGAAATTAAAGTTGCTTTGGTGGACTTATCATTTGGAATATACAACACGTTGCGACAGGGAATCGAACTACGAAATATATTTTTGAAGGGAAAAATAATTGGTTTTGAGCAGAAGCATACTATATGTTCTGTGGCAGAAGGGTGATTTTGATACTTTCAAAAAGAGATTTCTTAAATATGATCTTACAATATGATCCTCGCTAGGCCGCATCATCTCTTAGCCATCAGGTAAATTCAAATGTTTGGATATTGACTATAACATTTGAAAATATAAAGTAACAAACATTAATGACATCAAAAATACTACAAAAGAATAAACGAAGATACCCATCGAATCTGCGCGAACATAGTTACGGGCAAAACAAATAGTCAAAAATAAATGAACAAAAGTCAGAGTCAAAAAGTAGGTATGAATGAAATAAAAATGCACACATTCAACGGTATTTTTTCCGTGAAATATCTATAACCGCTTTTGTCCGGCTCCAATAATCTGTATGAAAGCAATAAAGCGGTGTCATGGGCATCCAGGTTTACGGGCGACCATTCGCCGATTGGACGCATCTGCTTTAACTCGGGGCCTTACTATGTTATGCGTCTTGCGTGATTTCATGATGGGTCGGATACTCTAGATAACAATTATTATAAGAGTGAAGAAGTTAGCGAAGAGAAAATAAACAGAAAACCAGTTATGTATCTCATAATTTGTAAGGTCCTCTATTATTTCTTGAGGATTATCTGGCCTCCGTGATTCTCCACTGACCTGATTGGCCGCTCACTATCACCGACATCGGTTGAGATTTCATTAGTAAAACTCCTATTTCGGTAACATCGCACTATACTTATCAATCACAACAAATAATGCACAATAATTGCTCCCTTTTTTGGAAAATAAGATTGTGAACATCAGACGTAGAGCAAAGCTGATTACGTTACGTAATGCGAAATGAATCAGTTCCGACACGGATATAGTAGTTCTCATGTATCAGAATCAAAATTATGGGCATCATCTTGGAGTAGGACCCCAGGTTTACTAAAACAATGAGCGCATGACGCCATTTCAATGAGATAGCTTGATGGGAAACATTACTAAAGGGACTTGATAGCTGTGAATCAATAAAATAGTACGGTATTGATTGCGTAGCTCAAAGGCAATTAAACCAATGTTATAATATGAAACATGCGCTATTGTGGATTGCATAATGTATTATAAGAAATTACGTAAAAATATGTATATCCGAAAAGTCTATTTCACGGAAACATATTCAGCCAAAAGCTTCATCAATGATTTTTTATAAAGTATCTTCGTCTTCTTTCTTGGCAACTTAATGTAATAAGCAGTAAAGTGTCAAATCCCTGAAGCAGAAAAAATCGTGCTTACCATCGATCATAGTCTTTGCCATAAATTAAGGAAACCCCCTTTTTCGGGGGCGTGATAAACGGAATAAAACTTCCTGGAAATTTAGGCGATAAATCGCTACATATGCCCATAAATAACCACGGAATGGCTTTTACTTTTTAGAGTAACGAAAAATGCAGACGTACCTTAGGTGCTACCGGAAGCCAACCATCTATCTGGAACAAATGAAAATTGAAACTGAAAAACTTTCTTTACCAAAAGATACAAATTTTAACCTTAAGTTAAGAAGTCACGTGTCAAAATAATGTACTTATTTGAAAATAAAGCAGATACTAGGCCTACAGCCTACGGCCCGGTTGAGTGGTCGATAGTTAATTCAACTAATGGGTAAATGTCGATCCCAGTAGATGAATATTTACATTAAGCGTACCTATGTAGCTTGGTGGTGATACGGAGGCAGTGAAGCAAGATTTACTTACTCTGATTCCTTGTCTCAAAGATTTGGGGTTAGAGGTTAATTCTGCAAAATGTGAATTTTACCCATGCAGTGAAAAAGTAGAATCTCAGTTTCAGAGTTTTTTTACTGTCCTTCCCGGGCTGAGAAAGTTGGCACGGGCTAGTTTTGATCTTTTGGGTGCCCCTATTTTTGAAGATGGAATATCAGGGGCTATTGAAAAACAAAGACAAAGTCTAGAATTTATCAACGGGCGCCTAAAATTTCTTAATCCACATGTTGCTTTGTTCCTTTTACGTTTTTGCTTTGGTGCTCCCAAATTGATCTATCTATTAAGAACTTCTCCGGTCTGGTTATTTCCTGGTAATATTTCTGCGTTTGATGAGTGTCTCAGATCAACTGTTTCGGGTCTTTTAAATGTTTCTTTTGATCACGATCAGTGGAGTCAGGCTACGTTGCCAATCCGTCATGGGGGTTTGGGCGTACGTTGCCTTAGCGACCTTTCTTTTCCAGCTTTTCTGGCATCAGGGCATGCAGTGGTTGACCTTGTGGCTAAAATCCTCAATAAAGAGGAAAGGCAAGTAGTAGTTCCGTTTGTGCCTCAAGCTTTGGATGCTTTTTCAGCCCCGCACCCGGGTGTTATTATGCCGGATTGTCCTTGGGTGCAGCGTGCTTGGGACGATGTTGGGGCTAAATGCGTCTCTAATCGCTTGTTGGAGGGCGCTACTGGGTCAGATTTAGCTAGACTGCGAGCGGTGTCACAGCCAGAATCGTGAGCCAGGAGCGTGGTTGCAGGCTTTATCTTCACCTCATTTTGGCACTTAATTAGATGTTGACTCATTGCGGGTGGCGGTTGCTCTTCGCTTGGGCTGCGATGTATGCAAACCTCATTTATGCATTTGCGGCTCTCGGGTTGAGGCGGACGGTCACTATGCATTGAGTTGCCGACGTTGTGAGGGTAGATTTCCTCGTCATCACGCTCTGAATGACATTATTCGCAGAGCCCTGGTTTCTGCAAACATCCCTTGTGTACTTGAACCACCGGGCCTTTGCCGTACTGATGGTAAAAGACCAGATGGCCTAACTCTGGTTCCATGGGATAAGCGTAGGTGCCTTTTGTGGGACGCGACATGCGTTAGCACCTTTGCGGCATGTCACTTGGGACGAACTGTGTTGGCACCTGGGGCAGCAGCTAGGTCGGCGGCGCTGAAAAAGCATTCTAAGTATAGTACTTTGCAGTCAACCTACCATTTCGTCCCTTTTGCTGTCGAAACTGCGGGTTGTTGGGGGTCTGAGGCCAAAAGTTTTGTTGCTGAGGTGGGTCGTATGCGGGTTGATTGTGTGCGGGTTGAATGATTCGGGTTCATTTCTTGCCCAGAAGTTGGCTCTGGCTATTCAACGGGGTAATGCGGCGAGCGTAATGGGTACCTTCCCTCCAGGCACACTTCAGGCTTGACAGCATATTGTGTTTTATTTTAATTTGAATTTTTATATTGTTTATTATTTATAATTTTATTTTTTATGTTTTCATTAATTTATTATTTCATTTATACTAACATAGTTTTAAGTTAAAATTGTTACTAAAAATTAATAAATTTAATTTTGACCTATGTTGAAGAAATAATAATGTAAGAACGGGATAAATACTGGATGCAGCACCCGAACTCCCTCTCTAACCATGTGGACAGGTAATGCAAATGTTAGAGCACAACACCAACGTTCAAAATGTCGTTTCGCCGCTATACGTGGCAGGAGGTGTTGTCGCCTCGGTGGAGCATAGTAAACCAGTAAGCCGTATCTAGCGACCACATCTAATAGACTTCTGTCCACTAATGAGCTGACGTAATCGTAGTAGCGAAAATTTATAATTCAAAGCAAAATCAATTTAAAAAAATCTTAATAACGGATTTCCACAAAGTACTTAAAAATTGTACGTAAAAATTGTGTATCACAAAAACTTATCAAATAATAGATCTTGCTAATTCTTACCTCATTTTAACTGTATATACCTTTAACTCATTTAATGCCGAGCACTCGGGCCCGAGTGTGCGATAACCGTTTCAGCGGCACCGTCCACTCCATGTTTACGGCGACGTCTTTTTCTGACATCATTTTACATACAGGACGGAACAAAAAGGCGAAATAATATTTAAGTGTATGTAATGTGAACATTAAGTAGTAAAAGTTTTAGTTAAAAATAAACAACTTTTTTTTCTTATACTAACTGTTTTATTTACCGAAAGTGTTGACAACCCTGAATTACGGTCATTCGTTAGCGAACTCCCGCCCGCTGTGACCGCCCCAACAGCTGATATTTAAGGTTATCGCCGATTAGTTTTTGTTAAAACTTTAGCATCAATTTAAGTAAATTATACTCGCACGAGTTTGTGGTTTTGTATAGGAACTAAACATTTACTACTCTACTCGTCCTTTAAATTTTATTTCGCCTTTTGTTACACCCTGTATAGCACTCGGATCCGAGTGCCTGGTACGCTCTGTGCCGACCATTTAAGCCCGAGTTTTTTTTATAAATAATAATATTGCAAATATTTATTACTAAATTACGCGTAAAAGATACTGTTATCAGGGTATGTTTTTGCAATTTTTAAGGTACTCAAAGTGTTAAAGTATGCTTGTATAAGTGTAGGGACGACTCATAAACCGATAGTAACACGCACTGACATCGGTCCAAACCCCTTGTCAGAGGCACAGTCTATTGATGGCCCTCATTTTCGGGAAACACCTAATATACAGGAAGAGTGTAGAGATCATGACCCCGGGCTGAGGAAAAAAGATGGTAAAAAATGTTTCTTACGTCTTATAATTAGCTAACGAGTACCTCTTGTCTTCTAGAATTATTTTGAATACAGAATACAACAACGTTAGTTTCAGCAAAGTACGAAAAATCTAATAGGTTTCAAAATAATGAAGAAAAAGTGTCCACTAGTTTCTGTTGCCGCTCTGGCGAAGTGTATAGTATGGAAAACTTTAATAGCTCATTATTATTAAAAAAAAAATTTTTAAATGCACCGTTCGGCTGAAAAGGAAATTTAAAAAAAATGTAATGAATTATTTTAGTGTTTATAGATTTAGTGGCAAATGAAATAAATTATCAATGAGCAAGATTAAAGTATTAAGATTTAAGTACTTATCATATTATAATATCGTCTTTTCCTTAATTTTTTGTTATGTCAATGCTCTTACTCGTTTGTCATGCAAACGTCAACCGCCCGAGTTTTTAAATGAATAATATTCTTATCTTAGTTTCGTTAGACGACATGCAAAACGCTGAAGAGTCGATTTTTCAAAATGGAGTGAAATATCAAGGGACGATTGCGTGGCTGCGATTGCCGCCAATAAACTTGATTGACATCCCCCTCTCTAACCCCCTACCTGCCACTGAGAACAACTGTCACTTCGAATGGGAATACAAAACATTCACGATTCACGGGAAAGCCGACTAACCACACGGTTTTATTTCCTGAAAAAGCAATACTGGCTTACATGCAATAAATAAAAAACTTAAGGCAGTACGCAATCACTTTTCTGGAATCATATTATTTTAAACACCGTGTTCCTGAGGATATACATAATCTTTGAATATAACTTTTATAGCTCTTGTCAAACATATCGTACTAAGGAAGTAGTAGTTTGAATAACATAGTTTTTAAGTTATTTCTAATTTGTTTTATTAATTTTGAGTCGATTTTACCAACGTCGCATAAGGAATATTCGTCGAATATGATACAAAATGCCTTATTTGAAAATGTCACTTATTTGTCAGCAATCATTTATGAAAATTAAATTTTAAAATCAGATTTTTTATACTTATTCGGTCGGACCTTGCTGACGTCGGTAAAATCGACTCTTAATTGTGTTGCGCAGTGAGAAAGAGTATTTATCTGTGAGAGGTTGCCACTTGGTGAAAAATTTTCAAACTGAATCATATTGCAATATAAATTACATTTGTGAACAAAATAACCTGAGTTAGAGGCATTTTGTGTTGTGATAAAATGAGTTCGTAATCTAAGATGACCATGATATTTTTTTACTTTTTGCCACTAAAAGAAACAATTTAATAAAAAAAATACAGGGTTACACTGATATACCTTTTTGAATAGCTTAAAAGATGTAGAAGTACAATTACATGCACATTAAGTTCCATACATTTTTTTTTCAATAGAGGCCCTTAAAGGAACAATTAGTAAAAAAACTTTAATTCCAGTGGTTGTCAAGCAGTTTTACTAAGCTGTTAGTAGATGGTTCAGTTTTTGTTGATCATTTTTATTAAATGACATGTCTTCTAACTACACATAAAAAAACCGGACCCTACTAGCTCCAATCGCAAAAAATCGATAGAATACCCAAAAGATAAAGTTTTTTTAAATCTTTAAAATTCAATATCTCCATATCGGTTAAGTTTCGGATATCATATTATAGGATCAATTCCATCAGAAATGACCTGAATAATAACGTCCTTGAATATTCTGTACGATTCGACTTTCCCTGTAACCCTGTATATCATAATAAAAAAATCTCAATTTAGAGGTCTGACTGTCATGCCGAAGTTTATGTATAACCTCAGAAATACATCATTAAAGGTAAAATTTAAAAGCAACAGTAAAGTATAAATATAAAAATCTGAACAAATATCAGTGTTCTAAAAATGAAGAGCATCAAATTATGCAGAAAGTATCGCCACCCTACGGGATAAAACACGATGACATTTACTGCGGTTTGGTAAAGAGCTCCCCGGGCGATCGCAGGCACTAACACTTCTCGCTTCCTATAAATGCGACTTATTGAGAGCGCTTGTGACACACCGACAGGACGAGTTAAAAGAATGGATTCGTTTATTACATCAAAGTGCATGTTTACAGAATTGCACACGTGCTGAAAGCTTCAGAGCATCTGGCTGCTCCGTTGCACAGGGTTTGCTTATTTGTCAAGATATCCTTGACAGTATTGCAGCATTTTACTATTAAAGTTTATTGCACCGTGAGTTGTACTAAGTGGGGCAAAAAAGTCGGTTCTCTTCTAAAATTGTTCATTTTGATCGCAACTTTAACGTATATACATGTACCAACATTATACCTTATACCTCTCGGAGTAGTGAGACAATGGCAATTTTCTTTTGGCTAATTGAATATGTTTCATACTCGTACTAAATTATATGACCAGAGCAGGTGACCTTTGATCTACTGAACCACGAGAGGAAATAATATTATTTTCAAACGACATGCTGCTATGCCATCCAAACGCAACAAATATATAGTTTTCTCCCTAGATAAATTCGGAGGTACTTGTGTGAAGTAAGTATAGGATAATAAGAATAAGAATAGAATAAGTTAACAGTCGTAAAAAACGTATATGAAAGCCTGTGCCGATTCTCTTCGATAGATGTTTTTGGAAAACAAGACGATACGAAGTTTATTTAAAGTAAATACAGGGATCAAATTCATGAATCCTTTTTTTCTTTTTCTATGTGCCCATTATTTTTTTAATGCGACTTTATCTCATCATCATCATTATCTGGCAGAAGACGTCCACTGCTGAACATTAGCCTCCCACCACATTTTTCCACAGTGACCGATCACAAACGTATCCAGTTTGATCCTGCGATGTTCACAAGGTCGTCTGCCCATCTTGTCGAAAGACGTCCTACACTGCGTCTTTGGTCGAAGGGTTTCCAATCTAAAACTTTTCTGCCCCAACGGCCATCAGTTATTCGCGGTATGTGTTCTGCTTATTGTCACTTGAGCTTACTGATTTGCTGTAACTACGCCACCATGTCAATCCGAGTACAAGAGCAGAATACGAGGGCGATTTCACTGCGATGAGGTGTAAGACAGACGGTATATCTCTGAAACAGATTACAGTGGCATTGAAGGCGCTTTCAAGCTCCTGCAATGGAAGGATTCAGCATCAACGTCTGTGACGAATAACGCACTTCCGGTTTGCTGATGATAAGTTGTTGTGGCAAAGACCGGACTACCTAGGCACTAAGCTCGAAGACCTTGACCGTGTCTCCCAACAAGTGGATCTTAAAAAAATTCTCCTTAAAACACGTTTCATTTTAGATTCTTCAAAATTCAATCTTAAAAGCTATCAAACTGTCGTTTAAATAAAGATAATCAAAGCTTTAAATATCCTTTGAGAAAGTTGTTTTAAGAAATCGTTCTATCTTTAAGGGGTTGGCGCAAACCTAATTAGCACTCGAAATAGATAGCATAAAAGTGATTAAAATAATGAATTTTGTTTTCGTTTATTTTGAGATCTAAAGCAATTCAAATTCTAAAATAACACAATCTCATGATCTACTAAGTTAAGCAACTGCACCTTTAAACTGACCTATATAGGTCAATCACATTATTATCAATTCACAGAAAACGTCCCTACAATCAGTCTTCCCTATTGCTTTCCCTATTTTAGTAGACAACCATAAATAAATCTCCTCATTTTTTTTTTGTGCTGAATCATTTGCATAACTCATTATTTAGTAGTTTAGAATGATTTAACACTCAGTGTCATATTTTATATAATATAGGTATATAAACGTCACGCGTAATAAAGTATCCATAAGAGACCACAAATTTCGCAAGGTCGGACAGACAGCACGGTAGCTAAATTGGTAGAGCGTTTGGCCCGGTTAGCCAAAAAGTTGCTGGTTCAAGTCCCGTTCGTGTGCAAATTTTTGGTTTCTTATATCATCTTTATGAATCATTATCTACGGGTGAATTTGAAATCAGTCGACAAAACTTACGAGGATGTTTCATCAATAGTACTGATAAAGAAATAAAAATATTAGTGTGATCGGAGCAGTACATAAAAAACAAAAAATATGCTATTGTACATTTTGGTCAACATGTTTTGTACGCAACTGTACAGGCGGAAAGTCGCGAGTTGCGGCCGAGAGTCGATGCGTACCTACAGCATTACGCCTCGTAGGTATTCGTATTACGCGGGCTTTTTACAACGTGTATTATGAATAAAATTTACAAGAGAAAAACAAAAACATCTATCAAAATTAACTTACCAGAGCTACGTGTATTTTAATAATTGTTCAAAGTGACCACCTTCCCTGTGAATGCACAAGTCCAACCGAGCACGACGCCGATGGTTGTTGGATTGTAAAACTTCCCTTCGAGAATTTTATAACGTCAAATGCACAAACAACCCATTCCCTGAGCTGAACCACTGTTGAACATTCACTTGCGTACACCATGGTTTTAATTTCACCCCACAAATAAAAATCCAAAGGCGTGAAATCAGGGGATCGCGCTGGCCAGCTGGTTGGGCTGACGAAAACGTCTCTGCGTTTCTCGGAGGTTATTTATCTGCGAGTACACGCTAACCATAAAAAAAAGCTCGCGGTTAGAGTACGACATTATCACGAACCATGCACTATCACTTCACTGCAATCTAACGAAGGTCATTGCGATCTAAACAAACTTATAGCAAATTCGCCTAATTAGGTCACGGTCGCGCGTTCACTGAACGGATTTTTTCTGTTTACGGGGCACGCCCGGGGTGCGCGGCGGCGGGTTCAAAGAGCTAGATTGTGGGTGGGGCGAATCTTGCGCATCGTACGCTTTATGCGATTGAGATAAAGATTATATTTCTTAGCACTTTCCGTACCTACACGTTTGGCGACGCGCTTCATAGAGATATTGTTATTATAAACATGCCATTTATTGCAATGCGACTCTCGTGAACAAAAGTGCTTAGCATGTTTAATGTAATATTTTATGAGTTTTACTTTGTAAGCTTGATTTAGGAAAGAAAGAAAGAAAGAAAGAAAGAAAGAAATATTTATTTGCATTAAACATGGTATACAAAGATGTTAAATTTTTCACAAAGAATCTCATATTCAGCCAATAAATTATGACATGCAAATTAAATTCATTTTTAACATTCATTTAACAATAAATAAATTGTGAATTATACATTAATATTAATAAAATCAATATAAAGATGAAACAAAAAATGTCAGTAGGATGTCAATTAATTACAAATGTCAACTCAATTCTATAAAATGTCAATGTCTGTGTTCAAAAAATTCCTTAACACTATAAAAACTATTAATACTGAGCCATTCATACAATTTCTTTTTGTATTGATTACTGCTAAGTTGTTTAAATTCATTTGGAATCTTATTGAAGATTTTTACACACATGGCCAAACAACTGTTTTTGTATTTGCGAGATTTTGGATTGACACTTAAAACAAGTTTATGTTGATTCCTACGCTGTCTAGAATTTATGCAGTCGCTAGCTTTCCTAAATAATTTCAGATTGTTTTTTACAAAATTGCCAATTTCCAAAATATAAAGTGATGGTAGTGGCAATAAACCAAGACTTTTGTAAAATGGTTGTTTTTAATTTGTATTATGCTTATTTATGGACTTTATGTCTGGCTAGTGCGAAAACACGATTACAGTTTCAACACTTACGATTTTTAATTTGATTTCACAGAATGCATGTATATCCGTAATACAACCTACCCTTAAAGTTTGTCGACTGTTTTCGGGGTCACCCTGTAGTGTTTAGATCTACAATCGAGGTGTAACATACTCGTTAAATCTATTATGTTAATGTATTCAAATCGTAGTAGTGAAGATAATGGTGTAATTACGTTGGCGTCATTAATTACTGAGATTACGTTGCGGAGCCTGATAGGAACAATTACGGTGTTACGGCCACCTCTGATCCGCCCTGCCCTTGCCAGCGAGCTGATTGTGTTACGAAACATACCTGTAAAGTCTATACCTTAAATTTTTGTTATACTCAACTGTAAGATACTGTTTGAATCCGTATTTGAATCAGATTGGTCATCCTTGTAGTTGATCCCATCGTCAAAAATTTGTTTTGTTCTCAAACTGTTCTAAACAAGGAAAAATCGTTATTTTAAATTTGAATTACCATTTTTCTATTACATGATTTTATCATACTACCCATATGTTAAAACTACTGGACCGATTTTGATGAAACTAATACTGTACTCTAAGTTGTAAATACTTTTCTGTATGACTTCTCTTTTTCAAAAAATACGTGGATAAATAACATAATATTTATAAACATTCATAAATACATGCATACACTACCAAATTTAGCACAAGTATTTGGAAGCCCTAATAGATAATTTAGTAAATAACTTTATAAGCATTGACATCCGCCTGTTCCAAATTCACCTATAACAGATGCAACAAATGAATATTTGATTCGATTTGATTTATTCAACATACTCAAAAAAGGAAATTCCAACGATATCACAAACTAACACATTGAATTGACTACCTCCTCTTTTGGAGTCGGTAACAAACCGAATACGTACGTATATGAAACTGCGAACTAAAGCGATTCCAAGGACATACAAAATAAACAAAAAATCTTCACCAAACATTATAGTCCCCCTAGCCGATTTCGACTACGGTGGCCAGTCACAACGACTAACCGACTGCGCGGGACATATTACAGTGAACAATTGTGTGTGCAAACAGAGGTGCACACTCCCTTCCTTTAACTCTTATAGCCCGATGGGACAGCAATCTGACACGACCGGAGAGAGACCAGGTGTAGGACCAATGGCTTTACGTTCTTTCCGAGGCACGGGGTGAAACACCGCCAACTTCCAAACTCCGGGCTACCCTGTAAATTTCTGAACAGAAAAACACAGGTACACATTTTTTTGGCCCGACCCGGGGATCGAACCCGGGACCTCCGGCTCAGCCGTCGCTTTACAATGCGACCCTCTAACCGCTGCGCCACCGAGGCAGTTACCACCCAACATAATCTTTCTGCATAACCTAAATGTATGACTGGGAGCATTACGTCCCGTCTACCTATTGTCTATTTGAGCAATAAACTTTTTATTTCAATAAATAAAGTTTATTTTCCAGACATTGCTATCTGAGATATTCTTGTTTACATTATTTGCGCGTTATCGAATTGTTGGACGTGGCAAAGCATAAATTAAATGGCAGTGCGAAATTGTATGCGATTCCGAGTTTATAAATACCTACTTGAACAATTTATTGAGTAAAATAAAAGATTTTAATGCATAGATTTTTCTTGCAGTATTTTTACAACTTGTTTTCAGATAATATGTTTATAAAGGTTTTTCTACGCTTAAACATAGCGGTTATTGTAATTCAAGAGAAGGTAGTCGAACTTGTTACATGAACTTGCTTTTACGATAAATAAATTTTCTAAAATTAGGCATAATTTGCGGGCGCTGTCTGCGGAGCGATCAATCGATATGATGCTCCTGCGCGTTGGTTTACGAGCTCACTGAAACCTTAACGATCTCCGCCAATATTCATGACCGACGTAGACGCTTATTCGGACGGGATGTAATGTAAGGATGTTACGTAGGTAGGTATGTACATATGAACGTCGATAAGTCTGCGTCCTTGCCAGGATAGCAAACAATCAGAAATATTATATCTTTTCGTGGCCGTGTGCCGCCGTGTTACGTCAGGTTATATATCACCGAATTGTAAAGTATGACAAGGGTTGTGAAATCAATCTTAACTTGGTCTAAAAGTATAGGTTCCGATTTATTTGCCTAAACATTTGTATGTTTATATGCACGAGTGTTATACAAGCCAGCCGAACACGGCTGCTATATCAAAAGATTATTTGTAAACAACGGCGGGAGAAAGATCGATCTACATGACTAAATAAATTTTACAAAGAATACTAACACTTACTAAATTTGGTTCTGTCTCGATGGCGGAGCGGTTAGAGGGTCGCACTTAAAAGCAACAGCTGCGACAGAGGTCCTGGGTTCGATCCCCGGTTCGTGCCAAAAATATGTTCCTGGGTTTTTCTGTTCAGAAATTCTCAGGGGAGTTTGGAAGTTGGCGGTATTTCACCCTACTTGGAAAGCACGTAAAGCCGTTGGTCCTGCGCCTGATCTCTCTCCGTGTCAGATTGCTGTCCCAACGGGCTTTAAGAGGGAAAGGAATAGAAAGCGCACACACTTGTGCACTATGAAATGTCCCACGCAGTGGTTAGTCGTTGTGACTGGCCACCGTAGTCGAAATCGGCTAGAGGGATTACTATTATCTATTCTCAATTCTCAAACCGTCCCAAGTAGTAAACTTATTTTGTAGCATAATTTTCTTAGGTAGATACCTACCAATGCGAACTTTTTATGGGTACCAATAACGGTTAATAATCCTAAGTACTTTGGTGGAGTAAACAACGGTTACGGGCTAAGTGATTGAAGCCTGACGAACGGCTAGAAGGCGTAAACCTGCTTTCACGACAGTACCCATTTCAGCCAACGATTAATTCGAAAACGAATAAAATCTGTTTACTTTATCGACCTAATTAAATAAAAGCAGAACAGATGTTACCGTTAAAATAATTGATATTGCCAATCTCAGTTGGCTACGGGATGCGGTGGGTCGTTGGTGTCGGCAATAAAACGGGAAAAGCATTGGTTTTCAACTTTATGAACATTCCCGTGCAATCGCACAATGCACATGACCGTTGCGACGCCATTCCGCGACACGAGGTACGCGCCATTTTGCGACGCTTGCACTTGTTAAAACAATTGGATTTTTCCAGAAAAGAAATCTTAGCGGACGTTTGGGTTCCTTATACCCTGTATTTTAATTAAATAGACCACAATGACATTTGTCACATATTCGTTATTTTAATAGTACATTATGATACAAGTGTGCTAAGTTGACCATTATATACAAGGCGATATTGTGTGCGCACGAGCGAAAGCGAGTGCGCCATAAGAAAGCCGCGTATATTATGGTCACAGGCACACGTGTTTCATACGATGTTTTTCAACACACTTGCCATTAATCCAAACTTCGTCACACCACAGCCGCCAACTATTTACGAAAATAGCGCGTTGTTTTTTTTTTTTCTTGCCGCGAAACTGATGTACGCGCAAGGTTAAGCCGCGAACGAGATCGGCCAACAGCCAAGATTAAAAATGTAATTATTCGTTATTTAAAACACAAATTACAGAAAATTTTAAATGAATTTGAGTTTTTTTAGTAATAAAGCTGGATTTACCATTAATTGAAATAAATATGTGCATACTGTTATTTTTCGCATAAATACTGTTTGTTGTGTAAGTTATAACCCGACTAAATTATATCGCTTCATCTTCTTACTTACTACTTGGTACTAGGGTACAAATGTAAATTGGTCGGGATAATAAACAAAAGGCACTAGTGCAATAATATACAGAAAAAGCACGCGTGTTTAATATCTATGATTGCTGGTGTTTAATATCTATAATGTGCCAAAAATCGGTGGAATAAAAACGTCATTTTGAGCAAGTGTGTTGAAAAAATAGTATTGTTTCTAAATAATTGAAACATTTCATTTTTATTCAATGTTTTTTTTTAAAAATGGCTGTATCCCAAGGAGTAATAAGGAGTATGGCTCAAACTACCTCATAGTTGAGGTAAGGCCTTTGCCCAGCAGTGGGATGTTACAAGCTAACTTTATTATTTATTTTTTTATGTACCCTCAATAAATAGTCATAGTTCACTTTGTGTTGTACGGACGTTTATTAGCATGAAATTTAAGAGTGTAATAAAAAAATCTACAAGTAAAATCTCTTCAAAAATCATGTTTCTGACAAATATTATCATAATTTATACACTATCTGTAAAGAAATTAGTAAAAAGTAAAAAAAAAACGTAAAAGAATATTGCAACTGCAATCGAAAAGACAGATTACTTGGGTACACATTGGAAAAATCGTTATATGTCCATTAAGATGAAATAAGAAACCAAAAATTTGCGCACGGGCGGGACTTGAACCAGCAACCTTTTGGCAAACCGGGCCAAACGCTCTTACCAATTGAGCTACCGTGCTGTTAGTCCGACCCTGCGAAATTTGTGGTTTCTTATGAAAACGTCAATTGCGTGACGCTTAGCGCCATCTAGCCGTCTGTTTATGAAACAGATGGCCCAAGCAGTTATTCTTTACAGAATAAATTCAACTTGGAAATTGATGTCGCTTCGCTATCTAATGCTTTAGAATGTTTTTTTTTAACACTCACAGTGTCATATTTTATATCCATAAAGATGAAATAAGAAACCAAAAATATGCGCACGGGCGGGACTTGAACCAGCAACCTTTTGGCAAACCGGGCCAAACGCTCTTACCAATTGAGCTACCGTGCTGTTAGTCCGACCCTGCGAAATTTGTGGTTTCTTATGAAAACGTCAATTGCGTGACGCTTAGCGCCATCTAGCCGTCTGTTTATGAAACAGATGGCCCAAGCAGTTATTCTTTACAGAATAAAAAAAAACATTCTAAAGCATTAGATAGCGAAGCGACATCAATTTCCAAGTTGAATTTATTCTGTAAAGAATAACTGCTTGGGCCATCTGTTTCATAAACAGACGGCTAGATGGCGCTAAGCGTCACGCAATTGACGTTTTCATAAGAAACCACAAATTTCGCAGGGTCGGACTAACAGCACGGTAGCTCAATTGGTAAGAGCGTTTGGCCCGGTTTGCCAAAAGGTTGCTGGTTCAAGTCCCGCCCGTGCGCAAATTTTTGGTTTCTTATTTCATCTTTATGGATATAAAATATGACACTGTGAGTGTTAAAAAAAAACATTCTAAAGCATTAGATAGCGAAGCGACATCAATTTCCAAGTTGAATTTATTCTGTAAAGAATAACTGCTTGGGCCATCTGTTTCATAAACAGACGGCTAGATGGCGCTAAGCGTCACGCAATTGACGTTTTCATAAGAAACCACAAATTTCGCAGGGTCGGACTAACAGCACGGTAGCTCAATTGGTAAGAGCGTTTGGCCCGGTTTGCCAAAAGGTTGCTGGTTCAAGTCCCGCCCGTGCGCAAATTTTTGGTTTCTTATTTCATCTTTATGGATATAAAATATGACACTGTGAGTGTTAAAAAAAAAACATTCTAAAGCATTAGATAGCGAAGCGACATCAATTTCCAAGTTGAATTTATTCTGTAAAGAATAACTGCTTGGGCCATCTGTTTCATAAACAGACGGCTAGATGGCGCTAAGCGTCACGCAATTGACGTTTTCATAAGAAACCACAAATTTCGCAGGGTCGGACTAACAGCACGGTAGCTCAATTGGTAAGAGCGTTTGGCCCGGTTTGCCAAAAGGTTGCTGGTTCAAGTCCCGCCCGTGCGCAAATTTTTGGTTTCTTATTTCATCTTTATGGATATAAAATATGACACTGTGAGTGTTAAAAAAAAAACATTCTAAAGCATTAGATAGCGAAGCGACATCAATTTCCAAGTTGAATTTATTCTGTAAAGAATAACTGCTTGGGCCATCTGTTTCATAAACAGACGGCTAGATGGCGCTAAGCGTCACGCAATTGACGTTTTCATAAGAAACCACAAATTTCGCAGGGTCGGACTAACAGCACGGTAGCTCAATTGGTAAGAGCGTTTGGCCCGGTTTGCCAAAAGGTTGCTGGTTCAAGTCCCGCCCGTGCGCAAATTTTTGGTTTCTTATTTCATCTTTATGGATATAAAATATGACACTGTGAGTGTTAAAAAAAACATTCTAAAGCATTAGATAGCGAAGCGACATCAATTTCCAAGTTGAATTTATTCTGTAAAGAATAACTGCTTGGGCCATCTGTTTCATAAACAGACGGCTAGATGGCGCTAAGCGTCACGCAATTGACGTTTTCATAAGAAACCACAAATTTCGCAGGGTCGGACTAACAGCACGGTAGCTCAATTGGTAAGAGCGTTTGGCCCGGTTTGCCAAAAGGTTGCTGGTTCAAGTCCCGCCCGTGCGCAAATTTTTGGTTTCTTATTTCATCTTTATGGATATAAAATATGACACTGTGAGTGTTAAAAAAAAACATTCTAAAGCATTAGATAGCGAAGCGACATCAATTTCCAAGTTGAATTTATTCTGTAAAGAATAACTGCTTGGGCCATCTGTTTCATAAACAGACGGCTAGATGGCGCTAAGCGTCACGCAATTGACGTTTTCATAAGAAACCACAAATTTCGCAGGGTCGGACTAACAGCACGGTAGCTCAATTGGTAAGAGCGTTTGGCCCGGTTTGCCAAAAGGTTGCTGGTTCAAGTCCCGCCCGTGCGCAAATTTTTGGTTTCTTATTTCATCTTTATGGATATAAAATATGACACTGTGAGTGTTAAAAAAAAACATTCTAAAGCATTAGATAGCGAAGCGACATCAATTTCCAAGTTGAATTTATTCTGTAAAGAATAACTGCTTGGGCCATCTGTTTCATAAACAGACGGCTAGATGGCGCTAAGCGTCACGCAATTGACGTTTTCATAAGAAACCACAAATTTCGCAGGGTCGGACTAACAGCACGGTAGCTCAATTGGTAAGAGCGTTTGGCCCGGTTTGCCAAAAGGTTGCTGGTTCAAGTCCCGCCCGTGCGCAAATTTTTGGTTTCTTATTTCATCTTTATGGATATAAAATATGACACTGTGAGTGTTAAAAAAAAACATTCTAAAGCATTAGATAGCGAAGCGACATCAATTTCCAAGTTGAATTTATTCTGTAAAGAATAACTGCTTGGGCCATCTGTTTCATAAACAGACGGCTAGATGGCGCTAAGCGTCACGCAATTGACGTTTTCATAAGAAACCACAAATTTCGCAGGGTCGGACTAACAGCACGGTAGCTCAATTGGTAAGAGCGTTTGGCCCGGTTTGCCAAAAGGTTGCTGGTTCAAGTCCCGCCCGTGCGCAAATTTTTGGTTTCTTATTTCATCTTTATGGATATAAAATATGACACTGTGAGTGTTAAAAAAAAACATTCTAAAGCATTAGATAGCGAAGCGACATCAATTTCCAAGTTGAATTTATTCTGTAAAGAATAACTGCTTGGGCCATCTGTTTCATAAACAGACGGCTAGATGGCGCTAAGCGTCACGCAATTGACGTTTTCATAAGAAACCACAAATTTCGCAGGGTCGGACTAACAGCACGGTAGCTCAATTGGTAAGAGCGTTTGGCCCGGTTTGCCAAAAGGTTGCTGGTTCAAGTCCCGCCCGTGCGCAAATTTTTGGTTTCTTATTTCATCTTTATGGATATAAAATATGACACTGTGAGTGTTAAAAAAAAAACATTCTAAAGCATTAGATAGCGAAGCGACATCAATTTCCAAGTTGAATTTTTTCTGTAAAGAATAACTGCTTGGGCCATCTGTTTCATAAACAGACGGCTAGATGGCGCTAAGCGTCACGCAATTGACGTTTTCATAAGAAACCACAAATTTCGCAGGGTCGGACTAACAGCACGGTAGCTCAATTGGTAAGAGCGTTTGGCCCGGTTTGCCAAAAGGTTGCTGGTTCAAGTCCCGCCCGTGCGCAAATTTTTGGTTTCTTATTTCATCTTTATGGATATAAAATATGACACTGTGAGTGTTAAAAAAAACATTCTAAAGCATTAGATAGCGAAGCGACATCAATTTCCAAGTTGAATTTATTCTGTAAAGAATAACTGCTTGGGCCATCTGTTTCATAAACAGACGGCTAGATGGCGCTAAGCGTCACGCAATTGACGTTTTCATAAGAAACCACAAATTTCGCAGGGTCGGACTAACAGCACGGTAGCTCAATTGGTAAGAGCGTTTGGCCCGGTTTGCCAAAAGGTTGCTGGTTCAAGTCCCGCCCGTGCGCAAATTTTTGGTTTCTTATTTCATCTTTATGGATATAAAATATGACACTGTGAGTGTTAAAAAAAAACATTCTAAAGCATTAGATAGCGAAGCGACATCAATTTCCAAGTTGAATTTATTCTGTAAAGAATAACTGCTTGGGCCATCTGTTTCATAAACAGACGGCTAGATGGCGCTAAGCGTCACGCAATTGACGTTTTCATAAGAAACCACAAATTTCGCAGGGTCGGACTAACAGCACGGTAGCTCAATTGGTAAGAGCGTTTGGCCCGGTTTGCCAAAAGGTTGCTGGTTCAAGTCCCGCCCGTGCGCAAATTTTTGGTTTCTTATTTCATCTTTATGGATATAAAATATGACACTGTGAGTGTTAAAAAAAAAACATTCTAAAGCATTAGATAGCGAAGCGACATCAATTTCCAAGTTGAATTTATTCTGTAAAGAATAACTGCTTGGGCCATCTGTTTCATAAACAGACGGCTAGATGGCGCTAAGCGTCACGCAATTGACGTTTTCATAAGAAACCACAAATTTCGCAGGGTCGGACTAACAGCACGGTAGCTCAATTGGTAAGAGCGTTTGGCCCGGTTTGCCAAAAGGTTGCTGGTTCAAGTCCCGCCCGTGCGCAAATTTTTGGTTTCTTATTTCATCTTTATGGATATAAAATATGACACTGTGAGTGTTAAAAAAAACATTCTAAAGCATTAGATAGCGAAGCGACATCAATTTCCAAGTTGAATTTATTCTGTAAAGAATAACTGCTTGGGCCATCTGTTTCATAAACAGACGGCTAGATGGCGCTAAGCGTCACGCAATTGACGTTTTCATAAGAAACCACAAATTTCGCAGGGTCGGACTAACAGCACGGTAGCTCAATTGGTAAGAGCGTTTGGCCCGGTTTGCCAAAAGGTTGCTGGTTCAAGTCCCGCCCGTGCGCAAATTTTTGGTTTCTTATTTCATCTTTATGGATATAAAATATGACACTGTGAGTGTTAAAAAAAACATTCTAAAGCATTAGATAGCGAAGCGACATCAATTTCCAAGTTGAATTTATTCTGTAAAGAATAACTGCTTGGGCCATCTGTTTCATAAACAGACGGCTAGATGGCGCTAAGCGTCACGCAATTGACGTTTTCATAAGAAACCACAAATTTCGCAGGGTCGGACTAACAGCACGGTAGCTCAATTGGTAAGAGCGTTTGGCCCGGTTTGCCAAAAGGTTGCTGGTTCAAGTCCCGCCCGTGCGCAAATTTTTGGTTTCTTATTTCATCTTTATGGATATAAAATATGACACTGTGAGTGTTAAAAAAAAACATTCTAAAGCATTAGATAGCGAAGCGACATCAATTTCCAAGTTGAATTTATTCTGTAAAGAATAACTGCTTGGGCCATCTGTTTCATAAACAGACGGCTAGATGGCGCTAAGCGTCACGCAATTGACGTTTTCATAAGAAACCACAAATTTCGCAGGGTCGGACTAACAGCACGGTAGCTCAATTGGTAAGAGCGTTTGGCCCGGTTTGCCAAAAGGTTGCTGGTTCAAGTCCCGCCCGTGCGCAAATTTTTGGTTTCTTATTTCATCTTTATGGATATAAAATATGACACTGTGAGTGTTAAAAAAAAAAACATTCTAAAGCATCGTTATATGTATTAAGTTTGCTTATACAACGTTTTACATCTTTTTTTTATCAAAATGAGAAGAACCACATTATTGAAGCTGTCATTCTCTCTATCTAATTCAAATCAGAGTATGAATTTCTATTTGAAAATTTAAAAAGGTATACCAAAGGATAAAAAGTCCATAGCACACGGTTTTAAAGTAGGTCCTGTTTATAATTCGTAGTTAATTCCATGCAAGGTATGTTTATACTAACCCGGACTCTTAATAAATACAAATTGCATTCAAATTCAACGGGCTTAGTCAACAATTCAACTTTGTACTAGTAACTGTGGTTATAGGAGCAAGCACACACCACACGGATGTATAAATTAGGAGGTCGTTGTTGTAACAGACTCACCTAAATACTTATTATCCCAATCCTCATTCATATTCAAAAACCTTTTACCCTAATCCCATTATAATTGCCCGTGCTCTCATTAGCGCAACAAAACAGCGACGGCGTGAAAAATAAGCTTACAACTGATAATGGACCGAAACACGACTAAATTGTGGCCGTAATTTTTTTGAAGTTTCCCAAACAGATGTCAAAACGAATTGTTGTTGAAGAAGAACAGAATGTAGTTGGTAATACAAATAGAATAATTGTTATCTTGTTTGCTTTGCTTCTTTTTTTTTGATTTGGCCTTAGAAAAGAAAAAAAATGTTATGGCATTGGCACACACAAAACCTTTGTTTACAACGCAATAGTTCCTATGACCGCTAAGAGATGGCGCTGCATGATTGTTAACTCGCGCGCCGATTTGATTTTTTTGGGTCGACCTAAACTAAGGGCCGCTGTTTTCTAAACTTGTAAACCGATGGCTTTATAAATCTCTTACATCGCGCTACTTTCTGAATTCTTCGGATCTACAAAGCATTTCCATACATTGTTTCATGAATTCATTATGCCAAATCTGAAACCCGGACGCTATAATTCTTTCAGTTCAGCATGATTAGATATTGCTTTTAAGAAACTCACAGACAGGCCATTGATGATGAAACAACTGATTTCACTGGTTATCATCAGTCTGTATAAGTATTGACTGACTGATGAATCTCTATACGTAAGTAAGATTTCACTAAAGGTACCCATTTTATTTTTCTTTTTTTATTGACATTACACAAAAATACCCTAAAAATATATCAGCCAGAACCCCCTTCAATCGCATTTACGCTTTTTTTTTTTATTCAACACTCGTCGGAGTGCCTTTGCAGTAAATTCGTTACGGACCCGGAATGTTTGCGACACTCTTGAGTGTGGAACTTTAATTACGCGTGACAGCTCTGAAATAGGCGTAAAAAGGACGGCCACGGACTTTGCTGCTGTTGCTGTTAAAGGTATTGTGATGTTTGAAAGAGGAAATCGACCACTACGAAAGTTAGGCTCATGATTACTATTGAGCGTCTAATCTCCATTTTCTATAACACATTTATATATACCTCAAGAAACTATATATTTAGTTTATGTGTATTATGGTATGTAAATAATATTATTATTTAACACAATAGTATTTGTTACAATTTAATTATTATAGTTACAATTTTATCCTGCACCCATAGCAATCTCTCTGCATGATCTAAAGGTATGACTGGGAGAGAATGCTATTAGCACTAAGTCCACCTTTTGTACACTTTTATTTGTGCAATAAAGTTTTAAATAAATAAGATGAGGGTTTCAAGAATCCATTCCTAAACCAACTTAAACAAAATACGAGATTTAAGATGGCTGGATTTGTGAATTCAAATTTAATAAAATGGCTGAATGGTAAAGACTAGTATAAATTAATAGCCTGATAGCCTTGAAGGTCAAAAATACCTAAATATTTTGATTATTGAATTGTCGTCAATATTAGAGAGTATTAATATGATTTATTGTCGGTATCAAGCACTAACGACGATTTGAAAAGAAAATATTGTGATTGATTGATTCATGACTGACATAATCCGCGTGACCCGGTCGTAATGGTGATAATAACGATTTGGTCAGCATTAATATTTAAGACTCTAATATCCTACATCAGCGGTCTGTCACGTTTTTAACGAAATTGAAAAGCTCTCGTCATAAAACATGTATTTTGCGATCGATAAAGTTCAAAGGATATTTATTTATTTAAAATAAATATGTGCAATGGAGCTTTAGTTTTTCAAGGTTATCAGCCCTGAATCAGACCGGAAGCCTCATCCATCACGCAACATCGTCTAAACACGATGAGACGCCCCATCTCCAAGCTTAGGTCCAGCTCGCTTAGAATATAAACGTTCGCATTTTAAAGGCACACAATTCTTGCATTTATAACCTCCTACTTCTAAAGGGCTGTGGTTTGAACATGTATAATTACTGAAATAATAAAACTGAGTCAAAACCAACACGATGGGATCATTTTCCTGGTAAGTTATATATAAATAATAATTATATTAGGATAAACAGACACGGCGATTGCGTTTTGTGCCCAAAGGTTAATAAGGACTGTTGTGAAAATACTAAATAAGGTTTTAGCTCAAAATAAAACAAAGTCACTTTCATAATTTTCATGTCTAATATGAAAAACATTGTATGCAAGTAACCGACTGGAGCGAGAATGTATCTCTTGACTAATAGTCGTCTCGTCAACGGTAATTAGGCGGCAGATGAGTGCGTCGTTTGTCAGCCACCAATTACTCGAGCGCTTCAGAAATAGTTTTCAGTTATTGTATTTTAGTTTAAACGGCCTCTCGCCGTCTTAAATAGAATTGGTTTATTAACCGTGAAGAACCGTAAGGACGAGACTCTAAAAGATCAGATGAGTTTGTTACTGATATAAGCATGTAAGTAAATCAAGACATTCCTTAGGTAAAGTCCTACTATAAAATTCAAGACTGTTTTAATGACGAGAATGTATGTATGGACAGTCAAGCCTGCACGAAACTGATGTACCTACCTGTTTATTTTGATTTGTATCACTTTTGTGGCAGAAAATAGTGGCTGAGTTTGTTCCGGCGTTTTTTCTCAGCACTTGCCAGATTGTCTGTGTCTTGTCTCGAAGCGCTAGTAGGACCCACAAGATAAGAAGACATGTTCTGGCCCCATATGGGCCATAATTGATTAATACAAACTATTTATTAACGTTCATAAGTGGTATTTTGTGTCCTAAATTGAATAAATTATTTTTGACTTTGACTACATCAGTACATGAAAAAAAAACTATATTTTTTGCGCAGGAGATGATAAGTTATATTCTTTATTTACGTGATTCCTTCTTTTTGCGATTAAACACTTGTGTTACCTGTTACAAAAATTCTACACGTCAATAACAAACTAATAATAAAAACTACACAGAACGAGTTCAGTCTCCACATCAGGTAAGTTGATCACTTACTTGTATTAAACATTTGACACAGATTCATTGCACTATTAAAGAAACACTGATTGCGGTATACAGCACAATACATTATAGAAGGTGTAATACAAATACTAGAGTATTAACAGCAAACTGGTGAATGAACTAAGCCTCAGATTACAGGCATTAGCAACTAAAGCACGAATTGCCACTGCCACCTGTGGCGTGCGGCTGAACAGTCGTGAAAAGCCGCAATCATAGCGGATTGTTCCGGTTGTAAATACTTGCATAGAGACAGAGACAAAAAGATGTTTCTTTTAGAAATAGTATGACGAGAGTAGTAAATAACTAATACCTATGATTTATTATCATAGAAGTAATAAGTATGTGAAAAAACAAGCTGACTCCATGAAATGTTATTTAACTCCATATTTTTATGAGGGGAATACAAAAATTAATTATATAAAATTCTGAAGTAAGTTTCCTACTCCACTTTTACAACTAGAACCCCTGCCTATTTGGGTAGGACGTTATATTCTTAAAACATTTAAACCAAGCAGCCAAAACATTAAAAAGGGTGTTTTAATTGGTTAATTAGTGTTGATTGTCCTATGTCCACCTGTAAAACGAAATGGTCTCAGCTCGTGACGGCTATATCGTATCATTTTTACCATAATTTGACTGGCTATTTCCACCCAGCCTCTCGCGTGACCAAAACAATGGAAATGGTATGGCGACCGTATAGTAATGGAGACGATGATGCTAAATGTGGATTTACCTGAGCACCACGGAGACGAGGTGGATTTTAAAGGATAGATTATATGATCCAGCAAAAGTAAAGGAAGACATTGAAAAATCTGCATAGTAGTGAGAATAGCCTATGTTATGAAAAGAAGAAGGTAGCGTTCGTTCGGCAACGTTACAGCCTTAGCCACGTACGTCATTCATTCATAAAGTGTTTGACTGGTAGTAATTTTGTGACCATAAACACAATAATTATGACCTTCTTCTACCGATAGGATTATAAAGACAAAAGTTCAAAACACACACACACACACACACTGCGGCACGCACTGATTGGCTGGCATGGATACTTTTATTCATCGTCGTATTTTTTCCTCTCGTTTATATTTTTTGTGTTCTTTAGTTATCTTTCTTTGGTTGTATTTTATCTATATTAATAATTTCTCAAAGGGGTACGGTAGACTCGATCGAAACCTTATTTGAATAACAAAACATAAAAATATATTGATTTCGAGTCGACAACATATATTCGCAAAATTGGGATTATGGAGAATTTCGTTAAATTCTAATAGCACTGACAAATAAACCGCAGTCGCCATTGACAAGGCGTATAGTGCATAGATATAACAGGTACTAAATTGGAAAGCTCTTGGAGCGTTTAGGACCCTTATAAAGTTTGGGGAAGTAACCTGTGGTGTCGCTAGAACCGTTTTCTTTTTCTTTTTCTTTTATGCGGATGATAAAGGGGCAAATGTATAAAACCATCACACATTAATTAAGTTACAATATTTTTATTCTCATTAACAACCGGATTAGATTTTAAATGACACCCTATTTTTTTATATTTATAATTTCGTCAAGGGGTACGGTAGACTCGATCGAAACCTTATATGAATATATTTTAATTCTCATTAACAACCGGCTTAGATATTAATTTCCGCCGCCCGGTTTGCCAAAAGGTTGCTGGTTCAAGTCCCGCCCGTGCGCAAATTTTTGGTTTCTTATTTCATCTTTATGAATATAAAATATGACACTGTGAGTGTTAAAAACATTCTAAAAGCATTAGATATTAATTTGTGTTTAGGTATCTATAACTGGTAGAAAATGCCATTCGGCATTAATTTCACCTTGATAATTTCGTCAAGGGATACGGTAGACTCGATCGAAACCGTATATGAATAACAAAACATAAAATAGTAGTTTATGAAACTGGTACATAATGAAAGGTATTATACACGAGTGTGAGTTTAAAAAACGAGCGAAGCGAGTTTTTTAAAAGTATCACACGAGTATATAAACTTACGTCTATATAAAATTGTTTTGATTTTTGTATTTTGAATTTAAAGATATGAGAGTAGATAAATATATTGATTTCGAGTCGACAACATATATCCGCAAAATTGGGAGCACTGACAAACAAACCGCAGTCGCCATTGACAAGCCGTATAGTGCATAGATATGACAGATATAGATTGGAAAGCTGGAGCATTGAGGACCCTTATAAAGTTTGGGGAAGCAACCTGTGGTGTCGCTAGCGTCATTTTATTTTTCTTTTATGCGGATGATATACAAGCAAAGGTATAAAACCATCACACATTAATTAAGTAATAATATTTTAATTCTCATTAACAACCGGCTTATATATTAATTTGTGTTTAGGTATTATAACTGGTAGAGAATGTCATTTGGCATAAATTCCACCTTATGTTATGCAAAAAAGTTAAATAAATAGGTTTCTTAATTTTTCATTATGTAGTTACAGAGAATAATTAAAAAACGAGAACTGTTTATTTTTGTAAAAAGCGGAGCCGATTAAGAATAGAATAGAATAGAATTTCATTTATTTGACACACAAGATACATTACATTAAATAAATTAAAACAAATCAAAACAACTAAAATTAAGTTTAAAAAAAAAAAAAAAAAAAAAACAAATCGCCCATGTGTGCCAAAAAGGTCTTCGCTCAGTGTATATCGTGACAGCAGATGGTAAGCATGCCACGACACTGATTTTCAGCGGGAACCCCTGCTAGGCACTGGGTGTAAACACACACTTGGAGAAAAAAAAATCAATAATAATAATATAAAAAAAAACAACAACAACAAATAAAAAAAAGAAGAAGATTACATTACTATCATACTTCTACATTCGAATTAAAACATTCATAAATTAATAAATTTACAATTATATTTCATTATTTTATTGCTTTTGTATATATTGTAATAATTTTATATATTGTATAACTTAATCATTTGAATAGAATAAATGAATAATAACCATTTACAGATTAAATATTTATGAAAGTAATAGCGCTTGCAGCGCCCTCATCTCGCCGGTCTCGTGCCGGTCGCGTGGGCGCGCGTTCCTACCCTAACAATCTGTCATCTGTCAAATAAGTAGACCCGTTCTGCAACCCACACCTAGGTACCAAAAAAAAAAGAGTTAAGGAAATTCGCCACGTTGCGCTTTGTTAAAACCACACCCCAGATTCAAATTCAATATACAGTTTGTAGCCGAGTTTAGAAATTGGATTCACGGCTGAACGAAGAAACAGAAAGGGATCTAGCCTCCTGTTTGGTGCGTGGATCTTGCCGTGCCCCCACGTACGACGCGCATACCACGTTGGTAAGTTGATGGAACTGAATCACATTTGATTTTTCGCCTCTTCTTGTTGGCTGGAAAGAAAGGCCTTTTTACATTGTAACTGAAAGGCTTTTTTCCCTTTCAGGGCGCGCACCGGAGGGGGCAAGGAGTTCCAGCACCGCGTGGCGGCAAATCGGAAAGATCCCCGGAAGGTCACTGTGCGATGTCGGGGAGTCAGAAATACAGGCGTGCACGCTCTTCTCCCCCGCCCGTTCCCACCCCATGCCCAAAGCAGCTTTTTCTCCAAATATGCAGGTTTATGGGTTTTTATTACTCCAAATAGCAAAGTTGCTAGGTGTAGTTTTCGGCGTGCTTCCATTTTTAATATATTTGCTGCATTAAGATATGGCGTCACATGAGTCCGTGGTGGAATGTGAAAGCAGAATCTAGCACATGCATTTTGCACCCGCTGGATGAGCTTTGCAGATCTTGCGAGTAAGCATGGACCATATACTGTGTCGCAGTAATTGAGTTTCGAAAGGATCAGCGATTCGCACAATGCTATTCTCAGTTTTTCGCATAAATAAGGTCTGATTTTATACAGCAGCCTCAGTCTGTAGAAACAATTCTTTACACATTCTGCAACATGGCTCTCGAATCTGAGGTTGCTGTCAAAAATCAAGCCCAGGTTCCTGGCCCTATCCACTCTTTCAATTGGTTCAGTGTTTATTGTTATTTGAATTGCAGCATTATCAAGTTTAGCCAAATTCTTAGCCGTTCCAACAACCATAACCTTTGTCTTCCTCGCGTTTAATGTAAGTGAGTTTGCAGAGCACCAGTCCACTATTCGCTGCAGCTCATCATTGATCCTGGTAACAGCGTCTTTGCATTCTGCAGGGACAAATGGCAAGTACAGTTGTATGTCATCAGCGTACATGTGGTACCTGCAATATCTGATGCATTTTGTGATGTCTGCGCTATAGATAATGTACAGGATAGGCCCCAGAATTGATCCTTGTGGCACTCCTCTGTTAACAGTTCGCTGTTTAGATCGCAGTATAGTGCCGTCAGGTCCCCTTAGCTCCACACATTGTTGTCTATCAGTCAAGTAACTGTGGAACCATTTTACTGTGCTAGTGTCCAAGCCAAAGTACCTCAGCTTAGATAGGAGTAGGGGTATACTTATGGAGTCAAACGCCCGTGAAAAATCAAGTAGTAGCAGGATTGAGACCAGTCCCTGGTCTTGGGCTGACAGAAGGCCGTCCACAACATCCGCCAGGGCCGTGGCCGTCCCAAATCCCCTGCGAAAGCCTGACTGCAGAGATGGAAGCAAATTATTTTTCTCTAGGTAGCTGGTCAGGTCAGGTCAAATTTGTCCCAGTGTCGGAAAGAATATGTCTGCTAAGAATTAAATGTAAATTTAATAATATATCAATACTTAATGCCTATGCACCGACAGAAAAAGCGGATGACGAAGACAAAGATAGCTTCTACGAAGATCTTGAAGCTGCATTCGATCAGATCCCGAACTACGACACCAAAATACTGATAGGGGATTTCAATGCTAAAGTCGGACGCGAAGAGGCTTACCTTCCCACAATAGGTATGTACAGTAAACACCCAAAATCAAACGACAACGGCCTGAGACTGATATCCTTTGCATCTGCAAAGTCTATGGTCATCAAAAGCACAACGTTCCCGCACAAAGCCATCCATCTAGGAACTTGGAAATCTCGTGACGGCAGAACGGTGAACCAAATTGACCATGTGCTGATAGATGAGAGACACAAAAACATGGTTCAGGATGTACGGTCGTATCGTGGAGCTGACTGCGACAGTGATCATTATTTGGTGGGGGTTAAAGTAAAGGCTAAAATCAAAACTACAAGACATACACAAACCTTTGGAGAACCGATAGTCAATACTGATAGTCTTAAAGATGAACCAACAAATCTTAAATTTAACCTGGAGCTGAACAATCGATTTGCGGAGTTGGATAAAACAGTGGACATAAACACGGACTGGGAGCAAACAAAACAGGTTGTCAAAGATGTAGGGATTCGAGTACTGGGCAAGAAGAAGCGACAGAAAAGAAGGAAATGGTGGAATGAAGATTGCGAATTAGCAATGGAGCGAAAAAGAGCGTACAAGGTACTGGCTGAACAAGACAGTAGATGGGATGGAAAACACCAAGAAGCAAGAAGAGATCTCAGAAGACTAGTAAAAAAAGCGAGGAGAAATCATCTGACTGGAATATTGAATAATATTGAAACGTTAATAAGATCAAACGAATCACGGAAGTTCTATCAAGAGGTTAGAACAGTTAAAAAAGCATACCAACCTGTCACACAACTCCTCGAAGATGAAGAAGGGAATCTTGTCTCGGATCCCGAAAAGCAGAAGACGATGTGGCGCCAGTATTTCCAACAACTCCTTAATTGCCCTCCGGTAACCAACCAAACCCCAATAGACTCAAACAATTGCCAAGACCAGGATCACGACCATCATGAGGAACCACCAGACTTCGACGAAGTTCGCAAAGCAATAATGAGGCTTAAAAATCATAAATCCCCTGGCATAGATGGTATAACGGGTGAGCTGTGGAAATATGGGGGGGGAGTAATGCAATCTCGCCTGTATGAAATAATACGTAGAATCTGGCAGGAAGAACAACAACCTTTCGAGTGGAATGTGGGTATTATTTGCCCGATACATAAGAAGGGATGCAGGAAGAAATGCGGAAACTACAGAGGGATTGCTTTGCTACCGACGGCATATAAAGTGAAGGGCACAGGGGAAAAACAAGCAATGTCACATTTTTGTATATTTTGAACTGGCAATACCATGGTCTAGTACAAATGTGGTCGAACGAAACGCAAAAACACACACTGCAGTAATATGCAGGGTCACGGAGTAATCATACTAGATAAATATCCATACTGTGCAATAACAAGCAATGTCCAAGTCGTACAGGAAAAAAACAAGCATTGTCCATTGTTGAAAAAGTTGAAAAGGATCATCCAAGATTAATTTTTCACAAAGAACATTACAATTCACCTTGGACATCAGCTGTTCTCACGGCCCCTAAAAAAAAGATCAAATCCCGAAATGACTCTGATAGTCTGGGTGACTCTGAGTTTTTACTGCCGGAACAATCATATAAGGAGAGTCTTCCAGTTTCAAAGGCAAAATTTATGGATATCCAGGCCTTGTCAAAGTTTTGTGGACCAAAGGCTAAGCAATACTTTTCACAAATAAAATATAATGATGTTTAAATAAAGACTATTACATGGACTATGCCTGTTTTTTGCCTGTATTTTCTGACCTACTTCTGTTTTATCCCATTTACTCAGTAAGTATAAAAAAGAAAAGAGTTTTCTGTACTGATACATTGAAACAAATACATTTTCTTCATAATTGAATATAGTTGTCTTTTATTTCAAGCTATAATGTGTCTTTTTTTAAGGATTCAAACATTAATTTCACAATTACTCAGTTCATTCATTCAGTGACATTGCTTGTTTTTCCCCTGTGCCCTTCAAGTGCTCTCGTACGTTATACTTGCCCGCTTAGAACCCTATGCAGAGCAAATACTCGGGGACTATCAATGTGGCTTCCGCAGAAACCGCAGCACAGTGGACCAAATGTTTCTTCTGAAACAAATTATGGAAAAACGGTGGGAGTATGCCCAAAGTGTCCATTGTCTTTTTGTGGATTTCACCAAAGCATACGATAGTATCGACCGAGAGACACTCTACCAGATAATAACATCTTTCCGAGTACCGAAAGAGCTTGTGAGAATGATCAAGCTAGCTACGGGAACAAGTAAAATGCGGGTTAGAATTGGAGGGGAACTGACTGAAGAGTTTGAAGTGGTTACCGGGCTAAAGCAGGGGGACGCCCTTTCGCCTGTTCTGTTCAATTTGGCTCTCGAACACATCATCCGAAAAGTCCTACTGATTGATGGGGGAGTAGAATTGAACGGAAAGCACAAAATTGTGGGATATGCCGACGACCTTGCAATCCTTGGACAATGTGAACAGGAGGTAGTCAAAATGACTGAGAAACTGGAGGAGGAAGGAAAGCGTGTGGGTCTCAGAATCAGCCGTGAGAAGACTGAATATCTTCACATGAAGCGGTACAAAGACATCAGGGCCAGGAGAAAAGATCTTTATGTGAATAATACAACTTATAAGGGTGTCGACAAGTTCAAATATCTCGGGTGTACGATTACTGACACAAATCAGAGGGAGGACGAAATCGACATCCGCATAGTCAAGGCCCTAAGATGTACAGCAGCCCTTCACAAAGTGTTAGTGTCCAAGTTGATAAGCAGAACTACTAAAATTCGGATTTATAAAACAGTCGTTAGGCCGATTTTAATGTACGGGTGCGAAACCTGGACGCTAACTTTGAAGGAGGAGAACAAACTCTTAGTGGCGGAAGATTCTGGGACCAACAAGAGGAGAAGATGGCGCATGGAGGCGGAGGTACAACCGAGAGATAGAGGAGCTAGTGTCTGAGCCGAACATCATCGGAGAAATAAAATCTTCCCGACTTCGCTGGCTAGGACATGTGGAGAGGATGGGAGAGGATCGAGCCGTAAAGAGAGCGTATCTTGGTCAACCTTCCGGGCGCCGGCCGGTGGGGCGCCCAAGATATCGCTGGAAGGATGAAGTCGCCAAAGACCTGAAAGAGCTAGAAGTGTCCGACTGGTCAGATTTGGCACATAATAGGAAAGAATGGCGCACTTTAATGTCGGAGGCCAAGATCCACTTCGGGTCGCTGAGCCAGCGAAGTAAGTAAGTAAGTAGCTGGTCAGCTGTTCGCATACTATTCTCTCCAACACTTTAGAGGCACATGGCAGAAGACTTATTGGCCGAAGATCCTGCAGGGATGTTGGGTGGCCGGACTTAGGCAGAGGCTTGACAATGGCCACTTTCCATTCATCGGGGAATTGACTCTCCATTATAGAGCGATTGACTATGGCTGTGATTGTAGCCAGTGAGTGAGGGAGGGTCAGCAGCAACATATCCAATGACACTCCGTCACTCCCCAGAGCATTTGATGTCAGTCCTTTGATTGTCTTCATAACTGTTTCCTGCCCCACCGTTTGCAAAGAGAAGGTAGCAGAGCCATCAATTCTATGGTACTCAAAATAAGTCAGCTGAGAGATGGTGACCTCACTAGTATTGGGAACATTAAGGAAGAATGAATTGATTATATCAGGGTCATTGAATATTATCGGTAGTTCAGTGTTGGATTTTTTGTTTGGAAGTACCGAGTCCTTAAGGTTTTTCCATAACCTTTTTGGATCACTAAGTTTATTATTGATATTATAGGTAAAGAAGCATGACTTTTCATGTTCGATTGCTCTTATTACAACTTGCTTCATTTCCCTGTAACTGTCCCTGAGCAATGGAGTCCCCTGCACTCTATATTGTTTATGATACTTATCCCTGAGCCTCATCATTTCTTTAATAGTATCTGTGATCCATGGGTGAGGTGGATGTTTGAATTTTTTTGTCTTGAGTGGTGCATGCAGGTCCATGAGGCCACGAACGTGGCTAGTAAAGTGTGTAGGCTCTGTAATTAGCTGCTTTAGATTCAGGGATTGTGTAAATTGATTTAAAAGCCTGTGCTTATTACTGCCTACGTCCAGCTGGTCCATGTTAAAATCTCCCACCAGCACTATGCCATCTACTCCCGAGAAGGCGGCTACAGATTCAGTAACACCGTCAAGAAATAAGTCCACGTTTTGCCATGGGGGTCTGTAAGCTGTTCCAACCATGATTTCATGATTCATCAGGCGCACTGATACCCACATCTGCTGTTTTGCAGACTCAGGATTAGGATGCTGGCGCAGCCTAGCATTAAGACCTCGACGAATATAAAACCCCACCCCTCCACCACAATCTTTTGAAATGCAGTTCGGCCTTGGCACATGTCTCAGCTGGTAGCCTGGCAATCTGGGTGCTCTGCAGTCATCCTCACTTTCCATCCATGTTTCGTTTATGGCCATGATGTCCGGATTCTCCTCCCCCATCGCCACTATAAACTCCTCGTGTTTAGTGCCTAAAGACCCGGCATTAAATAAACCAACTATCAAATTTTTCAGCCCAAGGCCTGGGACAGAGGTAAGTTTATTAAAACCCAGTGTGCAGATGGTATGATTGTAGTTTTCTTTGTTGTAAAAATTGTTATCTTATGAATATCTATGTCAATGTGTGTAATTAAACTGTGTGAGTAAATTGTATTGATATTTTTAATTATGTCAAATATAAGAATATAAATTGTGTATAATAAAATATAAATAATTAGTAACATTAAATAGAAGTAATAATTGTTAATATTATGGAATTGGCAAAGATTATAAAAAAATATACCTTGTTTCAGCTTGGCGGGGTCAGAACGGATCAAACAGATGCAGTGACATAGAATCACATCATTGGCAAGTGAACAGCATGACAGCCAGAAAATCGATAGTAACACAGTTAAACTGTTGAACAAGAACACAGGTAAGACATTAAACATTATGCACAAGTGAATATGCAAAATACTTTTAAAATCCATTACAGTATTATCAAAACCACAATTTGTTTTAGGATCCGGGTTGGCAGGCAGTAGAAGAGGGAGAGAACACTCTTTCGATGTCACCCATGCCCCGAAGATGACATACCGGCGCTCCGTCAGACCTGCGAGCATAGATGTGTCCCCGTCTGGTCCAAGAATAACGCCACTGCAGCCGGCGGCACTCCTCGCGCACCCGGTGAAAAAGCTGGCGGTTGGAGCGCGTCAGGCGCTCGTTGACGAACACTCGGCCGCCGCCCTCGGCCACCAGGCCCCGGCGCACGCGCGCGGCGCGCAGCAGCTCGTCGCGCAGCTGGCGGCGCGCCAGGCGCACCACGACGCGGCGCGCGCGAGCCCCGCCGGCCTCCGCCGGGGGCGCGCCCACGCGCTCCGCGAACACCACGTCGCGGTCCTCCAGCGGCACGCCCAGGCGCCCGGCCAGCACCAGCACGGCGTGCATGACGCTCTCGCCCTTCTGCTCCGGGAGCTGGCCGATCTCGAGGTCCGCCAGCAGCGCCTCCTGTTCCCGGTCGTTAAGCTCGAGCTTGAGCTCCGCGACGGTCCGCTCCAGCCCCGCGACGGCGCCCGCCTCGGCCCCCGGCTCGGTCGCTGCTCGCCGTTGATCTGCGGCGTCCAGTCGGTACTCTACGGCGTCGATGCGCGCCCCGACGGCGACGCTGGCGGTGCTGGCGGCTATCTCGAGCGCCCGCACGCGCCCCTCGACGTCGCCTAAGCGCCCCTCGCAGCGTATCACACGGCCGGAAAGCTCCAGCATGCCATCATTGAGAGCGTCGAGCCTGGCCTGGGTCGATTTCATCTCGGCCCGCATCTCCTCTCGAAACTGGCGGAACTCCAAGACGAACAACTGAAAGTCAGTCAGCTCGACAGACATGTTGAGCGCCGTGTCGTCGAGGGAAGACGCGTCCATTTCTACCGGCCTGGATGCACCTCGCCGCATGGTCACTCCGCCCTCCGCAGCCCGCACCGGCGTATTTGTGTTGTCCCTTTTTGGCTGCTTGCTGGTACACGTCACGCACCTCCACGCAGCCCTGTGCTCACCGGTCAAAGTATTGAAGAAGCGCTGTTCGGATACACCCGCGCACTCCAAATCATAGTGCATACTGCACGCGCTGCAGGTCAGGAAGCAGCGATCCGGTATAGCCTGCATGCATCCGCTGCAGTTTCCATATTTGCCGCCAGACATTTTGAGTTGTGGATTTGTGAACGCTGCAACAGTCGCGTACGTGATCTATAAAACTCGTAGTGTTATTTTGTTTATAAATATCACTTAATCACTTGGTTTTTTTTCACCTTGTGCTATTTTGAATTATATTGAGTGCTTAATTACTATGTTTTTAATTAAAATTATATGGAGCAAATCAAGGTATGTGTTTACACTTCAACTACCCACGATTTTTTTGAGCCCACAATTAAGCGCTTTGATGAATTTATTCATCTGGCTGCACTACGTGGCGCCAAATTGTCATTCTTCAGATAAGTTGGTGGGTCTTTAAAAAAAACTTTTCGTTAGTCGTTGACGTTTTGCGAAAATATTGTTCTCTGATTTGTTTTGTTTCAACGCTTCGTTTGGATTACACTTACACACATTATGCCAAGAATCGTCTGTATATTTCATAAAATCTTTCATTGGTCGTGTCTTCAGTCTTTGTCTTTGTTTGGTCTTTTGTTTGATGACTCCTATATCATTTTGTTAACAGCCGAATCTCCTTGCATTTGGAAAACATTGTCGCAATTGTGGAAAGTGGATGCAGCGAAGGGTGACTACAGAAATATTTACCTACATTGTGTTCCTAGATGTGTATAATGAGTCACATTTCACCCGTCACATTTTCTAGTATCTAATATTGTATACACATACATGTCCTTCCAATAAACACTTTTAATTTCTTAGGCTATATGCTTCCAACAAGCACATAACAAGGTATATAGTAACTCCTTAAGGCCTAATTCCAAAGTCCTCAGTTCGGCTCTCCTACTAATTTGGTCGCGTTCGTATCGTCAAAGGCGCCGCTCCATAATACAGAGGCGCAGCGCAGCCAAATTTGCCTTTGTTAAACTTAAGGCTTAATTGCACCTTTAGTGACCAAACAAAGCTCAAATGTGGGAACAGTGGACTATATTGGTAGTGTCGGATGCGGTGATGCTCTATTTCCCTTGCGATCAGTTACAGGAGCGCACAAGGTTGACGAGGTCCATAGATCAGCATGTAACTTTTTTTATTATAAGCCTGAAGTCACTTTTTCACTCTTTACGGATTTAGGTGACGCCTAAAATCTTAAAGAGTGAAAAAGTGACTTCATTACATTAATAAAATATTCAAATATTCTTCATACACACACACACACACAAGTTTGCAAGTTAAAAGTACTAGGTAACTTGCTTTTATATATAAATGTACCTTAAAGAAGAGTGAATCTTTCTGCAACAGGTGCCATAGCACTTATAACAAAGAGTTCACCTTTGCCATATTTTTAATTTTCATCTTTATGTAGTATTTCTAAGTACAATTAAAATCTTCTGAATAACGAGGATTACAACGAGGAACACGAACAGGTCAGGACTTAATGATGATGATGATGATGATGCTGTCCTCCCAGATGTATCCGTCGACGGCGACACCCTTAGATGGTGTTAGCCTGGGCTCTTGCATTAAGGACTCAAAATAAGGTACTCTCTGTTGCTTGCGCTTGCTACGGAAAATTATTCATTTTGTAATCCACAAATGTGACGTAACACAACTTTAACTTAAACTTACCACAAATCATTATCCGCAATGACTAATTTCATAGGTACAAAATACGTGACTTAGAGTTAATTTTGCCAACGCCAGTTACGGAATATTCGTGGAATACAATACCAAACGCCTAATTCGAAAACTTCGCCTATTTGTCAGTTATCATTTACGTAATGACGTCATAATTCGGTCGTTTTATACTTATTCGGTCGGATAAATTCTATCTGACGTAAGAAATGAAGTAATTTTACTACACAGTACAGTTAAAAAAAATGAGAAATGTTTGATTCACTCCCTCGTAATGTACTTAATTATATTATAAAATTAAAATTATAATTCGTCTTTCGGATTAACGAACGCCGTCTGCAGACCCAAAACGCGATATCGCTAGAACGGAAATTGAAATGGATAATAATTATTTCGATTGGAAATGAAAGTGTCAGGTTGAATGGAGACTTCAGGGGCTAATAAGTACGTCAAAGGAAATTAAGTGATATTGCTATCAGATACGCTATTATAATAAATTTATTGAGACGACACAGCGATGGAGTCAAAACTACTAACACCAGGCAGCCTCTTCGTAGCTTACTAGCAACGGCGTAGTATTTCGTAGATACGCGCTGGCTACGCGCGAGGGTGCGAGTTTCCCCATTCGTTTTGTCATTTTTAGGGTAAAAAACGGAACCATTATAGTTTCGTCATCGGATACGGATAAAAAATTGATATAGACGAGATCGAACTAGAAGTTTTTGAGATATAGTACATTTTCAACAACCGCAAACATAACTTTGTTCTTCATACAACACTATAAAAAACGAAATTATATTTGCTGTCAACAAAATATTGTGGTATTCTACTAAGCGAGTCCGACTCGCACTTGGCCGGTTTTTTAGAATGTTGTGAAGAGGTTTTCTTGTTTAAAACTTGCAAATAATTTATAGAAAATATTATTTTTAGAATTATTATAACTCATCATCCCTGGTTTGGATGTCACGAAGGCACTGGCTATGGGAAAAAACAACTTAAAAACCTCCTATTGCTGAAAAATCTCCTTCTTACGTCATAGCTACGGACCTAGGTACCATCCATATTTTGTGTACGGACTATGAGAAAGACCGGTCATCTATATGTTTATTCATTTATCTTTAGCCTATGAGAGTGAAATATCTTGAGCTCAATAATAATAACAAGAGGTGGTGACCTCCGTGGTGTAGTGGCTAAGAAAGCAAAGTTTCAAGGCGTCGCCGCTCCAAGGTCCCAGGTTCGATTCCCGGTCGGGTCAATATAGAAATAATAAAAAAAACTATATTGTCTCGGGTCTGGGTGTTGTGGACCCCCGTTGTGTCTGATTTCCATAACACAAGTGCATTAGCTACTTACTTTGGGATCAGAGCAATGTATGTGATTGGTGTCCAATATTTATTTATCTTTATATTTATATGTAGGCGTAGTTTCCATTGCCATCTCATCTGGGGCCGGAGCCAGTGGTCCGAGTGAGCCCGTCGGGGTACAAGACATCTCAATTAGGGCGGGTTCATCCCACAATCGGTTATCAGCGCACTGGACCAGCTAATTACGGAATTGAAACCCTTGGAAGGCGTGTTGCTATGTGGGTGGGAGGTGCTTAAAATACAAAAAAAATAAAAAAATAAATTGGAGCTCTTTTAAGAAAGACTGTGTACCTTGAAATGTGAAACGAAATGTTTATGTGTTTTTTTTTTAAGATATATGTAATTCTTGAAAAAGAAAAGTTTTAATTATTTATTTGTTACTCCTCAAAGACGAATACGCTTTTAAAGCTTTTTTCTTACACTCGATGTAACTTACACTGTACGCCTAATTAAAATATACCAGATTGAAAAAAAAATCATCTCACTAGCATACGTGTTGCGAAGCCTAATAGATCAACATAGTAAGTTATTATCAAATTTCAACACTATAATTTACATACACATTAATTTAGTTGCCTTCTGTTTTGGAAGTCGGTAAAGAAAATGTGAAAAGAAAAACGGTAAAAAAAACATTCTTTAACACTAACTTATACTTAGCTGAGTTTTGTTTCCACGATGTAAATAACTACAAAGCGATAATATCTCCAGACATTACATTTTTACAGTAAGTACGTCGGTAACCCACCGTCTTCAAACATCTCGGATGTTAAATAAAATATACAACAAAAATTGATTCAATATTAAAACGTGCGTAAGCAGTTCTTAAGACTGATACATAAGGATCATATTTGAATGGCGTTTGTATCTTTGAATTCACGAAGGAAATGATGTAAACGTTTCCGAAACGAAACAAGAAATATTGTTCTGTTGATGAAAATACTGCACAAGAGTCGTATGCGTAGATTTGATAGATGGTTGAGTTCGGGGCTGTGACGTAAACTCTTTTACGGTTAGAAATGTAGGCGTAATATATAACTATTTACGAATTTTGTTAGTTTAATAATATGAATATTATTTTCTTTTTTATCCCTTACAGCGTTCGTGGTCACGGATTGACTAAGATGATATTTGTAAAGAGTTTTGAAAATAATATTTGTAATATTAATTAACGTTCCTATCCACGCAGAACGAGATAACTGTGTCTCTTGCAGTGAGTGGTTTTGCAAATAAGTCGTCAGTTTGAATAATTTTCTGGAATCTGTTACTCCGGAGATTAATGCGCGAGTAAAGGGATCCCGATGCTATTAATTTTACCACCGCACAGATTTACTAATTCACTGGGAATTCGCTAATCTACTCAGAGCCTCTGGTACTTAGTTGAGATTTTCATGGAATAAAAAACTAAACTGAACATTAAAACAACACAACGTTAAAATATTTATTAGGTAGTAACACGTATTGTGGGGTCTTCAAAGGAGTACGGGAGGAAGGGTAATAATGCTTGGTTAGATATTGTATCGTCATTATTGTGAATAGCATCATGTGACATTGTACACATACATTTTGTGAGCTCCATATATTACCTTATTATCCATATCGATTGAACCCGTCCTTTACAAACACCATATACCAATATTTACGGTACCATACGTCTGAATATTACGGTGAGGATACGTGTGACACTTTAGCAAGACTACTGATTGATCTATCCATGATCTTGATGAATTAGGTGCGCTGCTCGACAACAAAAGAGTAGCACTATTATTAGACCCTTTATACACTGAGCTAGCTTTAGCATCGATGCAGTCACGCTTCTGCATCGATGCTATTACTAGCGCAGTGTGTAAAGTTTGACGTTTTGAAAGAAAGAAAGAAAAGTAATTTATTTGATACAGTAAAAAAGTACAAAAGAAACATCAAAATTAAAACATTATTATAAGTAGTGAAACCAAATTGGTTTCCACTCAGTTTTATCGCTATGGCAAGCCATGGCACTGGTTTTCAGTGAAGACCATTGAGGTTGAGTTGTCATCGATGCTAACGCGCGTAATATACTAAGACATCAGAGAGTCTTAGCATTTCAACAAAAAAGATTTTCCTCGTCGAGTGTTTTCATAAAGTTATGGTTGGTGTTCCAGCCAGCTTGCCGGGAACGTACACGGAAACTTTCGTCTCAAACCGACTGCGAATACATTTACAACAACAATTTACTGAAAACAAGTGACTGTGGCACATGGCATCCTCAGGAGTAGTGGCGAAACGCGTCGAGGTTTTTTGCACGTTGGTGTTGGGTACTAATAATTGCATTAGCTGTGCCGCATGCGTATTGAGGGAGGGCGTAACTTAATAATTTAGGGATGACAACAAGTTGTATCCCACTATTATTTCACAACATGATTTAGCTAAGTGCATCCTCGCCTTCTTCTTCACTTTCCATCAGAGTAGGATCATTGCCCTAGATTTGTATGCACCATGTGCGTCCGTGTACAGGCGGGAAGAAGTCCCGTCTGTTTAGTATGTAAAAGGTTAAGATGGAAACTAACTCCCTAGTGGCGTAGATATCCCTTTGCCTAAGATACTAAGTCCCTAGAGCCCTAGCCCAGCCTAACAATAGATACTTAGATATAATAAGGATGTTGAGGTAGGATAGCTGCTCCCAGGTTGCCCAGGGTAGCAGCGTTAGGACGGTGGGTAGGTGGCGTGGACCCGCTGCCAGTCTGGCAGGCTCACCAGACTGATCATAGTGACGGCTAAAGGTGTCTTGGCCGCAGCGGAGGGAAATGAGAACCAACACGGACGGTTGATATCTAGTTTATTGCTCGTTATGATACATGTATTTATAATGCTTTAATTATATGTCAACATGTGAAGGTTTATGCTTGTGTGCCGCCGGTGTGAGTGCCGACGCTGCTTGCTGGGTCCATCGGTCAGCCGCTGCGATGTAGGTCGCTGACGCCGTGGTTGTCGCAATGTACGATGCTAGCTCGTACATATTGGCATCTTCAAAAAGAGAGAGGAATAAGATGAGGCCCCGTCTCCTAGTGTCCAGTGGTGTGTCTCGAAGATGTGATGTACTGCTAGCACCATCCGTGGTTGTTGTTGGAGTCGTCTGCTTGTTGACCCGTTGCAGCTGTTGCGTTGACTCGATGGAAATTTTGTTTGTTATTGGCTTGATAATGATCCATGAAGTGAGTTGATAATAAGGTAATCTGATGTCGACGCGACGACTCTGACCCGTCCGAAGTCCTGATGCCTGGACGAGCGGGTTATCTCCCTCCGGGGAGACGATGTTGGTGTACAAGCCTCCTGGCTTGCACAAAGGCGAGATGAGAGTACATGCCTCCTTGCCTGTACTCCAAATGTGTTGCTTGTGACTGCAAGCCTCCTGGCCTGCACCGTGTTGATGACGATGGCAAGCCTCCTGGCTTCCATCGATGAATTGAAGATTGCAGCCTCCTGGCGTGCAAGGATAAGTAGCCTCCCTCCGTGGAGACGATGATGGTGTACAAGCCTCCTGACTTGTACGAGGGCGAGAAGAGAGTACACGCCTCCTAGCCTGTACCCTCAGTGTTTATTTTTGCCGGCAAGCCTCCTGGCCTGCACAGTGTTGATGATGATGGTAAGCCTCCTGGCTTCCATCGATAAAATGAAGATTGCAGTCTCCTGGCGTGCAAAGGTAAGTTGTTATTGGATCCTCTTCGAAGTTGGTTGTTGTTGCTGATGTTCTGCTCGTACGCTCCTCCTCTTCTTGATGATGTTGATGTTCTTCTTTGTACTGAACAGCATGTGGTGGTGTTTCAGTTACTGGTGAGACCCGCTTCTGGGAGGCCAGTAACCGAACCGCTACTGTCAGTTGTCGATCTTCTTTCTTCTTTGATGTTGATTTGATGATTTTAAGCTTATTCGTGTTTGCTGCTTTCTGAGAAGTTCTCCGTCGGTTGATCCTCAGGATTTTGAATAGGACAAGACAAGGGAATAGGAAAAGGTTAATAATAGTTACATGTAATATTTGTTTATACCTATTTAAGTCCCTGTCGGGTCAAGTTAATGTTAAAGTCAATGATAAATTATTGTTAATAAGTAAAGATGTAGGTAGGTGGTAAGTCACCGTTGTTCCCTATAATTCTAATGTTTGTTTGTTATAAACTAAGGCGGGAAGCAGGTGGTTGTAAGGCACCTGACCCTGTAATGAGCTTGTTTTGATAATTGCTAAGTCTCCTTGATTTGAGTCCCAAGAAAATGTTATGCTTAAACTTGGTCTCCTTGCTGAGTCCCAAGTAAGACCTGAGCTCCTTGCTGAGCTTCAAGCCATGATAATGCTAAAACTTGAGCTACTGATGAGCCTCAAGTTGTGTTTGTTTGCTTGCCAAAACTTGAGCTACTGATGAGCCTCAAGTTATGTTTGTTTGCTTGTTAAAACTTGAGCTACTGATGAGCCTCAAGATATGTTATGTCAAGTCAATGTTATGCGGGAAGTGGTGGTTGTAAGTCATCACTCCCGTTTGTCGATGTCGTGCTATGCTATGTCGGAAAGCGGTGATTGTAAATCACCACTCCCAGCTGATAGTCTTGTTTAAATTTCCCTAACCTACCCTACCAATGTTAGTCATGTTTAACGTTTAAAATGTAGGTCAGCTAAAATATTAATAAATGTCCCTTGATAGAATGTAATTACCTACTGATTTCACCGAATTGCGTAAGGCGCTAATGCAAGAATGCCTAAGTTCTCACATTTCACTTGCACTAAACAAATGTTGGTGATATTACTTTGAATGTTTGAATAAGAAATTATGTTAAATAAGTTAATTGCTTGAAGTAATTAAGTACTGCCGGAATAAGTGTTGAATTGAACGGCAGACTTACTGCTTAGCTAGTTTCTACCAGTCAACGTCATTTGACATAACTGCAGTCGGTCAGTTTATGTATGTACGTTGCTGGTCCATGGTAACTGATGATCGATCCGGCTCGAAGATGTAGGCAGGCGGGAAGAAGTCCCGTCTGTACCGTATATAAAAGGTTAAGATGGAAACTAACTCCCTAGTGGCGTAGATATCCCTTACCCTAAGATACTAAGTCCCTAGAGCCCTAGCCCAGCCTAACAATAGATACTTAGATATAATAAGGATGTTGTGGTAGGAGAGCTGCTCTCAGGTCTCCCAGAGTAGCAGCGTTAGGACGGTAGGGAGGTAGCGTGGACCCGCTGCCAGTCTGGGAGGCTCACCAGACTGATCATAGTGACGGCTAAAGGTGTCTTGGCCGCAGCGGAGGGAAATGAGAACCAACACGTACGGTTGATATCTATTTTATTGCTCGTTATGATACATGTATTTATAATGCTTTAATTATATGTCAACATGTGAAGGTTTATGCTTGTGTGCCGCCGGTGTGAGTGCCGACGCTGCTTGCTGGGTCCATCGGTCAGCCGCTGCGATGTAGGTCGCTGACGCCGTGGTTGTCGCAATGTACGATGCTAGCTCGTACAGTCCGTATGTCACAGCCACGTGTGTATGTCAGAGAAAGACGCTTCCAAAATGGTAAATTAGGTGTCCCCCTCCGCTCTCTAACTTTTGAACTAAGCTAAATTTTGGACAAAATACGTAATGCAGATCTTAATAAAAACTTTTTACAAAATAGAACAAGTAGTTTTTGAGATGTAGCACATTTTCAACATCCGCAAATAAAACTTTGTCCAGCATACAAACACTATAAATCGAAGTTATTTTTGTAGTCAAAAAAATATTGTGATATTTTGGCAAAGTGGAAGTAAGTGGATTTATTTAGTCAAAGTTACCCGGAACAGAGGAACAGAGCCCTCAGTGCGCGAGTCCAACTCGCACTTGTCCGGTTTTATATAAACAAATGAAATCCCACAGCCTACATAAAACCCATTAGATATTCAGTTCTAGATATAGGTACATTGTGGTACCTGATGGGTTTTTACAGATTGTTATATAAAAAAAATACCGAACTTTTAAGTTATGTTAGTAACTTAGGAAGAATAGTAATGAGAGAAATTAATGTGACATCTGTACACAATTGCATTTGTACCAAATCGTAAAGAAGTGAGCAAGTGCCGGATGGCAGACACGGGACGAGGGTTTTTCATGCAGACTAGGCAGGAAGATAGAAAGATTTTGCAATGTGTACCTAAGAACAAAAGCGATGAGTCTCGTCATTTCGGAAATAAATAATTTCAAACTAACTTATTTTTGTACCAGGTGTTTGTGTTAATCGAATTGGTTTTTGGAATCTGTTTTGACGGTTTCATCAGTTTCCTTTTGAGCTATTTTAAAGTCTAGCTAGAGAGAAGATCCTTCATTTGACTTGATCGTACTAAGACACTTTATTTATAGTAACATAACACCTTTATGGGTGATGACATACGGATGCAAAACATGGTCTCTTACTATGGGCCTTATAAAAAAAGCTCAAATCACACAAGCGATGGAGAGGATTAAGATTGGTATTTCTTTATGAGATTGAATTAGTAACGAGGAGATACGAAGAACTAAATAACGGACATAGCCCTGCGAATCAGTAAGCTCAAGTGGCTGGGGGAAGGGCACATAGCGCGAAGAACTGATGGCCGCTGAGACACAAAAGTTCTAGATTGGAGACCCTTCGACCATAGGCGCAGCGTGGACGTCCACCGACAAGATCAACCGACGACCTTGTAAATATCGCAGGATCACATTGGATGCATCGCTTGTGATGGTAGTGTAGCGACAACTATGAGCAACTACTGCCACTACATTTGAATGCAACACGCTGACTCAGCTCGACGCGACTAGATGGCGCTATAGTCGAAGTATGGATACTGAACCGCGATATTAGAGATTTAGAGCGGATTAACTATATATGAATAAACCAAGACGGTGATCATTGGACCTTGGTCCCCGGCCATAACACTCGGTCGATAGGAAGCGCTTCCCTTTGCCTTCCTAACACAGTTGCGCCAAAGTAGTGAAAAGCCGTGGGGGAGGCCTATGTTCAGCAGTAGACGTCATTCAATGAAGATGAACATCCTTATGGAACTTGGAAAAGTCCTATAATTTTATAAGCACCTTGACAGGCGAAGTCGCAGGAAACCACTGGTTTATATCTTTGGTTACCTTTTAAGCACTATCGACAGTTAATAATATAAGTTACTCAATAGTTATTGCCAATAATTAGAACTTATTTGTATTGTGCAAACTTCTTAGCTTTCGTTCAAACCTAAGTGTTTTTTTAAAGCTATGTTTGTTAAATTTGTAAATTGGTATTTTTTTCTGGTAAATAAAATTTAAAAAAAAATAGTCTTTGATAAAGCTTTCATAGGTACCTAGCCTGGAGATGGCAAAAGAGAAAAGTGCGGAACGCGTAAAGAATTTTGATGAAATCTTTTTGGGCAGGCGATACGGTCGGTATTTATTAAGTATTTGTGCTATGAATCCAAATTCTAAAGGAACTTCAATTTTACTTATGTTCTACTCTAAAAGTAATCAAAGGCGCCATTCGCCTCATTTTGAAATACAGAAAATGGCTTTTACTAATTTTTGAAATTGATCAAACCTCGTCGATTGAAAAGTGTCTGCCCTTAACGGTTAGGAGTCGACTAAGTAGGAGTCCATGAATTCTGACAACAGGTTTCTTATAATTGATAAGTGAAATTAAAGGGAGAACTATGTAACTACTAATTACCCTCAAGTTTTCCCATTTATAGCGTGTAAACTAAGAAACGAATCAAATGCTTGTGTTTAACCGCCAGCTCCCGGGCCTGGGCGGTTCGGGACTAACTAGGCGGTCGCCCTCAAACTATTCCAATTACTTGTACAATTTTCTGAGATATTTTGGCTATTCGGTTTGAGTAAGAAGCATAAGTGTTTATTGTCTGAAATTCGTAAAACTGTGGCGTAAGTAATATTGCATTAAATTAAAATAAAAACAAAATTGCCATAAAAAAACTGATGTGTTTATACTGTTGGTGTAAATAAGCTTGACGTCATGCACCGACTCCAAAAGACATTGTTTCTCCTAAATAGAAGACGAATGCGTTATTTTAATCTTTTTGTCAGTTTTTAAAGGCATTTTTTATTTTATAATTTTTAGTTTTTAGGTACTCATATTTTAAAAACCACTGGACTGATTTTGATAAAACTACTGCCCTTACACTGTAACCTAAGTTAAACTTTACTTATTGAACTTAAAAAGAATCATCTCGCTATGATCGAAAAATACTGAGACAAACAAAAAAATATACAAACATACATACACTTACGAAATTTTGCACACGTGTTAGGAAGCCTTAATGCATCAACATACTAAAATTTTATCCAATTTTGATCTGACGATATCACAAACATTGAGGTAGAATTGATTGCCTCCTATTTTTGGAACAACGGAGGACGGAGGACTTCTTTAAAGGATTAAATCATTGCAAATTTTTCAGGAATGCTAAAAGATATCAATCTGACTGAACGTGTATATTACTTACTCGAGTAAACGAAGCAACAGCAACCAAAAAACGAATTGCAGTTTTATTAACAAATTTACTCACTACATTAGCTGTTTAATTACACGGTAGTTAACCTGTGACAGAAGTGGTGGTATAACTATGCTTAATGCTCACCAAACTTCTCAAGGATCGGCGAAGTTGTCAGCTGCGTCGGAGTGGTGCAACTCACTTTAATGCTACAAATTAATGGCAATTTCAATCGGCTGCCAAGTTTGCTTAACTAGTTCAAAGCGTTTTCTATTGCAAATAACGATAGCTGTTACGTGATGTTAAGGGGAAGTTTCTGTACCTCGGATATCTTATTACGAATAATACTTACACTTAATTAGTTGTATTTGTATTTAAAAAGAAAACGTAATTAATTCAAGTGTTATGGGCGGTCTGATAACATCTATACAGCAAGGTTAGTCACTTGCCTTGCAAAGACCCCACCACAAGTCCCTACTGAGCCCGCATGATGGAGTGTGGCTCAAACCACCACATAGTTAAGAAGGTTTTTGCCTAGCAGAGGAATGTTACAGGTTTGTTTTCATGTCTTCAATAGCCAGACTCAATAAGTAGTTAAATAAATTACAAAATGCCATTAAGAAACACACTACAAAAAAACAGGCATACAGAACTCTAAACTTCATATAAGGACCCAAGTAAGAGAAACACAGTTACTTATATTGGTTTAGCGCACAAAAATTTTACACCTTAGTTTTACGGCAATTCGCAAACAAATTTCATTTAATTCTGTCACTGCATTAACTCGAATGACGCCGACAACTAAATAGCACGAGCAGTCTCGGTCGGAGTGACGAGTAATTTTCTCATCCCTTACAAATGGCCGCTGCTAGTTTCGCGAATAATGCTCTAGACTAGGACCACCGCTGAAATAGTACTGTGGCTACGTCTGGACAGGTTTATTGGAACATTGCGCTCAGCGGGACAACTGAAATAGTGTTTACTTGTCGGACAATTTCGTAAGATGAATTAATTTATGACATTTCACACGTGCTCAATACAAAAAGAACTGAACCTAAAACAAATGTTTTATTGGGTATGCGTATAAATTGATAAATTAAAGTAGACACTAATAGTATAAAATCAGATTTAAGAAATTCTTATTTAATTGGTGAAAATAACGTCCATAAATTGCCGGCAAACATTTTCGTACAATACATTATGATAACAGCTTATTAAAATTATGTTAGTATTAAATTATATTAGGGTGTGAGCAAAAAATATCGTCTCAACTTCAAATTGTGGCTATGTCTATTGCTACTTAACATGTATACTTATTTTTTTTTAATCACACCATGTTTATTAAAAATTCTATGACATAATTTTACCAATTCATAGTTTCTTCACATATTAAAATTTTATTTTTAATATTTTGTGTCCATACAATTGTAAGTTGTTTGGGTAAAAGTAATTTGTTTAACAGTAAACGTAACATATGCGAACGCACCTTTGTGTTGAGAAGCGTTTCTCACAAGAGTCATTTGAGAAATGTACATTTATTTTGGCTCATACCCAAAAACAGAGTGTACATATTAATTTATTAAGACACTATTAAGAATTTCTAACACAGTAATGCCTTTAGTCCTCCTCGTAGCAGCTAAAACATAACAGTGAAACCGCAATAGAGCAGCCGGACTGTTTGAGCGAAACTTTCTAAATGTCTAGATATGACGGTGGCAAGGAAGAGTTAATAATTAGATGAGACGTTATGAGGTGCCGTTGAAGATATCTTGTAGCAATGTCATAGAATGACTTTAGGACAATAAATAAACAGCTAGCTTAAATTAATTTATATCGACAGCTGATATCTTACACCTTTGGTCTCCAAAGCCTTACATTTACTGCATAATTCACGTTTAAAATTGTTTGTGTGGCACACTAATGAGTGTTCTAAAAATAATGACAAGAAATACATTAAGAGATGAGGTGATTGATGAGATTAAGTATTTTCATATAATATTTCTTAATCCAAGTCACAGAGATGTGTCTTGTTTGTTATGTAACAAAGTTATTTTAATTGAGAAAAATAAATGTTTTGATTTGTACACAGTCTGGCCATAAATACTGTTACAATTAAAAATAAGAAAGATATTACATTTGAATTTGGAATCTGTCATTTTTATACGATTGCTCGTTGTGTTTTCTCATTTTGGCGCCAATACATTTTTGCTGTTGTTTTCGACAAATACTCATATTCCTTAACCGTTTTAAAAAAAAAAAAAACACGAATAAAAATTGACAATGGATAATTAACAACTGAACCTTGCCATACAGACCGTTTACATCATGTGTGACTATTGGGACAGATAAGTTCTAAATTTGAGCCTTGGACCAAAGGTGCAGCGTAGGACATCCACCGACAAGATGGATAGACGGACTTGTGAAGATCGCATAATCACACTGGATACAGACCGCTCGAAACCGGTTACTATGGAGCCTATGTTCAGCAGTAGAAGTTCTTCGCTCTAAATACGCTATCTTACTGATTCGCAGACCAGTGTCCGTAACCTTAGTCTTAGGTCTTACACTTAATGTGTGTATTCTCAAAATAAGTAAATAATATGGTAAATCACCTAGTGTGCTAGCACCCTATCCCCTGGAGCGATCGCCGCAAAACAATATTGGGATTAAGCTCTCGATTGTTTCCCAAATAATTCATGGGGTTATCGTTTGAAGTGGTTTTTAATTAGCCTTCAAACCCAGGTCGATGAAGAGGAGAACCTGTGAGTGTGTCTGAGAAGAAGTGGATTAACCTGTACCAGTATTCATTTTATTATTTGGGAATAAGTAATTAACCGTTACTTGCAAAAAGCGTTGATTAGTTTCTAATATTTGTTGTTAGTTTATCATTAATAAACAAGAAAAATTGAAACTAAGACATGCAACTTAAAAAATAAACTTAAAATCTGCCTATTCAAAAACGAAACAATTTCCTTGCGGCAAGGAGGCTATGATGCTGGCTGCGTTGCCGCGTTGGATAGTTATGCTAATCCTTTGAGCTAGGAACCAGTCAGCTTTATTATTGGCTGTTACAGAATTTAGTTTTGGCACAATTTTTCTAAACAATTTGGCAGATTCCGCTGAATTGCGGCGGCCCAGATGATTCTACGCCAAACAGCGCAAACTCATAATCACTTGCAAGTGAGACTTACTTGCGACGTTTGCGTTTTAAGTTACACATATTACATTACAACTTCAGACACATTAAACCTTAACTAAAGTGTGGTGTCAAAGTCAATCACATAATCACTTGCAAGTGAGACTTACTTGCGTCCCTTTGCGTTAGGTTTAAAGTTAAACATATAACTTCTGTCACATTAAGCCCTAACTAAAGTGCGGTGTCAAAGTCAATCAAGTTGACTGTCAACTCAAAAACATCAATCAACCTCACGATGGCTACTGCAGAACGTAGTTCCTAGAATGTGTTGCAATCTCTCACCTAAACTCTCTCTTCTGTATTTACCAACCGTCTCGAGTGTTTCCTGACTCAAATCTAAATGCATACGGAATGTAGCTCAAATAGTTCAATAGGCGATTTAGGCCGCGATAGGAATTACTAATGGCCTAAATAAATGGACGATTGAGCTGGCCCGGCTGAAGTAGGTATAAGTGGACTTGACGAGTTAGAGACCCTAGGTTTAAAAATATTTTTACTCACGTTAATTTTCTAGACCGTTATACAAAATATGATATCTAATTATTCATTTATATAAATAAATAACCGCCAGACAACACACCAATTGTCATGGTTTCGAATTAAGGAATTTTCTTTCTTGTGTCACGAACACACAACGATTCTGACGAAGGCGACTCCCATAAAAACATGAATACATATAAACACCCTTGACTAAGGTACAAATGTTCGTGCTCATCACGCAAACATTTCCCCTCATTCATCATGAGTGGTTCATTTATGGGTAAGATTCGATGGAACGTTGACTTTCAACCTCCAATGTGTAAATAATACGGTTTAATTTATTTGAAAGAGTATTTGATGATTAAGCTCTATCATAAGAAAAATATGCATGAAAGTAATTAAAGTTGATATCAAAACATATTTGGCTATGCCGTGACGTACGAGTATAATCATGTTTACCGGAAAGCCCATACTAGTAATGTTGTTTGCTAAACACTAATAGCAAAGTTGCAAAGTACGAAGGGAAGTCCCTTCGTCGATTTCCGGCCAGCTGATCGATGTACAAGCTCATTGTTTTTTGTATTAATTTGTCAATAAATTATGTAGAAAAGTGAGCCCAACCGTACCCATAAAACTGATATCCAGCGGTGAATGTACACAAGTTATAACGGACTCTCTCTACTGAAATTATCATCATAATTATAAGCCAAAGGACATCTACTTCTGAACATTGGCCTCCCCCATGGTTTTCAACAACGACCGATCGCAAGGCCATTAGTTCTTCGCGCTATGTACCCTGCCCACTGCCACTTGAGCTCACTAATTTTCAGGCCTGTCCGTTACCTTAGTTCTTCTACGTATCTTGTCATTTCTGATTCGATCTCGTTGTGAAACACCGAGCATAGCCCTCTCCATCGCTCGCTGTGTGATTTTGAGCATCCTTATAAGGCTTATAGTAAGACCATGTTTCGGATCCGTATGTCATCACTGGTAACACACACTGGTTGCAGACTTTGAGGTGACTTGACTTGACTCAGACACTGAGGTTAGAGGACTACTGTTCCACTTGAAATTATTGGCAAAATACCTGTGGTTACAATTAAAATAGCTAAAAGTGACGTGACAGTTATCACCCTACCCACAAAGAAATCTACGCTACATTGGTTAAAGACACAGTAGGTGTATCTATGAAGAGACTTCTCGGGGTTTAACTAAATTAAATCTTATTTGCTTGCAAAGCTTTAAAGTAAAATAAGAGATGTACTAACACAATATAATTCGTTGTCTGCTCACTTTCATAAAGTTGACGGCTTTGTGAAAGGATTGTGTCTTGTTGCTCAAGTTTTGTGTTCTGTTACTTCGCAGCAAGTTTGCAGTCTATGCTTAGCCTTACTTGCTCTTTATTTCAATTGTTTTCCATCTCTGGGATTCGATTCGATGTTTTAAACAGGCTTTTATTTACGGAAGCGTTGATGGTTTAGAATTAACGTTGGCATTTAATTCTTGTTTCTGGGATATCTAGAAGTAAGGACATACTATCATAAATATTGCAATAATTCAAAATATTGGCAGGTGAAAAAGCACAGTTACGCCCAGTTACTTGTTACTACTACGTAAAGAAAAGCTATGGGGAGCAAAAATGTGTAGCAAATACGATGACAATATTGCGACGTTTTCTTTGAACTTTGAATTTATGAATCTGTGGCTGTAGTGCGAGTCGAAACGATGACAACAAGTGGTATCCCATCATTATTTCACAACATAATATTCATAAATAGCTATTTTAGATTTCTGATGTGTACATCAATGGAAAGTAATTTCTTGATTCGGACTGAAGTATTCCGCGATCACTATGATTTGGACGGTTACAAAAAGTGCACAGTGCATCATCGCCCTCATCTTCACTTTCCATCATATTAAGATCATTGTCCTAGATTTGTATGCATCATGTATGCTCTCTAACTTTTGAACTAAGGTAGTGAAATTTCGGACATAACACGTAATGCAGATCTTAATAAAAACTTTTTACGAAATAGAACAAGTAGTTTTTGAGTCGCAAATATAACTTTGTCCAACATACAAACACTATAAAAAAAAGTTATTTTTGGAGTAAAAAAAATATTGTGATATTTTAGAAAAGTGGAATGAGTGGACTTATTAAGAACAGCGGAACGGAGCCCTCAGTGCACGGATCCGACTCGCATTTGGCCGGTTTTGTATTAACTAATAAATGCCTAGCCTGCAAAAACACAGCAGATGTTTAGTAATAGATATAGACACAATGCGGGGTTTTTCACAGATTATAATATAAAAGAAATGCCAAACTTTCAAGTTATGTAGGGTACCTTAGGAAAAATAGTTAATAAGAGCAATTTGAAAAATCTTAGTAGGTATCTAAATTGATGAAATTAATGTGACATCTGTACACAATTTAAAGCTCTCTCAAGGAAAGTAACTTACTGAGTCATTTTTAATCTCATTTGTACGAAATCGTGAAGAAGTGAGCAGGTGTCGGATGGCAGACACGGGACGAGGGTTCTCCATGCAGACCAGCCAAGAAGATAGAAAGATTTTGCAATGTGTACCTAAGAACAAAAGCGATGAGTCTCGTCAATTCGGAAATAAATGATTTCAAACTTTCGTACTTATGTTTGTACCAGGTGTTTGTGTTAATCAAATTAGTTTTTATTACGATTGATAACAATTTATTAGAATTAAAAGGGTAAAGAAAATACATGCAAAAACTAGTAGCTTAAAACCTTATCAAAAATAAAACCGTGTCAATGAGGCAAAGAGGCGAGGATGCTGGCTGCGTTGCCGCGTTGGATAGTTATGCTAATCCTTTGAGCTAGGAACCAGTCAGCTTTATTATTGGCTGTTACAGAATTTAGTTTTGGCACAATTTTTCTAAACAATTTGGCAGATTCCGCTGAATTGCGGCGGCCCAGATGATTCTACGCCAAACAGCGCAAACTCATAATCACTTGCAAGTGAGACTTACTTGCGACGTTTGCGTTTTAAGTTACACATATTACATTACAACTTCAGACACATTAAACCTTAACTAAAGTGTGGTGTCAAAGTCAATCACATAATCACTTGCAAGTGAGACTTACTTGCGTCCCTTTGCGTTAGGTTTAAAGTTAAACATATAACTTCTGTCACATTAAGCCCTAACTAAAGTGCGGTGTCAAAGTCAATCAAGTTGACTGTCAACTCAAAAACATCAATCAACCTCACGATGGCTACTGCAGAACGTAGTTCCTAGAATGTGTTGCAATCTCTCACCTAAACTCTCTCTTCTGTATTTACCAACCGTCTCGAGTGTTTCCTGACTCAAATCTAAATGCATACGGAATGTAGCTCAAATAGTTCAATAGGCGATTTAGGCCGCGATAGGAATTACTAATGGCCTAAATAAATGGACGATTGAGCTGGCCCGGCTGAAGTAGGTATAAGTGGACTTGACGAGTTAGAGACCCTAGGTTTAAAAATATTTTTACTCACGTTAATTTTCTAGACCGTTATACAAAATATGATATCTAATTATTCATTTATATAAATAAATAACCGCCAGACAACACACCAATTGTCATGGTTTCGAATTAAGGAATTTTCTTTCTTGTGTCACGAACACACAACGATTCTGACGAAGGCGACTCCCATAAAAACATGAATACATATAAACACCCTTGACTAAGGTACAAATGTTCGTGCTCATCACGCAAACATTTCCCCTCATTCATCATGAGTGGTTCATTTATGGGTAAGATTCGATGGAACGTTGACTTTCAACCTCCAATGTGTAAATAATACGGTTTAATTTATTTGAAAGAGTATTTGATGATTAAGCTCTATCATAAGAAAAATATGCATGAAAGTAATTAAAGTTGATATCAAAACATATTTGGCTATGCCGTGACGTACGAGTATAATCATGTTTACCGGAAAGCCCATACTAGTAATGTTGTTTGCTAAACACTAATAGCAAAGTTGCAAAGTACGAAGGGAAGTCCCTTCGTCGATTTCCGGCCAGCTGATCGATGTACAAGCTCATTGTTTTTTGTATTAATTTGTCAATAAATTATGTAGAAAAGTGAGCCCAACCGTACCCATAAAACTGATATCCAGCGGTGAATGTACACAAGTTATAACGGACTCTCTCTACTGAAATTATCATCATAATTATAAGCCAAAGGACATCTACTTCTGAACATTGGCCTCCCCCATGGTTTTCAACAACGACCGATCGCAAGGCCATTAGTTCTTCGCGCTATGTACCCTGCCCACTGCCACTTGAGCTCACTAATTTTCAGGCCTGTCCGTTACCTTAGTTCTTCTACGTATCTTGTCATTTCTGATTCGATCTCGTTGTGAAACACCGAGCATAGCCCTCTCCATCGCTCGCTGTGTGATTTTGAGCATCCTTATAAGGCTTATAGTAAGACCATGTTTCGGATCCGTATGTCATCACTGGTAACACACACTGGTTGCAGACTTTGAGGTGACTTGACTTGACTCAGACACTGAGGTTAGAGGACTACTGTTCCACTTGAAATTATTGGCAAAATACCTGTGGTTACAATTAAAATAGCTAAAAGTGACGTGACAGTTATCACCCTACCCACAAAGAAATCTACGCTACATTGGTTAAAGACACAGTAGGTGTATCTATGAAGAGACTTCTCGGGGTTTAACTAAATTAAATCTTATTTGCTTGCAAAGCTTTAAAGTAAAATAAGAGATGTACTAACACAATATAATTCGTTGTCTGCTCACTTTCATAAAGTTGACGGCTTTGTGAAAGGATTGTGTCTTGTTGCTCAAGTTTTGTGTTCTGTTACTTCGCAGCAAGTTTGCAGTCTATGCTTAGCCTTACTTGCTCTTTATTTCAAATGTTTTCCATCTCTGGGATTCGATTCGATGTTTTAAACAGGCTTTTATTTACGGAAGCGTTGATGGTTTAGAATTAACGTTGGCATTTAATTCTTGTTTCTGGGATATCTAGAAGTAAGGACATACTATCATAAATATTGCAATAATTCAAAATATTGGCAGGTGAAAAAGCACAGTTACGCCCAGTTACTTGTTACTACTACGTAAAGAAAAGCTATGGGGAGCAAAAATGTGTAGCAAATACGATGACAATATTGCGACGTTTTCTTTGAACTTTGAATTTATGAATCTGTGGCTGTAGTGCGAGTCGAAACGATGACAACAAGTGGTATCCCATCATTATTTCACAACATAATATTCATAAATAGCTATTTTAGATTTCTGATGTGTACATCAATGGAAAGTAATTTCTTGATTCGGACTGAAGTATTCCGCGATCACTATGATTTGGACGGTTACAAAAAGTGCACAGTGCATCATCGCCCTCATCTTCACTTTCCATCATATTAAGATCATTGTCCTAGATTTGTATGCATCATGTATGCTCTCTAACTTTTGAACTAAGGTAGTGAAATTTCGGACATAACACGTAATGCAGATCTTAATAAAAACTTTTTACGAAATAGAACAAGTAGTTTTTGAGTCGCAAATATAACTTTGTCCAACATACAAACACTATAAAAAAAAGTTATTTTTGGAGTAAAAAAAATATTGTGATATTTTAGAAAAGTGGAATGAGTGGACTTATTAAGAACAGCGGAACGGAGCCCTCAGTGCACGGATCCGACTCGCATTTGGCCGGTTTTGTATTAACTAATAAATGCCTAGCCTGCAAAAACACAGCAGATGTTTAGTAATAGATATAGACACAATGCGGGGTTTTTCACAGATTATAATATAAAAGAAATGCCAAACTTTCAAGTTATGTAGGGTACCTTAGGAAAAATAGTTAATAAGAGCAATTTGAAAAATCTTAGTAGGTATCTAAATTGATGAAATTAATGTGACATCTGTACACAATTTAAAGCTCTCTCAAGGAAAGTAACTTACTGAGTCATTTTTAATCTCATTTGTACGAAATCGTGAAGAAGTGAGCAGGTGTCGGATGGCAGACACGGGACGAGGGTTCTCCATGCAGACCAGCCAAGAAGATAGAAAGATTTTGCAATGTGTACCTAAGAACAAAAGCGATGAGTCTCGTCAATTCGGAAATAAATGATTTCAAACTTTCGTACTTATGTTTGTACCAGGTGTTTGTGTTAATCAAATTAGTTTTTATTACGATTGATAACAATTTATTAGAATTAAAAGGGTAAAGAAAATACATGCAAAAACTAGTAGCTTAAAACCTTATCAAAAATAAAACCGTGTCAATGAGGCAAAGAGGCGAGGATGCTTGCTGCGTTACCGCGTTGGATAACAATACTTATCCGTTGAGCGAGAAACGAGCCAGCTTTATTATCGGACAAAAGTGAATTAGTTTTTAGATTCTCTTTTTACGGTTTCATCAGATTACATTTGAGCTATTTATAAAAATTCTAAGTCTACCTAGAGAGAGGATCCTTAATTTGACTTGACCGTTCTAAGGCACTTTATTCGTAGTAACATAACTGGTCGCGCCAAAAACCTTCGATAGCAAATATGTTTTCAGAGAGAGCTTGGTGACGCCAAATATATCTAACCTTCTACAATTAAATTAAATTCAAATCTTTAAACGTGGTACACATTCCCGCTCCTTTTACACCGAACCTTTAAAACAAACATGCAGCGCCGATACGCCTAGCGCCATCTATCGGCCGCAAGAAAAAAAAAGCCAGTTGCATTGAATCCACCGGCCGGCTGTGTGACTCCTCCGCGATTTTGGAGTGAAAAAACTACTTTCCTGGACATTGCGTCCTAGTAATTTGCTACAAGGTGTGTCGTGCCTCCCGTGGTGTGAGAGTGTCTTTTCGAGAACGTTTTGGAGTGCACATTGACCGCGGGCTTCCTTGGCCGGACCTGGACTTCGCCGCGCCCGTTGGAATTGGGCGCGAATATCTAGGTTGTAAGCCTGCATGTTTCCTGTTGCTCCACTCCTGATTTTGTCGTACCACGTGAATTTACAGTTTCAGCTCTCTCTGAAAACATATTTGCTATCGAAGGTTTTTGGCGCGACCAGAGCTGAAACTGTAAATTCACGTGGTACGACAAAATCAGGAGTGGAGCAACAGGAAACATGCAGGCTTACCACCTAGATATTCGCGCCCAACTCCAACGGGCGCGGCGAAGTCCAGGTCCGGCCAGGGAAGCCCGCGGTCAATGTGCACTCCAAAACGTCCCCGAAAAGACACTCTCACACCACGGGAGGCACGACACACCTTGTAGCAAATTACTAGGACGCAATGTCCAGGAAAGTAGTTTTTTCACTCCAAAATCGCGGAGGAGTCACACAGCCGGCCGGTGGATTCAATGCAACTGGCTTTTTTTTTCTTGCGGCCGATAGATGGCGCTAGGCGTATCGGCGCTGCATGTTTGTTTTAAAGGTTCGGTGTAAAAGGAGCGGGAATGTGTACCACGTCTAAAAATTTGAATTTAATTTAATTGTAGAAGGTTAGATATATTTGGCGTCACCATTTCCACCCGCCCTTAAAGGGTCACCTTTAAAAGCAACCATGAGAAGGAATGAGAACATTTTTAACTAAGATATTCCCTAGTTACAGAGAAATAAGATATAAACTCACAATGAGCATTTGTATGTTATGTAGATAAACTATAAAGCTAAATTATATACTATATCTTAGTAATAAAAATAAACTAGTGTGACATAATGTCTATAATATATATTTATATTATTTTACTGTTGTGGCAAAGGACAAAGACGGACTACCGGACGGACGTAAGTTCCCTTGGCGTTTCTGACAGTTACCTACCACGCGTACGACGCCGTCTTTGGAAGGATGGACCTTCTCTACAATCGCCATCGGCCAGGATAACGGTGGTGCATTATCGTCGATGACAACCACGACGGTACCCGGAGTGATAGGAGTGGAAGAGGTGTTCCACTTCTGTCTTACTTGTAAACTGTGCAGATATTCCATCCTCCAACGAGCCCAAAAAGATTGGACTAAGTTATCTAACAATGAATGTCTCTGAGCAAGACTGACTGAGTCGGAGTCGACTGCAGGCGCAGGCAGAGACAATAAAGGTAAAGTATTTAAAAAATGACTTGGCGTAAGAGCCGTTGGCTCCGCGGGGTCCGAGCTTAAGACCGTCAGCGGACGAGAATTAAGGAGGCACTCAATTTGAACGAGTATTGTATTAAGCTCCTCATAAGAAAGAAGCTGCTGCCCGATGACTCGGAACAGATGAGATTTCACAACCTTAACGAGACTCTCCCAGGCCCCGGCATGGTGTGGCGATCTAGGACATACGAATTTCCATTGTATACGACTCTCTGCACACTCTTGTTCGAGTCTTTTATGATATTCGTTAAGAAATTTATAAAGATCACGAAGATACGAGTTGGCTCCTTTGAAATTCGTTCCATTATCGGAATACATACATTGCACGGGCCCACGTCGAGAGAGAAAACGCTTGAAAGCGGCGAGAAAAGTGGGAGTGCTGAGGTCTGTGACGACTTCCAGGTGCACAGCACGAGTCGTAAGGCAGGTGAAGATGCAGAAGTATGCTTTCTCACTACGTATACCACGGCGGCGCACAGGAGTGTAAGCAATAGGACCGGCATAATCGCAGCCCGTGTGTGTGAAAGCCTTTACGACCTGGCGTGTGCGACTGTCAGGTAAGTCAGCCATCAATGGATAAGTCGGACGTGGTTTAAGTCGGAAACACGTATTACACAAGTGGACACGTCGTCTTACAATACGGCGTGCGGAAAGGATCCAGAATTTTTGTCGAAGCAATGACATAAGTAATTCTGGCCCGGCATGTAGATGTTTTGCATGATAATAATCAATGATCAAGTTTACTACATGATCATTGCGCGGTAGAATAACCGGGTGAGTTTGAGCGTATTCTAACGCGGCGTTACTAAGGCGACCGCCAACGCGGATTAACCCATTATCTATGAAAGGTCTCAAACGCATGAGAACAGGTGAACAATTTTTATCTGTTTTTATATTCAAATAATCTCCTGCAAAGTGTTTAGCCTGCAAGGAGCGAAGTATTTTATTTTCTGCAAATTCAATTTCAGTAGCGGTTACTACAACACTGTCGCGGCGGGGCAGCAGTTTTGCGAACCTACAGACGTATACAATCACCCGTAATAGTTTACTCCATGAGGAGATTCGCGAAGCGAGCTCGTATAACACGCAATGTGTCACGGGCGCTGACACTGTGTGTGTCAAAACCCTTTCTTCAGGTATGTTTGTAATAGACTCGCCATCTAGTGTCTTAAGAGGCCACTGTGACGGGTCTAATGATGCCCACTCGGGTCCATGAAGCCACAAGGGATGTGAAATTAACTTATGTGGGGTAATACCACGCGAAAGAATATCAGCAGGGTTCTCAACACCTGCGACATGAAAGAAACTATCAGCTGAAATATTATCAGTGATTTGAACAACACGGTTCGCAACAAACGTTTGCCACCTATGTGGCGAACTCTTTATCCAATACAAAGCGACTTTGGAATCGATGAAAGCAAATGTCTTAATTGGAAAACGATGAGAATAATTATCAAGAACTGCACGAAGCAACTTCGACATTAGGACGGCTCCACATAGCTCGAGACGCGCTATCGAAACAGGCTTAGTCGGGGCGACTTTAGTCTTGGCACATACCAGTTGGACAGTATTACCAGCCACGGTACTCACGTGTAGGTACACAACAGCACCGTACGCGTTCTCACTGGCATCGGAGAAACCCAGAAGGGTGATGACGCTATTCTCAAACGCACCGACGTGACGCGGTATACGCAATTCATTGAGAGAGGGCAATTCAGTGCAAAACTGTTTCCACATTTTAATGATAGATGGTGGTGGTACATCGTCCCAATCGAGATGAAGTAGCCAAAGCTGTTTTATTAACAACTTGGCATACACCACTGTGGGAGCAACGAAGCCCATTATGTCCCACAGACGGGCAACAGTCGACAAGATAGAGCGTTTAGTGCATGTATCGTTGTCAGGTAATGATATTTGAAAGTAAAATGAATCATCTTCAATAGACCAATGCAATCCCAATATTTTGTGTTGCACAGACTTATCGAACTCCACGTCATTACGAAGCTTGTAAGAAGCGGGGAGATTATTTAGCACAAACAGACTATTGCTATTCCATTTGACAAGGTCCCATCCTGCGCCCTTGAACAGCTCAATTAATTGCTGAGATGCGGAGAACGCTTCAGACTCATCAGGGAGAGAGAAAGCAAGGTCGTCCATATAAAGGGAAGAAGACGCAATGCGACTCGCAAGTGGGTACTTCGCACCATCATCATCGATGAGCTGTCTCACCGTGCGCAATGCATGATAAGGACTCGACGTTAAGCCAAAGCATACGCGATTGAATTGGTACAGCACGAGTGGGTCCTGTGGACTAAAGCGATATAGAAAACACTGAAAACGACGATCAGCCTCACGCATAATAATTTGAAGAAACTGCTGACGGCAGTCCGCGGTCATTGCGACAGCGAACAGGCGGAAGTTCAAAATAATTTTAAATAAATCGCCCTGCAAGTTCGGTCCTGGATGCAGAATATCATTCAGTGATCGCCCAGTACTGGTTTTGCAGCTGGCATCCATAACAATGCGGAGACGAGTCGACGTCTTATCTTCACGGACGATTCCGTGGTGGGGTATGACGTAAATGGGTTCGGGATCACGTGACTCGTAATGAGGCGCGGGGGCAATATAATCCTTATCCAAATAATCCTTTATGACGTCATCATATGCCGATCGCAACTTGGGGGATGCTTCCAATTTTCTTTCGAGGCATATGAAACGTTTGCGAGCGATTTCAAGAGAGTTCCCCAAGGAATAAACATCTTCGTTGAATGGCAGGCCGACTACGTATCTGCCAGTAACGGGATCGCGAGTTGTAGTCGCTATATAAAATTCTTCGCACTCAACATCAGCGGGATGCTGAGCGGGGGTAGTGGAGTGTAGCTCCTCGAGCTCCCAAAAACGCCTGACTAAAGAGTCAATAGCGACAGGCTCCTGAGCGTGGCAACATGTCAGGGCCTGGTGGTTATAAAATGTAGGTATTGTGGGTGCAGTACCCATGACCACATATCCCAACACCGTATGTAAGGCGGAGGGCGCCGATGAGTCGCGCGACGAGTGAACTACATCGGGGAGAAACAAGTGCGGAAAGAGGGACGCGCCTATCAACACGTCTACTTTATTAGGCATTCCAAAACTCTCGTCCGCCAGCGGCAATCCTGCAAAATGAGATAAGACAGAATTGTCTACCATCGCGGTTGGCAATAAGTCGGTGACTTGGTCAACGACAAGTGAAGAAATGTTAAAACAAACGTTGCTATTAAAGCGAGAAAATATTTTTAAATCAATTAAGTTACTTTTAATTACTTTTTCAGTTCCGCCGAACCCCTTGACAATAGTACGTTCGGAATCATGAAGCTGAATTCCTAAACGATCACAGCACTCCTTCGTAATGAAGTGGCTTTGAGAACCCGAGTCCAATAGCGCGCGAATAATATGCAGAACTCCGTTATTGTCATAAGCCACAACTTGCGCGGTTGATAATAAAACAGTAGTTTGTTTACTACGCGCGGGCGCAGTCTGCGTAGGTAAGCACGACAAGTTATTTGAATCAGGTGCGTCGTAAGTAGCACAAAGCGCGACGTCTTGGCGCGAAGCTGCCGCAGCGGCAAGCTGCGGGGTCGCGGGGGGCGCGGGCGCCGCACACTCGGCAGGCGCGTGGCGCGGAACAGCTGACGGCGCGGACGCGGCCGGAGGATGACCCGGGTTTTCGCGTTTAAAGTCCAACATAGTGTGATGTTTCATTTTACATACACGGCAATTAATATTAGAAGTGCAGTTAGAAACACGATGATTAATACTTAAACAGTTCACGCATGCATTTTTATCTTTAACACATTTAAAACGCTCCTGAGGTGTCATCTTATTAAACTCAGAACATTTAAATAAGTTTTGATGCACAATGTTAGTACACAAACACCTTGAATTACTATTGACAGTACTGACGTACGCCTGGTACTTAGGCGCCGAAACGGAGTTGCTTACGTTATTTGAACGTCGAGTATTATTGTTATTGTTTTGACGGCCAGATAATGAACCGGGAATCGATTGAGTTCTTTCTAAAATATTAGCGCGAATCTTAATAAATTCGACCAAGTCCTCGAAGTTAGGTATTTTCGAACTAGTACTTAGCTCGAAAGCGCGAACAGTATCTGAGTCTAACCTTTTTAGGGCAATATGAAGTAGAATTAAATCCGTTAGATTATTTAGTTTTAAGTTATTTAAAGCGCGCACTGCACTTGTGAAATTTTCAGTAAATAAATCAAAGTTAGCGGCTGAGGCCGACTGCAGAGGTTTAAAATCAAATATTTGATTCAAGTACGTGGAAACTAACATTCTTTTGTCTTCGTATTTATCAATTAAAGCTTGCAATATCAACTGATAGTTCTCAGCGCTCGGAGTTATGCCTGCACACACGGTCTGAGCCTTCCCAGTCAATTTGCCCAGTAGATAATATAGCTTCTCGGCGGCCGTGAGGGATGGATTATCATGTACGGTGGATTTAAAGCTGGCATAAAATAATGGCCAGGAACGAATATCGCCAGAAAAGGTCATTAGCTCAATTGGTGGTAATGTGGCGACACCCTTATTCGGGGCTAAGATATCTTTTGTATCAAATGAAGTACCATGTTGTGATTGCTGCACACATTCCGTACGTAATCGCTTGATCCTGCTGAACAATGATTCAAAAGCGACATAGCTCTTATAGTCGGGCTTACTAGAAGGGTCTACCTCTAACAAACGTTCATTGTATTGATCTAGAATGTTCTCGAAACGTTCACGTAATGAATCCACGTTGGCAGATTCGTCAAGGAAACTTTCCCTCCTCGCGGCATCCTTATGAATGTTTGAAGATAAATCATATATTTTTTGTACGACTTCGAAAATAGCATTACGTTTAGCTATCAAAATAGTTAGCCGCATATCATCGTCGGCAGAAGTATCCGTTTGAGGCATGTTGAAACGTGTAAATTGTTATTAAATATGGAAAAAGATAAATAGGCATGAAATTACCGCGATGCTCAATTATATGAGGCAAAAGTAGGTAGTTGGGGAAGAAATACGTATGCCGGTATGAACGTGTAGCTATAAGTAAAATATGAAAATATCAATGTTTGTGGGATATTTATGTAAATTATTGTAGATATACGTAGATATGCAATATATCTAGGAGAATTAATGCGTAACACAATGTTACGAGCAAAGATTGCGAGTATATTTCGCGATTAATTTTTACTAGGTAGATGACGCAATGTCGATCTACGCAAGAAATATAATGAAATATGATTGAAAATCACTTATTAGGACCTAAATGAGAAGTATGCTAATAAGGGCTGATGAATTAATCCGCAATGGATACAAATAAATGTGAATAAACCGGTAAAAATAATCGGTTCGATAAGGACCAGTAAAGATGGTCGCGCCAAAAACCTTCGATAGCAAATATGTTTTCAGAGAGAGCTGAAACTGTAAATTCACGTGGTACGACAAAATCAGGAGTGGAGCAACAGGAAACATGCAGGCTTACCACCTAGATATTCGCGCCCAACTCCAACGGGCGCGGCGAAGTCCAGGTCCGGCCAGGGAAGCCCGCGGTCAATGTGCACTCCAAAACGTCCCCGAAAAGACACTCTCACACCACGGGAGGCACGACACACCTTGTAGCAAATTACTAGGACGCAATGTCCAGGAAAGTAGTTTTTTCACTCCAAAATCGCGGAGGAGTCACACAGCCGGCCGGTGGATTCAATGCAACTGGCTTTTTTTTTTCTTGCGGCCGATAGATGGCGCTAGGCGTATCGGCGCTGCATGTTTGTTTTAAAGGTTCGGTGTAAAAGGAGCGGGAATGTGTACCACGTCTAAAAATTTGAATTTAATTTAATTGTAGAAGGTTAGATATATTTGGCGTCACCAATAACTCTTATGGGTGATGACATACGGATCCAAAACAAGGTTGCTTACTATGGGCCTTATAAAAAAGCTCAAAATCACACAATAAGCGATGGAGAGGGTTATGATCGGTATTACTTTATGAGATCGAATCAGTAACGAGGAGATACGAAGAACAAAATAACGGTTATAGCCCTGCGAATAAGAAAGCTCAAGTGGCTGGGGGCAGGGCACTTAGCGCGAAGAACAAATGGCCGCTGAGGAACAAAAGTTCTAGATTGGAGACCGATGGTCGAAGGACCATAGGCGCAGCGTAGGACGTCTACCAACAAGATCGACCGACGACCTTGTAAATATCGCAGGAGACATTGGATGCAAATCGCTTGTGATGGCAGTGTAAAGCCGTGGGGGAGGCCTATGTTCAGCAGTGGACGTCCTTCAATGACAATGATGATGATGAACATTCTTATGTAACTTTGAAAAGTCCTGTAATTTTATAAGCACCTTGACAGGCCAAGTCGCAGGAAACCGCTGGTTAATATCTTATTCTTTGATAAAGCTTTAGTCACTTCCATAAGTACTCTGGAGATGGCAACAGAGAAAAGTGTGGAATGCGTAAAGAATTTTAATGCAATCTGATTGGACGGTCGATACGGTCGGTACTCATTAAGTATTTGTGCTATGAATCCAAATTCTAAAGGAACTTTAATTTCACTTATGTTATACTTTGAAAGTAATCAAAGGCGCCATTCGCTTCATTTCGAGGTACAGAAAAGGACTGTTACTAATTTTTTAAATTGATCAAACCTCGTCAATTGAAAAGTGTCTGCCCTTCACAGTTAGGAGTAGACCAAGTAGGAGTCCATGAATTGTGATTGTGATTGTGACAACAGGTTTTCACAATCACAGTTCTTTTTCGTTGATAAGTGAAATTAAAGGAATAGCTATGTAACTACTGATTACCCTCAAGTTTTCCCATTTATCGCGTGTAAACTAAGAAACGAATCAATTGCTTGTGTTTAACCGCCAGCTCCCGGGCTTGGACGGTTCGGGACTAACTAGGCGGTCCCCCTCAAACTATTCCAATTACTTGTACAAATTGAGATATTTCGGCTATTCGAGTTGAGTAAGAAGCTTAAGTGTTTATTGTCTGAAATTGGTAAAACTGTGGCGTAAGCAATATTGCATTGAAATAAAATACAAATTAAATTGCCTTCAAAAAACTGATGTGTGTAGACTGTTGGTGTAAGTAAGCTTGACGTTATACACCGGCTGCAAAAGACATTGTTTCTCCTAAATAGAAGACTAATAGGTACTCATATTTTTAAAACCACTGGACCCATTTTGGTTAAACTACTGTCCTAACACTGTACCTTAAGATAAACTTTACCTTATTGAATTTAAAAAGAAACATCTCGCTAAGTTCGAAAAATACTATGGCAAAAAAAATATACAAACATACATACACTTACGAAACTTTGCACACGTGTTAGGAAGCCTTAATACATCAACCACCTTATCTCAAGGAACGCTTCCGCTTCTTGCAGCCGTTGCGCGGTCTTGACATGCGGTCATCGAGGAAAATCCACCTTGAATCCCCTTGTCACACAACGAGCTATTATTCAAAGTCTTTCACTGTCCAATCAGTACGCTTGTGGAACTCCTTACCCTTGGCTATCAAGCAATCAAAATATATCGCTATTTTCAAAAAACTGCTTAAAGAACATCTACTCTCTTCAAAATAATTCTATCTATTCTTATGTCTCAGTTTATTTACTTTCATTTCATATTGGTTTGCGTATATATTATTATGTATGATTATTACTGTGTTGGTATATATATATATATATATATAAATCTGTTGTATATATATTTTATAAAGATGTATATTATTTATTTATCTTTTTTTATTTTTATATAATTATTTTTATTATACAGATATATTTCTATTCCACTTTTTCAGCTCTTCATTTTCATTTTCTTTTCTTTTTATGCACAAAATACCCCTTCCTATAAAACTCATAATTTCTTTACCCAAAGGTTGTCTGGAAGAGATCGCTTATAGCGATAAGACCGCCTAAATTGTACATTTCCCTAAAACGAATTTGTAAATCAATTTATGTAATGTGCAATAAAGAGTTATCTATATACCTAACATACTAAAATTTTATCCAATTTTGATCTGATGATATCACAAACATTGAGGTAGAATTGATTGTATTTTTGGAACAACGGAGGACGGAGGACGGAGGACGGTGGACTTTTTTAAAGGATAAAATTATTGCTAATTTTTCAGGAATGCTACAAGATATCAATCTGACTGAACGTATACATTACTTACTCGAGTAAACGAAGCAACAGTAACCAAAAACGAATTGCAGTTTTATTAACAAATTAACTCACTACATTAGCTGTTATATTACACGGTAGTTAGCCTGTGATAGAAGTGGTGGTATGACTATGCTTTCACCAAACTTCTCAAGGATCGGCGAAGTTGTCGGCTGCGTCGGAGTGGTGTCACTCACTGTAATGCTACAAATTAATGGCAATTTCAATCGGTTACCGAGTTTGCTTAACTAGTTTAAAGCGTTTTCTATTGCAAATAACGATGGTTGTTACGCGATGTAAAGGTGAAGTTTATGTACGTCGGATATATTATTACGAAAAATACTTACACTTAATTTTTGTATTTATATTTTTAAAAAATACGTTATTAATTCGAGTCTTATGGGCGGTCTGTTAATATCTATACAGCAAGGTTAGTCACTTGCCTTGCAAAGACCCCTCCACAAATACCTACTGAGCCCGCGTGATGGAGTGTGGCTCAAACCACCGCATAGTTAAGAAGGTTTTTGCCTAGCAGCGGAATGTTACAGGTTTGTTTTCATGTGTTCAATAGCCAGACTCAATAAGTAGTTAAATAAATTACAAAATTCCATTAAGAAACACACTACAAAAAAACAGGCATACAGAACTCTAAACTCCATATAAGGACCCAAGTAAGAGAAACACAGTAACTTATATTGGTTTAGCGCACAAAAATTTTAAACCTAAGTTTTACGGCAATTCGCAAACAAATTTCAATTAATTCTTTCACTGCATTTACTCGAATGCCGCCGACAACTATCTCAGTCGGAGTGACGAGTAATTTTCTCATCCCTTACAAATGGCCGCTGCTAGTTTCGCGAACAATGCTCTAGACTAGGACCACCGCTAAAATAGTGTTGTGGCTACGTCTGGACAGGTTTATTGGGGCATTGCGCTAAGCGCGACAACTGAAATAGTGTTTTCGTGTCGGTCAATTTTGTAAGATGGAATAATTTATGACATTTCACACGTGCTCAATACAAAAAAACTGAACCTTAAACAAATGTTTAATAAGGTATGCGAATAAATTGATAAATTAAAGTAGACACTAAGTATAAAATCAGATTTAAGAAATTCTTATTTAATTGGTGAAAATAACGTCCATAATTTCCGGCAAACATTTTCGTACAATACATTATGATGACAGCTTATTAAAATTATGTTAGTATTAAATTATATTAGGGTGTGAGCAAAAAAAAATAAACCGCCTTCATAATTGTGGCTATGTCTATTGCTATTTAACAATGATATATTTGAGATGAGATGATGAGATTTACAAATAACATGTTTACCTATATATTTTTAATCACACCATGTTTATTAAAAAATCTATGACATAATTTTACCAATTCATAGTTTCTTCACATATTAAAATTTTATTTTTAATATTTTGTGTCCATACATTTGTAAGTTGTTTGGGTAAAAGTAATCCCATCAAAAACAATACTTGTCAAAAAAACCAAGTCTCGCAACTCAGTTGTTCTGCGGTAAAAAGTTGTGACATCCATGTAATACCAAGTCGGTTATTAATTTATTCAGTCTCTACTGAAGCGACTTTCTGTCTTAATACGTCCAGTCTCTAAGACCACGATCGTGGTCCATAACAATTGAAAATCAATTGTGTCTGGAATCTACTCGAAGCATTAAGTTGTTACGTAATAATTAACAGCATCTTATAGTGACGCATATCAATATTCAAATTCTTTAATGTTTTATATAAATATATTGAGACTTGGCCATCGCACTCAATAATTGAATTCACATGTGTTTTCAGGCGATTGAATTTACACGTGTTTTCAGGCGATGACCAAGTCTCAATATATTTATATAAAACATTAAAGAATTTTAATATTGATATGCGTCACTATAAGATGCTGTTAATTATTACGTAACAACTTAATGCTTCGAGTACGGGGATTCCAGACACAATTGATTTTCAATTGTTATGGACCACGGTCGTGGTCTTAGAGACTGGACGTATTAAGACAGAAAGTCGCTTCAGTAGAGACTGAATAAATTAATAACCGACTTGGTATTACATGGATCTCACAACTTTTTACCGCAGAACAACTGAGTTTGGAGACTTGGTTTTTTTGACAAGTATTGTTTTTGATGGGATCTTATTTCTTTTTGTATTTTGTAGACAGTTCTACTTTTTTCCTCACTGAATCCATTGCGACTACCTACAAGTTAGATTGCAAAGTTATTTTTATGCAGAAATACGAATAGGTAATAAGAAATTTATAAATACTTAGGTACTTAAAGTATCAATACTTAATTAAAATTATTATCCAAACAACGTCCAAATTGTAAGCAATTGTAAGCAAATAATATCAGTAGACCAATGAGAGTAGCCTTTAGTCGTCAAACTAATATAGCAATCGAAATTATCATTGAAAATCGCAAAGTTATAGGTAAGAATTCTGGGCACATCCGAACAGCATTGGGTCGCTCGCGCGTATGAGCGCGGCTGCTGCTCGCTCGGCGACATTCACCTTTCCGCGCGCCCCGCCACTGTCTCCGCCCCGCGCCCTCGCGCTAGCACCGCGCAGCGCGTGGTATAATAATTAATTTACAACCTTACTTATTCGTAATAATTACGAATACGCATGTAGGTACGTTTTTTGCATTAAATAATTTAATTTACACGTGTTTTCATGACGGAAATACCCATTTTTTGCTCGATTTGGCAGGGGCACTACTATGCGCCTATATTTATATGGGACTAGCTTAAACCCGCGGCTTCGCACGCAATAATAATAACTGCCGTAAAACATCGTTACGAATAAAGCCAATATTGAAAAATTTAACTGAAGACTTGGCTGTATGGGCTTAATTTTCTTTGCGGCCTTTTCTAAATTTTTTAGTTTTTCCTTGATTCATACACCAAACACTACTTATATTCCAAATTTGAAGCTTCTAGGTCTGCTAAAAGTGCCTTTGCATTTTGATGATCGGTGAGTCAGTGAGTGACAAAATTAAGAAATTTGACCCGTTATAATTCCTAAAATACTGGTTCAAATTGAATGAAAATTGAAATATACCGTGTCTTTACAATGCCTGCATGGTTACTGAAATTTCAGTCTTCTAGTTTTATCCACAACGAAGTTACAGGGGGTCGAAAATGGTCTGAATTGCTTCGAGAAAAGGATGGTACGGCCGTGACGCTTTTTTGCTCGACTTGGTGGGGGCACTGCCGTGCCCCCAGATTTGTTTAACAGTAAACGTAACATATGCGAACGCATCTTTGTGTTGAGAAGCGATTCTCACAAGAGTCATTTGAGAAATATACATTTATTTTGGCTCATACCCAAAAACAGAGTGTATCTACATATTGAATTTAATTGGACACTATTAAGAATTTCTAACACAGTAATGCCTTTAGTCCTCCTCGTAGCAGCGAAAACATAACAGTGAAACCACAATAGAGCAGCCGGACTGTTTGAGCGAAACTTTATAAATGTCTAGATATGATGGTGGCAAGGAAGAGTTAATAATTAGATGAGACGTCATGAGGTGCCGTTGGAGATATCTTGTAGCAATTAGAATGACTTTAGGACAATAAATAAACAGCTAGCTTAAAATAATTTTAAATCGACAGCTGATATCTTACACCTTTGGTCTCCAAAGCCTTACATTTACTGCATAATTCACGTTTAAAATTGTTTGTGTGGCACACTAATCAGTGTTCTAAAAATAATGACAAGAAATACATTAAGAGATGAGGTGATTGATGAGATTAAGTATTTTCATATAATATTTCTTAATCCAAGTCACAGAGATGTGTCTTGTTTGTTATGTAACAAAGTTATTTTAATTGAGAAAAATAAATGTTTTGATTTGTACACAGTCTGGCCATATATACTGTTAAAATTAAAAATAAGAAAGATATTACATTTGAATTTGGAATCTGTCATTTTTAAACGATTGCTCTTTGTGTTTTCTCATTTTGGCGCCAATACATTTTATAATATTTTGCTGTTGTTTTCGACAAATACTCGTATTCCTTAACCGTTTGTTTTTTAAAAAAACACGAATAAAAATTGACAATGGATAATAAACAACTGAACCATGCCATACAGACCGCTCATATCATATGTGGCTATTGGGACAGATAAGTTCTAAATTAGAGCCTTGGACCAAAGGCGCAGCGTAGGACATCCACCGACAAGATGGATAGACGGACTTGTAAATCGCATAATCACACTGGATACAGACCGCTCGAAACCGGTTACTATGGAGTCTATGTTCAGCAGTAGAAGTTCTTCGCTCTAAATACGCTACCTTACTGATTCGCAGACCAGTGTCCGTAACCTTAGTCTTAGGTCTTACACTTAATGTGTGTATTCTCAAAATAAATAAATAATATGGTAAATCACCTAGTGTGCTAGCACCCTATCCCCAGGAGCGATCGCCGCAAAACAATATTGGGATTAAGCTCTCGATTGTTTCCCAAATAATTCATGGGTTTATCGTTTGAAGTGGTTTTTAATTAGCCTTCAAACCCAGGTCGATGAAGAGGAGAACCTGTGAGTGTGTCTGAGAAGAATTGGATTAACCTGAACCAGTATTCATTTTATTATTTGGGAATAAGTAATTAACCGTTACTTGCAAAAAGCGTTGATTAGTTTCTAATATTTATTGTTAGTTTATCATTAATAAACAAGAAAAATTGAAACTAAGACATGCAACTTAAATAATAAACTTAAAATCTACCTATTCAAAAACGAAACAATTTCCTTGCGGCAAGGAGGCTATGATGCTGGCTGCGTTGCCGCGTTGGATAGTTATGCTAATCCTTTGAGCTAGGAACCAGTCAGCTATATTATTGGCTGTTACAGAATTTAGCTTTGGCACAATTTTTCTAAACAATTTGGCAGATTCCGCTGAATTGCTGCGGCCCAGATGATTCTACGCTAAACAGCGCAAACTCATAATCACTTGCAAGTGAGACTTACTTGCGACGTTTTGCGTTTTAAGTTACACATATTACATTACAACTTCAGACACATTAAACCTTAACTAAAGTGTGGTGTAAAAGTCAATCACATAATCACTTGCAAGTGAGACTTACTTGCGTCCCTTTGTGTTAGGTTTTAAGTTAAACATATAACTTCTGTCACATTAAGGCCTAACTAAAGTGCGGTGTCAAAGTCAATCAAGGTGACTGTCAACTCAAAAACATCAATCAACCTCACGATGGCTACTGCAGAACGTAGTTCCGAGAATGTGTTGCAATCTCTCACCTAAACTCTCTCTTCTGTATTTACCAACCGTCTCGAGTGTTTCCTGACTCAAATCTAAATGCATTCGGAATGTAGCTCAAATAGTTCAATAGGCGATTTAGGCCGCGATAGGAATTACTAATGGCCTAAATAAATGGACGATTGAGCTGGCCCGGCTGAAGTAGGTATAAGTGGACTTGACCAGTGAGAGACCCTAGGTTATAAAAAATTATTACTCACGTTTATTTTCTAGAACGTTATACAAAATATGATATCTAATTATTCATTTATATAAATAAATGAACGCCAGACAACACACCAATTGTCATGGTTTCGAAGTAAGGAATTTTCTTTCTTGTGTTACGAACACACAACAATTCTGACGAAGGCGACTCCCATAAAAACATCAATACATATGTAAACCCTTGACTAAGGTACAAATGTTCGTGCTCATCACGCAAACATTTCCCCTAATCATTCATCGTGAGTGGTTCATTTATGAGTAAGATTCGGTGGAACGTTGACGTTCAACCTCCAATGTGTAAATAATATTGTTTAATTTATTTGAAAAAGTTTTTGATGATTAAGCTCTGTCATAACAAAATTATGCATGAAAGTAATTAAAGTTGATATCAAATCATAGTTGGCTATGCCGTCCGTGACGTACGAGTATAATCATGTTTACCGGAAAGCCCATACTAGTAAATTTGTTTGCTAAACACTAAAAGCAACTTCCCTTCGTCACTTTCCGGCCAGCTGATTGATGTCCAAGCTCAAAGTTTTTTTGTATTAATTTGTCAATGGTTTTTGCAAAATGATGTAGAGCAGTGAGCCCAACCGTACCCATAAAACTAATATGAAGCGGTAATGTACACAATTTAACAAGGGTAATGTACACAATTTTTCAATTTTTTTTCTTTTGAAACCATCATCATTAACATCATTATCAGCCAAAGGACGTCCTTTGCTGAGGAAGGGCCTACTCCATAGTTTTCAAGAACGACCGATCACAAGGCCATCAGTTCTTCGCACTATGTGCACTGCCCACGGCCACTTGAACTAACTAATTTTCAGGGTTATTCATTACCTTAGTTCTTCTACGTATCTCATCTGATTCGATCTCGCTCGCTGCGTAATTTTGAGCTGCCTTATAAAGCCAATAGTTAGAGATCATGTTTCGGATCCATATGTCATCACTGGTAACACACACTGGTTGAAGACTTTCATCTTCTGACACTGAGGTAATAGAGACGAGACGACTGGTGAAATACATTCGACATTTGGAAACAAAATTACTCCACTTAAAATTATTGTCAAAATACCTGTGATCTGTGGTTATAATTAAAATAGCTGTCGCAGTTATCACCATACCCACAAATAAATCTAGATTCCATTTATTAAAGACAAATAAACCTATAAAAGGACTACTCGGAGTTAAACCAAATTAAATCTTATTCGCTTGAAAAGCTTTAAAGTAAAATAAGAGATGCACCAACACAATATAATTCATGTTCTGCTTACTTTGATAAAGTTGACGGCATTGTGAAAGGATTGTGTCTTGTTGTTCAAGTTTTGCGTTCTGTTATTTCGCAGCAAGTTACATTTTGTAGTCTAATGCTAAGCTTAACTTGCTCTTCATTTCAATTGTTTTCTCATCTCCGGGATTCGCTTCGGTGTTTTAAACAAACTTTTAGTTTACGGAAGCGTTGGTGATTTAGGATACGATATCTAGTAATAAGTAGACCTACTATCATAAATATTGCAATAATTCAAAATATTGGCAGGTGTAAATACATAGTTACGCCTAGTTAGTTGTTACTACTACGCAAAGAAAATCTATGAGAAGCCAAAATGTCAAGTCATCGTATTTGCGACGTGTCACGTATTGGGATGTTTTCTTTGAAATTTGAATTTTTAATTATGAATCTGCGGCTGTAGTGCGAGTCGAAACGAGACTTACTCGATCAAACGCATCGAGCGCGTTAACGTGAATTTACATGGAATTGAAGCAGCGCCGTATAGTAGCTAACGTTTACAATAAAACAATCCCAAATAAAATCACGTTACGCGGTCGATGCGTTTGATTGAGTAAGCTGTAAGCTCTGACTCGCACTACGGCCTCTGTACTATAAGTAAATGTGTATGTCGTCAATTCATGAACCACGTAATTTATTTGTAGTGTCAGTTCCATACGCTACTAGTAGATCCATTGAACCCTTGTTACGCCAGATTAAATAACAGCATTGTACTAAGCTTTCGAGTTGTTTACATTGTTTTTGTGTAATAAAAAAACAAAACAGTAGGTATTCACACTATGCACCTGGGGATATTGTTTACCGCATTTGATTTTTTCAGATATTTAACTCGTAGACAACTTTTTGTTATTAATTGTTTAACGTCAATAACATAGGTGACATTTAACGAAAAAGTGCCGTTAGTGTTCGCAGTAGCAGTAGTACTCTCACAGGAGTTCGAGAAATAAGTAACAATCAGCAAGTTAGGAATAGCAATCGAACCCTGGTCTCTGCGGGAATTCTATCAATTACTCGCTAGTTGGTTTTGTGAGCGGATAAAATAATACTCCACCTTATTGGTACCCGAGAGCTTTTGACTGAACGATCACCGAATTACGCTAATTGATTATAAAAATAATAAAAAATTGGACACCGATCCCATACACTTGTGCAAAGTCAATAGCTAATGCACTTGTGTTATTAAAATTAGAAACAACGGTGGTACCACAATACCCAGATCCGTGACAATGGTAAAAAGTGCTAATTTCTACATTGGCCCGACCGGGAATCGAACGCCAACGCAACGCCTTGAAACCCAGCGTGCTAAGCCACTACACCACGGACCATACACACATTTTGTACCCGTGATTAATAGATACTAGGTATAAATAAACTTAATATTGTACTACCAGGTGTGCAGTTATTAATATGATCATCCAAATTTCTTTCAAATTAAATTGTGTAAGTATAATATCAATATTAGTATAAATTTACATAAAAACAACATGAACATGTTTTGTTAGCATCTCAAAATCGTAAACTGTTATTTTTACCCTGAAGCAAGCGAAAAAACCCCTATAATCTAAACACATAAAAGTACGTCAAAGGTGCGATCAGCGATTCCATTTATTTATAACTGAAGTACTAAAATATTATTAAATGGTCCAATAGTATGTTGAGGTATGAGTATGTAAATGTGATCTATAACACGATCTTACTTTAACCATAGTAAGTTTAACTATAGTTTAATCATGGTAAGATTGTCATTTAATTCTTTTCATTTTCTTAAGTCCCTTTGTCAGCACCAGTAAAACACATTTTTATTTGACCGAAGAAAATAAAGACTTTCCACGTTTCAATTATTTATCAACTTTGACTAGTCATAATACAATAATTCAGTTCCCAAAAAGAAGAATGCTTGTCTATTTAAAAACGGGATAGTGTACTTAACCTAATAGTTTATTTAATTAAAACCTGGATTAAGCGGGCGGGCCTCCGGGAAATCTACAAATGAACACTTTTTCTAATTATGTGCAGGGAATGTGTGTACTTAATTTCCTAAGCGAATAAAGTATTTATTTAATAATCGTGTTAACGGAACTACTCAATTTATAAGTCAAAAGGGATTTTCACCCTAAAATCTGGGCGAACCGGCATTATTAAATTATGTATTTTAGAAGATCCGGCTCCTTCTTTATTATCCTTATTATTTATTAGCTTAACGTAACTCTTTCTATCAGCCTACAAAATGTAACAAACTGGAAAAAATGTTATGGGTGTGTGTGTATCTATAATCTAGGAAGTCACACCAAACACTGAAAATGTCTTATAACCCGAACTAATAACTAACCAGGAAAACCTTTTTGATATAAATAGATTAAGATTATCCATATTCCATGCGACAAGATAGTTTTCCTGAAAAAAACCTTCTTGTATTTAACTATATTTTCCTTGAGAGTTTTAGTTTTCAAGTGTAGGCTTTTTAGTAACATTAGATCATTTTATTAGTTCAGGAGTTCACAAACTAAAAACACAGAAATTCGTGTTCTAAACTTTTGAAAGATCATCAACTTCTCATACATACCGTAATAATTAATTTTCCATCGAATTTCCTTACAAGCATTGTAAAAAGTATTTTCTTGAGTTCGCAAAGTCAATTACAAGAAACCATCCACCAACTTTTAAAAAGCCAAATTAATTCAGAACAAACAATTTAAAAAACTTACCCCAACACTACTATCCTAGCAGAGTCAATGTGTCCTAGCAGAATCAATCTCGATTAATCACTGATGTTGAGTTTTCAATTTTCACACACTTGTTTGGTAGCGTATAACTCACTGAGCGTCGCGGCGCGGGCAGCGCGGTCGGAGGGCGGTAGAGAACTGGCGAGAACGCGGCTCGCGAGGCAACTGATGGTGTGGTTAAAACATCTTTATCACCATTGTTTTCAATCTATGGTCAGCTGGAGCCGGCTCCGAGGAAATCAATTATCGTTTTGGTATCGCGGCTTGTACGCGCTGTAAGATATGGTCAGGTATGTAAGAAACGATAACGTTGGTTAGGCTTAATATTTATGTAATTTTTTGACGAACGCATTCCTTAACGGGGAATTTTTTTTGACTTATACTTTCCTATATCCTAACCTTGGGAAATTAGTACCTACTTTCTTACTATTACATATATGTATTGGACACCAATCACATACATTGATCTGATCCCAAAGTAAGTAGCCAATGCACTTGTGTTATGGAAATCAGACACAATGGTGGTACCACAACACCCAGACCCGAGAGAATATAGAAAAGACCGTTTTCTACATTGACCCGACCGGGAATCGAACCCGGAACCTCACGAGATGGCGACGCTTGAAACCAGCGTGCAAGCCACTCGACCACGGAGGTCGTCAAATGTGGCGTGCACTTATTAAAATATGTTTTTTAAAGAACACATTTGGTTTAAATTAATTTAAAATTAGCATCTCCTCTCCCTTCTTCTTCCACGTCTGTCACAGACAAAGTTGCTTTTTATAAGTGCAATTTTAATATTTAACAAATAATTATTATTAAGTTTGTGTAGTAACAAAACACTATAAAAACAAAAATGTAGCCATAATCTCATCGTTACAATAATCTATTATTATTTATGTTATACATATATATCTAGGTAGTTATTAAAAATTATACTAGGTATAATATACTAGGCAGTCACCAAAAAAATAACTGTTCATAAAAAGGCGTGAACTGTTTTGATTATCGATTGAAATATCCAACACCGCAAATTGCAATGTTGTTTATCCACATGCGTGCGAAATCTAATAAGCCGGAAACAAAACTGTTGGGAAAATTAACGGCTAAAAACATCACTTTATAATACACGGAAGAAATACATGTTCTTTGTAGCAAAACTCCTCTCTCTGAAAATATTCTTGCTGAAATATTGAAAAAACACCATTTCTAATTATGGGTTTTAATTATGTTGGAGCGATTCCAATCGTCGATGAAGTTTGAATAGCTTAATATAGAGGAACAGTTTATTTTGAATGTCGCTGCAATTTCTAAAGGAATGATTAAGAAACGACATTAAAAAAACGTATCTGTATTTTTCTACAAAGGTCATAGCGTACTTGCAACCGGTAAAAAATCCTAAAACAACGATAATAGATACGTTTTTAAATAAACTGAAATGTTACCTATTTGTTTGCGTAGTTAATGAGCATAAAGCCTTTTTAGTAGTTATAGAGCAGAAGAGTTCTAGCAAGAGCATTCAAAACAAGCATTTCGAAAAAAAAAACAGAACATCTCTCTCTGGTCAACCGTTCTGATGCAGCGTACCCTGAGGGTGTATCATTTTACTATGTCACCACCGTCGATACCTACTTGTGTTTTTCAATATCTTCTATTATTATACTAGTTATCTTTGTAAGTAATATGTAAAAATTGTATGGTAGGTATTATGCTTATAAATAAGGAATACACTTTTTAAAAACCATTGTACTGTAGAGTTTCATTAACTAAACTAGCCGTCCCCCGCGACTTCATCCGCGCGTTTTGAGTTTGCTCCCTCCCCTCCCGTCGCAGCGTCATGTTTTATACCCTAAAGCCTTTCTCGATAAATAAGCTATCCAACACAGAAATATTTTTTCAAATTGGTCTAGCTAGTCCTGAGATAAGCGCGTTCAAACAAACAAACTCTTCAGCTTTATAATAATATACTAGCGGTCCCCCGCGACTTCGTCCGCGCGTTTTGAGTTTGCTCCCTCCCCTCCCGTCGCAGCGTGATGTTTTATATCCTAAAGCCTTTCTCAATAAATAAGCTATCTAACACAGAAATATTTTTTCAAAACGGTTCAGCAGTTCCTGAGATAAGCGCGTTCAAACCAACAAACTCTTCAGCTTGATAATATAATTAGCGCAAGCGCACGTTGTACTTAAGCTGCGAACATTATTTTGGTGCGGAGTTATGTTAAAACTGTGATAGCTCCTAAGATATTTATTGGAATCAAATGATATAAAGGGCAACTTTGTTCTAAATGAAATGCTCGTAATGATGAATGTATTTATTTTGATAAGAGTACATACCTGTGTGTATAATACACCTCTAAAAATGATGCATTTTTTTTTTACAAATTTACTAACTTAAAAAAGGTTGTAGTAAGTCAACCATAAAAGATAGACATATGCTGTCGCAGACTTTATTATAGAACTCTTAATACTGAACAATCTTGTCATATATGATTTTTGTGTAACTTTAGCGGTTTCCGCAGCGTATGCAGCGGAAGCTCTCAAAAGGAATATCTTTCTTCCGTTTTCGCAACATTTTTCATTGCTGCTGTGGTATTGTGAGTCGTATCTTTATGTTATATAGCTTAAAGCCTTCCTCGATAAATGGACTATCCAACATAAAAATAATTTTTCAAATCGGGCTAGTAGTTTCTGAGATTAGCGCGTTCAAACAAACAAACAAACAAACAAACAAACTCTTCAGCTTTATAATATTATTAGCGCATTAGCGCTAGCGCACGTTGTACTTAAGCTGCGAACATTATTTGGTGCGGAGTTATGTTAAAACTGTGATAGCTCCTAAGATATTTATTGAAATCAAATGATATAAAGGGTAACTTGGTTCTAAATGAAATGCTCGTGATGATGAATGTATTTATTTTGATAAGAATAATTAAATTAAATTTCCTTTGGACATTGCCACACATCGCCATCTAGTCCCAAAGTAAGCTACTCAAAGCTTGTGTGATGGGTGCCAGGCAACGGATATAATACTTAAATACTTTTTGTTTGTAAATACATACATGATATACATAGTTAAATCTCGAGGAGGCGACCGAAGGTTTTTAAAAATAACAAAATGAGAGTGTTTTCAGCTCGATGCTTTAATACAGACTGACTTAATTCTATTACATAGGTCCTAAAGCTACGTTCCTTATCGCTACAACGGATGCGCGGCGCCAGCTCTAGACTAAACAATAAAAAGCTGCGTTAGCGTCGCCCGCCCGTGAGTTCTAGTACTTAACACGAAGTCAGCATTATAGAGCCGGGGACTGGCTGCATAACTCTTCCCCCCTCAGATTCGAAATTATCTGAGGAATTTCTATTACTCTGATTATTTCGATATAATATTTTAAAAAGATTATATTTGTACATTACATAAAGGCAAATTACTAAAACTAGGATAAAATATAACACTATGGTAGCGACGCTTACACTTTTCACATTAATGACTTTTTCGTATTTCACTTCACTTTCACTAATTTTCAATAGGTTGTTCAGATGTTGAAGATTTGTCAAATCGCTGGTGTCCAAATTTATAGGTTCTCGTTGTACGTCTTGTTGCCCCGTAGGTGTTATTTCCGGTAAATTAATTATCGGTAACTTCAGAGAGTTCGTAGAGCTTGCAGTAAGGTGATGCGATTTTAGGGTAATTTCGCCTATTTTCACATCACATTGATCGTCAAGAGTAAGGAGGTAAGTGCCTTTTAAATTTTCTTTCGTTATTTCGTCATTACATATTTTTGTTAATATATTTCCAGCTTTGCTGTAAAGAATCCATCGTTGTTTTCCAACTGACTCTATTTTTACTGTGTTAATTTCCACTATTATAGGATTACAGGAACTGGTGTTGCGGGAAAACTTCATTAACGCAGTTATACAGTTGTCCACTAAAGGTATCTGTGACTCGTCTTCATAACATAAGTACGCCGCCTCGTGGAGTTCGTGGCAAGGCTGGGAGAGCGAGACCATGTCGGAACCCTTTACCAGGAGATAAGGATATTTGGGAATCACTATTTTAGTTCGGTTAACGGAATCTGTTATGGGTATAGGAATTGCTTTATAATATATGTATATGTCATTTTTGATAATGGGTATATCTAAAATGAATGTTATTTGACTTCCTGCCGAATAGGCTTTTAATTCTATACAATGTTCTATTTTAACCAAATTATCATAATTTACTGGATACACAAGCTTATCAGATTTTTCTATTTCCTTTAACAGTTTTATTAGCTCATCGGGGTTTACAAGTGAATGGTGTAACGTTTTTAATTGACTAAATGTAATACATGTTTCGATTTCGTCTAAATGAGTATACAATAACTGAAAATTATGTAAAAATAGATTGTAAATGTTAATAAAATTCTGAATTGTTAAATTAGCTTTTGTTTGGGTAATTAGTTTCCTTAATTCCCATAATTCTTTATCAATGTGTACAAAATTATTATGGGTAGTGTTAGTTATTTTAACCAGATTATTTGATATTTCAGATAAAAGTGTCACTTTTTTCATTAATGTGTCTTGGCGTGTTTTTAGAGAGGAAATTAACTTTTCATACCTGATAGCGTCTTCATAGTCCAGGTTTCCGGTAATTATTTTAATTATAGATCCAAGAGGATTTAGAACCCCACGTTTAACTCTTATGGATGGTACTAATTGTTTTAATTTTTCAATTGTAGAGTTCATGACGTAGTCAGTTTGCGCTTTTACATTAAGTAATTGAAAGTTTGGGATCTTATTATTTAAATATATTTTTATATGTTGATTTAAATTTGCATATCGATTTATATTAAATTCTAATTCCTCTTGTATAGTGCTTACATTTAAAACCTTAATAATAGTCCATTTATCGTAACTTAAACTAGCTTGGCCTTGTTTCATCAGCAGTACTCCAGGATTTTTGTCAATCCTTTGAAGTTGAAGGGCCTGGGTCCTGCTGACCGTCAGCACCGCGAGGGCGAGGTACCTGTGAAGGTCGTTTAATGTCCTTAATAGGCACTTTAGTTTCGCGGTTTTTTAACGTAACAGGACATATGTTTTTATCTATTTCACCTGAAACTTGCGCTTTTTGGAAGCGAGGCTTATCCTTGCTTCTCCTTGTGTTTACGCCTTTTACAAATATCGTATCTCCTTCTTGTAAATCAAACGACGTCTCACCACCACGTTTTTCTACAACCTTTTCTTTATCATTTATTAATTTGTCCGTTAGGAATTTATAAAGGTATTTTGTGCGCTTTACATGGTCACTAATTAACTGTTGGGTATAGTTTTTATTAAACTCCACATTAAAAGTACTGTTCGAATCGGTATGTCCAAAGACAGCTTCAAATGGCGTAAGGCCGGTTGCGGAATGGATCGTTTGATTGTAAGACATTACCGCATACGTCATTACATTAGCAGCGTCTGTTATTTTGCGTTCATATTTAGCGATACGGTAAATTTCTAAAATAGTTGAATGAAAACGCTCTATTAAACCCATAGAGTTTGGGTTGTGCGGGGTACCGATGTGAAGGTTTATTTTATAAAAATTTAAAGTTTCTTTGAGTAAATTGTTATTAAATTCGGTACCGGGGTCGGCACTGATTCTATTTGGCACGCCATAAAATGAAAAGAATTTAATTAGTGCGCGGACTACTTCAGGTGTAGAGCGATTAGATATCTCAATTGCTTGTCCTAACTTACTGAATGAATCAATGATAGTAAGGAAATATTTTCCTTCTACAGAAAATAAGTCCATGAAAATTTCGGCAAAAGGTCTAGTTTGTGTTTGTGTCAACTGTAATTTCGGTTTAAGGGGTTTCCGGTCATACTTTTGTGTTTTACAGGTTTCACAGGAATTGATAACAGAGGCGACAGTTAAATCCATGTTATTCCAAAAATAAGTTCGTTTTAGCTTTAAAATGGTTTCCTTAATACCGCGGTGGGAAGTCGGACCGTTATGATATTTGAGTATAATTTCGCGTTGTTCATTCTCATCTTCAACAAACACAACTCGTTTGGTGCACTCATAGCATTGAACTGTATCCTTTTTAAATAACTTGATTACAGCATCTGTAAACTGATTGCGGTGTGTCTGGTCTTCAAAATAGAAGAAATATTTGGTTTTAGGTTGTATATACTCCAAAAGAAAACTTTTTACTAATTCCGGGTTATCTACAGGTAAGTGGACTTCTAAGACCTTTTGTTTATCGCGACTTAAGTTTTTTACAGTTAGTTCATTTCTGAACCAGGTAAATACGAGAATTTGGTTTGGCTTTGTATCTACGGCTTCATCTAGGATTGGTATACCGCTTGTCTCAATATCTTCGGCTGAATGTGCCGTTTCGGGTAATGAAGGGGCAGTGATTGTACTTGATGAGGGAGAACGAACTGGGTAAGTTGATTCAAGATCTAATGGTGCCGGAACATCTGAGGCTTCAGATGAATCTGATATTACTATTGGTCTGTGGGAACTTTCGGTCTCGCCGACATTTCCCTGCATAGAAATATCATCATTTTCATTGGTAAGTACATTCAATTTTATGCGTGAAAGGGCATCCGCGTTGCTGTTTTGTTTACCCTTTTTGTAAATAATGTCAAAATCGAATTCGGATAATCTTAACTTCCATCTAGTGAGTTTACTTCCGGGTTCTTTGAGAGAGTTTAGCCACGCCAAAGGGCGGTGGTCAGTAAAAATCGTAAATTTGCGCCCATACAGATATGGACGAAAATGTTTCACGGCCCACACAATAGCTAACAACTCTTTTTCAGTTGTACTGTACCGTGTTTCCGCATCGTTTAAAGTACGACTTGCATATGCTATGGGCTTATCGTTGCCTACTACTCCTTGAGAAAGCACAGCTCCTAAGGCGTAGTTAGAGGCGTCCGTTGTGAGTACGAACGGCTTGGAAAAGTCGGGAAATTGGAGTATTGGAGCGTTCACAAGAAGCTCCTTGCACTTTTCAAATGCTTCAATATAAGCGGGTGTAATTTCTACTTTGTTTTTCTTTTTTTAGACAGTTTGTAAGCGGTTGAGTAATCTTGGAAAAATCCCTAATGAATTTTCTATAGTAACCAATCAATCCGAGAAAACTTTTAATTTCCGTCGGCGTTCGGGGTAGTGGGAAATCTAAAACGGCCTTAACTTTGTCATCATTTGGTTCTAACCCATTTTTCGTAATTTTGTGTCCAAGGTAGAGCACTTCCTTGCGGAGAAACTCACACTTGTCCAAGGTTACCTTAAAGTTGGTTTGTCTTAATCGTTCGAAAACTTTCCTCAGTTTATCTACGTGTTCCTGTAAGCTATTTGAGTAAATTATTATGTCATCGAGGTAAACGAGGCAATGGATTCCCTGCAGGCCTCTGAGCACATTATCCATTGCCCGTTGAAAAGTTGCCGGGGCGGTTTTCAGCCCAAACGGCATGCGGGTAAATTCAAAGTGTCCTGATGGGGTAGAGAACGCTGTTTTGGTTCTATCCTGCTCTTCCACCTCTATTTGGTGGTACCCACTTGCAAGGTCTAGTGTACTAAAGTAAGTAGACTTTCCCAATTTATCAAAAAGATCATTGATATTTGGCAAGGGGTACTTATCGTCAGTTGTTATTTCGTTAAGACGTCTGTAATCTATTACCATGCGATATTTGGGCTCACCTGACGCGTCTATTTTTTTAGGAACGAGATGCACAGGGGCACTCCATGGTGAGAATGACTCTTGTATCACGTTATCTTTTAAAAGTTTTTCAGTTTGTCTGTTTACTTCCTCGTTTTGTGATGGTGGAAGTCGATATGGTCTTATGAAAATTGGATCTTCGTTTTTGGTTCGTATCTGATGTTTTACCTGATTACTGAAAGTCAGGGGCAGTTTATCGCAGTAGAATATATCCCTATATTCAAAGCACAGCTTTTGTATTGCTTCGCGTTCTTCGAAATTTGTATGATCCAAGCGTAATTTACATAAATTTTCTTTTAACAATTCATCGATTTCGTATTGATTAAGTTGATCGCTATTGGTAAAATTGATTTCGCATCTATTATTATTAAATTTCGTTGTGGTGAATGGTCCGGTGAAAGTTATAGTCATACTGTTTTGTGAGGCGTTCTGAATAACGGTTGTTGCAAAGGAATCTATACATGTAACTATAGCACTGGGCATACGTACGCCGTTTCCGAAATCTTGAAAATCAATAATCGCTTCACCATTACTCAAATCCGTGGGTATTTTAACACGCGTTTCAGTGCGAGGTTCTAATGTAACTTCCAACGCAGGGCTGTAAACTATTGGTATTTCCGTATTTCTTGTTCGTAAAATTTGATTTTTCATGTCAATTGTAGCATCTAACATTTTTAGTAAATCGGAGCCAATTAACCCATCATATCGCCCGTCAACGTTATAGACGTAAAATTTGTGTTTGCTCATACTTTTAAATGTTTTTGGCAGGGGTATGTAAATGACTTCGTCGTGTGTACTGCGCGCGTGCGTACTGATAACCTCAAATGGTTCGTAATGTTTAAAACTGGAAAAGAACTGATTAGCTTTGATAGGACTAATAAAACTTCTAGTACTTCCGGTATCGATCATTAGACGTGCATTCATTTCAGGTAAAAATATGTGAGGCAGTTTATTTACACCGTTATAATTTAGTTGTATCATTTCTGATGGTTTGTGTCCGAGGCTAGTGTGTGAAAATTTACGCTTTCTTGGGAATTTTTAGTTTCACAGACTGCGGGTTCCGCATTTTCTGCATAAAAATTTTCATAGTTATTTTCATCGGAAAAATAGACGTTCGGTTCGTAATAATTTGCATAGTCCGGTAAGTATTCCTGACCTTGGGGTCCTGGGTAATACGGATCATTTTCCTCATATGAGTAAAATAAATCGTTGCTCTCGGCATCGGGTACGTGTGTAATCATGTTTTGATTTGCAGGGCGTGCAGTGCGCATAGAAACGTCACTGTCCTGGAAATTTGGTGGATTATGTTGTGGTCGGCCTTGAGGTGGTAGCCCAAATTTAAATTGCTGATTTTGTGGTGGCATACCAAACTTGAATTGCGGATTTGGTCTAAAATGTGAATTATTAATTTGGGGTTGAGGTCTGAACTGACCTTGTTGAGGTATACCAAATTTGAAATTATTCTGATGATGATTCGCATTTGGTGCAAAACCTCTTTGATTAGGTAAACCGAATTTGAAGTTTCCGGGAGGCTGTAAGAATCCCTGATTTGGTATTCCGAATTTAAATCCGGGTCTGAAATTATTCTGCGTCTGAAACGGGTTTGCTGGTCTAAAATGTTGGTTACCAGGAATGCCAAAATTATTTGGGGAAAAATTAGGCCTAAATACTGGTTGAGTTCTAAATCCTTCGTTATTTCCAAAATGCTGGAATGGTTTTACAGAATTTAATTTATTTTTATTTTTCGCATTATATTGCGTTTGAAAATTAACCTCTTCCATGACGACGCTAAGTGCATTTTCCAAAGTTGTGCAATTTTTCAATCTTACTATTCTTATCAAGTCCTCTGGTAAGTTATATAAAAACACATTAAGACACATATTATTGTAAATGATTGTTTTTGCAGCTTTCATATCCGCATCGGTGAGTAAGTTAACCTTAGAGCAGAGAGCGCTACGCATTTGCTGTATTCTTACACAAAACTGTAAATAAGTTTCACCCGATTTAATTTTTAGATTTTCCAACTCAATTGCCACGCACTCCTCTGATCTAGGGTCTCCAAAATGCTGTATAAAAAGGGTCTTTAATTGTCCCCATGTAGTTATATCGTCGCGCTCGCTAAGTAGAGCTGCTGCTCTACCGCTCAGTCTGCTACTAACACAATGAAAAAGATACGTTGTCTGTACTGCATTATTTGCTCCATTAAAATTTCTTATAATATATTCACACTTTTTTAAGAATAAATTCAATATACTTTGATCGCCGTCAAATTTTGGGATCAATTCTATAAAATCTCTAGGTATTATTTGAATGGTTTCATTTGCTTGTGCCATTTTTATTTATTTAATTATATTAAAACTTAAAACTTATATAAAAACAACTTAATTAATTCTTATATCTAAATCTACCAATTTTTGTGCAGGAGTCAAATAACTTTCAACGATTTTAGTTTAAAAGTCACGAAATAAAATAAAGTACTACGTTAACAACCACGGGAAATAGCCAGGAAAAGTCAGGAAAGGTAAAAAGGTTCACTTACAGTCCGCTCAATCCCATGCCTTCTCGTAGAGCTGCTATCGTAGACAGGAACTTTCGGCGCCCACAGTTAACTTATTTATTTGGTTCGAGGATTGCCTTTACGCACGTTAGAACGTGCAACTGTACCACTCGCGATTGTCCAGAATAGTCACAATTCGAATTTTGCCGAATTTAGGTGACGTTTTCACAGTTTTTCCGCGATTTTGGCGTTTATTCTGCGAATTTCGAAGACGTTTTCACACGATAGTTATCGATTTAGGTAAACTTTTCGCGAATCGCGTCTGGTAACAGCCGGCAATCCTACCGGCTGCGCCAGTTAAATCTCGAGGAGGTGACCGAAGGTTTTTAAAAATAACAAAATGAGAGTGTTTTCAGCTCGATGCTTTAATACAGACTGACTTAATTCTATTACATAGGTCCTAAAGCTACGTTCCTTATCGCTACAACGGATGCGCGGCGCCAGCTCTAGACTAAACAATAAAAAGCTGCGTTAGCGTCGCCCGCCCGTGAGTTCTAGTACTTAACACGAAGTCAGCATTATAGAGCCGGGGACTGGCTGCATAACTACATAGAAAACACCCAGACCAATACAAACAGACATGTTCATGGACACAAATGTTTGTATTGTGCGGGGATCGAACCCGCACCTGCTGCGTAGTAGGCTATTTCTCGACCACTACACCACGCGGGTCGTCATAATACAAAATAAATACCTGTGTGTATAATGTACCTCTAAAAATAATGCACTATTTTTTTACAAATTTATTAACATAAAAAAGGTTGTAGTAAGTCAACCATAAAAGATAGACATATGCTGTTGCGGACTTAATTATAGAACTCTTAATGCTGAACAATCCTGTCATACATGATTTTTTGTGTAACTTAAGCGGTTTTCGCAGCGTACGCAGCGGAAGCTCTCAAAAAGAATATCTTTCTCCCGTTTTCGCAACATTTTTTATTGCTGCTGTGGTCTTATGAGTCGTATCTTTATGTTATATAGCCTAAAGCCTTCCTCGATAAATGGACTATCCAACGTAAAAATAATTTTTCAAATCGGGCCCGTAGTTTCTGAGATTAGCGCGTTCAAACAAACAAACAAACTCCTTAGCTTTATAATATTAGTATAGCTTTATAATAGTAGTATAGATAGCCTAAAGCCTTCCTTGATAAATGAATGAATGAATCTTTATTTCGGACAATAACATCCATATCATAATAACAAACAATAAAATACAAATTGAAAATTAAAATAAGAATAAAAAAATACAAAATTACGATTGATAAATAAAAGTAGAAATGATAATAATAGTTGATAAAATAATGAATTTAAAATTATTTGTCTTGGTATTTAAATTCTAAGTTTGACTTATTCTAGCGATCTGTCGTATAATGGGGCAGTCATATTTTTGGGTAATTGCATTTAAAATACTGTTGGTACTCCCCCGTAATCTGCTCAAGCAGGACGCTGCCTTTTTGCGCATAATGGCACCAAAACCCTCTGTACGTGCTTCGCAAAACATACTTGAGGCGCTGCAGAAACGTGGGAACCCCAACAGTATTCTAAAGGCATTATTGTATTGCACTTTCACAAACATGATATGGACTATCCAACGTAAAAATAATTTTTCAAATCGGGCCAGTAGTTTCTGAGATTAGCAGGTTCAAACAAACAAACTCTTCAGCTTTATAAAATTAGTATAGATTGCTTTCCAAAAACGTTTCGTCGCCAAAAGTGTTGAGAACCGATGGTGAATTATACTTTGATGCAACAGGTGACAAAAATAATTTCCACTCCATGCCTACCTTTGCCTCACAAAGATTGCAGCAGACAATGATGCGTGTATACCTTTTGTTTATGGCTAAATGATTGTGGGCTAGACGTTGATGTGTTCAGGCTCACCCTTTATGGAGTGGCATTTATTATTCAGCTAACACCGGATTAGATACCACACAGATCAAATAGATCAGTCAGCATAACTGAACATGAAAACGATAAGTGAGTGCCATGGCCGGCTTACTTTTATGTTGCATGACTTAGTTTTATTTTCTCTTGTTTAAATAAATTTTATTTACTCTTGGAGTAATAAATAAATTACTTACTTCTCATACTCGTACGTCTAAATAATGTCTTGTTACCATATCATGTTTGACTTCAGTCAAAATAGATGTATTAATAATTTGCGAGTAGGTTAATTTATTTTTATTATGCCCTGCGACGATTAAAGCATTTAAAAAGAATTATCTTAAAAAATGACAGACTATCACTGTTTCCTTTATAATTTACGAGCACGGTTTAATTCTTACCAAGTAAGTCACTTGTGTTATGTGAATCGCAGACGCAGATTTGTTTAAAAAATAATTCTTACTTCAAAATAGGACTTCTATTAATCAAAACTTTTACGGATCTGCAAGTCTTCAAAGGATCGGCGGTTTGTCAACGACGACTTAAGTAACAGTCTGATGCAGATAAGTTCCGGTTTAGTGAACTTAGATTGATGAGTTAGCTGTTCAACTTTGGCTGTGACAAGATGAGCAAGACAGCATTCTGTTGTTATTGTGCTGACAACGCCACGTTACCTGCAGGGCCCGAACAAACACCCCGTTATTACATATTGCACGACACATTGGCTCGTAAAGATACATGATACAGGTATTTCCTCGGCTACCGTAGACGTATCTATTTGTCTTATCTACTGTGCTGTCAACTCAAAGAATGATGACTTATGCTTGTTACACAGAGCAGAAAAAAGCTGAGAAGGGCCACCATACTCTGTTTGAATCGAAGTATAAATGTAGAAAAACAAACTAAGAAAACGCAGGGCTATAGAATAGCTGTAACTGATACTTCTTTCTTCTTCAATTTAAGAGCCGCGCTCTTGTCGGTGGAATAATCGCCATTATTTTCTACTGTTTGCTTTCCTCTTTACTTCCTGATATAGCATGACATTAATTTTGTCCTTACTTGGTCGAAATAGCTTATCGTAGGACGTTCCGCTCTTCCGTTCTATTTTTCTTTCTATGATATTCTTCAAAAATCTGTCATGTCGTAACAAGTGTCCTATCATATTGCCTCGTCGATTTTCTATTGTTTTCAAAATATTCCTTTCTTCGTCTACAATTTTGAGCACTTCTTCGATTTTTTTGTCCAACTAATTCTTTCCATTCTCCTCCAACACCACATCTCAAACGCTTCCAACCTCTGATACTTCTGTACGCATAATATATTAACGGCTTGAAGCACAATGTCTAAAAAAGATTTGGTAAGTGCTAACCTACCTGTGTTTTCTCTCAGGCTTATTTGTTGATGTTGGAACAGGGTCTGCATTTGTCAAGTGATTCAGCGCCTATTAAGCAAATAATTTACAAATAGCAACTCTCACACTCTCACAGTTTGTCACAGTCGCTCTCGTGGTATATTCTATGTACTATGTATACACGGCTTAACAAAATCAACTGCATTCCTTTTCGGTGGTGAATCTGTTGCTAATATACGACAACTTTTCGTATGGGACCAACATCGAAATGCCAGGATTTTTTTTTCTATGTAAGTAATAATTAAAAAATACATGGCAGGTACTTGTTTAATGCTTATAAATAAAGAATTCACTTTTTAAAATTATTGTCTTATTGTAGGGTTACCAGGATTGCCAGGATTTTTTTTGACTTCTCCTAACAAACTAGAATCAGAAAGAAAGAAAAAGTATTTATTGGAAGGACATCACGAACACACACATACACAAGATTATACATAACTAACAAAAAAAGAAAACTAAAGACAAAAAAGCAAAAATGAGAGGAAAAATAATATGCGATGAATCAGCTGATCGGCATTCTAGTATGGGAAAGTGAAGATTTTTTTTGGGATTTTGATGTTGGTCCCATACAAAAAGTTGTTGTATTTGAGAGTTAGAATTGGACCCTAGAAGGAATGCAGTTAATTTTGTTAGACCCTATATAATATAGCTTGGGTACTGAACATGTGTTTGTGTTACAGTGTTTCGTAGGTAGGTAAGGGCGACAGCACGTCCAGGTAGACACGGTGTTATGATAACATGACGCAAAAGTTTGACAGTGAGTAGGTACTTAACATTATGAAAGAGCCTGAGTTAGAAATGCTTATAGTCTTCAAGTATATAAGGAGAAGGTATTCAGTGTTGGCAATGAATGCGGTGTGAAAGGAATTCCACTAATGAACTCGTTACCCCGAGCTGGGATTTGAATGCGTTCGGAATGAGCCTCAGTTACAAAACAGTACCTACCAAAATAAAATAGCAGAGATTGATTGTACTACGGAATGCTGGAAACCTGAAATTGAGATTTATTTCCTTCGGGAACGTTTTTACGTTAAATCCTAGAGGTCAATTGCGTACGTTCGTTTGAGTTTGCTCCCTCCTCTCTCGTTGCAGCGTGATTTTATAGGCTTAAGCCTTTCATAATAAATAGTAAATTAAATTAAAGTTAGCCTGTAACATCCCACTGCTGGGCAAAGACCTTACCTCAACTATGAGTTCGAGCCACACTTCAACACGCGGGCTCAGTGCGGGTTAGTGGAGGGGTGTTTGCAAGGCAAGCGACTAACCCTGCAGTCAGATGATGTCAAGCCGCCCATAAGGCCTCTGACTAGGCTTAACGACAAATATCAACCGATATTAGCCGGGATCAACGGCTTAACGTGCCTTCCGAAGCACGGAGATGCTCGGAATATACGTCACTTATAAGGTCGGAATGGTCACCCATCCAAACACGACCGCGCCGTAGGTTGCTTCACTTCAGTATCACTACCAAAGCGCTGCTACCACTGCGTTACGAGCACCTCAACTCGGTTTCATAATAAATAAGATATCTAAAACATTTTTTTAATCGGTACAGTAGTTCCTGAGATTAACGCGTTGAAATATACAAACAAACTCTTTAGTTGTATAAAATAAGTAAAGATATTTTTAATAAACATGCCACATTGAACGTATAAATGTGTTATTTTTTATTTATTTATACTTTATTTTAGAAACCAAAACTTGTACTAAAGGTGGATTAAAATATGGTATTCTCTACCAGAATATTTAACAAAAGATCAGAGACTTTTTTACAAAATCATAAGGAGGGGTAAAATATTTTTAAAATATAATCTGATACAAGTATACTAAAATTCAGAAGAATGTTAACGGAACGTGCGCAACCGGCGTCTCTTTCATCTGCGCATAATATTTTATTATAAATACAGCGTTTTATTACTTAGTTCTTACGCATCTTCATTCAACGCTTGCGATCACCGACATGTAGGTTATTATATAACTTGAAAGTGATAGCGATATGATTGCTATGAACAGGTCTTTTGCCTTCCATGTTATTAGGACTGTAAGTAAAATAGCTGGAAAAAATATTATTTTAGTTAATTATGTATTTTTAATGTGTTTGACACTGCTACCATTGAACTATTAATACAACAATCTGTCAAAATTCAAAAGCAAAAGCTATCAACAATAAAACAAAAAAAAAACAAAAAAAGTATAAACATATCTACAAAAAAGGTGCATCGGGCACATTACAACTCATGGCTGCCATAGCGAGAGTACTGGACGCATCGTCAACTTTTCGATGTTTATGTTTCGGTGGTACTTGTCACAAGTAATGAGACAAGTGCTCCATTTATAAGTGTCAGCACTGTCAATTGTCTCCAGAGCTATTAAAATAACGCCAGTATAAGTACATAACGTAAACAAGCAATTGCAATTCTTAAGCGATTGAGTTAGGTAGTAGGTCTGTGAATGTTTGTGTTTCACGCTTCAAAATGTTCAAAGTATTTTAATAAGCACGATTTTATCGATGATTCAAAACTAAAATTTTACGTACTACAAAGTTTGATCAAATTAACAGAACCAAAGAAAACTCTGCAGATTAAATATTTATAACGTTAGCCAGAGAGATGCCGATTGGAGGCCCACCCATGTGAAATTTTTGGTTTTTAATTCAATTTATAAAAGTTGAAACATAACACTGAGAGTATTAATACATTCTGAGCTATTTTATTACGATTTAAGCTTATCATAACGCACATAATTTTGTTTTGTGTATAAAACTGCGTTTTTGAGGGAGACATAAGCTCAGTAGGCTAAACTTTAACCTAGACCTAAACCCAAAAATACTTAGTACCGAAAAAATATTAAGATTATACTTTTAAACAATCTCTTCTCCACTAGCCAAAGCGTCGAAATTAAATATTCTCAAGTAATATCGCTTTAGAGCAATATCTCGGAAACGGTTCCGGCAAGAACATTATTGCAAGTCTCCCGGCGCGTCTCGCCCGGGAGGATTTGCCACGCGCCGGGAACACATTTTAAATTTCAAACAGAAGAGGATGGTAGACTCGTTGAAAAACGATGTGTTTTGAGAACGTTATTCCATCTTAAATATATTATTTCCTCATATTCGCAATGTTTTTTTTAGGGCGAGTCATAATCACCATTTTTCTCCTGGGATCAACATCTAAATCCGTAGCAAGAGTTCTTTAGCGTAATTCTTAACAACTGACCATTAAAACTTTTGAGCTTAGTTAAAGGTTATTAAAATTTCTATTAAATAGGTAACCGTATCCTATCATCATCATCATTATCAGCCAAAGGACGTCCACTGCTAAACATAGGCCTTCCCCTCGGTTTTTAGCTGCGACCGATCACAGCACCCCCTGCCCTGCCGATACCGTGACCGCTACCGGAGTCGTGATGATGATGATGATGATATCATTTGAGTTAGGAAAGTTCTAGATTCGAGACGTAAGACGTAGGACAGACGACCTTGTAAAGATCGCAAGATCAAACTGGATGTAGACCGCTAGTGAGTGGTCGCTGTGGAAAGCCGTGGGGAGGCCTAAGTTCAGCAGTGGACCTCCTTTGGCTGGTAATGATGATGATGATGATGACCATTTTGGGGCTTTTTGCCAGTAATCGCCACGCTGGGCGGGTTGGCGAGCGTAGAGGTGCAGTCTCTTGTATGTATTTTCTCTTATGATTTTTTTTCTAGGTATTTCTAGTGTCGTCACTGGTAAGTCTCCTCCCTTTAACTTGAAAAGATCCCAAAAGCTTCGAGATAAAATATTCTCATTTTCGCGTAACTAAGCGAAAAAACGCTCGTAGCCCAGAACATCCAAGAAGACGGATTTCACAAAATAATCGACATTATTTTCTTTCATGTGTACCATCCATCCATCTATGTATCTATAATAGGTATTTGAATATGGTATTTATGTAATATGAAGTAATAAGGTATTTATGTAATAAGAAGTATGTATGTTTACAATAGTTAAATGATTACCACATTGATTGTAACAATGGCCCACATTGATCTGGCTGGGTCAGGTTCTAACTTCTAATATGAGAGCAAGAATGGAGGAGAAAAATACTTTTATTAAAAAGAAAACGTATCAGTCCTCGTCTTTGTCTTGGTGTGTTGTTGTTTTTATTATGGTCGTCCATAGTTTTTGTAACAAAAAAACGGCTAAGTGCGAGTCGCAGACTGAGGATTCCGTGCCAACTGAGGTGCGTGCTAAATGAGGGTTTCACTTACATACTTCCACTAAGCCAAAAAACCACAAAATTTTTGTTATAGTATTTGTATGAGGGACAAAGTTATATTTGCGGTTGTTAAAAATGTGCTATCCTTTGGACATTCAAATATCAATTTTCTTTTAAATTGTCACTTGTTTTGTTGAAAAGTTAGAGGGGGACGCCTTTTTTACCATTTTGTAAGTGTCAATCTTCCAAATGTTATACTTTCAGAGAAAATGGTTTATAACTTCGATGTCATTTTTCTATCTACAGACACCACTCATGCATAGGTCTGACCAAAAATATTCTTTTTTTGTTTTAGTTCCATGTATGTATGGGAGCCCCTCAAATGTTATGTTTTTTTTATTTTTTTGTATGGGAATCGTAAAGCGGTTAACAGAATACACCTACCTACCAAGTTTCATCTGTGTTATGGTAATAGTTTGAGAATAAAGTAGCTGTGACATACGGACGGACAGACAAAAAGACATACGCGACGAAACTTTGGTCATTAAATATATAAATTAAATATGCGCCAGACATCACACCAATTGTCTTACGTTACGAATACTAGACAACGATTATGACCGTGGCGTTTCCCATAAATATTTAAATACATATTAAACATCTGTGACTCAGGTAAAATAATAATCGTGCTTATCACACAAACATTTGCCCCTTGCGGGATTCGAACACGCGACGGCCGGCGTAATAGTCAGGAGCTCTCACAAATACACCAAACGCGTCGTCTAATTCGGCTACGGAACCCCAATAATGTAGTTCACCTTACTATCCAGTCAGCTATCTGCAAAGATGAACGTCTAATGCAGCGTGTACGATCGCATCCAATAAGTAGTCGCGGCGCTCGTTACCCGTACTGCGCTGTAAGTGATTAAGCCTGATCCGAGTTGTGTGTGTCGTGATAACAAGCTTTACATAATTTAAAATGCAAGTCGGCTTCTCCACAAGGGTGACAGGATTTAAGTCTGTATAACACATATATGTGTAGAGGCTTATGTGGGCTCTACGGCCAGTGTATATGCTTTGATAATATAAGGAATAAGTTTGAAATTCGTAGTATGTAATTAGATATCTACAGCAATTGTCGTGGTTTTAAAGTAAGGATTTTTTTCCTTGTGTTACCAATACCAGACAACGATTATGATGGGATGTCTCCCATAAATTCTATATAAAGGGACAGACCTACGCACAAATAGATAACAATTGCCATCAATTTTTGAAGGCAATTGTTTTTACTATTGGAATGACTCTTTATAACACCATTTTTTTAACTACAAACCATTTCTCAGGCGTCGACTCAAATTAGTGCTTTTATTCGCCAACACGTAAACTCAGGTAATGGGCGAGCTAATACGTTTCTTTAGGAAATTAGCCGCCATTAGGCGCGGGCACCTTGGACTTGCTGAAAAGAACAACTGAGATAAATTGAAGTAGATACTTCAATCATCTAGCTAGACTTAACATTATTAGCTCAAAAAAGTTGCTTAATTATTTAGTTAAATGCGGTAATTTTAGGAACTACTGGTTCTTATTACTGATAAACTATTTCTTGTCGTCACCTTAGTATGTAAACAATGTAACCTGGCATCAAACACAATTATTTATAACATAAATTGCACTCGTTAAAAGCAACTGAGTCAGACAAGGAATCAAACCCTGTGTCTTACGCTATCCGGGCGGGTTATAGGGATGCGAGCGGAAAGCGTAAGACAAGATAGCAAAAAGCAACTGAGTCAGACAAGGAATCGAACCCTGTGTCACAAAGGGTTCGATTCCTAGTACAATTTATGTTAAGTTAGTTTAGTAAAAACACTATAAAAACAAAAAATAAATTACATTTCTTTATGAAACTCGCGTCATGCTCAATGCTAGTACTTAATTACCTCAATCGTATCTCTCAAGGCAAAGTGAAACTGAGCCGTAGCATCGCAGTCAAGTCACGTCACAGGTGCGGCAATGGCATAGAGAAAACAGGGTCATAAGGTTCCATTGAACATTTGTAATCTTCTGATGCTGCCATATCAAAGAGGCGAAGACCTATTACAAAATTTGCAATAGATTTCAAATTTTTTAAAACTTTGTAAATTTAAGTACAGAAATAAAATTCAGACTCTGGTGAAGATAAACATTGTTTTTTCAAGGCAAACCTAACCCCAGCTTAGGTAACATTACGCTTTTCATGAGATGGATTTCAATACGTTTTTGCTTTAAACTGAAATGAAGTGAAGGTCGGGTAACTAAGTCAATATAACGGACAAGGTTTTTCAATTTAGTCCTTTAAGTAACCCAAAGAAAACAACTGGTCATTTCATTATGAAAAAAAGATCTGACGCATGTGCTACCATGTCAAAATTCTAATAAATATACAGGGTGTTGTTTTGGTCAGTGACATCCAACTCAGGGATGAGAGTATGAGTTATGCTTATAAGATTTTTTGGGTTTTTTCCATTTAAAAAAAATATCATTATTAGTATCGTTTGTACAACCACCCCTGAGCCTGTTTACCAAAAACTATGTATGGGTGGTGGACAACACAACGCGATGTTATTTCTATATAGCTTCATACAATTCGAGTACGAATTTGAGCCTACTGAGTACCTCCACTCCCCTATTTTTTCTTGGGCCAATGTAGAATGGTATCACTCGATTTAAACGTAAGACATTATGTACACAAGAGAAGCATTTCTATAATTGGTTTTCTTATATACCTCTTTTTAATATTTACTCACATAAATTGCATCCAAAAGCCGCCAAATACTTTTCATCAATTTGAAACGAAAATGTTTGTCCATGATGGTAAAAACACGTTCTCAAGAGGTTTGTTTTCGTGTGTTTTGTTGGTTGCCATTTCTAAGGAAGCCAATTAGTGCTTACCCCTGCAATTACGTGGATACCGACTGGCGGTGTAAAGTGGCTGTTTGTTTTGATTACAACCTTACAAAGCAACTTGAAAGTATACTTAATACCTGTTTATTACGGTGTTTTTGTGTTTATGAGCAGATTGTAAATGGTAAAAGTAACATGTGGAAAATAAAAGGTGTACATAATATTCTAAATAAGGGTCGCTTTTCACGGTGGTCCAGTTCTGTGGGACACTGCTTTACTGAATCCCGCAGATAACTGCTATGTTTACACAGTAGTTTTTTGCAGGTACGGTTATTTGTCAACTGGGTCATATCAATATAATTATCTTACTTGCACTTACCGATAAAGCGACGCACTGTATATTTCTATATTTCACAGCATTGCCATGGTAACTGTTTGTGCATACTGTTATTTAAGAAGTGGAACTGCTACAGTTTAATGACAAAACTGGATCAGGAAAAAACAGGTACCGGTTTTTTGCGGGTCACAGTGCAATTGATATGTCCGTGGATATGACCACTAAAACGCGTATGTTACAAAACGACTACCTGCAGAAAACAGTACCTTCAAAATACAAGATGCCCCTGTGGGAAACGGCCCTAATAATTAACAATATTCATTTAATGAATATTTTTTTCTACATATTGTATACAAATTGCCACAAAATGCTCTGAAATACGACATTCATGGTGGATTCTGTATTTACAACACTGAAGAATCAGATAAAATAGGTATCATAATTTAGTATAAAAAAACAACTTAAATTTTATGTTATGTATTAGCATTTTCTCCCCTTGTGTAGCGGAGACGTTGTAAAGCTCTCACTGAGGCTTTGGCTACAGGGGCTGCGGTACGCTTAGCGTACCTTCGTAAGGACACAATAATAATAATAGTCAATCATCATCATCATTTAAATACGAGTAATTACTAATTGCGAATAAAGTGGGCTTTGTTTACCTACTTCAAAAAAGGAGGAGGTTATCAATTCGACTTTATGTATGTATTTTTTTATATATGTTACCTCATATCTCAGTCATTTGTCGACCGATTTGAAAAAAAAAACGCCTACCTAGAGGTCATACCTTCTAGTAAGTCCCATTGTTGCCGAGTCGAGATCTGTAGGCCTAACATGCACGACTCGATCCCGTTAATGGCGTCAAAAAAATATTTTAATTTGCTAAATAACATGTTTTCCCGAATTGTTTTCACTTGTAAGGCAATCCTAACTGAATTTAAAAAGAAATGAATACATTAAAGTTAGTAAAAACCTGTTTAAATATGCTTAAAATGACGTCTGAAATTTATCTATAGCAGCGATAAATGCGGATAAGCTGGGCTTATTTTTTAACCGACTTCAAAAAAGGAGAAAGTTATTCATTCGACTATATGTTATTTTTTTGTATCCATGTTACCTCATATCTCAGTCATTTGTCGACAGATTAGAAAAAAAAATCGCCTTCCTAGAGGTCATACTTTCTAGTTGGTCCCAAGTCGAGATCTTATGATGGGATATTGGTGCAATCGAGGGACTTTAAAAAGACTCCTTTTAGTGTTTTCGTACTAGAACCCTAATGAAGACTTGTTGTTGTGTCTGATAGTTATTGTGTGCAGCTGAGGTCATGGTGGAACTCCTCAACGTTAGGAGTTCAGTGATTTTTATGACAAAACTTATGATGGATAACTTGTAGCTTATTAAATACCATAATCTAAAGATGCAGCTCCTCCTGTATGCACTCAAAGTTATCTTAAAGTCGGTGCCATCGCTTTGGCCATTTCAAGCATTATGTATCAGGGCACCGACTCCAAAAAGATATTGTTCGCCTAAAATGTATTCCTTTCTTTTAAAGGGTTAAGAGTTTATTTAAGACTTTTTAGTGCATTTTGGTTTTGAAGTTGGTTTTTCCTTTTTTTGATGTAACAAGTAGTCGTGGCAACGGCAGAAACTGTAAATACGGCGTGACTGAAGCCTTCGCGCTTTTCGCCGGAGGACAGCTACGTGCCACTCATGGCAATTTTGAACGCGCCGCCCACGCGACCTGATAACAGTTTACAGTAACGTCACCAACATTGTATAATATGCCACTCAAAAATAACATTGCTTTTGCTTGGAGAATTACAAATGAGGTTAGCAAATCTCTGCTTGGATCAATGGAGCGCTTACATTGTTTCTGCAGAGGCAGAAAGAATGTCTTCTGACAAAAACAATGTATCTAATTTTGAAAGCAAACATAAACTCTATATTTTAAAGCTGTAAAATCATGCCATAAAGTCTCTGTTTGTCTACCTGTTGCCAAAATGCCTTTCCTAATAAACATTTTTAGGATATTGTTTGGGACGGAAGGGTCAGCAAAATATTAGTGATGCAAACAACGCGAGTCAACAGAATGGTTTCGTGCTAATTGCGAATTAAGTCAACTCCAAACTGTTGTTTTATCTTTGATGGTATAGTCAGTTAGTTATTGCTAAAGGTTAACATGTGGTTTGCACGATTAGCTTAATACAAGGGAAATGGCAGACAATCATGTTAATTGCCGCATTGGGATGAAACTTTGTAAATGAAAACGGACACAATTATGAATATTTGAACATTGTGGAAGGGGAATTATGAATTAATGTATACCATGTTTTTACAAATTATTAGGCATTTGACCACTATCACACCTAATAGTCATGTTTAACCAGTAATAGCCTATTCACTCCTCTCTTGAAAATGCCCGAATCATAGTGATTCGGGATCAATTCAGCCGGTATCGCATTCCATTCCTTAGCCGTCCGCATCATAAATGTTGATCGGAACCGTTTAGTGCTCAATGATGGTCTTGGATGAATTATTTGTCCAAGATGATGATAGTATGTTTTGTGTTCAGAAGGTGGAATGGGGCTGACGGAATTAAGTCGTGCAATTTTTTCGCACATTCCCCATTTACTTTTTAAACTAATTTGGAAATCTTATAAATAATCCAAATGTATCCAACTTTCTTGTATTATTAGGAGGCTTAAAACTAGATTAGGTGGTTTCTCCTTTTATGTTTTTATAATTATTATGTGCTATGACCATATCGGTCATAGCACATAATAATTATAACCAATGAAAGCAGAAAGTAAAACACATTTGCATTATGTGTCTATGATTTGCTCTAAATAATAAATATTTTATTTCTCTGACAAAAAAATCCTGTTCATATTTTTTTTTTCGTATAAGACTATTGTAACTGTAACTTTGGACTTACAAGTCCTAAGTAATGACACAAGAAATATGTAGAAAGTAGACAGAAATAGCAGCAGATACCATAAAACTTGTATTTATAAGATCCTCGGGTCCTAGGCGTAACGTCGTTAAGCCTCTTCCCTCTGCTCTGGCAATTTTTTGTCGCAATTGTCTCTCTGGACGCTGGGTACACTTAGCTATGCAAACTAATGAAAATAACTAGCTAAGCATTATGAGGCAACTGTAATTTAAATGAAAACAGTTTACTCATTGCAACAAAACACCCTAAAATACTTATCAGATTTGCTTGTTAAACAACACATGTTTAACAAGCAACTATGTTTATTATTATTTTAATTGATATTTTGTGTTTATCATCTTTGTAGAACTTGTTTATTTAAAACTTTTCATTCATTGATACCTGCACAATCTCTGTCTATTTAACTTAATAGGTTAGTATAGAACTAGAGGCAAACCTTTTTACTTGTAAGTGGGGGATAATGGTGCTGGTTGTACAATAAGTAATATTAATGTAAAACATCCTGTAATAATAATTATATAATTGTTTATTGCCCTGAATAAATAATAATAAAAATTAAAATTTTCCTAAATTGCCATCTAAAATGTTTATGCTTTTTGGTCAATTCCTTAACATTTAAACATGCATCATATATTTTGTTTACTGTCTTAAGTCTCAGTGTTGTGGTACCACCGTGGTGTCTGATTTCCGTAACACAAGTGCATCAGCTACTTACGTGCTTTGCTTTTCCCGGAACAGGGATCAGAGCAACGTATGTGATTGGGTCCAATATATAAAATATATCACTATACAAACTTCATAATATAAATTTCACTTGCAAAAAACATACTTGTCAGGCGAGGAATCAAACCCTGTGTCTTACGCTATCCGGGCGTGTACCTCTACCGGGATATTTTATATATATTTTTTTATTTAATTTGGAATGGGTTTGAAAAAGATTTATCACACTCATCATATTTTTTACATAATTTGTGATGCTCTTGACAACACTCAACAAATAAGTTATCCATACAGTGGAAAAAACCAAAACATGAAGTACCCACATAGTTCTAACACTGTCCGTTTGTTTTCCGATACACCCTGTGTTTATTAACCGCGCCATCTCAACTTATTGTGCGGTCTGACTGTACAAACTTCGGGCACGGCTTCCGGACGAGTTTCCCTCGTTATTCCCCGAACAACATCGCTTACTCTCTTTGTCACAATACTGATATTTTACATGGTATATAATACACTGCGAAATTCTATTGTGATTAATCGTTTTCATGGAAACATTTATTATCTAGCAGTTTTTTTTGTAAATAAAATTCTTATAGGTTTGAAAAGCGAAAATATTTAAACATTGTCTTTTATAGAGTCATAGAAACGTGACCATGTTTTTTTTCTTTTGAAAATCGGAACTTCATAGAGTTTTTTTTCTAACAATGTTGTTAATATTTTTTTTGAGCAGTAAATTTTCGAATACCAGTAAATTATTGCCTCCATCTCTCTAATTGCAATGCTTTATTCTTCTTTTTCTCAAATTCTAATCTCAATTAATATAATAAAAATCAAAAATCTTAACATGTAATTTTCCCAAAAACTAAAGCATAGAAATAAAAAAATAATATTTTGCTTAGTAAGCCCTTTGAACATTATAACTTAAAGCGAGTGTTACCTTATACGCTGAAAACGAAACTTTTCCCATGTTTAGGCATTTTGATATTCCTCCATAACGAGTAGCCTCCCGTAGCAGCTACGAGCTACGGCCTTGGACGAATAAACCACTGGACGCGCAATGTCGTGCAATTTTCCTTGTGCCCCCTTGGCCACCAAGCGGGCTTTTTGGCCTAACTTACAGGTGACGTCTTGTCAGTACGGTGATACAGCTCAGTGAGAAACATTGTCGGAAGAAATGAGTAAATGTGGCTTATTTTTGTGCAAAAATTATATTGGTAAGACAAAAAATATTTGTTTTCATCCATTCGTAATTTTTTATCCCAATCAAGCTGTTATTTTTTCTTGAAAATAGTGAAATGTATTTTCCAAAAGAACAGTTACACTGTCATTTAAAAAAGTGGTGGTCAGTTACTACAAAATCAACAAGATAACGTATACTTAATACGGTAGGACTATCGTAAGTTTACCATTCGTTTCTTTGTCAGTTTAGTTTTAATTGTGCTTGACAAATGTCCATAAATCATATCGATAAACGTACTTTTATTTAATTTTTGAATATAATAAATACTTTTAAAATAAAATTATAAATCTGTGAAATGTTTCACTCGAGAGTAGATAAAGGTGATTTTAAATTTACAACAGTTTGATTCACAATTTTAAACTTCATATTATACGACAATACATCCTTCTAATATAATTTCAGTTTTCCTGTCGATCCATTATGGAAAATAAAGTGGGTACAGGCCGTCTAAAGAGAGGCAAAATGGATCCTTACAAAACATCAGCGAATGTGTGGTATCCATTTTACACCAAACATGACACAATGCCAACGCAACAAATCTTCTGGTTAATTTTCCTTCATGAGGATTTTAATGGTGCAAGGCTATGTGTATTTACGGGCTGTTTCAATATGTCTTAGGAAGTTCTAGTTAGTGTTACTTGCCAGACCATTCATATAAAACGACGTTCTATGTTTCAATCGTTTATTTGATGGTTTGTGCATTACATGTCCATGATGTAATTTATTGTTTTGGTGATAAAAAATAAATATCATTTTACAAGTGATTCGTTCATTTATTCGTTCCACACATATCGATAAAAAAATGTCGACACTTTTATGCACTAAATGTCAATAATTGACACGACAAGCTCCCCCTGCCCCGCAGAAATTAGCTAACGATGTTTTCATACATTCGTTCTTGCGTTTCATATCCAGTGGTTAATTCATCCAAGGCTACGGCACACGTGCTACGGCGCAGTCCGTATACTCGCGCTACGACGTAGTGATTGATGCGCGGCGCGTGGGTCCGACCTTCCATTTACTACGACATTGTATACTACAAGGGCTTAGTAACTTTTATTGAAAAACCTCATATGGATTCCGCCTTGATTTTTTCGCTGTACAATGTATTTTTTTGGCTAATGTTAAATATAATTCACACAAGGTGATTATTTCACCTTTTGTACATGTGACTGTTTAGTAGAGCTTAAACATATACAATTATAAATATGGATATAGCTTTTGTACCAAGTTTCGTGGCCAACCGTTTTGATGTTAAATACAGGGTGTGGCCTGTAAAGGAGCAAGAATTTTAAATTTATTAAATTAGTTTTGTTGTAGCAATGTTTTTAATTTATTATAATTAGATAGTTGCTATCTTGATCATAACAAAAATCTTTTCGATATCTCGAACGACTCCAAAATTTCTGTATTCGGATAATTCATGGTCTATGCAAGTTTGATCATGTCTCCGAATACCGCTCTCGGCTCAAGAGGTTCCCAATGAGACTTCGGCAAAATTACTTTAATGTTCTATGTTTATTGTATTCCATAATTTTCAATCCAAAATTTCCGCCTTATCTCAAGGAACGCTTCCACTTTCTGCAGCCGTTGCGACGTCTTGACATGCGGTTATCGAGGAAACTCCACCTTGAATCTCCCTGTCACACAACGAGCCATTATTCAAACTCTTTCACTGTCCAATCAGTACGCTTGTGGAACTCCTTACCCCTTGCTATCAAGCAATCAAAATCTATAACTGTTTTCAAAAGCTGCTTAAAGAACATCCATTCTCTTCAAAATAATTATACCTACTCATAAGTCTCAGTTAATTTCCTTTCATTTGATATTGGTTTGGTTTTATATTTTATGTATGATTATTATTGTGTTGGTATACATATAACTCTGTAACATTTTATTGTTATTTTATTGTTATTATACAGATATATTCCTATTTCACTAATTCATCTCTTCATTTTCTGTGCACAAACTACCCCTTCCTATAAAACTCATATTTTTTTTACCCAAAGGTAAGACCGTTTCAATTGTACATTTCTTTAAAACGAATTTGTAAATGAATTTATGTTATATGCAATAAAGAGTAATTCTATCTATCTATAATGAAAAATAAATTTATTGTTATTTTCTAAAAAAATAAATTGAACCAGCAATGTACCAATTGCAAACAAATGCGTTCAGCCATAGAACTTGATATTTTCATGTACTGCAACGAGCTAGCGATTTTGAAGTATATTGATTAGAGATTTGTACTCTGTATTACTATATCTCTAATTAAAAGGATTTTAGAGCACTATGACTAGGTCGAGGTTACTCTGTAGAATATAGAACTACATATACTCTGTAGAATCATTGATTGAATTTTATCTTCGTATTACAGGCCACACGCTGTATATAAATAGAAGCAAGTACCGAACAAAACACTGCACTGCGACGTCAAAAGTGAAATATTATTCATACACAAATAAACCTTACCTTTCATGCTTCACCGACATTTGGTTGAGGTGTTGAACGGTAACGACGGCAGCCTGATATTAAGATATCCGGAATATAAAAGTAAAATGGCTTAATCTACCTTTTATTGCTTTTTGTAGCGAAGTGGCAACGGAGGTTCGATACGGCAGCAGTAAAATTATTTACAATGCTCCGTGACTGGAATTGAAAACGTTTACGTTCGATGAAGGGATAAGAAATTTAAGTATAATGTATAATTTTCACAACCAACATCCACGTCGAATAAATATATTCATCTATTTATGGGAACTGGGAATGAAATGATTTTATTAACCTCTATTGCTATTTTTGCATTTGCATGTTGAAAAGGCCGATTTTTTAAAGTGTGTTAAAAACATTAACTTATACTAACATAATAACTCTGAATGGTTTTTATTTATACACTTATTTCAAAAACAATGTTTGTGCTAAATAGCTAAATGATCTGTCAAGATCTACATAATGTTTTTTTTTTTCAAAATTTACACTCGTTTAGTTTAAAAGGGAAAGTCTATCTCTCAAACGTTAGACTTTTAGATATAATGGTTTTAGGAACAGGATACATCAATCGACTTAGTTTCAACTGTGTGATACTAATAGTTTCAGAATAAAGTGACCGACAGACTCGACGAAACTATAAGGGTTCCGTTTTTTGCCATTTGGGTACAATACCCTCAAAAAAAATTATTAACCACTCATGAATACAGCACACATATTTCAAAAGTCTAGATTTTATATGTCTAGTAATATGTGCAAAGTGGCCGTTAGAATAAAATTGCGGGTCCAGTGGAGGCTGTCACTCATCGCCAACCCTCGTCATCCTTCAGCCGTGGCGAGGCATATGTAATATCCTATGTCGCAGTGCAACTTTAAAAACGATTGGATTGTGATGTCTGACGAAAAACAAATGAGTATTTGGTATTTACGCTTAATACAGCTCAGCTGCATGGATATAAAAATAACATCAACTATTAATAAACTTAAAAACCTTTATATGGGAAATTTGATAGGTATTAAATGCCGTATATGTTGGTAAAAAATAATTTTGGTAAAAGACGGTTTCAGTTAGGTGAAACATGATAATATATAAGTTTCTTAATGGCATTGAATGCAACAAATCGGCTTTTAGCTGCATTCGCATTCATGTCGCGGCCAAAAAGAAGTTATCTTAAATCGCTTGAAGTTTTCAACCGTTTATACTTAGCTAGTAATCGAAATAGCATTGTCACTAAAATACTTCTCATAATTTCAACCATAGAACGTGCTCGAGTCACTTGCAACAAGAATTTTAACTAAGTGCTTTTAAAGATTTTGGAATAAAAACTATTTTTTGTATTTATTTACCAATTTATTCATTTATATGCAATTTTTTTATCAACATTAAGTCAAGAATTATTATTTTATCGCTAGTAAAAAGACAGCGTGTTATTTGCGTTAAAAAAACAAGTACATTATTTGAGTTGAAACGCAGCACCCGCAGACGTGACGATAGAAGAATGCTAACAAAGATGTACTTATGGCTTTATCACACGTGCCGAGTAAATTTGTAAGAGACTGCTCTCGGCCGAGTGCTAGATTTGCTACATTTTGCTCGAGCAAAATGGCAAGACAGTCACTCGGACCGCATTTTGTTTATACGCCCGATGCCCACCCGCCTGCTTGACAGAAGGGGTAGGATAAATTAAAGAGAGTTTTCAGATCGAGACTCTTCAACTGATCTTATGCTACTACAATCATTGTTAATACTTATGCTACGAATTACTAGCTATGGTTTGTTTACATTATTCAGATAAATGCTACTATGCTACGAAGGGCGGCTGTCACGCTTCTGTTTGCATACCCCGCACTGTCTTGCTCACCCATCATGAGGTGTCTTCTTCAAATTGAAGTTTGGAGGTCAGCATGTATATACCGATGCAGAGTTTTTTTTGTTTGAATTCTGGGTCGGCCTGGTGATCTTTTGCCAGCAATCTTTCCTCCGAGGATCAGCCTTGAAATCTTATATCGAGAATCTCTTTGCATATTATGTCCTAAGAAGGCAACCTTGCTTTCCATATAGTTGACATCAGTTCACGTTTACGCTTGACACGTTGCAGTACTTTGACGTTTGAGATAAAGCTGGTCCATGGAATTTTAAACATTAAACGTTATAACCACATATCAAAAGCCTGTAGTCTATTACAGCTGTCTTCACTCACCCATTCGCCAGGTATAAGCCTTTGCCGATCGCCACTCGCTATTCGCTCGCACTACCGTCTGCTAGCTTCTATTCATTTTGATGCAAAACTGTTAACCAAACTTGGTCTTCAAAACTAAATTGACTATCCGTAAAGCAAAATGAGTGTTAACATCTACTCGCCAACCCTACTGTCTCGGCCATGTTACGATTTGCTGTCTTGCCGCTCAACTCGGTGCGTGTGATCAATGCATTAGTGACCTAATAGAGGATAGAAAGGATAGTTCACCACTGCTTTAAAACACCAACCTATCTTTGTGTGTCGTTTGCTGCATAGTAATTCGAATAAACAACCCTCGAAACGTTCCTGATTGATAACTGCCTCATTGTGGTGCTACTTTGCGCTTAAATATACCTACGAGTACTTCTAATTTTCGTAGTTTCGAAGTAAAGAATTTCTTTCTTGTGTTACGAATACGAGACAACGATCATAGCGGGGGCGTCTCCCATTAATACTTAAGTACATATAAACATCCATAACTTAGGCACAATGTTCGTGCTCATGACACAAATATTTGTGATGAAGGAAATTAAATACGGTAATAAATAACATGAAGTTTATTGAAAAACTATTAGCAGCACAGACTTGACATAACAATGGAGACAGCACGAGAGATACCATAAGCACAATTTTAAAATTCCCTATACAACAGCAACATAGTGTTGCTATATCAAAACCATATTACATTGCCTATTAATCAACACCCCCTCTCAATGTAATATTAGACTAACATGTTCACAAATCAAAAATAGACCACTCATGACAAGGAAACCTTTTCCCTAAACAATAAAAGAAACTTTCCTCAACAACTTTCTTACATATTATATTATTTACTTTAACATAACTTTATTGTAGATAGAAACTTTAATAACTTTTCTTTTGGCAGGCATTTCGTGAACATGTCTGCAACTTGGTCACCGGTCTTTACATAATGAATACAAATTATTCCTTTTTCAATTAATTCTCTAATAAAGTGGTATTTAATATCTATGTGTTTTAGTCTCTTTACACAATTAGTAGTAGCAACCAACATAGCAGACTGATTGTCACAGAATAAATCAACTGGTGTCACATTTATCTTAAAATCATGTTTTAACAAATTTACTAGCCAACATGCCTCACTGCCTGCCACAGACATAGCCACATACTCTGCTTCAGTTGAAGAAATGCTTACAGTAGATTGCTTTTTCGAACACCAAGATATTAAACAGTCAGAAAACCGAAAACAATACCCAGAAGTAGATTTCCTATCTTTGACATCACCTGCCCAATCTGCATCACTAAAGCCTATCAGCTTATTATTATTACTACATCTGTATATTAATTTATAATTTATTGTGTGCTTGACGTAACGCAGAACCCTTTTTAATGCAACTAGTAACATATCACTGGAATGGTCCTGGTACCGACTTAGCAAAGATACAGGAACACTAAGATCAGGTCTTGTGCCAGACACAGCATACATCAAACATCCAATAATTTGTCTACATATTCCTTCAGTTTCGGTTTTACAATTATTATCTTTACTTTCCAAAACTTGGCAATTGAAGTTTTTATCAATAGGTGTATGCATAGGTTTACAGTCATACATACCAAACCTTTTCAAAACATTTTCTAGGTATTTCTTTTGACTTATTTCTGTGACCTTTGTGTCTAAATTTTGTTTCACATCTAAACCTAAATATACAGAGATCCTGCCTAAATCTTTTGTATCAAAGTTCTCTTTAATCTTTGCCTTCAAATCACTAACATAAATCTCATGTGATCCAAAAATTAATATATCATCAACATAAATTATCAAATGAATAAACTTATCACTGCCATCATATTTTGAATAGAGACATGGATCACATTTTGACCTATTAAAATTCTCCTTTATCATCAAAGAGTTGAATTTCTCATTCCAACATTTGGGAGAATTCTTGAGACCATACAAGGCTTTATTTAATTTCACAATATTCTCATCATTAGTGTATGCACCTTCTGGCAGTCTAATGTACACATCTTCAGTTATTTCTCCATATAAAAATGCTCCAACAACATCTAATTGAAAAACAGGCAAGTTGTATTTTGTTGCTAAGGCTAAAAATAACCTAAAAGTTGCTAACTTTGCCACTGGTGCATACACATCACTAAGACTTGGTATATCACTTTGTTCGAAACCTCTAGCTACCAGCCTAGCTTTATAAATATTATTTGGTTTGATTTTAAACACCCATTTACAACTAATTGGTTTTACATTACCTGGTAGATCACAAACATTCCACGTATTATTGTCTCTAAGAACCTGCAGTTCCTTGTTTACCGCCTCCTGCCACTTACAAGCATCTGGTAATGACATGGCCTCACTAAAGGTTTTAGGCTCATTGTCCTCGACCAACACATTGTTGCACTGATAGAATACGGTCTGTTTTCTAACGCGCCTACTTCGTCGAATAATTGACTGTCCTTCACCATCACCACCACTATGCTCACTACATTCACTTTCACTTGGGTCACCATAACTGACGCTCACATCAGAGTCAGCCTGCAGTGTGTGCTCAAGAATAAAAGCAGGATCATCGCCATGACCACTGGTTTCATATTGAAGAGATGAACTTGCACCCGCAGCAGTTTGGTTTTGCACTGGATCACCCACATCAGTCGTACCTGCAGCTGTTTGGTCTAGCACGGAATCACTTGTATCAGTAGCAGCTGGCATCTCGAGGCGCTCAAGTATCTGATTGCTTACTACATCAGAGTTAGTAATGTCTTTAATATCTTCTGTGATGAAAACAATGTCTCTCTTTACCTCAACAACGTTTCTCTGTGGAAAATATATTCTATATCCTTTAGTTGTTTCTCCATAGCCTACCATCATACCTTTTTCACTTTTTGAATCCCATTTCTGTCTCTTTTCTTTTGGAATGTGAGCATGGACAGAAGTGCCAAATATTTTGAGGTTAGAAATGTCATAGGTTTTATTTGCCCACAGCTCATATGGGGATTTTCCTTCCACAGTACTTTTGCCAGTCCTGTTGATCACAAAGGCAGCAGTGTTCACCGCCTCTGCCCACAGCTTCTTAGGCAATGACTTGGCACATATCATTGACCTAGCTGCTTCTACCAAGATCCTATTTTCTCTCTCCGCCCGTCCGTTTTGTTGTGGAGAAAAGGGTACCGATGTTTGGTGCACTATGCCTTTTGAGTTGAACATTTCTTGGACAACTTTATTCACAAATTCTGTTCCATTATCACTTCTAAAGATCTTAACACAATTTCCTGTTTCATTTTCTGTTTGAACAATGAAGTTTTTGACACATGACTTTATCTCATCTTTAGTCTTTACAAAACACACCTTTCTATATTTGGAAAAATCATCTTTGAATACCACAAAGTATCTCGAGCCACCCACAGAAGGCTCCTCCATAGGTCCACAAGTATCTGCATGGATAATTTCACCAGTCTTTGTGCTTATATTCTCACTCAAGGCATATGGCAACCTGTGTATCTTTCCCTGTAGACAACCCTCACACTTTGACACATTTTGAGCCATGTCTCTGTCAAAACTGACATTATATTTCTTAAGTATAGCTTTCACATAATCCATGTTTTGATGTGCCATTCTTTCATGCCATTCTTGTAAACAACACACACCTTGGGCTACATTTGCTCTAGGACCTCCAGTATAGAAATGTAAATAGTACATGTCCCCAACTAATTCAGCAACTGCCATCATGGCATCATTTTTGTAGAACTGACACTCATTTGTTTTAGTAATCATCACATAACCCTTGCTTGTTGCTTGTTTTACAGAAAACAAATTTTTCTTTAACTCGGGTACATGCAGTACACTATTCAAAGTGGTATCTACCCAACGATCACCATTCCATACCTGTACTTCTATCTTGCCACAGCCCAAAACATCAATCAGTGCCCCATTACCCACAGCAACTTTCTTATTTTTCACAATGGTATATGTATCAAACAAGTCTCGATCACAACACATGTGTTCGCTTGCCCCTGAGTCAACTAGCCACTTGCTTTTGTAATAATCTCCTGACATACTACAAGCCACAAAAGCATTGCTTACTTTTTCTTTACTCTCTTTATTTTCTTTACTTTCCTTTTCTTTTCTAAAACGGCACTGACTCTTAAAATGCCCTGGCTTTTTGCAATAAAAACAACACTTTTGCTCTGGCTGGTTATCACTTCCTTTAGTACTCCTGCACTCACTCATGTAATGTCCTAGCTTCTTACACTTGAAGCATTTGATATTTCTCTTGTTTACAACAAAGGCTGACGAGGGTTCTTCATATCTATCCCTCACTCTTTCCTCTTCAATGAGTAATCTAGCCACTAAATTATCCAGTGTTTGTTTATCATCAGGTGCCGACTCCCAAGCAGAGATAAAATGCCTATACTCTTCCGGCAATGACATCAGCACTTTAGTTATAATGAATTTGTCTGAAATGTTCTCTCCCATCTGTTTCAATGAGTTTTGCATTTCCTGGATCTTTGACAGAAAGACTGACATTTCAATGCCTTTTTCGTATTTGTACTGAAAGAAACGCTGTTGTAGAATATGTATACTTGTTTCAGACTTCTGTTCATACACGCTTAGAAGCTTTCTCCACATTTCAGCAGAACTACTGCATGTGATAAGGTGTAACATCGCCTCTTCATTGATCCGCGTGACTAACAGCGTTTGCGCCTTCGCATCTTTACTTTCCCATACCAGTATTTCTGCCGCAACCTCGGACTTAACACATCTTCCCTCCACGATGTCCAACAATCCTTGGCCTCGCAACAGTACCACAGTTTGGAATTTCCATATATTCCAATTCCTGGATCCCTCCAGTCTAATAACGTGCTGACTTCCTTCCATCTCGACCCCTGCCTTGCTTCACAAATCCTCGAAACAAGTAATTTTCTTCCCTTCCCAGTTCAACGCGATCGTGAGTGTTTTTTTAAGATGGCGTCACGACCGTGTGCCGGTTTTTATGATTCCGCGAGATTCTGTATTTACGTTTATTTATTACACGTAAATTAATCCATACGATCAAGCTATGTGGCTGGGCCCATAACCTGATGAAGGAAATTAAATACGGTAATAAATAACATGAAGTTTATTGAAAAACTATTAGCAGCACAGACTTGACATAACAATGGAGACAGCACGAGAGATACCATAAGCACAATTTTAAAATTCCCTATACAACAGCAACATAGTGTTGCTATATCAAAACCATATTACATTGCCTATTAATCAACAATTTGCCCTTCGCGAGATTCGAACCCGCGACGGCCGTAATAGTCAGGACAGGCGCTAATCAATACACCAAATGCGTCATCATTACGTTTAGAGCACGCGATTCGAACTTATTCTGGTGTGAATGGCTTTATACTGTTTGGCAATTTTCGCGATTAAATAGGGTGCGATCTGTACTCGTAATGTGTTAAAATAATTATATAGGCTTTTTAACAAAACAAATCGAACCAGGAATGTATTGCAAACAAATGTGTCCAGTCATAAAGCTTGATAAATATTAATAAATAAATTTATTAAGAAAAAAAAGAAAGAACAACATTAGATACGAAGTACGCTGGTTCCCACTCTAGCAATCCCTGTTTCGTAGGGACCAGTATTTTTCGTATAGCTAGTCGTCGCACATTTGTTGCTTAGATAATTTAAAGTAGGCTTACGAAATACGCGTAACTAATACTAAGCAGAGTTGAAGTAGACATTGTGATTTATTACAATGAGTTACCGATTTTGATATGCATTGATTAGGGATTTTAATTTTGGATCACTAAATCTCTGAGCTAAAGAAATTTAGAGCACTATGACCAGGTCAAGGTAAGTACATATACTCTGTAGAATCATTTATTAAAATTTTTGCTCCAATTACAGGACACACGCTGTAGGGTTACTAATTTCATTGTGAGAGACAATGATGGTATCCTGTTGTCTTACTTAAAATAACAAATTAAAGCGTATAAATGTGTATTTTTTTATGATTTAACCATGAATCTGAAGAAAATATATTCTTTTGTCGCATTTTACTGTACCATAAATTACATGAAGGTTTTGAAGCCCTTAATCCGGGGTATTCACAAACGGACCAAACAAATGGTTCATGTTGCTTCCTGACACGAATGACTAAGTGCTAACTTTTTTATGATAAAAATAAATATGAATCATGCAGATGGTGTTAATAGATAACATAAGAACATAAATCGTAAATCTTTACTTAATTTGATTATTTTCTAAGAATTGAAAACCCAACAAAAAAAATGCTGACGAAACGAGTATGTCCATCAAATTATTATTTGATCACTCAGAAGTTTTATTTATTTATATATTCTTTATTGCACAAAAAAAATGAAGTACAAATGGCGGACTTAATGCTTTAAAGCATTCTCTACCAGTCAACCATTGGGTGAGACAGAAACAGTTGAGGCGGCGTAAAATAACAAAAAAAACCTTTTAGTTGGAAGATGTGACCCCACTATTGGTATCAGTTTTCCAGTTTTAAAGTTTCCTGAGCTGAACTTCGGTAGACGGAAACACGGACATGGCGAAACCATAAGGGTTCCTTCTGGCACTATGGAACTCTAAAAACTAACTAAATCAACATTCTTTAAAAACGTTTAAGGTTTCCCAAACATAAGTAACGTTTGGTTATCATCGTCATTATCACATAATCAGCTAAAGGACATCCACTCCTGAACATAGGCTTCCTCCACGGCTTTCCATAGGGACCGATCGCAAGTGATCTGCAAACAGTGTGATCCTGCGATCTTTACAAGGTCGTCTGTCCATCTTACGTAACATTTGTGGACAACAATAATGGAAATTATTTTTCCCAAGAATAGGTACCAAGTTTCTTTGCACCCTACAAGTAATACTGTCACAGCTAGGAGTAAACTGGGTCTGTAAGCCTATTATTTATATCTCATACTTCAATAAATACGGTGAAATCATTTCGACAAATTTCTAAGGGACACGCGACGTTTGTAACGTGAATGGTTTCTCAGAAAATGTATTATGTTCTAAAATTCTAGCGCATAAGTACATTTAAAGTCAATTCATTTGTACTCTCAACATTACCGAACAATATGGTTTATTCTTTTGTAGCAATGATTCACATTTTATACATGAAAATTTTATTTATATTCGTAAAAAACTTCCAACTTTTTCCGAAAAAAAAAGTGATTTGCACAATTTCAATAATTGATACAAGAATAAGCTTGCCGATCCAAACCTCAGACTTCAGAAGGTTAATTCCTCATTTATTGAAATATGTATTACTTTCTTTATAAATTACCTCAAAGTATAATTGAATTCGCCATAAATAAATTCAAATCAATTGTTAAACAATGTTTAATGACTCAAAGATATTATAAACTACGAGAAGATGATTATATGAACGATAACAATGTATGGTGTCTAGCTTATACGAACATAAAAATTTAAATATTTAAAAAAGAGGCATTGACAATAAGGGCAGTTTGCTGCGCAGTTTCCTCTCAGCACTAGCCCACAATTGTCCCGAAGCTGTAGTAGGGTCAATATTGGGACGTGTATAAGTGCTAGCAAAAGCTTATGTACAAAATAAATAAAATATGGATTTAAAAAAAATAATATAGTGATCAATTCTCACAATTGGTCTCATCAGTGTTAGAGTAAGACAGTTAAAGATAGGTAATAAAGTTTCTAAACGTCTGCTTATTTTAACGAGAAAATCTAAAAATTTATGCGGCAAGCCTGTCACTGAATTTTTCAAGGATTAAGCTTATTTGCACATCATACGAGAAATACGGACAGCCTGACAAGGACGCAAATGAGAAGAATAAAAATAAACTTTTACTTAATAGATAATACTTTAGTTACGTTACCTAACAAGACTTTTCCTGTGGCTTCTACAGAGAAGCGTTATCACTGAGGAGTGGTTTAAAATGTAGAGCCATTTATAAAGGTTCCCGCGCCATTACCAGGCTTATCGCTCGTCACTCATTTCACTCACTCATCGTATTTGATTTGATTTTGTCTGTCACGATCAGCTGTTATCAAAGTTGCAACACTGTGGCATTAGAGGAATAGCACTGAAATGGATCGAGAACTACTTGTCAAATAGAAAGCAGTCGGTGGTTGTTTCAAAATTAGACTATAATCAAGTAGTTCAAACGTATAAATCAGATTACAAAGTGAATAGATCTGGAGTTCCGCAGGGAAGTGTTTTGGGCCCACTATTGTTCCTAGTTTATGTAAACAACCTTCCGAATGTGACTGAGCATCGATGCATTTTGTTTGCTGATGACATATCAGTGGTAGTAACTACAGACAAAAAATATTCAATAGAGGACCATAAAATTGACATTAATAATACAATAAAATCTATTACAAATTGGCTTCGACATAATAATTTAATAAATAATATCCACAAAACCAATTTTATACACTTCAACAAATCTATTAATCAGATCCTTAATATAAATTATGAGGAAAATATTATGAATAATGTTTTTTCAACTAAATTCCTAGGTATAGAAATTGACCAGAACCTTGACTGGAAGAAACAAGTTGAGAATGTAATAAATAAAATTAACCGATTTACGTTTGCGCTTTATAAATTATCTAAAATAGCCTCAAGAAGTACTGCCCTTACAGCCTACTTTGCATACGTAGAATCGGTTTTACGATATGGAATTATTATATGGGGAAATAGCATCCTTAAGGAAAAAGTTTTTATTGCTCAAAAAAAATGTGTGAGAGCAATATGCGGTGCTGCGCCTAACGAACCATGCAAACCACTATTTAGAAATTTGAATATTCTACCATTTCCTTGCCTTTATATTTATGAAACTGCAAAATTTGTAAAGCTAAATATGCATTTTTTCACTCAAGCTAAAGACATATACGCACGAAACACCCGACACAGCAAAAGACTGGTTTCTGCAATAACACCAAATAGTATGATATTTAAGAAAAATTGCTATTGGATGTGTATCCAAATCTATAATAAGATACCTGAATATATTCGACAAATGACTTTTAATAACTTTAAGACTGCCCTACGCAAGTGGCTATATGAAAAGATGTACTACAATGTTAAGGAATACCTAGGTGATAATTAATGAATGTAAAAATATAGGTTTAATCATGGTTGACATTTTCGATTTGACTCGTGTGAATTTGACTATTTTGTAACTGTTAGATTGTATACATCCTACTATGACATTATCGAAAATTTAATTAATATTTGATATGTATTGTGACATGTGGTATAAGTTGATATAATGTACTAATTAATTTTATAATAGTTAATTCCGAATGTAATTTTTAATATTTGTATGCTATTGTTGATGGCTGAGTAGGCCGAACTTTCTTTAATTTGTAAGAACTTCAGTGTACCCTATTCAAATACAAATAAATTATTCTATTCTATTCTATTCTATTCTATTCTATTCTATTCTCAGCGTTAACGCGCCCTAAGCCTGGTTCGAGCCTAGGCACTCCTAACAAGAGCTCTAAGAGAACTTACAAACGGACATCATACACAGAAACATTGAGCGAGACGTCGGCATTTGGAAGCCAAATTTCAAAAATGGTTTGTTTGAGTCAGCGGTAGTGTTCCTGCCGATCGCCATGACAGCGGCGCGTGCATGTTTGTGAGCAATGACCACCCCATGTCAGAGCCTGCCGTTCAGTATGTTGTTAGAAAACTGTCGTCCGTGTGTAAAAGTTCTAAGTCGAGCTAGAGTTACTCTTTTGTTACTTCATCGAGGCGCATTAGTCACATTAATTCGTCACTATCGCCAACGCTTTTAGACAAGCCGAGATAAAAATAGCATTATTTCAGTGCTTTACGTGTGCATTGCTACGGCTCAGTAAGTTCAACAAGAAAACGGAATAACAATCTATAAAAAGGAGGAGAGGAAAAAGACTCTCGAGGGATAATAAATATCCATTGGTGAAAATACTTTGATATCGATTGAGCTGTAAAGCGTTGTTATTACAGCAGTAAGATGCCCAGAATGTGTATAAAGTCACAGTTACTGCGGGACTTATGATATAAAATTGTTGTGACACTCTGAGCTTACTATCGGTATTCTTATCATGAAACTAGCGGTCCCCCGCGACTTTGTCCGCGCTGTTTGAGTTAGCTCCCTCCCATCCCGTCGCAGCGTGATGTACTATAGCTGAAAGCCTTACTCGATAAATTATTAGCTATCCAACAAAAAAACATTTTTTCAAATCGGACCAGTAATTCTTATGATTAGCGCGTTCAAACAAACAAACTATTCAGCGTTATAAATAACGAGCATTGTAGAAGAAAACAAGACCACAGCCCTTGGAAGTCACAGTACTTCACAAAGTACTGATTATGAAAGACTTGACCATGTTGAACTCATAAACTGTATGAATGGTCTTTGAATCTGGTAAAATAATATCATCAGTATAAAAATATATAAACATTTGTTAAAAGCGGATTATTTAGCGCAATTTGGCTTTTCAAAATATTCGAATTTGATGACGCGTTTGGTGTTTTAGTTAGAGCTCCTGACTATTACGCCGGCTGTCGCGGTTTCGAATCCCGCAAGGGGCAAGTGTTTGTGTGATGATCATGAATATTTGTACCTGAGTTATCGGTGTTTTATATGCATTTAAGTATTTATGGGAGACGCCCCCGTCATAATAGTTGTCTGGTATTCGTAACACAAGGAAGATAATTCCTTACTTCAAATCCACGACAGTTGGTGTGTCGTCTGGCGCATATTTATTTATTATTATTAATTTAATTTTATGTATTCACAAGAATTTCATTAGTGACGACTTTTAACGTTTGATAGTCTTGAGCTTAGGGATGGTACGGTAAGATGAATTTAGTGTACCATGGCTCCTTCTACCGGGAACAACCTTCGATTTTAATGTAAGTAGGAGTTTGGTTGTGATATCTATACATTACGTGTAATATGAAATAGCATCTTGTTCAGTTTTGTTATACAAGTAACACTTAGGGCCCACTGCAGCTGCTGCACTTCAGAATAGAATAGAAGAAAATCATTTATTTTCGTAAAACGTGGTATATTTGTGATTACATGATTTCTTATTAGACCTCATGCTTTGCCACAGGCGGCATGCCGACTAAAATTGCCAATAGCATATTAAGTTTAATATACACTATAATATAATAGACACTTTATATATAATTTCATAAAATTAAAACTCATTATTACAATGTGTACATTTTTAGTTACATAAATTAATTTAATTCATTGCCATATTTATTATAATAAAATACATATTATTATTTATTCCTATACCATCACTAGTCTTCACGTAGTTAATAATTTTATTTTAATGTCAACATTTGTGTTTAGAAATTCATTAATGAAATAAAAGCATTTTTCCAGAAGCATAGTCGTACGAAAGGTCTTGAATTGTCCGACAGGCAAAGCTCTTACTTCCAGAATTAACGAATTTAACTGAACTAAAAAACCCATAAATAAATATTGCTTTAGAGAAGCTGACTATGAACTTATTAACAAAGACCTTGACAATATAGATTGGAATATCCTGTTCTCGAAAAGAAATGTTGAGGAATGTCTTGATATCTTTTATGAGACGTTATTTCAGATCATTCGAAATCGTATTCCATGTAAATTAACAAGATCTAGCACTCGATTTCCTATTTGGTTTAGTAATCCACTGATACACATATTTAAAATTGCAAAATAAAGCCTGAATTAACCGGAAAAAGTACAAAAATCAATCGGATTATTTAATATTTTCAATGTACCGAGAGAGGTTTAAAAAAGAGTATAGTAAATGCTATAAGGCTTACATTAATCGTATTGAAGATAGTATCCAAAATAACGTGAAGTATTTCTGGACCTATATGAAGCATCGTAAAAACCAATCAGATATACCAGATAGTGTTACTTATTTAGACTAGGTTGCAAATAACCCTTGTGAAATATGTAACTTATTTTTAATGTTTCTTGAATCTGTCTTTCAGCCAAGTGATTTAAATGAATCTTACGAAATAGACGACATCAAGGACCTTGATATAAGGACACGCACTAGTAATATAATTAGCAACATCAGCATAACCCCAGATTGTGTACTCAAGGGTCTCGAATCTTTAGACACTACTAAGAGCGCGGGTACTGATAATATTCCACCACTATTCTTTAAACGCACTGTGCTTTTTCTATTGTCGTTCCACTTCATGTAATATTCAATAAGTGTTTAAGTCAGGGTACCTTTCCAGCTACCTGGAAGTCTGCCAGAATCACCTCAGTTCATAAGGGGGGCTCAAAAAGGGATGTTCAAAATTATCGACCGATATCAATCCCTCCAGCATTATCAAAGCTTTTTGAACGGCTCCTTTATAACTGCCTGTACCCTCAATTACATAACTCTATACTGCCTCAACACCATGATTTTGTACGAAATCGCTCTACCTTGACTAACCTTATTGTTAACGTTACAAAGCTTTTTACTAACATAGACTCTAACTTGCAGACTGACAGTGTGTACACGGACTTCAGAAAAGCGTTTAATAGGGTAGACCACAAGATATTGCTAGAAAAGATTGCCTTTAATGGCATCTGTGGCAACCTGTGGAGGTGGTTTAAATCATACATATCAAATCGGACACAAAAAGTAGTTATCAATGGGCATTAGTCAAATTGAATACTAATCACTTCTGGAGTGCCACATGGCTCCATTCTTGGGCCATTACTGTTTATTTTGTTTATTAACGATATTGACAAATGCTTCAATCACTGTAAATACTTACTTTATGCTGATGATCTCAAATTAAATCGTACTATCACTCATTGTTCCGATCATCTCAAGTTTCAAGAAGATTTGACCAGATTCTCTGAAAATTGCATAAAAAATAAATTATCACTAAGCCTAGAAAAATGCAATTGTATAACTTTCACTAGAAAATTGACTCCCAGTTTTCATGATTACTTCTTATTTGGCTCTAATCTTACAAGGGTACAGACTATCAAGGATCTTGGGGTAACCCTAGACACGAAATTAACTCTAGATAATCATGTTGCAAATATTTGTAATAAAGCTTTTTAAATGTTTGGCCTCGTTATGCGCACTAGTAATGACTTTAGACGCCCATCTACATTTGTTTGTCTCTTTAAATCCTTGGTACGCTCTCAGCTTGAGTATGCGGTGACTATCTGGGACCCGTTTTAGGCGAAATACGTTGACAGCCTCGAAAGGGTTCAAAAGAAATTCCTTAAAAGCATGCACAATAGGTGCTTTCACAGCCGTATCTCCTATGCTGCCGCCCTTGACAGATATAAGATGAACAACTTGAAAAAAAGACGTCTACAGCTGCAAGCTATCTTTCTATATGACCTTTGCCAAAACGAATATGACTGTATAGATTTAATTAATAAGTTAAGTTTCAGAGTGCCAGTTAGGCCGAGTAGGCGAACTTGCTGCAGTTTTAAACTTTTTCTTAACTCGATTGCCCGTACCAACGCTGGCAAGCGCTCGCCTATGTTCCGGCTGACTGACACCTACAACACTCATTTTAATGATATAGATATTTTTGTACAAAGTCCACATTCATTTAAAAAATCTGTTTTAGACAAGCTGCTTGAAACAAACAACTAGCACACACTGTAATTCTTCTCTTTCGTATTTATACAGCTGTTCTTATCGATTAGCATTAACATGTATGTACATTCACATTAATAGTTGTTCCTACTATCTCTCATTTTTTTAAGTAATCCGTGGTTATCGTGGTTGATGTCATAGTTAGTAATACTTAGTTTTCTTAAGTCTTCAATTTATATTAACACTGTGATGTTGTTTGATTAACCCAAATAAATGAAAAAAATATATATTCCACGTCTCGGCGTCAAAGAAACTGTCAGCAAAAGAATAATAATTTAACTCAGAGCTTAAATACTCCTGAAGAGCGCAAGTGAGCTGCCTTAGGTAACCCATGAAATACCAAATGACAAGCTCCTCCTTTTTGAAGTCGGTTAAAAACGGAACTCGATTGGCGCGGAGCCAAAGTGAACCATCTTTATTACGGCAATACATATTAGATTTTACCATAATATTGCATTCGTCAGGAACCATCAGTTAATTGATTGGTTTTACGAGAATTACATTACCTCACCGAGGACGGAGGAAACATTAAAACCACAGTGAAATGTCCTTCAGTAGGTCAAGTCTTACTATCTTCAAACTGACAGAATTTTTATGGCCTCTAACTACGAATGTTTGAACTCATTAGAACACACTTTTACGTGTAACTCCGCAATTCAGTGAAAATCGCGCGCTTTGCTTAAAAATGAGTTCTGTTGCTAGTACAACAGCAACCGATCTTATTTAGATCAGAGTCTCGAAGTGCGTGAAGTGAAAATGCTGTTAGTTTAAATAACATTTTCACATCACAGCATGATACATAATAGTAACAAAAGTAAGAAAAGAGAGACAGCACTAATTGTCAAAATTTAAAATTAAAGCTTAATTAATACCCAAACGATAATCAGTCAATATTGCTATAATTTGTTCATCTTTTCATTCGCATAATAGAAAATGGTCTTTAAGAGATCTTGAGATGCTGCTGCTAAGAATGTGCACTGTGATAAACCGGTGTAAATTACTACTTCAGCTTTATTACGGGAAATCACAACTGTAGTGCAGTATTGATTAGATTGAAACGATAGTTGCTTTACTAGGATAGCCGTTTTGTTTGTTTAGTTACAAAGGTCTAATAAAGTGTAAGCTTGCACTATTGTACTTGTGACCTAATATAATTGTAAAAATAGAGTCATCGCCATTCAAAGATATAACCGGTATTGTCTCATAATTTAGTTTTTTTTAATCAAAACTTACATACTCTTCGTACACGAGTCCGACTCGGACTTGGCCATTTTTTTTTGTCACTGCGAGCGCTGTCATAGATTTAGAATATCCCAATACCTACATAGCGCACAGCGGATAACAGCCTGTAAACACTTCAATTGCAAATGGTATAATATAAGCCTATATTAGAATGAAATTATTTTAAAGATCTTCTAAGTACGCCTTTGTTACCCTGAGTGATTTATGTTTTAGAAGATCGAAGGTGGGACTATAATAGAAGGCATAGTACAAACGACATTATCGCCCTTGCCTGTTCAGAATTAGCCATGATGAAGGTATTTCAATCAGGTTGTTCAAATAATATAATAATTAATGACAGCATTTCTCGAAGGCGACATAAGTAATAACATCAAACAAACACAAATCAGTGCGAACAAACAAACCCCTCCCCACTCTACCCCCACTCAGGTCGCTGAATAATAATAATACAGAACTTGAATCCGTCGATACCTTTTCATTATTAGGAATTAAAATAGACACTAACTTAAATTGGAAAAATCATATTGATTACATATCTGGAAAACTATCAAGATTTACTTACGCACTAAACGAACTCAAAAGAACCACAGATACAAACACCGCTAAAACTGCTTATCATGCTTATGCGCACTCATGGCTGCGCTACGGCATTGCTCTTTGGGGAAACAGTACTGACGCGCCACAGCTCCTAACATTGCAAAAGAAATGTATCAGGATACTCGCTAACATAGATCCGATGGAAAGCTGTAAACCTTACTTTAAATACTGACAGTTCCGTCTCTATATATATTTGAAATTTGCAAACTAGTCAGGCAAAATATGGGAATGTTTGTGGATGCTAATAAAAATTGCACAACATCAATGGTATTAAGAGAAAGAAATAAATTCGTAGTGCCAAAGAGCAGATTAGTGTTGCACGCCTCAGGACCGTACTCAATGGCAGTAAGAATTTATAACGCTCTTCCCAAGTCCATAAGAGAACAAGACAATTACAAAAATTTTGTGACATCCTTAAGCAAATATTTATGCAATAAATGTTATTATAATGTAAATGAGTACTATAGAGTTGTGCAATAACTGCAAATATAGATATTTTTAATTATATTATGTCGAATATGTATATATAAACATAAGCTCGAATTAATAACTTAATTCTTCAGTGTTCCATAACTTTGTATGATGTAGCTATACCCTTGCAGGGTGCATGTGTAGCACTTCATTCCTTACTACCATCTGAATATATATCTACACACATATAATGCTAATAAATTTTGATTTGATTTGATTTGATTTGCCTCCGCTAATATTGACCCTCCTCCAAATTCAGAGCAATAGGGCAGTATTTTGATATTTATTCTCTAGGGTTCCATCTACTTTTGCTCTCAAAAGTAGGCACTGACTGAAAGCACAGAATAAAGATAATGTCTCTAAAAGATCGTGCTTTTGATTCGGTGACGCAAAACGAAAAAGTTATAAAAATACAGTTACAGTTTTCATTTTTTTACACTTTATTGGTTCCTGCAATTACGTGATTTAGCCCTCAGTGAATATCCAACAAGAAAAAATTCGATTTATGCCCACTTTTTGAATCCTACCTGAAACAATTATAATTTTGCGGGGAAGTTTTCTCGAGTTGAAAACTTTTTTCGTCGGTATCAAGATTTGCGTGTAAATGACCCAAAGAGTGGTGGTTTTGTGCAACTTTCCTGGAGTTAACTTTGCGGCTTGTGGAAAATAGAACAACTTTGAGTCTTGCATACTACCAAGATTTTGTATCAAGCAATCGACAGATAACGTTAGTGGCTAACAATAAATGTATAAATATGCACCAGACAACACCAATTGTCGTGGTTTCGAAGTAAGGAATTTCTTTTTTGTGTTACAAATACCAGACAACGATTATGACGGGGGCGTCTCCCATAGATACATATTATACATCCATGACTCAGGCACAAATGTTCGTGCTCATCACAAAAACATTTGCTTCTTGCGAGATTCGAACCCGCCACGGCCGGCGTTACAGTCAGGAGCTCTAAGCAATATATATAATGCTCTACACCAAATATATAATAATATAATATAATATCCTTTCGACATTCCCACACATCGCCATCGAGTCCCAAAGTAAGCTACTCAAAGCTTGTGTTATGGGTGCCAGACAACGGATAAAATACTTAAATACTTTTTTTTTGTAAATACATACATGATATACATAGAAAACACCCAGATCAATACAAACAGACATGTTCATGCACACAAATGTTTGTATTGTGCGGGGATCGAACCCGCAACCCGCTGCGTAGTAGGCGATTTCTCGACCACTACACCAGACGGGTCGTCAAAATGCGCCGTCAAACTCAATATGAGAACAGTATTATAAAACAAGCCGTTAACCAATTAATATTTGGCAACGAAATGCCGTCCAGATTCAGATTCAGATTCAGCTTTATTGCATACTACAGTGTTGTGCAAACAGGGGAAATAAGGAACAAGGTCTTATGGGCCATTATTTGAGCACCGTTTTTTGATGGTCACACGTTTGTAATTTCAAATATATTCAATGTTTAATTTAAGAATAAATTTTGTATGTTTTATCATGTATCTATCTATATGAATTCACTTTAAAATGTTTAATAATATTTGTAGTTTTGTAGGAAAAAACATTTTACCATCGGAATCTGGAGCAAAACTGCTGTTCTTCGCGCGTCACACCGAGTTGGCGCTTAGTTTAAACACTTATGTCTTGCTGGGCTTTTACATTATACTAACATAACATATGTCAAAAAGTTGGACATATAGTCTGGATTAGTTATATTGAGGTGGAAAAAATCCGTCTTTAGATTTTAATTGAGGATAAATAATTTTGTGTCGGTCACACGATTTTAGCATTTTCGAAAATGTGTCACATAAATGCTCATAACTTCAAAAAGGTTCAACCTATCGACACAAACCATAGGTCCGCAGAAACTTCAGACGGGTTAAAACACCAATAGAAGATAAATAAATATCTCACAGCAATGATATAGCCAATTACAGCTCCTTGCTTTTTATTTTTTTTCTTCAGACCCTAGTTCATGTGACCCTTCATGGGTGATGTTTTAAGATTATAAGTCAGCGTTACGAATAAATGTCTACTATTGAATCATAAAACTCATAGTCAAGATTCATTTGAGCTGATTAGATTACATAAGCGTTAGTTACTTAATTTAATATTACTGAAAATGTAAAATTTTCGTCACTTGCGTGGCACAATTTCACAGTTACAAATCATACCACGAAAGGATACCAAAGTGTACTGATCTCACTAGAATTTATATTTTATGGTTTGTAAATGCAGGTAATATAACCGCCTTAACGTTTTATACTTGAATTTTTCTACTAAGACAGTTTCCAGAGGCACAGATATGATTTATAGAAATAATGTAGCTTACTAGAAAAATATGTAGAACATGACGTCTTAAATCTTGATTTTCATTCGGCTTTGAATCACCTGATCAATGTATTTACTAATTGTATAACAGCGTTAAGTAATCACAATAAGTTTCTCTAAAAAAACATACTCATAAATTAATTAATTTTCGTGCATTATTCGTATTTACACCAATTAGTGTAGTTAACATGAGAAAATAATGAATATCACAAAAGCAAACCTTGAAGATCATTATTTGCCACTAATAAGAATGATGGCAGTTTATGCCAGTCGTCATAATTCAATTAACCAAGCGGCATGGCTAACATTTGAGCCTGGTCTAAAGCTGGAAATTGTCCACTAGACCGATAAAAGAGTCTTCTTTGAGACTACTAGATTAAGACTTGAAATCATGAGTTTGCTTCACGGGACAAAAATACAATAAAAACTGATACTATAACATCCAAGGTTTGACAATAAGTGCGTGACTTCTGGTGTTCATTTCCAAAGATGCTAAAAAATAGTTTAATCTTAATTGGATAAGAATAGGTCGTATTTTGAACGCTCTTACAGCTATGATCCAGCAGCTAGTAGTCTAAATAGTCTCACTCCAGGCAAGAAAAATATCTGGAAGACTAATTAATTGATGTAAAGTTTATGAAGGGAATCACCTTATGCATTTGACTTTGAAAATGAGTTATGACTCTTCTCATAATAGCCGCCAATGTCTGACTACTAAAATGTGGGATTACCTATATGTAATTTGAGGCCTTCTTTGGAGGGTAAAGAGTTGATTGCTACAGATTTGCTACCATGTACCTTAGCTTACACTTACCTTTATAACCCCAGATAATTTCGACAGAATGCGAATACTTACCAAGATTGGTCAGGGAAGTGATTAGGTTACAAATTGTATTATATATTTTATCCTTATAATATATACACCTAGTACGCAAATGTAAATAAATGAATACGAGGGTCAAACTGAAAGTTCTTAGAACTGGCCACTTATAAACAATATAATAAAAAAATATTCTAAAATTTGAAAATAGAACTCTTTGCCAATATTACTGAGTATATATTTCATTCATTTGTCATTTGTTTTACGATTTGGCGGCAAATTGAAAATTGTCTGTGTCACGTCAACATGAATTTAACACGAGAAAATTTTCGTGCAATGATTTTTTATGACTTTCGATGTCATTTAAGTCAACAAGAAAGTTATGATAGACTACGATTGGCCTTTCACGATAAAACCCCATCTCGTGCGACTGTTTACAACTGGTTTAATGAGTTAAAACGTGGTCGCACTAATCTCACTGATGATGTACGTGAGGGACGGCCTTCTACGGCGACGACTGAAAATAACATCTGTGTTGTGCGGCGTATGATAGAGACTGACAAAAGAGTGACCTATCAGCAGATTCGGACAAGCTTAGGCATCGGTATGAGTCAAGTGCACAAAATCCTCCACGAACATTTAGCGGTCAGGAAGCTTTGCGCCCGGTGGATACCTCATAATTTGACTAAGGCTCAAAAACTCCATCGTGTGGATTGGTGCCGTAAAATGATTGAAAGATTTAACGGAGGTGACTCAAATGCTGTGTTCGACATACTAACAGGTGACGAAAGCTGGATTTACTGTTATGATCCTGAAACCAAAAGACAATCTGCTCAGTAGGTGTTTCCTTTCGAGGAGTTGCCAACTAAAGTGAAGAGAGATCGAAGTGCGGGAAAAAAAATGGTGGCCTCGTTCTTTGGAAGGATAGGTCATTTTGCAACAATTGTGTTAGAGGATCAAAAAACAGTTTCTGCAGAATGGTACACTACCAATTGTTTGCCACTTGTCTTGGAAAAAGTTCGAGAGAAACGACCTCGCAGTAGGATCCTCCTTCACCACGACAACGCCTCGTCGCACACCGCCAAGCGAACGATCGACTATTTGGCGACATCAAACGTTGAATTACTGGGTCACCCGCCGTATAGCCCCGACCTCGCGCCTTGTGATTTTTATTTATTTCCAAAAATTAAAGAAAAACTTAAAGGAAAGCGGTTTATGAATGCTGAAGAAGCGGTGGCTGCGTATCGCGATGCCATTGAAGAGACCCCTAAGGACGAGTGGGCAAAGTGCTTTTCCCAGTGGTTCCATCGCATGCAGCGGTGTATTGACGTCAATGGACAATATTTTGAAAAGATATAATAAAACTAATAACTGGCTAATGTAATCAGTTTTTGATTTTCTAAGAACTTTCAGTTTGACCCTCGTAAATGATTAAATGATTACAAAATACCAAAATTTTGATCGTGAGTTTGGGTTTAAATTATCAAATGTCAAAATACCATTGATACCAAAGTCTGAAACCGTACAATTTAACAAAGTATCCTATCGCTGGCAGATACTGTCAGTGTTGTATCGAGAACAGCAAGAATCAAATATAAATATCATATCCTTTGGACATTCCCACACATCGCCATCTAGTCCCAAAGTAAGCTACTTAAAGCTTGTGTTATGGGTGCCAGACAACGGATATAATACTTAAATACTTTTTTTTTTGTAAATACATACATGATATACATAGAAAACACCCAGACCAATACAAACAGACATGTTCATGCACACAAATGTTTGTATTATGCGGGGATCGAACCCGCAACCCGCTGCGTAGTAGAGTAGTAGTGCGATTTCTCGACCACTACACCAGACGGGTCGTCAATATACTGATTGCACAGCAGAATAGATACCTCTGAACATTAAAATCTTAGCAACAATTTATGTTCGTAGCGCTTTCATTATATTTATTGAAAAGATAAGCTTTTTTATGAATGCATATCTAATAATAAATAGTGAACAGTAAATCTAAAACATCATTTTTAAACCTACCTTCATTTTTTTTATCGTACACTGATGTTTATCTAAAGCCCGATTTCTTGGTTGACATAAAACTATTAACTAATGATTTAGTCGATCGTCGATGATTAAGTCGTTACAATTTGTAACTATTATTTCTGCGTTTTCTTATTTTTAAATTTAAATTGTGCGTGTTTTAAACAGAAAACACCAAAACCAATGGTCAATTCAGTTTTATTTATTTAAAACACGCAGAATCATCCAAATTTATGCAAAAACTTTAAAAATCCAAAACTTAATATACCCAATGCTATATAACGTACATTAAATCATGTGATAAAATATACGAGTACACCTGTTGTACTATTTCCAGGAATAACCGAACTTCTTACTTGGGAAAGGTAATAAAAATATAAGGTTCCTCGTGTATTATTGGATCACGGGCCCTTTATAGGATTTAGCGCCGTAAGCCTTTCCCAAGCACATCATACGCAACAGAATAAAGAATGTCACTATTACTTGAAAGGGACTTTGTGTACGTAAGTTGCGTTAGATGACTTTGAAGGAGTAAAATTTAAATACTAGTACTTTCGATGTACAGCATTATCAACCAATTTCTGCCTCGCTTTGGTATTTTAATTTTATGGTATTTTATTTTAAGTAATTAGGTACCGATTCCAATTGAGCTAACATTATCTTTGAGGATATACCAATTTCAGGCTGTACAGAGCTTTCGGTCTATTACTTCAATAGTTATTAATAATTAAAAAGATCCTTTAAATTTAAAATGTTTTTATCACAGTGTCATTTCACCTTTATGAATATAAGATCGCTTTACTCATATTTACGTAAAGTGGTCTAAGTTTTTTTGTTTTTTTTTTTTAACAAAAGCCCAATACATATTTATATTCACTGTTTTGAAGACTAATTCTTAAATTAATATTTATTGTACTACTGGTAAAAAATAAACTAAAAAAATATAACCTTTGTAGATTAGACCAAAAGCATTGATTGCTACATCAATTTGTTAAGCTCAAGTAATTTAAAAAAAAGTATGGCAAATGTCTCGTTTTAGTACCATGTAAAATGAATTTCCCGAATGCTCAAAAAAACTGAAAAAAAAAAACTTTCTCCTATCGGCAATTAAAAACTGGAATTATTTGATAGCACCTTTTAGGGTTCCGTAGCCGAATGTCAAAAAACGGAACACTTATAGGTTCTTCAAGTCTGTCTGTCTGTCTGTCTGTCTGTCTGTCTGTCTGTCTGTCTGTCTGTCTGTCTGTCTGTCTGTCTGTCTGTCTGTCTGTCTGTCTGTCTGTCTGTCTGTCTGTCTGTCCGTCCGTCCGTCCGTCCGTCCGTCCGTCCGTCCGTCCGTCCGTCCGTCCGTCCGTCCGTCCGTCCGTCCGTCTGTCTGTCTGTCTGTCCGTGTCCGTCCGTCCGTCCGTCCGTCCGTCCGTCCGTCCGTCCGTCCGTATGTCACAGCCATTTTATTCTGTAACTATAAGCATTACACAATTGAAATTTGGTAGGAAGATGTATCTTGTTAACCGCTTACCGATTCTCATACAAAAAATAAAAAATAATGACAGTTTTAAGGGGGGGTCTCCCATACATGAAACTAAAACCACAAAAATTATTTTAGGTCAAACCTATGCGTGTCCCCACACCCCCCTAGACACCTCTGTCTATGGATAGGTCTTCTAAAATGACATAGAGGGTTCTCAAACCATTTTCTTTTAGTCTAACGTTTAATAGCTAGACGCTTCCAAAGTGGTAAAATGGGCGTCCCCCCCCCCATCTAACTTCTAAACCAAGCAAGTGTAATTTTTGAAAAAAATATGTAATGTAGATCTTAACAAATACTTTCAACGAAAATTGGTTCAGATGAGATCGAACTAGTAGTTTTTGAGATATAGTACATTTTCAACAACCGCAAACATAACTTTGTACTTCATACAAACACTATGAAAAACCAAGTTATATTTGCAGTCAACAAAATATTGTGGTATTTTACTAAGTAGAAGTAAGTGGATTCCCTAATTCAGTTAAAGTTGGCACAGAACCCTCAGTGCGCGAGTCCGACTCGCACTTGGCCGGTTTTATCAAAAACTGGAATCATTTGATAGCACCTTTTTTTGTGTATTAGTTACACCACACCCATTTCTTTGAAAAAACACCAAAAACGAGCCCGTTCACGACGAGACACCCAAACCGCGCCGTAAATTTCACGAGTTAGGTAATTTTTCTGAAAATGAAATCAAGAACCACTGCCATATGGTGAGGTTTTGGAATTGACTTCCCATATGGGATATTTTCTTGAATGAAAATTTCTTCTATGAAATTCATTTCAGATATTGCAATTAAAGTAAAATGCATAGACACACTGTGTCGTTCATCCGGTTAACTTATAAAGAACAAAATAAATAAATAATATTTCATTAAGATTTTACATCCATAATTTGATAGCAATGCACAAACGACTAATAAACTATGTTAGCGTGTTCCTAATTAAATTAAATTATTCACCTGTTCAACCAAATTCAATCTTATTTAATTCACTTTAATCTAGTTATAATTTAATTCAATCCAATTTAATCCAATGTAATTTTATTTTAATTTACTTAATTAAAAGCGTTATTTTTATGTAAAATTTATTTATGTGTTCATTTATCATTAATTTTTCTTACACTGGAATAAAGCGAGATCCAGTGCTTAGGAAAGCGACTATCCCGCCTGTCCGCAATTATAAGTCAAGCATGAAAGCGTTTTCACAACAAATCACTTACTATTAAGAACAGTCCTTAAATATAAATAAAATGTATTAATTACTCCGTGTCAATGGCCTTAATGTATTAGATTTAATCGTCAGTTCGTATCAGCCGTAGGTTTTACTGTAATCGCAAGCTGCGCCTGAGTCGTCATTCGCGCGCCGCTGAGCATTCCGGTACTGCGGTTACTATTTATACTACTATATCTTATACAAATATAAAATAAAGTACACGACTTTATTTTAAGTTAGGTAGTTTATTTTAAGTTAGTCCGCTAGTTGTACTGTAATATGAAATGAAATGAAAATGTTTATTATAAAAAAAATGTAATGTAGATCTTAATAAATACTTTCAACGCAAATTGGTTTGGATGGGATCGAACATTTTCAACAACCGCAAACATAACTTTGTTCTTCATACAAACACTATAAAAATAAAAATAAAATTAAAATAAAATAAAATAAAATAAAATACTTTTATTTCAGACGTGGTCCATATAAAAACTGTTAACATAAATCCAAAATTAAAAATTAAATAAAATTAAATCGTATTATCTTTATTAATAACAAACAATAAAAAATTAAACTAAGACATGCAACATAAAAAAAATACTTAATATTAATACCTATTCAAACACGAAACCATTTCCTTGCGGCAAGGAGGCTATGATGCTGGCTGCGTTGCCGCGTTGGATAGCTATGCTGATCCTTTGGGCTAGGAACCAGCCAGCTTTATTATTGGCTGTTAAAGAATTTAATTTTGGCGCAATTTTTCTAAACAGTAATTTAGCAGAGGGTCCCCACGGCCCAAATGTTTCAACGCCAAACGGCGCAAACACATAATCACTTGCAAGTGAAACGTACTTGCGACGCTTGGCGTTTTCAGCCAACTCCGCTGCTGCTCCAGCTTTAAGGGCTGATTCTCTGAGATGGGAAGGGGCCAAAGTATCGACACAAGTTGCATCCCAAACTAAGGCCCGACCCCGTTCCCAGGGAATAAGCGTTAGGCCATCGGGTCTCTTGCCATCATCACGGACCAAACCACGTGGTTCCAACGTGGAAGGAACATTAATGGTCGCAAGAGCTCTTCTGATGGCGTCATTAAGGGTAGCGTGACGGGCAAAACGCCCAGCGCTTTGCTGGCAACACAGGCAGTGGAGACCAAATTTATCAAACTCCTTGCCACATGGACACGTAAAAATTTCACATATAGGGGTACCAAGGCGGAGACCCACACACACCCGGAAAGACTCACTATCGAAAAGAGTGCCCAAATTTTTCGACGGTAAAGCATGAAGCCAATGACCATAATCTTTGCAGGAAACTGCCAAGAGCCTTGCGCGACCACTGTCACTGACGGAATTTTGAAGTAAATAATTGAAGGTCTCTCTCGCAAGAGGGACATCCCAAAGTTTTTGCTGGTGACGTTCCTTTGGGATGTCTTCTCTAGGACAGAGGCCTTGCCAAAACTCCTCCGCCTCTCTCACCTCAGAAAGTTGGCGAGGATGTTCAAAGATTTTTCCGGCTAAAACGGAAGTGCTATGCAAAGAGGAGAGAAAAGCGGGGAGGGCTATACTAGAAATTTGGCGAATTCCGATACCACCAAAACGAATAGGAAGCGAAGCCTGAGCCCAAGAATTATTATCGAAATGTAAATTAAAAAATTTTTCCAAACTATTTTTAAGGGTGGTGTCAAATACTTTTAAATCATCATCATCATCATCATTATCAGCCAAAGGACGTCCACTGCTGAACATAGGCCTCCCCCACGGATTTCCACAGCGACCGATCACTAGCGGTCTGCATCCAGTTTGATCCTGCGATCTTTATAAGGTCGTCTGTCCATCTTGTTGGTGGACGTCCCACGCTGCGTCTCTGGTCGAAGGGTCTCCAATCTAGAACTTTCCTGCCCCAACGGCCATCAGTTCTTCGCGCTATGTGCCCTGCCCATTGCCACTTGAGCTTACTGATTCTCAAGGCTATGTCCGTTACCTTAGTTCTTCTACGTATCTCCTCATTTCTGATTCGATCCCGTAGAGAAACACCCAGCATAGCCCTTTCCATCGCTCGTTGTGTGATTTTGAGCTTCATTATAAGGCCCATAGTAAGAGACCATGTTTCGGATCCGTATGTCATCACTGGTAACACACACTGGTTGAAGACTTTCGTCTACAGACACTGAGGTAGATGAGATGAGAAGACACTCTTGCGCAATTTCCCGAACGCTGCCCAGCCGAGTTGGATTCGTCGATTGACCTCTTTCTCGAAGTTGGACCTACCCAATTGGATCACTTGTCCCAGGTAGACGTACTCGTCGACAACTTCGAGAGTTGAGTTCCCAACGGATACTGGAGTGGGTACGACAAGGGAATTCGACATAATTTTCGTCTTTTCCATGTTCATTTTAAGACCCACTTGTTGGGATACTCGGTCAAGGTCTTCGAGCATAGTGCCAAGATCGTCCAGCGTCTTTGCCACAACAACTATATCATCGGCAAATCGGAGGTGTGTGATGTATTCGCCATTAACATTGATGCCGATTCCTTCCCATTCCAGAAGTTTGAAGGCGTCTTCCAATGCCGCTGTGAACAGTTTCGGAGATATGACATCTCCCTGTCTCACACCTCTCCGCAATGGAATCGCCTTCGTGTTCTGCTCCTGTACTCGGACCGACATGGTGGCGTTATTGTAAAGGCACCTTAACACCTCTATATACCTATAGTCTATGTGGCACCGCTGCAGAGACTGAAGCACCGCCCAAGTTTCGATCGAATCAAAGGCCTTCTCATAGTCCACAAACGCTAAGCATAGAGGCATATTATACTCCTCGGACTTCTGTATAATTTGCCTAAGCGTATGAATATGGTCTATGGTACTATAGCCTTTTCGGAAACCGGCTTGTTCGGGAGGCTGGAAGTCATCAAACCTACGTGCGAGACGATTCGTGATAACCCTTGAAAACAGCTTGTAGACATGGCTCAGGAGTGAGATGGGTCTGTAGTTCTTCAATAAGGTTTTGTCTCCTTTTTTGAAGAACAACACCACCACACTCCTGTTCCATGCCTCAGGCGTGATGCCCTCTAGCAGCACGGAATTAAAGAGTCTCTGAAGGACTTTAAGTACCGGTGTTCCACCCGCCTTCAGAAGCTCTGCTGTGATTCCGTCCTCGCCAGGTGCCTTGTTGTTTTTGAGCTGTTTAAGGGCCATCCTAATCTCGTAGAGGCTGATGTCCGGGATGTCTTCGGTGTAGTGACGGGTCAGGATAGCTCGTGGGTCTCTGGCCGAGCTATCAACGGGTTTGGCTACTGAGGTGTACAACTGCCCATAGAACCTTTCGATCTCCCTCAAAACCTCTGGTTTCGTCGACGCTACACTGCCGTCCTCCGTCTTAAGCTTCGTCAACAGGCTCTGCCCAATAGACATGTCCCTTGCAAACACTTTGGAGCCTTGGTTCCGCTCTATCGTTTCTTTAACACTATTAGTGTTAAAGCAACGAATGTCGTGTCGCAGGGACTTCCATATTTGTCTATTGAGCTGCCTGTAGTTTTCAGCATTAACGGAGGTCTGCAGTGCCATAGATCGACGTTTTGCCATAAGGTCGAGAGTGTGGACCGACAGTTTTTGAGGTCTATTTTTACGGCCAGGCCTAAAATACTTAGACCCCACCGTTTGAACAGTTTCCACAAACCCTTCATTAATTTCGTCCACTGTAACGCAATTTTCTAGGCAATCAAAGCGGTTTGACAACTCGAGTTGAAAGCTCTCGGGATTTTGGATATGAGCACGAGTCGGTCGGAGCGTGGACTTCATCAGGCGTGATCTTTCCAATTTGACATTTATATTCAATGTGCCTCGAACCATTCGGTGATCACTTCCGGTTTTCACCCTGTTGATCACGGAGACATCATTGAATAACCGTCTCTTGGAGGTCATGAAGAAGTCAATCTCGTTTCTCGTGAAGCCATCGGGACTCAACCAAGTCCACTTCCTTTGAGGCGGCTTCTGGAAGAAAGAGTTCATCGCAAAGAGTCCCTCCTTCTCCAGAAAGTCGGCCAGCCTCTGTCCCCTGGCGTTCCTTTGCCCGTATCCAAAAGGTCCCACCTTCAACTCATTCTCGCCTCGCTTGCCTAGTTTCGCGTTGAAGTCCCCCATTACAACAGTATAATAGGTTTTGGAAGTATGTATGGCTCTACTTACGTCCTCATACATTTCCTCCACCTCTTCATCCGGGTGTTTCGAGGTCGGTGCATATACCTGTATGACCTTCAGCGAATACCTCTTGGATATTCTGAGTATAAGGTATATTACCCTGCTCGACACACTCTCGATGGTCTCGATATTGTTGACGAGGGACTTGTGAACGAGGAACCCGACACCACCTTGGGACTTTCGTTGGTTGCCTTCCCGGTAGTAGAGCAGGTTTCCGGACTGTAGAGTTATCGTGTCCTCGCCCTCTCTACGGACTTCTGATAGACCCATTATGTCCCAGTGTAACCTGCTCATTTCTTCCTCCAGCTCAAGCAACTTCTCATCTGTCCTCAGTGTACACGTGTTGTACGTTACCAGGGCCAGTTGTCGTCGGGGGTGGCAGCGCGATCGCCTCCGGGGATTCTTAGCACCCCCTGCCCCGCCGTTACCGTGACCGCTACCAAAGTCAGGAATAGCGGGGCTGCCGGAGACTGGGGGCCTAGTTTTCTGGTGTACTTTCATGTGAGGGGATTTTGCCAATACTCGCCACGCTTGGCAGGCGGGTTGGCGAGCGCAGAGGCGCAGCCCCTTGCAGCTGTGACGCTGCTGCCCGTCACAGTCTAACATTTAGCTGCGCCTTACATTGGATGGTTATACCGCCATCGGTCGGTCGCCAGAGCCTCGTCTGTATAAACAGGACGCACCACGTGAAGGTGAGGTTGGCTTGGAGCTTATGGTCTTGGTCAAGCTCCCTTACGTCCCTTTTTAATAATTATTTTAAATAATTATTTTAAATTAAATTCAATAAGATTAAAATAAACATATTAATAAATTAAAATTCAAATTAATTAAGTAAAGTTAAACACAAATTCAAATTAAAATGCCAATAATATAACACAAAATGAGATTAAATCAAAAATGTATGTAAACAATTATTTATTTTTTCCTACCAGTTTTTTTTTTTTTAAATTAAGATATCTGCCACGTTCTGGGGCACCGGGCACAAGCACTTGTGTTTGTACCCAGTGCCGCAGAAGGGGGCAGTCCGGCTTGTCGCTCAGAATACTCAGGATACTGTTGGGACTCCCGCGCGCGCGGAACATCAGCGAGGCCATTCGGCGCCGCAGCGCGGTGTGGAAGCCGTCCGTGTGCGCGTGTGCAAACATCGCCGACGCACTACAGTGACGCGGAAGCCCCACCAGCACCCTGAATGTATTATTATATTGCACTCGGAGAGCATTGATGGCTCGCTGCGTGTAGTTGATCCACAGACTGCACGTGTTTAAGGTTTGGCAAAAAGCTTTAAACAGAGGGAGCTTTACCCCTATGCTACATCGTGCAAATCTACGGGCCAACATATTACAGCGGACCGCCATCGCCCTCCTTTCCCTTTCGATGTCACCATCGTCTTTTAAATCCTCGGTAACCACATGGCCGAGGTATTTAAACTCTTTGACCCTACCTGGAGCGACGCCATTAAGAAGCACACTTGGCACATCACCCAGCTTGCGACCTTTTACCTGAAATATTACGATCTCACTCTTTTTAACGTTGTACCGAAGACCGTGTGACGCCGCGCATTAAAAAAAAACTACATTATTTTGTTGACAGCAAATATAACTTTGTTTTTCATAGTGTTTGTATGAAAAACAAAGTTATATTTGCTGTCAACAACATTTTGTGGTATTTTAGCTAAGTGGAAGTATGTGTATTCCATAATCCAGTTAAAGTTGGCAAGGAATCCTTAGTGTGCGAGTCCGACTCGCCCTTGGCCGGTTTTTTATAAACACATTAAGATACTTTTTATATTGTCAGCGACGAACACTAACCTCGAAAACGCCAGTCCCCAAGACACGTCCGCGTTCTGCATCGTGCCCGTATCAATAACCAATATGTCGATAAAATTGCGGCGATAGCAAAAACAACCATTTGCTATCGATAAAAAGGGGTATTATGACGCCATTAATCATCCCAGCAGTACCCCCGCGATTGACTCTGGTTTACGTTCACTTTAATATTATGATCTATGGTATTGTTGCATTCAATGATGACTACGAGGTACTTTACTAGTACTAAACTAAGTAATCGACGACCTTCGTGTCGTAGTGGCTAAGCACGCTGGATTCAAGACGTCGCTGCTCCGAGGTCCCGGGTTCGATTCCCGGTCGGGTCATTATAGAAATCAAAATTTTCTATATTGTCTCGGGTCTGGGTGTTGTGGTATCACCGTTGTTTCTGATTTCCATAACACAAGTGCATTGACTACTTACTTTGGGATTAAAGCAATGATGATGTTATTGGTGTTCAATAACGTTTTTGAGTCTACTTAAATTGTATAACACTTAAATGTATTATATGATAGAGTGAACAGGCTACTTCTGGGTAAGCTCGCTCCATCGTAGTCTGTCTATGCCACGATTGGTCAAGTCTGGTGACAAGAGCGAACCCATTACGAATAAAATAAAATAAAACCCGGTTAAGTGGAAGTCGTATTCGCGCTGGCAGTTGGCACGGAACCCTCAGTGTTCCGTGCCAATTTCAACTGAATTAGGGAATTCACTTACTTCCATTAAGCTACAATACCACAATATTTTGTTGACGGCAAATGTAACTTTGTTTTTCATAGTGTTTGTATGAAGAACAAAGTTATGTTTGCGGTTATTGAAAATGTGCTATATATCAAAAACTCCTAGTTCGATCTTGTCCAAATCATTTTTCGTTGAAATTATTTGTTAAGATTTACATAATATATATTTTTCAAAATTTACACTCGCGTAGTTTAGAAGTTTAAGATGGGGGAGGGGACCATTTTACCATTTTTATAGCGTCTATCTATCAAACGATAAAGTTTAAAAGAAAATAAACCATAACCATGACACCCCCACGCAAAGTATTGACTAAAAAAAATTTTCGGTTTCAGTTTCATGTATTAAATTATCACTTAAATATCGTTTTTAGGGTTCCGTAGCCGAATGGCAAAAAACGGAACCCTTATAGTTTTGTCAAGTCTGTCTGTCTGTCTGTCTGTCTGTCTGTCTGTCCGTCTGTCTGTCCGTCCGTATGTCACAGCCACTTTATTCTGTAACTATAAGCATCAGACTATTGAAATTTGATAGGAAGATGTATCCTGTTAACCGCTTTACGATTCTCATACAAAAAATAAAAAATAATGATATTTGAGGGGGGGGGGGGGCTTCCATACATGAAACTAAAACCAAAAAAAATGTTTTTCGTCGTACCTATGCGTGTGGGGTGTCTATAGATAGGTCTTTAAAAATGACATAGAGGTTCCCACAACCATTTTCTTATAAATTCTAACGTTTCATGTGGTAAAATGGGCGTCCCCCCATCTAACTTCTAAACTAAGCTAGTGTAAATTTTGATAAATATATATAATGTAGACCTTAACAAATACTTTCAACGAAATTGGTTTGGACGGGATCGAATAAGAACTTTTTGAGATATAGCAAATTTTCAACAAAACATAACTTTGGTCTTCATACAAACACTATGAAAAACAAAGTTATATTTGCTGTCAACAAAATATTGTGGTATTTTCCTAAGTGGATTCCCTAATTCAGTTTAGGTTGGCACGGAACCCTCAGTGCGCGAGTCCGACTCGCACTTGGCCAGTTTTTTTAGTTTTAGTGTGATGCTTATAGTTACAGCATAAAGTGGCTGTGATATACGGACGAACAGACAGACCGACGTTCAGACATACTGACATGAAGACAGACAGACAGAGAGAAAGACAGACTTGACGAAACTATAAGGGTTCCGTTTTTGCCATTCGGCTACGAAACCCTAAAAACACATTCTCATTCAGTTGAATTTTACGAGACCGTTAAAATACAAAAGGTTGAAGAAATCTGATGTTATTTGTAAATTTATCAAACTGTCTTAAGTGATTTATGTTCATGAGTTAAACGCGACTCAAAGTCCTTAATCAAAGTGTTTTGCTTTGTTTTCAACTTAGTAAGAAGTAAGACACTTATTAAACTTTGCTCTTAATAAATTATATAGTTTGTCTCAAAACAGAGATCGCCTCGTAAATAACAGTTTAGCTAACGATCCGTATCTTAAACCATTTGTTTTTGCAATGGTCTTAATATAATTAAAGTAAAATAGGAATTATTTTATATTAAAAGTAAAAACATCATCAAACTTCTTGAAGTAAGTATCTAAGAAATTTGAATAATTATCTTCGGCTGTAATCACAAATTTCAACAAGGCTCTAAGATTATAAATTATGTAAGTTCAGACATTAGACAGTCAGACTATTTGCACTGTGAGTTGGATAACTTTAATAAGAAAAGATTTAAACTTTAAATGATTAAACTGTAAAATTACAACTTTGGTTTCTTCTCTTTCCAGTTTAAGTAGGGAATATTAGTCAAATTCAACTTTTATGTGCCATATAGTTAAGGTTTCAAATAAAACTGTCAGTGCACTATTTGATGGGCAACTTATTCAAAAAGCGGTTTATTCAGCTTTAGAGAAAACGAACTTGAAACTTTTTACTTTTTTAAAATATAATCCGCATTTCTTTACAAAAGTAGCGGATATAAGAATGAGGTCAATTCATATAAGAACCCGGTATAAACAAAAGTGTTACTAGAGGTCACAAAACATCTATGGTTGATGAGAGTTATACATTAATAAATTGCCGGGTGTATTAAAAAAATATGTAGTGACATTGAAAAAATAATTTGAACAGCTATTTATAGAAATGTGTTATTATTCAGCTAAAGACTATTTGAATGATATTTTGACATAAGCATTTTTTTTATATGTAATCCACGATTTTTTTTGTTATTTATTATATTGTTAACTGAATGCATACTATAGGTATTTTGACTTTTATTAATATTGTACTAAAATACTGTATGTCTGATAAGGCAGATCACAGTGACACGACTTTTTTATTAAGATCTTATGTACCTGTCTTCCACAACAATGTTGTTTTGATTTGAAAGGACGGCTTGTCGGAGGTTTAATAACCTTCACTAATCAAAATGGGCTAACCTGGAATTTTATAGCAGCGGAACCCAGTTAAAATGTTTGCCAAAGTTTTTAAAACAACCTTAGTATTATTCAACCCTTCATATGCTTTATGTATCTCCACAAGTTGTAAATATATGTATGGAGCTACAAGACAAGACGTCGCAAGCGCCGTAGGATCGATTGTTCCCGGCACAGAGCCTCCGATCGCGGGAGGAAGGCGCTCAGTTGATAAGGATTCAATTAATGGTTCGGACGACGGCGACGCTATACACATTGAATGTATAAATTAAGTTACATACTACCGTGCAAATAAGTCAAGAAGTCTTACCCACCCGATATCCATACTACAGAGAGGGAAGATAAAAAAATGGACACCGATCACATACATTGCTCTGATCCTAAAGTAAGTAGCCAATGCACTTGTGCTATGGAATTCAGAAACAACGGTGGAACAACAACACCTACACCCGAGACCATGTAGAAAATTCTGATATCTACATTGACCCAACTGGGAATCGAACTCGGGATCTTGGAGCGGCAACGCGTTGAAACCCACTACTTTGCCACTACACCACGGAGATTGTTAATATAAATTAAAGCTAACTTTTACTAACATTGATAGAGAGTACCTATCTACTTTTTAAAGTTCCTAAATCTAAGAAAGAGATATTTCCTGAGTCATCCAGCGTGTTAACTAATTAGACTAAAGCACTGAATCTCTGGTAAAAGTTCAGCATTCTGAACACAGGGCCATAAGAAACACTCCGGCGCCATTACGACGAAATATGAATTCGGCTTTGTTCGCCACAAAGGAGTTCATTACCGCCACGGATTATCACCGAGAGTGGAATTCCGCCGGAATTTTAACGCCAAGCCGGCGTTTTGTAAATTTTATACGAATTATTTGAAGGGCGGATGTATGAGTCACATATGTATCATCATATCTCATCAGAGATTTACTATAGAAGGCGATATTTTGAAAGCTTGTAATGAAAATTCCTTACCAAAACCGGAATAGCCGTTATAAGTGAGCCAAGTATCCGATTAAAAAAAAGATTCAAAGCGCTTTATGATAGTTGCATACAACATAGAACCCATGATATTATGGAGTTTGGGACGGACCCATGGCGTATGGGAAGACAAACTGTATACAGCCGTGGGTGTTTTTATATGAAGGCTGTTTCTTACCTTCATCTATACTCTATACTAATATTATAAAGCTGAAGAGTTTGTTTGTTTGTTTGTTTGTTTGAACGCGCTAATCTCAGAAACTACTGGCTCGATTTAAAAAAAATATTTTTATGTTGGATAGTCCATTCATCGAGAAAGGCTTTAAGCTATATAACATAAAGATACGACTCACAAGACCACAGCAGCAATGAAAAATGTTGCGAAAACGGGAGAAAGATATTCCTTTTGAGAGCTTCCGCTGCGTACGCTGCGGAAACCGCTAAAGTTACACAAAAATCATGTATGACAAGATTGTTTAGCATTAAAAGTTCTATAACAAAGTCTGCGACAGCATAAGTCTATATTTTATGGTTGACTTACTACAACCTTTTTTATGTTAATAAATTTGTAAAAAAATAATGCATCATTTTGAGAGGTGTATTATACACACAGGTGTTTATACTTATCAAAATAAATACATTCATCATCACGAGCATTTCATTAAGAACAAAGTTGCTCTGTATATCATTTGATTCCAATAAATATCTTAGGAGCTATCACAGTTTTAACATCACAACGTGCGCTTGCGCTAATTATATTATAAAGCTGAGGAGTTTGTTGGTTTGAACGCGCTTATCTCAGGAACTGCTGAACCGATTTGAAAAAATATTTCTGTGTTAGATAGCTTATTTATTGAGAAAGGCTTTAGAATATAAAACATCACGCTGCAACGGGAAGGGAGGGAGCAAACTCAAAACGCGCGGACGAAGTCGCGGGAGACCGCTAGTAACTTATAAATAAAAAAATCAAGCTGAACTTGGCCCAGTCTACTACAGTGTCTACAGTACGCATATCTGCGTCGAACTGCAAGAGCTCATGTTTAACTTGTAGATGATCCGTGCTCAAAGCGGCGGCTTGCCTATGAATATGCGCGCACGCCACACGCCATTGTCCCGAAGTGGCAGGCACACACAACGGCCTAGGCCACAGCGAGCCGAGAACACCGATCATGGAAATAATATTCTAAAGGAGTTGACGATTGCAAACAGGCAAATCAAAATAATGTCGTACAAGAACTTAGGAGACAAAACCTGACTGACAGATGTGACTGTACTACCCAAGTAACCCAACAAACGAGTAACTCTTTTACTGTGTTACTGTTAACTCTGTGAAACTGAGTTACAGTTTCATTTGATTTCGGATGAGGAGATAACTATATAACGTGAGGGTACTTATAGCTACAGTTTAAGCAGCGGAATAAAAATGCAATATCTACCAATAGTCTCAATTATCTCAGTGTCTGAAGACGAAAGACTTCAACCAGTGTATGTTACCACCAGCGATGTCACACGGATCCGAAACGTATTCTTTAACTATGGGCCTCACAAAGAAGCTCAAAATCACACAACGAGCGATGGAGAGGGCTATGATTGGTGTTTCTCTATGTTCTCTGTGTTCTCTGTTCTTTATGTTTCTCAGAAACGAAGAGATACGTAGAAAAAATAAGGTAACGGACATATCCCAACAAATCAATAAGCTCAAGTGACACTGGGCAGGGCACATAGCACCTAGAACTGATGGCCGTTGGGACAGAAAAGTTCTAGATTGGGACCTTTCGACCAAAAGCGCACCGACAAGATAAACTGACGACCATGTTAAGATCGCAGGATCACACTGAATGCAGATCGCTTGTGAACGGTCGCTGTGGAAAACCGAGGGGGAGGCAATGCATGTCTTTTGGCTGATAATAATGATGATGATGAAGACCTACCAATAGTCGTGAAGGGAACAGGCAATGATATTCATTGATTATGAGTAAGTGAGGCGAAAACCTTACACAATAAAGAAGTATAGGCTTCATTCACTTACCGACAACATTGAGGGTTTCCAGTGTTGCGGTATCCTAATTCGAGTATTGTTTTTTCGACCTTTCCTGCTATTTAAATATCAATAAAAATTACAAATGTTTAGTGTTAATATTTCAAAAACTGTTATTCATAAATAAATAGTATGGGAAACGAGACCGTGTTTATAAAGTGAGACAAAGATTTCCCACCTTGAACCAAAATTTAGGATTAAGGTGAGCACTCACTGTACTTTTATGTGGGCAATAGCTGTATAGATTACCTAAATTAATATTGCTAAAATAAATCATTTAATTGAATAAACGAAATCATCAATAAATCGGGTTTAAGCCTGCCTGTCCGACCTAACTCCCAAAACCTACACCGGCGTCCAAACTGTCAAAGCCACACGCTGAAAAATATTTTTTTGTGCAGTCAGCTGTGTAAATAACAGATAAAGCTTTATGTACCTAGCTCTGTCTGGCTTCGAAATATAGGAAACATTAAACCAAACAGGATTTACGTTTAAAGCATTTAGTTTTATCAAAAAAAAAAAACAGTAGAAGTATGCTACATTATTTTTTTTAAAAAGTTGCATTATTACTGATTTAAACTTTCATTAGTAACATTTTGATGCAAAGTGATATTATATAGGTATGATTTCTACTAAAATAAAATCGGTTATGTTCATAACCAAATATGTCATTTAAAAAAAAAAAACGGCTAAGTGCGAGTCAGACTCGCGCACTGAGGGTTCCGTGCCAACTTTAACTGAATTAGGGAATCCACTTACTTCTACTAAGTAAAATACCACTATATGTTGTCGACTGCAAATATAACTTTGTTTTTCATAGTGTTTGTATGAAGTACAAAGTTATGTTTGCGGTTGTTGAAAACGTGCTATATCTCTAAAACTACTCGTTCGATCCCGTCCGAACAATTTTCGTTGAAAGTAATAATTAAGATCTACATCATATATATTTTTCAAAATTTACACTTGCTTGGTTTAGAAGTTAGATGGGGGGACGCCCATTTTACCACTTTGGAAGCGTCTAGCTAAGAAACGTTAGACTTGAAAAGAGAATGGTTTTAGGAACCTCAATGTCATTTTAAAAGACCTATCCATTGACACCGCACACGTATAGGTTTGACTAGAAAATTTTTTTTTAGTTTCATGTATGGGAGCCCCCCCTTAAATGTCATTATTTTTTATTTTTTGTATGAGAATCGGTAAGCTGTTAACAGGATACATCTTCCTACAAAATTTCAACAGTGTAATGCTTATAGTTACAGAATAAAATGGCTGTGACATACGGATGGACAGACAGACAGACAGACAGACAGACTTGACGAAACTATAAGGGTTCCGTTTTTTGCCATTCGGCTACGGAACCCTAGAAAACGGTCAAGATAAGACAAACATTAAATATTCATAAGGATGCTTAATTAGTTTTATAGTCGTAAAAAGGATCATTAACGTGTTATTAATAATCGTGTCACGCTCGTGCTTGCTCGGTTCATGGTATGCTTTCAATTTTAATGTAGAAAGAAGGGAATTTGACGTTCTTAAATTACTATTCTTAAGAATAATGTGACGGTATTAGTACTGTGGTAACAATTATTACACATACATTAGTGCAGGTACGCAGAAGTATTTTATCACCGTATCAACATCTTAAAATCCTACAAAATAACGACACACACGTAACGACACTAAAATGGATATTCCGTGCATCGAAACCTTTTTGTTATTCATTGAAACATGCAGCAAAATTATTATACACCCAGCAGGTTGGGTATACATACATATTATTAAAGAAAGATTCTTCTGATGAGGCTGATAAATATTAAAGTGTACAAACTAGGGATTATTATTATGGCTCGTCATCAACAGTAGACCACCAGTCAGACTGTGTAATTAGGTGCCGAATACGATTTTGTAAAACAATATTTAGGTGCCGCGAATTAGTTTAACAATACGCAATTTGTCCGGCGAGACGAACGGTTTTGACAATAGGCAGTTTTCCCATTTTGGTTGCACTCATGTCGCATGCCACAGCCAAGGAACGACAGAAGGTGAACGCAATCCCGGGTATAGTCAGAAGCAATATTTTTGTCATTTCGCGTAAACAACGCTGAGACAAAACTGATGTTTTCATTTATTGACTGCTTGAGAAGAATTGTTCAATCAAGCTTAAAAAAACGTGGTAAAAATTATATCGACTTTTTAAGATTGACTAAAGTTAAAGGCTACGAAGGTAAAAATGATATTTGATAAAACAGAAAATTAAAATTGTCGACGCGAAATGTCAAAATACTTCCCTGTAAATAACCAGGTGGCGCTCAAAAAACGCTTAGAAAAATTTGGTTTTCGTGATTTATAGATTAAGGATTTTTTTAAATTAAGTTTAAGAAATACAAATATTTTTACAGTTTATTAGAAATATAGCCACGGAAGTAAAAAGTATATTTGATGCAGCAGAAAATCAGGGAAATTCAATTCTCAATGCAAAATTTTAAATATTTTGCTTCAGACTTCAGCCGCAGATACCAACGATTATCCAACAAAAAAAATATGATGTTATAGATAGTAAGTGGATAATATTGGTAGACTGTGCATAATTACTTAAACTATAAATAAGGCTTTCGGGTACCTACAAAAAAATAGTATTTGTAGTATACCTACTGTATGTGTGTACTGTGTATAGTATACTTACCTATTAGAACCTAGGTAATATAACCGGCACCTCTAGGTAATACAAGGATTGTAGGATTGTACTATATGACTAAATAAATGAAATGAATTAGGAATTCAAAGGTAAGGGATAAGTCACCAAAACTTATTGGTTTACCGATGTCGTTGAACTGTAATACCAATAATTTAATTTATATCCGTTCCGTTCGTCACGGACCTTCCAAGGCAATGTAGACAAACTAAGGAAGCGATCAGATAAATTATTTTGATTTTGGACATGATTTGTAGTAAACTGTGGCTTGCTGTGAATACGGATTGCTATCAATTCATGCCTATACCAATTAATACGATTTATATTTGTGTCTACATAAATTGGTCTCAATTATAGCCACTGCACTTGAGTAACTTTCAACTCTAGAATCGTTTTTTTGGCTTTAGCTAAATAATTAAATCTTCATTTCGCTGAAAAAGTATCCAATCGATGATCGTAATTACCTATCTTAAGAACATATTATGTTCTTAAGATAGGTAATTACGATCGAAATATATTATATTCGATTTTTATAACATGTAGTATAATTTATTTGCCTTTACTTTTAGTCTGCCTCAAAGTGCTATACCTTCTGGGTAAGTAGGTTATAAGTACACTTTATGAACACATATCACCTATGTTAGTTTGTAACACCTAGTATGCATGCATGAATAAATGAAATGAAAATTCTAATAATTATTCACTGTATATCGTTGCGTCCTATTTAATTCAATTTCAATAGCGACAAGCCGAGTCGACAATTAAGCGCTTAATTTAAACCGGAAGTTGGCCTTCCTCCCTCAATTGCGGCGGAAATACAAACAATAGCTAATCGAGCTGAAGTGCTAGCGGGTGTAATGGCTGAACAAACGGACGACTGAACGCCATCACTATTATTGGCTTTTCACATAATCTATCTCGAAAATACATTAAAGGACGCAAACTCCCATACCTGATATGTCCAGGTTAAAACTACCTGCAAAAAATAGACTACAAGTAAAAAGCTTAAAATAACCTAATTTGTTATATTTAGGAGAAACTTATTCGTTTAGAGTCTATGCTAATCTTACGCGCATTATGGACTGCTTCCGAAAGAATTAGCTTCTCATAAAAAGAAAAACTATTATTTCTTTTAGGCGGTTCATTTTTTATTTCATGATTTCGAGTAATTAACCAATTTCCGTCAAAAAGTTAATTATACAACAGTTACACACCGCATCGGTTCCCGTACTAGGCTGTGATGCGTGTATCACAGGCGGCCATTAAGATTAAACAATAAAGTATTTAATATATTATGAACTATGGGACCAGTTTTACGGAATTTCACACACGTGTTTGGAACTTTTGGAAGCCTCACTATATTATTATGCTCAAATATTCCTAAAATCCAACGATATTGCATACATACATATTGAATTGAGTTACCTCCTTTTTTTCAAGTCGGTTATAACTAACATTACCTACATTATGTTCAATTTGGCTGATTTAGTCCCCAACTTAGACTCAAGTTGTTGTTAATAGTGTGATGATTTTTGTACTTAGATTCAATCAGTAGCCTCTTGTAATCTTAACTCCTCATAATAACAGTTAACGTTATTTATATTTATATAAAATCGAGTATTGTTACTTTATCGAATAACGTTATCGCTATTTAATAATGGCAACACTGGCTGCCCCTTCTTATTTTCTGACTTGCGAAGTGCACTCGAAAGGCGAGGCAGTCTAGTGCTGACCGCCGAAGCGAAAGGTTAAGGGAAGGAACCTATGTTAAAATATAGTTATAATTATTGATGTGGCTAGAGATAGTGATTTGTATCAAAGATAAGTGTGTTGATCGAATAAAGAACTTTATAAACTCAACCGAGTTTGACTCACGACAATAGTTAGTCTATTTCCAATTAAAATTCGTTCCTCCATTAATACTTTCATTTATAATGATTCTAATATCAGGTATGGGAGTTTGCGTCCTTTAATGTATTTTCGAGATAGAGATCAGTTAGATTATTACAAATTCGTTTAGAGGAAATGTACAATTTTCTTGCGGCGTTCTGACAGGCGGTCTTATCGCTATAAGCGATCTCTTTAATTCTCTCTCATCTCTCTTTCTGTCTCTCTATAATTTTATTTTCTTATAAAACAAAAAAATATACATGGAATGAAACTTGAACTATAGTGATTGACCAAACCTAATCAGCCTAAAATCGTGTACGTCCAAATAATCTTTTTTAAAGTTTACGCGTCTACTATTTAATGAGACTTCCAAAAAGTATCCATCATATCAAGTTGCCATGAAAATGAAAAGCATGTTCCTCCAAACTACTCAACTAAGTTAAAAGTTGACCCCATCTTACTTTCTTTTTAGGGCCCCTGACTTTGCAAGTTTTTTTCTCTTTTCTAAATGTGAGAAAGTTTTGGGCAGTAAGGCTTTAGAAGTAGGTAATTAGAAAAGCCGAGGAAAAGGTCGCAAATTAAGCAATGGACTTCACACTAAGCCTTTTAAGAAATTATGGGTTAATTTTAATGGATCGTTCGTTATAACAAGAATTATTAATTATTAACTGCAAACTTTCAAGTTATGGATTTCTCTAAACTAAAGATAATATGACTGGATCTGTGTATAAACTAATAATATGAATGATATTTTAATAAGTTTATTTATAGTTTAAGTTGTCATTTCCAACTAGTGTCTATTTTATCTACGCATTTTATCTACTGCTTCTGATAAAATCGAGCCTCATGTAAATGTCAAATAATATTACAGTTTCTTGAAGCGTAGCGTCCGCGGTCGGATTCCACAAACATTTTGCTTTCAGATGTGTCATTTGCGGTAACCGTCCCTCTTCATTCACACATTACGTGCCTATCTCGCCTTACTTCTAACCAAAAAGGTCCAAAATAGTTATCAACAGTTCGGTCAGTCCGATACACTGTAACAGGGATAGCGGTGAGATGAGGGTCTTCCAACAGACCTGTTGCAGTGATATGGGACTAGAAATATAAAGTGACAGTACGCACTATTATGATCTCCTTTTATATCCTGTTAGTTATTTATCTAAGAACGAATACAATACTGCTTGTCGGTCGCTGTGGAAAACCGTTGGGAAGGTCTTTGTTCAACAGTGGATATCTTTTGCTGAAAACGATGATGATGATGACGAATACAATACCTACGTATGTCATCATCTACATTATCAGTCAAAGGACGTCCGCTGCTGAACATAAGCCTCCCCCACGGTTTTCCACAGCGACCGATCACTAGCGGCCTGCATCCAGTGCGATTCTGCGATCTACATAGGGTCGTCTGTCCATCTTGTCGGTGGACGTCCCTCGCTGCACTTTTGGTCGAAAGGTCTCCAATCTAGAACTTTTCTGTACCAACGGCCACCAGTTCTACGTGCTATGTGCCCTGCCCACTGCTACTTGAGCTGACTGATTTGTTGGGATATATCCGGTACCTTAGTTTTTTTTCGTATCTCCTCATTTCTGATTGACCCTGTAAAGATTGCAGGAACAAACTGGATGCAGAACGCTTGTGATCGGTCGCTCGTTGTGTGACTTTGAGTTTCTTTATGATGGCCATAGTTAGAGACCACGCTTCGGATCCGTATGACATCACTAGACACACACTGGTTGAGAGACTTTCGTCCTCAGACACTGAGGTAATTGAGACGAGAAGACCCTCTTGCGCACGCTGCCCGGCCGAATTGGATTCGTCGATTGACCTCTTTCTCAACGTTGGACCTACCTAGTTGGATCACTTATCCAAGGTAAACGTACTCGTCGAAAATTTCGAGAGTTAAGTTCAGATACTGAAGTGGGTACAACACGGGAACTTGACATAATTTTCGTCTTTTCCATGTTCATTTTAAGACCCACTTGTTGGGATACTCGGGCAAGGTCTTCAAGTATAGTGCCAAGATCTTTGCCACAACGACTATATTATCGGAAAACCGGTGTGTTATAATAATAATTTCGGAGATATAACCTCTCCCTGAGCAATATTATACTCCTTAGCCTTTTGTATAATTTGCCTAAGCGTATAAATATGCTCTATTGCCATAGACTACTGTACTGACTGACTACTGTAGCCTTATCGGAACTCGGCTTGTTTGGGAGGCTGGAAGTCAACAGACCTACGTGAAAGACGATTCATGATTACCCTTGAGAACAGCTTGTAGACATGACTCAGGAGTGAGATGAGTATAGTTCTTCAATAAGGTATATTGTCTCTTTTTTTGTAGAACAACACCACCACACTCCTGTTCCATGCCTACGTATGTACTCAACAGGTATCGGTTGGGACTAATTGAATGAATACTTCTAAAAATGACGACCTCCGTGGTTGAGTGGCTAGCTCGCTGGTTTCAAGCGTCGCCAACTCGTGAGGTGCCGGGTTCGATTCCCGGTCGGGTCAATGTAGAAAACGATCTTTTCTATATTGATTCGGGTCTGGGTGTTGTGGTACCACCGTTGTGTCTGATTTCCATAACACAAGTGCATTGACTACTTACTTTGAAATCAGAGCAATGTATGTGATTGGTGTCCAATTTTAAGCTTTAAAAACATCTTCTTTATATTTATACATATACATAAAAGAAAGTCATGCTACGTAACTTCCTTAGTGGTGTAACTACACCACATATAACTTTAAAAACGGGAGGTTCCGTTTTCATTATTTTTACTTTTTTGTTTTTGTCTTTGACCCTAATAGGATATTAACTAAATACTAAGTTCGAGACCGCTGGTATTTTATAATCAAAATATGCGTTTACAGAATATAAGATCGCCTAAATACTGTATTTTCATTCAATGTGTAATATAGAGATAGATATCTTAGTGTGTGTAGTAAAATAAATGTAAGTCTTTTCAGTTATGTAGGTAAGTACCTTAAATTATATCTACGATCCGTGTCGCAAGGATGTAACAAAATCAAATAAGCATATTTCTTTACCCACGACTTGGCATTGAGTGAGTATTTCCCCTAGTAAAGAGCTCTCGCAGTAAATACACCTAAAAATAATTTCAATCCTCTTCCTTGAACCATAGAATCGATACGAAAGACGGGACACTCAATCACGATCTTATTCCGTTGAATTAGATGGTATTTTGCAATGAAAATTTGTGCTGAACGCTGTATCTTCCATGTGTGAAGAAAGCTCTGCAATCGCAATCGAATCGAAAGAAAGTGATCTATCATAATACTGGTTCTGTAACGCGGAGGCTTTTAATATTTTTGCCGCGTACTAAATTCAATGGCAGCATTACAGAGCGAAGAACGCAAATGGATCTTGCTTCAGGAAATGCGAGACGGGAAAGTTCAGTGAATTTAAAAATTGGCGTATAAAAAAACACAGATGGCATTTAAGCTGTTCTTCATTATGATAAAGCGCGTTGAACGACTGACTAACGCAGAGCCCAAACCGATGATAAGTTATGTGGATGTTATATTATTTATCGGGAAAAGCTATTCAGCTATATGCTGTTCAGAGTTTGTTCATTTGAACGTGCGCATTTCAGAAACTATTGGTCACATTTATATGATATTCTATATATATATATAAATGAATTGCTGTTCGTTAGTCTCACTAAAACTCGAGAACGGCTGAACGGATTTGTCTTATCTTAGTCTTGAAATGTTCGTGGAGGTCTAGGTAAGGTTAGAAAAAATCGAAAAACGAGCGGACGAAGTCGCGGGGGACCACTTGTTATGAAATAAAAGTCGAAACTTAAACTATACCGGTAAATAAAAGAGTTTCCGTACCATGGTTAAAAAAAAGGAAATGAAGTGAAATAAAAAAAGCCATATCAAACTTCGGTGAACGAAATGCACCAATTGTCATATCCCCAACCAAAGGGTGCGGCTTGGAAACCGCAACGATCGCGCCAGTGCTCACGAGCGCACTTTTTCCCGAACCACTCCGTCCGCGAGCTGCCTGCATGAGCGTTGTGGTTGTTATGTCAAGCGAGTGGGACGGGCTTATATGTGAGCATTTAGGAGCGTTGATATTATTTTTAATTTCTGAAGCGTTAGCTAAGGGCGAGAAATATATTAGCAGATAATTCATTGATGTAAAGATTAAAGAAAAAACCGATCGCAAATTATAAAAGCGCTGAACACGACCCACCTATTGACATGGGTCGCCGCGCGCGTAGCGTTCGTCGATTCATCGAGTGGTATGTACGCACTCATAGAAAACAGAAATCGGGCAGTTGACAGTTTTCAATATATCTAACTTTAAAAAAATTGTAGCGTGGAAGATTGTCTGGAAGTCCTAAGCCACAAACTTTAAATGTCGCTATGTGAAGACATGTGTGACCGCGTGTGGGGGCTTGAATAATAAACACGTAGTACAAATCTCCAGGTTCTTCTCCAATAGTTTTATTATAACAAAATAGCACAAAGATAGGGCACAACGTGAAAGTAAGTACAAACAGAGGCTATATTCTGGCATGTAGCTTACTTTTATACAAATCAAAACCCTGAACAACGGTAGGAAAACAGTAGGGACGACATCCGTTTCCATATATGAACATTTACTATAATATTTATTTGTAGGGATAATCTGCTAATTAAATATATAAATTCATTAATTATTTAGTTATTCGTCGTAATGAATTTAGTAAGCCTTTTAGATTATTATTTTAAATGTTACAATATTTAAAATAAATCTAACCTCCACCAACCAATCAGAGTCAACTTCCTTTTGGCGGCAAAATGAACATTTGTTATACGGCAAACATAAAAATCTAATAAGTGTCCCAATAACCTTTAAATAATCAATTTACAATTAATAAATTTTTATTACAATAATAAGATAATCTAAAGATTAATCCAAAGTATTCTTATATCATAGCCAAGTTACATTTAACATGGTGGACACTTCCGGAATTTTCATAACAAACGTTAAATAGGTTTGACACCTGGATAGGTGTATAAATTATGACGTATTGAACATAATATGAAGAAGATAATGTGTAATTTAGTGAATACAGTGGGGTTACATAAGTCACACACAGCGAGTATATGGTTTAGTGCATAAGTCTACTATTACAGAACTAAGTAAATATGTGGGGCAGACTAGGATCGGGAATCATCGTGTAACACATGTGAAGACTTTCTACTCGATAGTGTCGCAACGGGCTCTCCATTTTGAAACCAGGGCCCCTGAGCACATGCCCTGTAATACCAAGGTTTAATAAACCGTATGTAGATGATACATACTCATCAATAGTGTTACCGCTTTTCTTTATTTAATGTATGTACTGAAAAAAAAACATCCATTTACGAAAAATATATGCAAATATAAATACTAGGAATAAGGTTAAGCTAGCTATTCTACAATTTAGGCTTCGAAAGGTTAGTAATTCTTTCATGGGGAAAGATTTTTTTTTTTCAATAAACTACCAGAATACGTAGTAAACTTACGGGTTAAAAAAATAAACACTGGTATTAAAGAAACCCTTATGACCAAAGGATATTATAAAGTAGATGATTACTTCAAAGTTAATGCATGATCACTACAAACATTGTAAACCTTTTGAAAAGAGGCATTGACAATAGTGACTGAGTTTGTTGCGCAGCTTCTTCTCAGCACTAGCCCACAATTGGCCCGAAGCTTTGGTAGAGTTTACATTGGGACGTGTAAAAGTGCCCCTAGTGGGTCTATTCGCATAAATAAATGACTGACTGACTGACTTAATAGTCTCATCTCAATTCATCCCAAAAATTCAATTTACTATAGAAATCGGGGCAGAAAAAAAACAATGTTTTGAAATGTTGGGGTTTCGTAATTATAAAAAGAGCACAACCATCCAGTAAAACTGTAATTTATTGTCGAATTAAAATCACGTACACCTAAGTTACACCAATTCACTAGCGTCAGCGAATCATACTTATTAAGGACCGTACATACTAGGTATCGGCTAAAGTAACATACACATTATATAATTGACACACTTCACCTCCCCGGGGTGTATGAAAAAAAAAAACATGTAAGTGTTTTTTTTTTACAATCATATATTATTGTTATTTACTACCTACTAACAAATGTCTGTTAACAACTTACAATATTTTCTATTATTTTAGTATTTATTAACTCAAACACAATTAGTTATTCATAAAAAGGGCGCGTCTTATTTTTATGAACTAAATCTAACTTACCGTTATTCCTATTACATATTTTAACATTACATCCTAAGTCTTCTACAACTACAAAAGGACCTTTATATATTGGATCTAGTTTTTTATTGGCTTCATTCCTTACAAGAAGCAAATCATTTACATTATATTTAATAGAATTAACAGTGCTATCATAACATTCTTTTCTTTTATGCTTATTACATAGTAAATTTTTCTTTGCATCAGCATGAGCTACTTGTAATCTATATTTAAGTTGTAAAGGATAATCGTCAATATTGTACAATGGTTCTACTTTGTCATAAATGTTTGAAGGTAAGTGATATAGTTTACCGAAAACAAGTTCATTTGGCGTGTTATTTGTTTAGTATGGACTGTGTTATTATAACTAAAGCACCAAAACGGTAACCAATAGCTCCAAATATCAGGGTAATTTTCAAATTGAATTCGCAAAAATATTCCCAACGACTTGTGTGCATTTTCCAGAGCACCTATTGATTGGTGATGATATGCCGTGGACGACAACTTTTTAATATTTAAAATTTTACATACCTGGCTCATGACTGTTGAAATGAACTCCGTCCCTCTATCAGTGGCTATTCTCTCAGGAACCCCAAATCTGAATATAAAATATCAAACAAATGCATCAGCAACGGACACAGTTTCTTTATTTTTTAAAGGAATAGCTTGAATAAATTTAGTTAATTCGCACTGTATGGTCAATATGTAAACATTGTCATCTACATCTCTATCTAATGGTCCTACTATATCTAAGAAAACTTTTTCAAATGCCGAAGAAGCTGTTGAAGTTATCTCCATTGCTTCTTTAATGTATCTAAAATACGAGGGTCAAACTGAAAGTTCTTAGAACTGGCCACTTATAAACAATATAATAAAAAAATATTCTAAAATTTGAAAATAGAACTCTTTGCCAATATTACTGAGTATATATTTCATTCATTTGTCATTTGTTTTACGATTTGGCGGCAAATTGAAAATTGTCTGTGTCACGTCAACATGAATTTAACACGAGAAAATTTTCGTGCAATGATTTTTTATGACTTTCGATGTCATTTAAGTCAACAAGAAAGTTATGATAGACTACGATTGGCCTTTCACGATGAAGCCCCATCTCGTGCGACTGTTTACAACTGGTTTAATGAGTTTAAACGTGGTCGCACTAATCTCACTGATGATGTACGTGAGGGACGGCCTTCTACGGCGACGACTGAAAATAACATCTGTGTTGTGCGGCGTATGATAGAGACTGACAAAAGAGTGACCTATCAGCAGATTCGGACAAGCTTAGGCATCGGTATGAGTCAAGTGCACAAAATCCTCCACGAACATTTAGCGGTCAGGAAGCTTTGCGCCCGGTGGATACCTCATAATTTGACTAAGGCTCAAAAACTCCATCGTGTGGATTGGTGCCGTAAAATGATTGAAAGATTTAACGGAGGTGACTCAAATGCTGTGTTCGACATACTAACAGGTGACGAAAGCTGGATTTACTGTTATGATCCTGAAACCAAAAGACAATCTGCTCAGTGGGTGTTTCCTTTCGAGGAGTTGCCAACTAAAGTGAAGAGAGATCGAAGTGCGGGAAAAAAAATGGTGGCCTCGTTCTTTGGAAGGATAGGTCATTTCGCAACAATTGTGTTAGAGGATCAAAAAACAGTTTCTGCAGAATGGTACACTACCAATTGTTTGCCACTTGTCTTGGAAAAAGTTCGAGAGAAACGACCTCGCAGTAGGATCCTCCTTCACCACGACAACGCCTCGTCGCACACCGCCAAGCGAACGATCGACTATTTGGCGACATCAAACGTTGAATTACTGGGTCACCCGCCGTATAGCCCCGACCTCGCGCCTTGTGATTTTTATTTCTTTCCAAAAATTAAAGAAAAACTTAAAGGAAAGCGGTTTATGAATGCTGAAGAAGCGGTGGCTGCGTATCGCGATGCCATTGAAGAGACCCCTAAGGACGAGTGGGCAAAGTGCTTTTCCCAGTGGTTCCATCGCATGCAGCGGTGTATTGACGTCAATGGACAATATTTTGAAAAGATATAATAAAACTAATAACTGGCTAATGTAATCAGTTTTTGATTTTCTAAGAACTTTCAGTTTGACCCTCGTATTTTGTCTTCTGACATTTAGAACATTTCTTTACAAATTCGCGAACGTCTTTTTCCATATTTGGCCAATAGGATCGTCTTTTAATAGTATTTATGATTCTTTTTACTCCAGCATGACAACTGGAGGGATAGATGGGAATCATTCATAATTATAGTTTTTTCGTTATCGTCTACAATTCTCTTTACTCCTCGTAAAATATTAATTCGTGGTCCGGACCATTCTTCTAACGACTTTATTTCTTCACAATCATTTTTAATAAAATCTATATTATCTTTATCTTTTAGTATGCAAACTTCACTTATACTGTTATCATTACAAAACGATCTTAATTTTTGCACAAATTCGGCTCGCGAGAAATGCGCCTTAAAATTAAGATTAATGCATAACAACTTTTTACTAGTCAATAACGCAAAACATTCCAATACTTTCGTAACTAGTTTCTTCTTTCTTATCTCATTTACTTTCTCTCCTTCCATGAAAACTAATTCATATGAATCATACGGCTTTCTTAATATGTCTTCAATTCTTGGTTGATCAGGCCAGTCCTCGGTAGACGTACTAAGTTCCGTATCATCACATTTATTCCCTCTATCATTCTCGTCAATTTTCCTTCTCTGCGCTCTTGTTAACACACATACAAAATTTTCATGTATATTTTTTAGGTCATCTGATGTTATGATTATTCTAGACAAAGCATCTGCAACTGAATTATTTTTTCCTTTTACATAAACGATTTTAAAATTATATTCTTCTAATGTCAATCTAAATTTAAGCAGTCTACTCGATGGATCTTTCATGCCAAAAAGATATAATAATGGTTTATGATCTGTCATAATTGTAAAATTTCTACCAAAAACATAAGGTCTAAAATATTTGACTGACCAAACTATTGCTAATAATTCTTTTTGTATTGTTGGGTAATTTTTCTCAGCTTTATTTAATGGCCTACTCGCATATGCTACTGGTCTTAGATCTTTATTGCATAGCACGGCGCCTATTGCGGTTCCGGAAGCATCTGTTTGAATTTTAAATTCGTTATCTTCTGCGAAATCTGGGTACTGCAAAACGGGTGATGACATTAATGCATTTTTCAAATATGTGAAACTATTTTGACATTCATCAGACAAAATGAATGGCTCATTTTTCCTACTCAATTTATTTTATGGTGCGGCTATGTCTGCGAATGATTTTATAAATTTACGGTAATAGTTGCAACACGCTACGAAACGCTTTACTTCTATAACATTTTTCGGAATAGGATATTCTTTTAATACCTTAGCTTTATCAGGATCAGGTGAAACTCCTACTTCTGAAACTACGTGACCTAGATAAAGTATTTCGCTTTTTAAGAAATCACTCTTTTGTGGGTTCAACTTCAACTTAACTTTTCTGAGTCTTTCCATTACGCTAATTAGATTTTTGTTATGACTACTCAAATTACGTCCAAAAACGATTAAATCATCTAAATAAACAAAACACTGTTCAAAAGATAAGCCTGACATTGCTACTGACATCATGCGGCTAAATGCACTAGGACTTATCTTCAGTCCCATTGGAAGACGCTTCATTTGGTACTGTCCTGTGTTAGTAGTAAAAGCTGTTAATTTACGACTGTCTGAATCTAGGGCCACTTGATAATACCCTTGATGGAGGTCAAGGTGACTGAAATATACGGCGCCAGATAGTGAGTCTAAAATTTCATTAATATTTGGTAATGGGAATTTATCATCGCAAATTACTTCGTTCAGTTTTCTATAGTCTATGACTAAACGCCATTTCTTTTCCTGTCCATCTGTACTTTTCTTAGGCACCAATAGTATTGGACTTGACCATTCGCTATTGAATTCTTTATGGTGTCATTTTCTAACATGTTATTAATCTGCTTAGTTATTTCCGGTTTTAAAGCTTGTGGCAGTCTGTATGGTTTAACATAGATGGTAGTAGAATTAAGTTTAACTGTAATAGATTGATTGTAAATATTAGTTGTTGTCAGCTTGTCACCAGCCGTATAAAAAACATCCGCATATTTAGCGCAAATAGCTTCAATTGACTGTTGTTCGTCTTTACTTAGATGCTTTAAATTTAACTGTGATAAAATTTGATTTACTCGTTGAGCATTGATATTGCAATCTTTGAACCCGCAAATGTCGTATTCTGTTAGTCTGTTGAAAACTGGTAAAAATATGTCTTCTTCACTAACATTTAATATTTTAACTGGAACCCTATTATTATGAACGCTAACTATCGCATTTGCTAGAAACACATCCTTCGCCAACTCTCTTCCACATACCACAACATCTTCATTTATACAATTGTCCAAGAAAACATGATGTATTGATTCTGATCGCGCCGCAATTCTTAAAACTCCATTAATCCTATCATTTTCACTGACTAAATCGAAAAAATTATTATATCCATTGCTTATTAGCGTCAAAATATTAGAATTCAGATCAATATTAGCGTCATATTTAGCTAAAAAATCTAAACCTAGGATTCCGTCTGCTTTCAACGGCAATGTATTAAAAATTAAGAAATTATGTTGAAATGTTATATGATCATTATTTTTAAGTGGTATATTCACTGAACCTTGAGAACGCGTTTGTCCTCCAATGCCATTTATTAAAGTATTATCTTTATTAACTAAAACATTGTTTGGTAGCACTGCACTTTTCACAATTGATAGTGTAGCGCCTGTATCAATAAGCCAGTAATATTTAATGTTATTTATGAAAAAAGTTACATATTTAGCATTACCATTTGTTGAAAACACAAAATGGCTAAGATCGAAAAACTGATTATTATTTGTAGAACCACAACTCGTATTATCGATTTTATCTGGTTCGTTAACACTGCTTTGTTCCGCAGTATAAACGTTTCGAGTGCCTCCACGATTTAAATTCGGGCCTCTTGAAAATCTACCACGCTGACCTCTATTTGAGTAAGTCGCGGGCTGTCTATAATTGCCTCTAAAATCAGCGAAATTTCCACGTTTAGACGCAAAACCTTGTCCTGTCTGGTCATAAGAATAACTGTTACGATATTGACCATAATAGTTATTAAAGTTACCACGGTGGTAACGATTACTACGGGCATATCTCGCCTTATCAAAATTACCTCGTCCTTGCTTAGATGCATGCATGATGTTACCTGCCTGTGGTTGGGACGTAATCTCTTCGTCCTTTGCTGCTTGGATAGCGTCCTTCAAGCTGCTGTGGTCACGCGCGGCGATGATTGTAGCCAGCCTCGAGTTGCGCAGCCCGTCTGAAAACCGTTTAATGGCAAATTTTTCATTGATTTTCTGAAAATTTCCCCAGATGTAAAATAAAATAAATGTTTTGTAAGTTGTAGAAAACTATTTTTCAACTCATTTGAATATTAGATTAAAACAAAGAAAATGTATTTTATAAATAATTAGTACTAATTGCGAGTATTTTGGATTTTTGTAGCACATTTTGACATCCTTATTTTTTTTTATTCTACACCTTTACGATCCAAAATAATTAATCGGGTTAGTCGTTTAGCGTGACAAGATTCTCAAGGGTTGCTAAATGTTTTTTTGCATTATAGAAAAAGAAACAGAAAGTCAATTAAATTTTAAATAATTATTTATTCATAACAAAATCAATACATCATTATTATGTCACCCTTAGGAACGTTCTGCCAAGTATCTACCCGAATCATTAGGCAAACATTTTTTTAAGGAAATGATCTCGTTCCCATACATTGTTTTTCCCTCTACTTATTAGGGGTTTCACTTAACGAAATTAACTTATGCATAAAGTCAATCTCTTCCACACTGGTTAGAGCCGCATTTCCACGAATTTATTGTAACAAAATTACAATGGAATAGATTTTTAACGTTTTCATTCAATTACTACCTTGCACTCGGTGTGTCCTACGCGCCCCCATCCACAGTTGTAAAAGTTGGCAACGTAGCGGGTGCTATGCCAATGCCACAAGTATTATGAATGCAGTTGGGTAAGCTGGCATCGTCGCATCGGTAGACCATGGTAGACTTCGAAATCCTTCCATAAGGTGTGGTAGCTTCCGTGCGTAGATTTCATTTAGTGAGTTTTCTTCCATCACTTAAAAGCTGTCACTAGACGGCACTAGGATCACTTTAGGAACATTTTTTTTCACGTTGGCGGTGAGCCATAGACAAATAAAAAAATTGCGGCAGTAAACATTGTAAAATGCGTGAAATGACGTCTAGATTAATTAAGATACTTATAATTATTATAAACACACATTAAAATTGTTTTACTGCTTATTACTTACGTTGGCAAAAAACAATTACCCCCTGTTCTAAAATTAAGTTTAAAAAGTTATTTACTAAAGTGACGCTAGCGCCATCTCCAGAAAATATAAACTGCTGATTGTATCATAAATTATTCTTGTGAGGAATAAATGTTCTTGAACCTGAATTTGAAATAAACCATGGTCATTTATGCTGAAATAGTGACTACCATTTATTTTTACTTAAATAAGTTTCATTTTAAAGAAAAAAAGAAAAAATATTTATTTGATATAAATAGCCACAGAAAAAAATATAAGGAAGTAAAAGAGGATTTACTTTAAGCCCAAAAAGATTGCAAGCCTTGGTATGTCACATCAACCCCCTTACTCCCGAAACCGATTCCGATCCAATAAATATTGCCATCCCTGTCACTCATACCAGGCCGTGTTTGCGTGTGACAGGGATGGCAATATTCATTGGATCGGATTTTGTGTCCAGAGTAAGGCCTCTGGTACTTTATCTTGCAAATTCCTTAATAAAAGTTATCTACGAAAGCTACGTAGTATTCCGTATCCTACCGAAAAGCTTCCGTGCGTTTTGGCAGGATACGGTAGACTTACAACACAGTCACAGTCCTGCCACGCACTTGACATATAATAAATATACAAAATTACTATTTCTCCCACAAATGTGGGAAATCAAAGTATATTTTTTTTATGGCAACACTGAGTCCATCTATCAAATTTCAAAATATTATTATAAATTAATGCATTTTACGACGATTTTAATACGATAACATAAAAATTACTTGTGGAATGTGATTCCTATAGACTTCTTGTGATTTTGAGATCTTGATTTGCATGGTTTCACAACACATTTAACCATAATTAGTCACTTTTTAGAGCGTGTCTAAGAGGTCCAACTAGGTCGGTAACTTAGTGAGCACTGGTATGAACTACGCGGCGCATATGTCGTTGGACATATGCTTGTTGACAGTAAGTTTTTGCGGTTACTGCTAATCTAGAAATATATATATCAATGCATTGACACGAGATAATAACACGCGAGTGGATCGTGAGAAATGCACGTTTGGGAAATAAATCGAAGTACTCCTTTAAGCTTTCAGCCGTTAATTGCCGACTATCAAATGTTTTACTAAACCCTTTTGCTTTATAAGTGACGACCAATGGGACTAAGCTAATTTTAATAAAACGAAATGATGGAGAAGCGAAAATCGAGTAAATTACTTACGTGAGCAAGTCATGAACATGAACGAGTCAGTAATCGCGTGATGTCTTGTAAGCAAATTTAAGGTTTTAGTGTGCAGAAACATAGAAAACATTAATAATTGGTATTCGACAAAACATAAGATAGGGAAAACTAGGTATCTCAACGAATAATTAAGTATTTTCAAACACGATATGATAAAAACTCCAACAATTCACTTATAACTGTTTATTACAATACAATTAAACTAGAGATTACACTTTTATTATACTAGTTTACACTTGTAGTCGCACGCACAGAGTTACCACTTGCCCATTCAAGCGATCGAAAAAGACTCCCCTTCCAACCACGTGCCGCCATTTTATATTCACGATTTCCCGCCAATAATTCCCGCCAAAATCTCCCGCCATTTTAACGACCGTTATGGGCGGCACGCTGCCGGAAATGGCCAGTAAGTATTTTAAATTGACAATTATTTTACTGCCTATCTTTAAAATACAGGACTTAACCAAGCTATCTAAATATATTTTAGGATAATAACAAATAATATGAAATACTCCAAATAAATTAAACAAAGATGCTATACACAACTTCCGTTCCTATTTTTATCAGCCGGTAGAAGCCAACTGATGTACTTCTTATGACAATTATTTATTAATGCATTTTAAAATTGTAATATGTAACATAATTATCTCTAATTATTTAAAAATGAATTACAGTGAAAACAAAATATTAAAAATAAATCATACGATCAAAAGATTTATTATGCTTTTATTTCTACAGGTGTTTACTAAATGCGTAGGCGGATATGATGGAATTTAATACCTAGTATTACGGTGTCTTTAAAGTAATATTAAAACTTAAATTATCCAGAAATGTTCCGAGATGTGTAAATATATCGATATAAATTCTAAAATCATAACATTCGGCCATCCGACCTTGTGGTGCCTCCTGGCATCACACAAACATAATCATCCTAAATAATTTAATTCTAAAATCATCAATTTAATATATCATAGGCTAAATTGAAGTGATTTTATTAATGTTAATGATTAATTCATAATTCACTAAAGCAGAACTTATAGATATCAAGACCATATAAAACTAAATGTTATATATATTTAATCACTCTCTGAGCTACTAGAACTACTCATATCACTTTTATCCATTTCAAGAGCCTTAATGTGAATCCAAGGACGCATTCTATCGGCTGCAATAACAGTTTTATATGGTTTACCCTTCTTTATGAATCCCGGAACATCAGCTATTCTGTACCTATCGTTACCCAATATCTCAGTGATTCTATATGGCCCAACAAACCTTGACAGAAGCTTTGTGCTTTTGTTATTGTTATCAAAATTATTTCTCGAAATTTTTACTAGATCACCCATTTGATATTTAACAGCTGGAACCCGGTGTGCATCATATCGTTCTTTAGTTTTAGCTTGCTGTTTATGAATATTATCAGTGACATTTTCTCTGATCTCTTGTAAATTTGAATTACTGCAACTGGTTGGAGGCTCGACGCCAAGTTTATTTGTTAAAGTATCGCGCATTTTTACTCCGAACAAAGCTTCTGTCGCAGATTTTTGTGTAGAAGCATTAACTGTGTTGTTAATGCCCCACTGAATCTTACCCAGGCACTTGTCCCAGTCCCGCTCGTGGCAAAAAGCATTTTGTGTTGCCAATGCGTTCAAGATAGTTTGGTTATACCTTTCGGCTTGACCATTAGCCCTAGGACAAGCGACTGCGTTTAAAACGTGTTTTATTCCCTGAGAATCACAAAAAATCTTAAAAGCTGCAGAAGTAAAACTAGTCCCACGGTCAGACACTAGTCTAGCTGGAACTCCGAAGTCATAAAATATCTTTTCAAGGGTCTTTACTGTGGTCTTGGTTTTTAAGTCTTTTACAGGTTTCACAAAAACGTATTTTGTAAAGGCATCTACAATAGTAAGGATGTGCGTATTATTATCTTTACTTTTGACAAACGGTCCTAAATGGTCGATGTGAATAGTGTGAAAAGGTATATTTACCTTTTCTATTGGATATAAGTACCCAGACTTTTGTTTTGAGGCATTGTCTTTATTGTAAGCACATTCCAAGCAAGCTCCTACATATTTCTTTACGAATTTCCTGAGTTTTGGGAACCAAAATTGTTCTTGTATTCTTTCAAGCGTTTTAGCGTACCCGTGATGACCGATCTCATCGTGATTAGCGCGACATATTTGCCACCTAGCACTTCGTGGAACTACTAACCGCAATTTGTCATCTTCACATTTCCTATAAACTGAATGATTTTTTATTGTATAATTTTTGCGGATATCTCGACATTCACTATCATCGTCTGGTTTTAAAATTTTAATGATACGTGATATGTCTGGGTCAGCGATTTGGAGGGACAAAAACCAGTTATCTTTTTCAATACTGTAAATGCTAACGGAAGGGTTATCTTCGGATTGTCCTGTCAGTGTTGTGTTTCTGCTCAAAGCATCTACATGAGACATCTGAACTCCAGGTCGATATTCAATATCAAATGAGTATTCACCTATTTGCAACCACCAACGAGCTATCCGAGGAACAAGGTCTCTTTTAGTCAAAGTTGTTCGTAGGGCAGCACAGTCGGTGAATACCTTAAACTGAAGCCCTAACAAGTACACTCTAAACTTTTTTAAGGCACACACGACAGCCAGCGTCTCTAATTCATAGGAGTGTAGATGTTTTTCCTCTGGGCTTGTCTGGCGGCTAAAATATGCAACAGGCTCCAACACCCTTGCATCTTTTTGCCACTGCATCAGGATGCCTCCTATGCCCAACGAACTGGCATCAGTGTGTAGCTCTGTTTCAAGAGTGGGGTCATACAATGCGAGAACGGGCCGGGAAATAAGTCTATCCTTTAAGAGTGTGAAGGCACGATTTTCAGTTTCAGCCCACTGCCACTTAGCCTCTTTTCTGAGCAGTGCAGTTAGTGGTCGAGCAATTTCCCCGTATCCTTGAACAAATTTTCTAAAATATCCTGTTAAACCTAGAAATTGACGGATTTCATGAACGTTTTGTGGCTGGGGAAATTTCTTGACTGCCAACACTTTTGCTTCACCAGGTGTGATACCTACAGAAGATATATCGTACCCGAGATAACTTACAGTTGTTTCAAAAAAACGACACTTTGCCAGTTTTAAAGTCAACCCGTATTCTCTGAGAAGCTTTAATATATCTCCTAATCGTTCAAACATCTCGTCAATACTTTTTGCAGGAATAAGTATGTCATCTAGATATGCCAGGGCATATTCAAATCTTCTGTTACCAATAATTTTGTTGATCATTCTTTGAAACACAGCTGGTGCGTTGGCGAGACCAAAAGGCATCCTTTTGAATTCGTAATGCCCATCAGGCGTCACGAATCCTGTGAGATGCATACTTTCTTTGGCCATAGGGATCTGATAGTACCCTGACGCAAGATCTAGGGTAGTGAAGAATTGGTTGCCACTAAGATTAGATATTTGGTCATCTATAAGTGGTAAAGGGAATCTATCTTTAATGGTTTTATTATTTAGGGCTCGGAAATCTACACACAGTCTGTGTTCGCCCGTTTTTTTTTTAACCATTAAGATAGGACTCGAATAGTCTGATTTTGATTCCTGAATAATGTCATTTTGCATCAATTCATCTATTGTCTCTCGCACTTGTTCACGCTCATAATGTGACAGGCGATAAGGACGGTAAACTATAGGCTTATTATCTACTAGTTCTATTTTCATTTCGACATCAACCGCTTGACCTATTTCTCCCAGATTGGTAGCGAAACAGTCACGATAGTGTTGCAATAAAGAATAAAGTCTATTTAACTGGTCAGATTCTAGTCCCGGCCCTGTTTTAATCTCCGTTTTATCCAAAGGATCTAAACTTGCTACTTCTTTGACTATGCGATTAACATGACATACTGGTCGTTCTGTGAAAGGTATAGACCTAGCTATCAACATATTCTCTTTTAGGGTTATTGATTTAGGCGACAGGTTGGTGACAACAACTTGGCCTTTACCGTTACTAATACTAAAGGCCCCAGATAGTACGCGATACTCTACCCCCGGTTGAGCCGTATTATACCCATCGATAATGACGTCACCATTGAAAGAGTGATTAGCATGGACCGGAACGATGCAGGTTTTGTTAATTTCTATTGTATTAGTAACATAAAGTTTTAAAATATGTTCATTGTTTTCTAAGAGATCGTTACTTGGGCTATTATAAAATATTAGCTTAGAACTGTTTTTCAAGACAGTGATGAAGGGTAGCTCGGTAAAGTTTTGGCCAATTATCAGTGAGGTTTGCATGTATTTGTCATCGACAACTAATACTTCAATATCAGCTCCAACATCATCAATATTAATGTGAATTGTTGACTTATAAATTGGTACAACTGATGATTGACCAAATCCCTTAACTACTGGTACTTTCTCAAAATTCTGTGGTAATTTTAATGATTCCGCGTCACTTTTACGTATGAGGGTACATTCGCTACCGAAATCTATGTAAGCGGTAAGGGGTTCATCATTTGCCAATACGTTTTTGAAGAATTTGTCATTTTTGTTACTGTATGAATCTATTTTCAATGTCTTTTTCTCGGACTCGTTCTCATTACGACTAGTACTAAATGAAGCAAGAGGTGATAATTTACAAGAATCAAGATCGTGTCCAACTCGATTGCATTTTCTGCACTTGGTAATAGGTTTAGAGCATTTGAAATAGGGGTGACCCTTTGCGTGACAGTTGAAGCACACAATAGCTTTAGAACTGTTACTTGCGTTTGTGGTATTTGATTCATTAAATCTTGAAGTTACTCGTTCACGCACCCTACTATTGTTGAAGGGGGAAGGTTTTTGAGAGGAAAGAAAACTAAGCAAGTCTTCGGGTTCCGAGCTATTTAGTGCCTGTGCTCCGTTCCTAATTGCCCTATCACTTATCCCGTAAACTATACAGTCAATGGCCTTTTTACCAGTTATTTCGCATCTATTTAGTAAACCTAATTTGTCATAAAAATAGTCACGGAGACTTTCGTCGTTACGAGATGTGCGATTCAACATTTCTTCGAGCAATTTTCCGTAATTCTCTTCACTAGGAAAAGCCTTACGGAGCTTCTCTTGCCATTCATTCCAAGTATAAACAACGGTCGGCAAGGCCTCAAACCATCTCTTAGCCAATCCTACTAATTTTTGTAGGGAAAAATGAACTACTTGCTTTTCATCCCAGCCATATATAATGGCGCATTCGTTGACTTTTCGTAGCCAATTCTCGATGGTTTGAGCCCTATTTGACGGGTCGAAATCGGGGACAACATTGTTTAAATTATTAAAGGAAGTACGAGAAGATTCTCCCGTTAATGTCTTAACTAATTGCAGAACATCCTTAGTTGATAATCTACTTGCGGTTTTGCGAAATTTCCGTGGCACCGCTTCCTCACTTGAAGTGGACGATGAGGATGAAGGTGATCGCCTCCGTTTTCGTTTCTTGGGTCGATGCTGTTGCTCAGCATTGCTTTTTACCGACGGCGGACGGCTCTTTCGTTCAGTCCTCTTGAGTCGTCGCCTGGGAGGTGTAGCCGGTGGAGTACCAGCTTCATCTTCATCAGACGTCATCGTAAAGTCTCCTGTAATCCACAACATCATCGACATAAAGTGTCCACACATGTAACCGTCAGATCAAAAGTTTCATCTATGTTAATCATATACTAGCATAAATGTAGCATATTCTTAAGCATTATGAATTTCAATAACAGATGTATATTTATTACAATTTACTAAATATTAATTTAAAAAAAAAATCTAAGACATCCTAACAGCGAAATACTAGGGGTCAGAATGTTTCTGGATATTCAAACCTTCAATCGAAATCAAGTATCAATCTCAATTTTAACAATGTCTTAGGTTTCAATATCTAAAATGACATCATACACACAATAGAATGCACTCACAAGGTTTTTTTTTTTTTAAAGTCCTGCTAGTTCGCTTGAAGAGATCTTCTAAACCAAATACATTTCAAGCAAGTAAAATAATTTAAACTGAATCAAGTCCTTTAAGATAATGAATTCATTCTTGTGATAAGCTTTTTTCGTGGGCATACATAGTGCTCCTATGCCTAGACGCCTTACCCAACAAACCAGCAAGGTCCCGCCAGTATGTTGGCAAGCACGTCTATAGCGACCCCCAAGTGTGGACATACATAGTCCTCCGGCGCTAGGCGGCTCACCTAACAAGCCAGCAAGGTCTCGCCAGCAAGTCAGTAAGCACGCCTAGCACGCCCTCTACGTGTGGACATTCATAGTCCTCAGACGCCTAGGCGGCTCACCTAACAAACCAGCAAGGCCTCGCTAGAAAGTCAGTAAGCACGCCTAGTGCGCCCTCTACTTGTGGACATTCATAGTCCTCAGACGCCTAGGTGGCTCATCTAACAAGCCAGCAAGATCTCGCCATCAAGTCAACACGCACACCCAGAACGCCCCCTACGTTTGGACATACATAGTCCTCCGACGCCTAGGTGGCTCATCTTACAAGCCAGCAACGTCTCGCCAGCAAGTCGACAAGCACACCTAGAGCGCCCCCTACGTGTGGACATACATAGTCCTCCGACGCCTAGGTGGCTCACTTAACAAGCCAGCAAGGTCCTGCCAGCAAGTCAGCAAGCACACCTAGAACGCCCCTTACGTGTGGACATACATAGTCCTCCGACGCCTAGGTGGCTCACCTAACAAGCCAGCAAGGTCCTGCCAGCAAGTCAGCAAGCACACCTAGAACGCCCCTTACGTGTGGACATACATAGTCCTCCGACGCCTAGGTGGCTCACCTAACAAGCCAGCAAGGTCCTGCCAGCAAGTCAGCAAGCACACCTAAAACGCCCCTTACGTGTGGACATACATAGTCCTCCGACGCCTAGGTGTCTCACCTAACAAGCCAGCAAGGTCCTGCCAGCAAGTCAGCAAGCACACCTAGAACGCCCCCTACGTGTGGACATACATAGTCCTCCGACGCCTAGGTGTCTCACCTAACAAGCCAGCAAGGTCCTGCCAGCAAGTCAGCAAGCACACCTAGAACGCCCCTTACGTGTGGACATACATAGTCCTCCGACGCCTAGGTGGCTCACCTAACAAGCCAGCAAGGTCCTGCCAGCAAGTCAGCAAGCACACCTAGAACGCCCCCTACTTATCTCTTCATCAAAGTTTAAGTAAAACGAATGGGCTGTGATAAGCAGTAAATTTCAAAAAGAGGAAAAACACGTGGGCGTGTTCAAAAGGTACAGTTACTCATAAAACATGAATAATCACATTCCGAATAAAACAATAAATCACTCATTACGTACCTTTTATTTTTGGTGACTCCCTCTTCTGAGATGATAAAAACTCCAACAATTCACTTATAACTGTTTATTACAATACAATTAAACTAGAGATTACACTTTTATTATACTAGTTTACACTTGTAGTCGCACGCACAGAGTTACCACTTGCCCATTCAAGCGATCGAAAAAGACTCCCCTTCCAACCACGTGCCGCCATTTTATATTCACGATTTCCCGCCAATAATTCCCGCCAAAATCTCCCGCCATTTTAACGACCGTTATGGGCGGCACGCTGCCGGAAATGGCCAGTAAGTATTTTAAATTGACAATTATTTTACTGCCTATCTTTAAAATACAGGACTTAACCAAGCTATCTAAATATATTTTAGGATAATAACAAATAATATGAAATACTCCAAATAAATTAAACAAAGATGCTATACACAACTTCCGTTCCTATTTTTATCAGCCGGTAGAAGCCAACTGATGTACTTCTTATGACAATTATTTATTAATGCATTTTAAAATTGTAATATGTAACATAATTATCTCTAATTATTTAAAAATGAATTACAGTGAAAACAAAATATTAAAAATAAATCATACGATCAAAAGATTTATTATGCTTTTATTTCTACAGGTGTTTACTAAATGCGTAGGCGGATATGATGGAATTTAATACCTAGTATTACGGTGTCTTTAAAGTAATATTAAAACTTAAATTATCCAGAAATGTTCCGAGATGTGTAAATATATCGATATAAATTCTAAAATCATAACAGATATGAATATTTTAAAAAAATGCAAACCGCTTCGCATCCAATTTCAAGCAGAACTCCCGGATGTAATTACAAACGAAGTTTGAAATTCAATTTGTCCACAACTAATGGAAAGTCAACACAATTCAACCTAAACGAGTAAATGATTATTTGACAATTTAACAAGCGAACGGCAAGAATTACTATCCACTTCTGCGTAGTTTACATGCTAAGAATTTAAATTGTAGATTTAAAAATTTCCCCATGTCCTACAGAGATGAAACGTACTCGTATCTTTAGAAAATTCTGAAAATTACGAAAAATATTTTTGATGGTTTAGAATGTTTCTTACACTCACAGTGTCATATTTTATGTTCCTGAAGATGAAATAAAAAACCAAAAATTTTTTTGCGCATTTTTGGTTGCGAGTCGGACTCGCACACTAAGGATTCCGTGCCAACTTCAACTGAATTAGAGATTAACTTACTTCCACTTAGCCAAAATACCACAATATTTTGTTGTCAGCAAATATTACTTTATTTTTCATAGTATTTGTTTGAATAACAAAGTTATGCTTGCGGTTATTGAGAATGTGCTTTATCTTAAAAACTATTAGTTCGTACTCGTTCAAATCAATTTTCATTGGAAGTACTTGTTACGATGTACATATTATATGTATGTTTTTCCAATTTTTTACTAGCTTAGTTCAAAAGATAGAGCGTCTATCTCTCAAACGTTAGATTTTAAGAGAAAAGGGTTTTAGAAACCTCGATGTCATTTTTAAAAACCTATTCATAGACACGCATAGGTATGACGAAAGTTTCATGTAAAAAAATAAATTTTATTTACGAAGGAATTCAGTAACACAACAATTTTGACAAGTTCAAAATTAAAATAACTTATTTTCTGTTAATGTTCGATCAGTGCTCTCAAAAAACTGATTGCTATCTGTGAGGGTTATGTGGAGGCACATGGTCTCAGGTACAATGTGTCTTAAAGCGAACTGCTGGTTTTTAAGGCTAAAAATAAGACGTATATCGTGCCGCCAATTAAACTTAATGGCACTCCTTTAAAACAAGTCCAGAGCATCAAGTACCTGGGACATTGGGTCACAGAGGCACTCAAGGATGATCTTGACATTGAGAGGGAGCGGAGGGCACTGTGTATCAGGGCTAATATTCTGTCCCGAAGGTTTGTACGTTGCACCAAAAATGTTAAAATAGCGCTTTTTAAAGCTTACTGCCACTCACTTTACACGTGCGGCCTTTGGACAAATTATACCCAAAGAGCATACGGTGTCCTTCGCATCCAATATAATAATGCATTCAGGGGGCTCATGGGGCTGCCACGTCACTGCATCGCATCCCGGATACTAGCAGCAGCTGAAGTAGATAGCCTGTCGGCCATTATTAGGAAACGCGTCGCGTCCTTACTGCAGCGAGGGCGGGGCAGCGCCAACAGCCTCTTGAAGGTGGTCGCGGCGAGACTGGACGCGGACAGTGCTGTTATGCAGCACTGGACACGCGTCCATCTCGTCAAAGACACTAAAATTAGCTATAATCATTTTAATTTTAATTAAATCAATCAATTTAAATTTAAATTTAAATTTAATTTTACTGTACTAACATAGTTTTTTAAGCTTTCTTTGTTACTAACACTATATGGACCCTAGTCCGAAATAAACATATTTATTTTTTTATTTTTAATAAGAAAAGTTAAAACATTGTTATACGAGCAACTAAAAGAAATGTGCGTTGTGTGTGTGTGTGTAAAATATACATTTGAGAGGTTTCGCAAAATAAAATTATCGTAGCGACGCCAGCAAAAGTTCAGACTCATTATAGGTCTGAGCTAGAAGCCATGATACTTGTCAGACCTTGTTCTTGACCAGGCGTAGTAGGTCTGCTTTGAATCCGCATTTGCCTGTATGAACGAACGAAAAAGGGGGGGGGGGGGGAGTTAATTTCACTATTTTTAATTTTGTATACAAGACTCGTAAAACACTAGTTGCGGTCTGCGGTCCATACATACAAATTTGCCCGCATGTGGCCAATACTATACCGAATGGATCGCAAAGCGCAGCCAGTGTGCCAAATCCTTAATCGAAATATTCTCTTAACCTACTCAATCATCGTGTAACTTTTGTAATTTTTTGAATATTCGATGATATACAGGTGTATTTATTGATCGAGAAGAATTTTCGAATGAAGCTTAAAAATTAAAAATATTTTTTTAAGATTTGTTAAACATACAAGCTACAAAAGTTAGTTACAGATATTAATGAAGTAATGTAAGTAATGGTAACTTATTGACATTTTAAACTGTTCAGAATTATTTGGTCACTTTGTCTGCTCCAATATATCTAACGGCGACTGTACTTATGTGGTCATTGCACAGTGACAGCACGGAAAGGTGAGCGGGGAACCAAAAATGTAACATGTTTGACAATGGAACAGTCACTGTCATTCCCATGGACAGTAGACAGTAAGCTATCGCATTATTATCTACTATATAAAAATAAGTCGGGTTTTCCTTCCTGACGCTATAACTCCTGAATGTACGAACCGATTTCCACGGTTTTGCATTCGTTGGAAAGGTCTCGGGCTCCGTGACGTTTATAGCAAAGAAAATTAACGGGCTGCGACGAGGGAGAGAAGAAAGCAAACTCAAAACGCGCGAACGCAGTCGCGGGGGACCGCTAGTAACTTATAAGAGAGAAGTTAAATAAAAAAATATATTCGTTAATTGTTTTTACTTATTTGCCAAGTAGTTCATGTCAGTTTATTACTGTCATCATGATTGTTCTCTAAGATTTTGAGTTGAGTATAAAATCCGCGACTCGCTCTCCAATCGCTATCGCAGTGGCAGCGGTATTCGCTCGGGGCAGTTTCGTCATTACGCTGAGGTCGGCGACGCGCAGGTTATCTACCCCGCGCACGCGCAGCTTTTCGTCCAAAACGCGCCCGAGGGAAGCCGAGCCCACTGCGTGGAACACTATATGTGTCATGTGCCGGGAGTAGCAACGCCAGTAACCTTTCTTATCAGTAGGGTAGTCTGGACAACCTGGAACGAGAAATATTTACAGTTAATAATTTAGGAAAGATAAACAAAATTCTCTCTATTCCTTATTCTATAGATTCTCCTACAATAACATGGCTGTAACTATTCTATTCTATTCGAAGAAATAAATAACGCTTCTTATTTTATCCGACAGTTATTTTTATTCTGGCATAACAAAACAGATATGTAAATTAATACAAAACATATTACCTGGTAGATCTAATATGACAATAGATAGGTCATTTTCCTTGAAGGGCCCCGTTTCGATCAGGTGCTCTATGATAGTTGCGGCTCGCACCATCTCGTCTAAGTCTTTCTCATCCGAGAGGAAGTTGGGCAGGATGACGCACCCAGCCCTGAGACTTCGGCTGCAGCACCACCGGTGTCATCGTTATGAACCCATAATTTACATTTAAATCTGCCAATTGGTCCATCACATCGTCGTTTAAGTCCGTCCCCTGCTGCGCCAGCGGCTTGCTGGACATCAAATATCTATCGATGTATGCGTGGACGAACTGAAGCGTCGCCAGCTCGCAATCAGCAGTGTCATTCCTCAGTTAGCGAGTTTCGTAGTCATTGCCCGTGAGCCCGTTAGATGTGAGAGGTCCTCCCATTAATAGAAGCAGTTCAGCGATGCTCGTCACTATTTTTATACCGTTGGTGAGCAACCCTGCTGCAGCCCGGTTCTCGCTTTTGACTTTAACGAAGATCAGCGGAAGAAGATGATCGATCATGTTTTTGCCGACGGGCAAATCTGCTTTCACTGATATGTTAAACTTTTTCAAGTGTTCGGCGGGACCGATACCCGACAGCATCAGTATTTGCGGGGTCCCTATCGTCCCAGCGCTCAATAGAACTTCTTTTCTGGCGTAAACATTCACTTTCCGTCTGAATAACCCTGTGATTACGGTCACGCCTTTGGCCATATTGTTGGCGTCGATGATAACGCTGGTGCATGTCGTCAGTTTGGCGACTTTTAACACTTTTTTGACGTTGTTTCTGGCAAGGTATCCGCGCCGTGCTCATCCTCACATTGTCATACACATAGCCAACTATTTGCGACACGCTGATCTGGCATTGCGCGTTTATATCCGAATTAAAAGGGAAGTTAAACTCTTTAAATCCGTTGACGATTCTCGGATGCCACGCATTGCCTGAGTCCGTAAAGAATTCTATCTCTATCGTTCCGGTCGTGTTGTGGTATGGGATTGACGAGTTGGGTAATTTTGCCAGGTCTTTCTGTCCTTCGTATTTGAGTAAGTATGGTTTACGTCCCTCCACGTCCAGCCCGATATATTCAACTCGTCGAAATCTTTGGGGCTGCCGCGCGTGTACATCATGTAGTTGGTGCTTGCTGTTTGCGGTACGCTAGGCAGGACACATTGTTGGGTAACGTCTCGTACTGCCAGTCTAGTGGCCCGCCGAGAAGCGTAGATGACGCACCGGGGACCTGGAATACGTGAGCTATTATTCATTAGTCAAGCTTTTTAGGTTTACACTACCTAAGTGTATTCCAATTTTCAGTTAAAGCTTGAGAATAACGAGGAAGTGATCCCTAGGAAAAGAACTGCATTAGTTGATGTCCAAAGGATATTTATAGTTAACGCAAGAGAAAAAGTTGAAAATGTGTATCTAAGTTTAAAAAATGTGCTACTAATTGAGCATATTTATTCCACGTAAAAAGACATGATCCTCAATCGACAGAATAATTACAGGGTAATTAACGTAGAGACGAGATCAGGGTCATTGCCAGCTTCTACCAGCAAGACATCATGGCCCGCGAGCGCCAGCCGCGAAGCTGCCGCTGCGCCCGCGCCGCCGCCGCCCACCACTATGTAGTCGTATGTGACGCCATCTGGAATTTATCATTTCGTTATTTAGCAAGCGGTCAACGGTTTAGAAAGTTGTAACTGTTCGTATGACGTCCAGATACACAATGGACACTAATAATGATGGTCTGTACAGTTCAAACTTTGAGACTGCCTTTTGGATAAAAATGAACATAATCGTATACTAGACTTGTTTTTTACAAATAAAACTGGCTGTGAATTATTCTCCCCGGCTAGCACATTACTTCGTACCGTTCCCCATCATCCTCCTTTTTGTGTATCATTCTCGTATGAAGTGGAACGGCGGTTCATGATGCCTAAACCATACCTAAGGTACAACTATACAAAGGCAAACTATGATAAAATTAGTCCAGAAATTGCGAATACTAACTGGGATGAATTGTTTTTAAATTATAAATACTACTAAGGCCGTTTCAGTATTTTATAGAATAATTTATAGTATAATAGATCTTTATGTGCCAAAAACTAAATGCAATAATAGGATGTACACGTACCCGACTTGGTTCACTCCCACGTTAATAGATCTTTTTAACAAAAAACCGGGCTTGGATTAAAATTAAAAAATATAATAATCAATCTAACTACAATGTATTCTCGATATATAGGAAAAAATTCAAAATCTTGTCAGAAAAATGTTACAATACATATATAGCAAAAGTAGAAAACAGCATAAAAACTAATATTAAATACTTTTGGAAGTACATATCTCAGCACCGTCATTTCTCTGAAATTTACCGTGTACAATACCAACAACCAGGGGTCTATATCTCATAGTCCTCGGGAATGCTGTGAATTATTTAATCAGTTTTTTCAATCAATGTTTCAGCCATCATCTGTACCGGATGATTTCAGTATTGTAAACTTTAATTAATCGTTTGAAAATGCCCCTGATCTAATGATTCAAGACATCTCAGTTTCAAAGCTTCAAGTACGTAAAGTCTTACAAATTCTCGATATAACAAAGGGCGCTGGCACGGATAACTTACTGAGCATTTTCTTGAAAAATACAGCGTCTGTAATTGATCTTCCTCTTTCTTATCTGTATAATATAACGCTAATCCGACGGGGTATTTTCTGAAATTTGGAAAAGTGCTAGAATAGTACCAGTTCATAAGGATGTATCAAAACCAGATGTTACGAATTACCAAACGATTTCTATATTGCCCATTTTGTTTAAGGTCTTTGAGCATCTTGTCTATGATACTATTTATCCCCACCTACATAATATTATCTTAGAAGAACAACACGGCTTTGTAAAACGGCGTTCTACAATAACAAACCTGGTCATTTACATATCAAACCTATTTAACGCATTAGACTGTAATACTTAAACTGACAGAATTTATACAGATTTAAGGAAAGCATTTGTTTCAGTTGATTATAAAATACTTCTTCAAAAAATTGCATTCAACGGTATACACGGCAACCTATGGCGGTGGTTCAAGTCGGACGTATCTCACAGAACACAAAGGGTTGTGAACAAAGGCTCCGAGTCAGAAGTGGCCGACGTTACGTCTGGTGTCCTCAAGGATTCATCTTAGGCCCTCTCCTGTTGGTGATCTTCATAAATGACATTAAAAGTTGTTTTAGGAACAATAAAATTTTAGTATATGCCGATTACCTAAAAATTTACAAAAGAATCAATAGTTCAGAAGATCACGTTTTGCTACAGGATGACCTGAGCTGATTCAACAATTATTGCATTCAAAACCACTTGCAGCTTAGCCTTAATAAATGTAAAATAATAACCTTCACCAAAAAGAAGCTAATTAGTATGTTTGACTATTCCTTGGGCGGCACAGTTCTCTCAAGAGTAAATCATATTAGAGATCTTAGAATCACACTTGATAGTAAACTTCATCTTGATATTCATATTCAAAACATAATCAGTGAAGCGTTTAAATGTACGGTCTTGTTATGCGTTCTTGGCGTGTTTTTAAATCACTAATATACCTCTTTCAATTGTAAGGATACGCATGCTCGACACGTACGAGTATAACAAAAAAATAATTCAATATTTTTTCGCACACACACACACACACACACACACGCACACGCACACACACACACACACACACACACACACACACACACACACAACACACACACACAAACACACTGAACTGAAATACGAAATGCACACCATCTACAACCAAAATTAGTTAAGTTCGTTATTGTATTTTAATAGTTTAATGATGATGATGAGATGTTTGGACATTCCCACACATCGCCATCTAGCCCCAAAGTAAGCTACTCAAAGCTTGTGTTATGGGTGCCAGACAACGTATATAATACTTAAATACTTTTTGTTTGTAAATACATACATGATATACATAGAAAACATCCAGACCAATACAAACAGAAATGTTTATGCACACAAATGTTTGTTTTAATATAGATATAACTTAAGTCCCGCATGTTAACTCTACTAAATACCTAAAATGTAACCATCGATGTTGAGTTTACAATGATTGTAAGGTTTATTTTTAAATGCCATCGTACTAAATGTTTATTGTAAACTTGTTTGTGGTTCTCCCAATAATTTAAAAAAAAAAACATAACACCATTGATTCATTTACTACTTGAAGAAGAAGAAATTTACTAAAATCAATCTAAGAAAATAAATTTTGATGATTTGAATCACGTAATAATGATTTCTGTTTTTAACAATTTTAATAGGTTACATAGTAGTACCATGATAACATGGTAATAAAACTTAACTCGAGCCCCGAATATCGTGCAATACGTACGTGATCAAAGACGACATATATTGTTTCGATTGCGTTAGGGATTTTATGAGCGACGTGGCAACGTCGCAATTTTGGACGCCAAAAATGCGATTTCGTAGTCAGAAATTTCACTAGATGTTCAGAGCGGAATATACGCGCTGCTGCAGCGCCTCACCTGCGCTGAGATTTTCTCGGTAACTTTTCAATATTTTCTTGCAGCCATTTAAATAAATTTTTGGCTTCCGTCGATATTTGTTCTTTGGATGGCTAGGACCACTAGGACCTAAGTGCGACCATCCAACAAAAGCAGGTGGATGCCATTTTAAATGCACTTTACAAGGTATCAGTCAAAAATTTAGATCTGTACGTTTGTATAAGTTCTTACCTATACATACGTACAGATCGAATTGATATCCATACATAGTTAGAATGTGATAATATTTGGGTCTGATGATATAAATTACACTACCAAGCACTTACCAATAGGCGTCTACAGTATAGTTCCCTAAGTATTGTTTGTATAGTACCTAAATTTAACTGTGTCAGATTGTGGTTTTGAAAATTCCAAATCTTCTAACTTTTTAATCTAACTTGAAATTTTATGCATTGGAATTATGTGTACTTGTTATTATTCTGATGCTTAGTTATTGATTAGCTCTATAACATCGACTTGTGTTTGAATTTTATTTTATGACAGTCAGAATTAAATATTTGCATGCTATCTTTATACATATAACTGAAAAAAAATGAACTTAAGACTTAATGATTCGAACTAAACTGTACCCTTTTTCATAAGCAAATAAATTTCTTTATTTCTTTCATCTTAACGAATGGAGCTCAAACATGGTGTGGTTATAAAATTATTTTTAGTTCAACTAAAAACTGTTGTGGCTGTTGTGCTATATTTTCGGAAGCGCCTTAAAAATACATTCCTTTCTAATAATAATAGGTTTCTGAAGATTTAAAAAAAAACATACAAAATATTTGGTGAACCAGCGCGCAGCTTCCCCGAGCTCTACCACCTGAGAGACCTCTCCTACCGAAGATTTTTTATGTTCTTCTACCTAACCCCTAGTAGTAGTGCCAAACTGCTAACCTGTATATCGGTTCGCGGTTTTATGCGTACAACTTCCACTATAACGAAAAAGGGTTTTAAGTATTAATACAAAAGTTTCAAAAACATCATTTTGTATATTCTGATCAATTAACATGCTTATCTTTTGGTCACTTTGGTTTTGGCTCTACGTACAGTGATGCAGTATGAAAATGAAAAAAGGAACAAAATGATCATCGCATTGGATGCAGAACACACACAAACAGAAACACACGCACACATTCAATGTGAAAAGTGACTAAGTGATTTTAAGCGTTATTTGCTTTATTAAACGTTTTCGTTATAAGTATAGTAGGTACGTTTTATTACGTAATACGATCAATTTAATAAAGTATGGACGGCCCTGTAAGTCGCGCTTATCCGATTGGTCGGTAATTATTATGTACATTCACATAAGACTTCTACAGTTCTATGTACACAACGAACAACAATTTATACACAATTCCCGGGTCGGCCTCCAGCAACACCAGAGTTCAGCACCGATTGCGGCGCCGCAGCGGTCGGCAGCGGCGCTCACAGCAGGCGCGCGTCGGGCGGCGCGTCGTCGTCGCTGTCGGCGCACTCGAAGCGGATGCGACGGCCGTCGGAGCGGCGGCGCCCGGCGTCGGGCCCGGCGGGCGCCTCCGCCGCGTCGCCGCCGGCCGCCAGTCACACCTTGTCCTCGCCCGCGCCCGGCGCCGCCGACCGCACGAACTGCAACACGCGACACTGCAACACCGGTCACCCTGGCGCCTCGCCGCGCTCGAGCAGTCGCCGGCGGGTACTCACCGAGACGGTCGTGTTGGTCGTCGAGTTGGCGCGCGGCCGGAACGTGAGCACGCGCCAGCGCCGACGCAGCTGCGCGAGCACCTCGCCGTTGCAGAAGCAGTAGAGCACCGCGACGCAGAGCCCCTGCAGCGACGTGCTCAGCGCGGACACGTACTCGTAGGCGAGCCACCAGCGCGCCGTGCGCGGCGGCCGGAAGGGCGTGAGCAGATACTGCAGGCCGAGCAGCGGCGCCAGCAGGCACGTGGCGCGCAGCGCGTGCAGCGCCGTGGCCGAGGGCCGCTGCGAGCCCGCGCCACCGCCGACGCCGCCGCCGGCGCGCAGCTTCGTGCACAGCACGCGCACGATGTTGCACAGGAACCCGAGATTCAGAATGACGGCCACGCAGACGAGCACGGCCAGCTCGGGCCGCGGCGCGCCCTCGTCGGCCCAGCAGAGCGGCTCATCGGCCACGGCGCGGCGCGCGGCGTGCACGGTGGCGAAGGGCACGGGCAGGATCCAGCCGGCGACCAATAACGCACGCACGAGTCGCCGCTCCGACACGAAGGCGCTCACGAGCACGGTGTGTAGATACAGCCCCTGAAATTAAAATTTACTTATTTAATTCACAAAAGGACAACATTGACTTCAGTTTTATTCTGGACACAACGCACATAACGCGAAAAACTGATAACCGTCGGGGCAGAAAAGTTCTAGGAGACCCTATGACTGATAGCGCAGTGTAGAGCGTCCATTGGCTAGATGAACAGACCAGCTTATAAAGGTCGCAGGATCCCACTGGATGCAGACCGCTTGCGATCGGTTGCCCTGGGAAACATCGGTATAAGCATTCGTTCAGCAATAGATGTCCTTCAGATCATGTTTTTTTTTCCGTACATTTTATTTTATCTTTTGGGTGTTGCTAGCGCTTGCGGTGCGTCGTTACTATACCTCGCACAGCATCCACGTGTAGTTGGTGAGCAGCGCGTACTGCACGGCCGCGTTGAGCGCGCGGCACCAGGCGGGCGAGGCCTCGAGCGTGGCGGGCGCGCGCACCACGAGCGCGTACCACGCCAGCCACAGCGCGTTGTTCAACGCGAACGACGCGAACAAGTTTATATGCACTGTGATGCGCGCGCAACGTAGACTCCTGGAAATCCGGGTAACCTATTATACAATTCCTCAACTACATTGTTGTTTATGGATGGCTAGGTAATAGTAACACTTAAAATAAACGTAAAATAATATTTATATGGTGTTTTAATCGTTAAATAGGACAAACACAGAAAATTTAAATAGAGGTTAGAATGGCTCTGGTCAGTGTGGCAGCTAATATTGTGTGCATGTGCCTGCACTCAGTCGTAACAACTTCAGTCGTGTGACACGAGCGTTGCAATAGGGTAAAGGTTATTTTTTAGGTTTCGCATAATTATCTACTAGGCTATATAATAATAGCAATCCCGTGACAAACTACAGAGTAGATTGTAACGGGATTGCTATTGCTATTTCTGCATGTACCACATTATGACTACTTTGTGACCCCATGGTCACAAAGTGGTCATAAGTGAACTAATCAATGTTGGAAGTGCCATCACTTGCAACAGTGATTAGTTCTCTCGTATAATAATAATTTCAACAGCATAAACATTTTATCAACACGTCCTACTTTATACAAAAAGCTCATACTGGATACTGTATAACTATTTTTATTATTTGGTCTTTTTTTAATATTTATTCACTTATAATACAGACTTCTGCTTGTCATTAATACGTAATTAAAAATGATATAAATCGACAAAAAAAAACTAAAATTAATATGATTGTTTAACTCCATTCTTTCTTCTTTTTTTTTCGGAAGGCAATAGAACAACACTTTGTTGCGATCAAATGAGCCGTAAATATTCTAAATTTACGAACTTAAATTTTACATGGTTTGTTCTATTCTGACTTAAACTATGTGAGTGTGTGTGGGTGGTGTGTACACATACTACAATATTGAAAAAATAAATTACACCAGTACCTTATTAATTAATCGACCTAAAAAATGACTTTTACCACAACAAACAAAAAAAAAAGTTACAAGTGTCAACATCGGCTGCGTATTATTTATTGCAAAATATGTGAAATTCGCGCCTCCGGGTGCTGCTTTAGCTCTTAATGAGTAAATCAGTGATCAACACGGACGGGCAAGTGTTATCTCCAAGAATAGTGACTTGACTATGGAGTAATATTAACTAAATAGTGCCAGTGAACAATGTCGAAAAATATTGACTTTAAAGAAGATATACTTTTAAAACCAACATTCATTGCATAATCGAAGAGAAATAATACTAAATTAAGTGCAAATTATCAATAAACAGTGAAAATTAGATGATAAAAAGTGCCAAATTAAAATCCGACGACGGTTATCGATCTTTGAAAAAAGTAAACAGTAATCTGAACATTCCAAACTTTTATCTTATTACTATCTAGATAAAGACTATTATTACTTATAATCACCTTGAACGCCATCTCTATGCCTAGCGACATCTAGTGAAACGTACCAAAAACAAAACAAAATAAAAAGCAAACGACGAAGAAACAGTACAATCACATACGCAAATTCGTCACCCTGTTATTATACCAAATGGCGCAACGCAAAAAATGGCGCCTAATCAAAAAGTCAAATGTGACAAATGTCGCAAAATAATAAAAGACAAACATTATCTTACATGCTCAAATTGCAAACGAACGTTCGATCTTGCGTGCACGAACACAGAGAAATTGTATAACCTAATGGATAAACAGAAAAAGTCGAAGTGGCTATGCAATAAATGCATATGTCATAAAAAAACCGTCAATAAAACAAGCACTCCAAAGCCCCAACCAATACAGTCGCCGGAAAAAGCTTCAATATCTAAAATATAACGAGAACATCCATCATCAGACGAAAAATCAACATTGTCAGTAAACGAACGAAATGTTCTTCAAGAATCGCTATCAACAGAGAATATAACAAAAAGGAAATACAACGTGAGCACTCAGAACTCATTTGGTTCTCTGTCAGAAGAAGAGTCCTTTGATAGTTGTGCTCTACGAAATGACACTCTGAACAGAAGTTGCCCGGAGCTATCTACATATAAAAGGGAAGAATTAGAAGACATGAAATTAAAACTGGCTGAATTGGAGAAAAAAATCCTAACAGCTGATGCTGAAATCGAGAAATTGGTATTAGAAAACAGCAATCTAAAGAAAATTTTAACAAATAAAGAAAAACACATAAAACACCTAAAAAATATTTGCAAATCAACTCCTAAAACTACCAAAAAGAAGAAATCCATTAATTTATCTAAGCTTGAACTAACAGAAGAAAATATCCTTACGAAACAGAAACTAGAAACTCAATTACTAAATGATTCTGATATTCAAAAAGACGAAAAAAACTCTAGTGATATTGTAACTAATAAAGAACATGCAAGTAATATTGAAAATGAAAAACAAAACTACATATTTATATATGGCGGTCAAATGTGCGTCGGCCTGGCTTCGTCAATAATACGAGCAAGGGAAAATACTCCATATAAGAAATATAAAGTGACCTCCCTTACAAAGCCAGGCGCATCATGTGAAGAAATACTCAAACAAATGAAGAAACTAAGTACAGACTCTAAAGATGTCATCATAATTAATGTCGGGGATTGTGATAAAAATCCTACAAGACTATGCATTGAACTGAGATATTTCCGAAAACTTTATTCAAAAATAACTGTAATTGTGTTAGGTGTTAAGTATAATAATCAACTCAATGAGAAGAAACTAAATGCTATGTTAGCTTTGCACTGCACAAAATTCAAAAACTGTAAATTTATCGATCCGTACGACACATTCTTTAAAAAATTGTGATGAAAGAAGCTTTTATTCTAAACTGTCAGTTTGAAATAAATACTTATCATTTCAAACTGACTGCAAAAAACGATCACTTGAAACTAACAGTAAAAAACGAACTGATATAAATAATATTACAAACAGGTACAGGAAAAATATAGAAAATCCAACATATTGCACAACGGGTAAAAAATCTATTACAGACTATTTTAAATTTGACGTAGGGAACCAGTTTTTTCGTAAAACCTTACTTAAAAATTAGTGGCAAAGCCAAAAACAACCATGAGATACACACTAGTAAATTTTCTCTATTCCACCAAAATATAGCTGGACTAATCAATAAATCAGAATTAATTGAAATAACTTTAAAGGAACTTGAGGAGCGAGGTCAATTCTTTGATGTGTTATGCTTCAGCAAGACTTTTATTAAATCTGGTAGCGAGGGAAACCTACGCATCGCGGGATATAGTCTAGCGGCATCATACTCAAGAATTCGTGAAAAGAGGGGAGGAGTTTGTGTATTGTGTAAACGTGGCATTCTTACACAAGAATATAACCTACCAAATAAAATAGTAGAAGACTATGTGTTCGAATGTTGTGCAGCCCTTATAACGGCTATTAAATTTGTAATTGTTTGTATATATAGAATCCCTTCCTCTGATTTGTTAGTATTCTTTCAAAAACTAAAAATACTTCTTAATAAACTCAAATTTAAAACACAGTATGAAATCATTATTGTTGGTGACCTTAATATAGATACGTTAAGTGAAACCAAGGAATCCAAAGAGCTTAAAAAAATAATGTCAAATTATAATTTCACCTTCAATATTAAAACTCCCACTCGTAAAAAAACCTGCATTGATCACATAATCACAAATTTTCCCGTAACTGTGAGTAACACGCATGCTCTTTATTTATCAGATCATGATACTGCACAGTCGATCGAAGTAAATGTGCCTACTGTAATTTGCAAACCTTCAACGATGTACAGAAAAATAAGAGACTATCATCCGGAAAACGTCGCAAAATTTCGAGAATGCTTGAGCAGTTTAAAATGGAGCTCAATATTCGATGAATGTAATACGAATAGGGATTTCGATGACTTTCATAAAAATTTCATATTTTACTACGATCTTTGTTTTCATAAGATAATTGTAAAAAATAAGTCTCCTAAAAACGGGGTTACAAAATGGAAGACCAAAGGCTTAAAAAAATCAACAATCACAAAACGCCATTTACGGTTTGCCTACTACAAAAAAAATAACCCTGCAAATAAGGTTAACTACCTTAATTATACAAAGTTATTAAAAAAATGTATTCACAATGCCCAAAAGATGATAAATTCAAAACATATTATGCAATCAAAAAATAAATGCAAAGCGACCTGGGAAATAATAAAATCTAAAACTGCTAAAGACATGACTCATTCAAATATTGACAAATTAAAAAATAACAATGGTGTAGTGGATAACTCGATTGACATTGCGAATATATTTAATAGATATTATGTAAACTCGACATGTAATAATAATAATAATAATAATATCAAATTAAAATCGTCAATACATTCTAATACCAATAGTATATTTCTGTCACCTGTTGACAATAATGAAGTCGTAAAAAATATCAAATCATTGAAATCAACAAAGGCTTGCGGATACGACGACATTCAAACAAATGTGCTAAAAACCTGTGTTAATGAGATCGCACCTGTATTGACTCATTTAATTAACCTTTCATTTACTACCGGAGTTTATCCCGATAGCCTGAAAATATCAAAGGTTAAGCCTCTGTGTAAAAAAGGTCCTAGAGATGTAGTAGATAACTATCGGCCGATAGCGCTGATTCCAGTTTTATCTAAAATATTCGAAAGATCAATACTTTTACGCCTTACAGACTTTTTAACAAAATATGAAGTGATAAAGTCACAACAAAATGGATTCCAGAAAGGTAAATCCACCTCACTGGCATGTTTCCATTTGATAAATAAAATACTAATGTTGACAGATAAACGTATTCCGGTAACGACAGTCTTTTTTGACATGAGCAAGGCCTTCGATTGCGTAGTACACAATATACTCCTTGCTAAATGTGACGCTTATGGCTTAAGAGGTATTGCTAATAATTGGATAGAGAGTTATTTAAGTGATAGGAAACAATATGTAGAAGTATCTAAAATAAGTAACAAAAATGAACTTCAACAATTTAAATCTTCTTTGGAACCAAACAAAGTTGGGATCCCACAAGGAAGTATCTTGGGTCCTTTGTTGTTTTTATTGTATATTACGATTTACCAGATGTTACAAAATATGACTGCATTCTTTTTGCTGATGATGTATCCGTGATTGTCCCATGCACTGACATAGAAACATATAATTTTGACATTAATAATACTATTTCTAAAATTATAAACTGGTTAAATAATAATAATCTGAAAGTAAACATAATGAAGACAACATATATACAATTTATTAATAAAAATGGCAAAAAACATAATTTAAACTTAATGTACGAAAACCAAGGTATCCAAGAATCTTCTCAAACTCATTTCCTAGGAATCACTATAGACGATAAATGTACTTGGGAGGCACACATCACTCAAATTTGTAAGAAAATTAACAGCTTCTCATATGAATTATGGCGATTAACCAAAATTAGCAGTAGGGATGTTGCCATACAGGCGGACCATGGCTACGTGGGATCAATGCTACGCTACAGGATTTTGCTCTGGGGGAACTCTTGTCACATAGATCGTGTTCTAAGAGCTCAGAAGCAATGCATTAGAGCCATTTATAATGCGGACCCTTTAACGTCTTGTAGGCCATTATTTAAGGAGCTGAAAATTATGTCAGTGCCTTGCCTATATATATATATGAGATATGTGTATTTGTCAAAACTCATCCAAACCTATTCAAAAAACGAAGCGAAACATTCAAGTACAGCTGTAGGCATCCCAATAAACTTAACCTGCTACCTATGACCACGGCAGTGAATAGTAACAATAGCTATCAGATGGCCGTACGGATCTTTAACAGGCTTAAAGATGATATGAAGAATTTAACATTAAATGAATTCAAAAGGAAATTAAAATGCTGGCTGATAAGCGGTGGTTTCTACTCAGTTGACGAATATCTTAACACTCATTAAATAACGACCATAAACCTTGACTAAATTTTAATGACATTTAATTAATTTGTTGTAATTTTATTGAACATAATATTTCATTAAGCTACAGTGACTTATTCAGATAACAGTGTGATAAACTGATGACTATTTTATTGAAATTTCTAACTTCTAAATTGAAAACTCTTAAAAAAATATCTTTTGCATGCCAGTGTCTGGTAAAAAGTGAGAAACTGTCCTTATTCAATATCTTTATGTGTACCACTTTTTGAGCAAAATAAAGAATTTGAATTTGAAAAAACACAGTATTTTGACATTAAAGAATGAACGTAGCAATGGTAATTGGTGTTTTCACCGTTAGGAGCTCTGTGATTGATAGTTAGTTTAAAGTACTAATTACACCAATCACAGAGCTCCCAGCGGAAATTGTGATTGGATGAAATATTAATGCGTTGATTCTTTGATTGGTGCTTTAAGCACTGCAGCAACAACGCAATGTCTCCCACAGGTGACAGAGGTTTCCATACAAACGAGCAGTCAGAACCGTTCTAACCTCTCTATAACTTCAAATGTAAAATTGACGTACGATCTTCAGTGTACGGTTAAATTATATTATTTATTATAGGTACTAAGTAACAGAAAAATAAGAGTTAATAGTGAGGTTACAGTTAGTGGTAAGTAGAACTAAGTAAACTTAGTTCGAAATAAAGTTATCTACGGTCGAGTGATACTTATAGTAAGGTGTACCAGGTAAATAGTATGGTTCAACCACTCCTACTCCCATTCTCAAAAACCCCACATTGTATAATAGACACTCACTTGAAGTACGATAAAATTCCCAGTGACAGTAGGAGTGCGATGAGCGAAACGCTGTACCCGGTCTCGTACACCGCAATGATGTCGCTCACGTCCTACGAACAACACGAACGTTTATATTAAACATCAGACTGAGGCTCCGGTCAAAGGCGCAGCATAGGACGCCCACCGACGAGATGGACAGCTGATGACCTTGTCAAAGTCGCAGGATCACACTGGATGTAGATCGCACGCAAGCGGTCGCTGTGGAGAGCCGTGGGGGAAGCATATATTTAGCAGTGGACGTTCTTTGGCTGATAATGATGATGATGAGTGTAGCAGATACTCGTATGTGAAGATATACGCAGGAACGATACCGACATCCTCGGGCTTGTAGCAGGTGGTGTAGTTGGACCAGGGGTTGCCGGTCTGCGGGTGTCGCCACCAGGTGCCGTTGGCCGTGCACTCCTTGTGCGCGAGGACTGTGGACATTGTCAGGAGTTAGTGGCGGTGAACAAAGCCACCACAGAAAATCATCAAGTGGAATGGAAAGAAAATGATGCAAAGGCAAGTTCTAGTTTTAAATATTTTGTTCTTAACCTCATTTGAGTAAGGAGGGATAAATTACGCACCGTTATGTTACGGCTACAGTATTGTGATGTGGTTAATTATTACCGTAATGAAACAGCTGCATCATTTAGGACCATAAATTTATATGGCTAATCAAGGTGGCATAATTTTGATCCTCTCTAGTTTGACCATACCGCTTCACGCGATATTTTGGGCAGTAATATATTGCAATTGTATTATTATGTAATTACGCCATATTATTATATAATTATTAAGATATTGTAAGAGAAAAAAAATAACGAAAAAAAATGTTTTAGTATTAAAGGTTCGATTTGGAGTTATGCAGCAATACTTGATTAACTTTTTCCTTCATACAAGTACTATGATAAACAAAGCAATTTTTGCTGTGAAAAAAATATTGTTGTATTTCGACAAAGTGGAAATGGACCCCTAGTTTAGTTAAAGTTGGCACGGAAACCTCAGTGCGCGAGTCAGACTCGCGCAGTCTGGGCACTGAGGGTCGCTTTTAGTCCCTTTTTCGTTATTTTTACTTCATCATCTAGTATTTGTCTTATGTATCTTTTTTCTAAATAAAAATCGTCACTGAATTTTTAAAAGAAATCTACTTTTTTGCAAGAAGATTTCTCTCACAAAAAATATTGATTTGTCAAAAGAAGAAAAAAATTGGCTTAAAAAGTTGAGCTCGTCTTTTGTGGTTAATTTATTTCACATCCTATCGGGATTGTTGCACTTAATTCAGGGTCACACTGTATCACTGTAACAGCCACGAGCTAGCTACAAATGCTTGTGCTTATCACACAAAAATTTGCCCTGTTCGGGATCCGAGCCCGCAACCGTTGGTTTTGAAGTTAGCCGCACAACCTTAGCGCTAACCACAACAGACATGTCTATATAGTATGTGTTTGAGATAGTGGTTTTTTAAGGTGTTTTAGTAAGTACACACGTTCGGGTCGGAATCCAGGCACGAAGTCGGGGCAGGACGCGAAGGCGGTGGTGTTGGCGGCGGTGTGCGGCCAGCAGACCCAGCTGTCGAACGTCCCCTCGCAGTAGATTTCTGAAAAAATATTTCACAAGCAATTTGTAACCTCGATCAGAATAAAAAAACGGAAGAAGATACATTTCACTTGATTCTACAGATAAATTTTGATTTAGAACATAAGAATTGTTATACATATACAAAAATTTAAAAAGTTTAAAATTTGTACCTATAATATATACTTATAGCTATCGATTTCAGACTTTTTATAAAAGATAAAATAAGATAACTCTTTCATAAGACAAAGATTAATTACTACATTATTTTTATTGATAATATTGAAAAATAGTAGTCTCTCAACACGAATACAAATGAAAGATACAGGCTTCAGGTATGCAAAGTAATTTCGGTCTGTGAAAAAACCGGCCAAGTGCGAGTTGGACTCGCGCACTGAGGGTTCCGTGCCAACTTTAACTGAATTTGGGAATCTACTTATTTCCACTTAGTAAAATCTACAATATTTTGTGGACAGCAAATATAACTTTGTTTTTCATAGTGTTTGTATGAAGTACAAAGTTATGTTTGCGGTTGTTGAAAATGTGCTATATCTCAAAAACTTCTCGTTCGGTTCCATCCGAACCAATTTTTGTTAAAAGTATTTGTTAAGATCTATATTATATATTTTTTTCAAAATTTACACTCGCTTAGTTTAGAAGTTGGATGGGGGGGGGGGGACGCCCATTATACCACTTTGGAAGCGTCTAGCTATGAAACTTTTGACTTTAAAAGAAAATGGTTTTAGGAACCTCAGTGTCATTTTAAAAGACCTATCTATAGACACCCCACACGAATAGGTTTGACAAAAAAATATTTTTTTGAATTTAGTTTCACGTATGGGAGCCCCCCCTTGAATGTCACATTTTTTTATTTTTTGTATGAGAATCGTAAAGCGGTTAACAGGATACATCTTCCTACCAAATTTCAACAGTGTGGTGCTTATAGTCTATACTTAATATTATAAAGCTGAAGAGTTTGTTTGTTTGTTTGTTTGTTTGAACGCGCTAATCTCAAAAACTACTGGCCCGATTTGAAAAATTATTTTTACGTTGGATAGTCCATTTATCTAGGAAGGCTTTAGGCTATATAACATAAAGATACGACTCATAAGACCACAGCAGCAATGAAAAATGTTGCGAAAACGGGAGAAAGATATTCCTTTTGAGAGCTTCTGCTGCGTACGCTGCGGAAACCGCTTAAGTTACACAAAAATCATGTATGACAGGATTGTTCAACATTAAGAGTTCTATAATAAAGTCCGCGACAGCATATGTCTATCTTTTATGGTTGACTTACTACAACCTTTTTTATGTTGATAAATTTGTAAAAAAATAATGCATTATTTTAAGAGGTGTATTATACACACAGGTATTTATTCTTATCAAAATAAATACATTCATCATCATGAGCATTTCATTTAGAACCAAGTTGCCCTTTATATCATTTGATTTTAATAAATATCTTAGGAGCTATCACAGTTTTAACATAACTCCGCACCAAAATAATGTTCGCAGCTTAAGTACAACGTGCGCTTGCGCTAATATATTATAAAGCTGAAGAGTTTGTTTGTTTGAACGCGCTTATCTCAGGAACTGCTGGACCGATTTGAAAAAATATTTCTGTGTTGGATAGCTTATTTATCGAGAAAGGCTTAAGGATATAAAACATGACGCTGCGACGGGAGGGGAGGGAGCAAACTCAACACGCGCGGACGAAGTCGCGGGGGACCGCTAGTTACAGAATAAAATGGCTGTGACATACGGACGGACAGACAGACTGACAGACAGACAGACAGACTTGACGAAACTATAAGGGTTCCGTTTTTTGCCATTCGGCTACGGAACCCTTAAAATGATAAATTTGGTAGAGAACACATTGTTCCGATTTTCCTACGAAAACATTTTACGATAAGAGCAATGAACAAGAGGTATGTCTCTATGTTGTTGTTAAAGTAAGAAATAATTGCACAAAGTAGTCTACAATATTTAACTGATTTTTCCTTTTGACCAACTCTTTCAGTTTTTTTTATGAAACCTTGAGTAGCTGCTTGGCTGCTTATTGTAAAACGTTGTCGTCTTAATAAGAATTAATCGCCATGACTTTATCTATACTAATATTTTAAAGCTGAAGAGATTGTTTGTTCTAAACATTCAAACTTAAAAGGTTGCTTAGCCATTAATCGCAGAATGTGGTCACTGTAATAAGAAATTATCACCACAGCTTGATATATATCATAATCTGTAATTTATTTTTACTGCCCGGCGATCGATTGTCGGTCCACTAATGTGTGAATGTTAATCTTGACCTTTGCCCATTGCTGACTGACTAGTATATTATAACATATGTATGTAGAAGAAAAAAAATACGAAGAAGAGAGAAGACAGAAAATAGAGAGACAAAAACCGGCTAAGTGCGAGTCGGTCTCGCCCACTGAGGTTTCCGTGCCAACTTTAACTGAATTAGGGATCCACTTACTTCCACTTAGTAAATTACCACAATATTTTGTTGACAGCAAATCTAACTTTGTTTTTCATAGTGTTTGTATGAAAAACAAATTTATTAGTTTCATGTATGGGAGCATCCCCTTAAATATCATTATTTTTTATTTTTTGTATAAGAATCATAAGCGGTTAACAGGATACATCTTCTTACCAAATTTCAACAGTGTGATGCTTATAGTTACAGAATAAAATGGCTGTGACATATGGACGGACAGACAGACAGACAGACAGACTTGACGAAACTATAAGGGTTCCGTTTTCTGCCTTTCGGATACGGAACCCTAAAATTAGAGGGAAATAAAAAACGCGCAGAGGATGAGACGACCTGCAGGCGGAGCGGTGCTGTTGTTGGCCAGCGCGCAGGCGGCCTCGTGCTCCTCGCGATGTGGGTCTTCCATGTTCTCGCCTGTCGCCGCCTCCTGCCGCTTCCACCGTTGTCACTGCATTTCCTTCTTCTGCTCGCTACCTGGCACCTGAAAATTATGTAAGAAATATCTCATTTAATGACGTTAAGATGATGATAATGACGCGATGGGAAAACAAAACACCATACTGTTTAAGATTTTATGTGAGAGCCTGTTTCGCCAGCACATTAGGCTCATACATTTTTGTTGAAAACTTACTATTACTACATACTGAATATACCGTTGTTTTTAATTAAACCTATTGTTTTGCGTATAACTTTGTTTGTCTTATTATAATATGTGCTTAGTTACAATAAAGCTAACAAACCAGCCAAGTGCGAGTCGGAATTGCACACTAAGGGTTCCGTGCCATATTTAACTGAATTCGAGATCCACTTACTTCCACTGAGCCCAAACACGACAATATTTTGTTGACAGCAAACATAACTTCCTTTTTCATAGTATTTGTATAAATAACAACGTTATATTTACGGTTATTGAAAATGTGCTCTATCTTTAAACTTCTAGTTCGATCTCGTTCAAACCAATTTTCGTTGAAATTTGCTGTCAAGATCCACATCATGTTTTTTTTTTAATTTACACTCGCTTAGTTTAAAAGTTAAAGGAGGGGCGGGACGCCCATTTTCCTATTTTTCCTTTTTTTCATACGCTTTCTGTGGAAACTATGAAAACGCTTGTTTTTAAATACCGTTAAGCTAAACTTCTTAAATAAAGTTATGATTTTCAATGTTTTTACTGTTATTTTACAATAATATACTTTAAAACAGACTTATAAATCCAAGTAAAAAATCTTTTACATCCCAGCAGGTAACTTACAATGTAGAAATGTTATAATACACATGACGTGCGAGCCACATGCTGAAGTTCAAGGTGAGTAAGCCGCGCTCCGACAAAATCTGTCTTTTCAATTTAAATGGTAATTCCGTTGCCGCAAGAGGACGACACGGCTAATATGCTCGCAGATCGCTTCGACGCGATATCCACAACGGATTTAAATGCGATCTCGAGACGAGAAGCACTCTTTGTTTCTTATTTCTTATCTGTTATGGTTTTACCTGAATTTACTGTTTTTTTTTTGAGTAGGTACCGTAATTTAGAATACTAATAATCTCATTATTGAATACAAATAATTTATTTTTCTAAAGTTAACTAAACAATGATGTTACACATCGGTCCCCGAACTAGGCTGTGAAGCCTTATCGCGGGCGGCCATTCAATTGAATTGAATTGTTGATTATAGGTATTTGGGCAGAAATAGTAATGGGATATTTGTCATGATCTATTTCCAACCAAGCTAAGTAAAATAATCATACTGAAAACAGAGTTAGTATACAATAATATCTTACGACACTGCGTATCTATGATTCTGAAAAAAATATATCGACTCATGCTTATTTTTCAGCAATCATTTATGTAAATTTCATTTTTAAATCGGAAGTTTTATACGTATTCAAACCCTTCAAGTCTTATTTGACCTTGGTTAAATCGGGTTTATCAAATAGCCACCAGTTAACTTTGAGGCGTTAAGCTTAACGCCTAAAGTCAAAATCGGATACAAGATTAAGGAAGCAATAAGAGGGAAGTATTTGTTAAATAACAGAATCAAGAGGCTTTGGTGGAGTTAGCGCTCTTCACTTGGGAGGGCAAACACCTCACCTATTTGCAGGGAGGATTAGTTAAGGGCGTAGTTAAAAGTTATTGAGAAGGCTCGCATTCGGTTAATGGTGTAACAAATCTATACTAATATTATAAAGCTTAAGAGCTTGTTTGTTTGTTTGTTTGAACGCACTAATCTCAGGAACTACTGGACCGATTAGAAAAAGAAATGTGTTGGATAGCTTATTTTTCGAGGAAGGCTTAAGGCTATATATATAGTACATCACGCTGCGATGGGAGGGGAGGGAGCAAACTCAAAACGCGCGGAAGAAGTCGCGGCGGACCGCTAGTCAATAATATGGCATAGCCACAGAAAGTAAAAAAGTCAAATGTAAGAAGCACCGTCAAGCCAAATTAAATTTAGCGCTTACTTAAGAGATTTCAAACCAATGTCATGAAATCAGAACGACGAAAAAAGTTACATCCTTACCGGTAAATGTTTTATTTTTTTATATTCAGGAGTCTACTGCATTCTATTAATACTACCACGTGCGTAATCACACTATGTCCAATAAAGATCCGTTCAGCCGAGGATTTGGGCATAGACAAACAAAATACAAACAAAGGATTATTAGAAGCTCAAGTTACAATAGAGTTCTTGAGCTGTAAAGGTTCAGCAATTATAACAGTTATTTAACGTTGAAAAAGTTAGCATGTAATTCTAAGGCAGTTGTTTATCTAAAAATTAAAGAGAAAATACATGACTGTGTTACGAAAACTGAAACTCATTGTTATTTTTGTAAAAAATAGAGCAAGAAAAACCAATAAGTTCGCTCACAAATGCACAAAGCATAGAATTCCACTAGGTACACACCTAGGGTCCTAGCAAGTATCAATAGAAAGCGGGGCTGCTCGATAGAAAGTATAACGATAGTTCAGCAATAGCCATAGTACAGCAATAGTATTATAAGTATAACATCGATATATAGCACTATAAGTGTAACATCGATACGTGTATGGGTCATCATAATTCTCTTGCCCTGTTCCTAGTTTATCTGGGGTAAATAATAATAAATATCTGGTAAATAATTATTTACTACAGACCACGAGACCCAACCGACCCGAGATAATTATCTCGGGTATGGGTATACCATCAATATATAGCTATACAATGTCTGATGATAGATCAGATTGGTTTTATACTATACTGCCTCAGTGGAAGCGGTAACAGGGTCGCACTTTACAATGACGGCTGCACCATAGGAACCCGGTCTGATCCCCGGGTCGGGCTATGTATATATACCTGGGTTTTTCTGTTCAGACATTCTTAGAGTAGCCTGGAGTTTGGAAGTTGACGGTGAATGGCTGTCAATGCTTTTGTGAAACAAGTGCAATTTGGACAGAAACATATCGAGGTCCAGATAGGACTCAAACAACTTATCATAAAAGCGACGCATCGCATGTAGACCTCAAGAGCGAACAATTTAGATCGACGGAGTCTATAGCGTTTTGTTCAAGAAAAAAGCCAAATATCAAAGAAACTATTAAATAAGTCTTAAGATCACATTTTAGCTGCAAATTTATTGTTATTGGCACTGTCTACGCGTGATTAAATGCGTCTACGCTCAAATTATGCATATAACTGTGACAGATTACCTAGGTCGAACCGAGGACGCAAATAAGACTGAACTGTGAGTTTTATATTACAGACCTAGCTTGGATTTGTTATTTTTACCATGGTTACCTTAAGTAGTAAGGTGAGACTTTAAATCAATAGTGAGCAGAGATCTATTATTTTCTGTGTTAAAGTAATAAATACTGCATTTGAAATGCATAATTTTCATATCATGTATTAAATTATTTTTGAAGGGCCCGTCTCTGATACTGGTTTGTCTATCTTTAGTTTCGATTCACGAGGAAATCTTTACTAATGGAAGCTGAAGAGTTTGATTATTTATTTGTTTGCATTACCGAACTTTCTCAAATTACCGATAAGCCTTAAAAAATGTGTTATAGCGCCACCGCCAGTGCCTCGGTCCTGCGCCTGATCTCTCTCCAGTAGTGCCAGATTGCTGTCCCATCGGGCTATGAGAGTGAAAGGAATAGAGAGTGCACATGTGTTTGCGCGCATACTTGTGCACTGTAGTATGTCAATACTATAGCTTTATTACAAGCTCAATTTATGGTATCAAAGGGCCTATCGAAATCAAGATGATTTTTGAGGTAAACTATCGATGTTCCAGCAACGCTATGCTATCAATAGCTTATATCAGAGTTTCCTAGGAGGTTAACATTGTCGGCAGAGATAGGAAACCTATCAGATTTATAGATTCGAGACTTGTATGTTATTATGTCGCTACGACCTAGGAAATCATCGCCTCAACCGCTTCGGGGGTGATACGAATTGTGAGGAGAATAACAACGTCGTTCACTGTTTCTTATTAGATTCGTCAGTCTAGGTACTTATATCGTAAGAAAAATATAAAACGATTGTCCTAGTAACTACAATTGAAATTACTCTCTTGCCTATTGTCATCTTTCATCAATTTGAAAATCGAATTGGAATTTCAATTGAACCTGTAGTGAACCTCTCGCTACCAGACATCTTGTGCTAATAGTCAATTTAGTATATACTAAAATCACACATTAATAGAAGGAAATTACTTATTAGATTGATATGAAGTAATTATTTTGAATAAGAAGGAGTTCAATAATCGAAAATTTAGATTCTAAATAGAGTGATGAAAATATTTCAAATTATTTAAGTGCTCGTTAATCTTAAGTCAAATATGCGATGCAAAGGCGGTGTTCGGCATACCAGGAAGTTCTATTACCCGACTCTTTCGCTTCCACCATTGCGATTGTTAATAATTTTAAACCCTTTTAACATATTATAGCCTAGTTAAGTTTGACGGTGCATGATGTACAGCATCATCTCGATAACTCGAATGTTAAGGGAAATAACAAAAATTTCGAGATGAAAAGTGTAAATACCCTATATACTATATACCTACCATGTATTTGGGGGTTTTCCGGAAGGGAGCAGCACTTTTTTCGAGTTAAAATAACTGGATTTCTTAAAAAAACAAGATTCGAGTTCTAGAGATTCCACTGTACATCATGCACCGTCATACTTTGCTGGGTTAATGGTAAAAGGGCTTAAAATCATTAACTACAGCATTGGTGGAAGCGAAAGAGGTGGGCTATTACCGAACTTCCTGGTATTCCGAATGCTATCTTTGCAACGCAGATATGACTCTTAAGATTGCCCTAAGCACTTACTTACCTACACATATGTAATTAAATTGCTATCGCGATCATTTGTCAACTTAGGTAATACGCTTGCAATCGAGCAAACACAATCGCGTTGCAATCGTGGAAGCCAATATTGGCGCCTCCATTGCCCGAAATACTCTACTGACTACTTTGTACTTCAGCTAAACCTGCAATACTTGAGGAACGAAGAATCATTTCAATATTGTTTTCATCTCTCTTGTTCGGAAAATTAAACTTTCATAGGCCGGGTGGAAAAAAGATTTTGTTTAAATTGATATGGCATGGAGTTAAGGCTTGGAGTCAGAACCTGGGTCAAAAATTATTCACCATATTATGAAAAAAGCTTTCTAAACAATTTACTAAGCGATTCATTAAAACGTGTGTATTTACAACACAAAATCACAATTAACTTAAAATACAAAATGTTTAATTCTATGAACACGTTAAAAATATTCTGCTGCCATAAAATACTGCCTGAAGTGTTTTAAATAAAATAAATAAATATTTCTCGCGCAGTCGGTTTGTCGTTGTGACTGGCCACCATAGTAGAAATCGGCTAGGGGGACTACTACTACTACTACTACTACCATTATGCATGTTTAAAAACCACAAGAACTTTTCTTTTCTTAACAATGTCCAAATCGTTTAAGGAACACTTCTGCCGGCCATTGAATTTCCAGGGGTGTGCGCAAGTCTGGTCTAGTTTAATGTAAATCCGTGTATCTGCCCTCCTAGAGGCCGCGGCGAGGCCATGGCAGACAATTATTCAAATGCGGCCCGGACCCTAATGGACCCCACTTTTTCGAGATAAAGCGCTTGTCGAAAACGCCGATTCGGAAGTGAGTTATGCCGCACCTCCTTAACCGAGCGATAAACGAGGCCAATTTTCAATTCGTAAGGTAGAAGAAGTGTTCGTGGCGATGACCCATAGATAATGAATTTGTTAAGGAAGGAAATTGAGGAACATATTAATCTGGTTCAAAATCTGCCATATAAATTACTTCAGTCCGAGGCTTAAGCATTTTAATATTACATTAGGCCATAAGTATATGAATATACAGCTGACCGATTTATCGGAAAGTGCTGGTGAGATAGAGAAGACACTGACAGGGCTCGGTAACACGCCGACTGGATTGTTTTAAATATCGCTCGCGCATGAAAGTTTTAATTTTTTTTGTTATATTCTCAGTTAAGTAAAAAGCTACCATTTTATGTAAGAATGAATGTATATACTTCCTAAATTTAATTCAGGTACGTTATGTACACACAAAGCAAAGTTACATCAATATAAATAAATTAATAATATGTCCATCGTGGTCTTTATTATCTTGATATTGTGAAAACAATCCCTCGGCTACTGTTTCAAAACGTAAAAGAGTATGCCCAAATCTGCCCCACTCTAATTAAGCAGAGTATAAGCATGACATAATTATAAACCAAAATTCGTTTATTATTTTTATAATTCATATTTGTTTGTTACGAAAAAAACTTTTGTGGGAATTTTATTTTCATTTTAATTGATTATTCAAATGACTAAATCCTATTTTGAATACAGTTAGCAGCACGACAGGTTATACGAAAACAGATTTTATTTTGTAAAGAATAGAGGCGGTTTTAAGGTCCTGTCGTACGACCATGTAAACATTTACAGGGACAGTTAAAGTCTAAAATCATCACTGTTGCTTTAGTCATTGCGTTGCAAAAACAAAATGCCTATTTAATAAAATAGATAACATTTTACTTGTATATGTTTTGTAATGGATCTGTGGGTATCGGAAATATAATTATCTTTACATGATGAGAATCTTGTAGGGCAATCGGCAGTATGCGTAACAAGCCCCGTAAATGGTATAAAATAGAACTATATCCGTCCGTCATCAAGTCATTTCATGATTGATACAATACAATTAGGTGGTTTATTTTCGTTGTTCATTGCTTCTTATGAAATGCAAATGTTATGGTCATTTGAAGAAGTTAAGATTCTGTACTCTTTTGTGCAAGTGCTGTGCTGTTTTTATGACGAACGTTCATAAGTCCACAATGCCAGTGCCTCGCTGTGTAAACTGTTCTCTTGTTCTAAGGCATACGCTGCCTTACCACTCACCACCAAGTGGGTGAGGCAAGCGATGCTATGCTTAGTATTCTACGCTCCTGGATAAGCATGGCCATTGTAAGTAATAAACGCTTTTGACTGCTGTGGATAGTAATCTATACTATAATATTATAAAGCTGGAGAGTTTGTTTGTTTGTTTGTTTGTTTGTTTGAACGCGCTAATCTCAGAAACTACTCGCCCGATTTGAAAAATTATTTTTATGTTGGATAGTCCATTTATCGAGGAAGGCTTTAAGCTATATAACATAAAGATACGATTCACAAGACCACAGCAGCAATGAAAAATGTTGCGAAAACGGGAGAAAGATATTCCTTTTGAGAGCTTCCGCTGCGTACGCTGCAGAAACCGCTAAAGTTACACAAAAATCATGTATGACAAGATTGTTCAACATTAAGAGTTCTATAATAAAGTCCACGACAGCATATGTCTATCTTTTATGGTTGACTTACTACAACCTTTTTTATGTTAATAAATTTGTAAAAAAATAATGCATCATTTTTAGAGGTGTATTATACACACAGGTATTTATTCTTATCAAAATAAATACATTCATCATCACGAGCATTTTATTTAGAACAAAGTTGCCCTTTATATCATTTGATTCCAATAAATATCTTAGGAGCTATCACAGTTTTAACATAACTCCGCACCAAAATAATGTTCGCAGCTTAAGTACAACGTGCGCTTGCGCTAATCTATACTAATATTATAAAGCTGAAGAGTTTGTTTGTTTGTTTGTTTGTTTGTTTGTTTGTTTGTTTGTTTGTTTGAACGCGCTAATCTCAGAAACTACTGGCCCGATTTGAAAAATTCTTTTTATGTTGGATAGTCCATTTATCGAGGAAGGCTTTAAGCTATATAACATAAAGATACGACTCACAAGACCACAGCAGCAATGAAAAATGTTGCGAAAACGGGAGAAAGATATTCCTTTTGAGAGCTTCCGCTGCGTACGCTGCGGAAACCGCTAAAGTTACACAAAAATCATGTATGACAGGATTGTTCAGCATTAAGAGTTCTATAATAAAGTCCGCGACAGCAAAAGTCTATCTTTCATGGTTGACTTACTACAACCTTTTTTATGTTAATAAATTTGTAAAAAAATAATGCATCATTTTTAGGGGTGTATTATACACACAGGTATTTATTCTTATCAAAATAAATACAATCATCATCACGAGCATTTCATTTAGAACAAAGTTGCCCTTTATATCATTTGATTCCAATAAATATCTTAGGAGCTATCACAGTTTTAACATAACTCTGCACTAAAATAATGTTCGCAGTTTAAGTACAACGTGCGCTTGCGCTAATTATATTATAAAGCTGAAGAGTTTGTTGGTTTGAAGTTGAACGCGCTTATCGCAGGAACTTCTGTGTTAGATAGCTTATTTATTGAGAAAGGCTTTAGGATATAAAACATCACGCTGCGACGGGAGGGGAGGGAGCAAACTCAAAACGCGCGGACGAAGTCGCGGGGGACCGCTAGTTATATTATAAAGCTGAAGAGTTTGTTGGTTTGAACGCGCTTATCTCGGGAACTGCTGAACCGATTTAAAAAAATATTTCTGTGTTAGATAGCTTATTTATTGAGAAAGGGTTTAGGATATAAAACATCACGCTGCGACGGGAGGAGAGGGAGCAAACTCAAAACGCGCGGACGAAGTCGCGGGGGACCGCTAGTTGTTAATAAAATGCAGTGTTTCTTGTGACATGCTTAGTATTAAAATATAGTGATCATATATATGGACCTGTATATTATTTGGGTGTATAGTATTGTTATTTTTTCAGATCACTAAAGACAATCATCTCTGTCAAGAATGTTTTGTCATACTACGTAACGAATCTGCGACCTCTTCTTCTGGAGGTCCAGTAGTACAGGCTTATGGGCACCCACAAGTGTCTCATGTATGTGAAAAGTCCATTATAAAAGCCAAGATAGATCAAATTCCAGTGAATAGTCTAGAGAGGGATGTTATTATTTTATGCATAACGTTTCATCAGGTAAATATTTGCTTTGTTTATAAATTAAATGATTTAATCCCTCAAGCGTATGTGAACGAGACACAATGCAAATTCTATTGTTATGCGGTTGCCTGCAACCTCTCGGATGTTGAAGCATTAATTATAGAAATATGTATTTTGAATTAATTAAAACATTTGATTCCAAATAACAGTTTTTAATTTCAGATTAACCAGCTTGAGAAAGTCTGTTTACCCTATTGAACAAATTTCTATAGAAGTATGAGAGGACATGCATTAGTCGACCCGAGTAGACAACAAGAGGTTGTGCTAGAAGCAGCTTCCACATCTAATAAAAACTTGGATGCTTCTGTGTCTTCATCGAGAACTTCCATGGAGTCACCAATACAAATACCACCTCCATTACAAACATTTCAATCAAATGTTATTACTGGTGTCTGCGCCAGCATTATTTATAGACAATGTTTTTATAAATATGAAGATGTTGAATAAATCATATAATTATAAGAGTCTTCATCATTTCTTTTAATGACTTAACTTGTAATATCATCTGGATACAGCAGATATTGCAAAAAAGTATCAATTATTTTAAGCGTTCATTATACGATTGAAGGCAAAACTATGTATTTCCACACTATCATTTTGAGTGATTTTATTTCTTAGACTACTCACAGTTGGAGTTGTTGAACATTATTTTAATATGTTTATGTGCATTTTTTCACTAATACCTATATTATTTACCTCGTATTACCTCATTTAGTACCTCGTAACACCTAACCTTCTCAAAACCCTCGTAAAAACTGAACTTTGTTTTTAACTATTACGAAAACCCCACAAACAATAAGTTTTTTTTCAAGTTCATTTTATTTTATAACATTACTTCTCCTTTATCACCAATTTTGGTAGTTATACAAATTCATTTGTTGCGCAACCAAGCTCCATAGTAAAATGGGCAATCTCCTTTAAAATGTTTCAGCCTTACCACAAATAATTAAACTAGGTTTGGACAATTGTTTAAATATGATACGGCTAGTTTAAAATCATCGTCAATCAAGTCAAATTACAAAATGGTGACTTACATTTCATTTTCGCCGCTTAACATTTAAACAGTAGTTCAAACCTTGTTTATTTATTTATGGTAAGGCCGTACATGTTTACGACGGTGTCGCGACAAGCCAGTCCACTGTGATACGCACGCTGTAAAGGTGCCGCACCTTTACAGCGTGCTGTTAAATGCTTACAGGGCTGCTGTATTGTTTCAGCGCTAAATGATCTGATTCTTGTCAACCACCCCTGAAAAAATTGCTTGGAAATCTATTATATCTTGATATATATAAGAAATATATCTTCGAGCTATTTGCATGGCATTAATGCAACTTTTTGAAGTCATAAAAGTCATTTATTTGTGCAAATAGGCCTATAGGGGCGCTTTTACACGTCCCAATATAAACCCTACCACAGCTTTCGGACAATTTTGGGCTAGTGCTGAGAAGAAACTGCTCAAAAAACTCAGTTACTATTGTCAATGTATCTTCTCATGAGGTAAACAATGTTTGTGGTGATCATGCAAGTCAACATATTACTATCTTTTAAATAATCATGTAATGTATAATACCCTTTCGTCATTAGGGTTTCTTTAATGACAGTTTTATTACCATTATACAATTAACCGGTAAGTTATAATATAGTCTGGTATTTTTTTGAAAATATTTATACTTTTTCCTATGAACGATAATCAATGTTTCGAAACCTGAATTTTGGAATAGTAAGCTTATCCTTATTCCTAATTTATTAAAATGACTCAAACCGTTATGTGATGAACTTGCCACGATGAACTTGCTAACTTGCTTTATTTAATTGATTTTATAAACTTAATTCTGAAATTTTATAATCTGATTCGAATAGTAATATAGCCTGAAAATGTTAGACAGGGGATGAAAGGAATCAGGTTCACCTCAAAAGCTATTCGGCGAGTTGGCGGCGGTCAAACAACGTTCATTGCTGTAAAATGCCCGCGCTCCTTTATGAGTCGTTCGTGTTATGATACAGCATAAAACTGTTGTTGTCGTCTGGGTATTTTTGCACTCCATTTTTAGAGGGACTGTGAAATGATCGCCACAAGTAAAAATGAGATACCTAAAGCTATACAACGTGAAACGTTAAATGCGCAAAACTTGAATATAGTTTGATTGGAATAACGAGCAGAATACAAATATCTTTGTTTGTTATTAAGAAGGGTAGTACATTAATAAAAATGTGGTCTTCAATTAGTTAATATAAAAATGATCTCCTTAGATATACAAATATATAGAATAAATTTATCAATCAAAATAATAATAATTTAATCATACTGTCAATATTACAGCAACAAAATCAACAAATTCCATTAAAAGTCTTTATGCTTTAAAAACTCGTCCATACTTTAAAAAAAACATTATTAATCAACCATATGCGCAGTGAAGATTAAAAAGCATTTTGCTCTAGCTCTTTGATTTTAATGGGTATTTTGTTGAAAATGGATTTATACAGAGGAAATGATTTATTTCAAAATCTCGCAGTTTTGGTTCAACCTCTTGTACCATAATATTACAATCTATTGAACCAATTCTTAAAAGGGGTCATATTATTTAAAAATATCTGTTAAATGTTGCCCTGTCTTTTTATTAATTAGACAAGTCATCACATGCCAGCCAAAATACGTAAAAAAAGCAATGGTTAGTTCTTAATGAGCATAAATAGTAATAATAATAATGTCAGCGCGGCTCAGCTGCAGCGGTCCTGTGAATACCTACGGAATCCTCTCTCGACAGAGCGCATCGTCCGTAGAGAAAAAATGATCAGAAGTGCCTCTTTAGACACCAGCCGCCCGCGGGCGGGCGCTTTCAAATGTGCCATGTAGGCCCACAGCGCCCGCCCGTGGGCGCTTTTTTTGTACGTTTTTACGAATTTTTTTCTGGGTGTATAAATGCTTATTCCTCGGGCATGTTGACCTTTATGAGTAAAAAACAGATGTTTCTACACCATAGATGCAAAAACATCCGGTTGCTGTCAGTTTTTGATTGAAATTATTTTTTTTTTTCTCGTATTTTTTTTTCGTAAATTACGTCACCCTACCTCGACTTTGTTTGGTTCTAAGTTTTTATTTTTGTATTATCGTAGTTATTTTTGTGGCTTATTTAGATAGTTTATACTCTAATATTTTCTAGAAAGCTTATTTTATTACACAAAACATATCAATTATGTCTATAAATCTATCAAAGTCCGATTGTGAACTTTTTTTTGGCTACCTTCATATAGCTTCATAGATTTTTATAAAAAAATTAAAACCACCTCTCTTACTTTTACTTTTTTACTCAAACGTAAAGACGGATGTCTAATCTAGTTAGTAGTAAAGCTTATAAAGCAAAACAACGAACAACACATTATGCCAGGCACACGTGTTCGGGGAACTACTTATCGGCGCGCTCAAATTACTTAGGTACTTGAGACTTGACGCCGTATTTCAAGTGGTGTTACATTGTAAACATGAGTATTTCTGTTTATGAATTGAATGAATGTTTATCTAAGATGTTTTTGAATAAAGTGTTATTTAGATAACGTTATTATTTACGTGCTTTTGACGAAAATAAACAGATCTAGTCTGAAAAAATGTCTGTAAGAAGAATTCATGGTCCAAAATAAAATAACCACCCGCATATAAGTTGTATTTTTTTAAAACACGAGCATAGGCAATCTCTTCAGTAATAATAAGCTTTTTACAAAATGATAATAGCTTATTCCAATAAGATGTTATAACTGTTTACGTAAGTGTAATCTGACACCGCGCGAATTCGCACACGCACGCGGTCCTTCCGCGGAGCGAAAATACTGTGGCGTCGGGGAGGTTAAACTTAAACACCGCATAAAACCTTATTTTTTTTTTATTTATTTTTTTTTAATTTTAGAATTAAATCAATTTAATCCCTCAAGCGTATGTGAACGAGACACAATAGGTATTCTATTGTTATGCGGTCGCATGCGACCGCTCGGGTGTTGAGGTATTAATAAAAAAAATGTGGAGATGTCTGAGGTTTTGAGCACTTAACATTACACCTAGTATACTTCTCTCTGAAATTCCCTTAGGCACTACGCTGGCTAGTGAGAGTTTCTATATATACATTGTATTTGTGCAAATGTTATCGTTAATTGCCTGACTACTCTGAACACCACGATGTTTTCAGCTGTCGTATTCGCTCATACTGTGGAGCTCGTGCTTGCATGTGTGACACAGATGGCTAATACCGAAATACGGATTATATTCTGCAGTAGTACGTCCCTATGTTGGGCTTGCGCTCGCGTCGCGTAGCTCATATCACAAGCGACGTTATGACACCGCGATTGAGTTATACGAGTATGCAATGTGTTGTTCAGATTTACGCGTCTGTCGCGGCTTATTTACGGTCTGCGTGTGTGGGTGATTTATTATTATAACTCTGTAATGAGTTATCAAAGTTCACGTAGCATACAAGTTTGAATATCTAATAGTTTTATTAATATATTCATAAAGGCGAAAGTATGTTCGTTGCTCCTAATTAATTAGATGGATTTGATAAAACCTAATAATAACGACGACATAGGTAAAATTCTTAGATTTTTTAAACGTGAAGTGCAACAATAGTGGGGGCGGATGTCACCTCGTCCTCAGCAATAAAGCGTTTAGTGCAGACAGTAAGTTTTTTTCTACTACGTATAAAGAAGCTATGAAAAGCAAAATTTGTCGCAAATATGACGACAAGATTGTGACGTTTTCCTTAAAATGTGAATTTTGAATAACATATGAATTTGTACTATCAGTTGATGTTTGTGTCGTCAATTCATGGAGATCAAAATTTGTCGTGGTGTCAGTTCTGTACGCTAGTAATAGTAGTTCTATAAGTGCGGACAGTTTCTAGCAGATATTGCGTTTGCTGTGCAATTGCGACAGCACCACATTTATCTACAACATTCTGGCCAGTCATGAAAGACAATGGGATTGTTTTGATTCGTATTAAACTTTATGTCTTTGTAGGACTCTTAAATCGAAATGCCTAAAGGACCGGTGTTGAACAAGAACTAGTCCTGACCGAATCATTTTGTTATTAAAAAAATAAGTTAAGTTAGTCTGTAATGTCCCACTGCTGCGCAAAAGCCTTATCTCAGTTATGAGGTAGTTCAAGCCATATACTCCACCACGCGGGCTCAGTGCGGATTGGTGAGGGGGTGATGTTTGCAAGGCAAGCGATTTATCCTGCTGTCAGATGTTATCAAGCCGCTCAAAAGACCTCTGACTGGGCTTAACTACTAATATCAACCGTTTTTAGCCGGGACCAACGGCTTAACGTGCCTTATATGGTTGGAATGATCACCCATCCAAACACAAATGCGTTGCAGGTTGCTTCACTTGGGTATAACTACCAAAGCGCTGCTACCACTGCGTTACGAGCACCTCAATCATTAAGTTGATTTTAATTTAAGACACAAAATGTTTGTTGTAAGATAAAAGGTTGTTTATTTTTTTGAGATGTGTAAATCTGAAGCTCGAACTTCTGTATTTATGGAAATGTTTGGTTGTTTTATTAGTTAGATTAAATAAATACTGTCAAACTTTTACAATTAAAATATTTGCTTTTCAAAAACCTATCCTATCGAAGTTGATCATTTACACAGAGTTTTGTTTTGTTAGTAGTAAGTACTTTCCACTCCAATTTCCAGAGTTTTGAATGGGGTGGAAGTAAATAAAATATTTTTGTAGCGCGCAGTGGGCATGTCACAGCGACCACAGGTGAATGCGATCCCTTTGAGTCGGACAAAACGAATAAAAGCTTTTGACATTTACCGGAAAAGCGCAAAAGCTCGAACTGTTGGCGTTTTGAAAATGCATCACATGTTGTGCACTTATGTGAGTAGTTGAACACTTTCATTGAGAAAGATGAATGGAAGTCAATTCCATCACGCAAGCTCTGTACGGTTTAGTGGGGGGGTACTTATACCCTAATAAAAAATAGAAATATATTTTATTTTATTTGAACAGGGTTACGTTTTTAGTGTTCTTTTAGTATTTTTTAGCGAGCGATTAAGCTTACTGATTCCCAGGGCTATGTCTATTGCTTTACTTCTCCATATCACCTTTTTTCTGATTTTTTAGAGAAACAGAGAGCATAGTCCTCTTCATCGCTCTTTGATTGGTGGTGGTTTGAATACTTGAGCGACAAAAAAAAGGTTGCATTTTAGCACACAATAATCAATTACATGATAAGTAAGTTAAATACATAAGGAAGTTCTTAAGTACCTACCTAAATTGGCAAAATCTGTCGCTTCAAAATGAGAGCATTCTTCGTAGAACACTTACGACGCAAAGGATTGAGTTATCAATGAAAGTCATAAGCTCATACTAAACTTGAAGGCGTGCTGAAAGGTGAATAAGTCAACAGGCAGATGCTCTACTACAAAAGCGATGGAAAACAAATCCTGCTAAAAAGATTTCGACCGTTGATATTAATTAAAGTCATCTAAGTAGCACTTACACACAAGGGCGTGGTAGGGTACGCAATAACGATGACTACAATAGAAAATATAGACTAAGCTACAGAGATCAGATTACTTCAGCCACTCCAATTACTTTAAATAATATTCAATATATTTAACAACATCACATACATTGCTCCGATCCCAAGATAAGTAGCTAAAGCACTTGTGTTATGGAAATCGGAAACAATTATGGTACCACAACACCCAGACCCGACTTACACTGAAATTGGCACGAATGACAGGTTAAGTCGAAAATACGGATGCTGTCTTTAGAGTAGAGCCTTATGAATATGGTCTGGAGCGCGGTTAGCGAAGTTCCGAGTCGTGGCGTTTGTACTGAGTCTAGTGTTGTGTTTGTGTCACCAATAACCACATGAGAAGAGAAGAAATGGTTTAATGCAGTGAAAAATTTATATAAATGTTACTCTGCTGTTACTAGCAATAAGAAAATATATGATAAAAATTAACGAATAGTATAAAAACACCCCTTAAACTATAAAAGGCGCTATGTTGCTAAACATGTCTCTATAGTGGCACACAGAATATATTATGTGGAAACCACTTTTCAGTTAAAGCTCAACATGGTCTCAGGTTCACAGTAATAATCAGACAGTTTCAATGATCAATCTAACTGTGAACTGTTGCGTTCGGTTGTATATAGGGGTGACGTATTGACTGGACGGGCTTCCACCGAGTTTGAGTAGAGTTTATCGGCGATATCATGCCGCGTCGGCTCTCTCGGGCTTAGCGTGAGACACATGGCTTCCAAAACTGATTGTCGACATGAGAGGCATTTGTGTCGAGATACTTGTGAGTCGTTGATCCAAAGTGATCCAAATCAAGGGAATCACGGATTTAATTTCTGGTTGTTTGAGAATCAAATAATCAAAAATGAAAGAAATTTCTTTATAATTGGTTATTGTTTCTTGTTTTTATCCTCAGTTCGGATGTACTTTTTAGGATTCCGTAGCCGAATGGCAAAAAACGGAACCCTTATAGTTTCGTCAAGTCTGTCTGTCTGTCTGTCTGTCCGTTCGTATGTCACAGCCATTTTATTCTGTAACTATAAGCATTACACTGTTGAAATTTGGTGGTCAGATGTATCATGTTAACCGCTTACCGATTCTCAAAAAAATAACAAAAAGTAATGACATTTAAGGGGGACTCCCATACATGAAACTAAAACCAAAAATATTTTTTTTTGTCAAACCTATGTGTGTGGAGTGTCAATAGATAGGTCTTTTAAAATGATATTGAGGTTCCTATAACCATTTTCTTTTAAAGTCTAACGTTTAATAGCTATCCACTTCTAAAGTGGTAAAATGGGCGTCCCCCCCATCTAACTTCTATACCAAGAGAGTGTAAATTTTAAAAAATATATATAATTTAGATCTTAACAAATACTTTCAATAAAATAATGGTTTGGACGAGATCGAACGAGTAGTTTTTGAGATATAGCATGTATTCATCAACCGCAAACATACCTTTGTACTTCATACAAACACTATGAAAAACAAAGTTATATTTGCTGTCAACAAAATATTGTGGTATTTTACTCAGTAGAAGTAAGTGGATTCCCTAATTCAGTTAAAGTTGGCACGGAACCCTCAGTGCGCGAGTCCGACTCGCACTTGGCCGGTTTTTAGTACCACCTAAACTTATAACACAGTCAACGCCTTTAATGAAATCATTTTCAAAACAAACAAATATAAGGCGTAGACGAATCATCAAATTGAATAACTTTTGTAACTACCGATTGAAGTGCTTAAATCAGTTAATGAACATTCTAAAACGTTTCATCATTACTTTATTTATCCAACACTCATTTCATTCGCCGATAGGGGACGTGATAAGTATACTTTCCACTGTGTCGGTATCAGTTGTTAGTTTCTCAACTTTATATGGATTAGTTTCCAGAGAGTTACGGCGATAAATGCCGGCCAACTTATGCAGTCGATATATTTTTTGTTCGACTGTTTGATTCCACTACAACAGTCAGAAAATTTATTTGTTCTTATCTGTTGGGTGGTGAGTTCAATAAAGCAACAACAACTTCAAATTATAATATTTTTTATTTGATATCCTTGATCTTCAATAAGTTGCCCCGACTTCCCAAGAGAATGTACCTTTTTTGGTGTAGGTATTCAAGCAATTCTTTACGCATACCTAGTATCTACTTCTCCTGGGGGCGACTATTGGTTATGTGGGACTTTCTAGGTGAATGACAGACCACTAGTCAAATAAACCATGCGATTATTTCTCAATGCTTTTGTTTATTAAAATGTCAATGCGTGGTCGACATACTCATAGGTAAGCAGTTTCTCTGAAACCTGTTCATGAATGCAGAAGCGAATGCAAATTGACTACGCTAAGTGAGAGGCGAAGTTCGAAGCGAAAGCGCTCCCCTAAGCGTGTTTCATCGATGATATTAACCAACACAAGTAAATGAAGAATTTTTAGATCATTTCATTTCAATAGCACTCCATAAAAATACTGTTATTATCTGTGCGGAAAGAGAACGGGCGTCGAATTTGAGGGGTTCACATCTTTTTGACATGATTTATGTTATTAAATCAAAAGAAAGTAACACAAAAATATCTACTAAGGAAAAGAAATAAAATCACATTTTGTTTTCTAGTGATTTTGAAAAGTGTTGTACACACTGAAATCTCACACCGGTTCTCTTTCCGCGTATGCTACACAACATTGTCAGCTAACTACAATGATTAGCGACGCGAGTAATTATATACACACTGGGGTAGCAAGCAAAAGAGAGATAGAAACTAGCTGAGTAAGTTAGGTTACGTTATGTAACGACCTAGCCCTTGTTCTAGGGAAGAGTACTTAATCTATATTTCACAATTATTACCAACTAATGCATGACCCGTAATGTCTAGCCATAAGACTTGTGCTAAAGCTCCTAAAATATATTCACTTTCCAGACTTTGGAACCATAATTACCTCCGTGGTCGAGTGGCTAGCACGCTGGTTTCAAGCTTCGCCATCTCGTGGGGTTCCGGGTTCGATTCCCGGTCGGGTCAATGTAGAAAACGATCTTTTCTATATTGTCTCGGGTCTGGGTGTTGTGGTACCACCGTTGTTTCCGATTTCCATAACACAAGTGATTTAGCTACGTCGCTTGGGATCGGAGCAATGTATGTGATGTTGTCAAATATTTATTATTTATTTATTTTTAATTATATGGCAACGTCTACTTGTTTTACGATATTATTTACTAAAGGAAAGGAAATCGGAGGGAGGGAGGAGCAACAAGTGTCCAACTCACCCCAAAGTAACCACGCTCTTAGAGTGCACTCACTGACAAAAGTTTACGAGTTTATTTTTTGCAATTAATTGCGTATTTCGTTGGAGAAACAAATAAGAATAAGAATAAGAATAAATTTATTAACGAAGGAATTTGGTAACACGACAATTTTTTACAAGTTAGGAATTAAAAAGAACTTATCTAAAGGGTTTGCTGGTAGTCCCCAAACTAGGTGATCCTGTCTTTTGGGGGCTCGAGTTTGGCGAATACATAATAAGATTATTAAAAGGATTTAGATCGTTGTATATATTATGATTTTAGGTAAATAAGAAAAGTTAAAACATAGTTATAGGGGCAATTCAAAAAAAGGAAAGTTAAGAAAAAAGATTGCGTTGCGCGTGTCGATTGCGATACAGTGTCAAAGGCCTTGGCAAGGTCCAGGAACACCCCCAAGCAAGCCTGGGCGCTGTCCAGGTAGCGGCTTATAAATGACGTCAATAAAGAGACAGCACCCTCAGCACTTCTACCTTTCCTAAAGCCGAATTGTCTGTCAGAATATTTTTAGTAAAACCATATATAACCTAACATTGACGCGAACTAATAGATAATCAGATTTAGTGACTAACCAGGTAGAATAAAGTAACTTAACACTTTTCGAATTACGAAGCTGAACCCAAGATACTACGCTGCGAAGTGGAGGACGCCATCAAGAAGCTCAAACACAAGGCAGTGGGTCCTGATGGCATATCAGCTGCCATGATCAAACATCTAGGCCCCGAAGGTGCCGAAATCCTCTACCAGATTTGTAGCAAGATTTGGCACACTGATATTTGGCCTCAGGACTGGGCACAATCTGCTGTCATCCCCTTACACAAAATGGTTCCAAAAAGAAATACGAACATTACCGTACTATTTCCCTCATGCCTCACGCTAGTAAGATCATGCTCCAGATTCTGAACAAGAGACTGGCCGCCTACATAGATAGACAGATTCCTCCGGAACAGTCAGGGTTTGTGCAAGGAAAAGGAGCACGAGAGCAAATACTGAACGTACGCCTACTCATTCAAAAATACCGTGAATTCAATAAACCTCTTGAGTTATGCTTTATAGACTATGCCAAAGCATTCCATGTTCAGGATGATGTCGGAAATGGGCGTGCCATCACACCTTATCTTTCTTGTCCAGAGGCTATACCTTGACGGGTCGAGTTACGTGAAATTGGATGAATCACAATCTGAAACATTCCGTACAGAACGAGGGGTCCGTCAGGGATGTATACTTTCTCCGAAGCTGTTTAACCTCTACGGCGAGTATATTATGAGGAAGGCGCTTGATGGCTGGGACGGCGGCGTTACGGTGGGCGGTACGAAGATCACGAACCTAAGATATGCCGATGACACAACAATCCTTGCAGCCAGTGAGTCCGAGATGGCTCTGATCTTGGAACGTATAGCGAGAGTGAGTCTGGAATTTGGAAAACACATAAACCGTTCTAAGACCAAAGTGATGGTGGTGGACAGAGCTCAAGTTTTAAGTCCATCAAATGCGCTCAAGGATTACGAAAAAGTGGACGAATTTACATACTTGGGGTCGCTGATCTCTAACAGTGGTAACTGCGAGAAAGAAATCGGACGCCGCATCGGGATGGCTAAAAGTGCCATGACTAGCCTCGATAAAATCTGGAAAGATCGTAATATTCGCCGGGTAACTAAGATGCGTTTGGTTCGTACGTTGGTCTTCTCTATCTTCCTGTACGGGGTGGAGACTTGGTGTCTCAGGAAAAAGGAACGCAACAAAATACATGCTTTTGAAATGTGGTGCTGGAGAAAGCTGCTGCGCATTCCTTGGACAGCTATGAGAACCAATGTATCTATCCTTGAAGAAGCGCCTGCTGACTACGTGCCAGGAAAGGATCCGAAGTTTCTTTGGGCACATAATGCGATCCCCTCTGCACAGCCTGGAGAAACTCATCATTCTCGGACAAATGGAGGGGAAGCGCGCTAGAGGAAGAGCGCCAGCTAGATGGGTGGACCAACTCAAGGAGGTGACTGGAGGCCAGATACAGGGAGCGGTACATATGGCGCAGAATCGGATCGAGTGGAGAAGATTGACATACAGTCACGATCCTCAGCATTGAGGGAACGACCAGAAATCAGAAAGAACACTTTTCGGACAGCGAACGGCTATAGCCGTACAACAATAAAAGTTATAGCGGGTCTAGGATACCGCCCCGAAAAGTGTTAAGTATATTTATTTTACCGATTCGCTAATGGTTTCATGGAAATAATTTCAAATTTGACATCAGCCTCTTATACAAGCTTTGAGTAGCTTACTTTGGGACTAGATGGCGATGTGTGGGAATGTCCAAAGGATATTTAAAGGATATTTATTATAATTATTAACTACGATGACAACTTCACCGTCAAAATTTGGGAATGATAGATGGTTGACTTTCATCTCCTACAATCAGGTGAGAAATAACACTATGTGTCAATCGAGGACAAATAAAGTAATAAAATTGAAAATAACATTCAAAGGTCAACACTTAATAAACCGTTTTCACCCCCTAATACGTTAACAGTTCGATAAATCGTAGGTAAATAAAATGCAAGTAGGTATTAATACAAATTTATTTACATCATTCCATTTGTAAATGATGCAATATTTTTTCAACAAAGAAACAATCACCGGTTATGATTATCCATTGACCACGTCACGTAGCTTCAAACTGCGCATCAACAAAATATAGGGCTTATTTTCGAACATAACGACCAATCTAGTATTTATGTCTGCAGCAGCAATCGAATACACAAAACTTCCAACGAAATGACCAGAAGCTCAAACAAGTCCGACGAAAGATGACCTCCGTGGTGTAGTGGCTAAGCACGCTGGGTTTCAAGGCAGCACTCTGAGGTCCCGGTCGGGTCAATATTGTCTCGGGTCTGGGTGTTGTGGTACCACCGTTGGGTCTGATTTCCAAAACACAAGTGCACTGGCTACTTACTTTGGGATCAGAGCAATGCATAGGTGTCCGATATTTTTTATTTATTTATATTTAATTCCATAAGGTACGTCTAATTCAAGCTATCGATATTATTACATAACTACTATTAAAATCTTGTCACATGATAGGAATATTAAGACTTGTGTAAACTGAGCGCCCTTTTGATTGGTGCGCGCGTTGTCCAGCCAATACCCAGCCCATGCTAGTTTAAGTTACAATTATGTATGAATTATAAATTGTTGACGAATTTTATGCCTACATCAGGAATCAGAACAATTATTGAAGTGGATGAATATAATGTTATCGAGACCGGTAACAAATCATCTCGATACTGTACATATTGCGACATACCTATAGACACACCTGGTTCACCAGCCACGCTGATCATTGGCGCTGACCATCAAACTGTATGAACTTAAATGGCCGTCAGCGCTGACAGCCATTTCCATACATTACGGCGACCAGCGCCAATGGTCAGCGTGAGTGTAAAACCAACCTTAATGATTTAAATACACATTGATAAATTGTCTCTCCGTCCGCGGCACCACTCACCCACCACTGACGCGTGGTCGATGCGATAACGGCACAGATTATGCCATCGCTTGGGACCGTTTACTCGATATTGAATTAACACTGTTTCAATCAAGCACTTTACTATGCAAATATTTTACAACAAATTTCATAAATTTATAGTAATTTAATAGCATCCATTGTGCAAAAATGCACGTCATATACGATAGGGCGTGTTGATATACGCATTTAAAGTTTTCACAATCAAATTATTTAAGTGATTAAATGTGAAAGCCTGTTATAAATACGAAATGTGTTTAGTTATCCATTTGTCTTTGTCACACCTATTTAACAGTAATAAAATAGAGCGATCGCCTAATTCATGGTTACCACACGGCTGGGCGCAAAACGCGAGATAAATGACAATAAACCGAGAGGGGGACATAAAGTCATAAATCATAGTTAATTGAATATCGCAGTGTTTGATACCGCGCTCAAGTTAGGTATAACTCGAATGCGCGATGCGTTCTCACGCGGCATTCTGTCTGACTCAACCCTTATAGCCCAGTTACTACTTAAGCTCTGTTACTCTTTATTATTAAGAGTAAAGAAAACTTCAATTAGTGGTCTACTTCCACTCGAAAAAACATATGTGGCGGCTATAGAAAGTACGAGTAATACTATTAGTATTTTTTGCTAGTTCCCAAACATTCAATTCAATGAGATTCAAAGTCACAAATCACAAAAAAAAACAACAAATCACGACCGACGGGCCATTGTCAAATACAATTTGAAACATTAATCCATCATAAAAATATTAATCCAAGCGCTTATAGTGTCAGTCTCACTCAACTCTTCAAATAAATGGCTTTGATAAACGACTTTGTGACTTGTATTTGATTAAATTGTGAATAAAATTGACAGATTGAAACACAAGAGCTGAAAAATTATTCCACGGCTAATGTTGCGCGATGTCATCTTAATTTTTTTGCAACTGAAAATAAATGACGAAGATTTATCGCAAACGGTACGTTCGCGATCGCACAATTATAGTAACGCGAATAGAGCGCTCGTAAAAAGAGGTCTCTTACTCTAGTAGACGTTAGCCGAAAGAATAATTCTACACACAGTTGGGAAAAACACAGTAGGTACATACTTCTGAATAAGTTTAATACAAATATCTCCGTATTAAGTTATTCGATAATTTAACCTTAAGTTAGATTGTGCAATTACTTCAAGACAAAACAGAGTAAAAAAACCGGCAAGTGCAAGTCGGACTGGCGCACTAAATATTCCGTGCCAACTGATTTAGGGATTCACTTACCTACCTCCTCTTAGCCAAAATACCACAATATCTCGTTGACATCAAATAAAACTTTGTTTTTCATAGTGCTCGTATGAAGATGAAAGTTATGTTTGGGGTTGTTGAAAATGTGCTATATCTCAAAAACTGCTAGTTTGATCATGTTATGTCCTATGTTACTAATTTGGAAGCGCCTATTCTTTAAACATTACACTTTTAGAGAAACTGATTTTAGAAGTCTTGATGTCACACCCATCCATAGACACAGCCCATCCCCCCCCCACCCCCTTAATATGTATGTATTTTTATTTCTTGTATGAGAATCGTAAAGCGGTTAACAGGATACATCTACCTACCAAGTTTCCTGTGTGATCTAAATAATTACAGAATTAAGTGGCTGTGACGGAAAGACTGACTTGACGAAACTCTAAGGGTTTCGTTTTTTGATATTCGGCTACGGAACCGTAAAAAAGAAGTTTAAGCTGTAATGCATGATTACAGCTTGATGATGCATGTAATATGAATATGATTGCATACCGTATCGAACAACAAAAACTAGTTGCTGTCAATTGCTGGCTGTAGAAAATCCGTCAAAGAGACATACTTTAAAGACAGTACACCTTTGGCAAGTGACAAAAAAAAATACTATGAACTGCCAAAAGCCACAAAGAGAAATTTTCAAATTTTGCAAAGCCAACCAGCAAATGAGAAACAGTTCTCTGTACAATGTTGTCGTTTTTTTATAGTTGGACGAGTAAAGTAGGAATATTGGTTAGGAGTTGGTTACAATATCGAGTTAGGTTTCAGGGCTAACTGAATGTTCCGGAAAAGCGGAACAAACGCAGGTCGAGGTTAGACGTCGCGGCGGATATGCGCGGGAAATTAAGCGTCGATCGCGAGAGACGACCCTCTGGGGTCCCGACTTGGCGTGATCCGAAAAGCGGTGAGTGCAGCAAGTAGTTATGTTTAAAAGCTATAAATAAACTGACTGAGCTACAAATTTGTACGTCGTCCATTACAAAACCAGTTTTTAATCATTCACAGTTCAGAACTGTCGGTAACTTGCCCCTCTGATTTGAAAAAGCTTAGACAAAGGACATTCCGACACAGTGTCACTCCATCCCGGCTATCATTCACACAGTCTAGCTGATTGTCGTCTATCACGGGCACAGCCGCGTGAAACCCGTGAACTCTTGCACTTCTGCCACATTTAATTATCGCATAATATGTTGCACTCACAAGGCTTCGAATTGAAGCTGCACTAAGGGTCTACTCCATCACACGTTATGCGAATTGTCGATTATTATCATTTCCGTAATTTTGTAAACTGTATCTTTAGTAAATATGCAGGGTGTTGTTTTGGTCAGCGACGAGCGACTCGGAAAAAAATTTTTTGGTTAATGGAGAGTACCCACGAAATCCGTTTATTAATGCGATACAGCAATCGAGTCAAAACCACCAACACCAGGTAGCCTCTTCGTAGCTTACTAGCTACGCGCTAGCTACCCGCGAGGGTGCGGTTTTCTCCATTCGTTTTGACTTTTTTTTAATATTGCGAAGAGGTTTTCTTGTATAAAAAATGCATATAATTTTAAGAAGATATTTTTTTTAAATAAGAATACCTCATATTATCATCCCTGAGTTGGATGCCACTAACAAAACAACACCCTGTATGTTCATAATTTGTTGAACACACTTCAAAAAGCAAGGTTTGATTGCTAGGTATAGGTTAAACACGATAAACTGGACGTTTATGTTGTGCCATTAGTAATAGCGTTTGTGAAACACTTTGAACAAACGTGATTCCCTTAAACCATTAAGTTACAGCTTAGTTGACGTAAGGCTACTTTGCCACGGCAGTCCAGTTCTGCGGATTCACTGCATCCCGCAGCGCGGCACATAGCACTTGTGCGTTTACACGATAACGCGTTAAGCTAATGAAGAAATATATTAATTCAAACTTACATGGTCATTTACATTAGAATAGATTGTAACGGAAATGCTACCATGTACCTTATTATTTTAGAGTTTCCGATATTTTGGTACTGTTGCAAGTGCCTAGTTAAGCCGTAACTAGTGACGCCGTGACCGCACTTGCAACAGTGGCGAAATATCAGAAACTCGAAGATAATAAGGTACATGCAAGCAATCCCGTTACAATGCTATTCTTTTGCTTAGTAAAGCAGTATTTAAACAACATACTTGTCAGCGCGAAGCCAACGAACGCGTTGGATATCAGAAAGAACGGACGATTTACGTAGTAGGACTTTTGCACCACTCCTTTCCGTCCGTGGCTAGTCGCTTCTTTTTCTGTTTGCTGGACGCAGCCTGCACTGTTTTTTAATTTTCAGCTGAGTTAGTTTGCTGAGAAATCAAATAAGTGTGAATATTTTGAAACTATTAATTTAATAAGCATTACAGCTAAGGAAGGTCATTCATTGTTGTGTAAACAATTTCAAACATAGAAGGTTTATTATTTATTATCATGACGTATCTTTGATTTTGACATAGGAACACACCCAACCACATCGATAATTATAGATGAATGGTTTATTGAAATCGAGTTGGGTGTAATGGTGTGCATATCGAAAAATGGTACGGCGATTTTCAATCACGTGGCTGTTGAAGCGATCACCTAGAGCAATTAAGGCTCCATAAGAGGGCTCGTACCAAAACATCAAACCCCCGTTGACATCTTGTAAAACGATAATTGAACCTCTCGTCCCACATCAGCAAATTAATTGAACTAATATCGGTGGCACATGTGACCTTCAGATAACGCGGCTAGTGGAAAATACTTATGTTCTACGGTGTTGTGTGCATTGTGACCTGGTTTATACATTAAGGGTCTTAATTCAAGACATTATGCTGCGTTTTATAAAACAAAAAAAATCTTTGTTGGGTAAAAACGATTCAAAGTAAGTGTCGATAACCTCTTCACCCGATTTATGTGGGACTCGGGGTTAAAATATAGAAAATACACGTTTTTTTTTTTCGTTTTGGCACAAACAGTCATTATAACTAGTTACATAATAATATTAAATATATAATAGACAACGAGTGCCGAAAGAGTACATATGTAATTTACATTTTTCTAGTAAGATAAGCTGTCAAATCGCAAACAGGTCGATTTTTTGAAAAACTACAATATTTAGACAAGAAGTTCAAAAGTTACACGAATGGCTACACATCATTCAGTGGAATATTTGGCTGTACAAATACGAAATACCCTTTTTTTTTCTTAAAGAACTATTATATATATCAATTTTACTAAATTCACTATTAAATAAATTTAAAGAACGGGACATAAAACAATTTCGAGTATATTTTTTTTCGAAAGTTGGTGGTACAAATGTTGGAAATATACGTAGGGAGCGAGCAGGTAGACGGAACTTACTTTAAAAGTTTAATTTTGACAAAAGAGATGGAACATCAAGTTTGCTGTTAATAATTTTGTACAAAAAAAGTATGTCAAAATATTTACGTCGATCACCGAGACATAGAAGTTTATGTTTCAGAAGGGAATCAAAATAAATTTCATCATAGCAGTAACAACGATAATTTACGACTTTCAAGAACATTTTCTGGACCTTTTTGATTCTTTCTTTATGAAATTGATAATAAGGAGACCATATTATGCACCCAAAATCAAGAATTTATCGAACAAATGAAAAATAAAGTATTTTAAGGGTGATTATTTTATTGAGTGGTTTAGTTACTCTATGAATAAAACCAAGGCTTCTAAAAGCTCTTTTTATAACAGAATCTATGTGATCAGTAAATAGAAGTTGGTCATTCATGTTGAATCCTAAGTCTCTAATACTTTTGACACGTTTGAGAGGTTTCTGGTTAATAGTATAATTGAAATTAATTGGCTTTAGTTTTCTAGAATACGTCATTACAAAACATTTCTTTGCATTTAGGTAAAGTTGATTATTTGTGCAATAATTAGAAAGTCTTTCAATATCTAGTTGTAGCTTACGACAGTCTTCAATACCAATTAATTGCTCTAAAAAGTTTTGTATCGTCAGCATACAACAGGTGATTACTGTCATGCAGAACGTTACCAATATCATGAATATACAATAAAAACAACACAGGTCCTAAATAAGAGCCCAGTGGAACCCCTGACGGGACTGCAAGAAAAGAAGAACGATAGCCATTTAAACAAACTACCTGACTGCGATTGCTAATATATGATTCGATCCACCGAAGCAGGTCACCATGAACACCTAGTCTCCAAAGCTTTTGTAAGAGTATATGATGACTAATTTTATCAAAAGTCTTAGAGAAATCGGTGTACACGACGTCCACCTGAGTATCTTTTTCCATAGAAGAAGAAAGTCTATAAACATGACCATATTGGTTTCTACACTGCGTGACTTTATGAACCCATGTTGATTTTCATCAATGTGATTACGTACAGCATATGACAACTGGCGAGTGACAATCTTTTCAAAAATCTTCCCTATCACCCATAGCTTAGAGATTGGCCGGTACTGAGTAATCTGATCTTTTTGCAAGTTCTTAGGTATTGGAGTGATAAGAGCTTGTTTCCATGCGCTAGGGGAAACTAGGTCTGTTATAGGTTTTGAGAGCTCCTTAGCACTGCGAGATATTATAACTGGGTGCACTCCATCAGGGCCTGCACCATTATTAATATTTAAATTCTCTAATTCCTTACTAACAACATCTTCGCTTAAATATATAGTGCTTATGTCAATCGTTGAGCCAGCTTCGTCATTATAAGTCCGAAGATTTAAACTCGAGCTATTGTTGCAGTTGGGAGTAATAGGATCGATAAAAACAGATTGAAAGTAGTGGTTAAAAGCTGTACAAATTTCATTGCCACTAGATAAAGTTTTACCGTCATAATACATTTTTGAGGTATAGTGCCAGCCAATTTATTTGACTTCACGTAAGACCAGAAGAATTTAGAATTAGTTAATATTTTTTCTTCAGAATATGCGATGTAATCTCTATAGCATTAGTTTTCCATCTTTCGCAATTTTGACCGGAGCATTGAGAATGTATTATTGTCAGCAGCAATACGTATTTTTTCCATCTCGTGTGAAATTTACGCTTTTCATTATTAAGTTTAATAAGGGATCGAGTGTACCAAGGTGGGTGCTTAGTTGTATGCTTTACAGTACGAGACGGCACGTTTTTGTCTATAAGGCTGTTAAAAATTTCATAAAAATATTTAACTCTGTCTTCTACGTCAGGCATTGAGGAAAAATAATAATTCTAGAGGAAGTTCAATACTCAATGATTTGTGATTTTTATCTTCAGGTACTAAAACATTACTACATGCTTCTAAGTAACAAGTTTTGGTGCAAAAAACTAGGCCAAGTAGTCTATTATTGACATTATATTTATTGTTAAATTGAGATAAAAGAGACAGACTCAAAAAGTCACTTGTTAAAGATATTAACTCTGAATAACTTGGTTTTATATTCATGCTACCATTTTCGGTATCGAAATACCATTCCGCATGTGTCACATTAAAATCACCTACTATGAAGAATAAGTCGTCAGGGTTTGAGTTCATCAAGTCACATGTTCTATCGTAAAAAGATGACAACAAAGATTCGTGCAGTGGACCGTGTGATATGTAGGTATGAGTGTGAGGTTGCCTCGGTGGTGACGTCAGTAAGCGCTGACCGCACACGCAGCGGTACGCTAACCCACAGCTCGTCAGCGGGTGGAGAAGCGCACCAGTGCCGGCGCAGTTCAGGACATAGCTCACGATTTACGGCGATTATGACGCCACCTCCTCGCTTCAAATGTGTGGTAACCGGATCGCGGTCACATCTAAATACATCATAGCGATCGTCAAAATACTCAGAGCTGTAAAAATTGTCATTTAACCAAGACTCAGTGATACAAATGACGTCATAATTACAATTTAAAATATTTGTTAAAAATATATGAGACTTTGTTCGCAGGCCCCTTACGTTTTGGTAATAAATTGATAGCATATTACGATTAGCCATTTTTTCTTAAAATATAACAAGTAATGAATAGTAATTACGTAATGTTTTGCACTACCATCGTTCAAACAAGTGCATAATTGATAATAGGTATTTCTTATAAATACAAGTGTTAATTAATCCCGTCAAAAAACAATAGTTAGCATTGTGTGAATCTAGTACGAAGAAATTCAAAAAATATACATAGTGAGCAATGATTTCTTTATTTATTATGACGAAAGAATAAAAATAATGAATACTACGGTGCAATAATAAAAACAATATTACAAAAAGTGTCAAATGTGTACAAATAATTTTAGTGGAATAATAGCATTTGCCCAAAATAGCACAAATATTTATGAATGGCAAAGGGAAAGCACATATCCTAGCCAACTGAATATTGTGCGAGCAATCACACAAAACTAGTCATTTTATCTTGTTTAAATCCGACTCGGTTGATATTTGTATTATTTTAGACGTGTCACTTTTACGCAAAACTATTTACAATCTCTAGACCAAATATATTTATATAATATTCTATTCCAAGTTTACGGGCTTTGCCAAATAACGTCTTATTATGTGGTGCAAGATGATCATTCACGAAAACCGGTCTTGTGGCACCGTCAATACCCAAATCAGCTGTAGTCAAGCCGCGTCGGGCACGAACTGCGGCTAGAAAATCGGATTTTCGCTTCCTCTGTGTGAATCTTACGATGATGTTTGGGGTGTCAAGTGTCTGCTCAGAGGATTCCACGGTCTTCTTTTTGTCATCGTGACGAGGATACGGTCTTACCCTGTGAATGAAGTCGATATCGGCTGGCAACAGAGAAAAGCCAATCTTAGTGGCTATGTGGTGCAGAATAGTGTGAAGATTTTCTCCTTTTTTAAACGGCACACCGGAGATTTCCAAATTATTTAGTCGCCCTTGCTGTTCCTTGTCGCCCAGTTGTGCAGACAGAGAAGCAATTATGACCTTAGACTCTGACAGTTCACCTTCCATACTATGCATTTTGGCACAATTAAATTCACTCTGCTCCTCCAGGGCTGCAAGTTTTAATTTAATGTCAGTAAATTCACAAGATAAGTTTTTGGAGGTTTCATTCAAGGTTAACATCTGCCGCTTCACATCGGTGACATCTTCGCATAGTTTGCACAATTTATCACTTTGTTTGTCAAGAAGTTCCTTCAGTGATGACATCATTGTATTTTGGAAACAAGATAAAGTGTCTGTCATTTCACGGCGGTACGTGGAAAGTGAATCTATTAATTCTTGGCGAAAATCACTAATGTCGCATTCTGGAGATTTTCTCTTCCTCATTGTGATGGCAGGGGCAGGGGATCGAATTCCCGCAACCTAGTCAAATCAGGGTCGGATCTTGTAGGCGGACTACGCTGCAAGTTCATCATTAAGGTCGTAAATATTGCAGGTTAACAGAAGCAATGCGTAAAGTATTCCCTAGGTACGAGGATGAGTTGTGTGGGTGGCACGAGCGGGCTAGAACGAGAGGATACGCACTAGCTGCAGGAGTGATCGAGATGCAAGTTCCAGTTCGCACGTACACACGAGTTCCGCGCACAAAACAAATGTGATACTATTAAAACGTACTTAGGCTTAGTTTTGAGTGGCACTTCCGGTGCAATACAATAAATAAAACTGACACATGTCTGCTTATCAACAAGCTTGGAACGTGACTGATCGGAATTGATATAATAAACACTAGTCTATTAAACGTCTTCTATAATAACAATTATTTTTACGTCTTCACTGACGACCCGTCTTTCTTGACGACCCGTCTGGTGTAGGGGTCGAGAAATCGCCTATTACGCAGCGGGTGCGGGTTCGATCCCCGCACAATACAAACATTTGTGTGCATGAACATGTCTGTTTGTATTGGTCTGGGTGTTTTCTATGTAAATCATGTATGTATTTACAATCAAAAAGTATTTAAGTAATATATCCGTTGTCTGGCACCCATAACACAAGCTTTAAGTAGCTTAATTTAGGACTAGATGGCGATGTGTGGGAATGTCCAAAGGATATTTATTTATTTACTCTAACTTTCGTCTTCAGAAATTTCACACTCCTTTCTTGTAAATCATAACGTCAACTTTTATGTTCCTCTTTCAAATTCAAACGTTCTTCTCCTTTCTTGCTCTCTCTCTTCTATCATATCTCCGTCTTACGCTCCTTTCCACGTCAATATCCCACATTAATTATACTATATAAAATTCCAGAAATGTTTACCGTAAAAAGTTATGTAGATGGTAAATGTAGTCACACAACGCTGAAATTGTCATACCTACTCAAACGTCTGACAAAACAGAATCATATTAAACGATACGTTCGAATGAATTCGGAGAAGCTTTCACTCGCGCCCACTGTTTTCCATACTTTATTAAATCATCGACTAATGCCGGTTCCTCAGAAATAACTCAAAGAGCTTGTGTCGACGTGAAAATTTTACTTACAATAAAAATAATATGGAGGGGAAAATCCCTTATTTCTGGAGTGACACGCTTTTGATATCGTTTACGTTTGTGTCGGTGCTTTTAAGAATTTGTTCGGTCGATTAATCTGTATCTTTGAAAATTGCTGAAAAGGACATAAAAGAAATTGTAGAAATATGAGGGAAGCTTACTGAAAACGTACATGCTTTGAATGGATACAAATTGTAATTATTTTCCCAATAATTACTTATTCTTCCTTTGCTTAATCCTTTTTAATTGGTTAAGAATGTTTTTAATACTCACAGTGTCATATTTTGTATTCTTACAAGATGAAATTAGAAACCAAAAATTGTGCACGGACGGGACTCGAATAAGTATCCTCTGGCTTCAATGATTACATTAATGACAAGGGTTTTATATAAAAAAAAAACATACTAAAAAGTCATTATTCGTCAAAAATACGAGTAGTATATAGCGTTAATTCAGTGGCGACTAGTTTGTCAGCTGTGATGTGGCCAAAGCGTAACTGCTCTCCACCAAGCGCCACAGACAACATAACACGAACATCACAAATTAATCTGCGGAAGAGACAGCCGCGAATTAAAGCAGACAGATCTAATTTTGTTTATCCAATTTAGGGATTCCTTGGCGATGAACAGTTTTAATTAAATTGTTTGATTTTCTTAACTGTTTATGCCAAATAATAACAAGGAGGCAGATGCCAACTGAAGATTTGTTAATTAAGCATTCGTTATTGTTATAGTATTAAGGTGTCTTCAACATTGTATCGAATGCATACAATGGTTCTTTTTTTTTTAAAAGTGGTTTGAAAGCTTGCCTATAAATGTTTGATCCATAAAATTATTATCCCTCTGGAATAGAACGAGAAAAGCGAGATGTCACTAGCAGCAAACTGTGTGATAAAAAGAGATGAGCAGCAGAACCATTTTTGTCAGATGTCAAACAGTTGACCGCCCCGCAGAAGCTCGCTGAAAATTACGTGCATTTGATTTTTTATATTTAAAAGTGAAATTGTGTATATTTTGGAGAAATAATGCGTCTGAAACATGGTGACTTGATCGGTGACTGATTGTCATGCATTACAGCGGCATAACTCCAACAAATAATCATTTAACAAGTAGATTAGTCCAAATCGAAGCCTCTTAATATACGACTTATATTTACCAATGCGCTTCAAATATAAAGTACGCAATTTGATTATTCTATTCTACAAACGTTAATTTACGTAAAAAATAAAGACAGAATAACACAGGGAATGTATATCGACGAATATTTTGTATAATGAAATAACATGTAGTTTTACACTAGAGCTGCATGTTCTATATTTTGTGTCGACTGTTTATCATGCAGTAAAATACTATATTTTACTAAGGAACATTGTTATAAATCACCTGATCGAAAGGTTATCTCATTTAAAGCTACAAATGTTACTTACTTATGTTAGTTACTGACATCTTAAATCGGTTTCGTTTGATAACTTTTACTTGTCCTTCTATTCCGATAGGAATATTAATTTTATGGTTTGATCACATTGTTTACACAAGTTATTAAATAACTTTTCAAAATCAATTATCTATACCCATACTATCAAGAGTTGTTTGTTTAAATGAGCTAATCTCAGGAACTACTGCTTCGTTTTTTTTTTCATTGGATAGCTTCTTTATCGAAGAAGGCTTAAGGTTATAAAACATAAAGCTGCCACGGGACAAAGGGGTCAAACTCAAAACGCTCGGACGAAGTCGCGGGAGACCGTTTGTTATTTATTATTTATTTAAACTTTATGGCATTCTCTACCAGTCAACCACCTGGTAATGCTGAGAGTTTAATCAGTGGCGGAATATTAATAATATGTGAGAAGAGTGGAAATATTATTATAGTACCTACTTAAAATTTTCTGGGTGAGCTCGCTCCGATGTTCTTTTTCTTTTTCTCGATCTTAGTCTTTATCAACAAACAAGAAAAAAAATAAGACGTTTAACGTAAGCTATTACAGAATTTAATTTTGGCGCAATGTTTCTTAAAGCAATTTTCCCCATTTGATTTTCTCGATCTTTGACCACACTTAGTGTAATCGAGAGTGGAGATAAAATCCATTTGAATATAATTTTAAGTAAATTATTATATTTTTAGTCCTTTGCTGTGCCTAATATAACGGTTCGCTCCCTTTCCTGTCCCTTATCGAAGGCTCGCCGTAATGTGCTGCAGAGTTCATGTACCGATCGAAGTTTATAGAATCAGCAACTCAGTGAAGTCAGCTTCAAACTATCCTTACATATTGTCAGGATTCGAAATTTACAAGGAACTTCAGCAGAGGGTAGCCGCAACTTTGACGGTACCGGTTTAAAGAGTTTCGAACCTCCCATGGATAGAAATAAATCGTCATCTAAAAGATGTTAGCGACAGAACTCCTTAATGACTTTTTAAATAGGTACTTCTTTTGTCATATTCTATTTTTGATACTGTTAAAGCTTTGTTTTGTTTACTTTTATACGTATGCTATTTTTTACTATTGTTTTTTTTATATGATTATAAGGAATATTAATGGAGTCTACGTTTTTACTAAAACAGTGAGTTGTGTATGCAAATATAATTATCATCCCTAAAAGTGTTAATCGCGTTGGCCTCCTACGTCTTTCTATATGCGTTATGAGAGCAAGTTATAAGAAATATGTTGTGAGACCACTGAACATTCTGTAGCCAGTCAACGCCTTTTCTGAGGAAAGCGGAGAGTAAGAAAACTGCCATCTCAAATGTTTGGGTGTTTAAATGGCTGTCAACTGTGTCTTAAGCTGAGTAAGTTCTATGTACGTTATTCTGTTGATGTACCTAAAAAAATTGTTTAGGTCAAATATCAAACAATAAGGTCAAAGCGTTAATAGATCATAAGTCCAACCGTTATAACTTTGCATATTATGCGACTTCACAAGTGAATGCATTGCGAATTACTTCGCGATTAGTTTTCATTTCAGCAATAATATAATATGGCAATAAGTTGCAATGCCTAGACACCAAATATATTTGTATAACCGGATGCTGTTCATGCTCAATTTCCTACTTATAGTTTATTCGTGTCAAATGCCGTGAGTCATCGATACCTCCAGACGTCACTAAACCCCTTAACCAATCAGGACCATTGGAAGCAAACTTTTGTAAGAAACGTTTGATTTCTTTGTGCATTACTTACATATTATTATTAAATGAATGACTTACCTCAGCTATCCGTAAAAACAAAAGTGGGTCCATAATTTAAAGCGGTTAAATAAACTTTTATTTAACAAACAATTTGGAATGTTTTATGTGCTTTAAACAGTGTGATTTAAATGTGAATGTGATGTGTATAGTACTTAAACAGAAACTGCATGCGATGTGTCCAAGAAAACAGTTGATAGTATTCTTAGTAGTGTCATAGAACTACTTTTGTAATAAATACGAACGAAGATTCCTTGGATAATTTTTAAAATATATTATTAAGGAATAACGCATTTTTATTAAATAAAATTTGTTTTACTAATCAACACACGGGATTCAATGCAACGATACATGGTCCCGGGGTGACTCACCCCGGGACCATGACTCGTGTAACCGAGTCGAAACGTCGGGAAGGTAAATACGATGTTTACTTTTAAAAATAAGTGTATCGTTGCATTAAATCCCGTGTGTTGATTAATAAAGTACAAAATGCAACAAAGTTTTAAATCATAAAATTTGTTTGTATTTTAATGCCACTGTGAACACACCTTAACTCACTGTATCCTTAATTCGAATATACTATAGTCAAAGTTTGTTCGGAATCCTTGGGTGCATGAGTCCACCTCGCACTTGGCTAGTTTGTTTTCCTTTTCCTCGTGCGGTGAACATGACATCTCAATTACAGTGGAAAAACGTGGAACACGACAAAAATACTTGTTATCCTAATACATTAATGTTATAACCTTTTTTCAACTTACTAGATTTGGGGCCCAGGGCACGTCGCAGCAGATTTTTTCCGAATCGGGTAAGCATAACGTACTTTTTACGCAACAAACTTTTAAGTGTTAGGTATACAGTGTGTGGGCTGTAATAGGAGCTAACATTTTAATCAATAATTCGACAGAGTATACTTAGTTACCATAACCTGGTCATAGTAATACGTTAACTCTGAGATATCATAGTATTCCAAAGTTACAATTCCCAATCAATAATGTATGTAAAAAATGCTTACTCGTTGTAGTAAATGACAATGCCAAGTTCTATGACTGAACCACATTTGTTTGCAATACATTGCTGGATCGATTTCTTTCGTCATGATTTCATTTTGATCACTAAATTTATTACTTATTATAATAAATTAAAAACAATTAGAATTGGTTACTAGTACGGAAATATAAAGAGTTTAAAAAGTACTGAATATCCTGTCACAAAGAGAAACGTGACATTATAGTAGACTTATATGACACATTTCTAATGAAAACCCTTGTGAAATATATTATGAAACCCTTTCACCATTGATGCTAATTCTGAAAAAAATGTTCTAAGTTCGGAACATCGGAGTGTGGAATGATTCCTTCGGGACTCGACGATTGAGGCTGATTCACTAAACTTTGCCCCTAAAATAATTTTCGCTCCATTTGTTGTCCACGTGCTATCGCTGCGACCTTTCTTGACCTATATTTTGTGACTCACGTGACAGCTGTGATTGACTTTATTTATCAGAATCTTTTATAGTATCCTCAATAATTTCAGAAATCACCATTTCCTTGTTCTGCTCTCAGTTCACTCAACTTGGAACTTATCAGAGCAGTATGTTTTTCTCTTCCAGGCAACATAAGTACCTATCAGACATGACTTTCACAAGGTTTTCTTGTTTCGCATAGTCTATCAATCTGTTTTTAAGCTGGCATTTCCCCATAAGCCAACATTCTTTCTCACCAGCACTCTGTTTTTTTATCTAATTTGACTAACAAGAATATTAGAACAGAGACTTTATGAGAGTTAGTACCGAACTGGAATTAATTCAATTTTCCTAAACAATTTATCAAGTTCATTTCATGAATCTCTCTACGGAATTCGGTCCCCCCTTCTCGGGTTATTTCACGATCACGTGCCATTATGGAGAACTGCTCGCGTGACCTGTACAAACTATTTGTATTACCGAAGCGTTCCCACCTGAGAATCTACTCTAGAAGACTTCTCACTCAATTACGCCGTCATGCACTGACAGACAATCGTCACTTGATGTCAGCTGCAGCCGAAGCAACGGTACGCCAATGGCGTGTCGATGGCATACCCATGATATATTGGCAGTAGACAATTATTACGGAACGGACTCGCAGAGTAATCCAGTATTTCTTCAGCGTTCACAGCTAGTTACTGTAGAAATGATTTACGTGCGAAAGTTCATCGGAATCCAGGTGTGTTTTGACGTGTCAGTAATTTATACCTAACGCAACACAGCGCCGCGTGCGATCAAATTGGATTCTGTTCAGGTTGAAATACGAGGTAAAAAAATATTCGAAGGTTAAAAGAGCACATACTGAAAGGTACACTGAACTGGATTCAATCTATCTTAATAACGTTTTGCTGGATCTCCAATACAAAAGACAATACCTGGAGAGCTGCTAGATAAACTAAGCTCTGGCTGATTTATAAAACTAGACGTGCGACGACCCGCGCTTAGACAATTGCGAGGTAATCCACTTTTAATTGTAAGATAAAGTTTAAAGCAAAAAAAAGGAATACCTTCATCCCTGAAGGAGTATTGTAATCGAGTTTCAACGCCTTTACGAAAATTTTGTTTATTATTGAACTTTTTTTCTAACTTGAGTTTGACGCTGTTATTATAAGCTTCAGTAGGTGTTAACAGTTTCAATTACTACAGATACTGCACTTGATAAAAAAGTTGAAATAGAATCCATGTCTTTAGTATTGGAGTATAATAGTTTATATACGACACAATGCTGTGCGTTATTGATAAACTATACTCGTAGTTTGCAATCACAATTCTTGGGTCATTTTATATTTAGAACCGCCATTAAGATATTTACTTCCATCATTGTAGTTTGTAATTCGCAAATATATTGCTGAAGGCAAGGTAGTAAAGGTGTTGTTTGTTTAGTCCATGTTGATTCTGAACAAAATGCCGGCTTCAAAGCTTCAAATCACGACGAGGTGAGAAGTGCTACCAGCAAATTTGATTTACTGCATGAATACCAGCTGCTTGAATTCTTGTTGTAAATCAAACTGAAATAAACCACGTTCAAGTTTTATGCCTTGCGGCACCAAGGGCGGAAATTAAGAGAGAAAGTTATGTATTCAGATGTCTGACCAAGATTAAAAATCAAGTCTGGGTTTCTTTACGATTGTACAGTACAATTCGTTTTTAAAAACCATTTTGCTATGGCCCATTTGAAATCGATAATGTCAGCGTCGAGAATGTCGGTAAATAGGTTGTGTTTTTTTTTTTATTCAGAATGCGGCAATTAAATTAATGACTTGCTTATACATTTCGTAGTTGGCACGGAACCCTTAGTGTGCGAGTCCGACTTGCACTTGGCCAGTTTTTTATAAAAATATGACACTGTTATTTCTTATGAAAATGGTAATAATAAAATAAGAGAAGATAAGAACCCGACCCTTAACTTCGAATGGAACAAGGATTTAAATATAAATACTCGTATTTTCCACGCTGAGGAGTTTATCGGACTAAACTCTTCCTCTGATGTAGGATTTTTTTTGCGTTAAGTCGTGAGCCGTTAAATTTTTATTTTGTTTACTAAACAATAACATAAGTTTAATAAACTAATATGGGTGGGCGTTAATGTGCCGGATAACACGGCACGGAGCTGGATTTGGTGCGAAGTCAGACGGTCGGTAGCCCGTTTGTGTCTTGATGTTGGACGCGTAAATGAGAAACTCCTATGTCAGGTTTCAGAGTAACAGCCAACCCAATGTTCTAATGTGGACTGTATTGTGTGCGGTGAGGTGGCCGTTAATTGTCCCAAGTGTTTTCTTCAGTGTTCTTTCTTGAGTGTTCTTTCTTGAACGTTCTTTCTTGAATGTTCTTTCTTGTGTGCTCTTCCTATGTTGCTCAGGAGAGATGTTTCTTCTAGCCGCTGCTGGATCGAACTCCAATGTGTTCTTCCTAGAATGTTCTTTCTTCTGTGTTCTAGGGCTCTTCCTGTTCCTTAGGAGAGATGGTTCTTCTAGCTGCGGTTGGTGGGGCTCGTGGAACTCGTCGAACTCGAACTCGAACTCATTTTCTACGTACGTACGTCGGGTTTCTTCGCCCTACTGGGCGGCTCGGGTTCGAGCCCTTGCTCCTTCCCCGGGCTTCTTCTCATGGGCCTACTGGCCCACGGTATTGGGAGCCGCTAAGCGGCCGTCTTGTGACGACAGGTCTATTACTTCGTCTTCTGCCAGAGCCGGCTGCACAGTCGCTGCGGGCTGCCCATCAGGTGAGACCCCGTTCGGGGAGGCCCGATGAGCAGGGCAAGCTAACTGCGGCTGACTCTGGCTGGGGAGAGGACGAGAGTTGGGGGGCGGGGGGGGTTGTGTTTGGGACTCGGGTAGGTGGGAGGGCGGATTAAGGGAGCAGACCTGTCGTGGGGTTGGCCTCTTGCTCGACTCACTTACCGTGGGCATGGGGGCTATGTTTTGTAGCCCGGGGTGCGGCCCGTGGTCCGCGGCTTCGTACATCCTTTTGGACGTGCGGACCACGAATCCCTCCAGGGCCTCCATCTTGAGGTCCCTGTGTAGCACGGCATTTCTAACATAGCGCCCGGCCCCCGTTATAATTCGGAGCGCTATGTTTTGCTGGGATTGGAGCTGCGTACGGTGGGCTGCGCTTATCATTGCGTACCAGGCTGGGGCCGCGTATGTCAGCCTGGAGCGCACGTACGTCTTAAATATGCCCACCTTTGTTCTGGTGGGCAGGCGGGACTGGAGGACGGGGCGCAATCTTGCGCGCGCCCCGCGGCTGGAGTTGACCAGGTGCTTGACCTGGTCTTTCAGGATGAGGCGCTGGTCCAAGTGGCAGCCTAAGTACTTGGTACTGCGCTGCCACTTAATCTTCTGGCCATTTAGGACCAGCTCGGGCATCTTGCGTCTTGAGGGGCCCGTGTAGATGGCGGCGGTTTTACCCACATTAACCGCTATCCGCCATCTCTCCAGCCAGTCCGGCAGTAGGTCGAGCTGTTTCTGCATCCTTTTCACCGCCGCCTTGACCCATGGGGCGGTGGTGTAAAATGCGCTGTCGTCCGCGAACAGCGCCAGCTCGACCTTGGGTTCCCACTCATGAAGTTGGTCGTTGATGGTGGGAACGTCGTTGGTGTAGGCAGCATAGAGGGTCGGTGATAGGCAGCTGCCTTGGGGGACCCCAGCTTCTATGGGGCCCTCTGCGGACGTAGCGTCCTCCACGGCGACCTGGAACGAGCGTCCTTGGAGGAAGGACGCTATCAGGTGGACGAGGGCGGGGGGCAGGGTGGTCGTGGCTAGCTTGGAGATGAGACCGGGGTGCCAAACCCGGTCAAAAGCTTTCTCCACGTCTAGAAATACCGCCACCGAGGCCTGCTTCTTGTTTAGGCCCTCCGATAGGTGATGGATCACCCTGGCCAGCTGGAGCGTGGTTGAGTGCCCGCTGCGGAAGCCGAACTGCTCGTCCCTCGGGACGAGGTGGGGACGCAGTCGGCGCAGCAGGGCTCGCTCGAACAGCTTGGCGGCGTGATCCAGCAGGGTGATGGGCCTGTAACTCTCGGGGCGGCGGCGGTCTTTCCCCGGCTTGGGGATCATCACCACCCGCCCTTTCTTCCATGGCGAGGGGAAGTGGTTCGTCCTGAGGGCGGCGTTGAGGATGCGCGTCAACGCCGCTATCCCCCTCCTGGGCAGCTCCGCCAGGGCCGCGGGTGGCAGGCCGTCAGGGCCCGGCGCCTTCTTTCTGTTGAGCCGGGCGGCAATCTTCTTCACCTCCGATGGGGAGATGAAGGTGTCGCCCGGGAGTGGAGGTGGGGTGATGGCCAAGAACTCCTCCACTCTCTGGACCACATCTGCGTGGTGCTGGAGGGCTCTGGGGGCTGGCGGGTGGGGTCTGAATTGGACGGTCAGGTGATCTGCTAGGATTCGGGCTCTGTCCTCGGCCGCGAATCTCCTCTGACCGTCCGCGTCCAGGAGGGGATGCGTGGAGGGCTTGTCCCCAGTGAGGGCTTTGTTGAGGCGGTGCAGTGTGGGCAGGTCTTCTCCTGCCCTGTCGACGAGTTCCTCCCACTCGCGACCTTGCCACATTCTCACCGCCTCAGTGACCTTAGCCGTCATGGCATTCAATTCAGTTTTGACCCGTGGGCATCTTGTATTGCACCACAGCTTCTTGAGGGCTTTCTTCTTTTGAAGTTGTGCCCTCAAGAAGAGCGGGAGTTGGGGGCGTTTCTGGGAGGGGGGCGCTACCTTCTGGGTGTGCGCCTCCTTCGCCTCCCTCATCCGCTGGGTCAGGAGGGCCACCGCGGCGTCGATCTCGTCTGGGGTTGAGATCGGGCCCTCTATTGTCAGGTCCCTGAGGGCCGCCTTGTAGGCCGGCCAGTCTATACGGGACCTGGGCGGACGCACTCTCACCGCCGCTAGTGAGGTGGGCACTGTAATCAGTAGGGGGAGGTGCTGGGTGTCTCCCTCATACAGCACCTCGGTGGCCAGGGGGACGCGCAGGCCCTTGTGGAGGACCACATCTATTACGTCCGCCTGGTGGTCTGCCTCACTGGGGATGTGGGTCGGGGCATCCGTGCCCACCACCTCGATGCCTCTGGAGGTGGTGGCGTTGAGCAGGCGACGGCCGTCGGCTCGTGTGTGGCTGGAGCCCCACTGCACATGTTTGCTGTTGAGGTCGCCTGCTAGGATTGTCGGGTGGTTATCGGGGAATATGATATCTAGGTCCGACGGGTGGAGTGGTGCGGTCGGTGGGCGGTAGGCGGCGTAAATGCGGAGCTCGTGAGCTGTAGTGTTGACCCTGATCCCCAGGGAGCTCAGGGTCTTGAACTCCGGCCACGGCAGCTCCTCGTGGATGACGTCGCGCCTCACCGCCACCGCTGTGCCCCTGTAGGCTACACCCTGCGGACTCACTTCGTCCCTGCGGTAGATGGTGTAGTTGGGCAGGGAGAAGCGAGTGGACGGCCGTAGATGGGTCTCGCCCAGGAGGACGATGTGGGCGTCCTGCGACTGGGCGAGCTGCCGGAGTTGCTGCTGCTTCCCGCTGATACCACCGGGGTTCCAGTATATCATGCGCAGTGATTCATCATGAGCTGAGCCAGCCCATTGATGATGGCTGCGCATGGGTCCATCCCCTGGCTGATCTGCATCAGCAGGGTGTGCAGCAGCTGGATTACCGCTTGCAGGGGAAGGGTGGGGGTTGCCCCCGTCTGTTGTTGGTGGGGGTGGGGGTGGGGGCGGGGTTGAGGTGCCTCTAGATGAGGTTGAGGCCTCGTGAATGATATTGGGGCCGGGGGCACCCGACTTGCGAGTCCGCTCGGGGCCTGAGAAGGGGATTGGGGACGAGGGAGGGGACGAAAGGCCGGTCGGCTGACGGGAGGCGGGCCTCGTTGGGCCGACTTCGGCCTCTGAGAGGGCCGAGAAGCAGGGCGGGGAGGCTGGGCTGCCTCGGTGGTCCTCCGCGGAGGGGGGAGCGGTGTTGCCACTGCCTGTGGGGGGATGGCGTGGGCTGCGGTGTTGGTCCCCCCGCAGGCAAAATCCTGGGGAGCTTGGGGGGGGGGTAGGTGGTCTGGCGGCTTGCGTCGGGGTGGACGCAGCCGCAGGTGGGCCAGTGTTGGCCTCAGTGCGGCGGCGGCGTCGGCGGCGCCTGCGCCGGGATACGGCGGGGGCGGGGGCGCCCCTCGCGGTGGCGGGGTTGGCCGGGGGGGCCAATGTCGTCCCCGTCTGGACGGTCACGGGCGCCGTAGCGGCCTGTGCTAAAGGCGCCGGGGCGCGCCTCTGGCCGTCGGTTTGGGGGCGGGCAGGCAGGCGCGCGGGGGCGTTGGGGAGCGGTGGGGGGACCGTAGTCCCCATCCGCCTTGCCTCACGCAAAAACGCCTTGCAGCGACGGTCGTTGGCGGCGTGGGCCTGTGCGCAGTTAGCGCAGGTCGGCGGGTCAGTTTTCGGCCGTGGGCAGTCGGCGGCGGGGTGGTTGCCGGCGCAACGCACACACTTGATAGGTCGGTGGCAATTCACCGACGAGTGGCCGAACGCCTGGCACCGATGGCACTGCGCGGGGCCCTTGCGGGGGCGCCATGCCTCGACGATGACGCCGGGCATGTTGAGCAGCTCGTCGACTGCGTAGAGGCGAGCGAGCTCCTGGTTGGGCAGGTGCTCAAGCTCGACGAGGAAAAGGCATGCCGGGTTGCCCCTCTTGCCTCTTATCCCCCTTATGTGGGAGGCGTAAAAACCGCGCTCCTCGAGGGCTTCGCGGATAAGGTCGTGTGGGGTGTCAGCCGGTAGCCCTCTGATAGCCACCTTAGAAGAGCGCTCTTCGGGCGGAGAGTAGCAGTACCAAGCCACTGATGGGTCTGCTTTTTCGGCCTCCGTCAGGTAGGCCTGGACGGCGCGGAACTCCTCGGGGCTCTTGGGGAGGAATCGAACCCCTTTCCCAAAAGGCCGTGCGTTGGGCGGATGGCCCAAGGCCCGCTTGATGCGTTCAAAATGAACGCACCAATTCGGTAAGCACTCTACTACGATAGGGGGATAGCCCCTTACCTTAGTCTGCGCAGGTGGTGTGGCCGACTGGGCGTCGGTCCCGGTGGTAGCCGGCGGCGTCGGGGTGCGGCGAGGGGAGGCAGGCGGGCTCCTCCATTCCCGCAGCGCACGGGCAGACGGCGGCTGGGACGCCATCGTCGCATACGACGTCGATGAGGACGCCATAGCGGACGATGCCGAGGGCTGTGAGGCCGATGTGGACGGGTGTGGGTGGTCGTCCACTTCGTCGGACTCGTCGTCCGACTCCGAGGAGGACGACTCGACAGCGGGTACCTCCTGGCAGAGGCGCTTCTCCTCCTGGGTCGAGCTAAAGCTGTCCTCTGGAAGGGGCCGTCTGCGTGGGTCACGCGGGTGCGCCTCGCGTTGGACCAACGCGGCTGATTGCTCAGCAATCATCGCTGTTTGGTCCGGGCGCGGGATCGGCCTGAACGGCGACGGGGCAGTCGGGCGCAGCTCGGAGCTCGCTCTGGGCGGTCTTGGCGGTGCAGCAAGAATCGGGATCGCCGATCTAGCGGGTGGGTTGGTGGTGATGGGCGCTGTGGTCCTACGGGGCCACGAGCGTCCTGGGTCCGGTGGAACGCGGTCTCGATCGCTCATTTTCAAAAAATAACACGATTCGAACACAAATTTACACTAAGAAAAATATTAAACAAAAAGAGGGTACGTGCACAATAAAAGTTACCGGGGGTACTTTGGAAAAAGGCTAACCTACTGGTCGCACGAATTATTTTAAACACTAAAATAAACGTACACTAAAAACACAAACTTAAAACAAAACAGGCACAAAGCGTCAAGTCGCGGAATAATTGTCAAAAGTATGTGTTGGGGGGCGTGTCACTCGCGTACGCGGGCACTAGTAGCAGGGAGGGTGTGGCACAACCAGCGTCCTATGAAGGGAGGTGTGTGCGCAACAACAGCCAACGTCCTACTCACTCACTCGACTACTCGACCCTCATTTTCTACGTGTCCCTGCTCGTCTTATATACAAATTTGTGTCCAAAAGTGTGAGCAGGAAGTCATTGGGAGCGAGAGGTGAGATGGCACGCGCGTGATATTCGCGGTCAAAAGACATTACCGTAAGGAAAGCCGCGTGCCATCTCATGATCAGAAAGAGAGGGGAGATGGCCGCGCGTGATATTCGCGGTCAAAAGGCGTTACCGTAAGGAAAGCCGCGTGCCATCTCATGATTAGAAAGAGAGGGAAATAGAGCGGGCTTATATTTTGATTTAAAAAGGCAATACCGTAAAGAGAGCCGCGTCCTATTTCCCTATGATTCTTCTAGTCCTCGCTAGCCTATACGAGGGTGTGTGCCTACTAAATGTGTTTCCTATACCCCCGGCTGTTACTTTATTTATTAACATACAAATATTTACAATAAGTTTTTTAAACAAAACTAACAAATACATTATTTTACAAATTATACATAAAACAACAAATGTATACTATTTTACATGTAGACGCCGTCCTGTACAGTTAAGGCCTAGCTTTCTGTAGCTTTCATTTAATGAAACTAGAATTGTGTGATACCACAATGTAAGTAACGTAAAAATACACGTGAGTCTAACGACGCCCTGGGGAGAGTCATGACTACAGGCATTGTGTATTCCGCCAAATAGCAGCGGAGTGAACGGACTCGTCTCACCATGCAAAATTAATAAGCCTAGGTCAGTACACAAAAGAGCGCAATGAAAGTTAAATAAGCTTTTTTCTTAGCTTGCCAGGATAACTTGTTTAATTTTATTTACCTTAATGTAGCTATTTTATTACAAACTAGCAGACCCAGCGAACATATTTCGTTCCCAGCCCCGTCCCGCCCGACCCCGACCGACCCAGCCCTGAAATTTTAAAGGATAAGCGGTTCCATCGAAAATTGTTTCACCCCGTCCCTGTCTCGCCCTCGGAAAAAATGTATTCTATGTCCTTCTCATGATTCTAAGCTACCTCCCCACCATTTCGTTTCCCAATCAAAAGTAAACATAAAAAGCATAACCGCTAAGGAGTTTGTCTCACAACCGCTAATTTAATTATTTATAAAGAGATGTAGAGGTCATACAGACCTATTTAATAATGTTTTATCAAGTGTAATTGAGTATCTGAATATGACTGTGTGTGTGTGTGTGTGATAACGAATGCCTAAACATGACGTTTTTTTTACACCAATTTTCAAATAAATTGGTTCAGCTTTCTTGAGTTATAAAAAGTGTAACTAACACGACTTTCTTTTATATACATAGATATACAATCCGTCCGTAACTCATTAAATGCTACAAATGTTAAAGGGGGTTTTCAGGTAAGTTTGTTATACTTTTAGCCGGTCAATTATTATGTCAGAAAAACTAATTATTATACTTGAATCTACCCTAAAAATAGGTCCATTAACTAAGTTGTCACAACTATCAAAATAAAGACCCCACGCCGTGTGTTCCATACAAGGAAACGAAAGACGAGCAGTCGAGTGCAATGAGTGGTGAGGAGAGCCCTCCATTATACCTATTAGACTAGCGTACAATCCCCCTTCCTTCCTCCTCCTTCTCTCCTTGCGCGAGCCTTTACGGTGAGCAGTGATTTGCACTTTTTTAAGCATTGATGATGATGCAGCCATTTGGTGATCTATCGTCTGAAAATAAGGGGAAGAGTTTGACGCCTTTAAAAACGTCAGCAAAAACAAAGACAATGTTTATATATTCTTAATTTATTTATGAACTGCGCCCATTACATCTTTCTGCACGACAAATGTTTTAAATCTTTTTTTTTTACTGCACTCATTGTCATCTATCTGCATGTTATAAAAGGGTCGATTGGGTAAGAATATTTTTAACTTTTTCATAGAAAAGTGCGACAATCATAGAACATGGTTAGCATAGAAACATCACGAAACCTGCGTGGGAGTTTACTTTCACTCGACGGCTGTTATCTTCCATAATTGTGTTACATACTCCAAATAAATTATCTTATATGATTTACTGCGCGTGTCGATAGGAACCTAATTCATTGTTCACCTTTAATTAATTTCCGAGTTATCTGCATGTTATCGAGCCCACTTATCATACCGAATATTGGAGTAAGTATTATTAGTCAATACACTCCTTAGTACTTCGTCAATAATGGCCTTTGGAAAATTAAAGTTTGCGTTACCACGAGATAAAATTTATTTATTTATTTATACTTTATTGCACAACTAAACATTTTAACAAAAGATGGACTAGATGCCATTTGGCATTCTCTACCAGTCATACCTTTGGCTATGTAGAAATGATTGTTGGCGGTGCGAAAAAAAAGAAAATAAGTTACTATTTCAAAAAAAAAATACACATAAAATAAATACGTAACCAATATATATCATAAAACAAAAGCAAAATGAATACAATATAATCGAATATATTATTACATATACATAACAAAAAAAGTTTTAACAGTGGCTTCAATGAGCTAGGATACAAGAAACATGTTATTATGACCGTAAAAAATATTCAACAACATAAAAGAAAACAATTCAAGGACTAAAATAACGCTAACAGGAGAAACGAACCAATTAGAAGTCAGTGCGTGATGTAAACTTTTACGGTCAGAAGCAGTCTACGTACGCACACTTGCAAAATCGGCTTATCCAAACACAAGATATTCGGATAAACATAAATACAAACATACATGTGGAACTGAGAACTCATTTTTATGAAGTTGGTTTTTAGGAATCCGTAGCCGAAGGGCAAAAAAACCCTTATAGTTTCGTCAAGTCTGTCATGCCGTCCGTATGTCACAGCCACTTTATATACAAATAAATTTAAACAAATATTTTGAACTAAAATTGGTTTAGACGAAATCGATTAAGTAGTTTTTGAGATATCGCACATTTTCAACAACCGCAAACATAACTTTGTTCTTCATACAAACACAATGAAAAACAAAGTTATAATTGTTGTCAACAAAATATTTCGGTATTTTAGCGAAGTGGAAGTAAGTGGACTCCCTAATTCAGTTAGTATTGGCACGGAACCCTCAGCGCGCGAGTCCGACTCGCACTTTCCCGGTTTTTAATAGAAGAATTTACTAAGAATTTACAGTTCATACGTAAAGGTACTTTAGGCGAACTTTCGAACGTTGCGATGTTTACGAAGACGACGATTTATGATATACGTAATATTCAGTGGCTTAGACATTTTTTTGTAATTTATTCGACTCAGTAAATATTATTCTTTCTTTACAAATGCAATAAATTACATTTCCTATTTTATTTTGGGATGAAGCCAACATAATATTTATCAAACTAATCTCTTTAGTAGTATTCAACATTTACGACTTACTTTAAAGAAAGGCAGACGAAATCATGTGTAAAAAATCCAGTATCTTTGTCCAGAGTGTACCAGTGTAGCAAAGGGTAGTCGTAATGAAAACACATAATTATTACGTAATGAATACGTATGTTTTTTTTGTTTTAAATACCTATTGTAATTTTAATTAAGCTCTCTCTTTTTCCCTTCTTTCACTTCCTTCGCGCCGCCAGCATTTTCTCTGTTTAGACCTATGGTCTCTGATAGAGACTGCTTTTAGCATTAAGTCCGCCATATGTACCTTTTGTTTGTGCATGAAGTGTTTTAAATAAAAAAGAAAAAAATCTTTGTCAATCCATGTAATGCTTAGAATCCATAAAACAGCAAAAAGATAACATCTCCGTATCTAATTTACAAACATATTTATATGGTTAGAACATCTTAATCCTTAATTATTATTTTTTCCGAACAACAAACTCAACCTTCTCCCGACTTTTGCAAAAAGTGTTTATGACATTTCTTTTTTTATTTTTATTTCGCCCCTTGGGCTAAGCCCTCACAGCCAGTTTTAATTTTCAAATAAATTCAAGTGTAAAAACATAATCTTAACTCATTGTACCAGTAGATATTATTTTTTGTGTCAATTTTACATGTATGCCGCAGGTGCGTGCGTAGTTCTATAAATACATAGGTTAGTACACGCTAGTCTTGTCAACGTGCCTTATAAGTGAAAGATATAAGTGACAGATGTTTTCTTTGAACGTATCGCTTTGAAACTACGAGTAGATAATAAGACTGTCCCTTGACTTTTGAGGTAAGCCATTACTAAGGCAAGGCCTTCAGTTATACAGGGTGTAACAAAAGACTCAACAAAGCCTTGAAGCGACATTTATTTTAGGTATTTAAAATATATTTTTTATTAACTACAATATATACGCTCACAGAGCGCTCAGGCACAAAATACACGTAGTAACAGAAGTCAATCTACACACAACACGCGGTCGAGCAACGCACACATAGACACCGTTCACGGACACGAGATCTCAGAACATCTCAGGACAGTGCGAGTGCGAGTGTCACCCGCTTCAAACACGCGCATGTAAACTTTTGTAAGGTGAAAATATGTTAACTGGTAAAGAATGGCTTAAGGCATAAAGCTCGCCAACTGTAAAACTTACAGTAAAATAAAGTTTTAATAGCAAGCGCTAGCTGATACATTGCGTAGTGTACTGCTTATGATCTGTTAACGAAAAAGAAAACCGAGAAGTTAAAAACTTGTTTCTGGGAGAAAAACTGATGATTTTAATTTTAAAAAATTCTGAAGAAAAAACACTATGATAGGCAATATCAGTAAAGTGATTTTTACTAGGTAGGTGTAGCGTCTTTAGGAAAATCGTATGAGTAGGTGGAAAACGTGGTTTTCGGCTACGTTAAGCCTTTTGTTACACCCTTTATGAATATTATTCTATATCCTCTAGATATGGCTCTCAGACACAATTGAGACGGTTACGCCTTGTGCTGTTTGCTCATCACTCAGTAGACGTCTACCAATTTCTAGACACTATAAAATGTAACAGTATGAAATGGTGCGATGAATGAAATAGATCTACCATTTGGTAGAAATAATAATTTTGTATCCTAGAAGAAGAGATTACGAAATTAGATTTCATTGTACCAAGATATCGATTTCTTACTCGTTCAAAGACCAAAAGTGAGGCCTTATTTCTTCATAGAAAATTAAATAGCATAGCTGTCAATATTATGAGAACTTATAACTAAATATTCATAAGCATTTAATTCAATTCAAACTGCCCTACAGTTTGAGCGGTAATATTAAGGATTCTCCGCATTTTTTGCGCGCGACTTAACAAAAGCCTTTTTACTGTTATGCGCTATAACCCTCAGAGCACCTCTTTCAGCTTATAACAACAATTTTCTTTTGTACATTTTGGGGTCCCGTCGAGAGCGTACAGTGAGCGGTGAGTCCAATACCGGAGCTCTACCTTGCAATGCGATGTCCGTATTCTCGACTCTAACCGTTTCTGTCAAACTAAACGATGGCGAAAACGCTTTCTTTTAGTCTTCTTTAACACGATTAAGACGTCACCAACAGGTGCAAATTATTTTGCAGGAAAAAGATTACCCTCACAACTTATGAAATCACATGCTAGCGCTGATAGGCAACATTGGTTTGGTGTTTGCAACGAGTTTTTTTTTTTTTAATAAGTGTTTAGTCTCTAGAAACTTAAAGTATATTTTTAGCAAGCACCTGCATGAAAAAGTTTCACATGCTTTAAAGTAAGGCCCTTGGTTTTAATTAAACGGTCTCTGGCGAGCGCTTTGGAACCTTATTATTTAAATGCGGACAAACAGTGAAATACTTCAAGTAAAGCGTCCTTTAAAGGGCGAGCTGCTGAAAGCTTTTGTGTAGGCTCGGTTATAGCCATTTGAATATTGTTGTCCATCATCTTTGCTGCGTGCTTTTAATGTCAATGAGGCACTTAATGCAGCAAAATGTAACTTTTTCCATCGTACGTCCAGGCGTACCGCGGGATACCATACCTTGTTGATGTGCCGCTGTTTAGAACTCAGCGCTTCTCATCAACGTTTATAATGTGGTGAAGGAGTGGAACTCGCCGCACGCGTCAACGTGTTACAATCCGAATCTATTCAAAGTTCGAGAGAACAGGCTTCTTCTGGGCGAGCTCGTTCCATTTTCGACTTCGTCTTAGTCGCACTAGGCTTGCTCTGGAGTTAAGAGCGAACCCATACTAAACAAATAAAAATAATTAAAAATGTGTGCTTTATTACCTACGCATACAGTCTTATTATCAAGAGAATGGGCCTGTCACTGTCACTGTGCGGTGAGAAAAGGGTGCAATGACCTGTACTGTCACGAAACGGACGAACGCGAAAGGGTGAGCGGGGGAGCGAGAAAAATGTGACATGTTTGGCAGGTCCATTCTTATAATAACCGGGTAGTATATCTTATGTGTCCATGCCTAGCACCACAAAGGTATACAAATGCGCGAATACCGGCCCCGCGCTTGTATCGCGCGCGAGTATTGGCGCATTTCTTTCGAGATTTATCTGACATTTCCTCACGTTGTTGTTAATAAACAATATTTTATTTACACAGCCGAAAGCTCGGCTGGCAGGTAGCTAAAGCAGCTGGTAATAGCGATGGGTCGTTATCGGTTTTTGTGATAATGTAATGTAACCGTTATGTAATTCCCAATAACCGGTTTCATAACAAGTGATTGCCGTTGGGGCAGGAAAGTTCTAGATTGGAGACCCTTCGACCAGAGACGCAGCGTGGGACGTCCACCAACAAGATGGACAGACGACCTTATAAAGATCGCAGGATCAAACTGGATGCAGACCGCTAGTGATCGGTCGCTGTGGAAATCCGTGGGGGAGGCCTATGTTCAGCAGTGGACGTCCTTTGGCTGATAATGATCAGAGCGTTGTAATAAGGTATTGAAGACCAATTCTTATTTCGATCGTTTGAATGGTGTTGTGAATGTAACTAGTTATTGCTGTGAAGGATAACGAGTGATCACTGCTTGGGCTTGTAACTGCTTAAAAAACTTGTTACGGCATTAACGCCCAATCGCTAGCTAGGTATGTAGTTTGAGCAATGATTTAAAAAAGAATAGATCTGTTACCCAGGCGCGCAATGTGAAGACGCGAAAAGATCCTAATTAGGATCCTTACCCTTAGTCTGCGAATAGTTATACAACAAGTGTGACGTCTCTGAGAGGGATTGTAAAGAGAGTGATTGTAAGTTACAAAGGTGGAAGAGAAAGTAAATTGTTATTTTAACAATTTATTGAGAAAAGGACGCAATGTCCTCTACACCGAGTCGATCATAGATTGGTTAGTAGTAAGTAATTCAAGTGTGCAGTGGAGAGCAGTGATTGGTAAATAAGTGACATTTTGGTTACACTGTAGCGTAACAGAGACTATCTCACTGTCTCTTTTTTCCTTACTGCAAAAATTATTGTTCTTTAGGTTTTTTTTGCAGTTTACGTCTAGCTAGTAAAAAAACATAATTAGATTCAAAGAACGATCTACGCGATCTTTATACTTCTGCAACACAAGAAAGGATTGCCCGAAAAAAGGCAGGAATTTTCGTTACTTTCTCACGTTACGTTTCTCTCGAAACTGGTCTATTTGTGTATAACGATACTTCCATCCAATACGTTCTTACGTAAAGATGGCACTCGCGCCTGCAAATTGGGTACAGGTGAGAGGGTTCGCAAATGAGAAGCGAGGGCATCGCAAATAACCGCGTTACACTCCCGTGCCGTGACGTCATCGATCTAATTACTGACATTTCATTACCCGATACATGCCAGTTTATTATGGAAGAAGCAAGCATACTAATAAGGGGTACTTACAACAAACAAGCTTAAATAATAAAAATGTGTTTCTTTTATTTAGTTATGCCACTTTAAAATTATGAAAGCATAAAAAACAAAGTCTTAGTCAGGAAGATATTTCTGATGTCTTAGATTTTTTAACTGACAAGGTGCCGAGGCACGAAACTCCAATCAGTCTAGTTGTGTAAAAAAAAATATGAACTGCTTTAAAAAAATAATGAAATGGTTAAAATAACGCATTTAACGACCTCCTCGCCTCGACCTGGCCTCGCCGCTATGAGGTCCTGGGTTCGATTCCCGGTCGGGACAACACAATAATATAAAAACATCTATTTTGTCTCGGGTCTGGGTATTGTGGTAACACCGTTGTGTCTGATTTCCATAACACAAGTGCATAAGCTACTACTAAACTACTACTTTGGGATCAGAGCAATGTATGTGATTGGTGTCCAATATTTATTAATTTATTTTAGATTAAACGAAAAACATTTTTTTGGAGGATTTATGTGACAATATGGACATAGAGAGGGAGCGCAGGGCGCTGGCCGTCCGCTGCAACATGGTGGCCCGTAGGTTTGCTCGCTGCACTCGACATGTTAAGACGACTCTTTTCAAGTCATACTGCCAGTCCTTTCATACGAGTAGCCTATGGGTAGACTATACGCAGCGGGCGCTGCGTGTTCAATATAATAATGGGTTTAGGATGCTGATAGGATTGCCGCGCTATTGTCGTGCATCCGGTATGTTAGCCAAGGCAAATACGCCATCATCACAAAGCGGTCAGCGTCGCTAGTACACCGCCTGCGAGAAAGCACCAACAGCATCCTAAATGTTTTTTGCGAACAGGTGGGACTCTTCGATGCTGAAGCACTGGATTCGTCTGTAAACGTTTGTGAGGTAGGCCCAACTACACTCAGTAAACACAGTCCTCCTGTCTAACTTTCAATAATATATTTGAAGATTTAACTAACTTTTAATTGTTTCTTTTTTTTTTATTATTAACAAAATGTATGGGTCTGTATACTTTTTTATGTCCGATACCTGAAAAATTTCTTTTGAATTGAATTGAATTTGCACATGATTCACGGACTTCAAAATAATTTGTTTCACCGGAACCTAGGATAAATGCGTTATTTAAAACTTTTGGTTTAGATGTTTGACGGTAGTTCAATTATATAAATATTTTTTAAGAGTTGGGTTAGACAAACGGATGGACCACAAAGTGATTGTATAAGGTTTCATTTGTTCATTGAGGTACGGAACCCTCAAAAGTAACATTTCTTGTTTAAACATTCATTGCTTAAACTCTACGATACCATACCGTACCAATAAACAGAATGCAAAGAGAGGAAAACATTACCATAACAACAGCGCCACCATTCTAAAGAATAAATTATTTGTATTTAACACAAATAATGTTGAAAATGAGTACGGAGTGTGTAGCTGCGGGCGCGTCCATTAACCTGTCGGGCGCAATCGCCCGGACACGAGGGGTTATACAGCAAACTCCCGTTTTTATAGCGATTTCAAGGAAATATAAGTTTATTTTTCTCGATAACACAGAGCCGATGAGCAGAAAGAAGGTAAATAGAAAAGCAGGACGATTGGAATGTCGGAACAGCAATTAGTTTGTATGAATGCAATTAACCGGCATTACCAGACCGGACCGGACCGGATTAACTGGCAGTAACACCTGCAAAATGTCAAAGAACTGCAAGTTGAAAGCACTTACAAATTATTTTTTTAAAAAAACGACTTCTAAACCAAATACACTTAAAAGTCGGATTTCACTTTTTTTAAGTAAATTTTATTTTTTATTTTTAGTGATTACAGAAGGGCTTAAACTTGACTATGACTCTGTTTCTTAAGAAACTACAAATTACCTATCATAAGTTCATTGATTATTTACATTGATTTATTCCATGTTTTCTGAACAGGTTGGGAAAGGAAAAATGTGTAGTCTACGCGTACGAAGCCGCTGGCAAAAACTAGTTAAGATATTTTAACTAAGCGTCTTCCGCAACTAATGATTAGGGTGTTAAATTTTATTTCATTTAACATAAAGATGAGAAATCATATTTTTGATGATGACTCACAAAACGACCTCCATGTTTCATTTCTTTCTTGAAACTATGGCTATCAATCAACTCCACCTTCAAATCTGAACCGCATAAAGCGTGGGCACGTCTATTAGTTCCACCGTCACGTTCCGTCAACGCCGTCACTCCGTCAAAGGCGATGAAATACAAACACGGACCCGAAATAGGCCGTCGCTAAGGCCCACTTATGCTTTATTTTATTGCTCGAGTGTTTTTGGGGTTGTGTTATGTAAAGGGATAGCGATAAACCTTAACTAAACCTAAAAACCGTGATGGAGCAACATGAAACGGTATTGCCTTCTATCGTTAGCAGTGTCCCCCCCTCCCTACCTACTGAATTTCAGCTATACTATGGCCGTCAGACAGTTTCAGAAATAATTATCTTTCAAACAAAGCAAAGTTATGACAGTGTTTCTTACCTTTCTTGGATAATGTAACGTTGTATATTTTTGTCTAAGTTCGCGTGAAACGAAAAGCTAAATGGATGTAGGACTTCAGTCCATATTTTGGCATAGATAAGATGGATGGTGACACTGACATGTGTCAAGTGTGACAGCTGCTTTTTTCCGGTTCCGCACTGTTGGTCGTGCGTCGGAGTGGAACGTTTGTTATAATAATGTATTAGAAGTGAAAATTATAATGGGGCACGCCCCAAATTATTTTTGTAGTTTGATAGTTATTCCTGGTAAGTATCTGCAGAAAGGTTTGCGTTGATTTTTGTTTGTTGCGAGACATTTCTTAGAGTCTGAGCACATGGTTCTTTTTATCGTTTCAGACGCCGCCAACATGTCAATTTGGATAAATTAAATTCGAAAATGATTTGATATAAACTACTGGAAAAATGGTAAGTATTGTGGGGAAACTCCTTTGGAAATCCTTGTAAAGAAAATGTAGCCTACCTACATCTGGGCATATTGTATTGAGAGTTGTAATTTTTATCATTTCAGGTCTCAAATAGAATAATTAGCATAAATGTTTAGTAATCAATTCAGAAATTATATGGCGAGCCAGCTTTTGCAGGTATTAAATTGGTTTATTATAGATTTCATAAATTGGGTGATGAAAAGTATAACCACCCTCACTTAGAAAAAAAAAATTGGTTGTTAATTAGAACTTTCTTTTATTTCTAGGTTTCGCTTCTGATATGTGTCTGTAAGTTGAACAGTCACAATTTGGTGATTATATTGTAACCTCAGGTAAATATTTATTATGAAAAGTTAGTGTTTTTTTTTACTTTTACTTTGGTTTGTGCGTTGAACTAACCTTTTGTAAATTCTTTTCAGTGACCTTACTTAGACCTTACTAAGACCTTACTTAGACCTTACTTAGACCTTACTAAGACCTCATTTGGATTAATTTTTGAAGTCAGAACTTCCTTATGGATTGATTTGCTTCTTGTCTGCTGTTTTGAGGATGGATCGGTATCGGTGAAATTTTGGGGTAATGTTGCAGAATTGTTTGTAGTTTGATGCAACAAATATTTGAAATAGTAACCTCCGTTGAAATCAAAGGTTGGTTTTCCTTGTATTACTTTAACTTTAGTGAAAAGTGGGATAATTTAGCTAACAATTTAGGCATAATTTAGGAATCCCTTTGAGGATAAATTTTGGAATTTATTTAGGTAATTAAACTCTTAAATTGGTGGTTTATCTTTATTTAATTAGAAATTTGTGAACATTAAGATTTGTAATAGTATAGATATTGATAACTAAATTAGAACCTAACCTAGTCTCTACTGTATTCTGAGCTATTAAGTTTTGTATTTGATTTTTTTTTGAAGGTGTTAAAAGGTAATTGTGAAATAGCAAATTTGAATAAACTTTTGTTGCCAAATGCTATACCCGGATTTCTTTATTTCATTCGAATATTAGTACCTTTTAAACACCCTTTGTCCACACTAGCCGGGAGTGACTGCGACAAATGGCGCCCAACTTTAGAATTAGTTATTAGTACAATTTTGAGCACTTTGTTGTTAGAATTTTTTTGGAATGCTAATTAACCACCATATTATTTAGCTTAGGTTTATTTTGCCTGTGTTACTAACTGGTTAGGAATTATCCCACAAGTTTAGTGTTGCATCAAACAATTTGTATTTACTAACCAAATAAAAGTTGTTGTTACGGTGTAAACCTTATTTTGTGAAACCCCATTTGTTGTGTTTGATTTTATTTAGCATTTAAAATACTCACAATCTGTTTAAGTATTGTGATATATTTGAGTTGTTTTGGTTGTAATATTTTGGACTCACTTTATATTGTTTTGTGTGAAAACTTGTAAAAATATAAACCACCAAATAATAGTTAACATGATTAATTAATGTTACTTAACAGTGATATTACAGTGTAATTTATATGAGTTTGCGTTGAGAATTAGTTGAAATAATTTTGGATTTTAATTATTGCTTTTGTTGTGGGTACATTGATAAATGAGTTATGAAGTAAATGTAGGGTCATTGTGGTTACGTGTCAGCGTTATTGGAGTTGTTCTGAAAACGAATTAAATTATGTTTCTTGCATCTGTTTTGTATATAAACCAGGAAATCAGTTACAATTTTCTCGGTGTAACGCATTGTTTTGGTAAATCGACTCTGTTGTTTCCTATTAGGCGTGCTACTGGTACAGATGTTGCCAAAAATTTTAGAAACCATTTATAGTGATTCATGAGTTACTGAAACCGTGATTGTGGTTAAATTGGACACATATTATGGGATCGTGATTCAAGGAGGCACTGGTTTGTTACAACATTCCTAAACATAATTTTACAGGGATACCGCGACGGAGTACGCAGTAACTATGCCTAAGGAGTATTATGTCGGTGAGTTCGGTTTTTTAAAGGATATTTTTTGAAGTTTTTAGTGTCCGTGCTAGACATGCCACAAATTTTGTTGTTTTAGGGCGCAGAAATGCGTTTTGATTTTTGGTTGGTGATGTAGTTTGGGAGTCCAGCTACACTCAAGTGATGCCCAATTTGGCACCAGTTTGTTTGTTTTTTGTTTGGTGTGGGATCACTGAGGTATTTTCACCATTTTGTTTACGAGTTGGAGGCTATGGATGGTCGTTCACTCGATTCGTGGCATATTGAGGTTATTAAGACATAAGTTTTGATTCGACTAGAGTTTCTTTGGTTGTGTTTAAATTGATGAAAATTCTAAACACAAAAGTGAAAGGGTTCAGTTTTATTTAGATTGAGAAATAAAACTGTTTAGTTTTTGTATGATGAAGTATGAAAGGCGAGGTTGATAAGATGGTTGCTTGTGGAAGAATGAAATTAATTTGTTTGTGGGTATGTTTTAGCGGAAACCCTTAAGTTAAGTCGCTTGAAACTTATGATTTTGAATTGTTGTCTAGCATGAGGTCGTTTTGGAATTATTTGAATGTGTTTGTTGCCCGATTTTTGACTTAATTAACTTTATGAGTAAATTGAAAAGAAATATACTTTGTTTTGTAGAATTTATTATGAGGGCTTTTGGATAATTTTGAACAGAACATTCAATGTAGTTGATTTGTTTTTTTTTGTGTGAGCTTTTGGATTATTATGAACAGAGCAATCTTTAATGGCGTTGACGTTGAGATCTTTAGGTATTTTGGGATGTTTTTAGATGGAATATTTTTAAACGGCGTTTTTGAGTAATATTTTCAGGTAACTATTTTGTATATTTTGAACAGAAAATCTTAAATAGCTTTGAGTTAAGATTTTTTTGAGGTATTGTCGATATTTTGGAATAGAATATTCTTAAATAGCGTTGATTTTGAGTTTTTTTTTGTAGATCTTTTGAATAATTTTGGCAGAGCAGCCTTAAATAACATAGGGTTAGCCTTTTTTGAGGTCCTTTGGGACATATTTTTTGGTATTTAATTTTGGACCTACAGTAATAGTTTGAATCCTCCTTGTGAAATTGTTTGCCCTATTAGTGTCAGTTTGAACTTGTTGGATAGTGGAAGGAAATTATTTTGATTTTATTTTGGCATTTGGTAACAGTACATATTTTTACAGTTACGGAAGCTGGGGACAGCTTTCGGTTCACTGTAGTGAACCTCTTTTCTTTGGGAGGGGGGTATTGTAACGTTGTATATTTTTGTCTAAGTTCGCGTGAAACGAAAAGCTAAATGGATGTAGGACTTCAGTCCATATTTTGGCATAGATAAGATGGATGGTGACACTGACATGTGTCAAGTGTGACAGCTGCTTTTTTCCGGTTCCGCACTGTTGGTCGTGCGTCGGAGTGGAACGTTTGTTATAATAATGTATTAGAAGTGAAAATTATAATGGGGCACGCCCCAAATTATTTTGTAGTTTGATAGTTATTCCTGGTAAGTATCTGCAGAAAGGTTTGCGTTGATTTTTGTTTGTTGCGAGACATTTCTTAGAGTCTGAGCACATGGTTCTTTTTATCGTTTCAGACGCCGCCAACATGTCAATTTGGATAAATTAAATTCGAAAATGATTTGATATAAACTACTGGAAAAATGGTAAGTATTGTGGGGAAACTCCTTTGGAAATCCTTGTAAAGAAAATGTAGCCTACCTACATCTGGGCATATTGTATTGAGAGTTGTAATTTTTATCATTTCAGGTCTCAAATAGAATAATTAGCATAAATGTTTAGTAATCAATTCAGAAATTATATGGCAAGCCAGCTTTTGCAGGTATTAAATTGGTTTATTATAGATTTCATAAATTGGGTGATGAAAAGTATAACCACCCTCACTTAGAAAAAAAAAATTGGTTGTTAATTAGAACTTTCTTTTATTTCTAGGTTTCGCTTCTGATATGTGTCTGTAAGTTGAACAGTCACAATTTGGTGATTATATTGTAACCTCAGGTAAATATTTATTATGAAAAGTTAGTGTTTTTTTTTACTTTTACTTTGGTTTGTGCGTTGAACTAACCTTTTGTAAATTCTTTTCAGTGACCTTACTTAGACCTTACTAAGACCTTACTTAGACCTTACTTAGACCTTACTAAGACCTCATTTGGATTAATTTTTGAAGTCAGAACTTCCTTATGGATTGATTTGCTTCTTGTCTGCTGTTTTGAGGATGGATCGGTATCGGTGAAATTTTGGGGTAATGTTGCAGAATTGTTTGTAGTTTGATGCAACAAATATTTGAAATAGTAACCTCCGTTGAAATCAAAGGTTGGTTTTCCTTGTATTACTTTAACTTTAGTGAAAAGTGGGATAATTTAGCTAACAATTTAGGCATAATTTAGGAATCCCTTTGAGGATAAATTTTGGAATTTATTTAGGTAATTAAACTCTTAAATTGGTGGTTTATCTTTATTTAATTAGAAATTTGTGAACATTAAGATTTGTAATAGTATAGATATTGATAACTAAATTAGAACCTAACCTAGTCTCTACTGTATTCTGAGCTATTAAGTTTTGTATTTGATTTTTTTTTGAAGGTGTTAAAAGGTAATTGTGAAATAGCAAATTTGAATAAACTTTTGTTGCCAAATGCTATACCCGGATTTCTTTATTTCATTCGAATATTAGTACCTTTTAAACACCCTTTGTCCACACTAGCCGGGAGTGACTGCGACAATAAAGTTCACATTAATCATATACGCAGAACATAGTAATAAACATTTCATCTCTGAAAAGAAATGGAAAATAGTATTAGCATCGTCCTACTCCAAACGATAGAAACTGCGCTCAATAAGAACCCTTACACACTGCAGCTTTTACCATCGATGCAGTCGCAAAATGTCAACCTTCACATACTACGCTACTTTTAGCACCGATGCAGTCCCGATGCTGAAGTTGGAAATTGACAAATTATGTCATGTATCTTGGTGACTGCATTGATACTAACGCGTAATAGCATTGATGCAGTCGCTATTCTGCATCGATGCTAATGCGCGACTGCATCGATACTGAATTACATCTGTTCATTGCATGAGTAGCGATTCTGAAGCGCGTTTTCAAAACGCGCGACTGCATCGATGCTGAAAGTTGCAGTGTGTAAGGAGTCTAAGTTGCTAACATAGACAGTAGACTGCTTTCTATCGCCGTCGCGGTTAAGAATAAGTTATCACGGGTGGGTGATAAAACCCAACCTGTGGCGCGCCGCGTCGTCATGGAGCCGCCTTGAGGCTCTATTCTGTAAACTAATATCCTTATTGTCGACCCTTCCTTTTCATTCCAGATGCTTTATCTATGTGAGCAAACATGACAAAAAGAGCGGAAACATATATTTATTTCTGTTTAAAGTAGGGTTTGTTTAACTGTCTCCGTGATATACGATACGGTGTTGGGCGCTTGTAAACAGAGACGCCCTTCCTGACACAAATGAGTGAGCAATTGACAATACAAAGACAAAACTTTCAAGACAGTAGCGCACAGTAATTATAATGAGCTTTAAATGAACTCAGCATAAGCAGTGTACGTGTGTCTGTGATGTCCTAAAATTAATAAACGCTTTTTATTTCTTTTAAAACAATTACAAATACCTCTTTGATACTTGAATTTAACATGAGGAGGCCGAAACAAATGAAACAAAATAGACAATCTAAATCGACAACTGAGGAGGCCGAAGCTTAATCAAACCTTTGTGAATCAAATGATTGAAACGTTTTAGCGAGTTCTGTAGGTTCCTTTTTTTAACAATACTTTTGCTACAGAGCGCGATGTTTCTATTACGCAAGGTCTCAATTCTAACAATGCTTCAAATACTTTTGCTATCTTTTGACCCGACCACAGGATGGTAACGTCTTACTCTGCGGTACCACCACATCAATAAAGAGGTTAATTTACATATAAAAGTGTGGACAGTCTCGCTGAATATCGTTGTGAACTAGTACAGTTGTTGGGAACTGGAAGTTTGAAACACGTCGAATACTCGCTCCTGTTATTATCAACTGTGAAATTACAATGCAAATGCACGCGAAACTTTGTGAGAGGTCGGTGTTTCTCCAACTATATTCACCAATTCTATGTTATCTACAAAGTTGCACAACGATTCTTCTAGTAGATTAACTTTATGAAGTTTATCCGAGTTCAGTACAAGTTTGCGCTTTGCCTGCATGAAATTTCAAAATAACGACGTGATACGTTTCATTTATTGCAGATGCAGCATCAATGTCGTCGCAAAATGTCAACCCTTGCTCACTTGCGCTGCTTTCAGCATCGATGTTGTCGGGATGCAGAAGCTGGACATTGACAAATTATGTTCTGTATATTGGCTACTGCATCAATACTAACGCGCGACTGTATCTTTGCCAAATTCTGTTCATTGCGAGATTCGCGATGCATAAGCGCGTTTTCAAAACGCGCGACTGCATCAGTGCTAAACGTCGCAGTGTGTAAGGGGTCTGACTGCCATTTGTTTGTAACATCATAATCTTCAAAAACTGCTACATTATCTCGTGTTGGTTTAAATCGTACCTCAAAGCGAAATAATCATAGCATCACAAGCTTATTTTATGATTGGTTACAAGAACACATAAAAGGGGCGCCATTGTCTTTTTACGCGGCACATAAAAGGTCGTACGTCCCGAGAGAACTCGGAGCGGGGAGGGGGGCGGGGGTTCTCCCAAATTACTTGTCGAAGTAATCCTGCGTGTAGTCGACTGCGGAAAATTACAACAGAGGGAATTTTAACTCGCTTCTCAGCCGCGAGTTGTACTAAATACTGATACTGATGACTTTACCGGGATTAAAAACAATTCGCGTCGGTGTAATTGCCTCGGTGGCGCAGCGGTAAGAGGTTCGCACTTTAAAGAGAGTACACCCATGTTTGCGTACAAACTTGTGCACTATTAATATGTCCCGCTCATTCGGTTAGTCGTTAGTCATGACTGGCCACCGTAGTCAAAATAGACTAGGAGGACTATTATTTTATACTATAAATTAGGGTAATTTAAAACAAACCATTTGTTAGCTAGCTCGGGAGTTAATGAAATAACAAGAAATTTGGTATTGTAGTTAGCGCTCCTGACTTCTATACCGGCCGCCACGGGTTCGAGTCCCGCAAGGAGCAAATGTTTGCGTGATGAGCATGATAAATTGTATGTATGTATTTAATGTATGTATGTGTTTATATGTATTTAAATCTTTATGGGAGACGCCCCCGTCATAATCGTTGTCTGGTATTCGTAATACAAGGAAGAAAATTCCTTAGGTACCTCCAAACCACGACAGGTGGCGTGTTGGGCGCATTACTTCAAAATTTGTTTTCTTGGTGCTACCAATCACCTTCTTAGAAATAAGATCTAGAGTTCCTGATCATGTCTTGGCTTAAGGATAAAATAATATGTTTGTATCTACTTGTATTATGTATCACATTGAAACTATGGGGAGCCCTTAGAAGCCCTCGTTTAGCAGAGGGCATCCTTTAAAGGGCGAATGCTTTCAAGGAGATGAATAAGATATAATTGTTATAATACCTTGTTCTAAGGTAGCCTCCAAAAGTAAAAGTACCAAAATTTTCGTAATGATTCCTCGAAAAGGCCAGGTGTTGTGAGCGTGCACATTTATAAATATTTAAGCGAGTGCCCTTCCTTTGATCTAAACTGCTGCAATTACGTTTCTTAGGTGCCGACGGAAGTTTCCAACCCGAATCGGAATGCGAATTGAGATTTATATGGACAGTGATCTTATTTGATCTTATTTGAGTACATCTGTAGTCGAGCAGACGACGTATGTTTCTATTTTAATTACGCTCAATGTCAAGTTACTTCAAATGCAAACGTATATTTTTTGAAATTTACTCGAGAATTATTTCATTTTGAACTCCTCAATTTAAGGTTTACCTTTCTTTCGAATCAAACCATAATCATTTCAAATATTCCTGAGGCATGCCACTTACCTAAAACAAGTTTTTGATGGTGACTTGAGTTGATCGGTTGCAAGTAGCCCACGTACTACACGTACACAATAAAAGATCTGAAAAAGAAAAAAATACATATTTACACTTAACCTGATAGAACTATGTTTTTTGAAAAACTTATGTTTGACCCACAAACCATTGTCATATAGCACTGCTACGGAATTCGTTTGTAATGACAAAAAACTGCCTTCTAAAAACTGACTAATACATTTAAAATTACACATTTGCCCTTTACTAAGGTGTAATAAATTAATTTAGATCGCTGCATGATGTTAAGCTATCAAGGCAGTTTTTTTAAAATAATTTTCCTAATTTCAAGACTTTCAGTTGTTCACCCACATCTCAATAACTACTGGATCGAAATACACCTTATGTAACTAACTAAAGAATCAACCCGATATGGCTTCTTGTTTTAGAGAAATCCGTGGACAAACATACATTTTCTAATGAAATTTTTACACGTGTTTAAACCTGCCTGGAAGCCTGTTTAAACATACTCAATTATCAAATTATCAAATTCCAACAATACCACTTACACACACATTGAATTGATTACCTCATTTTCTTGAAGTCGGTATAAAGCTAAGCCTTTACGAGAAAGTATGAAGCAGGCAGTAGGTAGTCGTAGGACTCAAATATTCAGCGCAAAGCGCCGTCTTCGCGCAATCTTTGAATTTTTTTAGCTAGTTTGCTAAACAGCGCGATTCTTCGTCTTCGTCCTTTTGATTTTATAATCGTGTTTATTTCTGGAATTGTTATCTTGTTTCTTTATGATTTTATTAAATTTTTCTTTCATTAATAGTCGATGTTGCCAAGTGAGCGAAGTATCGTCGAGATGGAGCCATTAAAGTCTAACTTAACGAAATGGCTTCATTTCGACGATCGATTTGTATAAAAAAACGCCATCGATCATGACAACTCGTCATCATTTGCAGCTAAGGTTAATAATTACATCGAATAAACCGCATTAACAAACTAACATAAACCAAGACAGCAAAGTTGTGAATACAACAAAAAATGTTGTGATGGTCATCCGGACCACCCAATCAAATCGTTTTTGTGAAACGCAGTGTCCCTTTTTCCTCTTCTATTGGCACATCGTTAATTGCCTTCGGGATAAATGCAAATCTGCCCAGCGAGGGTTTAACCTGATAGCCTGGCACCTGTGCGAAGCGAAGGGGCGGCTCAAGAGTGGCTGCAGCGATAACAGCCTCTCAATATGCAGAACCAGAACATTCCAATATTGGCAACTTAAAGTGACTGCTTTAAATTGTTACTAGTACACCAGCAGGTCTTAGCGAGGTAGCCTAGACACAATTTATCTTTCGAACATTAGGTGGCGCAGGAAAAACGCTGAGACCAAATTCCGGTTTTGGTGTATTGGTGATAAGGTTTTTTGGTAAAATAATATCCAATAATTCCTTAAATACTAATAAATGCCACCTTAAACGACGATTAAACTCATCACGACGAAATGTAATTTTACGTTTCGACAGCTTCAGACTGTAGCCGCGGATGTAGCAGGATATTGTAAATACAAGTAACAGTTCTAAATGTTGAGAGTCAAGAAGTGATAATTTGAATAGCATTAATAATGTGAGCAGAGAGTTTCCTATCTAATCAATAAAAATGTTTATTCAGTACTTCAGTGTTTAGCAAAACCCGAGATACGTTTCTAGAGGTGTACACACCATACGGTTTTAAACAGTCAATCCATCGGACATCGTCCTTGAAATTGATGCCACATCGGCTGTGTTCAACTTCCAACCCAATTATTCGCAGTCGAAACCCTTTTTCATGATACATGCGTGACCTATAAACGACGCGTGGGCAAAATGAAGGAGAGGTGTCGTTTAGTTACAAACTACTTAGTTAGGGAGGCGAATAGGGGAATTTTCGGTAATACTCGAGCGTGGCAGTTTAAGATATGAGAGATACCTTGGGCCTAATAGAACAACCTTGTAAAGTATTTAGCTCTATATGTAGTGACGCGCGCCTAGGATAGACGATCAGATTAGTAAAAAAAAATCGATAGTCTGTAATACTCGAGCGCGTCAGATTAAGATATTGGGGGTTGATTTTAGTGTTTTAAGACTAAATTTAACTAATCTGACGATAAGTCCTTGACGCCGCCGAGTTATAGGGTCGCGAACTTGTAAAAAAAAAACGTTAATCCGGCATTCTCGAGCGCGATTTTTTTTATTTTTATTTTGAAGAATATAATCTAAAACGTACTAAAAATACAAAATCTGCCGGTTTCCGCATGACCAGGAGTGTGGAGGAGCCATTTCGTCTTCCGAAAAACGGGTTGCGGCATATAAGTCGCGAACGATACATTTTACAAAAAAAAAGTTTAAATAAACAAAAAGGTAATTTTATTTTACACAAAAAAGGTCTCTTTACATTTTTGTCTAAAGTTAAAACTTTTTGACTTGAAGCTTCATAAAAACTCAAACTCCCGGTTTGTTGAGTATATCTTGAAAACTGAGGGTGTTAAAAAAATGATATGAAATAACGATGATTAAATTATGTTACTTTAATCTCAAAAAAAACATTTTTTTTCTAAAGCTTCTCGACAATTTTCGTCGACTTGGAAAAGGTTACGCGTATCTGTATACAAAAGTATTATTAACATGTACAGTTTCATGTATGTATATTATTCAATAGCCTGTTGATCCTCAAATTGTTTTTTGGACGTACCGTCAGCAAAACGAAGTGAAGAATAATTAAAAAGAAAGAAGAAAGGAAAAAACAAGAAACCAAAAAACCTTTCCGGTCAGATTAAGAGAACCCACCAACATTTTTGTCAGATTAAGAAAATATGCTTTCAGGATACCGAGATGAACCTCCCCTATGAAAATCTGACGCGCTCGAGTATTTCAAAATAACTATTTTTTTTTGCATTTTCAAAAATTCATCATAACTTATGGTCACGCCAAAACCGTCAGTTTTTTTTAAGGGAGCTTCCTTGGGGCCTACTTAACACCCCTTCCAAAAATCTGACGCGCTCGAGTAATTTTTTTTTTTTTGCATTTTTGACTACTTTATATGCCTACCCCCACCACGCAAACCGGCAGATTAGTATACCGTTGTTATCAGAGGCACTTGGGGCATACGTAGTATGAATATCTGACGCGCTCGAGAATGCCCAAGTAACTGTTTTTTTTTACATTTTTGAAAAACCGTACACGCCAAACCCACCGCTAAAATGGTTTTTACCATACGAGCTTTTCTTTTCAAAATTATTTTATCTTTCGATTTTGATATGTCTCGACGGCGCCGTTGAATTACGCCATTTAGCTACCTCGCCTCCCTAACTAACTTTATTGTTGAGGTTTCCTATGTTCTGTAAAAATTGCTTTTTAAATTGAAGCTGCTAGCACTTCCTATTATTTTTTTAAAGCAACATGAATTTCTAAAAGCTAGTTAAGTACTTACATGTTTGAGCTAACTAAACAGCACTTAACGGAAATGTAACTTGAAATTTAGTATTTAATCGGAAGAGGCGTTAGCACATTACCGCTGTGCATCAGTTTTACGCCGTCGTTAAACTTAATTAACCGATAATAATATCTGAGATAATGAACGTTCGCTTCGCGCTGAAACTATTAAAACCATTAAAAGTGTTTGCTCGAAAATAAATCCTTAGATTTTCGAGCAAACACCATAAAGTTCTAGCATGCAATATAGATAGTGTTACAATGAAGTTATTCGTAAAATACTTCCACTGACGGTCTTTAGATTCGGTTGCCTGACATGACAGTATTTCTTAAATCGTAACTGAGCCTAGAGTTTCTAATTATACTAAAGTCGAATGTACGAATAGATGGTTATGACAATAAAACAATAAATTGTCAATCAAGAGTTTTAATTATGTTCTATTTGAGTTTAAATAGCAGACTAGAGATAATTTTAGAGAAATCCAAACATTTTCAATATTACATCATGCTTTTAAAACGTTTGCACACTCTGTCCTCTATTTCACTTGTATGTCTGCGTACATAATTATCTTTCTCTATTTGAAATTAGTCCAAGAGTAGTCGCGACGGTTATCGCCCCTATGCCTTGTGGGTAAGTAATAGGCTATTTCCTTTTTCGGACATATTTTATGTGCCCAATAGTATCGCGTTTATGAACACATTTTTGCTGACACTCGCGGCCTGACGAGGGTGCTGTCAAGATATAGGCCACATTGCAAAAGGTCACGGGCCCACAAAGTTACCATGTTGAAAAAAAATGTTGTACAGACGAAATTGAAAGTATGGCTGTATTTAATTTTGCGTTAGCATTATAATGGTTTGCGATAAGGGATGCTGTTATTTATGAAACTTCCGTAGCTCAATATTTTCTTCAAACAGTAGCAGTTTATACTTTGTTTTATAATTAGGCGTGTAATTTCAGAAAATATCTATTTTCTGGAGGGCCGAAGTCAGTTAGTCATGCCTGCAAGGCAGAATATAATAAGCTTCTTAATGGCTAAATCTGAAAGTTTTAGTAACTTCCTACCAATTTGGTTGGAACTTTGCTTACGAAAGAAAAGGGTCTTGGTTAAAATTTCTGAATCTGAAATCTTATTTTAAATTAGGTATTTGTAATCAGTTGGCCTGAACAGTAAATATTGTTACAAGTCGTTACTTTTAGATGCCGCTTTAAAGTCTCATTGATTCATAATTTAACTTGTGAGCGAGAATTTAAAGAATAGGATAAAGAATTCCAAGTTGTGAATTGCTATGGTTGAAGTAATATTTGTGTCCTCTGGTTACGATCCAAACCAAAAGAAAGATTAAATTCCGCAAACAGACAAGTATTTGAATATGGAGTCTAATCGACTCTATACGTTCTTACGAATTATTGTTTTTGGAACTAGGGGTGATATTGAATGGGAAACTAATAAATTGAGCTTCATGTTTATAACAATAAAATTAAATTTCAATAAAGTAAAAACCGACTTCAAAACCAAAATGCACTAAAAAGTCTTAAATAAACTCTTGATCATTGAAAGAAAAGGAAAACATTTTAGGCAAACAATATCTTTTTGGAGTCGGTGCTGTGATAGTTGATGCTTGATGGTCAAAGTGATGGCACCGACTCCAAAATGATTTTTTTTTGCCTAAAATGGATTCCTTTTCTTTCAACTTTTTAGTGCATTTTGGTTTTGAAGTCAGTTTTTACTTTTTTTAAAGGAATCTGTTCTTTAAGAAGCTACAAACTACCTTTCATAGGTTCTGTCATTATAATTACTGAACTTCTAAGCGTTTAAGAGTTCCACCATCAGCTCAGCCCCACATAATGTTGACTATCAGACGTAACAACATGTCCACATTAAGATTCTAGTAAAAAAAACCTATACGTGCCCTTAAAGTTTGAGGGTTTCCCTCGATTACTACGAGCTCGCCCAGAAGAAGCCTGTTCACTCGAACTTTGAAAAGATTCGGATTGTAATCACTTGGAAACACTGACGCGGGCAGCGAGTTCCACTCCTTTGCCATGCGCATTATAAATGTTAACGAGAAGCGCTTAGTTCGAAACAGCGGCACATCGACAAGGCAAGGATGGTATTCCGCGGTACGCCTAGACGTACGATGGAAAAAGGGGGTTGGTGGGATGAGCACATGGAGCTCCTTCGATAGATACAAAAAAAACATACAGTCGAATTGATAACCTCCTCCTTCTTTGACGTCGGTTAAACACACGCACTACTACACGAATACAAATACAGATTTGAACACTCCATATGGGAGGGATATAGATACCATGATGATTGATTTGCCGGGGAATCAAGAGCATGTATTGATGGCTTGTCAGGTTCCGCGATTAACTCAGAGAACTCAGAGGGAAGGAGTGGGGAGGGGAGGTAGGGGGGAGGGGGTAACGGACACCCCATATAGTCGAGTAATGCTGTTCGTGACATTTGACAAATTGATGGAGGCTTAGAAAAATTCAAATCCGTTGCTATGTACTCGTAGACCAATTGCATTGCATTGTTTTTGTATTTTATTGAAAATACGCAATATTTGGTGAAAATCATAGACTGAATGTTGGTGTACACAACTTTGGCCAACTGATACTGGGATCTGATACTGTTTCTGAGATAAACAAGATTTTTCTCAAGTCATGCAGAAGCTACGCCAAAAATAAATCGTTTGTATTGCTGAAACGAATTACGTTTCAATAGCTCCAGTTCATAATGCTTATCATTGCTATTCAAATTTTACTTAAGAATAGTTGAGGCTACAATAAGAATTTTATTCGGGTTCATATAGTTTCTCTTTCAATGTCGTGCGTGGCGTCCTTATTTGGAAAATTTACTATGTGCTGTCGCAAAATTATGAGTTATACTTATGATCATTTGTCTTTGTTTTCGAGTATGGCACTTCACATAGTATAAGAGTCATGAACAATTGATTTTCTTTAACATATAATTCATTGCCCGCCTTGTGCAAAGATTCGGAGTCGCGCGAAAATTTGTATGATAGCTATACAGATATAGGTATGTAGAGCCCCAGGTGCAGCTTTTGAAATTGGAAGTGAAAGTGGTTTTTTTTATTTACATTTATTTAGGATATCAACGGCGATACAATAAAAAACTACATTGTGTTTCTTTATGTCGTGTAGTACTTTCATGAGTGCGTATACAATATTGTTTTGAAGTTAGAAAACTCCAATCACTGAAGACAGAATGCAGGAACAAAGATGAAGTATATAAGGCTACCTCGTTTTAAGTGATAATATTTTAAAGGCAGATTCAGAAAAATAAATGAAACATATTTTGTACGAAAAAAAAAATTTTTTATACGCTAGTTTTCGAGAAAATTGCCTCTAAACATGTAGAAAAAAGAGTAAAATAAAACACCCCGTGCCGCGTGTTGCTGAGCGGAGCTCTCGGTTTTTGTAGGTATTGTCATACGCACCGCCCATCGCCGTGTCGCCGCAATGTTGCCTGCCTGCCTACACGTGTCGCGCTCGCGGCCAGCCCCGCCCCCCCGGATAGCCGCGCGACGCGAGTCAGTCTGCCAAAAAATTCGCGTTTGTATGTTGTGTGCGCGCGCGTCGCGGACCCGCGGTGCGTGCGTTTTCCGGAGCCTGGGCTGGGTGACATAGTTTCCCGCCGCGCCTTGACCTGGTACACCACCTACAGCCAAACACCGCAGACGCTTGCTATGGCGGTTTCTGCACAACGAAGCCCTCCACCTTTATCATTTGAGGGTCCAAGATTTGCTGTTGGCGGGGATTACGCCTTTATCACTTGACGGTCCAAGTTTTGCTGCTGATGCGGACTATGCGACGAAGATCGAGCAGTATATGTATGAATATTTACATATTAATGAGATATTTCTTCAACTGTCCTTATATCACTTATCATTATATCGTTGAATTATATCAATCATAATCAGCTGGACCACACCTCATTACGGACTTTCTAGAGATTCAAAAATACTAAATAACTCTAATACAGAAAGGATAGACTCCAGTATTTCAAGGTGTCAAAGATGTGGAAGTATGCACTACATCTGGTTACAACATCAGCATAATTGGCACGAACGGGATCGGTGTGGGGTGGATCCGTGGCTCATCCATCTTGCCGGGACGATAGATGCCTATATAGCGTCTAGGACATACACAACAGTACGAATTGTACTTTGAAACACCAAAAAAATCACATTGTACAAAATGCGTCTTTTAACATTGCTGCAGTCGCGCGTTATGAAAACGCGCTTCAGTATCGCGACTCACGCAATGAACAGATTTAATTTAGCATCGATGCAGAAGCGCGACTGCATAGATGCTAACGCGCGTTAGTATCAATCTAGTCGCTTAAATACAGTAAATAATTTGTCAACTTTCAGCTTCTGCATCGCGACGGCCTCTACATTAAAAGTAGCTCAGTGTGTAAAGGTTGAAATTTTGCGACTGCATCGATTCTGCATCGCTGCTAATAGTCGCAATGTGTGAGAGGGTCTTAAAGTTGGAATCGGTAGTTGTATGTATTTTTTTAATATGGTTCATATACGAAAAAACATCTTAACATAGTTCTGCTAAATGTAGAGTGTTACAAGCAAACACAGAGATGACTAAAAACGTTATCCGCATGTTTTCGATTTTCTTTCATAACGGAACCGATCGAAACTATTACATAGAAAACGTTTTTTGAGTACTTTAGGTTTTAGTACCTTAAACTGTTTGTATTTTACTTATACATTTACCTAGTAAAAGCTGCAAGTAGGAGCTAGATACAATGCTATGTCTGTAGCAGTAACCGTTCTCCGACTCATTACGAAGACAATGCGTTTATAACATTTACAAACAGCTTGTCTTCAGAGTAAGACTATGGATTTTCTTAAAGAATCCTCCTCATTTTTATTCCTCTTGTATGTTGTGTTGGTAATATTCAGGCTATATCACATCTACGCGCCCGGGTAAACGCGATGGAAATCGTGTCTTGAATCAGCCTTATTTTCGGGAAGGAATTGTTATCACTGCACTTGATAAGTACGGATGTTAGTAAATTATAAACGGCGCACTGCTTCTAAGCAACAGAAGTGCCGATGTCACTTTGGTACTTCAACTATGCAAATTAACATATGAAACATAATTATACAGAGACAGTCACAAGTGTTAGTTTTCGTCTTAAACTTTTGGACTTTAAATTGTTTTCAAGTACGTTATATCACTTTAAAATACTAGCGAAGATGTTTGGTTTCGTAGGATGGCAGTAATTAATTAACTAATCGCCTTCTTGAATGTTATTAACTTACGCAGAGAGTTGTTATTAAATCCACTTTCAGTACGTAAACTACATTTTTGTTACTAACAATTTCTGCTTTATATTTTATGACGCAAAAGAAATAAGCGACGCCTGAAATGTGGAGAAAAGCGACATTACTACCGCCACTATCAAATTACCGTCTTCCAGTAAAAACTTTTGACTCACGGGGCCGATTCTTGCCACATTTACAGACCTATCACCTAACTTATTTACATATTTTGATATCATATAGTTCAAACAATCTAAAGACGTTATACGTACGTATTATTTTAAGTATGAACCAGGAAATTTTCTAAACAACGAGTATTTATGGAATGAAAATTAATGGCAGAAAGTTGTGTTTTGTAAGTTATTTTATCCAAGATGTTTCCTACCCAGCAGATGATGATCTAAAAATGGCATTCTTTTTCCACAGTGTTCATGTCATTTTACACAAAATATTTCATTAATTTTTCAATAAAATTTACCTCTCTTCTCATTTAAAACAAAGACAATGAGCAAACATAATCTGTCATTATGTTTGCCATAGAAAAAATGAATAAGGTTAGAATGGTTTTGATCGTTCGTTTGTATGGGAACCTCTGTCGCCGGTGGGAGTTACCGCGCTGTTGCTGCAGTGATAAAAGTACCAATCAATGAATTAACGCACCAATATCACAAACCAATCACAATTTCCGCTAGGAGCTCTGTGATTGGTGTAATTAGTACTTGAAACCAACTACCAATCACAGAGCTTCTAGCGGTGAAACCTCCAATCATCATTCAGATACGTTCGTTTTTTTATGTCAAAATACTAGTGATGTGGTAAAGGTCGATTATTATGAATTCAATTACCGATGTAATGTTGTTTCTCTTTGTGAATAAACATGTAGGATTTAAGTTTGAAATAATTTGGATAATTTAACAGCTCATTTAATCGCAAAAAAGGGTATTACTATTGCCTTTCGGTAAAAACAATAGAAGAAAAAAATGAGTTGCTAAACGTTACTTGAAATAGAGTAACTTATACCTTTAAACATTAGTTTCTAAAAAAGTTTTATTAGTAGAATTGAATCATTCTTTGTATAAAGAATAAGTAATGTTACTTATATACGACAAATAGATTCCAATGTAAAGAAAAATCTTTAAAGGTGTAAAAGCATAAAGGCCATGGTCTACATTATTCAGGTATTATATCTTACCATGCTATTTATTCATTTGTATTCTTAGCTAATACCATAAAGCCGAAGAGTTTGTATGTGTTTAATCGCGCTAATCTCAGGAACTTCTGGACCAATTAAAAAAAAATTTTTGTGTTGGATGTCTAATATATCAAGAAAGACTTTAGGCTTGAACTTTACGCAGGGACGGAAGGGGAGAGAACAAACTCAAATCGAAAATAGGTAAGATTACAATTAAAAAAATAAAATATACCTATAGACGTATGGTTGACCGGTATAGATTGCTTTTGGCATTAAGTCCGCCACATGTACAATTTAATTTTCGTGCATGTGCAAGTTTTTAATAAATAAATATGACCCAAGTTAGTATGGTGGTTAAGTTAAAGAAATGTACAACTGCATGATACAACAGTTAACCTTGCAGTGCTTTTATAATAAAAATAAATATCCTTTGGACATTCCCACACATCGCCATCTAGTCCCAAAGTAAGCTACTCAAAGCTTGTGTTATGGGTGCCAGACAACGGATATAATACTTAAATACTTTTTGTTTGTAAATAGGTACATACATGATATACATAAAAAACACCCAGACCAATACAAACAGACATGTTCATGCACACAAAAATGTTTATATTGTGCGGGGATCGAACCCGCAACCCGCTGCGTAGTAGGCGATTTCTCGACCACTACGCCAGACGGATCGTCAACGTTTTGTTCGCATTTAAATCACATCACCAAAGGGGCTTTGCAGAGGTTTGTTAAATTACAAAATTATACACAAACTCACATTAAGTGTATAGCTGACTACAAATAACTCTAACGAAAATATTTGTATGCAGGGTTATTGATAATATGACCGGATCCTTTTAAGAGTTGAAGGGGGAGCTCATTTGGGACAATCTTGATCCCAGAATATACTTTCCAAAAGTCAACCATTTTTAAGGAAATTTTCTTTTTATGGTTTTGTAGGAAAACGAGATTTCGAAATTATGATTAAATTAATACCGAATGCTTTAAGATGCTGTAAGAAAATATCAACCGATACTAGCTTACTAGCTTAACGTGCTTCATGAAGCACGGAGAGTTGTTTAGGTCACTTAAATATGGTCGGTATGGTCACTCATTAAAACACGATCGCGCCGTTAGTTGTTTAACTTCGATATCACTGCCGAAGGGAGTAGATTGTTGACAGTAAACCAATGTAGAACTTGTGAAAGAGTATTGAACACATATCGATTTTAAACTGTGAATTGTCGTACCCTATTTTATAAATAAATAGACCAAACGATAAATTAAAGTCGAAGATAATAACAGCGAAAGTAGAAAAGTTGAGGATTAATCAGTGCGTTTTTGCTGAGTTATATTTTTATTGCAGGAATACGTTATTTTGGTAGCACGAATTAGAATATAATACATTTTTTTTTTTCAAATAGCTCTAGTAGTTCCTGAGATAAGCGCGTTCCAACATATGAACTCTTCAACTTTATTGTATTTATTCTATCATTATTATGTTTCAAATAATTAATAAACAAAACGTATTTTTATCTTTTAATACATCAGTAGGGAAATTACCATTTATCGATAATTTTACTGTGCTGTGAGCTACATCCCTGAAGATGCGTATACAAGCGACCAAAGCAAATTGGACGCGATACATTGCGTGTTAAAATAGCTGATTTGTTAAAAATATGCGTGGACAGTCATCAATGAATATTTTTTTTGAACTTAGTGCAAGAAAACCTCTCTCATTTGAAATATCATAATTATAAAATGTTTTTTTGAAAATAATGTCGAAATAACTACGTATTATTACTCACCGGTGAAAAAATACACTTTCTCTCTCATTTTTTATGACCTGGCTTCACGCTCTTCAAGTAATTATAGCAAAAGACGGCATTTTTGACAAAAAATAATGCAACGCTCTTGTCACGCGACTGAAGTAGCTACGGCTCAATGCAGGCATATGCCTACAATTGAGCTCGCTGCTGCACTGACCGGGGCCATTCTAACCTTATTCATTTTTTCTATGATGTTTGCTTACTATCTTATTTTCATGTATTTACTGGTATATCTAACATAATATAGCCATGGCTAAACGGTTTCGCGTTGCACTTAGCCCGGTAATTGCGTGAACTCAAGACCCGCCGCGAAGCGTGAAGTGTGAGCAATTTTGATCTACACTCGCGATAATGGCACATCCATTACGACCGCGACTGCTGCCGATTGTGATGTCTATTAACGAACCCGAGCGTTTACTTTGTTAATATACCCCCGTTTTTAGACCCCTCCATCCCCCCCCCCCCCTCTAACTTTCGAACGAAGCATTTATTTTTTTAATTATATAGGCAGACACGTGGCCACAATCTCACCTGGTGGTAAGCAATGATGCGGCCTAGGATGGATCATGTCTGACTAGTAACAGCCTATTCACTCTCGTCTTCATTAAATATATAACATATTTTTTTACAAATACTTTTAACGACAATTGGTTTAAACGAGATTGGTTCGAACAAGTAGTTTTTGGGATATAGCACATTTTCAAGAAACGGAAAAATTTACTTTATCCTTAATACAAATACTATGAAATACAAAGTTATTTTTGCAGTCAACAAAATATTATGGTATTTTGGCTAAGTGGAACCCTAATTTAGTCAAAGTTGGCACGGAACCCTCAGTGCGCAAGTCCGACTCGCATTTGCCTTTTTCAGACATTTAACAGACAATAATCTCATTGTTGAAGGAACAACGATAGAAACTCGACATCGTGTTGAGATCACCTTTGTTTTTTTTGTTCCAGATATGTCAATCTCTTAATCTGTGTGGTTAAACATAAAGACAATATGAACAGGGATAGCTAGATAAGAAAAATACAAACATCCTGTTACAGAAAAGGCTTTATTGCCAACTTATCCTGAGAGGTAATAAGATTATTAATAGATTCTGTGCGCTTTGATGCCGAGAAAACGTTTTGTTTACCTTCTGAATTGAACCAAGTTCCGTTCTAATTTATCCGCTTAATGAATATTCTGATGGAAGCAATTACACAATGCTCGATTTGAAATCTGTAAAGCATTAATAATTATCATTACTCAAAATCGAAATGTTGTTTTCATTACGTAAAATATTGACAAAGATTATTATGAATGGGAAAAGTTTCAGTGGGGATTTCATGAGATTTATTTGAACGCAGAGAGACTCCCAAAAGGTTAATAATGTATTTTACTTACAACTTTATAAGGTTCCGTACCTAAATGGCAAAACACGTATTTTATAGTTTCGTCAAGTCTGTCTGTCTGTATGTCTTTCCATCAGTATGTCACAGCCACTTTGTAGGTGTATTGTGTAAACCGCTTCAGAGTTCCCCTACAAAAAATAAAAAAATAATTATATTTGAGAGGGGTAATCATACATAAAACTAAAACAAAAATGTTTTTGCTCAAACCTATGCATATGGTGTATCTATATAGATAGGTCTTTTAAAAATACATTGAGGTTTTAAAAAACATTTTTTCGAAGAAGTAAAATGGGCTCAAAGGGGAGGGAGGGGGGCCCTCTTATTTTTGATCCAAGCAAGGTAGTTTTGCTCGTTTTCAAAAAACCGCAAATACATCTTTGTCCTTCATACAAACACCAAAGTTATTCTTGCTGTCAACAAAATATTGTGGTAGTTTGGCTAAGTGGAGTTAGTGGACCCCTAATTCAGTAAAAGATGACATGTAACCCTCAATGCGCTGGGCCGATACGCACTTAGCCTGTTTTTAATTTCGGCACTCGCATCGCGGTACCAAAACACACAACGCCCGATCCGATGTAGAATCGACCGCTTGTGACGAGTGGTCGCGTGTAACCGGCCCCGGACGCAACAGGTCCCGCTTCCCCCCGAAAACCTTTTAAGAAGGAGGACAAATTGCAAACGAACATAAAAGACACAGCCTACAACGTAAAGATAACTTTGCGAAATGTTTGCGCTGTGAATTATTTGAGTTTGAGAAAAATATTGTTGAAACAACTTTTTTTACAGAACAAAAGTTTTTAAGATAACGCAAGGTATATTTAAGATATTTTTTGTTAGAAAATGTTTTATAGTGTGTGAAACTGTGCTGGCTGCCTTTTTGAATTCAAGAAAGAAAGAGGTTTCTTTAATCCTTATCAAATACATACCTATATACATACCAGATAACATGATTAAAAGAAGCCTGATTTAAAACTAATCTTCTCTGTCTGTCTATTGTCTGTCCTTTAATGTGGCACATTAGTCAAAACACATGCTCCAAATTAGTTAAGGTACTGACATAGTGTGTGAGATGCATTGTTTACTAACCCTACTTGGATCTTTTGTTGTCCTATTCAATAAATAAATAATAACAATAATTGGAGCACCATAGGTCCATCATATCTGTTATTAATGATGCGAATCTTAATTAATTACGTTTCAGTTTTAAATCTGTCCTAAGCTTAGCCAAGTGGCGACAAAACGGCATCGCTGTAAAGTTTACGAGTTCGCCTTCACGCCGCCGATGCCGCCATCTTATTTAATGGACACTTGACACAATAAAAATGTTGCGAGACCTCGATAATCGCATTTAAAATTGCTGTAATACAACGTTTTTATTTTAAGACCGAGTACGCCTATGAAAGCTAATTTAAAAATTCATAAATGGAAAAGTGTCATTTAAATCATTCTAATTATTTTGATACTTTTATTGTAGCGAGTTAGTATTAACTCATGTTTGAGAAAGTTAAATATGCAGCGCTGCATGCGTTTCACCCACAGATTCGTTAATTAAAAGCAATATATCATAATCATAAAATTCACAATAAACCTACACATTATCAATTATTAGTATAAGCAAAGAGGCTATTAATACAGTTAAATTTTCGCGATGAATATGGCCCGCAGAAGCACATGTGCGGTTGTCATCAATCATCACTGCAGGGGTTTATTAAGTAAGTAAGTCTGTGTTTAATAAACAAATGACACATGTGTTAACCTGAAGAGTTCAGTGACTTGTAGTAATTTTTCAGGTGATTGTCGTTTGCAGTGTGTAGAATGACAATCGGCGTGCAATTATCATGTCGGCTGTCGCGTCGCGTGATTTAGTTATGAACGTTCGGTAAACGATTACCGTTCCGTTATTTCCCCTTTGGTCACGTATATTAGGTTCGCCCGCTTTGTTATCTGGTAGAATTAGAATAAGGGGTGTGCCTGTAATCATCATCATCATAATTATCAGCCAAAGTACGTCCACTGCTGAACATAATCAAACTTAGCAATCTATCTATATCTATACTAATATTATAAAGCTGAAGAGTTTATTTGTTTGAACCTGCTAATCTCAGAAACTACTGGCCCGATTTTAAAAATTACGTTGGATAGTATATTTATCGAGGAAGGCTTTCGGCTATATAACATAAAGATACGACTCATAAGACCACAGCAGCAATGAAAAATGTTGAGACCACGGGAGAAAGATATTCCTTTTGAGAGCTTCCGCTGCGTACGCTGCGGAAACCGCTTAAGTTACACAAAAATCATGTATGACAGGATTGTTCAGCATTATGAGTTCTATAATAAAGTCCGCAACAGCATATGTCTATCTTTTATGGTTGACTTACTACAACCTTTTTTGTGTGTATGTTAATAAATTTGTAAAAAAATAATGTATTATTTTTAGAGGTGTATTATATACACAGATATTTATTCTTATCAAATAATTAGATTCATCATTACGAGCATTTCATTTAGAACAAAGTTTACCGTTATATCATTTGATTTCAATAAATATCTTAGGAGCTATCACAGTTTTAACATAACTCCGCACCAAAATAATGTTCGCAGCTTAAGTACAACGTGCGCTTGCGCTAATTGCTATGGTTGCTGGCTTCTCAGTTACAATAAAACTGCGTATGTTTTGCGTTAAAATATTTTACTATTTTTATTCGAACATTATTTTTGAAGGTGTTTTATACACACGGGTATTGATTCTTATCAAAATAAATACATTCATCGTCACGAGCATTTCATTTTGAACAAAGTTTACATCATTTGATTGCAATAAATGTCTTAGAAGCTATCACAGTTTTGAAATAACTCCACATCAAAATAATACTCGCAGCTTAAGTCCTTACAATGCGAGCTTGCGCTAAGTATGGTTGGTGGCTTCTCACTTACATTAAAATATGTGTTTTGCGTTGAAATATTTTTCTTATACATACCTATTAGATTCATTTAGTCGGCTCCCTACGGAACGGTTGTCCCGCGCAACTGCTTTTTTTGCGATACTTCAAGTGATTTCAGCGCGTAATACATAGTTTTCCTTTCGCGACTGAGTAGTAAAGGACTTGAGCTCATTATTTTGATTGCAGATATTTTCTATTACTAGGTAGATTCAGTAATACTTCTGGTTAAAATTCTTTCTTCAGATTTATGCAGGTTAAAGTTTTCTTTTCGCCACTAAGTAAGTTTTAATTTGAATGCATCTATTAATTATTAAGTTTAATAGATTTAGTAGGTAATTACTTTTGTTACTCTTTCTTTTGACTTATGCAGGTATAAGTAACTGCGATAGCTCATCTCAGCATGTAATAAAAAAAACTAGACTTAGTAATAAGTACCATTTAAAGTAGGTAGGAGGAGGTAGGTATTAAATCTAAATGTGCATCTATTATTTGATTTTGTAGTAGGTAATTTGATTTGATATTGTTCTTCTTATTCTCTGTAAAGTGATTGATTACATTAGGTTAATGCCTTATTATAAGGTTGGTTGACTTAATTTATATTTACCAATCTTAACAAAATTTGATTTCATTGTAATTAGGCATTGTTTTGTTGTATCTCTACAAAGCTTTGACGTTTTGGACATTTTTTATGACAAAATTGTTAAGTTTTGTTTATCTTCTCAACATTTTTAAATTACCTACCAAATTATAATTTATAATAAAAAAGTACCTTCTGAATTAATAAGTAGAATGCCTAGAAAAAGGACTCAGCTTTCTCGGTAGTCTGCCACGTCTACAACGTCCATCCGTCTCAAACTGAATACTATTATTTGAGTATATTGCTGCAACATATTCGCGGTATATCTTATTTGTAAAATAATTATTTTAATAGGCTAATTAGCCTAAATAATTAAAAATCTACCCAAAGTTACTTTTCCACGCGGACGAAGTCGCGGGCACAGCTAGTATTTCATATAGTTAATTACCACGGCCAGCACTGTCTAAAGTCATAGTGTGACTTTGAAAATATAAACATTATTACAAAATTTAATTAAAGCTTAGATTATGTAAAACATACTTAATGATCGTGAATCAAACGCCAAACGAGAAAAAGCATTAATTTAATTTTATTTCATTTCATTTCGTAATTATTCTGCGATCCAAGTTCCTATTCCAATTCCAAACTTTAGACTTCAGAAGTTAAATCACTCATTTATTGGAAGATGTATTACTTCCTTTAATAAATTATCACACACACACACACACACACACACACATACCAAATATGTGTGAGTGCCGTGCCATTTATAATTATTTTTAAAATTCTCGTGTCACAATGTTCGTTACCGTACTCCTCCGAAACGGCTTGACCGATTCTCATCAAATTTTGTGAGCATATTGTACTCAATACTACTGATATACTGATAGCCGATTCTCAGGACTACTTTCCTGAGAATCGGCTACTATCTATTTTTCATACCCCTAAATGATAAGGGTTGTTCACCCTAAAATTTTTTTAAATTTTTGGACGAAACTTTTTGTTTTTATTTTTGTATAATGTGGCATTACCACCAACCCCTATTTTTTATAACCATTTAAGTAATTTGATCATTTTTCATCCCGCTCGATAACTGATCAATTATAGTGGTTATCTTAACTTTTAAAATTACGAGGCTGGGCGAGACGATGCCGGGGCGGGACGGTGCTAGGGGCGAAGCAAAGTTCGCTGGGTCCGCTAGTATTTATAAAAAATACTTTAAAAAAATATATTTTAAAACAGGCATTGACGAAAAATACATGACATATGATTTATTCCTCCTAGGCTTCTAGCAAGGATACCTCCTTGCACGATCCCGAGAGCTGTCGCGTGTCGCTTGTGGCGTCGAGAGTATGATTGCTCGTTAAATTGACGCGCTGTGAGCACAGCTTGTTACAGTCTGAGTAGTTAATAATATTGAAGGGTTGAATATCCTTGAGATTGTTAATCCATACTCGGAAATTATCATTTGTTCCTTACATTTTTCGAAAAGTGAATTTAATAGCCAATAAATAAAAATGAAAATGTCGCCGTAAGCTTTTGGTACAATCGCAATCCTTTTGAAAGCACCTTTTAATTCAGACACAGAAAACGTCAAAATCTCATGGGCATTTTGATACAAAATAAGCATGAAACAGTTTACAACGCTTACCTTATATACCCATTCGTATCGCTGTCTCCACTAGTTCTCATTTTAAGATAAATTGTATTATAATACAACAATCCTACAGATGCTAAGTATGTGGTGAGATTCAAGTGACGTGTCATGATGATATTACGAGGACATTATTTCTGAGTGTCGCGTGTCGTCCCGGCGTCTGAGACCTTATTCTGTATCATGATGTTCGTATTTTCTAAACAAGCCGACCATGTCACTTGGTCTGGCATGATCAGAGATTGAAATATCCTTTGGACAAATATCCTTTGGACATTCCCACACATCGCCATCTAGTCCCAAAGTAAGCTACTCAAAGCTTGTGTTATGGGTGCCAGACAACGGATATAATACTTAAATACTTTCTTGTTTTTTTTGGTAAATACATACATGATATACATAGAAAACACCCAGACCAATACAAACAGACATGTTCATGCACACAAATGTTTATATTGTGCGGGGATCGAACCCGCACCCGCTGCGTAGTAGGCGATTTCTCGACCACTACACCAGACGGGTCGTCAGAAGATCGTTTACTTCGTTGACCCGACCGGGAATCGAACCCGGAACCTCACGAGATGGCGACGCTTGAAACCAGCGTGCTAGCCACTCGACCACGGAGGTCGTCAATATGTACTATAAGTAAGCTGTATTATATGTATAATGCAATTTCATTATAGCAACAAAATTATATTTTTTGATGCGAATGAGACCTTTTTTGACAATTCAATGCCACGTTGTTTTCATTGTCATTACCTAAGACCCCTCACACTGCGACTTTTAGCATCGCGCGTTAGTATCGATGCAGTCGCCAGTATACAGTACATAATTTGTCCAACTTCTGCATCGCAACTGCATTTGTCGCAATGCTTACGCGCGTTAGCGTTGCGACTGTATCGATACTATAAGTAGCGCAAGTGTGTAAAGGTTGTCATTTTGCGACTGCATCGATGCTGGATCGCTACTGCATCGCTGCTAAGTTGCAGTGTGTAAACGGTTTTATTAAAAAGTCATAAAGTAAAAAGGGTTTGCGCTTATAGTAATGCAATCTACTGGATCGTTGTAAAGGATAAGTAACATAAAAGCTGAACAAATTGTAAAATTATTTTTTATCAGCACAGTCCAACTATTCAAAGGATAGTTTTTTTTTATCGTTTCGAGTAAAAATGGCGTCCAGTTTATTGCACGTACTCTATTTCATGGCGCCGGATGTTCTTTGTAAACTGTATTTACGTGTCCGCGCTGTGAGCGTTGCCGTGTCTTTATTTAAACTTACAGCTACTTATCAACGTTAGGTCAGCTATATAAGTGCATGCTTTTATTTTATATATTTTTTATCCCAAGATATAAATGTAAACACGATTCAGCCCTTAAAAATAAAGTCCAATGTACCTACTTAACTTTGATGTTATTGACAAAATAAATGTACCTGGCACTTGTGATATCAATAAGTAAAATTGAATTTTGTCAATTTACTCGTATGCGCTCAGCTATGCGTAGATTTCACCAACCAATAGGTTTTAGGTGATTGATGTTACAACACTTTTGTCGTTCAGTTTGCTATTGTTGTCACTAACTTATAATATTATGCTATAATAACTTTGTGCCCGGACAATAAAAAGATGAACATAAAGGAAATATCATTCGAGTTGGGAAGTTGCAGATATTTATAGCCTAATGAAGCTTCAGGCGTTTCAGCCGGAGGCAGCGAAGTTTAACTCTAGCGCAATAACGGGTAACGGACAGCCGCGGAAAGTTTACCTTTTTTAATACTTGAGAATATTAATTTAGTCATGAGATGGCTTCTGAAGAGGATGTGAAGTTTATGCGACTACTATTAATTGAAATGAAAGACCTTACGGATATTCATAAATATAAAATATGACAATGTGAGTGTTAAAAACATTCTTAACCATTAGACCTTACGGATTTATTTCGCGCGCGCTTTGTTTCTCGCATGCTGCGTAAGGTTATTAAATTGGAAAATATCCTAATTTCAACGGAGAAGATGGTTGGAAAGTTCCACCAGCTTTGGATTCTATTTTTTCGTAGACCTGAGCAATATCACATACGGCAAGATCTCAAGACACAGTTGTGCGTGGATAATTAATATTTATAAGTGATGTTAGTGTCATTTTTCATTACTATTTAATGACAATTAACAGCTTAGTCTTGCCTGTAACCACTGTGAAAAATGCTTTACAGCATCCGAAACGTCCGGCATATAGTTTTAATAAAATGTGCGCGAAATAAATCTGTAGTCTTTCAATTCAAAGTTTTTTTTTATCTCAATTATGTCAATGTCAGTACTAAAAAAAGGTCCATATTTTTTTTATTTATCTTAAGACCAGTCTTGAAAAATGTTGCATGGCCTTCTCGTTTTAAAACCAAACGTCGAAAAAAGACTCATACATAATTGTGTCTAGAAGAGATTGAGCTCTGACGCAGTTATACACAGATGAGTCTTGATTCACGTGACGAGTGCGAGCTCAATAAGCCTGATGGCAGCCAGCTGCGAGAGCGCTAGGGTACTAGCACGTCGTCTTAGATCGTTCTAGAGAACATAATGACGACCCTAATACCATCAACATGCGGTTCTTTACGGCAGTCTACTTTGTAAGCAGAGAGATTAAGGCTTAGCAGTGAAATGTGCAGAGGAATAGGAGCGTATAGAAACACGGAGTACTGGGCAATGACTGATTTATTAAAATATATTAACACGGTATGTAGGTTATAAAAAGATATATTGAAATACCCCTCTATACAAAGAATAACGTTATTTCAATATACGAAGTAATATAGCTAAGTAACCCAGTTATAATACAATTCCTACTCATATCTACGAGTAAAGATTACAAAACATATTGCAACAAAACAAATAAAATGTACAGTGATAAAATGTACTGTATATTATTAAGCAATTCAACTTTGTCAATTAACAAGATCATTTCTTTTTTTAAGGAGCCTGAAAGTATAATATTCTATCATCAGAGAACATTGCAGAATCCTTTTTAAAATAAGTTTATTGCAACTGCGACCAACATCATAAAACAAAAGCCAAGATTAATGACTATCCTGGATGACCGAGGACCAGAACCGCTCGTTTCATTCCAGTCTAGTCTATCCTCGCGGGAAGAATTCATAGTGCATTCTGAACAATGAAAACAAGAACCTACATAATGTAATTTGAATTAAGTTAAAGCTACAATGCTGAATTTCTTTTTAGTATTTATGAGTTACGTTAACACTATTTATTACTTTATATTGCAAACCACACACAAGATATACTGATAATGCTTCAAAGTGTTACAATGACTATCATTGTGGTAAAATATTTTTTTGAATATTTTAAGAACTCAAGATAGTTATATTGAACATTTTATGTTACCGTATATAAACTTGCACATAAGCGCAATACTTAGATCCACTTCTATTCCTGAATATTTTAAGAAACTTGAAAGACACCACACATCCTAGGAATGCCGGTCCCTAATCTGTAAGGTCCGGGAAACAATTAGGCAGGGGCGTCCTGTCGGGAATTCGGGAATGTCGTACTGTCGGGAATGACGTTCCTTAATAAACCTGGAAACCATCGAGGGATTCTTTATTACATGACAATTACGGTGTGGATATCTTAACTATCAAGAGGTTTCTAATGCTCTTCCTTAATTTTTTAAAATTTCTTGTACACATATGTACACACGTGTAAATATATTATACTTTCATGATACTTCATGAGTACAGTTGAAGATCTTTAGTCGACTGTTTCTTTCACATCATGCATTCTCTGAGACAACATTATTGTGTGAGTCTACTAAACCTTTTGATATAAATACAGCCTTTTTATAGTTTTGATAGATATATCTCGTCCGTGCATTATTCAGGGCTGTCAGTTGGGGTGTCACTATCTTCAGAGCAAGCTCAAACGCGTCGGTAAAAAGATTACCTCGTCTCGGATCCGTTGCGATTGAGTTTTGCAGTCGAATGACTGTGTCGAGTAAAAGCGAGTGCAGTTTATCGAGTTTGTTGCGACCACGGCTCTTGTGCTCGATTTGAACGATTCCAATGAAGTAGCAATAACACAATAACCCTATCCAACAAGATTTTTCATTTTGAAAAACTCACACAGGGCCCAGGCAATATACAATACAATAAATAAATAAATATTCTATAATGCAAAAGTAAGTACACAAGAAACAAAAACATTGCAAACAAATCTTAAGTATAACAATTACGCTTCTAAATTTACAAAATAATACGTTATACATTAAGTTATCAAAATATGATCGTCGTCGTTTACAGTTCAGTCCGTTCGACTGTGGAATTCACTACCACTGCATATCCGACAATCCCAGTCCCTTCCGGTGTTCAAAGCTAGGGTAAAAGTGCATTTCCTTCCGCTTTAAAAATTGTCGGAAAATTTTACTATAATGGATCTATCGTAGTATGCACGTATATTATATGTATTTATTAATTTGTTTTATTTTATTTGATTTGTGAAGTGTATTAGTTATATATTTTTATTCTTACTTCTATTATGTAACTGTCTTTAAAGTACGATATTAAAATTCCAGCTATATTTTTGCACACCGTTTCTACCTCACTGATTAACGTTGTTTCCTCTACTCAATGGTTGTCTGGAAGAGATCGCTTCCAGCGATAAGACCGCCAATATTGTACAAATGATTTGCCTGTATTGTTATTATTTCTTGTGTCCTTATTTGTGCAATAAAGAATATTTATTATTATGATGATAATATTATTTAGGCATAATTTTGTTGTAACATTTACTTTGTGAATGTCCTTTGTGATAGAGACTTCTACTTTTTGAGATGTTTGGTTATTTACGTGCTACGAAGGGAAAGTAAGTTATTTATTTTAAATAATCGTGTAATAAACTCTTTTACACTTAAACGTACTCTGATGTTTTTGAGCCAAACTAACTCCTTTTGAAGTATCGTGCTCGCAACAGGCTCACAAAAGCCCGTAACTTCTCCAGCTGCAGCTCGTGTTTACTCAGCGTACTTGTAGTTCTCAAGCGCATCCCTTATTGCTCCAACGCATACTAATCGTCTAAGGCGCCGTCACATCGGGCGCCAAGCTTTACAGCCTTTCACGCTTGTTTTACACGCAAGTACTGCCCCCATGGATGAAATCACTATCAGTTATATGAAAATAAATTTTCCACCCGATGACGTTACGGTGGTAAACTTGAGTTCTTGAAGAATTCTGAAAGAATGGTGAAATTGAAATCTATAATACACACAATACGTGGTTATGTAATGTAACGATCAAATTATTTCAAACAATTGATATTTTCCTTGAACTCAGAAACATAGGTTAACCTGTCAAGCTCGGATGACCCCCAATTGGCCGCTTAACAGGTGTTCAATTTTCACTCTGCGGCCTAATGACGCGCCATCGGGTCTTTGTCTAATGTCCCGACTTTTGTCTTTTGTCCTTTGCGTTTATTTTTGTGACCATTGAATGGTGAAATATTTTTAAAAATAATGTTAAAATTTTAGAGCCGCATGTATTTAAGAATAGAAACATCAGCAAGCAAAATGCACAGAACACATCCTCTCATAAAGTCCTCAAAGTGCAGCTAGTGCGGTGGCCACAGATGCAGTAAAGCAGAAGCTCCAACTCGCCTTCGCACATCCAAACAAGTATCACCATTGCCAAGGGAATTAGCCCAGTTTCGTCTAAAATACACGAGGTTGGCCAACCAAGGTGACCTAGTTCTGAACAGTTAGAGCTAGAAATTAGCCCTAAGAAGGAGTGTAGTTAATTTTGTTTGACCATTTATTATGAAATCTGCATAGAATATACATAAATGTACAAAGTATTCGTATTTCTTAGACGTCGTAGAATGATTGGCAAACACAAATGTTATGTTGTCTGAAGTACATTACCAATCCCATTAACCTCTCAAATAAGCGTGTAAATGATAGTTTCTGTTTAGGATATCTTGAACTCTGCAAACATTGTCGGATCTCTAATAGAGATTTACGCGCGACGGAACCCTTTAAACAATACACTTTACGATTGGCACATAGCACAATATTACTCAGTAGGTGTTTATTCTCAAATCTTGGCTTAGCCAAACGTGTCAATAATAGAGCGGAGCCGATGTAATATTTGTATAAAAAGTGATGCTAGATGAAGAATATACCCTTGGTCGTCGGTTCTTTTTTTAATGATTAAGTTAGCACGTTACATTCTTCTGGTAGGCGTTTGTACAGAGTAATTTATGAATAGGCGCTGGATAAGTAATATGATATAAAAATATGCAGGAAACGCTGAAAATGATTTTAGGATATCATCACAAAATGCGTCGTAATATTTCACGACGACTCCGTTTTAAACTGGTTCCAGTCAACTGAAAGCATTCCGGATTTGTCCACAGGTCTTGTAGAAAACAGGAGGATTTTCAAATTTACAGGGTTTTGTGTGTGTTTTGTGCCCTTTAAAGTGCTAGAAAGGTTCAAACCTTTTTAGTAAATATAGGTATTTGCCGATTTGTTTGTATGGTATACAAATATTAGTAGGAAGTACACAATTGGATGTGTTTGTGTTTATATTTTCTAGTAATTATAATGGCTAACGCGGGTACTTATACAAAAAATGGCAAATACAAAAAAAAAGTAGTTTTTAAAGGCAGATTGCAAAACCTGTAGCTCACTAACGGGAAACGGGATAGGGTACAGCCCAACAGGCCGACATAGCCGGGAACAATGTCACACTCGGCTGACTGAGCTTTGAGAAGCTTCGATTTTCCTCAATGGGGTATCGGGACTGATCAATTTGTTTAGGGGTTATTACATGACTGTCAATTTTTTTCAAATCCATTTTATTTCGCCTGTGGCACGTACTGAGTACTTTTAGTTGCCTACCTAAATATTGGGAAGAAAATAGGCTGGCTACACCGCAGTTCTTTTAGCGCTGCTAACTGGCAGTAAGCGTATAGCTCCAAGCTTTCAGAATAGTTTAATGATGATATTAACGATTGCAACACGATAGATAATAGCCCTGCAGGGATCAACTGACCTAGAGCGATCTTCTTTGAAATGTCAATATTGTGGATGGATGCGAAAACATTTTTTGAGATAGCCCTCTAAACCGATTTCTTTGTTGACTTATTGACTTATCTTTTTGTCCGATAATACTTGTATATCAGAGACATTTGTTTTATTGAGCGTCTTTATGTTACGATTGAGTCATTGTCACAAAAATATTCGCAATTGATAAAAACTCCAACAATTCACTTATAACTGTTTATTACAATACAATTAAACTAGAGATTACACTTTTATTATACTAGTTTACACTTGTAGTCGCACGCACAGAGTTACCACTTGCCCATTCAAGCGATCGAAAAAGACTGCCCTTCCAACCGCGTGCCGCCATTTTATATACACGATTTCCCGCCAATAATTCCCGCCAAAATCTCCCGCCATTTTAACGACCGTTATGGGCGGCACGCTGCCGGAAATGGCCAGTAAGTATTTTAAATTGACCATTATTTTACTGCCTATCTTTAAAATACAGGACTTAACCAAGCTATCTAAATATATTTTAGGATAATAACAAATAATATGAAATACTCCAAATAAATTAAACAAAGATGCTATACACAACTTCCGTTTCTATTTTTATCAGCCGGGAGAAGCCAACTGATGTACTTCTTATGACAATTATTTATTAATGCATTTTAAAATTGTAATATGTAACATAATTATCTCTAATTATTTAAAAATGAATTACAGTGAAAACAAAATATTAAAAATAAATCATACAATCAAAAGATTTATTATGCTTTTATTTCTACAGGTGTTTACTAAATGCGTAGGCGGATATGATGGAATTTAATACCTAGTATTACGGTGTCTTTAAAGTAATATTAAAACTTAAATTATCCAGAAATGTTCCGAGATGTGTAAATATATCGATATAAATTCTAAAATCATAACATTCGGCCATCCGACCTTGTGGTGCCTCCTGGCATCACACAAACATAATCATCCTAAATAATTAAATTCTAAAATCATCAATTTAATATATCATAGGCTAAATTGAAGTGATTTTATTAATGTTAATGATTAATTCATAATTCACTAAAGCAGAACTTATAGATATCAAGACCATATAAAACTAAATGTTATATATATTTAATCACTCTCTGAGCTACTAGAACTACTCATATCACTTTTATCCATTTCAAGAGCCTTAATGTGAATCCAAGGACGCATTCTATCGGCTGCAATAACAGTTTTATATGGTTTACCCTTCTTTATGAATCCCGGAACATCAGCTATTCTGTACCTATCGTTACCCAATATCTCAGTGATTCTATATGGCCCAACAAACCTTGACAGAAGCTTTGTGCTTTTGTTATTGTTATCAAAATTATTTCTCGAAATTTTTACTAGATCACCCATTTGATATTTAACAGCTGGAACCCGGTGTGCATCATATCGTTCTTTAGTTTTAGCTTGCTGTTTATGAATATTATCAGTGACATTTTCTCTGATCTCTTGTAAATTTGAATTACTGCAACTGGTTGGAGGCTCGACGCCAAGTTTATTTGTTAAAGTATCGCGCATTTTTACTCCGAACAAAGCTTCTGTCGCAGATTTTTGTGTAGAAGCATTAACTGTGTTGTTAATGCCCCACTGAATCTTACCCAGGCACTTGTCCCAGTCCCGCTCGTGGCAAAAAGCATTTTGTGTTGCCAATGCGTTCAAGATAGTTTGGTTATACCTTTCGGCTTGACCATTAGCCCTAGGACAAGCGACTGCGTTTAAAACGTGTTTTATTCCCTGAGAATCACAAAAAATCTTAAAAGCTGCAGAAGTAAAACTAGTCCCACGGTCAGACACTATTCTAGCTGGAACTCCGAAGTCATAAAATATCTTTTCAAGGGTCTTTACTGTGGTCTTGGTTTTTAAGTCTTTTACAGGTTTCACAAAAACGTATTTTGTAAAGGCATCTACAATAGTAAGGATGTGCGTATTATTATCTTTACTTTTGACAAACGGTCCTAAATGGTCGATGTGAATTGTGTGAAAAGGTATATTTACCTTTTCTATTGGATATAAGTACCCAGACTTTTGTTTTGAGGCATTGTCTTTATTGTAAGCACATTCCAAGCAAGCTCCTACATATTTCTTTACGAATTTCCTGAGTTTTGGGAACCAAAATTGTTCTTGTATTCTTTCAAGCGTTTTAGCGTACCCGTGATGACCGATCTCATCGTGATTAGCGCGACATATTTGCCACCTAGCACTTCGTGGAACTACTAACCGCAATTTGTCATCTTCACATTTCCTATAAACTGAATGATTTTTTATTGTATAATTTTTGCGGATATCTCGACATTCACTATCATCGTCTGGTTTTAAAATTTTAATGATACGTGATATGTCTGGGTCAGCGATTTGGAGGGACAAAAACCAGTTATCTTTTTCAATACTGTAAATGCTAACGGAAGGGTTATCTTCGGATTGTCCTGTCAGTGTTGTGTTTCTGCTCAAAGCATCTACATGAGACATCTGAACTCCAGGTCGATATTCAATATCAAATGAGTATTCACCTATTTGCAACCACCAACGAGCTATCCGAGGAACAAGGTCTCTTTTAGTCAAAGTTGTTCGTAGGGCAGCACAGTCGGTGAATACCTTAAACTGAAGCCCTAACAAGTACACTCTAAACTTTTTTAAGGCACACACGACAGCCAGCGTCTCTAATTCATAGGAGTGTAGATGTTTTTCCTCTGGGCTTGTCTGGCGGCTAAAATATGCAACAGGCTTCAACACCCTTGCATCTTTTTGCCACTGCATCAGGATGCCTCCTATGCCCAACGAACTGGCATCAGTGTGTAGCTCTGTTTCAAGAGTGGGGTCATACAATGCGAGAACGGGCCGGGAAATAAGTCTATCCTTTAAGAGTGTGAAGGCACGATTTTCAGTTTCAGCCCACTGCCATTTAGCCTCTTTTCTGAGCAGTGCAGTTAGTGGTCGAGCAATTTCCCCGTATCCTTGAACAAATTTTCTAAAATATCCTGTTAAACCTAGAAATTGACGGATTTCATGAACGTTTTGTGGCTGGGGAAATTCCTTGACTGCCAACACTTTTGCTTCACCAGGTGTGATACCTACAGAAGATATATCGTACCCGAGATAACTTACAGTTGTTTCAAAAAAAACGACACTTTGCCAGTTTTAAAGTCAACCCGTATTCTCTGAGAAGCTTGAATATATCTCCTAATCGTTCAAACATCTCGTCAATACTTTTTGCAGGAATAAGTATGTCATCTAGACAGGCCAGGGCATATTCAAATCTTCTGTTACCAAGAATTTTGTTGATCATTCTTTGAAACACAGCTGGTGCGTTGGCGAGACCAAAAGGCATCCTTTTGAATTCGTAATGCCCATCAGGCGTCACGAATCCTGTGAGATGCATACTTTCTTTGGCCATAGGGATCTGATAGTACCCTGACGCAAGATCTAGGGTAGTGAAGAATTGGTTGCCACTAAGATTAGATATTTGGTCATCTATAAGTGGTAAAGGGAATCTATCTTTAATGGTTTTATTATTTAGGGCTCGGAAATCTACACACAGTCTGTGTTCGCCCGTTTTTTTTTTAACCATTAAGATAGGACTCGAATAGTCTGATTTTGATTCCTGAATAATGTCATTTTGCATCAATTCATCTATTGTCTCTCGCACTTGTTCACGCTCATAATGTGACAGGCGATAAGGACGGTAAACTATAGGCTTATTATCTACTAGCTCTATTTTCATTTCGACATCAACCGCTTGACCTATTTCTCCCAGATTGGTAGCGAAACAGTCACGATAGTTTTGCAATAAAGAATAAAGTCTATTTAACTGGTCAGATTCTAGTCCCGGCCCTGTTTTAATCTCCGTTTTATCCAAAGGATCTAAACTTGCTACTTCTTTGACTATGCGATTAACATGACATACTGGTCGTTCTGTGAAAGGTATAGACCTAGCTATCAACATATTCTCTTTTAGGGTTATTGATTTAGGCGACAGGTTGGTGACAACAACTTGGCCTTTACCGTTACTAATACTAAAGGCCCCAGATAGTACGCGGTACTCTACCCCCGGTTGAGCCGTATTATACCCATCGATAATGACGTCACCATTGTAAGAGTGATTAGCATGGACCGGAACGATGCAGGTTTTGTTAATTTCTATTGTATTAGTAACATAAAGTTTTAAAATATGTTCATTGTTTTCTAAGAGATCGTTACTTGGGCTATTATAAAATATTAGCTTAGAACTGTTTTTCAAGACAGTGATGAAGGGTAGCTCGGTAAAGTTTTGGCCAATTATCAGTGAGGTTTGCATGTATTTGTCATCGACAACTAATACTTCAATATCAGCTCCAACATCATCAATATTAATGTGAATTGTTGACTTATAAATTGGTACAACTGATGATTGACCAAATCCCTTAACTACTGGTACTTTCTCAAAATTCTGTGGTAATTTTAATGATTCCGCGTCACTTTTACGTATGAGGGTACATTCGCTACCGAAATCTATGTAAGCGGTAAGGGGTTCATCATTTGCCAATACGTTTTTGAAGAATTTGTCATTTTTGTTACTGTATGAATCTATTTTCAATGTCTTTTTCTCGGACTCGTTCTCATTACGACTAGTACTAAATGAAGCAAGAGGTGATAATTTACAAGAATCAAGATCGTGTCCAACTCGATTGCATTTTCTGCACTTGGTAATAGGTTTAGAGCATTTGAAATAGGGGTGACCCTTTGCGTGACAGTTGAAGCACACAATAGCTTTAGAACTGTTACTTGCGTTTGTGGTATTTGATTCATTAAATCTTGAAGTTACTCGTTCACGCACCCTACTATTGTTGAAGGGGGAAGGTTTTTGAGAGGAAAGAAAACTAAGCAAGTCTTCGGGTTCCGAGCTATTTAGTGCCTGTGCTCCGTTCCTAATTGCCCTATCACTTATCCCGTAAACTATACAGTCAATGGCCTTTTTACCAGTTATTTCGCATCTATTTAGTAATCCTAATTTGTCATAAAAATAGTCACGGAGACTTTCGTCGTTACGAGATGTGCGATTCAACATTTCTTCGAGCAATTTTCCGTAATTCTCTTCACTAGGAAAAGCCTTACGGAGCTTCTCTTGCCATTCATTCCAAGTATAAACAACGGTCGGCAAGGCCTCAAACCATCTCTTAGCCAATCCTACTAATTTTTGTAGGGAAAAATGAACTACTTGCTTTTCATCCCAGCCATATATAATGGCGCATTCGTTGACTTTTCGTAGCCAATTCTCGATGGTTTGAGCCCTATTTGACGGGTCGAAATCGGGGACAACATTGTTTAAATTATTAAAGGAAGTACGAGAATATTCTCCCGTTAATGTCTTAACTAATTGCAGAACATCCTTAGTTGATAATCTACTTGCGGTTTTGCGAAATTTCCGTGGCACCGCTTCCTCACTTGAAGTGGATGATGAGGATGAAGGTGATCGCCTCCGTTTTCGTTTCTTGGGTCGATGCTGTTGCTCAGCATTGCTTTTTACCGACGGCGGACGGCTCTTTCGTTCAGTCCTCTTGAGTCGTCGCCTGGGAGGTGTAGCCGGTGGAGTACCAGCTTCATCTTCATCAGACGTCATCGTAAAGTCTCCTGTAATCCACAACATCATCGACATAAACTGTCCACACATGTAACCGTCAGATCAAAAGTTTCATCTATGTTAATCATATACTAGCATAAATGTAGCATATTCTTAAGCATTATGAATTTCAATAACAGATGTATATTTATTACAATTTACTAAATATTAATAAAAAAAAAATCTAAGACATCCTAACAGCGAAATACTAGGGGTCAGAATGTTTCTGGATATTCAAACCTTCAATCGAAATCAAGTATCAATCTCAATTTTAACAATGTCTTAGGTTTCAATATCTAAAATGACATCATACACACAATAGAATGCACTCACAAGGTTTTTTTTTTTTTTTTTTATAAAGTCCTGCTAGTTCGCTTGAAGAGATCTTCTAAACCAAATACATTTCAAGCAAGTAAAATAATTTAAACTGAATCAAGTCCTTTAAGATAATGAATTCATTCTTGTGATAAGCTTTTTTCGTGGGCATACATAGTGCTCCTATGCCTAGACGCCTTACCCAACAAACCAGCAAGGTCCCGCCAGTATGTTGGCAAGCACGTCTATAGCGACCCCCAAGTGTGGACATACATAGTCCTCCGGCGCTAGGCGGCTCACCTAACAAGCCAGCAAGGTCTCGCCAGCAAGTCAGTAAGCACGCCTAGCACGCCCTCTACGTGTGGACATTCATAGTCCTCAGACGCCTAGGCGGCTCACCTAACAAACCAGCAAGGCCTCGCTAGAAAGTCAGTAAGCACGCCTAGTGCGCCCTCTACTTGTGGACATTCATAGTCCTCAGACGCCTAGGTGGCTCATCTAACAAGCCAGCAAGATCTCGCAATCAAGTCAACACGCACACCCAGAACGCCCCCTACGTTTGGACATACATAGTCCTCCGACGCCTAGGTGGCTCATCTTACAAGCCAGCAACGTCTCGCCAGCAAGTCGACAAGCACACCTAGAGCGCCCCCTACGTGTGGACATACATAGTCCTCCGACGCCTAGGTGGCTCACTTAACAAGCCAGCAAGGTCCTGCCAGCAAGTCAGCAAGCACACCTAGAACGCCCCTTACGTGTGGACATACATAGTCCTCCGACGCCTAGGTGGCTCACCTAACAAGCCAGCAAGGTCCTGCCAGCAAGTCAGCAAGCACACCTAGAACGCCCCCTACGTGTGGACATACATAGTCCTCCGACGCCTAGGTGTCTCACCTAACAAGCCAGCAAGGTCCTGCCAGCAAGTCAGCAAGCACACCTAGAACGCCCCTTACGTGTGGACATACATAGTCCTCCGACGCCTAGGTGGCTCACCTAACAAGCCAGCAAGGTCCTGCCAGCAAGTCAGCAAGCACACCTAAAACGCCCCCTACTTATCTCTTCATCAAAGTTTAAGTAAAACGAATGGGCTGTGATAAGCAGTAAATTTCAAAAAAAGGAAAAACACGTGGGCGTGTTCAAAAGGTACAGTTACTCATAAAACATGAATAATCACATTCCGAATAAAACAATAAATCACTCATTACGTACCTTTTATTTTTGGTGACTCCCTCTTCTGAGATGATAAAAACTCCAACAATTCACTTATAACTGTTTATTACAATACAATTAAACTAGAGATTACACTTTTATTATACTAGTTTACACTTGTAGTCGCACGCACAGAGTTACCACTTGCCCATTCAAGCGATCGAAAAAGACTGCCCTTCCAACCGCGTGCCGCCATTTTATATACACGATTTCCCGCCAATAATTCCCGCCAAAATCTCCCGCCATTTTAACGACCGTTATGGGCGGCACGCTGCCGGAAATGGCCAGTAAGTATTTTAAATTGACCATTATTTTACTGCCTATCTTTAAAATACAGGACTTAACCAAGCTATCTAAATATATTTTAGGATAATAACAAATAATATGAAATACTCCAAATAAATTAAACAAAGATGCTATACACAACTTCCGTTTCTATTTTTATCAGCCGGGAGAAGCCAACTGATGTACTTCTTATGACAATTATTTATTAATGCATTTTAAAATTGTAATATGTAACATAATTATCTCTAATTATTTAAAAATGAATTACAGTGAAAACAAAATATTAAAAATAAATCATACAATCAAAAGATTTATTATGCTTTTATTTCTACAGGTGTTTACTAAATGCGTAGGCGGATATGATGGAATTTAATACCTAGTATTACGGTGTCTTTAAAGTAATATTAAAACTTAAATTATCCAGAAATGTTCCGAGATGTGTAAATATATCGATATAAATTCTAAAATCATAACACAATGAAATGCTTTTTGTATTTAGATCTACTAACAAAGTATTCATGTATTAATAGTTCGAATCCCGCAAGGAGAAATGTTTGTGTGATGAGCACGAATATTTGTACCTGAAACATGGATGTTTATTATGTAGGTATTTATGGAAGACGCCCCCGTCAAAATCGTTGTCTGGTATTCGTAACACAAGGAAGAAAAAACCTTACTTCATAACCACGACAAATTGGTGTGTTGTCTGGCGCATATTTATTTATTTTTATATTTATATCATAATATTATATCATGTATATCAATATATAGTTGTAGCATAAAAGCACAGTGTATAAGTATGTTCACTCTTTACATACATACTTGAGTTTAGAATATATGATAATGATAAAGTAAGTTTTTTGGTTTGTAATGGTTTCCTTAAGCTACATAAAAGTTGTTTTTTTATTATAAGTTGTTGTTATGATTATCACTCAGAACAATAAATAAATATGCGCAGACAACACACCAATTGTCTGGTTTCGTGCTAAGGAATGTTCTGCTACAATGTTCTGCTATACTGAAATGCTATCATTTTTCGAACGGCACTCATTGCATTTTCATAACTTATTCCGATATTAATGCCATCAATATTTTATAGCCCATTCTCCACCACTATTTTACGATGAGTAAAAACAGAAGGCGCGGAATCCCCCATAATTGCATTACAGACACCTGCATGAGTCACAGCTCTTTATGTCAAAACAAGCAACAGTACATCTTAGCTCGAAAGAATAAGGTTCATAACCGGATGCAGAACTTTATGAAGGTAGATGGGACTAATTACCTACCTTCCTTAATTACCTGGACGCCCGCGTCACGGTAATGTTATCTAAACAGTATTCCAACTCCATACAAACGGACGAAACGCGAGCTATACCTACGCGCCTCGACTTTGGCATGCGTTCGGCATGCAGACAATCGCGACTGTGCCACAATGACGAACGGACGGTGCGTTGTTTTTTTAACAATAGTCGCGCGATTTCTTTCTCGAGAAATAAGTTTAAGTACATTTTATTAAGACGAATAGAATATATTGTGCTGATTTGATTTTTAATAAAGCTTTTTATGAGAATGCGGATTTTTTATACTTTAAAATTTAATAATTGAGCATTCCATACGTCTAAGTCGTTGCGCAATTATTTTTTGGTAGCAAATTTATAAGATCGATTTGTCATTTAAACATAAAAATGTTTTTAATTAAATCTAACAAGCAAAAAACAACACCCATTTTTATTGAATACTTCCTATTTAATCCACAAAATATATTATTTGTTTATATAAAAAAGTATATTTACGATCACAAAACTAAATGTAAACACTAAAGTAGGCAATTGTAAAATGTTGGAGGCGGGCAGGCAGCCCTATCGCACGTTTGGGTACCGCGCGTCTGTAGGTATTTATTTTAAAGAGTCGGCCGAGTTACAATACTGTAGATAACATTACCGTGCCCGCGTCTGACGTCACAGGATAAAATTAAACAGAATAGTTACTTTGACATTAATTGTACTGCACTCAGTTTAGTAATAGTAATCAGCATACTGAAATAAAATATTTAAAAAGGAAGGAAACGAACGAAGCAATGAACGAAACTGAAAATATAAACTGGAATGAAGATATAAACTGATTCTAAGATCCTCAATCATAGACAATCAAACAAAATACTGAAGTGAATGACAATAGTCTCCGAATTTGAAGTATTTTTTCATTGTTTAGAACTTTTGTCAGATATAGTATATCAGGAATGACGTTTGACTGGGTATTAAGAAGCGAGAAGCTTCCAGTTCTAAACTACGGCGTGGAAGACATGAGGGAAACCACCACGCTTTCATTCCCTTATTTGGAAATTTAATTGAAAATAAATTCGTAAATTTGATGATGGTGAGATCTTTGATTAGAGCAGACTTACCGCGTCAAAATTACACTGTGCACATTAGCCACATATCGTTTAATTTGCCGCTCTACTGCACAATCCGGAGCATAATAAAGCCTTATCGAAATATAAAACTTCTCACCACAATTCCGCACCACCAAAAATTTTACTTATAGCCAAGGTATGCAGCTGGGTCTCTTCTAAAACCAACACCTAAGTCAATAATAATTAAAGCTAGGTTGATGTGTTGATTTAGCCAAATTACAGCAACGTTTGTATTTTATCTATCAGGCAGCTTAATTTCATAGATACGTTATACTCAAATACAATAAACTTTTTATAATTGGGCAGGTCTAGTCTAGCTACTAGACGACCTTGACCTGGCATAAAATATTCATCAGGTGTAGTAAAATATGGGCTTGGCGTTAAAATTGAAGGATGTTACATGTGAAAATGAGGCCAGTTTCCATTTAAACTTTTAAACCCCTCACGTCGCCTTCGCCACCAAAGTCGCCTTCGCTGGTACGGATACGATTTGCGGTAACTGGCGAGCTACGTGGATAACAAATGTCTTGCCATGCCGGCATCACAGAAGGGGTAGACCCAAAAAGTGCTGGGTTGACGTCATGAAAGATGATATGCTTGTCATTCAACTGTCCACAGAGAATGTCCAAGACCGTGCAAAGTGGAGACGTAAAATTAGGAAGGCGGACTCCGGGCGTCAACGCACGCAACTGAGACTAACGTCGGGATGATGAAGATGACATAATAGGACTTTTAGTATCGATGCAGAAGCGCGACTAGTATCGATCTCCCAATTGTTTTTACAATAGCAGTGGGCCAGTAGTTATTCATTACAGAATAAATTCCACTTGGAAATTGATTTGCTATCTAATCTCACGCGTAATAATGACGTATCCATAAGAGACCAGAAATTTCGCACACGAGGAAGCTTAATTGGAAAAGCGTATGACCCGGTTGGCCAGAAGTTGCAGGTTCGAGTCCCGCCCGTGCTCAAATTTTGGTTTCTCATTTCATCTTTAGGAATATTAAATGTGAAACTGTGAGTGTCTAAACATTCTAAGCCATAATAATATTGAATCGAATGTCCTTGAATCAGAAAAGAGGTTAAATAATAACCATAAAATATTTCGTTGTTGTAAATGAAAACAACAGTCTCCAACGTGTTTGATTGGCATAGTAGATATATTGTGGTATACATAAAAGCATTCATAATGAAAATCCTATGACGGGATTGTAATCGATCAGCAACTGGCCATACAGTGTCAACGTCCATATCAATGAGGTAAAATTTAAAAAAAAAAAACTTATTTTAAAATCCATAACAATCACAAAAAATAACTTGTATACTTATTCATAAACTCACCGTATTGTATTTGAAACAATTCTCGGCATTCAGCGTCGCTAACGTTAATCCGCCGTGAATCTGTAACAAAACGGTGCCACTTGTTACTCCGACTGAGGTTTAAATGATAAATGAAACCTTTGTTTAGGAAACGCAACACTAGGGCTTTGACCCGGCAACGTAATGGAAAACACAATAACGGACCACAATTTGTATTCTTTATACTGTTACCGTCATAACTAGTGTTTTTATTACATGCAATGACTGGGTTCCATTACTTTAGATTGAAATTTTCTTATTTATACTTTTTGAGTTCTTACGTGTCACTTTAAAGGGTATAGTGGAATTACAATAATATATTTTTAGGGCTCCGTAGCCGAATGGCAAAAAACAGAACCCTTATAGTTTTCGTCGAGTTTGTCTGTTAGTCTGTCCGTCCGTCATCGTCACTTTATTCTTAAACTATTAGCGTCACACAGTTAAAACTTGGTAGGTGGCTGATAGATAGGCGAAGATCTACGCTATCCGATTCAGATACAAAAAGTAAAAAAAAAAAACTTTTATGGGGGACTCCAATACATGATACTCAAACCTAAAATATTTTTTATGTTTGAGTATGATGATGTACGTTACATTGGCGTTACAGAAAGTGAAAATTTAAAAAATCGAGTAGTCGATCCAAACAAATACTCTCAACGAAAATTAATTTAAAAAAAATATTTTTTGGGATTTTGATGTTGGTCCCATACAAAAAGTTGTTGTGTTTTAGCAACAGAATCACCTCCGAGAAGGAAAGCAGCTCATTTTGTTAAACCCTGTATACATGTTATATTGTATCCGCATCTATGAAAATCTGGATACATCATCATCTATGAACAGGATTATTAAAATAAAATATCGTCCGCTTTCCAAGGCCAATATAATATTCGGTGTTTTTACAAAAGAAACTTTGAAACACAACCAAAGTTTGTACAAGAATTAGACTTAAAGCCGAATGTTATTCCCTACTAGTCATATTTTTGGGACCTAACCTAAATGTAATATGATGAAGTATGCCCAAAGACTCAACTTAAATTCTAAAGGTTAAAATTTAAATCTATATTTCTGACGTTAATACGGCTATGTGTCAAGTAACGACTCAACACAGTCGCCTGTGCGAGTACTGACGTTATTTTTCTTATTAGTATTCTTTATGTAGGTAAAATGGTTATTTGCGGCACTGACAGTAAGTATTGGGAGGTGTATGGATTGGCGCAATCTTGTCACGTTTTGGGCGTGTTTATCCAAGGAATGTAGAGGAATGTTATGCGCAAGTAGAAGTTTGGAAACATTCGGTAGGTACACATTGAGAAAGAAAATGGTTAAATCGGATTTTGGAAATCTACCTACTTCCTGAAAGTGAATAAATCAAATCATCGATAACGTTAGAGTTAGATAAAACTAATCTTGGGGTTGATTATTCAAACGTCAGATAAAACTGAAAAAGTATAAAGCAACTGATTTAAAATGACAGTTTCATAAATTATTGCTGACAAATAAGTGACGCTTTGAAATTAGCCATATTGTATTTTTCGTATTATTCGACGAATATTTCTTACCTGAAAATTGTAAAATCAGTTAAAAATCATATAGAAGATTCAGCCTTGGTATTTTAATAGTGTCAATTACGAGTATATTAGACTTTTCCCATTCTCATAATTATATTGTAAAAAGTATGATTTTATGCCTTATATTTCGTATCACGTCAAACTTCACTTCATATTAGAACAAGACAAATATCTGCAATTTATTGTATCATCTTTTTCTCCGTCAGCTTTGTCTTTTCCCTTAACATTTGGGGTCAGTCCTACTCGTTTAAAGGCGCCAAGACTGTCGGTCCTGGGTTCTCCGTGCATTCACAAGCTCATCCATGTCCTTGAAAACGATTGTCCACCACGTGGCCTGTGGTAGTCCATTGCTTCTCGTCTTATCTGGGATGGCCAAAGCTTTCCTTACAATGTGATCTTTATCACATCTCTTCACATGTCCATACCACGCATTCGGTTTTAAGCCATTCAATGAAAGTTACTTTACATGTTCCCTTGATATACTCATTTCGGACTTTATCAAATCTCCTCACTACAGCAGCCCGTATCGCAGCATTTTGCACTACTTTGCACAGCTTGTTTTAAGCTGTTAGTTTTTTAAACTTCTTCTGTTTATGTTGTTTCTTTGTTGCCTAGCACTCAGCCCCATATATCATAGCAGGCAACTTAATGTATTATATCGTATATAATTTTTTTACTTCGCACACATTTTCAGGTTAGTGTTCACAGCTGAGTGAAGCAGAGTAGGTGAGCTCTTTGCTCGCACAGATAATAAAAACGATATCGAGATGTATCGGAATATACAAATATAACGAGAGGGGTGAAAGCTCGAGCTGACACAGACGGAAATGATAAGGGTTTCAGTAAACAGAAGTGGTTTTAATAATTAAAATATTTTTACGGGCTCCTTGAACAAATATTTGGATTAATATTTTTACTTTCTTTAGGGTTGCCCATTCTGACAAAAGTGTTGCTTCTTTTATTTTGTAAAAAGATTCAAATGACAGCAAAAAAAAATCGATTATGACATCATCTACAAATGATGTTTTGTACACAGTCTGGGCTCTACACAAACTTTGAGCCCCACATGTCAAATGTACGAGTAACATGTGTACAAATCCGTGTTCTTGATAAACACAATCATTATGTATATTTTAACAAGTGATTCATACTAGTCATAAATAAACCAATGTCTCATTTGATTTTTGGTAACTTTATTAAAGTCCCACTCATCCCAATATATCCTTCAACATAATTGAATCTTGGATGGCTATTAAAATTAATACGGTCGTAAGTCCCAATACAAACCCTATATCCATACCACATAAAATGGTGTGCTAATACTGATGAGATATCCTATGATATTAAACAAAAGGATAGCTAATTCTTGCTATCATAACATAAGAATTGTGGTAGCTGAATTAACTTATCATAGTCACACTTTGGTGTCGCTTATTTTAAAGTGTTTAAATACACTCTATAGCACCACTATCGCTTGTGGAAATCCATTAACTTTCTTTTTATTTGATAACATAGGTAGGAATAAGAAAGAAAATAGTAAACATTTCCGGAACACCTGCCTACGTGTGCTTACACGAGCAAGATTCTGGATTAATACAAAAACTATACATTTTTGCACATTTTCCTGTCAGTAAGGTCGTCTAATTTCACATTGCCTGGCTTTATTTCTGTCTACAATTGTTAGCTGTCAGTTTTATTAATACGATTTCTTATTTAAGAAAATACATTGTACATCACGAAACTTTCAGTCTATACAGTAAACAGATAGAGTGACAGTAGATTGTAGGTATGTTCTAATATATTTGTCAGAGCTTGTTACTAGGGATGATTACTGTCTGCCTATATTTGTTACTACTATATCACGTGCCCCGATATGACTGACAAAATGAGTTAGAAGTGCCTACTAGGTGTCTTAAATAAAAGTCACTAATTATCACTGCTGTTTCTATTCCTGTCCACAATTTCTAAAAACTTGAGGCCATATAGAAGTAAGCCACTATAATTTTGAATTGGTACGATCTAAAACTGGGCGGCGGAGGGAACGACTGGCGATCCTCGCCGCGCGCGCTCTGCACACTTGTACAACATGTTTATTCATGCAAAATGCATGTAACTACTGTGTCCCTACATATTTTTTCTGTAATTGTCATTATCAACTGGATGGATGGTTTTGTATGAAAATTGCCTAGTATATAAGTTTGTTAAAGCATTAACTTCAATAAATGTCTCTGCAGTAGGTTATGAAACGTAGTCTCTAACCTTATAATAGCCTTATAAATAAGCTCAAAATAACACAACGAGTGATAGAGGGGGCTATGCACGGTTTTCCTTTATGATATTGAATCAGAAATGAATAAATGAATGAGGAGATACGTAGAAAAACTAAAGTAACAAACATAGCCATGAGAATCAGTAAGCACAAGTTGCCACTTGTGCTTACTGATTCTCATGGCTATTGCCAGGCAGGGCACATAGCGCGAAGAACTGATGGCCGTTGGGTCATAAAAATTTTGGATTGGACATTATAGACAGACTTTGTTATGATCGTAGGATCACAGAATGTAGACCGCTTGTGATCCGTCGCTGTGGAAATCCGTGGGGGTGGGCTATGCTCAGAAGTGGACGTCCTTTGGCTGAATATTATGATGATGATAAATGACTCTGCATTAACTTTAGTTATTTTTCATTAATAAAATATATCTCTCCAACGTTAGATAAGCACAAAACCAACTTCCTTAATCCCGGCTTATCACTGCTCTCGGTTGGAGGTGGCCTTAGTATTATCTAATTGACTTCTTTACTCTCCCTCGGGGGTAATTAGTGGATTTCGCTGAATAAGAATTCCGACAGTAATCCCGAAAAGAATCAGCTTATTTTGATAATCTCTACAAAGGATAGATCAGGATGTGTAGGTGATGTTGTCGGGGTACGAGACATCTGCTAACAAATCCGACATGCCCGTCAAGAATAGCAACTATTGTACAATAATTTAAGACAAAATATATATCTCATAGTAGGTAAATTCCTAATAATAACAAAAAAGAGAAAATAAAACTAAGATATGCAACATAAAAAATAACCTAAAACTTACGTATTCAAAAACGAAACTATTTCCTGGCTGCGTTGCCGCGTTGTATAGCTAAGCTAATCATTTTGATCTAAGAACCGGCTTTATTATAAGTCGTAACAGAATTTAATTTAGAAGCAACATTTCTAAACAGCAATTTGGCAGAAGGTCCCCACGGCCCAAATGTTTCAACGCAAACGGCGCAAACACATAACTACTTGCAAGCGAGACGTACTAGCGACGCTTGGCGTTTTCAGGCTTCGCTGCTGCTCAGCTTTAAGGGCTTCTCTCAGACACAAGGTGCATCCTAAACAAAAGCCCAATCCCGTTCCAGAAAATAAGCGTGAGGCCATTGAGTCTCTTGCCATCATCACGGAGCAAAGCACGTGGTTCCTACGTGGAAGGAATATTAATGGTGGCAAGAGCTCGTCTGGTGGCGTCATTAAAGGTATCGTGACGGGCGAGACGCCCGGCGCTTTGCTGGCAACAAAGGCAGTAAAGACTAAATTTGTCAGCCTCCTTGCCAAGGCGGAAGCCCACACACACCCGTAAAGACTCACTATCGAAAAGAGTGCTCATATTTTCCAACTGTAAGGCATAAAGCCAGTGGCCAGAATCTTTGCAGAAAACTGCCAAAAGCCTAGCACGGATACCAATACTGACGGAATTTCGAAGTAAAGAGTTGAAAATTTCTTTTGTAAGAGGGACATCCCTAAGTTTTTACTGGTGACGTCTCTTTGGGATGTCTTATCTAAGACCGAAACTGTCCGCCTATCTCACTTCAAAAAACGAGCGAGGCTCAATGATTTTTTCGGGTTAAACGGTAGTGCAATGCAGAGAGGAAAAGAGAGCAGGGAGGCCCACACTAGAAATTTGGCAAATTCCGATCCCACGGAAACAAATAGGAATCGAAACCTGAAACCAGGAATTATAACCAAAATGTGAATTTAAAATAAAAACAGCTGTTAACTTCATGCAATATCCACAGCTATATGTGATCGAAGTGACAGCGTCTCAGCTAATTACAAAAAAAAACTAGGAGGCAGATGGAAAGTTCAGTCTAGATTGCTGTTAATACGTTATGAAGACGTAACGTATTAATTTACACGTTGGAAATATTTACAGGATGACGTTACGAAGATCCTTTTTTTGTCTTATTTTAATCGATTATGAATAATTCTCACTTTCGCAAAGTTAATGAAAAAAAATTGGTCAAGTGCAAGTTGGACTCGCACATGAAGGGTTCCGTATTTACTATGTATGTAAGCACATTACTTGCCCCAACAATTTCATGTAAAACATGATCCAGATTTACTTATAAGGCATTTCAAAATTATGAGACAAAACCGGTTATATTATTTAACGGAGCTTCGTTACTCACAATTTAGTTTTTGACAGCTTAAAGAAAAAAGTTAAAAAGGCGAAAATTTACATGAATATTATTTTGCTTTAAGTTTATGGACTATAACCTAGTAATTTGCTTACTAATCTTAGCCGTTATAGTTTCCTTCTAAATTCATCATATTATATAGTACTGCGCATTTTTTCCATGTATCCACCTACTACCGTTTAGTCAGGAGAGGGGACATATCATAGGACTCTAACAAAAAATTCACTTTTTAAACCAAAATTTTTCATTTTTTTATAACCACTGTGGCGAAGAGTTTAGAATACATATTTTGCAAATAACAGTTTCCTAGTACCTCAGGTCTCTGCGCTGAACTGCGGACGGACATGGCGAAACTACGGACTACGGAACCCTGAAAATACAATAGACAAAATTGAAAGATTGTATTTTTAAGATAGGTTTAGAGGAAACAAATAGTCTCTTCTCCTAGATAGATAGGTTATAGAGTAAAACCTCAGTGTCAACACTTGACCAAATACGACAATAAATACGGACCGTCACTGACTTCAAGATATTATGTTCCCGCTTTTATGCCAAACTCACGATCGATCCGGCTAGGCACGCTAGCTCTGTTTCATTGAATGTCAGGAGGCGGAGTCAAAGTTATCGTTTAAGGGTAAATTCCGACAATTTGCCAAAGAAAAGATATTTTTTTTTAATGCAATTTAAAACTCGTGACTTAAATCGTAATATTTTTAAGATATTCTGACGATAAATATTGTAATTCGAAGTTCACAATTTAATACGAAAGTAAAGTATTTGCATGCTATTTCTGATCGCTGGAAAAGCTAAACCGCAATATTTATAACACCTACAAAAATGTACCCTTTTCCAAATGCAAATAAAATATTCATTTCATTTCATTGATGATTCATTTCATGATGAGTGGGCGATGAACACGTGCAATGTACCTACATTATGGCGTAGAAGTTGTTTCAACAATCTATTATCAAGTATTTAATGTATTATTTACCGGCGATGTGTCAAATGTAAGATAAATCTTTTTCTGATTAGCTCTATTTATATCTGTGGAAAGATGGACTTATTTAATTCACTCAATATAAAATTGAGCCTACTTATGTTGTAAGTCGCGCATTATCACATTAACTGACCGCGCTAGGTAAACTAATTCTATTTGGTCGAAATCAATAACAACTCAGCTATTTCATTCTGATCATGTTTGAGGTTTCTTTCAGATGATTTGTATATCATGATCATGACACACAGCCGTGATAAATATCCTAAAGAAATGAAATGGATTGGCAGTCTGGCACACGATTTGTAAAATAATTTAAAAAAAAATTAATCTTACCATTTAAGTTTTCATCCAATGTAACCCTTTCTTGTCAAAGAATCATCGCCATATCAATAGTGATTTTCTTGCTTTGGTTATCTTTGTCATATTTATCTCACTACTGGGTGTAAAAAGTGTCCTGATCTTTTGAAAGTTTTTCTTTATTGCTTAACGTTGTATGTAAGTACAATCATAGTTAAACGCCCAGTAATAAGTAGAAATGTTTGTCAGTATGACGGCGTCCACCTTGACTGGACGTCGAATTCCCCGAAGCAGTAAACCTGCGTCTGAATGCGTACGCGCAGGCAATAACTCTTTTTTATCGCGCCGTAACGCCATCGTACATAATTCGACAACATCTGGACATGTTGCGCAACTCATACCATTGGAAATGGATAACGAATGTAATAAAAAAACATATTGACATAAGTTATTAAAATAAAAGGTAGTTTAAATGATGGTTAATTACGAATAAGAAAGAAAGCAAAGTAACTAATCGAAATATCATTTTTAAATAAGAAATTTCGTAGGTATACAGCAAAGAGGCTAACCTCGATTACCTCCTAAAATATATTTTTACGCTAACCATAATAAACTTCACAACTACTGTGTAGCTATAGTTGCTTGTCATTAAGTTTTTATGTGAAAAAAATATAATTATTTGTTGGACGAAATAATGAAGTCGTTTGATTGAGATAATAAAGTCGTCTTGTATCTAATTACCGAAGCAGGTATGTAATCAATATGTATGTAATCAGTAAGTATGTATGCAAATAAACACTTGTTTCTTAAAAATCTCAAATGAATGCCTTACATTAATCAATATAAATAAATGAATGAATTTTCCACGTAAGCGATCAATTTGCCGCTAATATTTTTTTAAGGTTGTTACCGATTTTACTTTGTTTTTTATTATTATTTTAAAGAATCTAACCTTTGTTTGATAAATCCTATTCTTTCGAAGATCTAAGCAAACATATTATAGTACATGATGCGAAGACACTCTGAGCTTTTTCTGCGTGGACAAGAACGTCAATTTATAGTTATGAGTGAAGATGATAGTTACATTTTTCATACCTATGTTATGACACACAAAATTTTAGTCTACCTGTAACCATGGATTCTGCAAAGCATTCGAAACGTCAGAAAATAAAATTCAATCAATGTTCGCGAAGTAAATCGGTAAAGTGTCTCAATCAATTACCTGTTTATTTTTCATTTCCTGCAAAACAATTAAAATTACCGGAGCACTTGTTTAAACAGCACTTAAATTATGGCGAAGTGTTGGTTTCCAAAATAGGATTAATCTAATTTATAAGTTTACTTTGCAAATTGAATTATCCGGAGAACCTTACGCGCAACTTTATCTCATCGTTAAAAAGCGGCCGTCAATTTAACTTAGTGCCCTAATGTCGTTAAAAGAATTAGCCGAGTTTTAATTAAAAATACAAGGAACACTGACTCTTGGGGAAGCACGGACTTTGAGATAGGTATATAAAAACTTAAAAAAGAGATAAAGATTAAGAACGTAGTAATTTGGTGAGGTGAACTTTGTTTTAGACTTCCACTTAATCAGTAACACCGAGTTACGTATTAACATTACTACACAAGTCCATAATTTACTAAAAAAATCAAAACAAAACAAAGTACATATTAATAAGGCAAGACCCACTTTGGTTGCATTGTTTTGAATATGTATCAAAAAAGCAAAGATAGGAAGCAAACTTTGGAGAGACCCTTTCATTCTTTCTGTATCAGTTTATCGAACATAAAACTTGCCACTTAAAGCTATCTGAACGATTCTTAGGCTAAGTTGATAATCTTACAAAGCCGGGTACGGTCCATTTAGTTATCCAACCGTTCCAAATTCCCCGGGCAGTTGGCGACGGGAAAAGTTTCCGCGTCGGACACCAGCTAAGCGGCAGGTGCTAAGCCCCAGGTTTAAGTCTCTCTGAGGCTATAATCTGTGAAACTTTGCCTGTTTGGGTTTTCCTTGTCATTCGTGTTTAAGCCCTCAAGGACCGACGACCCCCCATTGGCTTCCGTATCAGGTGTTCAAATTTTCACTCAGCGGCCTAATGACCCGCTATCGAGTCATCGTCGGACCGAGGTCTTTTGTGCCGGTCTTTGTGTTTTGTCGCCTTGATTTAGGTTTTTTTTAGCTATACTTGAAGGGCAAAATAATTCAAGGGGTTCTCGAAGACTATAGCCGGAAAATCGGACAGTGATTCATAAAATAGGACCCCTAGCCTCCTATGGCGCAATTGCGGTGGCGGTCGCGTTTCCGCGGTGGACTGCGTGCGCGTACGCAATTTGCGCGGTGTCAGGTTACACGTAACGTAAACAGTTATAAAATCTTATTGGAACAAGCTATTATCATTCTGCAAAAAGCTTATTGTTACCGAATAAATAACCTATGATTGTAATTAAAATAAAAATGTATTCAAAAATGAAAACATAGAACCAAACAAATTCGTGGTAGGGTGACAACATATACAAAAAAAATTGCGAGAAAAAAAAATAGAATTTTAATCAATTACTGACAGCAACCGGATGTATTTGCGATCTATGGTGTAGAAACATCTGTTTTTTACTCATAAAGGTCAACATGCCCAAGGAATAAGCATTTATACACCCATTTTATTTTTTTGCAAAAAAGTAATTTTGGAAAAATCGCGAAACTCATGCACATTATTCAGCGCCCACCATCGGGCGCTCTGGCTATCCAAGGGCTAGAGGCCGATTCTCATGCAGTTTGTACATCGTTCGAATTTTCTTAGTCAAAGAAAAAGTTGCTATTTATTTCTCAGCGTTACGATTTCTATGCATTTCGATTTCGTTTGTGTGATTGTTTTTTTTTAGTGTGGATTTTTTACTTGATTTCTCAGGTTAAATGGTTAAACTCGCAATCGAATTACCACAAGAAAAAAGTTCGATTGCTCCGCGAGAATCGCCACCCTTATCCGACTTAAGAGCGAGTCCCGGTCCATCCTTATTCCAGCGATATTAAATTATCGCCTTTTCGCCGTACGAAATTCGATGTAGCTGTCACAATTAGCTTAAGTCTCAAATTGGTTTTGGGTAACATGATTCGGTCAGAATTTAAAAGTAGGAAATATGGAACCTGTGCAACCAAGATAATCCGATTAATATCATTGCTTTCTGGTAACTTTTCTCATATTACTTTCAATGCAATACATTGGTAGAAAAGTTTACGTGTTACAATGCAGACCGTTTGTGATTGGTCGTTGTGGAAAACCGTAGAGGAGGGAGGCTATATTCAGAGGTGGACGTCCATTGGCTAATAATGTAGATGATGAGGATGACACAAATGCATGGTGTAGCATAAGTGTTATTGTACTAGCACCTTAGTGCTATTCAAGTATCCCGTAAACAAACACCTCCACGTAGAGCACTTAAGTTTTTACGGAATTATATCTACACATAAATCCAGCCATCACAATGGAATATGAGTTATAAAAACTACAAAGGCTGACCTTATTGACCTCAGAAACAAAACATTCTAGAGGTCACACATAATATTTATTTAGTAATGACTTTAAAAATGCGCATATTCATGGGCGAAGCAACGCTTAAAAGCAACAATTTGATGTCCTAACTACAAAAACATGCCAATTTTACTTAGAAGATAAAATAAAAAACAAAAATTGCTCACGGGCGGGACTCGAACCTGCAACCTTTGGCAAACCGGGCCAACGCTTTTTCAATCGAGCTACCGTGCAGACGGTCCAACCGTTCAAATTTTTTGGTATCTTAAACCCTTTACACACTGAGACTTTAAGCCACGATGCCAACGCGCGGTAGCATCGATACAGTCGCAAAATGCCAACCCTTATACACTGCGCTTCTTATAGCATCGATGCAGACACGATGCTAACGCGCGTTAGTATCAATACAGTCGCGATGTAGAAGCTGGTACCTAATTGTCAAATCATGTACTGAATTTTGGCGACGAAATTTTGCAGGCGCGCTTCTGCATCGATGTTAACGCGCCACTGCATCGATGCTTAATTTAATCTGTTAATCGCGTGAGTCGCGATGCTGAAGCGCGTTTTCAAAATGCGCGACTACACCGATGCCAAAAGTCACAATGTATAAAGGATACGGCATAACGCGTTACGTTTTACGCCGGAACGAGGGTACTATTTTTATGACTGTATTGGATCAGACTTTATTCCAGACAGACGTCATGGGCGCATACGTACAGATATTTCGTTCTTTGAAACTGTAATATAACATTCCGTCAAAATATTTTAATAATAAGAAACAGTATACTGTCTCGTACATATGATGTACCTGTATTTACATCGTAGCAAGAAGCAAGATTTCAAGAGATGCATAGTAACAGGAATTGCAAGCATCAGAAAAAATATTGCGAAATGAAACGGTTGCCAGCTTATTACACGTCATATTCGAGGTGATTCTATTTTAAACATATTTTGTTTTAGATGAGAATCAGCGTCTTCTTTCTTTTTCCCTTCTTTTTAGGGTTCCGAAGCCGAATGGCAATAAACGGAACCCTTATAGTTTCGTCAAGTCTGTCTGTCTGTCTGTCTGTTTGGCTGTCTGTCTGTCTGTCCTGTTAACCGCTTACCGATTCTCATACAAAAAATTTAAACCATTTTCTTTTAAAGTCTGACGTTTCATAGCTAGACGCTTCCAAAGTGGTATAATGGGCGTCCCCCCCCCCCCCCATCTAACTTTTAAACCAAGCAAGTGTAAATTTTGAAAAAATATGGCATGTAGACTTAACAAATACTTGGTTCGAAAATTGGTTAGGACGGGATCGAACTAGTAGTTTTTGAGAACAGCACATTTTTAACAACCGCAAACATAACTTTGTACTTTATACAAATACTATGAAAAACAAAGTTAAATTTGCAGTCAACAAAAAATTGTGGTATTTTACTTAGTAGAAGTAAGTGGATTCCCTAATTCAGTTATAGTTGGCACGGAACCCTCAGTGCGCGAGTCCGACTCGCACTTGGCCAGTTTTTTTTAAGTCACTCTCGTCAATATTACGAAACATTGACACGAGAACTTACAAAATCGAGTTACAAGAAATAATCAAAGAAAATCACACGCCATATTATGGAGGCGAGTGATTATTAAACCATCTCAATGCGAGTCAGATTCGCGCACTTAGGTTTCCGTGCCAACTTTAATTATATCATTATTAGTTATTTTGTGTATACGAATAGTTAAACAGTTAACAGGATACATATTCCCACCAAGTTTCAACTTAGTATTGGTAACAGTTTCATAATAAAGTGGCTGTGACATACGGACTGTCAGACAGACAGACTTGATGAAACTATTAGGGTTCCGTTTTTGCCATTCGGCTACGGAACCCTAAAATTAGAGCTCCGGGGTCTGAAAAAGCTGTATTTTGGTGATTGTTACCCATCGATTCCTTTACCTTATCCTTTAAATATTATCTACTGAGCAATTCAAATCGATATTTAAAAGATTCCTAGTTGATAAGTGTCACTATAATATAAATGACTTTCTTGATGATAAACTTTGACATTTATATATTTTTTTTAATTCTATTACTTTTTATTACTAGTTTAGTTATTATAATTATTATTTGCTTAAATTAAGGATTAAAATAGCGACATTACATATTTACACGCCGAGTTTTCGGTAAAGCACGTTGATACTAACTAAATGTAATAAATTAAATTGACATCTATTGCTACTGTGTTTTCTTAATACTAAGCAACTGTATACGTGTTAACGTTAATAAATACATCTTTCTTTCTTTCTTTTTCCTAAAAAGTTTTAATAACGATTGCTTTAAAGTTAGTACCGTGCCACTTAGCTATCCTTTGTGTTACGCACATTTCTTTTTTATAACAAATTAAATTTTTAACCTCTAGTAAGTTTCTGCTCTAAATTGTTTTATCTTATAAAAGGAATGAAAAACTTTATTATGAATCGGAAGCAGGTTTGGAGTTACTTTGCAACAGCAAATACTTTGAACAATTTCCACTCAGCACCGGAAGCAGTAGCTTGGAGGTTCCGAAACTAGAAACACAAATTTTTTGACGTTTTGTTTAGTTCTGCGCCCGCACTTGATAAATTAACGCTTTAGTCTCTTCGGTCTAACTATAACTGAACTTTAGTGATTTTACTTAACCTTTTACAGATTTTTAACGTAAACAAAATACCCTACGTTCAATACCCACGGTAATTCATGGACCCGTGTAAGCTAATTAGATATATTTCCCTGGTGATGACAGTTCAGACGCATTATTGACGCCCTAGGGCTCTATATTTTAACCAATGTTAGCAATAATAATAATACATCGTATTACAGACATACCTACTACATACAATGTTTTTCATTCCTGAAGAGCCGTTCAATTTACGTGGCACACTGAAGCGCAGGTAGGCACTTATTGATATAATGGAAACCTTCCTAATAAGAACAGCCGTATTTACTTCGAGTAATGAAAGCAAACGCACAATAAGGAAGGATTCAAATCAAAGGAGCCAGGGGTTGCCTGTTGTCTGTTACCGCTGAATACACTCCCAAAAGAACCCCTACTATGATAGACCATATCTCAACGTGTTCGTTATTACGTATTTTTTAATTATATCTGTCTTCGTCATAGAAGCTGGCATCCTAGCTTGAGTGAACAAGACAAATTACGGCTCCATGATTAAACAGTATAATGGGCTTTTTGCAAATGTGGAATATACCTCTAGGGCAAACAAAATAGGTATCAATCTGAATGAATAATAGAAGATGCAAAAGATTTAATGTATCCTTACTATATAATAACAAAAATATTTACAGTTGAAAACATAGAAGAGACATTCTGAAATAAAACAGCGTTATAAAGATACAAAAAAGAGCCCATTCAGAAACTCAGTACGATTATTATTAAGGTTAATCGTATCACAGTGGTAGAAGCGTTTTGGTAGTGGTACCGAAGTTAAGCAACCGACGGCGTGGTCGTGTTTGGATGGGTGACCATTCCGACTAGTAAGTTGAGTGAGTATATCCGTGCTTCGGAAGGCACGTTAAGCCGTTGGTCCCTGCTTACTTACATCGGTTGAGCCTAGTCAGAGGTCTTGATAACATCTGACAGCATGGTTAGTCGCTTGCCTAGCACCCCTCAATCAATCCGCACTGCGCCCGCGTGGTGGAGTATGGCAGCAGTAGGACATTACAGACTTACTTTACTTTATTATACACCGTGACATTTTAGTGGTTGTTTTCCCGCAGCAGGACGATTTACCTCAAGTAGTACTATCGAATCATGCGAGTTATTTTTCGAAAACTTTTTTTTTGTTTTCAACTCATCAAAAAAAATATCATCAACTCGAAAGCGTGAGAAACGATAGTACTTTTTGCCGCACGAAATCACGGTAATATTATGTCTATCAGTATTGTAACTGGCCCGTGTCCTTGAAATAAGTACCTACAGCAGCACAGTACGTTAGCATGCGATAGGGCTGTCGCCCACCTACAGCGTTTTATTTTATTGCATCTGCCTACTTTGAGTTTCTATCTAGTTTTGAGATTGTAAATTTATTACTTTTCATTTATTTATATTAACTATTAAAAATATTAATATGATAACATAAAATACTTCGTGAATTGAATAGACAGTGTTCAATAAAAATACAAGTAGTTTTTTTTATTGGTAGATTCAATTAAAAAATCATGTTTATTTTTATCTATGTCTGATTATAACAAATCGGTATTATAAATTTGCGACCGAAAAATATTTGCGCCTTGACTGAGATGTACGAAATGCTTTATTAATATATTTTAGTGTATGAAAAATCCGCATTCTAATATAAAGCAACAAAAACAGCACAATATATTCTACTTGCCATATTAAATAGCTACTTGTACTTATTTCCACTGATTTCTAGTAAAAATTCGCGCGGTTACTGATTAAAAACCCACACACCATCCGGTCATGCAACCAAAAACAGCAAAATATATTCTACTTGCCATATTAAATAGCTACTTGTACTTATTTCCACTTATTTCTAGAAAAAATTCGCGCGGTTACTGATTAAAAGCCAACACACCATCTGGTCGTCACTGCGGCACGTCCGCGACTGTAGCATGCCGAGCGCATGCCGACATCCGAGCGAGTAGGTATAGCTCGCGCGTCGCCCGTTTGTATGAAGTTATAATACTGTAGACATAATATTACCGTGACGAAATGAACGTGCAACGCCCAAGGATTAAAAGGCCGCTGTCGGCATTAAAAAACCATAACAATAGACTGTTGGTAAGCACATGCGTAAGGGAATTAAGGTAAAAGTCCCGCACTAAGTAATACAACATAAATTGCGCCGCACGCGCTCCGCAAAATGATATTACTTTTTTCTGCACGAAAGAAATGTTCAAAGTAAAAGAAGCTCCCGCACTAAGTATTAAGTATTACCCCAGATAATATAATACTACTAGTACAGATACCTCATCTCATACAAGAAAACGGTTCCGCCGAAACGGGTGATAGTAACGGGCGATGGAGAAGACTACAATACGGACTAGATGGAGCTACTGGAGTAGACTGGACTTGCCGATATAAAAGCACATCGGTTGCTCGCAACACAGTCCACGTTTTTACTTCCTCAATAGATGGCGCTAAACTCACTGCAGTCCACGTATTAACTTCATCAAAAGATGGCGCTAAATTTATTTTCGTGTGCGACCAGTAGATTTCAGCTTCGGCTGTCGATACGATTGCATCCAGATTTGGGTAGGTACCTACACAAATAAATAAAAAATGTGATCACTCGCATAAGGTAATTTATTTTTTTAAAGATGTTATTATATTTATCCCTCAAGCGTATTTGAACGATACACAATAGAAATTCCATTGTTATGCGGTCTCATGCGACCGCTTGGGCGTTGAAGCAGAAACCCTATTTGTTGTTTGTTTTTTTATAATACAGAGTCTAACAAAACTAGTTTTATAGAGTTTTTTCAAAGTTATGTTTCCTAACATACTAATTCACTTCTATATAAGGAAACCTGCTATACTTCTACCTATATACCTATACACACATACGAACCAAAGGTATCTGCTCTGTAAGTCAAATGTTCATGCTTTCTACTCTAGTCATCTCAGTCACCCGCACCAGGATAACATGGGAGCAAGCAAGATGGCTTTAGCCGAAATAACGTGCAACGTCTTACAGAGTAGGCCCCCAGTTTTTGTCTACCTACTCATTAGACACTTATGAATGAAAGAAACTTTCAAACAAGCTGTGTAAATTAAATGAATAATCTGGGGGTTTACGGAGTTAGTGGCAGATTTGCATACTTACTTTATAGTTGCAGTCTTTCCTTTTTACTCCTACTACTAAAATAATAACAGACACAACCTTATCAATAATGTTAATTAACGTTGCCTAACCAAAATAAATAATCAGCCAGGCAAGAAATTGTAAGACAAAGGCGTTGTAGTGTTTACCGACCTAAACAGTTAACTGATTCTATTATGCAAAAAATTAAGTCTCCTACCTACCTAAACCTCAAAAGAGACATAAGCAAATGATTCCTTTGGTATAAGCAGGCTAAGGATATAGACAAGCATAAAGAAAATACGACATTGATGCAACAATTTATTTCGAAACGTAAAATACTCGTGGATAATGTTGTTATTAATAAACAATTGTTTTAGCCCTCTAAAACAAAAATTATTCCATGGCGTCTTAGCTAATTCATAAAAAAATTACCTATTTACGGGAATGTTAGTTAAGGATTAACGGTAGGTAATATAACACTAAATGTCTAAGGTTTCGATACATATCATCACGTATCACTTGTTACACGATTAAGAATGTTTTTATAACTTCTGCGTAAAACTGGTACAATTCTACGTAATCACGCACTTAACAAAATCACAGTCATCTTCTCTTCATAAACAATGTCATGTTCTTCACGTAGGTAGATAGGTAAGGCATGAAGAGGTGATAGGTGGGGCGCCGCGCCAGCCAGGGCACCGGGCCCACCCTGAACCACGACGGCCGAACCCGAAGGAAGAATACACGGAGGCCAAGATGTCCGTGCTGTAGAGGAACACCCGCCAGACCTCTCAAGTCCACCCGTCTAGCCGCTTCAGGAAGACTGTTGTTGTTTACTGTTCAGGCCGTTCTTGACTACTTGCAATAAGTGAATATCAAATTCAGTCGACGTCCTTTACGTGGCAAAATGATTTTGCGACTGATGGATGCAATAAAAATCACACGCGCGCGTGTGGACGGCGAAAGAAGAACGCCGCCACCCGCCCAGACACAAAGGATACCGCTCCTTTGTTTGCGTCTGCCGCGGCGCGGCGAACCGACATATGACGGCTGGCTTTGTTGGTGTGCGTGCGCATTTGACAGTGTTGTATAGTAAACAGGTGCAAATAGTGTGTTTATTTACACATTTAAAAGTGCTACTTTTTTATCTCTGAAACTAGCCTGATTTTTTTTTCTCAAATTTTGTGAGCGTAATCTGTATGATGTATATATACCCCACGTTGGCGGTCGATCATTGGTTTTGTTAGACCCTGTCTGTATAAAAGTCCTGTGTAATAATAATATGTAATAAATCATTAACCCCAACAAAAAAGATTTAGATTTTTCAAAGTGATCGCAATCTTTTTTGATGTGTGAATTATGTATCTTAGGTAAAAGAGAGATAGATGAAGAATGAAGAGTAGGTACCTACCTACCTGGATTTTCGATTCTTTCTGATTCTGCAAGGAATGGAATAAGCTCTGAGCCATACTGCCATAATTAATAAGCATATCTGGCGTTAAGCATTTGTACATAGTTATATATTCATTTATATCAATACGTTTGTACCTAGTAACATTTTGAATTTATTTGCCAGCAGTTAAGCCAGAATCAAAAATACGCGCTCGTAAAAGATCCCGTATCTTTGACACCGTCCGTGCTTTGACATGATGTAATTTCGGTCGTATCAATTGCTTCAACACCCGAGCGGTTGCAGGCAACCGCATAACAAAAGATTTTCTATTGTGTCTCGTTCACATACGCTTGAGGGAATAATCGTTAATGTCAAAAGAATGTTACATTACCTACATACTACGAATATAGTTTATCAAGAGCATGAAAGTATTTTAATTAGTTGCAAGCGGTACCGGCTTCCCCGAAATACTAAATAATAAGAAGACCGTTTTAGTACTAGTAGTATTATATTATCTGGGGTTTTAGTGAAATTAAACCTTGCGCTCATAAAAAGAGGTCAAAAATTGCGAAAAATACTCAAGTATTTTCTTGCTAATGCGATTTTGCGCCTTATGCGTATCGAAATATGGATGCATTTTCTATTAAATACTTTCAACTTATTTTAGTAGGCACTATAGAGCCGGAGGCCCTATTTTTTAAATACTTGCGACAAGATGGCGTATGACATTCACTGATTATACTCCAATTTTGGAATGAAAACCAGTTGAAATCCATTCAGAAGGGATTTGAATAAATATATCTAAATTTTGTGAGTACCTACTCACGTCCTTATTCACGGTATTTTCGTTGATTATTTGTTCGTTTTCGAACGCAAATTACACGCCATATCCAAGCGAGGGATTCAAAAATAGAGGCACATGAGCTCTATTTTTGAATCACTCGCTTCAAGATGGCGAGTGATTTTTGTTCGAAGATGAATTAAAATCCATAGAAAAAACTCGTTGTCGAACGAAAATCACTCGCCATTTCGAAGCGAGTGATTCAAAAATAGGGCTCCTGGGCGCCGATAAGAAACTCAAAGGCTCAAACGAAAAGTATTTCCTTAAAGTAGGTATTTCGTTTTGTACATTGTCTTCTATATGCAGCAAAATTGGTAGGTATTTACCTCCCAACCAGGAGGCCGATTCTCGCGACAATCGAACTTTTTTCGTGTGTTTATTTACCGAAAAAAATCTAGTAAAATATCTACACGTAAAAAAACTATCACACGAACAAAATCTAAGTAGGGTAAACATACCGGTTATCGGCCGTTTAAGCGACTTGTTGACTTCAGAGTTGATTTCTGTCATAATGCTGAACGTCAAGACTTTAAAAAAATAAAACATTTGGACCTACAATAGTCTAGTTTCATAATACCTAACGTTAATAGACGTAGTAGTGATGCATGATTTAAAAAAAAATCTATTTGTAAATATAGCAAATATACCGGTTATCGGCCTTTTTACTCAGTTATCGTCCACCAATGCACTGGTTATCGGCCACCTAATTCTAACTATTTTTTTGTGATTGATATTATAAATAGTAATAATAATAGTAATTAAAAATAATTAATTACTTAGCAACCGTGGTCGAGAAATCGCCTACTACGCAGCGGGTTGCGGGTTCGATCCCCGCATATGTTACGGGTGTTTTCTATGTATATCATGTATGTATTTACAAACAAAAAAGTATTTAAGTATTACATCCGTTGTCTGGCACCCATAACACAAGCTTTGAGTAGCTTACTTTGGGACTAGATGGTGATGTGTGGGAATGTCCAAAGGATATTTATTAGCAACCGGCCGTTAGCCGTTTAAGATATCGTTTTTGAATTTTCGGAAAATGGTGTTGATCACTGAATGTCATCACACACATCAATGGTTTCATTTGTAACTTTACTGCATGTTAACAGAAATTAAATGAATAATATACTACTTCATTTTGTTTGATAATTCATACAAAACAGAATTGTTGGGGTGGCTAACAACTGCAATGGAATTGTTATCATTTTCTAATTATAGTTAAGTATTTTGAGGTCCCTGGCCTAGGAGCCAATGAATGAAAATATTTCGATTGTGGGTTGAATAACTATGTTAGCTGTTAAAAAAGATTTAAATAAATTATGAAATTAATTCAATCATCAAAAGCATCATTATTAAATAAAATTACAATAAAATTTAATAAATAGTAAATATTATAACTTCAAAAAAAATAGTATATTGACTGCGCATGAATCATATCACAATGGTTCTGGTAACTTCAGTCAAATCGCTGTGCGAATGCCTACGGTAGGTACTCTATTGCGACTGGCCCTCACCCTGCGCACCAGGGATTTGCACCGCTTGCGCAAACTAGTAACTCACAAGCACGCGGTTTTGAGTATTATCATCATTTTTAATAGCCCCAGGATGGACACTGTACATAAACCCCCTCCATGAAACCTTTAAACGGTGGTATTCATGTATGGTGATCCTTTAATCTATACAAAGTCGTATGCATGTAGACATTTTCACTTGACTTTTGATGCTCCAATGTAGATTTTTCCTGCCCCAACGGCCATCATCATTTGCGCTATGGGCCTTGCCTATTGCCACTTCAGCTCACTGTTTCGTAGGGTTATGTTAGTTACATACTTTTGCTTTACGCATCTCTTCATTTCGAGATCGAAGAAAACTTAGCTCTTTTATGAAGCCCATAGTTGGAAATCATGTGTTGCATCCGTTTGAAGTTCCTATTTCACGTTGAGGATTAAAAATCCAAATAATTACTGCTTAATACGCAATTCAAGAGTTCAGTTTCCAATAGATACTGGAGTAAGTATTATATGAGTGTTCGACAATATTTTCTTCTTGTCCCTGTACATTTCAATATCTGTTGAGGTGAGAGGCTCGGTCAACGTTAACAGCACAATATCAAGATTATCCAGCATCTTTAATACATTGACTAATTCATCGGATATCAATCAGTGTGTGTGATAATTCAGCCACCGTCATGATACATGTTGATTTTTCCACATGCGAATCTTATGTAGGAGAGGCAACCTAATTTTTCTTGCCAAGTTTTTTTTACAAATACACATATCCACTTATTAAAATTTTTAAGAAAACACATTAGTTGTTAGGTGCAAGATTTAACCCAGCCTATTGCACTTTATTAGGTGTGCGTAGTAAAAAAACTAAATATAAATCTTTAAAAAAATTCCTAAGTCGATTTTAATTATATTGAAGTTTGTCATCATTCGTTCATGGTCTAATCGTGTAAACTGCCTCGGTAGCGCAGCGGTTAGAAGGTCGCACTTTAAAGTGACGGCTGCACCAGAGGTCCACAGGTTTGCGCACACACTTGTGCACTATAATATGTCCCGCGCAGTCTGTTCGTTTTTTGATTATAGTTTGAAGTCTCCATTGTTAGGATACATTTATTTATGTAAAAAATAGTTATAGTACAAAATTCGGTTGCAAGTCAACACGGCCAAAAACTGGTCATAAATAAAACAAAATCAGATTTTATATCCAGAAAATCATTTTTTGAGTAATTAATACTTATCAAATTATATGAGCAATGCAGCCAAGAGATATTTTTGAATTATTCAAAGTCCTTAAACGGCAAGAACCTACTCGACCAACCAAAATTTTGCACACGTTCTTAGCGTTGGTTGCCTATCAATATGTGTACCTAATAATGTGACAAAATCTCCTAACATCGTGTTTAGTCTCTATCGTTAAGGAGTTAGAATTTAATTCTGGCCATACAATGAGTTTTCTATTTATTTGTACTACTATAACTAATATTATAAAGCTGAAATCTAGTTTGTTTGAACGCGCTAATCTCAGAAACTACTGAACCGATAAAAAAAATATGTGTCGTATATATTATTAATCGACGAAGGTTTTGGGCTATAAAAAATCACGCTACGGCTTAGAAGAGCAGAAGATATATCCTTTCCTTTCCTTTATATCCTTTGGACATTCCCACACATCGCCATCTAGCCCCAAAGTAAGCTACTCAAAGCTTGTGTTATGGGTGCCAGACAACGGATATAATACTTAAATACTTTTTGTTTGTAAATACATACATGATATACATAGAAAACACCCAGACCAATACAAACAGACATGTTCATGCACACAAATGTTTATATTGTGCGGGAATCGAACCCGCACCCGCTGCGTCGTAGGCGATTTCTCGACCACCACACCAGACGGGTTGTCATTATATCCTTATCTCACTAACTCGGTGATGAAGCGAACGATCTTTACGTAACTTTATATCGAGAGATCAAAATGAGCCGTTATATCAGAGAGAGCCGAATGAGTAAAGAGCTACTTACGATGATGCGAATGATTCTATAAACAAAAACCCTTTAATAAGGATATACTATTGTTTTTTGTCATACAATACATAACTACTAATAAGAAGCTCACAGTTTTTTGTACGTTTTATACTTATTACGTACGTTAATTATTTATATTACTTTATAAAGAAAATAACAGCCATTTGATTTTCCTTCATACTAAGCAGGCTTAGGACTGTCAACCTAAATAAAAATTTTAATGACAGTTTTTGAATTTAAAACACCTGAAAAGTAACTAACTCAATGTTTGTTTACTAATAAAATCAAGTTGTCGCATTCAGTAGTCCAAAAACTTGCTATTATTCCGACAGCCGAAGTGCGCCGGCTCTAATCACAAAAGAAACTAAAAAAACGTCAACAAACATTCAACCAGCCAATATTTATAGAACCGCACGCAATGCAAATTGAACTTTATTTTGTTAACACTACGAGAACATACAGATTCTGCCGTTTTACCGAGCCACGGTTCGGTCATAATACCTACGCACACTGCGAACGTATCTTCCCTTCTCTTTCTTTCGCTCTAGAAATGAAATGAAGCCGTCTTTCTTTATCACCGGCTTCGACTCAGTTAGTATATCTGAAAATACAACTTTATCTCTCGGATATAGAGATTTATTTGACACACAAGTGAGCTACGGATATATGAGCCGTTTGGGTGAGAGAGGTTTTTTATCTTTCTCTCGCGAGCTACACAAGTCTACTTGAAATTACCGTCTGGCATCACTGGTCAAATGAAACGTATTCATAAAAATGCGCCATCTATACTAGTTTGTTGTCAACTTTCCACCATGCCACATAGTTTTGTCGTATGCCGACAGAAGGTTAGAGGGTAGTAAAAGCATGCTTTTATGCTTTTTACACTATTTTTGCCAATTATGGAAAAAAACAGTGGTATTGAGTTTTTTTCTCTTTTAAACAACTGAAAATGTATATTAACATATTTTTCGGGTATTATCTTCACGTATCTTAGGATTTTAGTCTATCTAATAAACAGTAATTGCGCTAGCTATACACGTGTCGCCATCTATTGAGAAATTTTAAAGGCTATGTAACTTATGTACCGAATGAGACCCCGTGGTATTACATTGCGCCGCATGCGCTCTGCAAAGCGAGTCGCTTCACAACAAACAAAAACACTAACACAAAGGCACCGCCGCGCTTCCAGTTGTACCGCGATCGCCGGCCGCGCAACTACGCAAGCGCAATGCGCTATTGTTGCCGCCAAAATGGATCGCCATTACAGTTTTTCCAATGTGGAGTACGTATCCATGGTGCAGTACGCGAGGGCGAATTATGATTCGCATGCCACCCGTCGACTTTACGCGGAGCCGCAGCACGTGGAGTCGCTTCGTCTTCGCGGTGTTATGAACCCTCAAGTACCAGATGCCCGGACGATCGTAGCCGCAACCCAGCGGCTTCTCGATCACGGGCAGTTCCAGACGCCAGCGCATGCTCAAGGCAGAGGTCGGCCCGCCATTCATTCGTCAGAGCTTGACGAAGAAATCATCGAGTTTTTTGAACGAGATCCTCGCCGAAGTACGCGTATGGCTGCGGCTCGGTTTAACGTTAGCCAATATTACGTTTGGAAACTGCTCAACAATGAAGGATTACATCCCTATCATTTTCGCAAGGTTCATGCCCTCCACGAAAATGATGCGATGGCCAGAATTAGTTTTTGCAATTGGCTAATTGAAAATCATAACGTGAACATCTTGTGGACGGATGAGGCAACGTTTACGCGAGTTGGACTTTGTAACCAAAGAAATGAACATTTTTGGGCTTTTAATAACCCGCATGTTATTCGAGAGTGTGCGCATCAAGTTCGGTTTAGTGTTAACGTATGGGCTGGTATAATAAATGGCTGTTTAATTGGTCCGCATTTCGTGACAGGACACTTGACCGGTGAAACGTACATACAAATGCTACGTAGTGTTATCCCGGACTTACTGGACGATATTCCGCTAGCCGTGTCCGTGGATTATTACCAGCATGATGGGTGTCCTGCCCATTATCAGCGCGCCGTGCGAGAGCACCTTGACTCGGTGTTTCCCCAGCGCTGGATCGGTCGCGGCGGGCCTGTGCCTTGGCCACCACGAAGCCCGGATCTTACTCCGTTAGACTTTTATTTGTGGTCTGAGCTCAAACGCCTTGTGTATCGAGAAGAACACGAATCGCGCGACGCGTTAATAAGTGCGATAGTGGACGCTTTTGACATGATTAGACGTGACAGAGAAACATTATTGAAATTGAAAGCCAATCTGTTAAAAAGGTGCACGATTGTGTGTGGAGCGCAGTGGCTTGCACTTTGAACAATTACTCCGCTACCGAGAAGTGTAAGTACTTGTACATTTGTAAATAACGAACATTTAATAGGTTAGGTAATTAAAATCATTGCAATTAAGTTGATTCCCATTTTTAAATACGCCTTAAATACTTTTATACCTAATTAATTATTAAGTAATGAATTATTACTTTAGGATTTTTTTTTTTTTTTATGTTCGTGTTTAATTAAGGGTGGGTAAAAGTATTTACGACGGTCCTAGGCCCGTTAAAGTATGAAGGGAAAATGGAAATCACTTGTTAGTAAATAGTGAGTTATCAGCGTATTGATAGGCGTGAAGGGCAACGACCCCAGCCGGTAAGCGGTCGCGGCGCGGCTGGTACTATTGGTTCGAGGTTGCTTTCGAGTTTCGTTTATCACAATCGTAAAACGTCTATTTTTTACTTAAATGAAATAAAAACTTCACGAATCTATTGTACTACTAATATAGAATCATTTTACTTCGGGAAAACAACCACTAAAATGTCACGGTGTATAGGTAGAAGATGTGGCCTTGTAAGATGAAGGAAAGTCAGTCAATGTATGTGCCGGCAAGAATCGACGCAACGATGTGAAAAATGCAAACCAGGCGGCCACTCGACGTGAGACGGAAGCTAAGCTAACAAAACTTATTTTTTGTTGTAGAGTTTCAAGCATAAAAAGTTCTCAAAACAACTATATATAATGTGACTTTTACACTTTCCGAAGTCTTGTGTGGGGCCTTTTGAAGAGTTTGCGGCAACAAATTACAGACTGCGTGAACACCGTTGATGCTATCGAAATGCGCAACCGTCGCGAGGCTCTCCTCTTCAGCGGCATTCCGGAGAATGTGGGAAATGTCACGGATGCAGTAGTCGATACCATCAGGACTAAGCTGGGGCTGGATGACTTTAATGCTTCACAGATAGCTCTGTGTCACCGACTAGGCGATAAACCAGGAAAGCGGTGCAGACCTGTGCTTGTTCGTTTCACAACATATGATTTAAAGTCATCAATCTGGAAACGGAAGACCATGCTCAAGGGTTCGGCGATATCGGTGTGTGAGTTCTTGACCCGAAACAGACTGCATTTGTAAAGGCCCGCTCTCACTTCGGCATGCGTGAATGCTGGACCTCGGACGGTGTCATTATGGTCAAGGTCTCTGATGGTACAAGGCAGAAGGTAAACACACTGGAGGAGTTGCAAGGGCTGATTTCCAGGTTTCCTAAGCCTGCAAACACCGTCAGTTCCCAAGCATCACCGGCGCCAGCGCAGCAGGTAGCAACGCGACCACCTACTCAGCCTACTACTTCGAGTTCGTCATTTAAGGTGGCAACTCGTAAACAAACATCCGCAGTGAAAAAATAAGTTAGTTTAGTGATTCACTACCAATATATCTAGATAAGTTGTGTTTTTTAAGGATTTTGTAAGTAAAATGAAGGTATTTTCGTTGCACTGCAGTTTTTTCACGAACAATTCTTTGAAATGTCATCAACTGTCACTGTCAGTGTCAACGTTTTTATCTATCTTCCCTGTGGAGTGTGGAATTAGGAATCACTGTGTTGGGCTAATATTGTATTTATTTTAAACTAACTTAACGTAACTTAACTTGTTTTGTACCGAGCTGTGCTCGAGCAGTATAAATGCTTAAAATCTACCTATGTTATGCTTTAGAATGTTTTTAACACTCACAGTGTCATATTTTATATTCATAAAGATGAAAATAAGAAACCAAAAATTTTTGCGCACGGGCGGGACTTGAACCAGCAACCTTTTGGCAAACCGGGCCAAACGCTCTTACCAATTGAGCTACCGTGCTGTTAGTCCGACCCTGCGAAATTTGTGGTTTCTTATGAAAACGTCAATTGCGTGACGCTTAGCGCCATCTAGCCGTCTGTTTATGAAACAGATGGCGTAAACGTCACGCAATTGACGTTTTCATAAGAAACCACAAATTTCGCAGGTTGCACTTATGATGTAAGTTTTTGTACTTTTGTAATAGCTGGTGGGTGATGCAGAAGGCTGGCATTTAGGGTTTACTTACACTTCTTATTTTCTTTTTTTTTTTTGAGTATTTTATTTTTATTATATTATTAGTATATTAATATTTTATTATTACATTTATATATTTGCAATTATGTCTCTCAACTCGACAAATTCTTCTGCTTCATTTTATTCTTGTAGTGATGATTCTTTTGACTCGGTTTCGTCTGATTTTGAAACACTCGGCATTCAGCTCAAAAACTGTTTTGGAGGGTATCAAAAATCCCTAAATATATGCCACATAAACGCTCAGAGTATTCCGAAGCATCATAGTGAGCTGTTGGATAGCTTCTCGTCATATGTAATCCACGCCGTTTTAGTATCCGAGTCTTGGCTTAAACCTTCCTTGTCCTCTGTCGCGTACAGTCTTCCTGGTTTCGTGCTTATTAGAAATGACCGAGTGGGTAGGAGGGGTGGTGGTGTTGCAATCTACCTAAGATCGAACATCCCATTCAAAATTCTTGCATCATCTTCAGGCACCTATTCTGCGGCAGCTGAATTTTTGTTTATTGAGATTAGTTTGATTGGAACCAAAGCTTTGCTCGGGGTGGTGTACTGCCCTCCTGAGATTGATTACTTCAATCAGCTTGAAGTCGCCCTTGAACCTCTTTGAACTGACTACTCTCATCATATAGTTATGGGTGACTTCAATACCGAACCTGCCGGAGATCCTCCCCGATCCGAAAAATTTCTACATTTGCTGAGGTCCACTGGCCTGCAGCATCTTCAATTTATTCCCACTCATCACAATATTGGTACCCGTGACACCTGGCTAGATCACGTGCTGACGTCATCAGAACAATCTGTACTTGGTCATGGGCAATTGTTGGCTCCAGCTTTCTCCAGACACGACTTGTTGTATTTGGCGTACCGTATTCGACCTCCTCGTATTAAGCCCAAGACGGTTCAGCTGCGTAGCTATACTCGTATCAATTATGAGAACCTCGTAAAAGATGTTGCTATGATTGATTGGAGCCCCGTAGTAGATGCAGCTACCGTCGACCTTAAAGTGGAACTATTTTGCTGCAACATCCTTAACTTGTTTGACCATCACGCACCCGTACATACAGTGCGCATCAAGCGACCGCCGGCCCCTTGGCTAACAAAAGAGGTTCATATGGCTATGTCCAAACGTAATAAGGCGTTCCGTACTTTTAAAAGGGATAGATCTGACGAGAACTGGGCTAAGTACAAAGCTTCGCGGAATCGCTGCAATCAGATGATACGGGCAGCTAAACGTCGTCACATACATGCTGAGATCAATAAGTGTTCTTCCTTAAACGTCTGGAATTTTCTCAATTCGCTTGGGGTTGGCAGATCAAAGTCCGACGACACTCATATTCCTTTGGATCTCAATGACATTAACAAGCATTTTACGAACTTGCCGACTCTTGACGCTCTCATAAAAGCTAATACTCTAGCATACTTGCGTTCTCTCCCTGCTCCTGAAGTCAATCCCTTCTCATTTACCCCTGTCTCTGAATCTGATATCAGCAAGGCCATTTTTGCAATAACCTCCAAAGCGACCGGAGTGGATGGCGTAAGCCGCTTGATGATAGTGCCTTTGCTAAAATTTATTTTACCTGTTACCACACATATTATCAATTTTTCCTTAGACACTGGCACTTATCCAGATGTGTGGCGTAAAGCTATCGTCTTTCCACTCCCCAAAGTCCGTAATCCCTCTTCACCAAGCCAATTCCGGCCAATTTCTATTTTGCCATTTCTTTCGAAAATTTTAGAGTCATGTGTTCATAAACAATTGTCCTCGCACCTATTTAAAAACAATTTATTAACTCCTTTTCAGTCTGGGTTTCGAGCGGGTCATAGTACTACCACCGCTCTGCTGAAGGTCACTGAAGATATTAGGGAAGGGATGGACTCCTCCAAAGTAACACTTCTTGTTTTAATAGACTTCTCTAACGCATTTAATGCTGTTGATTATGACCTCCTTCTGGCCGCATTATCCCACTTAAAAGTTTCTCCTTCTGCTTTGGAATGGTTTTCATCCTACCTGCGTGGTCGCCAGCAGTCAACTAAAACTCCGAACTCAATGTCTGACTGGTACATGCTGACGTCTGGTGTACCGCAAGGTGGAATAATATCCCCTCTACTATTTTCAATTTTTATAAATATTGTATTATCTATATGCCGATGACCTTCAATTATATGTTCAAACTGAAATTTCTGAAATATATGCTGCAATAAACCTAATGAACGAGACTTTAGAATATATATCTTCCTGGTCGCACAACTTTGGTATTTCAGTTAACCCTACCAAGTGTCAAGCTATCATCGTGGGTAGTCCGGGACTGATCTCTAGGCTTAATACCGTTGATCTGGATCCGATAGCATATAAAGGTACGACAATTCCTTACTCTACCAGTGTAAAGAACTTGGGTCTTATCATTGACTCTACGCTGGGATGGACTGATCACATATCAGAAGTAAGTCGTAAGGTTATCACATGTCTGAGAAGTCTCTACCGCCTTAAATTCTTTCTCCCATTTAAAACGAAACTTCTGCTTATGCAAAGTCTAGTCATTCCTATCATCGACTATGCTGATTCGTGCTGTACTAACCTCACTGAAGCCTTCACTGATATTCTTCGGCCTCCGTAAATACGACCATGTCTCCAGTTACAGAGCACAACTGAATTGGCTTACCATCCGTCAACTTAGAGACTCTCGAATTCTTTGCATTCTTCACACTATTCTGTATAACCCCTCTGCCCCTTCTTACCTTCGAAATATGTTCCCTTTTTTAAGTCAAACTCATGATCGTTCTCTCCGTTCCTCTGACAACCTTCTAAGTCATTTACAGTGACAGCTACACGACTCTGGAACTCTCTTCCCCTAGATATAAGGAAGACTGATTCGAGGTTATCCTTCAAGAATAAAGTTCGCACATTTCTGAAAGAGTGAATAATTGCATAGTAATATTATTATTATATGTATGTATTATTGCTTTATTTATGCTTATGTACGTATAATTATATATATATATATATATATATATATATATATATATATATATATATATATATATATATATGTTTATAGTTAAAGTTACTATTTAAATGTAGGTTTATCTGATAGGTGTAGCTGACCATAATGACGCGGCACGACGTCAGCGCCCCTGTTTACGACATAATTGTAAATTTGGCCCGTTATTGTCCATTTACGGACGATATTGCCGCCCTTCACCGCCCCTGCGCCCTTTGGGGTGATTGAAAGCCAACTAACTGACGCCATGTTTTCGAAATGTCCTCTTGCATGTTCGAAAACAACTGTTGATATTATTTAGTTATCGGATGGAAAACGTTGCAGTAATTGTTTGCATACTTTTTCAGTCTCAGTGGTATAAGAACTGATATATGCAAATTGGCTGGCAAAAAAGATAAGCATATCTTGGAGTAAAAAATGTGAGCGGATGATGTTTATGATGTTTTGAAGTTAACGTGAATACTACTCATTGAAATGAAACACTTTACAATAAAATAATAATGAGTGATGGTAGTTTAATTTTTCATAACTATGTATGTAATAACAAATAACACCTAAGTCTTCCCTGTGACCACAGAGGCTGTAAATAAAGCATTCGAAATGACAGGCATATATTTTAAATAAACGCGCCCGAAATACATCCGTTAGTGTTTCATTTCAATTGTCACGCTATCTCTGAAAAGTATAAGTAAATGACCATACGTAAAACTCAACAAGAAAAACTAGACAAACAACAAAACAAGATGCATTGTTAGCAGCTAAATTCAGAACTGTAATTACATTGCAGTAGTTTTGCTTGACTTTCTTTGTGGAACAATGTTACCCAACGTTTAACTGGTCTCAAACCCCTATTAGGAAAATAAGTAGGTACCAAATCGGTGTTTGGATTAGCTAGTAACAAACATCGAGTAAGAAGTTCGCTTAAATACTGCAATTCTAGCTTAGCTTAGTTAGAGTTTAATCTGATATTAAGTGTTGGTACATGAATATTCATTAGTTAAGTTTCGCTAATCCTATCTAAGTGTCCATCTCTAAGTTTCATGCGTTGGGTTACTAATATTGACTTTGAGGTAGTAAAGTTCTTCTTTTTGCCAACCCTACTGCATCTCTGGAACAGACACCTCAATACAAGATGTATGACACACTAGCCACTAAGGTTGGATTCGACCAAACAGGCTCACAAGCGCGTAACTATACGAAGGATAATTTTATTCCTCGAATATGTACTCAAACAAGTCAAAGTCGTTTTTTGACGTCAAATTGTAATAGGAATTACTAAACCCGCATAACAGAACGAATGATTGATCTGTATTATTATCCGGCAAAACAATGCTGCACCAAAGCAGTATGGTGTGAATCTAAAAATACTGTCAAATAACAATGTCAAATATAATACCGTGGACAAAGTATTGAGCTTTCAAAAGTTTTGAATTTGACAAAACATTCTAACGTGACATAAATCATATAACAAGTGGACGTCATAACGTTCCACTTGGATTAGCTCTTATTTCACGCAGCACTGAGGGTATAAGGGCTACTTTCGTATAAACGCGATATTCTAGAACAGTAGATGGTAAAACGGAAAATGTTTATACTCTCGGAAAACTAGTAATTGATCGAATTCACCCTAATTAAAATAACAGTGGCGTTCAAAGAGTAAGTCAACTGTTCGCTCAGCTCAGCAAATACTTCGTTTTACCTTTTTCAAAAATATTCTGTCAAACTCAGCATACTAATTGCTTTGACGTGATAACGAGTAAAGAATTAATCAATAAATTTCCCTTACTAATAGCGTACTCCTTTTAAATCATAAAAATCATTATAACGGAGCAGTTAAAATGTTGAAACAAAGTACTTTCAAATAATTAGTTTTGTTCCAGCTTACTGATACGTAAACCAATATATTTAATAGGAAGTCTGCTTACAATACCTCTTGTATCAGCGGCAAGTTACGAAGTTTCCGATATGGTTAACAACCTGACTTCGAGTTACTTCAGCAGCCTGTTTCAACTGAGTTGGTTCAACCTATAAATCTTTATAGACGGCTGACGACTGAGCCCAATATGTGTTGTGTTGTGGGTAACTTTGCTGTTGTTTTGATTCAAATAAGGGTGAATGTCGTAAGAATTTTACGTTCAGGTATTTTGATATGAACGACACATACATATTTGGAGAAACAAAATAGATAACTGTATTTTTTTGTTTTTATAGTGTACTACGGTCCCCGACTTCGTCCGTTTTGAGTTTGCTCCCTCACCTCCCGTCGCAGCATTTTTTTGTTTTATAGCTAATTATCTCAATAAATAAGCTATCAAAAACAAAAATATTTTTTTAAATCGATCTAGTAGGTCCTGAGATAAGCATGTTCAAACAAACAAACAAACTCTTCGGCTTCAAAATATAATTATAGATAGATAGAGCTTAAGACGCTTTTTGTATATTTTTGTCTGACACTGTTGCTTTTTTTACAAAAGCAATTTAAGGCCATTCCTTCGTAACAAACAAACAAACCGCTTCAAAATGTAAATTACTGGTACATAAAACAATTCGGTATGAAGGTTGTACCCACAGCAAGAGCCATATGTCAAAAATACTCGCAAAAAATAGAATAAAAAAACGTCATTTTTTCGGTATCTCTACTTGAGACGGTGTTTTAAGTACATGACAGCAGATTTAAAAATCAGCCAAGTGCGAGTCGGACTCGCGTATTAAGGGGTTCCGTGCCAAATTTAACTGAATGAGGGGTACACTTACTGTCGCTTAGTCAATTTACCACAATATTTTTTGACTGGAAAAATAAGTTTGTTTTTCATAGAGTATGTATGAAGGACAAAGTTGTATTTGCGTTTGTTGAAAATGTGCTATGTCTCAAAAAACCGGCCAAGTGCGAGTCGGACTCGCGCACTGAGGGTTCCGTGCCAACGTTAATTGAATTAGGCAATCCACTTACTTCCACTTAGTAAAATACCACAATATTTTGTTGACAGCAAATATAACTTTGTTTTTCATAGTGTTTGTATGAAGAACAAAGTTATGTTTGCGGTTGTTGAAAAAGTGCTATATCTCAAAAACTTCTCGTTCGATCCCGTTCGAACCAATTTTCGTTGAAAGTATTTGCTATAATCTACATTATATATTTTTTTCAAAATTTACACTCGCTTTGTTTAGAAGTTAGATGGGGGGGGGACGCCCATTTTTCCACTTTGGAAGCGTCTAGCTAAGAAACGTTAGATTTTAAAAGAAAACGGTTTTAGGAACCTCTATTTCATTTTTGAAGACCTATCCATAGACACCCCAGGCCTATCCACCACACGCATAGGTTTGACTAAAAAAATTTTTTCGGTTTTTTGTTTCATGTATGGGAGCCCCCCCTTAAATATCATTATTTTTTATTTTTTGTATGAGAATCGTAAAGCGGTTAACAGGATACATCTCCCTACCAAATTTCAATAGTGTGATGCTTATAGTTTCAGAATAAATTGGGTGTGACATACGGACGGACGGACGGACGGACGGACGACAGACAGACAGACAGACAGACAGACTTGACGAAACTATAAGGGTTCCGTTTTTTGCTACATTTACATTTCGGCTAAGGAACCCTAAAAACTACCAAATGGTATTTTTTTTTTTGTTTTCTGTATGGGAATTGTAAAGCGGTTAAAAGGATAGCGATTGATTGAAGCGGTTGACGACCTCCGTGGTCGAGTGGCTAGCACGCTGGTTTCAAGCGTCGGCATCTCGTGAGGTTCGATTCCCGGTCGGGTCAATGTAGATACGATCTTTTCTTTATTGTCTCGGGTCTGGGTGTTGTGTCTAATTTTCACAACACAAGTGCATTGGCTACTTAATTTGGTATTAGAGCAATGTATGTGATTGTTGCCCAATATTTATTATTATTATTTATACACCTACCTACCGATTTTCAACTGTGTCACTAATAGTTTTAAAATAAAGTGTCTGTGACCTCCGAACGTACAGTCAGACAGACAGACAGACTTGACGAAACTATAAGGGTTCCGGTTTTTTGCCATTTGGATACGGAACCCTCAAAGCCTTTGCAGATTGTGCATAATACCTAAAATTGTTTCATTTACCTTCCCAGCAATATTAGCACATGAATATTCCAAACAGTAGGAGCCTAGCCAGGTTGGTAAGTCTTCATGGAAAACAACTTTTTAATACTTTGAACAAAGTACTTACGTATTACCATAGTCAGGCACTTAATTGTTAAGTCATTGCCATTTCAAACAGACATCAACTTTGTTTGATGTAGTGGTACCGTGAATAAATAACTTGCGTGGCTCAACTCCTAACAGTTCTGGCCGCAGCTGGCAGTGACACGTTACTAGTTTCTATTTCGACGACGCACGTGAGTTAAAATTAAAGTTTCGCAAACAGAAGTTCGGCTCGTTAAAAATTCTGTATGTGTTAAATGTGAAGCTGGAGTTTATTACAAACAGTTGCAAATCAAAGGCATTTGGAATAAAAATTGCCTAGTATTAACATGCTACAAAAACATGAGAACGTATTTCAGTATTAGAGTTGAATATACATGTATGATGTTTATGAAAGTTATGAGATGAAGAAAGAAATGCTTTTCTAGCCTAGGGAGCGGACCTCACTGTTTCTAATGATCAGTTCTTGTTCACTTATCAAAAAATATGTTAATACTTACCATTAAGAGATATTATAGTTCTACTAGCAATTACACTGATCTCTTTAGTTAGGTGTAATTAATGTTCAGTCGTTGGAAAATGTATTACACTAGTTACTGAACCAGAAAGAGTCTAACATAACATTGCAACATTGGTTGACGGTGTAACAAATCTATACTAATATTATAAAGCTTAAGAGTTTGTTTGTTTGAACGCGCTAATCTCAGGAACTATTGGACTGATTAATATTTTTTTGTGTTGCACAGATTATGTATCGAGGGAAACCGTTCTTTACATCATTTGATTTCAATAAATATCTAAGAAGCTATCACAGTTTTAAAATACCTCCGCACCAAAATAATTTTCGCAGCCTAAGTACAACACGCGCTTGCGCTAACTGCTATGGTTTATGGCCTCTTACTTCAATGAACATTAGGGTTTTGGGTTCAAATATTTTACAGGAAATCCGAAATTTACGCGGGTGACCGCTAGTACCTAAAGTGTGTTTATTTTTCTTGTCGAATATGTATACAATCTTGACAATTCTTTAAACCGAAATAATATATTTAATTTAAAGTAAGATAGACACAAAACTCACCAACTACATAGCTAATTCATGGTTTAGCACTGAAATCTTTTAAATCAAAAAATAAATGAATATTATTCACTGATATTATTGTTAAGACTAGCAAAGAAAAATGGTCTTTGCATAAAACTGTTCACTTTTTGCCCAACTACCTTCCTGTGACAATAGAACGTAACAAGCGCAGAAAGGGTCATCCGATCACATATCGTCGATAACAGCGCCAGATGAAAACGCAACAAATTGTACTCTTTATTGACAGTAAGCCCTGTTATTGAAGGTGGAGCAAAATCCCGCATTCCTGTAACACCGCTATTGCAGAGATAATAGAACAGTTTGGATGCGCCTTAACATGGATCTCCTTACAGAGCCCAACAAAAACGGGACACTTTTTTACCGATTTCAAAAAATGAAGGTTGACTATTTAACGTGTGTATTGTATGACGTGATATCGTTGTAATTTGATAATATCTGAGTATGTGATTCTACTGAGGCTTAAAAAGTCTGCATATTTTTGTAAGTTTATGGGTGTTTGTTTGTCCATAGATTTTTTGAAAACGAGAATGATTAACAAGATGTTTCTTTATTATTCAATCAGGTAAGTATATTCCAACTTACGGTACCAAATTATTTTTGAACTGGGTGTGCGTTTTTTAACAGCCAACGTTGATTTGAATATGATTTCATCATCATTATTATCAGTCAAAGGACGTCCACTGCTGAACATAGTCCTGCCCCACGGCTTTCATCCAGTGCAATCCCGCGATCTTAACAAGGTCCGCCGTCCATCTTGTCGGTGGACGTCCCACGCTGCGCTTTTGGTCGAAAGGTCTCCAATCTAGTACTTTTCTGCCCCAACGGCAATCAGTTCTTCGCGCTTTGTGGTCTGCCCACTGCCAGCTTACTGATTAAATATAAATAAATAAATGATTTATTAATGAACAACAAGTATTTATGGTAACAAAAAGGACTTATACTAAGAGACTTATTATAGTATTTGTCTGAACTAGGTTGGACCTGTGTTTCAGACTATAAAAGAACTATGTTAGCAAACAAATTACAGTAAACTTACAACGATAACACAAACAAAACCTTTAGCTAACTATTAATTTACCCTATTACCTACTGGATGATGACAAACAGGTCTTCAGTCTCATCATATGACAGTTTTTTAAGATACTGATCTAATTTTACCTTACAGTTATGGTAATTAAGTTCGTATAAGCTTAATATACCGTTTTATCTATTATATAATAACGATCCAATAAAACTAAAGAACCTATTAGTAAAAGAAAATTTCGAAGTCCATTGTGGAGTGCAGACTTTATCCATCCTTCTTTTGTTGGTTACGTCGGGTTTATAAGGGAGCAGTGCGTGTTGTTTTAAAATGGTGTGCTGTATGAAAAGCTGGCGCACAGTAAGCACTTTGCAAAAATTGTATAGCAATTCTGTTGGATATAAAAAAGGTAAGGAATTGGCTACTTTTAAAATAGCTCTTTGGGCACGCTCTAGAGGTATTAAAACAGTTTTGGGTGCTCCACCCCAGGATGTAATACAGTACTGTATTATAGATTGACCTAAGGCTTGGTATACTTGCGTAATGAGTTTTTTATCCGCGATAAATCGTAATTTTTTAAATATGTATATTAATTTACGCACCCTAAGAGCTAGATTATGTATGTGCGGTCTAAAAGAAAGGGTTTCATCGAGTGTAACCCCTAAATATTTTACGGTGCAAGTGCTTGCAATAGAGGGACAACAACATATACTGTTGAATTTAGGGTCATGACATTGGTGTGCATGCAACTTGTGTGCGTCTTTGTTGTGTGTTCGGCGCATGCTAAAGCGTGTGTATTTGGTCTTGTCGACGTTCAATGTTAGTAAGTTGCGGCGAAGCCAGTTATTAACAACATTGAATCCTTTTTGTGCATTTTCATACAGGTCTTTATCAGTTTTTCCTGTGAAAATGAGTGCAGTATCGTCGGCGTAGGATATTATTTTGCCATGTTCTAGATTTAAATTACACAGGTCATTTATATACACGAGAAACAGAGTAGGGCCCAGGATGCTGCCTTGAGGAACACCGAAACCAGAACTTCTTTGCTCCTCACTCACTATTTTATCTATTCTAACACATTGCGACCGGTCACTTAAGTAGTCACAGAAAAGATTTAACTGATTTCCTCTTACACCCAGTGCTTCCAGTTTTTGTAAAAGTATTGGAATGGATATTGTATCAAAAGCCTTTGCTAAATCAACAAAAATTCCTAAGGTTTTGTTTCCTTCGCCAAGCTCTTTCGTGGTGTATTCCGTTAGGCTATGTACGGCGTCCGCCGTCGACAGTTTTGGTCTGAAACCGAATTGCGCTGGAGAGAAAAGCTTGTATTTTTCGATATAGTTTACTAGCCTATTATTAATGATTTTCTCCAAGATTTTGGATATTGAAGGAAGCAAAGATATTGGCCTGTAGTTGGTGACTAAGTCTTTGCTTCCGTTTTTATGGATTGGGATGACCACCGCTTTCTTGAGACATTTAGGAAACACTCCTTTTGACATACAGATACTGAAAATATGTGTTAAAGGTGGAACTAAGGTTTGCTTAAATCGTTTGAGTATCTTATTGCTAATATTATCCCACCCAGCTGCACAATCATCTCTTAATTTCGAAATAATTTGGCATACTTCTTCTTCATCTGTATCTAATAGGACAAAACTGTGTGGGCAGTTAGGGAGGGATATTGAGTGTTGGTGCGTTTGGTTATAAATTTGTTCAGCAAGGTTCTTACCTACGTTAGCGAAAAAGCTATTTACATTATTGGCTGATAGGTGCGGAGACGAGTGCGAAAGTAACAAATTTGAACTTGATTCACGCTGTTTTGTCATTAAAGTTACGGTTTTGATATGTCTCCAAAGAAGTTTGCTGTTGTTACGAGCTTTGTTTAGTTGGTTTTTTTCATAGGTGGATTTTAATTTCTTTAACAAGCCATTACAAAAGTTTCTGTATCGTTTGTAAGTGCTTTGAAGAACAACATTATCTGGATATTTCCTGGCTTTCAGGTGAAGTTTATCCCTGTGTCGTATACAACGGATGAGGCCAGGTGTAATCCAGGGCCTTATATTATGATTTTTATTACTCAGAGTTATTTCTGTTGTATTACAAAAGATTGCTTCTTGCACTTTTGTAATGACATACATGATTGACTCATTCGCGTCAGCAGTTTCGTAAACTGGGTTAAAGTCAATGTCGCATAAATCACGTTCGAGTTTGTTCATGTTTAGTTTGGATTTAGTCACGATGCGTTTTTGCTTATGCAGCGTTAATTCAAGGGTTAGTAGGACAGCGTGGTGGTCAGTTATTGTTGAGTTAGTCACAATTGTTAAATACGGAAGGCTAGATTTAACCATCATATGATCGAGGCATGAACCAGTTTGGAACGTACTCATTGTATGCCCCGGGTGGAGCCCGTGGGATGAGCATAGGCTTAGGTAATCTTGAATACTTTCACTATCATAATGCTGCCCTTCGGGCCGTATATCTATGTTGATATCCCCTGTAAAAATTATGATTTTAAAAAACTTAATTTTAACAGTATTTGTAGGGATATGTCCTTTACCTTAGTTCTTCTATGTATATCCTCGTTTCTAAATCGATCTCGTAGAGAAACACCGAAATCGAATTCATCGAGATTTGAATAAGATAGACTAAACTTTTTAGGAAAATCAAATCTAGACTGACTGTTGTTTGAACAACTACTTTACTTACATTGAGCTGCCCTCAAATTTGCCATACCTTCTGGGTAACTAGGTCATAAGTTCACAAATTGTATTATATATTTTATCCTTATAATGCTAAAACATAATACACCTAGTACGCAAATGTGAATAAATAATAAAATAATAATAAATAAATAACATTTTCAACGTCGTGTAGTTTTTTGCTTTTAATAAGGTTTGCATTAATCTGACCGCAAAATATTTGTACTTTAATAAAGTAGTTGTCTGTTCTTGCTAGGCACTCTGCAAAGCCCTAATGCTTCACAACGAAAAGACAATTTCGCGCCCAAAGCTGGGATAATCGCGGGCCGAAGTGTTCGTATTTCGACTGCAGCCGCTTCCGAAGCCGTTTAAGTAATTTGGACGGGTTCACTTTTATATGCCGAGACTTAGAGCGAAATAAGAATACGATCCCATCATGCTTTTTTAACTTTGATGACATCCCTTAGATTCACATCTACATTAAATTCTAATCTATATTTATTTATACTTCGATAATTTTTCATGTTTATTTAATTTTGTGATACCTACCAAACCCTTGAATTAATGTGCGATGATTTAATAAGTATGGACGACCGGTGGTGCAGTGGTTAGAGATCCTGACTACTGAACCAGCGGTCGCGGGTTCGGTAGTCAGGATCACCCCGCAAGGGGCAAATGTTTGTGTAATTAGCACGAACATTTGTACCTTCATTGATGTTATATGTAAAGTCTGTTTTTCGTTGCTAGTCGAACAATGTAAACAATCGTTTAAAAACTTTTTAAATTACTATTTGATTAACAAAGATCTCAGTGCAAAACGATGAATGATCTATTTAGTAGGTGTGTTCTGTGTTTATCTTATTTTAAAATGAATTATTTTTATAAGAAGGAATGTAAAGATCTATTACAAAATTGGACAAGCAAAAAGAAACGGACTTTACTAAAGTATTTATGGGAGACGCTCTTGTCTTGATCGTTGTCTGATACTTCGTAACACAAGGAAGGAAATTCATTAATACGAAACCAGGCATTTGGTGTTTTCTGGCGCATATTTATTAATTTATATTTATTTACTTATATCGTTTCCTTTTAAAATATTATGTACATAAATATTGTAAAAAATGCAAAGCTGATTTTTCTATTCATTCTTGGAATGTTGCTGGTAAACACTTAGCTACAGTTCACGGCCCTAATGCAACCGAAGATGGATTTACAAAGTACAGGCGACAAACAGAGCAATTAAAACGAGCAAGTCCCTACGACTAGCACTATTTGGGTGCACACAGTTGAAGGGACATTCACAAGCTGCACTCGGAGCGGCACTAAGTATGCTCTAAACCCAGATTAGCGCCGGTTTAGTGCCACCGCGGAATGGGTTAGTGTCGGCTATTGATTCAGTAACGCAGTCGATGATTCCATTTTATTACTATTCGTTTTGGCTTCAGTGGTTACGGAGATAAAAGATTCAAGATCTCTACATACCTATTTGTAAAACGACTGAAATAATATGAAGATTTCTTGTTTTTTAGGGTTCCGTAGCCGAATGGCAAAAAACGCAATCCTTATAGTTTCGTAAAGTCTGTCTATCTGTCTGTCTGTCTGTCTGTCCGTCCGCATGTCTGTCCGTCCGTATGTCACAGCCACTTTATAAGCATCACACTGTTGAAATTTGATCGGAAGATGTATCCTATTAACCGCTTTACGATTCTCATACAAAAAATAATAAATAACGAAAGAAACCGTTTTCATTTGGTACACATTAGATTACAAACATGATGACACCTAAATAATGATATTTTAGGTGCTCCCATACATGAAACTAAAACCGAATATTTTGTTGTGGGGTGTCTGTGAATAGGGCTTGTGGGTGGTAATAGGGCGTATGGGCTTTTAAAATGACATGGAGGTTTTTAAAACCATTTTCTTTTAAATTCTAACGTTTGATAGATAGACGCTTCCTAGGTGGTAAAATGCCCCCCCCCCCCCTCCTCTAACTTCTAAACTTAGCGAGTGTAAATTTTGAAAAAAATATATAATGTTGATCTTAATAAATACTTTCACCGTAAATCGATTTGGACGGAATCGAACCAGTAGTTTTTGAGATATAGCACAATTTATACAACCGCAAACATAACTTTGTTCTTCATACAAACACTATGAAGCATAAAGTTATATTTGCTTTCAACAAAATATTGTGGTATTTTAGCTAAGCGGAAGTAAGTGGATTCCTTTACTCAGTTAAAATTAGCACGGAACTCTTATTGCGCGAGTCCGACTCACACTTGACTGGTTTTTATATACGTTATATTCTTTGTATATACGTAATGTTCTGTTCATTAATCCCATGCTTATATATTTACAAATAATTTTGTTTATCTATGTAATTTTAGTATGTATGTTTATGTAAATGCATTTTAAATTTTTGTCCCTGTCAGTACTTTCAAATATTTCGCCATTATTCACAACATATTCACAATATTTCTCTGCATTTCCCAAGTGGTAGAGAATGCCATAAGGCATTAAGTCCGCCAATTGCCACATTAACAGTGCAACAAAGTTTAAATAAAATAAAATAATATCATCCGTAAGCACGATATAAAAATACATTTAAAATTATTTAAGGAAGAAGCTTGCGAAAAATTGTTCTTTCATAACACACGTATTTAGATGTGGCCTATCATATCGTTATCTGATTTGATTGCATTTTAGTACCACAGATAAATTACATTTATGTCTATACTTACCACACAAACCGTGTAGGTAATCACCGTAAACAATTTTTTTATCTGATTATGTCAAACTTGACATCTGTCAATAATGGCAATCGCCCTTGTCAATGATTTTTTCTCTCTGTACTTGTACTTTACGTGTCTGCTGTTCTGTGCTACGCAATAAAAGCAATCTGCAATTATTTAACAAATCGTTTATGTTTTTATAAAAATAGAAAACTTTATTTAAGTCATGTACACTCACAAAAAATAAAACAACAGTTTAAAAGATTGACGCTTAGGTAGGTAGGAGGTACATTAATGAAAAGGCAAATCTACTCAGCGCATGCCGCAGAATCAAATATTCTGAGACGCTGGTGTGGCGTCTACGGAAGTAGACACCAGAAAAAGAAAAAGAGAGCACTGCTACTACAATAAACAACTTGAAATAGAGATAATCAATTTTATGAAAAATTTTAAAATATTAAAACAACGGTTTAAGATAGGGAAACATTTTTCAAATTTATGAAATTTTTGAATCTATTATTAACTACCAACACTTTATGCTTGAAGATATCATATGCCAGATCAACCAAGAAATTAATGAAAGAAAAATAAAACATAAGTAATTGCAAACGTATGCATAACATATGAGCATAGCAATTAACATGTCACAAACAGCGGATTTTCCTTTTGTAAATGTAGTAGAGTATAGTTACACTTAAAAGTACGCAACGCTGTAAGCTTTTTGAATGGTGGAGGGATGTTATTTCAACATTTCGTGGCAGAGTACCGGAAACTACCACAAAACGCTGCAGTGCTGTGACTCGGACAACCGAGACGGGAATACGGGATGCGTGACGCCTGCTTTTTAAGAATATTAACTTGTTATACAAATATGGGGGTGTTTTAGTCCGAATTATACCAAAAAGAAGACAAGCATAATGAAGTGTGCGACGTGATTGCATGTTGATAAGATTAGACTGGTTAAGAAACGGAGTAAAATGAACCCTGCGGGGGATAGTATAGCAAAAACGAGCACAGGCATTTTGAACGCGTTGAATTATCTTTTTAGTATAACCAAAGAGGCAATCGCCGATAACCGTATCTGCGTAATTTAGTTTGGATAGTATAATATAACTATAACCTATCAAAATGAGTCTATTTTATAAACATCTACCTAATTTGACACTTTTTTACACTGTATTCATACGAAGCTCATAATTATTGTGATTGTTATCGACCGATTGAAGTGTGATGTAATACATCACATAGAAATGTGTAATACTTAATTTAGCACAACACACATACCGGATGTTAGCATTTAAATTTTGCAGTGCGCAGTGGTCATTGAAATAAATAAACTGATTACTTCCAATATTGTTTTGACAAACTTTGTTGCGGTTTCACGCTTTAATTTACGACGGAAATATTGAAAACCAGCACAAACAGTAAATTAAATTAACTTTGAATAGAGGCTAATCCCGCAAACAAGGAAGCTTCCGTAATCCTCGCAATTGTCAAACACTCGCGGACTATAGCTTTGATACTTTAAGTTGTCAATCAGCCTTTACTTTAGACAGGTGCATTGCTATTTTTGAAAACACTTGAGTAAGTGTTTTCAAAAATAGCAATGCACCTGTCTAAAGTTAAGGCTGATTGACTGGCTGATGTCTGAGTAGACATCATAGTAAAGGTAACTTACGCGTTAAAGTAAGCGCTTGCAAAACTTAACAGGCTTGCTAATGTGACAGTGGCCGAGTGGTATAGGCATACACCCGGATAGCGTAAGACACGGGGTTCGATTCCTCGTCTGTCACACAGCCAAAGTTGCTTTTTACTAGTGCAATTTATATTATTAAGTTTGTATAGTGACAAAACACTATAAAAACAAAAATGATTTTATAAAGTATTGTTGTTTTAGGTTTTAATAACGTAATACGGTGCTTTTTGACTTTATGCTATACATTTTCATGGCACTACCTAACACATACTTATTCCTGAGAAAAAGCTATGTAAGGAACATGTTGATTAAGGGTTCAGGAAATTAAAAAGCTCGATATTTTCATTCCTCATAGTAGAACCAACATTCAGAGTTTTCGCACCACACCGCACCGCATGGCACTACTCCGCACCGCTGCGCTTTGCTTGTCAGTTGGTACAATACAGCAACATGCAATGAACAGCATGCTGTGCTCTCACCAACCATGCGATGAGTGAGACAACTAACTGGGAAACGTCATGTTGATGAAGAACATCAATTACTAGCGGACCCCGCGGCTTCATCCGCGCGCTTTACGTTTACTCCCTCCCCTCCCGACGCAACGTGATGTTTTATAGCCTAGAGCTTTCCTCAACAAATAAGCTATCCAACATAAAAATATTTTTTCAAATTGGTCCAGTAGTTCCAGAGATTAGCGCTTTCAAATATAGTCATCATCTTTATAATATTAGTATAGATGTTTTAACTCAATGTAGATTGAATAAAAAAAATAACAGACAGAAGTAAGTAATATGCATAGTAAATAATTGTATAGTAAATAATATGCAGCTTCGCTCTGTGAATTTCTTATAACAATGACACAATCTGACAGAGTACTGATTTTGTAGTACTAGGTTAATAAAGATACTCTTAACTAATGCTTACGATTGAAGTAACTTCACGGGAATGCGCTCTATTTTTTTTTGACATAAAGTGCCTAATGCAGACTGTTCAAATAATCCGTTCCAATAACAATATAACCTATATTAATAATTTCGTCAAGGGGTACGGTAGACTCGATCGAAACCTTATACGAATGACAAATCATAAAAATATATTGATTTCGAGTCGACAACATATATCCGCAAAATTCGGATTATGGAGAATTTCGTTAAATTCTAATAGCGCTGACAAACAAACCGCAGTCGCCATTGACAAGGCATATAGTGCATAGATTTACTCAACATGTAAACAATGTTTTGTTTGGTTGGGAGATCTTTTGATTTTCGATGCCTTACTACGACGTACCTTGGTTTGGGGTCAATGGTCTTAACTAAAATTGCATGCATGCATATTATGATAGATTCATAGGATCCGTGCTAAGTCATTCACTACTTACCACCGTTATACGCACGAATAATGTCATGTTTTATGTCTACACATATAATGCTATTATAATTATCGTTTTAACGTCCTGCTTACCGTTAATGATTTGTCCATCTCCTCATCTAAACAATGTTAACATTATCGTGGTCAACTGTTATTGGCTATTCAAGTAACCTATCATGAAATATTATATTTTTTGTAAGCTGTTGTTGTCCCTTTACAAATAAAATAAAAAATAAAAAAATAGATATGACAGGTATAGATTGGAAAGCTCTTGGAGCGTTTAGGACCCTTATAAAGTTTGGGGAAGCAACCTGTGGTGTCGCTAGCGTCGTTTTATTTTCTTTTATGCGGATGATATAAAGGCAAAGGTATAAAACCATATTCACACATTAATTAGGTTAAAATATTTTAATTCTTATTAACAACCGGCTTAGATATTAATTTGTATTTAGCTATTTATAACTGGTAGAGAATGCCATTCGGCATTAATTACACCTTATGTTATGCAATAAAGTTAAATAAATACGTTTTTGAATATTTCATCATGTAGTTACAGAGAATAATTAAAAAATCAGAAGTGTTTTTTTTTAAAAAAAGCGGAGCCGATTTAGCGCTTTAATGCTTCGTGAACATATTCGAATCTAGCGCTTAATGTTGTCAGCGCCAATAAGATGATTTTTTATTTTTAAAATTAGTAAGTACTCATCTACCTGCCAAAGTAGAGAAAGAGACTGAGTGCATAAACAAAGCGGTTAACAGAGAATAAACTTTAAAAGTTATATGTTTTGTTAATTTATGTTAGTTTAGTTAGAATGGTGATTTAAAATAAAAAATATTTATGTAAAAACTGTTGCAGTTTTTATTTCATATATATATTAAGCAAAATGAACGATGCTACACGAATCTATGGCTTGCCTTTAATATTCCTTGAGAATCTATGAATACAGAAATATTTACCTACATTGTGTACCTAGATGTGATTGTGTGATTCATCATCATCATCATCATTATCAGCCAAAGGACGTCCACTGCTGAACATAGGCCTCCCCCACGGATTTCCACAGCGACCGATCACTAGCGGTCTGCATCCAGTTTGATCCTGCGATCTTTATAAGGTCGTCTGTCCATCTTGTTGGTGGACGTCCCACGCTGCGTCTCTGGTCGAAGGGTCTCCAATCTAGAACTTTCCTGCCCCAACGGCCATCAGTTCTTCGCGCTATGTGCCCTGCCCATTGCCACTTGAGCTTACTGATTCTCAAGGCTATGTCCGTTACCTTAGTTCTTCTACGTATCTCCTCATTTCTGATTCGATCCCGTAGAGAAACACCCAGCATAGCCCTTTCCATCGCTCGTTGTGTGATTTTGAGCTTCATTATAAGGCCCATAGTAAGAGACCATGTTTCGGATCCGTATGTCATCACTGGTAACACACACTGGTTGAAGACTTTCGTCTTCAGACACTGAGGTAGATGAGATGAGAAGACACTCTTGCGCAATTTCCCGAACGCTGCCCAGCCGAGTTGGATTCGTCGATTGACCTCTTTCTCGAAGTTGGACCTACCCAATTGGATCACTTGTCCCAGGTAGACGTACTCGTCGACAACTTCGAGAGTTGAGTTCCCAACGGATACTGGAGTGGGTACGACAAGGGAGTTCGACATAATTTTCGTCTTTTCCATGTTCATTTTAAGACCCACTTGTTGGGATACTCGGTCAAGGTCTTCGAGCATAGTGCCAAGATCGTCCAGCGTCTTTGCCACAACAACTATATCATCGGCAAATCGGAGGTGTGTGATGTATTCGCCATTAACATTGATGCCGATTCCTTCCCATTCCAGAAGTTTGAAGGCGTCTTCCAATGCCGCTGTGAACAGTTTCGGAGATATGACATCTCCCTGTCTCACACCTCTCCGCAATGGAATCGCCTTCGTGTTCTGCTCCTGTACTCGGACCGACATGGTGGCGTTATTGTAAAGGCACCTTAACACCTCTATATACCTATAGTCTATGTGGCACCGCTGCAGAGATTGAAGCACCGCCCAAGTTTCGATCGAATCAAAGGCCTTCTCATAGTCCACAAACGCTAAGCATAGAGGCATATTATACTCCTCAGACTTCTGTATAATTTGCCTAAGCGTATGAATGTGGTCTATGGTACTATAGCCTTTTCGGAAACCGGCTTGTTCGGGAGGCTGGAAGTCATCAAACCTACGTGCGAGACGATTCGTGATAACCCTTGAAAACAGCTTGTAGACATGGCTCAGGAGTGAGATGGGTCTGTAGTTCTTCAATAAGGTTTTGTCTCCTTTTTTGAAGAACAACACCACCACACTCCTGTTCCATGCCTCAGGCGTGATGCCCTCTAGCAGCACGGAATTAAAGAGTCTCTGAAGGACTTTAAGTACCGGTGTTCCACCCGCCTTCAGAAGCTCTGCTGTGATTCCGTCCTCGCCAGGTGCCTTGTTGTTTTTGAGCTGTTTAAGGGCCATCCTAATCTCGTAGAGGCTGATGTCCGGGATGTCTTCGGTGTAGTGACGGGTCAGGATAGCTCGTGGGTCTCTGGCCGAGCTATCAACGGGTTTGGCTACTGAGGTGTACAACTGCCCATAGAACTTTTCGATCTCCCTCAAAACCTCTGCTTTCGTCGACGCTACACTGCCGTCCTCCGTCTTAAGCTTCGTCAACAGGCTCTGCCCAATAGACATGTCCCTTGCAAACACTTTGGAGCCTTGGTTCCGCTCTATCGTTTCTTTAACACTATTAGTGTTAAAGCAACGAATGTCGTGTCGCAGGGACTTCCATATTTGTCTATTGAGCTGCCTGTAGTTTTCAGCATTAACGGAGGTCTGCAGTGCCATAGATCGACGTTTTGCCATAAGGTCGAGAGTGTGGACCGACAGTTTTTGAGGTCTATTTTTACGGCCAGGCCTAAAATACTTAGACCCCACCGTTTGAACAGTTTCCACAAACCCGTTATTAATTTCGTCCACTGTAACGCAATTTTCTAGGCAATCAAAGCGGTTTGACAACTCGAGTTGAAAGCTCTCGGGATTTTGGATATGAGCACGAGTCGGTCGGAGCGTGGACTTCATCAGGCGGGATCTTTCCAATTTGACATTTATATTCAATGTGCCTCGAACCATTCGGTGATCGCTTCCGGTTTTCACCCTGTTGATCACGGAGACATCATTGAATAACCGTCTCTTGGAGGTCATGAAGAAGTCAATCTCGTTTCTCGTGAAGCCATCGGGACTCAACCAAGTCCACTTCCTTTGAGGCGGCTTCTGGAAGAAAGAGTTCATCGCAAAGAGTCCCTCCTTCTCCAGAAAGTCGGCCAGCCTCTGTCCCCTGGCGTTCCTTTGCCCGTATCCAAAAGGTCCCACCTTCAACTCATTCTCGCCTCGCTTGCCTAGTTTCGCGTTGAAGTCCCCCATTACAACAGTATAATAGGTTTTGGAAGTATGTATGGCTCTACTTACGTCCTCATACATTTCCTCCACCTCTTCATCCGGGTGTTTCGAGGTCGGTGCATATACCTGTATGACCTTCAGCGAATACCTCTTGGATATTCTGAGTATAAGGTATATTACCCTGCTCGACACACTCTCGATGGTCTCGATATTGTTGACGAGGGACTTGTGAACGAGGAACCCGACACCACCTTGGGACTTTCGTTGGTTGCCTTCCCGGTAGTAGAGCAGGTTTCCGGACTGTAGAGTTATCGTGTCCTCGCCCTCTCTACGGACTTCTGATAGACCCATTATGTCCCAGTGTAACCTGCTCATTTCTTCCTCCAGCTCGAGCAACTTCTCATCTGTCCTCAGTGTACACGTGTTGTACGTTACCAGGGCCAGTTGTCGTCGGGGGTGGCAGCGCGATCGCCTCCGGGGATTCTTAGCACCCCCTGCCCCGCCGTTACCGTGACCGCTACCAAAGTCAGGAATAGCGGGGCTGCCGGAGACTGGGGGCCTGGTTTTCTGGTGTACTTTCATGTGAGGGGATTTTGCCAATACTCGCCACGCTTGGCAGGCGGGTTGGCGAGCGCAGAGGCGCAGCCCCTTGCAGCTGTGACGCTGCTGCCCGTCACAGTCTAACATTTAGCTGCGCCTTACATTGGATGGTTATACCGCCATCGGTCGGTCGCCAGAGCCTCGTCTGTATAAACAGGACGCACCACGTGAAGGTGAGGTTGGCTTGGAGCTTATGGTCTTGGTCAAGCTCCCTTACGTCCCACGACATAAAATCAATAACCACGTCTTAATGCGCCGTAGCTCGGCTAACGACTTAGGCGTGATATTTGACGACAAGCTGACGTTCAGGGAACATTATGATCTTGTATGCAATAATGCGTCTCGACTTCTGGGGTTCATATTTCGAGTAAGTAAACAGTTTAAAAAACCCGAAAGTTTAAAGTGTTTATTCAACACGCTGGTTAGAAGTAACTTGGAATATGCTGCCACCGTCTGGTCCCCATTCTATAAATAGCATATTGATTATTGATTGTGTGATTATGATTCACATTTCACCTGAGCGGAGCCGGGTTTTTGTCTAGTGTTCAAATAATCATAAATCAAGTCACAGCTTAGATCACATCAAGACGATGCATCGTTCCACAGCATAATAATAAGTGATACGGCCGTAACAAGCGCTAAATCTCCGATGGATCGTAAGCGCGTCATAATGGAGAGATCGCTGGCGGCGCGCCAACCAGCTGTGTCGAATACAACTCTTTGCTTGATATGACAATTATTATATTAATTAAGGACTTGACAGATATACTGTCTTTTTGATCAAGGTGAGTTGATTGCAGACCGTATCTGATTTAATTTGGGAGAAGATATTAAAACGCTACATGTGTGACATATTCTTTGCAGTTTAACCGCAACTTTGAATGTTTTTAACACTCACAGTGTCATATTATATTACATACATATATTCATAAAGATGAAATAAGAAACCATAAATTTTTCCCCGCCTGTGCGCAAATTTTTGGTTTTTTATTTCATCTTTACGCAATTTCGAACTTTAAAACGTCACAGATTTAAAAATAGATCTTTTTTAAAGATTCGCTTTAGAAGCCAGTTCTATAAATCATAGGCCTGTTCGGCATGTTCTAAACAACGGCAAATAAATATGAAGTCTGTTTACATTTTTAAAATGTGCGAAGAGTCAACATGCAACAGTTGATTAAGGCTTCACCATCAATAAATTACAGTATAATCAATGCTTATCGGCGGCGACACCGCGGTACTGCTGCGGCACAACCAAATAATAGGGCTAACGGGTATTTGGCTAATTTCGCAAGCAGATTGGGTGGATTTAGCCGTACGTAACGACACGAGTTTTCAATATGAAGTAGTGACGGTCATAAAAAAGTAAGTGTTGAATTCCTTTTTCATGAGAATAGCACTTCCTTAAAATCACTGAAAGGACTTAAATAACGTTAATAGGAGAAAAAAACTCATATGAAGTTGGTGCTTAATGTGCGTACGTCGACTCTGCTGTCCGTGAAAGTTGACATTACGCATTTTAAAATTCTAGCAAAAGATTTCGATAATACAACAATAACAAACTATTAGGGCTAGCTGACTGCGCACAACACTTTTCCCAAGCACAGAACTCTCGCCGGGCGGACCCGGGCAGACGCGCGGTTGGGCGGCGAAACACGCGAACTCATCAGACATGCTTCAGCAGACACGGTATAAACGCAAAACGACACGGGTAAACGATTTAATAAGGCCCTAATAGTAACGTCTTACTACAGTTTGTTATTGTTCAGAAAAGGTATTGCTTATGAGGATCCTTAGAACACACGTCGCGACATCTTCAAAATCAGAGAGAATTCTTTCGGCTCTTTTTCTTCTACTTACTAAGCTAACTTATGTTTTTTTATTCTTATACGTATACAAAAATAACACTATGAGTGTTAAAAACATAATTAACCATTGAATAGCGAAGCAAAGAATATCAAAGTTGAATTTATTCTGTAATCAATAACTTACTTGGCCCACTGATGCAAAACAGTTGGATAGATTGCGCTGACGTCACGCGTGATGACGTATTCATAATATACCAGACATTTTACGTGATCGGATTGACTGCACGGACGCTCGATCGGAAAGAATTGACCGAGTCCCGCCAATTAGAAACCAAAAATATTATCATCTTATAAGCAAGCAACTTTGTTCAACCAAGAACCAATTCCAAATAAATACAGTATTTATTAACACATTAAATTGTTATCTTGATATGACAAAATACTAACCCCAAACAAAAAAATACACTGTGTATTAAAAGTTTAAACGCATAGTATACTTACAAAATAAACTTCTGCAACAGATTCTGCAAGCACCCGCTTTTTCTATATCCATTAAGGAGCATTATATTTGGTTAAAACTTCCCCATCTACCATCGTGCAAAAAGAATTCTGGCTTTTTATACACCAGTCTAATTCCGTATTCAGCTGACCACACATACATAATTGAGGCTTAAATTTAAACATGAATGCGTCGGATTACAGGCGGACGAATGTTGCCGTTTTAATTCAGATCCTTTGTAGCTATGTGGTCAATGAATGCTCCGTTTGCGAGTTTCGTACGCGCACACTTGCGAGCTATATTTAGTTTGCGTTTGATCATGTGTTCTGTGAACTTTCACGACCTTGGTGAGAGAACGAGCGGTTAAGATAAAATAGGTCACCTTGTAAGTTTTTCAATTCAATAAGTGATTTGGCCATTTTCAAAAAGAGAATACTTATATAATAATATGCTCTTAAAACATGATCCTCGCTAGGCCGCATCATCTATTTACTATAACATTTTCGAATCTGCGCGAACAAAGTTAAGGGCAAAAACATAAAGTCAAAAATAAATTAACAAAAGTCAAAGCACAAAAAATAGGTATGAATGAAATAAAATTACACACATTCAACGGTAATTTTTCCGTGAAATATCTATGCCCGCGCTTGGCCGGCTCCAATAATCTGTATGAAAGCAATAAAGCGGCGTCATCGGCATCAGGTTTACGGGCGACCATTCGCCGATTGGACGTATCTGCTTTAACTAGGGGGCCTTACTATGTTATGCCTATTGCGTGATTTCATGATAGATCGAATAGTCTAGAGACGATAACAATTATTATAAGAGTAAAGAAGTGAGCGAAGAGAGAACAGAAAAAAACTGTTAAGTATCTCATAATTTGTGTAGGTCTTCTAATATTTCTAGAGCAGCGATACTCAAAATTTATTCCGCGGAACCCGGCTAGGGTTCTGCAAAATTTAACCGACCGGTAGGTGGGTACTTTTATTATGCTTAACAATAAAGAATTCATTTTTAAAAACTACTGTTTTATATTAGGTCTCTATCAAGCATATCTCAGGCTTGATGATTCGCTTTCCAAAAGGTTTTCGTCACCAAAAAATATCGAGACTCGCTTTTCTAGAGCATAACTTATCTGATTTCCGTGATTCTCCACTGATCTGATTGGACGCTAGCTATCGCCGTGATCGGTGGAGATCTCATTAGTAAAAATCCTCCTCCTAGACATAATAACGCACTACATCAATTCCGAAGTAGTTGCATAACAAATAGTGCACAAAAATTGTTCTCTTTTTTTTGAAAAATACGATTGTGAAAATCAGAGTAGAACAAAGCTGTATATATACTAATTTCTGTTTTCCGAAGTGTCTCAGTCTCGGCACGCACATGGTAGTTCTCATTTGGTATTGAATGCTTAAGTATTAAAACAATTATCAGAATCAAAATTATAGGCATCGTCTTCGAGTAGGACCCCAGGTTTACTAAAACAATGAGCGTATGACGCCATTTCAATGAAATAGCTTGATGGGAAACATTACTACAGGTAATTGAGATAGCTGTGAATCAATAAAACTGTACGGTAATGATTGCGTAGCTCTAAGGCAAATGAACCAATGTTGTAATATGAAACATGCGCTATTGTGAATTGCATAATGTAATTTAAGAATATACGTAAAAAAACTTAAATTACATTTATATCCAAACATCCGAAAGTCTATTTCACGGAAACATATTCAGCCAATAGCATTATAAATGTTTTTTATTAAGTAACTCCGTCTTCGTTCTTGGCAACTTTACGTAATAAGCAGTAAAGTGTCAAATTACTGAAACAGAAAAAAATCGTGCTTATCATCGACCGTAGTCTTCGCCATAAACCCCCTTTTTCGGGGGCGTGAAAAAAGGAATAAATCTCCCTGGAAATTTAGGCAATAAATCGCTGCATATGCACATAAATCACCGCGGAATGGCTTTTACTTTTTAGAGTAACGAGAAATGCAGACGTACCTTAGATGCTACCGGAAGCCAACCATCTATCTGGAACAAATGAAAATTGAAACTGAAAAAGTCTTTCTTAACCAAAGGACACAGTTTTAAACCTAACGTAAAGAAATGACCTAGATGTCAAAATAATGTACTTATATCAAAATAAAGCAGATACTCAGCCTACAGCCTACAGCCTACGGCCCGGTTGAATGGTCGATAGTTAATTCAACTAATGGGTAAATGTCAATACCAGTAGATGAATATTTACAACTATGCGTACCTATGTTGAAGAAATAATAATGTAAGAACGGGATAAATACAGGATGCACCACCTGCACTCCCTCTCTGCTCATGTGGACAGGTAATGCAAATGTTAGCACGCAACACCAACGTTCATAATGTCGTTTTGCCACTATACTTACGTGGCAGGAGATGTTGTCGCCTCGGTGGAGCATAGCAAACCAGTAAACCGTATCTGGCGACAATGCCTAATAGAATTCTGTCCACTAATGAGCTGACGTAATCGTAGTAACGGAAATTTGTAATTCAAAGCAAATCAATAAATAATAACTTAATAATGGATTTCCACAAAGTACTTACGTAAAAATTTTGATTTGTCACAAAAACCTATCAAATCTATTATTTGATAGGTTTTTGCGACACATGCAAAATGTTTACGTCTAAATCTTGCTAGTTATTAACTAATTTTAAGTCTTTATATCTTTAACTAGTTTAGTGCCGAGCACTCGGACCCGAGTGTGCGATAACCATTTCAGTGACACCGTCCACTCGGACTGTATGCGGCGACGTCTTTTTCTGACGTCATTTTATATATAGCACTCGGACCCGAGTGTTTGGCCACCAGCACGCTCTGTGCCGACCATTCGAGCCCGAGTTTTTATTATATTTTTTTAATAAAAATATCTCAAGTATTTTTTTATTAAATTAATACATGTTTTTTTTTGTTTAAAAATATTGGACACCAATCACATACCTTGCTCTGATCCCAAAGTAAGTAGCTAATGCACTTGTGTTATGGAAATCAGACACTACAGTGGTACAATAACACCCAGACCCGAGAAAATATAGAAAATTTTGATTTCTACATTGTCCGACCGAAAATCGAACCCGGGACCTCGGAGTGGCGACGCTTTGAAACCAGCGTCTTCAGCCACTACACCACGGAGGTCATCATGTAGGAAATATGCGGTTTCCGGGGTTTTTTTTTCAATTTTTAAGGTACTCAAAGTGTTATGCTTGTCCTAACGGTCGCATGAGACCGCATAACAATAGAATGTATATTGTGTCTCGTTCACATACGCTTGAGGGATTAAGTGTAGAGACGACTCGTAAACCGATAGTAACACGCACTGACATCGGTCCGAACCCGTGTCACAGAGGCACAGTCTATCGATGGCCCTCATTTTCGGGAAAACACCTAATATACGGAAAGAGTGTAGAGATCATGACCCCGGGTTGAGGAAAAAAGATGGAAAAAAATGTATCTTACATCCTTCAATTAGCTAACGAGTACCTCTTGTCTTCAAGAATTATATTGTGTACAAAATACAACAACGTTCGTTTCAGCGAAGTACGAAAAACCTAATAGGTTTCAAAATACTGAAGAAAAACTGTCCATTAGTTTCTGTTGCCACTCTGGCGAAGTGTAAGTGAAAGTGGAAAATTTTAATTACTCTGTATTTTTTTAACCCGACTTCAAAAAAGGAGGAGGTTATCAATTCGACTGTATGTTTTTTTTTTTTGTATGTTTGTTACCTCATATCTCAGCCGTTTGTCGACCGAATCGAAAAATTTTTTCGCCTACTTAGAGGGTGTACCTTCTAGTTGGTCCCATTTTTTTTCATTTTGGGATCTGATGATGGGATCTTGGTGTAATCGAGGGAAACCCTCAAATTTTAAAGGCACGTATAGTGTTTCTTTACTAGAATCTTAATGTTGACGTGTTGTTATGTCTGATAGTCAACATCTTGTGGGGCTGAGCTGATGGTGGAACTCCTTAACGCTTAGGAGTTCAGTAATTATAATGACGGAACTTATGATAGGTAATTTGTAGCTTCTAAAAAAATAGAATCATAAGGTGCAATTTACTCCCCCCCCTCTAAGGTAATCACTAAAAATGAAGAAATAAAATAAACTTTTAAAAAAAGTAAAAACTGACTTCAAAACCAAAATGCACTAAAAAGTCTTAAATAAACTCTTCACCATTGAAATGAAAGGATAGTTCTGTGGTGCTGTGATAGTTGATGCTTGATGGTCAAAGTGATGGCACCGACTCCAAAAAGAAATTGTTTGCCTAAAACGGATTCCTTTCCTTTCCTTTCAATGGTGAAGAGTTTATTTAAGACTTTTTAGTGCATTTTGGTTTTGAAGTCAGTTTTTACTTTTTTTAAAAGTTTTTAAATACACCGTTCGGTCGAAAAGGAAATTTAAAAAAAATGTCATGAATTATTTTAGTGTGTACAGATTTAGTGGCAAATGAAATAAATTATCAATGAGCAAGATTCTAAGTACTTATCATATTATAATATCGTCTCTTCATTTTTTTTATGACAATGCTCTTACTCGTTTGTCATGCAAACGTCATACGCCCGAGTTTTTAAATGAATAATATACTTAACTGATTTTCGTTAAATGACATGCAAAACGCTGAAGAGTCGATTTTTCATAATGGAGTGATATATCAACTGACGATTGCGTGGCTGCGATTGCCGCCAATAAACTAGATTGACATCCCCCCTCCCTCACCCCCTACCTGCCACTAAGAACGACTGTCACTTCGAGTGGAATACTAAACATTCAAAATTCACGGGAGAGACGACTAACCACACGGTTGTATTTCCTAAAAAAAGCAATTCTGGCTTACTTGCAATAAATAAAGAACCTAAAGCAGTAGTACGCATTCACTTTTCTGAGATCAAAATATTTTAAACACCGTGTCCCTGAGTATATACATTAACTTTGAATAATACTTTTATAGCTCTTGTTAAACATATCGTACTAAGGAAGTAGAAGTTTTAAAAGCATAGCTTTTAAGTTATTTCTAATTTAAGTTTTACCAATTTTGAGGCGATTTTACCAACGTCAGATTAGGAATATTCATCGAATATGACACAAAACGCCTAATTTGAAAACGTCACTTATTTGTCAGCAACCGTTTATTGAAAATTAAAATTTAAAATCATACGTTTTATACTTATTCGGTTGGACCTACGAGTATCTTACGTTGGTAAAATCGACTTTTAATTGTGTTGTGCAGTAAAAAAGAGTCTTTATCTGTGAGAGGTTGCCACTTTGTGCAACTAAAATTATCAAACTGAATTTCCTAATGCAATATGAATTACACTTGTGAACAAAATAACCTAAGTTAAAGGCATTTTGGGTTGTGTTGTGATAAAATGAGTTCGTAATCTAAGGTGACCACGTTATTTTTTTACTTATTGTCACTAAAGGAAACAATTTCATGAAAAAATATATATCATAGTAAAAAAATATTAATTTGAAGGTCTGCATATCATTTCGAAATTTATGTATAACACTGCATAATGGGTAAAATTTAAAAGCAACAGTAAAATATAAGCTTTTTCTAATACGACTAACGACTTCTAAAGCTCCTAAAGCTTCCATCCACAGCCACATAATCATTTACCCTCAGGTGATATTCATAGTATGGTATTATCATACAAAGCTTAACAAATATTAGTGGTTCGTAAAATATAGGGCATCAAATTATGCAGAAAGCATCGCCACCCTACGGGATAAAACACGATGACATTTATTGCGGTTTGGTAGAGAGCTCCCCGGGCGATCGCAGGCACTAATACCTCTCGCTTCTTATAAATGCGACTTATTGAGAGCGCTTGTGACACACAGACAGGACGAGTTAAAAGAATGGATTCGTTTATCAAAGCGCATGTTTACAGAATTGCACCCGTGCCGAAAACTTCAAAGAAAAACTATAAAAAACTATAGACCAATTTCTTTATTGTCCACATTCTCGAAGTTATTCGAGAGCCTTATATATCCTTTTATTAGTCGTCATGTAGATAGTTCACTATCCGAATATCAGCATGGTTTTCGTAGTGGCCGTTCAACACAAACCAACTTAGTTTCTTTTATCTCTTACCTGGCACAAGAAGTAGATGGTGGGAGCCAAATTGATGCTGTATACACAGACTTTGCCAGTGCTTTTGACAAAGTCAACCATTCCTTGCTTCTCTCGAAGTTACAAATTAAAGGGGTTCACGGTAGTCTGCTTTGCTGGTTTAGGTCATACCTCAACATGAGATCCCAGGTAGTTGTTGTTGATGGATTTGAATCTGGTGTATACCATGCTTCATCCGGAGTCCCCCAGGGCTCCCACTTGGGACCAATTTTATTTCTAATATTTATCGACGATATCACTACACACATAAGGCACTGTAAATATAGTCTATTCGCCGATGACTTAAAAATATACCAGCCAGTTAACTGCGATCATGACATGATGCTCATCCAAGAAGACTTAAACAGAATTCAAATGTGGTGCGAGTCTAACGCTATGACCTTGAACGTTGATAAATGCTACCATATGAAATATACAAAAAAGAAAAACCCCTATCCTTCTGCTTATAACATCAATAACGCTAGAATCACCGAAGTGGAGGAAATAAGAGATCTGGGTATCACGGTTGATAGGCAGCTTAATTTTACATCTCACATAAATAACGTCGTCAAGAAATCTTACAAAATGTTAGGATTCATAAGAAGAATTAGTACAGGTTTTCGTCTCAATTCTACTCGCACTACGCTGTTTAATGCTCTTGTTCGTAGCAACTTAGAGTATGCGAGCGTCGCATGGAGTCCCTTGTATGCCGTTCATTCCCAGCGTTTGGAAGGTATTCAACGTGCATTCACAAGACATCTTGCGTTCATCTCTAGGGGCATTTCGCATAGATCACCATACGAGGAACGACTAAAGTTTTTTAAAATGAGCACCTTGCGTAGCCGTCGAGCACAGTCGGATATCGTATTCTTGTACGGTCTTATTAATGGCAAAATCAAATGCCCTGATCTCGTTGAACGTATCAAGCTAACAGTGCCAGCCCGTTTTCCTCGTTACCCAATAAAAAAGACCTTTGCTTTGCCTCCTACTCGAACTAACCTAGGCCGTCATGCTTCTCTCGTCAGATGTTGCTCTCAATATAACGATTTTTGCACTAAGAATCTAGACATTTTCCACGATACCTTGCCTAAGTTTAAGAAGAAGCTCTCTAAACTGCTAAAGGAGTAATACGTTATAAAACTATTGTTTTCAGTATGGTTTCACTATGCAAAGTTATTGTCTTTAATTCCAGATAAAGATTGTTTATAAAGTTGTTTAACTAATTTATTTTGAATTATTTCTTATAACCATAACTTCCTGATTGTCTTTAAGTCTAATTGACTTAACTTGTTGTTTGTTGTTCTTTTTACTACAATGCTGTGTACGCCTATAATAGGTCTACATATAAGATGGCAAACACTGTCAATGTCACTTTAGTTAAGTGTGTACAATATGTAAACTGTTGGTGTACCTTTTTTAATAAAATAAAAAATAAATAAATAAAAAGCATCTGGCTGCTCCGTTGCACAAAGTTCGCTAATGTGACAGATATCCTTGGGCGTAATCCAACATTTTACCATTAAAGTTTATTGCACCGTGAGGTGTACGAAGTAGGGCGAAAATAGTCGATTCTCTGCTAAAGTGGCTCATTTTGATAACAACTTTTGTAACGTCTTAATACATGTACCAACATCATACTTTATACCTCTCGGAGTTGTGAGACAATTTTCTCTTGGCTAATTGAATATGTTTCATACCAAATTATATGAGCAGAGCGTGCGACCTTTTGGCCTACTGAACTATGAGAGGAAATAGTTTTATTTTTAAACGACATGCTGCTATGTCATCCAAACACATTAAATGTATAGAGAGAGAAATTCGGAGGTACTTGTGTAAAGTAAGTATAGGATAATAAGAATAAGAATAGAATAAGTTAACAGTCGTAAAAAACGTATATGAAAGCCTGTGCCGATTCAATTCGATAGATGTTTTGGAAAACAAGACGATATAGTTTATTTAAAGTAAATGCAGGGATCAAATTCATGAATCCTTTTTTCCTTTTTCTTAGTGCTCACTTAATTTTATTAATGCGACTTCATCTCATCATCATCATTATCTGCCAAAGGACGTCCACTGCTGAACATTAGCTTCCTACCACAGTTTTCCACAGTGACCGATCACAAGCGGTCTGTCTAGTCTCTTGATCCTGCGATCTTTACATGGTCGTTTGTCCATCTTGTTGGTAGACGTCCTACTCTCTTCTTTGGTCGAAGGATTTCTAATCTAGAACTTTTCTGCCTCAACGGCCATTAGTTCTTTGCGCTGTGTGTTCTGCGCATTGTCACTTGAGCTAACTGATTTTCCGTAACAACGCCACCATGTCAATCTGAGCACAGGAGCAGAATACGAGGGCGATTTCACTGCGATGAGGTGTAAGTTAGACGTTATATCTCTAAATCAGTTTGCAGCGGCATTGCAAGACGCCTTCAAGCTCCTGCAATGGAAGGATACGGCATCAACGTCTGTGGCGAATATATTACACACCTCCGGTTCGCCGATGATTAGTCGTTGTGGCAAAGACGCCGGACGACCTTGGCACTAAGCTCGAAGACCTTGACCGTGTCTCCCAACAAGTGGATCTTAAAAAATTGCTCCTTGAAACACGTTTCATTTTAGATTCTTCCAAATTCAATCTTAAAAGCTATTAAACTGTCGTTTAAATAAAGATAATGACAGCTTTAAATATCCTTTAAGAAAGATTTTTTAAGAAATCGTTCTATCTTTAAGGGGTTGGCACAAAACTGATTAGCATTCTAAATAGATAGCATGAAAGTGATTAAAGTAGTGTATTTTTTTTATTTATTTTGAGATCTAAAGCAATTTTAATTCTTAAATAACACAATCTCATGATCTGCTAAGTTAAACAACTGCACATTTAGTTTTATAACAACTGAACTATGACGACTATGATATATACTGACTACCTCCAAGGTCGAGTGGCTAGCACGCTGGTTTCAAGCGACGCCATCTCGAGAGGTTCCGGGTTCGATTCCCGGTCAGGTCAATGTAGAAAACGATCTTTTCTATATTGTCTCGGGTCTGGTCTCTGTTGTGGTACCACCGTTGTGTCTGATTTATATATAACACAAGTCCATTGGTTACTACTACTACTTTGGGATCAGAGCAATGTATGTGATTTGTGTCCAATATTTATTTTATAAAAAACTAAACTATATCGGTCAGTCAGATAATTATCAATTCATAGAATATGTCACTACAATCAGTCTTCCCTATTACTGAAACTGGTATTTTGGCAGACAACCATAAATAATTATACACATATTTTTTAATACTGAATTATCATTTGCATTACTCATTATTTAGTGTTTAGATCTACAATCGAGGTGTAACATACTCGTTAAATCTATTATGTTAATGTATTCAAATCGTAGTAGTGAAGATAATGGTGTAATTACGTTGGCGTCATTAATTACTGCGATTACGTTAGCCTGAGAGCAACAATTACGGTGTTACGGCCACCTCTGAACCGCCCTGCCCTTGCCAGCGAGCTAATTGTGTTACCAATGATATCTTTAAGGTGTCGTTACCTTATATTTTTGCTACGCTCAACCGTAAGATACTATTTAACCCTTTTTTGTTTCGGTTTGGCTGTTCTTCTAGTTGATTTCATCGTCGAGGGTTTTCTTCTTCTTAACAGGGCGAATGCTCTGTTTTAACCTCTTTTTTTAACCCATATCTTTAAAGTACTGGACCGATTTTGATGGAACTTACACTGTACCTTAAGCTGTTAATACCTGATCAAATCTAAAAATAATCTCGCGATATATAACTTCTCGTTTTCGAGAAAATCGTATATAAATAACATAATACATATAAACATTCATACATACATACACTTAAACAAATTTAGCAAAAGTATTTGACTTTGAGTTTGATAGATAGCCTTAATATATTATTTAGAAAATTACTTTATAAGCATCGTCATTCGCTGTTACAAGATAACTTATGACAGGTGCAATAAATGAATATTTGACTCGATTTGATTCAATCATAAATATTTTTTTGAAGTCGGTAACAAACCGAATACGTAAGTATCTGATACTGCGAACTTAAACGATTCTAAGCACATACAAAATAAATTTAAAAAAATACCTGCACCCATCATAATCTTTCTGCATAACCTAAACGTATGATTGGGAGCGTTACGTCCCGTCCACCTTTTGTGTATTTGTGCAATGAACTTTATATTTGAACAAATAACGTGTTATTTCCCGGATATTGGTACCTGAGATATTTTTCTTTACATTATTTGCGCGTTATAAAATTGTTGGACGTGACAAAGCATAAATTTTACGGCAGTTGGTGCTAAATTGTATGCGATTCCGTATTTATAAATACTATAACAAACTATTCAGTAAGATAAAAGATTTCAATGCATTAAATTTTCTTTTTTACAACTTGTTTTTGGAGTTCCGTAGCCGAATGGCAAAAAACGGAACGCTTATAGTTTCGTCAAGTCTGTCTGTCTGTCTTTCCGTCCGTCCGTATGTCACAGCCATTTTATTCCGAAACTTTTAGCAGTACGTATTTGAAATTTAGTAAGAAGATGTATCCCGTTAACTACTTTACGATCCTTTTTTTTCAAATCCTAACGTTTGATAGATAGACGCTAGTCCAAAGTTGTAAAATAGGTCTGGGTCCCCCTCTAATTTCTTAATTAAGCAAGTGTACATTTTGGAAAAAAAAACATATAATGTAGATCTTAACAAATACTTTCAACCAAAAACTGGATTGGACAGGTTCGAACTAGCAATTTCTGAGATATAGCACATTTTTAACAACCGCAAACATTACTTTGTTCTCCATACAAATACTTTAAAAACAAAGTTATATTTGCTGTCAACAAAATATTTTGTTATTTTATAGATAAGTGGAAGTAACGACTCGCACTTGGCCAGTTTTAGATAATATGTTTCAAAAGATTTTTCAACGATTAAACATAGCGGTTATTGTAATTCAAAAGTAGGTAGTCGAAATTGTTACATGAACTCGCTTTTACGGTAAATAATTTATCTAAAATTAGGTATAATTTGCGGGCGCTGTCTGCGGAGCGATCAATCGATATGATGCTCCTGCGCGTTGGTTTACGAGCTCACTGAAACCTTAACGATCTCCGCCAATATTCATGACCGGTGTAGACGCTTATTCGGACAGGATGTAAGAGATGTTACATAGGTAGGTTTGTACATATGAACGGCGTCGATAAGTCTGCGTCCTTGCCAGGATAGCAAACAATCAGAACTATTATATCTTTTCGTGGCCGTGTGCCGCCGCGTTACGTCAGGGTTATAGATCACCGAAGTGTAAACTATAACAAAAATTATGAAATCAATCTTAACTTGCTCTAAATGTGTAGGTTCCGATTTATTTGCCTAAACATTTGTATATTTTTATGCACGAGTGTTATACAAGCCAGCCGAACACGGCTGCTATATCAAAAGATTATGTGTAAACAACGGCGGGAGAAAGATCGATCTACATAACTAACTAAAATATTACAAGAAATACTGACACTTACTCAATTTTGTTTTATCTGTGTCGATGGCGGAGCGGTCAGAGGGTCACACTTTAAAGTGACGGCTGCGCCAGAGGTCCTGGGTTCGATCCCTGAATCGGACAAAATATGTTCCTGGATTTTTCTATTCAGAAATTTTCAGGGTAGCCCAGAGTTTGGAAGTTGGCGGTGTTTCAACACCTGCGCCTGATCTCCCTCCAGTCTTGTCAGATTGCTGTCCCATCGGGCTTTAAGAGGGAAAGGAATAGAGACCGCAAACACTTGTGCACTGTGAAATGTCTCGCGCAGTCGGTTAGTCGTTGTGACTGGCCAACGTAGTCGAAATCGGCTAAGGGGACTACTGTTACTATTACTCAATTCTCTAATCGTCCTAAGTAGTAAACTTATTTTGTAGCATAATATTCTTAGGTAGATACCTACCTATGCGAACATTTTTTACGTACCAATAACGGTAACTAATCTTAAGTACTTTGGTGGAGTAAACAACGGTTACGGGCTTAGTGATTGAGGCCTGACGAACGGCTAGAAGGCGTAAACCTGCTTTCACGACAGTACCCATTTCAGCCAACGATTAATTTGAAAACGAATAAAATCTGTTTACTTTATCGGCCTAATTAAATAAAAGCAGAACATTAGATTTGATTGAAACGGGATTGCTACCATGTACCTTATTATTTTTGAGTTTCCGATATTTCGGCACTGTTGCAAGTGCCATGGTCACGGCGTAACTGAAGTTTTTGCGGGTAAGCTGTTATTGGCAAACATATCTAATGTTAATGACCATGTAAGTTTAAATCAATAAAAAGCAGAACAGATGTAACCGTTAAAATAATTGATATTGCCAATCTCAGTTGGCTGCGGGATGCGGTGGGTCGTTGGTGTCGGCAATAAAATGGGAAAAGCATTGATTTTCAGGACTTTATGGACTTTCCCGTGCGATCGCACAATGGACAAAATCGTTGCAACGCCATTTCGCGACACGAGTTACGCGCCATTCTGCGACGCTTGCACTTGTTTAAACAACTGGATTTTTCTAGAATTGAAATCTTAGTCAACGCTAAAACACGTTTGGTTCCTTAAACTATGTGTTTAAATTAGATATGTTGTCACCGTGGCGTAAGACACATTATTTTGAAGTGATGAAATGGTTATAAGAGAATTTAATTACGATTATTTAGCAAATTTATATGACCGATAATTAATAAGTATTTTTTGTAGCAATGGATGTAACATTTTATTACTTCTTCCGTTTCTATTTTTAAAACGTTTTTAAAATTAAAAAGTAGGCTTCCGCTTTCATCATCATCCTCTTGCCCTGTTCCCAGTTTATCTGGGGTCGGCGCAGTATGTTTTCCTCTTCCACACTATTCTATCACCCGTCACTGAATCATCCACACCTTTCACACTCATGTCTTGTTTCACACAATCCATCCATCTCTTTTTTGGTCGGCCTCTTCCCTTCCATCCATTAACATTCATACTCATCACTCTTCTAGTTACATGACTTTCTTCCCTCCTCATAACATGACCATACCAAGACAGACGATATCCCACCATCTTTTCGGTTATCGGTGCCACTTTCAAACTTCCTCGTATATATTCATTTCTTATCTTGTCCATTCTTGTCACCCCACACATCCATCTTAACATTCTCATCTCCGCTACATGCAATCGCTTCTCATCAGTCTTCTTAGTAGCCCAGCATTCCGATCCGTACATTAAGGCAGGTCTAATAATGGTTTTGTAAATTTTGCCCTTTAACCTTAAGGGCATCCGTGGATCGCATGGTAGGCTTCCGCTTTCGTGGCGTACTAATTTAACAATATATTTAAAATAAAAGTCCCGTTTCCTGTTGAAACTTATATTTGAACTTATATTTTTTAACAATAAATCTATAAATAATTAAAATGAGACATTTACCTGTAAAAAATCAGTATTTAATAAATTTATTTAAATGTTACTCCCGTATCCTCTGATGCCACCACGCCAGTTTTTTAGTGGTCGAAACATTGGTGGGGTGACATCAAGGCGGGAATACTAATGTATAAAAGTCGATTACGGTGTTCAGTTGTTCGTTAAATTTTGAGTGAGAATTTTTTGTCGGTTTGTGCAGTACTGTGTTTTTGTTTTCCGCAATTAAAGTTGTGAATTAGTGATTGTGTTGTGAAATATATTTAAAGGTTTCATACTGTGTTTTCATTTAAATATAATAGATAAACCAAAATGACATTTGGCAGGATACCACTTTTTCGTATCTTTAAAAATAGTGTTGTTCCTACATATTTGAAACATTCACTTTTGTTGTTTTTAAATCCATTATATCTTAAATAATTAGCTATAGTTTGCATTTGTGTTGTGCAGACGTTTATTAGCGTGAAACTAAAGAGTGTGATTACAAAACTTCTACTAAACTAAAATCTCTTTAAACATCATGTTTTTGACAAATATTATCATAATTTCTACACTATCTGTAAAGAAAGTAGTAAAAAGACAAAATAAAGTAAAATTCGCACAACAATATTGCAATTAGGAAGATTGCATTCATAGAAGAATTGCAGAGTTACTGACTCCGTACCTCCGTTATTATAGCGCTTCCAACAGTGTCGAAATATCGGAAACTCATAAATAATAAGGTACATGGTAGCAATCCCGTATCTAACTATTCTAATGTTAGTGACCATGAAAGTTTGAAACATTATAATATTGCAAATGCAAATGAAACTTAGATTACTTGGGTACACATTGGAAAAATAGTTTTATGTATTGAGTTTGCTTATGCAACGTTTTACATGTATTTTTTATCCAAATTAGATGAACCACATCATTGAAAATTCATATCACGTATACAGTTAATCGCGTACAATTTATAGAATACTAATTGTACTTAAAACATAAAAAGTGCGATTAAAGCTGTCATTGTGGTCTGTCTAATTAAAAATCAGAGTATAGACTTCGATTTGAAAATTTAACAAGGTGAACCAAAGGATACAAAGTCCATAGCGCACGGTTTAAAGTTGGTCTTGTTTCTAATTCGCAGTTATTTCAAGCAAGTTATGTTTAGACTAACCTGGACTCTAAATAAATACAAAATTAAATCAAATTCAACGAGCAAGGTCAACATAACAATTGAACTTTGTACTAGTAACTGCGATTATAGGAGCAATCGTACACAACACACGAATGTATAAATTAGGAGGTTGTTGTTGTTACAGACTCACCTAAATACTTATTATCTCAATCCTCATTCATATTCAAAAACCTTTTACCCTAATCCCTTTATAATTGCCGGTGCTCTCATTAGCGCAACAAAACAGCGACTGCGTGAAAAATAACCTTACAGTGGATAATGGACCGAAACACGACAGAATGGTGGCCGTTATGTTTTTGAAGTTCCGCAAACAGATGTCTAAACGAATTGTGTTGTTGAAGACGAACAGAATAGTAGTAAGTGTAAATTAAAGAAAATTGTTGTCCTGTTTGCAATTGAAATGGAAAAAAAAAGCCATAAAATAATTAACAAACACTCTAGCAAACCTTTATTTACAACGCATTAGTTCCTATGACCGCTATGAGATGGCGCGGCATGTTACTTAACTCGCACGTCGATTCAATTTCTCTGGGTCGGCATAAACTAAGGGCCGCTGTTTTCAAGACATATCAACAGATGGTGTTAAAAGTCACTTAGATCGCGCTACGTTCTGGATACTTCGGATCAACAAAGAGTTCCCATTTCCCATCGCATTTACTGTATATTCTACAGGAGCAACTCGGAAATTAAGGTACTTGCACCATGTCCAAACACTTGTTTACGATGCGACGTCACCTAATAAATTGCCTCCGTGTCACCTACTTGGTTTTCATGTCTTCACGTCTCTTCGGCACCTTCAACTGAAAAACTTCATTACAACACTAATTTATTGTTTTTGATTTAGGTATCAATAAATTGCTGTTAGGAAATTTACAGACAGGGCATTGACGTTGAAGCAACTGATTTTACTGGTGATCATCAGTCTAAATAAGTATTGACTGACTGATGAAACGCTGTACTTACGTAAGGTTTTATTAAAGGTACCATTTTATTTTTGTATTTTTGCTAACATTACACAAAAATAACCAAAAATATGTCAGCCAGAACCCCCTTGAATCGCATTTACGCTTGTCTTTTTTATTTAACAGTCGTCGGAGTGCCTTCGCAGTAAATTCGTTACGGGCCCGAAATGTTTGCGACACTTTTGAGTGTGGAACTTTAATTACGCGTGACAGCTCTAAAAAAGGCGTAAAAAGTACGACCACGGCCTTTGCTGCCGTTGCTGTTAAAGGTACTGTGATGTTTGAAAGAGGAAATCGACCACTACGCAAAGTTAGACTCAAGATTGCTATTGAGCGTCTAATCTCCATTTTTTAAAACACATTTTTATGTGTATATGTGTATACCTCAAGAAAAGTTAAATTTGTTTTGTATGCTTTTGGAAGTTATGTATCTAAACTCTTTTATACTGTATATTTAGTTTATGTGTATCATGGTATGTATACTTATAATATTACTATTTTACACAATAGTATTTGTAACAATTGTAATATCTATTTACAATATTCTCCTGCACCCATAACAATCTCTCCGCATGATCTAAAGGTATGACTGGAAGAGAATGCTATTAGAATTAAGTCCACCTTTTGTACACTTCTATTTGTGCAATTAAGTTCTTAAATAAATAAATAAGAAAAGGGTTTTAAAAACCCATTTCCATACTAACGTAAACAAAATACGAGATTTAAGATGGCTGGATTTGTGAATTCAAATTTAATAAAATGGCTGATTGGTAAAGACTAGTATTAATTAATAGCCTGATAGCCTTGAAGGTCAAGAATACCTAAACTTTTTGATTATTGAATTATCGACAGTAATAGAGACTTCATATGATTTATTATCGGTACCAAGCACTAACGATGAGTGAAAAAGACAACATTGTGATTGATGGATTCATGACTAAAACCCGACCCTTCCTCCATAATCCGCGTGACCCGGGCGTAATGGTGATAATAACGATTTGGTCAGCATTAATATTTAAGACTCTAATATCCTACATCAGCGGTCTGTCACGTTTTTAACGAAATTGAAAAGCTCTCGTCATTAAACATGATATCCTCGTATTTTGCGATCGTTTAATCCAACAGAATGTGGTCAGGGTTGTCATTATGACATAAGTTAGTATTAATGTATGTTTGTGTAATGTTATTAGTGAAAAAAATCGTTAATATAAATTGCACTTGTAAAAAGCAGCTGTGACAGACGAAGGAATCGAACCCCGTGTCTTACGCTATCCGGGCGTATGCCTTATACCAGTAGGCCACCGTCACATAAGCAATCCTGTTAAATTTTGCAAACGCTTACTTCAACGCGTAGGCTGCGTGACATCATCAATGTTGCGAGATTGCTCTCACAATATATTATTACATTTACATTAAATTATAAAATACGTTAAATTATAATAACCGTCCAAGTGCCGTACTTACCAACAAAATGAATTCGATTAATCGAATCATCGATCGATCATCACCTTTTTATTTAGAAGTATTATCAATAAATGTTCTAAAAACAGTGCCTTTAAATATAAGCTTCGTGCATGACCGTGAAAGTTTTAATCAGTATTATTAAACAACCATCAACATTATCACAAAACGGACATCGTTTTGAAAGCTTTTAAACTCAAATTTGTAATGAATTGAAGGTATCGTAACACGAGTAGTCACAGTTCATTGAGTTATAACTGCTTTTACTTTACAGTTTTTATTCAATGACAAAAAAGATTTCCGTATACTTAGTGTTACATACCTACATATCCCAAGGCCAGCCTTCCAAACGTCAAAAATATTAGTCTTCTAGTGGTCCCAGTAAATTTATTTTCGTCTCTGGCTCACGCGTAACTAACACGACTTTATTTTACATCTATAAGATAAGGAAGATTAAGATGTGCGGGTATCTATCATTACACAGAATTTTTTGATATCGAATTTCATTTCACAGAAAACTATTCAATGAATGTTAATATTTTTTTTTCTTAATTAATTGAATAGTTAATAATCGTCGTTTCATAACATCGAATAACTGTTCACAAAAAAAATGATTGCTGTGCTCCGTCTTATTTAATTATTGTAGTGGTTTAATGTTAATATTTAACCCTAAAATTTATACCAATAGATACCTTACAAAAAACTGAAAAGACTGCTCTAACTTTTATACCGATTAAAGTGACCTAAGTGTATCAAAATTGAACAAACGTGTTATAGCAGTGAGCAAAATAAACAGTTATCCAGCCGTGTTGTGTTGTGACTCATCGTGTGAACAGAAATCCACAAATTACCTTATATGGTCACAAAGCTCCAGATAGAAACTCCGACAGTGCAACCTGTACGATTTTTTCGTCGCGTCGGACACCGCCGTCGTGACTCAGTGGCGAACACATCAGTCGGCAAGCGCGCAGATTCAAGAGTTGAGGGTTCAAACTACGCAGGTTGACAAAATTATTTTGCTTTTTGTTTCATCTTTTTCATTCTGCGTTTAGTTGGGGTTAGGTTATTATATAAAGGAGAAAAATAACAGAAAGCTAAAAATAAGAAGAACCAAGAGATAGCAGTTACTTGTAAAAAATGTAAAAAACTAGTAAGCTCTAAAAATACTTTACTGTGCGCAAACTGCAAACACAGGTTCGAATTCGACTGTGCTGGGTTTTCTGAAAAACTTTACCAAATTATGAAACCGGCAGCAAGAAAGAAATGGAAATGCAATGACTGCACTAGAAAATTACCAAAACTATTGCCATCAACTAATAAAACTCCGTCATACGTAACGACACGAAAAACCAAACCAGTCACCGTTTTAGCGCCAAAAAGTGACGAACTGGTTTCATCTACGCCTAACCTTAATAAAAGTTTAGAATCGTCATTGCTGCTACGAACTCAAATTGACGATATACAGGGTATAACCTCAACCGAAGACAAATGCTCCCCTGAAGAACATGTGATCGGGACTCAGGTTGAGAAATACACAATAAACATCTCAACTCAAAACTCTTTTGAAAAGCTCTCCGATGAGGTTGACAACTCAACCCCCCTCACGTCACTTACCTCAACTCCAGCCGGAGATACAAACAGGAGTTTCCCAGAGCTACGTTCTAACAATAGCTATAAAATGGAACACCTAAAAGAAAAGTTGGCAAGGTTGGAACTTAACCTTCACATAGCAGAGAACGAAATCGAAAATTTACTATCGGAAAATCAAAATTTAAAAAAACAACTAAATGAACAGGAACTTAAGATTAATCAATTAACTCATATTTGTAAGCAAACCCCAAATACCAATTCAACCAAAAAAAGGCCACGCAGACTCGTGACTACAGTGAGCTCTACAGAATCTAGCCTGGAGAACAACCATCAAGTTCAGCCCAAGGATCTACTGCGTGAGGAACGTAATAAGATGTCGGCTCCCTCTTCTTCGAAGATTACCAATGGTTTCTCAGATTTACAGATATTACCTAAAGAGAAGTGTAAAAATATCTATATACTTGGAGATGAAAACCTGAAAGGATTGTCAGTTGCGTTAATAAAATCAAGGTATGGAAAGTGGAACGACACTTATAAAACATTCGCTTTTATTAAAAACGACGCCTCTAGCACTGATATAATTACTTATTGTGATGTTCTCCAAAATGATTTGACCAAAGATGATACTGTTGTCCTGGGATTGGGATGTCATGACAGTGATATTCATCTATTGCACTCGAATCTATGTATAGCTATAAGTAAACTCAGCAAGGCTTCTGTCTTGTTAGTACCATAGGCATGCATGCAGCAAGCAAGCAGGCATGCAAACAAGCAGCATGCATTAGGATTTCCTCGTCTCCGGCGCTGCAGGAATAGTAGCCTCGTCGCCCTTGCGTAACAAGGCACAGTCACCCACGCTCGCCTTCACCTTGTTACTGCGGGCGGAGGCTGCTCTCTCTCCGCGCCTCCGGCTTTTGAATTACACTCTAGAATCGGGCAGACTATTATCACGGCGAGGAGACCACGGCGAGTCGGGATTAACGCAGTTTATTTTAATGATCAAGATTTATCACATAATTATATCAGTTATGCTTTAAATTGTCTATTAATAAAGTATGCAATATAATATTAGTAACAAATTCGTTTGGAAATACGGACTTTAGTGAAGTAAAATTCGATGTTTCAAGAATTCTGCATATTGAAACTTACGTGGAAATAAAATTATGGGTAACAAAATAGAATGCTAACGTTACTTCGATAAAATACGTAATTTATGAAAAGAAGTAACGATGAAGTAAGTTTGTAGATAATAAGCATTCGACCAAATGAAATTGTGATGTAACAAGATTCTAGAATTCGTTGAATATTATTTTGAAACATCTGCGAATCGTTTTATGGGGAATGAAAATTGATGAAGAAAATTGCGATTAAGTGATGGGTTCCCAAGATGTGCAATAGAGCTTTAGTTTCTCAAGGTTATCTGCCCTGAACCAGACCGGGAGCCTCATTCATCACGCAAAATCGTCTAAACACGATGACACGCCCCATCTCCAAGCTTAGGTCCAGCTCGCTTAGAATATAAACGATCGCATTTTAAAGGCACAAAATTCTTGCATTTATAACCTCCTACTTTTAAAGGGCTGTGGTTTCAACATGTATAATTACTGAAATAATCGCTGCGTTTAGGAGCATCCTTCTACCTAAACCTCTTAAAACAAACACGATGGGATCATTTTGCTGGTAAATTTCATATAAATAAGAGTTATATTAGGATAAACATGGCTATTGCGTTTTCTGCCCCAAAGGTGTCCCTATTAACCTTTATGGAGTGAAAATTCTAAATAATGCTTTAGCTCAAATAAAACAAAGTCAGTTTCATAATTTTCATATCTATTATGAAATAATTTTAAACAAGTACCCGACTGGAGCGAGAATGTATCTCTTGACTAATAGTCGTTTCGTCAACGGTAATTAGGCGGCAGATGAGTGCGTCGTTTGTCAGCCACTAATTACTCGAGCGCTTCAGAAATAGTTTTCAGTTATTGTTTTTTAGTTTAAACGTCCACTCACCGTCTCGAATAGAGTTGTTTTATTAGCCGTGAAGAACCGAGACCGAGGAAGGACGAGACTCTATCGAAGATCAGATAAGTTTTTCACTATGGCGAGAGATCAGATAAGTTTTTAACTGCTAAAAGCATGGAAGTAAGTGGTTAATCAAGACATTTATTTGGTGAAGTCCTACTATAAAATTCAAGACTTTATTATTAACGAGAATATGTGAAAAGTCTAGCCTGCACCAAACTGATGTACCTACCTGGTTATTTTGATTTGTATCACTTTTGTGGCAAAAAATGTTGACTGAGTTTGTTCCTGCGTTTTTTCTCAGCACTTGCCAGATTATCTGTGTCCTGTCTCGAAGCGCTAGTAGGGCCCAAAAGATAAGAAGACATGTTCTTGCCCCATATGGGCCATAATTGATTGATATAAACTGATATTGATTGATATTGACGGTCATAAGTGGCATTTTGTGTCCTAAATTGAATAAATTATTTTTGACTTTGAGTACTTCAGTACATGAAAAAAATAACTATATTTTTTGCGCAGGGGCTGATAAGTTATATTCTTTATTTACGTGATTCCTTCCTTTTGCGTTTATACACTTGTGATACCTGATACAAAAATTCTAGACGTCAAAAACCAATATGAAAAACAACACAGAACGAGTTCAGTTCCACATAAGGTAAGTTGATCACTCATTAGTATTAAATAGTTCACACAGATTAATGGCACTACAAAAGAAACACTGATTGCGGTACCTATACGGCACAATACAATGTAGGAGGTTTGAATAGAATTACTAGAGTATTAACAGCAAACTGGTGAATGAACTAAGCCTCAGATTACAGGCATTAGTAACTTAAACATGGATTGCCACTGCCACCTGTGGTGTGCGGCTGAAGAAAACGCAACAGTCGTGAAAAGCCGCAATTATAGCGGATTGCTCCGGTTGTAAATACTTGCTTGGAGACAGGGAAATGGATGTATTTTTTAGAAACAGTATGACGAGAGTTGTAAAATACTAATACTTGGTGTGGGTAAGAATGTTTTTTAACACTCACAGTGTCATATTTTATGTTCCTAAAAATGAAATAAGAAACCAAAACCGACCGTAGCACGGTAGCTCCATTGGTAGAGCGTTTTACCCGGTTAGCTAAGAAGTTGCTGGTTCGAGTCCCGTCCTTGCGCTAATAATTAGTTTCATCTTATTTCATCTTTAGGAATAATACTTGTGATTTTTTGTCATAGAAGAATGTACTGTAACAAACATGCTGACTCGATGAAAATTCTATTAAGTCCATATTTTTATAACGAGAATACAAAAACATGAATTATATAACATTAAAAATTAACTTTTCTTGCTCCACTTTCACAATTGGAACCCCTTCCTGTGTGGGTGAGACCTTATATTCTAAAAAAAAGGGTGTTTTTATTGGTTTAAAAGGGTGTTTTTAAAAGGGTGTTTTTATTGGTTAATTTGCGTTAATTGTAACCTATGCCCACCTTAGTAAAACGAAACGGTCCTGACTCGTGACGGCTTCATCATATCATTTTCACCATTATTTGACTGGCTATTTACACCCGGCCTCTCGCGTGACCAAAACGCATTTCGAACTTCAGTCGGCAACATTATAGCGACGCACGTCATTTATTCATGACGTGAATGACCGACAAACATTATAATTATGACCTTCTTCTATCGATAATATTGAAAAGCCTTTACTAAAAATAACGCTTGTATGCAAACACTAGGAGTCTGGTGTTGATTGTGTAAGTAACCGTCCTTACGGGAATTTGATTAAGATGACATTAGAAAAGTAGGGAAGGTTGAGAGCTAAGGCTATGTGCTTCCAATGTTTCCAACAAGCACAAAACAAGGTGTGAGGTACCTACCTAAGGCCGTATTCCGAAAACCTTAGTTAGGCTCCCCTACTAATTTGGTTGCGTTCGTATCGTCAAAGGCGCTGCTCCATAACTCACAGCCGCAGCGCAGTCAAATTTGCCATTGTGAAACTTAAGGCTTTATTGCACCTTTAGTGACCAAACAAAGCTCAAATGTGGGAACAGTGGACTATATTGGTAGTGTCGGATGCGGTCATGTTCTATTTCCTTTGAGAGCAGTTACAGGAGCGCACAAAGTTGACGAGGTCCGTAGATCAGTATGTCAAACTTTTTTCATTCAGGGTTTTAGGTATAAAATACACACACACACACACACACACACACACACACATCATCAACATGTAAAATGTTGTAGTAACATGTTATTTATTACACATACAGCATACAACTACTAGTCTGTGTACTATACCAACTAGCTTATTATAGGTGGTTTAATATTGAATTGAACTAGTGTACTTTGTAAGTGCATTTATGGTGTTTCTTTTCTACCTACTGTTCCCTCGCATGTCATAACAATGTTTATTGCTAAATGTAGTAGTAAGATACAAGAATGATTATTATTTTGGTGTAAGTATATGTATATTCAATCTATGCAATTAATTGTAAGAAATTATAATACTTACTATTAAGACATTCAATTAATGATAACTTTTCCTAATGAAGAAAGTTTCTTCATAATCCACGGGCCGTATCAATGCAACATGAGTACCATATATGCACCCAATTACAGGAAATCCAAACTTTTCCATAAGCTCTTCAGCAAGTCCCTATAAAGATGCGTGCCATACCTAAAAATAACAATTTTAGTGTGATTTAGATATTTATTAATGAGTTATTCTTGTTTTAGGCTAGGATTATGATTAACCTAAAAAAATATTTGATACAAATTATAAATGATATCTTAACAAATTCCAATAAGATTTAATTTCCCCTTTTTCTATAAAACAAAGGCAATTTATTTCACTTCACTTTTTACTCAACAATCGTATTATAAAGATACTTACTAAATTAGCAAGGTAGCTCCAAGTTGTGTATCTCAAACAAATAAAGTTAGAATTTTAGAAGAGTGATTAACACTGTACACTTACAAGTAACTGCTGTCGAATAGTGATTTTAATTATTATTTTTACATCCACAGATCCACAGTTAAACGTCATAATAATATACACCGAGCTTACTGAATACCTATCAAAGTGATGATCACTGAACCACACGCCATCTTAAAATTTTACGGTTCCTCACCGAAGTTAGCGAAAACGAAATGTCAGTTTTGACAGTTGAAAGTTGGAAACTATACTCGTTGATCATCATTCTCAACTGTCATTCGAGTTAGCGAATAAGCCCGCTGGTCAGGACTTAAAATAAGGTACTCTCTCTTGCTTGCGTTTGCTACGGAATATTATTCATTTTGTAATCTACAAATGTGACGTAACACAACTTTACCTTATTTCTTAGTCAAATCATTATTCGCAATAATTAATATGAAATTAATTATTGCGAATAATGATTTGACTAAGATAAGAGGTACATAAAAGTTGACAACGTTTGAGAAAGTTGCTTTTTAATTGCCTAAAGCTACTTGCGATTTTAAAATAATCTTTTTAAACTTAAATTTACCATAAGAATGATAAAAAGTAGATAAAAGAATTTTTAACGCTTTAATTTTATTTCAACGATTTTTAGCCTATCCGCCTTCGAAGGCCGATTACAACAAAAAAAGGCCAACTAAGTACCATTTTTTTTAAATGATCTTAGAAGCTTAGGACCCCGCAAAGTTTTTAAACCTAAGCAGAAGCTATGGAAACTACTTTTTGTATTTTTAAATTGAAGTAGAATTTTTGATTAAATCCTAATAAAAATCAGAGTTCGAACTTTCAAGTTTTTTTTTAGTGCCTTTTAGTAAGTTTAAAAAGATGCATTATTTTTATTATTAAGACAGCATTAACAACGACCACGGCACAAAAAAATCATTGCAAAATACATAATAGAAAAAAAAATATGAATTTTTGAATCCTCGCGGGTAGAGAATATTAAAAAAACACAAAAAAAAAACATAACTCGAAAACTACAAAAAAATCGCGGAACATACATGGGGTATTTTCGGATACCCCCAGGTGAGAGGAATCTAAAAAAAATTTATTGACGTCACTACTTAGACCACCCTGTATAATTAAAATTATAATTCGTCTGTCGGATTAACGAACGCCGTCTGTGGACCCAAAACGCGATATCGCTCGAACGGAAATTGAAATCTATACTAATATTATAAAGCTGAAGAGTTTATTTGTTTGTTTGTTTGTTTGAATGCGCTAATCTCAGAAACTACTGGCCCGATTTGAAAAAATATTTTTATGTTAGATAGTCCATTTATCGAGGAAGGCTATAAGCTATATAACATAACGATACGACTCACAAGACCCGAGCAGCAATGAAAAATGTTGCGAAAACGGGAGAAAGATATTCCTTTTGAGAGCTTCCGCTGCGTACGCTGCGGAAACCGCTTAAGTTACACAAAAATCATGTATGACAAGATTGTTCAGCATTAAGAGTTCTATAATAAAGTCCGGGACAGCATATGTCTATCTTTTATGGTTGACTTACTACAACCTTTTTTATGTTAATAAATTTGTAAAAAAATAATGCATCATTTTTAGAGGTGTATTATACACACAGGTATTTATTCTTATCAAAATAAATACATTCATCATCACGAGCATTTCATTTAGAAAAAAGTTGCCCTTTATATCATTTAAATTCAATAAATATCTTAGGAGCTATCACAGTTTTAACATAACTCCGCACCAAAATAATGTTCGCAGCTTAAGTACAACGTGCGCTTGCGCTAATTATATTATAAAGCTAAAGAGTTTGTTGGTTTCAACGCGCTTATCTCAGGAACTGCTGAACCGATTTGAAAAAATATTTCTGTGTTAGATAGCTTATTTATTGAGAAAGGTTTTAGGATATAAAACATCACGCTGCGACGGGAGGGGCGGGAGCAAACTCAAAACGCGCGGACGAAGTCGCGGGGGATCGCTAGTGGATAATAATTATTTCGATTGGAAATGAAATAGTGTCAGGTTGAATGGAGACTTCAGGGGCTGATAAGTACGTCAAAGGAAATTAAGTGATATTGCTATCAGATACGCTATTATAAAAGATGATTTTCACGTAAAATGAAATTGAAAATATGTCAGGGAAACTAGGACAGCATTAATTGCTGGGACCAAATTTATAAGCCTTTGTTGATGTGCGTTTTCAATGATGGTTAGCAGTAGCGATAGGCTTAAACCTACTTGTATATATACAGGGTGTTGTTTTGGTCAGCGACAAGCGACACTGTTTTTTTTTAAATGAAATAACCCACATAATAAATTTATTGAGACGATACAGCGATGGAGTCAAAACTACTTACACCAGGCGGCCTCTTCGTAGCTTACTAGCAACGGCGTAGTATTTCGTAGATACGCGCTAGCTACGCGCGAGGGTGCGAGTTTCTCCATTCGTTTTGACATTTTTAGGGTAAAAAACGGAACCATTATAGTTTCGTCATCGGATACGGATAGAAAATTGATATAGACGAGATCGAACGAGAAGTTTTTGAGATATAGTACATTTTCAACAACCGCAAACATAACTTTGTTCTTCATACAACACTATAAAAAACGAAGTTATATTTGCTGTCAACAAAATATTGTGGTATTCTACTAAGTGGCAGTAAGTGGATTCCACTGCGGCACGGAACCCTCAGTTAGCGAGCCCGACTAGCACTTGGCCGGTTTTTTACTATCATCATCCCTGGTTTGGATGTCACTAAGGCACTGGCTATGAGAAAAAGCAACTTAAATACCTCCTATTGCTGAAAAATCTCCTTCTTACGTCATAGCTACGGACCTAGGTACTGTAGAGGTTTCAAGCTACGCGTAAAACCTCTACGTCTCGTTCGTTCGATTCTTCGTATTTTAAATGTAAAAACACTTAGACGTTTGTCATATCGATTGTCATATTCATACAATTTTTATATTCATACGATATCAGATCTTTGTGTGTCAACAAGAAAATAATATTATACGAATAATCTTATATAAATAATAATTATTACCTTAAGGAAATAAAACAGAGAATACCTGAAGTTAAGTATATTATTTAATCGTAAACGTTGAAAAAATAACACAGAAAACATAATACATAAACTCGCATTCATATCTCCGAGATCACAACGACGCTACACGCTCTCACAGTACCATCCATATTTTGTGTACGGACTATGAGAAAGACCGGTCATCTATATGTTTATTCATTTATCTTTGGCCTATGAGAGTGAAATATCTTGAGCTCAATAATAATAACAAGAGGTGGTGACCTCCGTGGTGAAGTGGCTAAGAAAGCAAAGTTCAAGGCGTCGCCGCTCCCGGGTTCGATTCCCGGTCGGGTCAATATAGAAATAATAAAAAACCGGCCAAGTGCGAGTCGGACTCGCGCACTGAGGGTTCCGTGACAACTTTAACTGAATTAGGGAATCCATTTACTTCTACTTAGTAAAATACCACAATATTTTGTTGACTGCAAATATAACTTTGTTTTTCATAGTGTTTGTATGAAGTACAAAGTTATGTTTGCGGTTGTTGAAAATGTGCTATATCTCAAAAACTATTCGTTCGATCCCATCCGAACCAATTTTCGTTGAAAGTATTTATTAGGATCTACATTATATACATTTTTCGAAATTTACACTTGCTTGGTTTAGAAATTGGATGGGGGGGAGGACGCCCATTTTACCACTTTGGAAGCGGATAGCTATGAAACGTTAGACTTTAAAAGATAATGGTTTTAGGAATCTTTATGTTATTTTAAAAGACCTATCCATAGACACCCCACACGCATAGATTTGATTTTTTTTTATAGTTTTAGTTTCATGTATGAGAGTCCCCCCTTAACTGTCATTATTTTTTGAATGAGAATCGGTAAGCGGTTAACAAGATACATCTTCCTACCAAATTTCAATTGTGTAATGCTTATAGTTACAGAATAAAATGGATGTGACATACGGACGGACAGACAGACAGACAGATAGACAGACTTGACGAAACTATAAGGGTTCCGTTTTTCGCCATTCGGCTACGGAACCCTTAAAAACTTTATTGTCTCGGGTCTGGGTGTTGTGGACCCCCGTTGTGTCTGATTTTCATAACACAAGTGCATTAGCTACTTCCTTTGGGATCAGAGCTATGTATGTGATTGGTGCTCAATATATATTTATATTTATACGTAGGCGTAGTTTCCATTGCCATCTCGATACGAAACTGATCCTCTCTCTACATGCGGGGCCGGAGCCAGTGGTCCGAGTGTCCCGTCGGGGTACAAGACAGCTCAATTAGGGCGGGTTCACCACACAATCGCCTATCAGCGCACTGGACCAGCTAATTACTGAATTGAAACCCTTGGAAGGCGTGTTGCTATGTGGGTGGAAGCTGCTTAAAATACAGAAAAAATAAATAACAACATATATATTTTATGACCTATTTAAAAGACTGTGTAAACCTTGAAACGTGATACGACAGTTTTTTTTTCAAACATAATTCTTGCTGAAGATAGGTATTTGTTTATTGAAGACGAATGCGTTATTAAAGCTTTTTCTTACACTTGATGGAACTTACACTGTACTCAAAATTGTAATATACCTACCTGATTAAACAGAAAATAATCATTACACTAGCACGTTTTTGGAAGCTTAATAGGCAACATACTAACATATTAACAATTTTTTTTTGAAGAGAAATATTAATTCAATCACTCAAAGAAAATAGATGCTTATATGCAAAATCATTTTATTTAACAATAATACTAAGCTGAGTTTTGTTTTCAAGATGTAAATAACTACAAAGCGATAATATCTTCAGACATTACATTTTTACAGTAAGTACGTCGGTAACCAACCGTCTTCAAACATCTCGGATGTTAACTAAAATAAACAATGAAAATTGCTTCAACATGAAAACGTGCGTAAGCAGTTCTTAAGACTGGTATATAAGGATCATATTCGAACGGTGTGTTGTATCTTTGATTTCCCGGAGGAAATGATGTAAACGTTTCCGAAACGAAACAAGAAATATTGTTCTGTTGATGAAAATACTGCACAAGAAAATATGAAGTCGTGTGCGTAGATTTGATAGATGGTTGTGTTCGGGGTTGAGACGTAAACTTTTTTACGGTTAGAGATGTAGGCGTTATATAGGTACATAACTTTTTGAGAATTTTGTTATTTAATAATGTGAATAGTGTTTGCTTTTTATTTATGAGTATAAAAGGTTTCTGTTTCAATGACAAGATAATGACAATGATAGGCCAAGAATCATACATCACCAATGTATACTTGATTCGAAAGTTTACGCATACACTGCTTATTGAGTAAAACAATATTTTTCGATTTATTTTCGTGAATATTCATAAAGTTTTATATCCCTTCCAGCGTTCGTGGTCTCGGATAGACTAAGATTATTTGTCATTTACAGAGTTTTGAAAATATTAAACTACCATTACATCATTTATATTAATTAACGTTCCTATCCACTCAGAAAAAACTAACTGTGTCTTTAGATCGTGCAGTGAGTGGTATGGTTTGGGTCTAAGACAGCACTGGATCTCATGCTGGTGGAATTTTCCAACCATCTTTTCCGTTAAAATTTAAATGTTTTATTTTTTCTATAGCTTCGCGTAGCATCGGTTCGTTCCTCATATCCTGTTCTATGCTAATATTGTTTTATTCACCTCTAATATAGGAAATCGTAAACAGAAGGTTACTTATTATCACGAATTTGAGTTTGTTAATAATAACAAAAAAAATGTATTCCTTTTTTGTGCTGAACTCGGGGGATATTTTTTGCTGAGGATGTTTTCCTGCAGGTAGATTAGATTCTTCTCAGCAAAAAGCAAAAAAGTCTAAGCTCAAATAAGTCGTCAGTTTGAATAATTTTCTGGAATCTGTTACTCCGGAGATTAATGCGCGAGTAAAGGGATCCCGATGCTATTAATTTTACCGCCGCGCGGATTTACTAATGCACTGGGAATTCGCTCATCTACTCAGAGCCTCTGGTACTTAGTTGAGATTTTCTTGGAATAAAAAATATACTGAACAATAAACAACACAACGTTTAAATATATTTATTTAAATTTTATTGCACTGTAAAATGTACAATTGGCGGACGTAATGCCTAATGGCATTCTCTACCAGTCAACCACATCGTAATGCAGAGAGTTTAATCAGTGGCGGAACATTAATAATAAGTGATAGGATACATAAGCAAAATAATAAACATACATAGAATATTTAATACATAATATTTATCAGGTAGAAACACGTATGGTTGGGTCATGAAAGGAGTACGGAAGGAAGGGTAATAATTCTTGGTTAGATATTGTATCGTCATATTGTGAATAGTATCATGTGACATTGTAGACATACATTTTGTGAGCTCAATATATCACCTTATTACCCATATCGATGGAACCCGTCCTTTACAAACACCATATACTAATATTTACGGTACCATACGTCTGAGTATTACGGTGAGGTAACGTGTGACAATTTACAAGACTACTGATTGATCTGAATTAGGTGCGCGGCTCGACAACAAAAGAGAAGCATTATTCTTAGACCCTTTATACACTGCGCTAGTTTAAATATCGAGGCAGTCGCGCTTCTGCATCGATGCTCAAACTCGCGCAATGTTTAAGGTTTTGAAAGAAAGAAAGAAAATAATTTTATTTGATACACTAAAAAGTACAAAAGAAACATCAATATTAAAACATTATTATGAGTAGTGAAACCAAATTGGTTTCTACTCAGCTTTATGCAACGCCAGGCATGGCAAGCCATGACGCTGGTTTTCAGTGAAGACCATTGAGGTTGAGATGTCATCGATGCTAACTCACGTAATATACTAAGACATCCGAGAGTCTTAGCATTTAAATAAAAATGATTTTCCTCGTCGAGTGTTCTCATAAACTTATGATTGGTGTTCCAGCCAGCTAGCCAGGAACGTTCACGGAAAATTTCGTCTCAAACCGACTGCGAATACATTTGCAACAACAGTTTACTGAAAACAAGTGGAACACTGGGAGATTGACTTCCTTTTACCATTATATACCAACTTAATATTTTAGGAATGACAACAAGTTGTATCCCACCATTATTTCACAACATAATTTAGCTATTTTAGATTCCTGATGCGTACATAGATGGAAAGTAATTTCTTGATTCCGGCTGAAGTATTCCGCGATCACTATGATTTGGACGGTTAGAATAAGTGCATAGTGCATACTCGCCTTCATCTTCACTTTTCATCAGTGTAAGATCATTGCCATAGATTTGTATTCACCATATGCGTCCGTATGTCACAGCTACGTGTGTATGTCAGAGATAGACGCTTCCTAATTAGTAAATTGGGCGCCCCCTCCGCTCTCTAACTTTTGAACTAAGCTAGTGAAAATTTTGATAAAACACGTAATGGCAGATCTTAATAAAAACTTTTTAAGAAATAGTACAAGTAGTTTTTGAGATGTACCATATTTTCAACATACGCAAATATAACTTTGTCCTGCATACAAACACTATAAAAAACAAAGTATTTTGCAATCAAAAAAATATTGTGATATTTTGGCAAAGTAGAATAAGTGGACTTTTTAGTTAAAGTTACCCGGAACAGAGGTACGGAGCCCTCAGTGCACGGATCCGACTCGCACTTGGCCGGTTTTGTATTAACAAATAAATGCCCCAAGTCTGCATAAACACAGCAGATGTTCACTAATAGATATAGGCACAATGTGGTACCTGATAGGTTTTTACAGATTGTTATATAAAAGAAATGCCGAACTTTCATGTTATGTTAGTACCTTAGGAAAAATAGATAATAAGAGCAATTTAAAGTCTTAGTATCCAAATTGATGAAATTAATGTGACATCTGTACCCACTCTAAAGCTCTCTTAAGGAAAGTAACTTACTTCGTTATTTTCAATTGCATTTGTACCAAATCGTAAAGAAGTGAGCAGGTGCCGGATGGCAGTCACGGGACGAGGGTTCTCCATGCAGACCAGCCTGGAAGATAGAAAGATTTTACAATGTGTACCTACCTAAGAACAAAAGCGATGAGTCTCGTCATTTCGGAAATCAATGATTATAAACAAACTTATGTTTATACCAGGTGTTTTTGTTAAACGAATTGGTTTAGATTCCGTTTTGACGGTTTCATCAGTTTACTTTTGATCGGTATTTCTTAACGAAATCGAATCAGTAACGAGGAGATACGAAGAACTAAATAACGGACATAGTCCTGCGAATCAGTAAGCTTAAGTGGCTGGGGGCAGGGCACTTAGCGCGAAGAACTAATGGCCGCTGAGGAACAAAAGTTCTAGATTGGAGACCGATGGTCGAAGGACCATAGGCGCAGCGTAGGACGTCTACCAACAAGATCGACCGACGACCTTGTAAATATCGCAGGATCACATTGGATGCAAATCGCTTGTGATGGCAGTGTAAAGCCGTGGGGGAGGCCTATGTTCAGCAGTGGACGTCCTTCAATGATAATGATGATGATGAACATTCTTATGTAACTTTGAAAAGTCCCGTAATTTTATAAGCACCTTGACAGGCCATGTCGCAGGAAACCGCTGGTTAATATCTTATTTTTTGATAAAGCTTTAGTCACTTCCATAAGTACTCTGGAGATGGCAACAGAGAAAAGTGTGGAATGCGTAAAGAATTTAAATGAAATCTGATTGGACGGTCGATACGGTCGGTACTTATTAAGTATTTGTGCTATGAATCCAAATTCTATAGGAACTTCAATTTTACTTATGTTCTACTCTTAAAGTAATCAAAGGCGCCATTCGCTTCATTTCGAGGTACAGAAAAGGACTTTTACTAATTTTTAAAATTGATCAAACCTCGTTGTATCAAAATTGTCTTCCCTTCACAGTTAGGAGTAGACCAAGTAGGAGTCCATGAATTCTGACAACAGGTTCCTTTTAGTTGATAAGTGAAATTAAAGGGAGAGCTATGTAACTACTAATTATCCTCAAGTTTTCCCATTTATCGCGTGTAAACTAAGAAACGAATCAATTGCTTGTGTTTAACCGCCAGCTCCCGGGCCTGGACGGTTCGGGACTAACTAGGCGGTCGCCCTCGAACTATTTCAATTACTTGTACAAATTTCTAACTGAGATATTTCGGCTATTCGGGTTGAGTAAGAAGCTTAAGTGTTTATTGTCTGAAATTGGTAAAAATGTGGCGTGAGTAACTTACTGTATTGCATTAAAATAAAATAAAAATTAATTGCCTTCAAAAAACTAATATGTGTACTGGTGTAAGTAAGTTTGACGTCATTCACCGACTCCAAAAGACATAGTTTCTCCTAAATAGAAGACGAATACGTTATTTTAAGCTTTTCGACAGTTTTTTGAAGACAAAACTACTGGACCGATTTTGATGAAACTACTGCCCTAACACTGTATCCTACCTAATTGAACTTAAAAAGAATCATCTCGCTATGATCGAAAAATACTGAGACAAACAAACAAATATACAAACATCCATACACTTACGAAATTTTGCATACGTGTTAGGAAGCCTTAATGCATCAACATACTCAAATTTTAACCAATTTTGATCTGACGATATCACAATCATTGAGGTAGAATTGATTGCCTCCTATTTTTGGAACAACGGAGGATGGAGGACGGAAGACTTCTTAAAAGGATTACATTATTACTCATTTTTCAGGAATGCTAAAAGTTTTCAATCTGACTGTATATTACTTACTCCAGTAAACGAAGCAACAGAAATAAAAAAACGAATCGCAGTTTTATTAACAAATTAACTCACTACATTAGCTCTTGAATTACATGGTAGTTACCCTGTGACAGAAGTGGTGGTATAACTATGCTTAATGCTCACCAAACTTCTCAAGGACCGGCGAAGTTGTCGGCTGCGTCGGAGTGGTGTAACTCACTTTAATGCTACAAATTAATGGCAATTTCAATCGGCTACCAAGTTTGCTTAACTAGTTCAAAGCGTTTTCTATTGCAAATAACGATGGCTGTTACGCGATGTTGGAGGAATGTTTCTGTACCTGGGATATCTTATTATGAATAATACTTACACTTAATTAGTTGTATTTAATTTTAAAAAAAATCTGTTCGAAATTAATTCGAGTCTACTGGGCGGTCTTATAACATTAGCAAGGTTAGTCGCTTGCAATGACCCTTCCACAAATCCCTACTGAGCCCGTGTGATGGTGTGGCTCAAACCACCACATAGTTAATGAAGGTTTTTGCCTAGCAGAGGAATGTTACAGTTTATTTTTCATGACGTCGTGATCGAAAAACAAAGGCGTATTTGCATTTTGAAAAACTTTACAGGGCGGCCATTCGAAATATTTGAAACGGTTATTTTTAAATAACTTTTTTTGTTTAATTAATGGAATCAGGCGTTACTTTGCACGTTATTGAGGTATTTTGCACGTTGGTGTTGGGTACTAATAATTGCATCAGCTGTGCCGCATGCGTATTGAAGGAGGGCGGGTAGTGTATCCTGCATTTGCCTGAACTAATACTAAACGCGGTGACGGTTTGTGTTGTTAGTTGCCTGCGCCGGCGTCGCTTAGCGGAAATTTAAAGCAAAATAATTTTATAAATTTCAACTTAACTTTTTTTGTGTATAACATTTTCAATTTTCAATCAAACAAAAAAATTGCATATGGCAATTTTAAAAGGTCTGCAACTTTATTGTGTGGAAAAGATGCGTGTCATCGTTTGATAAATTTATTTATATACTATAGAAAAGTAACGGATGGTAAAAACCGACTGTTGAATTAGTTTTAGTAGTTTTTTTCTTTAAGCGTTTTACAGAAAAAAATGCTAAAAACTAATTCAGCAGTCGGTTTTTACCATGTTAAACACATTAAACTGAATTAGATTCTTTCGTGAAGTTCCTGGTATTTCGCAGGCTAGTATTATGAACAATGTCGCTGAAATAATGTGGCTGTGGCTACGTCTGGACAGGTTTATTGGAACATTGCGCTAAGCGGGACAACTAAAAGAGTGTTTACTTGTCGGACAATTTAGTAAAATGGATTAATTTATGACATTTCACACATGTCCAATAATGAAAAAGTGAAAACTGAACCTGAAACAAATGTTTAATTAGCTATGCGTATGAATTGATAATTGAAATTGAACACTAAATAGAAAATCTGATTTATGGAATTCCTATTAACTGGGTGAAAACTCATAATAGTAGAACTACAATAGAGCAGCTGGACTATTGAGCGCAACTTTATAAATGTTGAGTTAAGATGATGAGACTAATCAATCAATAATAATAAGTCAATGATATAAGTTGCTGAGGAAACGCTGCAACAGACTTTGTAGGGATGCTCAAAGACGCTATATTCACAAATCAGTTGAAAATGGAAGCCCAACTAAGGTTTGGAAATTTCTTAAGTCTATTGGAATTGGGAAACGCCGTAATGATGTCCTATCTAAAGATATTAATATCAATGTTTTAAATAAGCACTTCAGTTCTTCTGCTACTATCGATGCTAGCATCAAAACACAAACTTTGAATCACTTGTCATCTCTCCCAACTCCAGACTATTCCCCATTCGTCTTCAGCCAATTATCCGATTGTGATGTTAAGAAGAACATAATTTCTCTAGTTTCTGATGCTGTTCGCAGCGATCGCATCAGCCGTAAGATGATTGTCCCCCTCCTCGACATCCTATCTCCAATAATTACAAAAATACTTAACTTTTCATTGAGCACGAGCAGATTTCCTACAGCATGGAAAGAAGCTCAAATAATTTCCCTTCCTAAAAACTCCAACCCATCTTGTTTTTCAGATTACCGTCCCATATCTATTCTGCCATTCCTTTCAAAAGTACTAGAACGTGTTGTTCATCAGCAGCTGAGTATTTTCTTATCAGAGCGGGAACTCCTTAACCCTCTCCAATCAGGTTTCCGTCCTGGTCACAGTACAGTGACTGCCCTGGTAAAAATCTCCGATGACATCCGCCTTGCCATGGACAGTAGGAATCTCACTCTATTGGCTTTGCTGGATTTTAGTAATGCGTTTAATACTGTTGACTTTGATATCCTTCTTAGCTTACTACGTTCTCTTAACATATCTCCAACGGTAATTGACTGGTTTCATAGTTACTTGCATGGGCGTCGACAACGCATTCGTGCTGAGGATTCCTTCTCTGCATGGTGTGACATCGGTGCCGGTGTACCACAGGGTGGCGTCTTATCTCCTCTTCTCTTCTCTATTTTCATTAATTCAATTACTTTCGGTCTGACTTCTTCCTACCATCTGTATGCAGACGACCTCCAACTTTATGTTAAAAGTAGCCTTGACGAACTCCCTACAGCAGTACAGTCTCTAAATCAAGACTTAAACCACATTTTGCAGTGGAGCAAGTCATTTGGGCTGACTGTCAATCCTACCAAATCGCAGGTTATTATTGTTGGCGGCCCTCGGTTGATCTCAAAGATCGACAGGGATCTGCTGCCTCCAGTTATATTCGACGGTGTCGTAGTTCCCTACTGTAATGTGGTAAAAAATTTAGGCATTCATATGGATAGCTTTTTATCTTGGGAGAAACAGATCAGAGAGGTAAGCAGGAAAGTCTATGCATCGACTAGTGCTCTAAATCGACTGCGCAATTTTCTACCGATTCCTACCAAAATTGCTCTTGTACAAGCACTGCTGCTTCCCATTCTTGACTACGCTGACTGTAGCTATCTAGACCTTAGTGAAAAGTTCCTTGATAAACTTGAACGCCTCCAAAACTTCTGCATTCGCATTATTTTCGGTTTACGTAAGTATGATCATGTCTCCGACTTCCGTGCTCAGTTAGAGTGGCTTCCCATACGTCTGCGACGTAATCTTCCCATCCTTACTCTGTTGTACAATGTTCTTTTTAATCCACGATCTCCCCCCTATCTCAAGGAACGTTTCCACTTTCTGCAAACCACCAACGACCAGGTTAACATGTGTTCTTGCCGTCGACTACACCTTTCCTTTCCCCCTTTCTCCTCCCAATGCTACTCACAGTCGTTTACAGTTCAGTCCGTTCGACTGTGGAATTCACTACCACTGCATATCCGTAAATCCCAGTCCCTTCCGGTGTTCAAAGCTAGGGTAAAAGCGCATTTCCTTTCGCTTTAAAAATTGACGGAAAATTTTCTATAATGGATCTATCGTTATCTATTTATTAATTTGTTTTATTTTATTTTATTTGTGATATCGCACCTTCAGAATTAAATAGACCCAATCCGAAATTTTGACTTTGGGTCATAAACGCTATAAACAACCACTTTCAGACTTTAATTATTACTTATTTTAATCAAAACTTATATTCAGAGTTTGGGTAAATAAGTAAACTTTGAAGTACAATAAAAAATATTTCGATATATCTATACCATAGCTGATTATTTCTAAATAAATACACATTTCACAGACTTAAAAACTTTTTTTTTATTAGGTCTCTCTAATTCTGAAGGTGCGATATAAGTCTATTAGTTACGAGGGTCAAACTGAAAGTTCTTAGAACTGGCCACTTATAAACAATATAATAAAAAAAATATTCTAAAATTTGAAAATAGAACTCTTTGCCAATATTACTGAGTATATATTTCATTCATTTGTCATTTGTTTTACGATTTGGCGGCAAATTGAAAATTGACTGTGTCACGTCAACATGAATTTAACACGAGAAAATTTTCGTGCAATGATTTTTTATGACTTTCGATGTCATTTAAGTCAACAAGAAAGTTATGATAGACTACGATTGGCCTTTCACGATGAAGCCCCATCTCGTGCGACTGTTTACAACTGGTTTAATGAGTTTAAACGTGGTCGCACTAATCTCACTGATGATGTACGTGAGGGACGGCCTTCTACGGCGACGACTGAAAATAACATCTGTGTTGTGCGGCGTATGATAGAGACTGACAAAAGAGTGACCTATCAGCAGATTCGGACAAGCTTAGGCATCGGTATGAGTCAAGTGCACAAAATCCTCCACGAACATTTAGCGGTCAGGAAGCTTTGCGCCCGGTGGATACCTCATAATTTGACTAAGGCTCAAAAACTCCATCGTGTGGATTGGTGCCGTAAAATGATTGAAAGATTTAACGGAGGTGACTCAAATTCGACATACTAACAGGTGACGAAAGCTGGATTTACTGTTATGATCCTGAAACCAAAAGACAATCTGCTCAGTGGGTGTTTCCTTTCGAGGAGTTGCCAACTAAAGTGAAGAGAGATCGAAGTGCGGGAAAAAAAATGGTGGCCTCGTTCTTTGGAAGGATAGGTCATTTCGCAACAATTGTGTTAGAGGATCAAGAAACAGTTTCTGCAGAATGGTACACTACCAATTGTTTGCCACTTGTCTTGGAAAAAGTTCGAGAGAAACGACCTCGCAGTAGGATCCTCCTTCACCACGACAACGCCTCGTCGCACACCGCCAAGCGAACGATCGACTATTTGGCGACATCAAACTTTGAATTACTGGGTCACCCGCCGTATAGCCCCGACCTCGCGCCTTGTGATTTTTATTTATTTCCAAAAATTAAAGAAAAACTTAAAGGAAAGCGGTTTATGAATGCTGAAGAAGCGGTGGCTGCGTATCGCGATGCCATTGAAGAGACCCCTAAGGACGAGTGGGCAAAGTGCTTTTCCCAGTGGTTCCATCGCATGCAGCGGTGTATTGACGTCAATGGACAATATTTTGAAAAGATATAATAAAACTAATAACTGGCTAATGTAATCAGTTTTTGATTTTGACCCTCGTATAATACAAAAATTGTACAAATGATTTGCCTGTATTGTTATTGTTACTTGTGTCCTTATTTGTGCAATAAATAATATTTATTATTATTATTATTATTAATGATTAGACGAGACGATATGAGGTGCCGTAGAAGATATCTTGTAGCAATGTAATAGAATAACTTCAGAACAATTAAATACACAGCTAGCTCGAAACTACTCTTGCATTAACTGCTGATTTCTCTTGTTAGTATAGACACACCCTCGATTTCTAGGCAGCTCAATGCCGATTCAGTGTAAATATTATCAATAATATAATTCAAAATTTCAAATTCAAAATTTCAAATTTCTTTATTTCAAAAAGGAATTACAGTTATACAAGAAGAACTCATAATTTATATCATCACGTTCTACAATACAACTAAAACTAAGTAATTCTGTTACAACAGTATTACAAAGCATCTGCTACCGAACTAGGATAGGTGTATCCTGTATTTCGGTATACAGCGCCTCTCGCCTCGGCTAATATCCTACATACATATTTAACTAAAAGTAAGTTACCAAAAACAATCAAAATACAACAATCCGTACAGAAAAACATGATGAATAAACAAGCCTCAGTATAAGTAATTATACATTTTCTCGACTTAATTTCTAAATCTAAGATACAATTTGGTTTGATAGTCCTCTCTGTGTGTAAGATGTGTGTGAATGAGTGTATGTAAGAGGGTGTGTAAAATGTACGTGTAATGTATGAAATTGAATTCAGGTGAACACAATTCTCTCAATTTTGAAAAATAATAATTCTTTAAGTTTCTAAGTTTAGAAGCAGCAATAGTTTGACGTATGAAGAATACTAACAGCAAGCTACAATCAAATTTTCGGTCTCAACATAGGGTTTTGACATCAGAAAGCGAGATACTGAAATTTTGACACCGTTTTTGTGCATTGGGTAAATATTCAGTATTTTATTAACCTTGTTGTACGTGATAGGGGCTAAGAAGGGAAAGAATCTGTGGGACCACATGGTTTTTGTCATGGTGGGCCGTTTGCAAACAGTATACCATCTGCGCTTTTTTACAAAATCCGGGGAATACTCTAGCGTCGAGTGTTGTTTTATTATTAAATTTAAAAGAAATAGCTGACGAACTGTTAATACTTCTGTATATTGATATAAGAGGTCTGTTGGAAATAGAAATTGTTTAAAAGTGCATATTTTGAGAATGGCTCTTTGTGCTATCTCTAGCTGTTTAAGAGTCGTTTTGGGAACCCCTCCCCAGGACGATATGCAGTAATTTAGTATTGACTGACACAAAGCAAAGTAAATTCGTCTCAGGGTAATAGGTGGAACCACATGTCTCAGAGTTTTAAAAACATACAGCAGTTTTCGAACTCTCTTGGTTAAGGTTTCTATATATTGCTTGAAGCTTAGACGGTTATCAATTATTATCCCCAAGTATTTTGTGGAATCAACACGCTCCAAGGGAATACATTGACAAAAAGATCCAACGCTAAAATCGGAACAGCTATGTGCAAGAAGATTTAAATTATGAGTAAAATTTCGAATAGAGAAAGCCACATACTTCGTTTTATTAGTATTTAATGTTAGAATATTGTTTTGAAGCCATTTTGTAACCATGTTAAAGCCATGTTGAGCCAACCTATATGTCTCATTCCAGGTTTTAGCAGCAAAAAGTAGCGCTGTATCATCAGCGTACGAAATGACTCTTCCCGGAAAGGAGTTCAGAGACAAAAGATCATTTATATAGACCAAAAAGAGGGTTGGTCCCAAAATACTGCCTTGTGGCACACCGTATGAAATAAGTAGTTCAGTGCTGATATGTGAATCAATTTTCACACTTTGGTATCTGTCTCTTAAATAATCGGCTAAAAGATCCTTTTGGGTGCCTCTGATACCATTTTTTTCCAACTTGTTTAAAAGGATGGGGATCGAAATCGTGTCAAATGCCTTTGCCAGATCTAAAAATATTGATAAGCATTTATAACCTCTATCCAAATTAGTAACTACGTAGTTTGTAAGACTTAATACTGCATCACTAGTTGATTTTCCATGTCGAAATCCGTATTGACAATTTGATAATAAGTTATGCGTTTCAAGATAGTTTTTTAGTCTGTTGTTTATAATTTTTTCTAAAATTTTGGATATTGATGGCAGTATTGCAATGGGTCTGTAGCTCTCGACCCGATTTCTCTCCCCTGCTCCCTTATATATTGGACGAATATGAGCCACTTTTAGTGCTTTAGGAAAAACTCCTGTCGCTAAGCACATATTCAGAACATGTGTTAAATGTGGCACAAGTATGTCTCTGTGGTCCTTAAGAATTTTGTTGGATATGTTATCCCAGCCTGCTGAACACACATTTTTAAGCCCTAAGATGATATTATTTACCTCAGCCTCATCTGTATCACCAAGCACAAAAGAGTCAGGATATGACTCGGGCGTCGATATTTCAACAGAAGAAACGGAGGACGATAATATTTTTTCGGCTAGATCTTTGCCCACATTCACAAAATATCCGTTGATATCGTTTACTGAGCTCTGAGGATCGGTTGATAGATCCAGCAGTTCCTTAGGAAGATCAGTGTTTTTTGTAGTATATGTAATTTTTTTGACTGCGTCCCAAATCTTTTTATTGTCATTACCTGCCTTACAAATTAACTCCCGTTCGTAGTCACGTCTAACTTTTTTCAGGATAGAAGTACAAAAGTTTCTATACCGGGTGTAAGTTGTTTTAAGAATTAAATTTTCTGGATCGACTTTAGATTGTTTATGCAACTTATCCCGATTTTTAATGCACCGGAGAAGGCCTTGTGTAATCCAAGGCTTAATAAGCTTTTTACGGCTTGAAAGAGTTACTGTTTTGGAATTAAGTTCAATACCTGTTTTAATATTATTTATTAAATAGTCCATCGCCGTATTACAGTCGTTAGTTTTATAGATAGGATTAAAATTCATGTTACCAATGTATTTTGTCAGTCCCTCACTATCAATTTTAATGCAAGTAGATTTCATAAATTTGCGAGTTGCGTCCGATGCTAGACATGTTATGACAGTATTATGATCCGTAAGAGTCGAACGTGCAATGACTGTAGTTGATCTTTTTTTTGTTTTAAGAAGTACGTGATCAAAGCACGTCCCACTGGTCTCTCGTGTCACCAATGAGTGTGCAGGTGATAAGCCATGACAACCTGTCAGATCTAAATATTGTTCTGTGGAAGAATCAAGATTTTCAGCTATAGTATTAAGATTTATATCACCAATCAATGCTATATTTTTAAACGAAGTTATGTTTTTTAATGTTTCATCAAGAGATGTGAGAAATGGGTCTATTTTGTCATAAGAAGGTGAACGATAAATTCCTAATATTGCCGTGTCGTCACTTCCAATTTTAATAAGAAGACAATTGCAGTTCTGAACGTCAGGCTCCTCAACAGTGAACGTAAGCTCCTCTCTAACGTACGCAACAACACCGTCATTTTGTATTGGGTTCTTTGTGGTTGCAAATGAATGGTAACCTTTAATTACAGGAATGGTAGAGATACTGGACAGCCAACACTCAGTAAGAATTACGACATCACAGTTAATATCTAGTCTTGTTGTTAAAACCTCGAACTCAGCAAAGTTACAGTTTATACTTCTGATATTTTGACAAAGGACTAATAAATTAGACTTCATCGGCAATATTTTACGGCATTCATCAACATCACATAAAAAAGCTTCACAGCTTGAATTAAGATCTATATCATTAACTAAATCATTTATGTTAGCCATTTTTGTAAAAATTGTAACACAGGCAGCCCTAGCCTAGTATGTATATAATCATTATATCCAAAAACCTTATATTGGTTAAGTTTATTTAAAGATTTACCTGAATCCCATGTGATACTATATAAATAGGTGTGAAGTGTGACATGTGTTGTAGTAAAATTTAAAAATAGATTGTCTCTCACTTTTTTAGCAACAACAATATTCAGTTTATTGTATCTTATTATGTTAGGATGCACTGAAGAGCACTGCATACATAGTCACAATTTAAGCTTATTAATATCAGTTTCAGAGTTAATCCGAAGAGCGGGCGCCCCGTCATTAACTCGTAAGTATATGTTACCTCGTGATGTCCAGCAATATTTATAGTTTTGCAATTTGGCAAAGTCTCGAGCCATGGCATAAAGTTTCTTGGTTTTGAATGTGAGACACTCCGTGATGAATACAGGCTTTGCTTGTCCAGACAGCGATAAATGAGTTGTGTTTAATTTATTATTCGGGTGCCTCCTATTGAAGGCTTTTACAGATTTCAGTATTTCATCCTTTTTAAAGGTGTTGTTAAATTCAACAATAATTGGCTTGTTATCAGACACAGCCGTAGAAACTCTATGAATATTTCTAACGTCTTGCTGTTCTATGTTGACATTAAGAATTTCACCAGTTTTTTTCAAAATCTTCAGCAAATCTTCCTTATTTTCCCGGTTGTTAGAGGGTATATTTTTAATTTCAATATTCATTATTCTGTCATTCTTTTCTAAATATTCAATTTTTCTTTCCAGTGTTTGTATGTATATTTTATCTTCTTTCCTCTCTTGTTCCAGGGTTTTGAAGCGATCAAGAAGCTCATCATATTTATTTGACATATATTCCAATGAATCCGTAACTCCATTCATTTGGGATTTCATATCTCGCATGAATTCCATGATGGTGTCAAGTTTCGAATCTTGCGCTGCAATCATTTGTTGGATAGTATCATCCTTTATCTGTGATGTTTCAGCAACGTCACTATCACTATCTCGGCGCAAACGTTTGGTCACATTACGCACATTAGGTGCATTTAAGTTCGGCTCCGAGCCAAAGTGGGTAAGTTTTCCATCTGAACTGGCTTTAGATAGCTTGTCGCTTGCGCTCGTCGAGGGCGTGACTGAAGTTTCCAGTGATAGAGGGGATTGTACTTTGTTTTTTGTAGATGAAGTTGCTTCGGGAGGTACTAAATTTTTTTGTTGTTGTTTTTTTGTTCCTTTATTCTCAGGTGGTGTCCTTTTAAGAGGCATTTTATAGCTTTTGAATGCGAGCGATGAGTAAGTTCGAAGACACCGTTCGTAGCGGCTCCGTAGCGAGTTCGTAGCAAGCCTGCTCGTCGTAGCACCTCGTAGCACTGGGACGCGTCTTGTGATTGGTAATTTCGATGCAAAGGTTCACTGTCCATATAGCGCAGTCAGAACACCGACGCACCGCAGAACGACACACGCCGATGCACTGGGTTCGAGACTCACAGACCGCACAAAAACAACAGCGCGAAATCAAGGGGCTCCGGCGCCCGGCGCAACTTAAGACTGTGGAGGCCGACGCTCCCGCGGCAATCCGCACGGAGACCACTCCTCGACACGTCCGCTCTATGCGACGGCAGAGGCGAGAAGGAATAATACAACAATGGTACGAATATTAAAATTTACGTTGTTATTAGGGTTCCGTAGCTGAATGGCAAAATACGGAACCCTTATAGTTTCGTCAAGTCTGTCTGTCTGTCTGTCTGTCCGTCCGTCCGTATGTCACAGCCATTTTATTCTGTAACTATAAGCATCACAGTGTTGAAATTTGGCAGTAAGATGTATCTTGTTAACCACTTTACGATTCTCATTCCCACGCTGCGTCTCTGGTCGATGGGTCTCCAATCTAGAACTTTCCTGCCCCAACGGCCATCAGTTCTTCGCGCTATATGCCCTGCCACTTGAGCTAAACTTAGCGAGCCTAAATTTTGAAAAGAATATGTACTGTAGATCTTAACAAATCTTTCAACGAAAATTGGTTCGCACGGGATCGAACGAGAAGTTTATGAGATATAGCACATTTTCTACAACCGCAAACATAAATTTGTACTTCATACAAGCACTATGAAAAACAAAGTTATATTTGCTGTTAACAAAATATTGTGGTATTTTACTAAGTGGAAGTAAGTGGATTCCCTAATACAGTAAAAGTTGGCACGGAACCCTAAATGCGCGAGTCCCACTCGCACTTAACCGGCTTAATTTTATAATTATATTACAAATATCGTGCGAAGTCGCAATAAGAATTGCTAATTTGACATGGCATGATAATGGCCAAATTTACGTTTTATTTTAGTTTATAGTTTAAATATTGAAAACTGTTTGTATGGGCATGCCATTAAAATCGAATTACGAGAACTAATGTAATGAAATATAATAAGAGACAACAGATTATTTAGTAAGTAAGTATTATAATATAATATTTCTTAATTCAAGTCACAGAGATGTGTCTTGTTTGTAAAGTAACATAGTCATTTTGATTGAAAAAAAAATACGTTTTGATTTGTATTTGAATTCTTCAGCTGAAAATAATGATGTTAGCAAAACAGGTTTGAGAATAAAGATGCTGTATTATGTTATACGTAATTTCATGGACAGATTGACAAATGGACATTTTGAATGTTGAACTTATTATTGCTTTTGTGAATTGCGTGACAATTTATTGACTTATTCGCGTTTTTACTTTTACATTTTTAACCTGCTAGTGGAGACATGTAGATGGCCTTTTTTTATTTTTTATTTATAGGCAATGTTGTTCTCGCTGTCAGTCTTCCAAGAATTGAAAAAAAAAAACAAATACCTTACAGTTTTCCTGTGACTTCATCCGCGGAAATTATATGGTAAATACATTTCTATGCATTTTTTTTACGTTTTTATTGTGGGATTTTTACCACAAATTTAAATTGTATACAGCACAGAGGCTTCAAATTAACAATAAAAATATTTGCGTTGGAGGCACACATAAACTCATTCCGATTTAATTGAAATATACTGACATTTGAGATAACGTATAAAAATTGACATTGGAGAAATAAATAACTGCATTATGTCATGCAGACCGATCGCATCATGTGTGGCTGTTGAGCCAGAAAAGCTCTACACTGGAGCCTTGTAAAGATCGCAAGTTCACACAGAATACAGACCCCTCGCAACCGGTCACTGTAAGCTTATGTTCAGCAGTGGACGTTCTTCGAGCTTAATGCGCCCTACCTTACTGACTCCTAGACCCGTGTCCGTTACCTTAGTGTTAGATTTACACAAAATAAGCACATAATATGGTGTCACCTAGTGTGTTAGCACCCTATGCCGCGGGAGCGATCGCCGCAAAGTAATATCGGGAATAAGCTCTCAATTGATTCCCAAATAATTCATAGGGTTATCGTTTGAAGTGGTTTTTAATTAGCCTTCAAACCCAGGTTTATGAAAAGGAGAACGGATGAAACGGATTAAGCTGTACCTACTCATTCATCTTAATATTGGGGAATAAGTGTTTGACCGCTACTTTCAAGAAGCGTTGACACATATTCCATACAACTTCTGCCATAATAAGTCCTAAAGTGATTTTAAAAACTAATAAACGCTCCTGGCGGTGACTTTACAAGTATGGACTATTTTAACCATCGAAATCTTGATAATAACGATCCCGTAATGATTTGACTGTCGACAAATGTATTACATGATGATTATTTATTTTTTTCAATCAATGTTAAATGATATTTTTCATTATAATTATATATTTTTCAATTATTGTTAGACCATATTTTTCATTATAATTATATTTTTTTATTAATAACTAAAGGATTTTTTATTTAAATTAGGGACTCGCCTCTCGACCGTAAAGTGGGCATAAAATATTACTACTATTACTACTTAACTGCTGCCTTAATTAATCGTATTTGGGCTTTATATTTTGTTTATGATTCAGGGCGCACTCAATTTTTGCTTATAGGTTGAGAAACCCCACTTTAGACTGTAAACTCTGAATGATTTGTTTAGTTATCAAAGTTACAGTCAACTTATGATCACAATCATCCTCAAGATGACCACTGCTGAACGTAGTTCCTAGAACATTTCTCCATTTCCTACGACCTGATCATGTTGCAATTTCTCACCTAAACTCCTTCTCCTGTATTTGCCAACCGTCTCGAGGGTTGCCTGACTCAAATCTAAATGCATTCGGAATGTAGTTCAAATAGCTCAATAGGTGATATAGGCCGCGATAGGAATTACTCATGGCCTAACTAAATGGACGATTGAGGTGGCTCGGCTGAAGTGGACTTGACGAGTTACCCTTGTTTTAAAAATATTTTTACTCACGTATATTTTCTAGACCGTTATACAAAATACGATATCTACTTATTCATTCAATAAATAAGTAAGCGCCAGGCAACACACCAATTGTCATGTTTTCGAAGTAAAGAATTTTAATTTTTGTGTTACGAATACACAACGATTATGACGAAGGCGACTCCCACAAAAACATGAATACATATAAACTTACATATAACATATGACTTAGGTACAAATGTTCGTGTTCATCACGCAAACATTTCCCCTAATCATTCATCATGAGTGGTTTATTTATGGGTAAGATTCGATGGAACGTTGACTTTCAACATTGGAGATGTGTAAATAATACTGTTTAAATTATTTGAAAGAGTATTTAATGATAAAGCTCTACCATAACAAAATTATGCATAAAAGCAATTAAAGTTGACATCAAAACATATTTGGCTATGCCGTGACGTACGAGTATAATCATGTTTACCGGAAAGCCCATACTAGTAAAGTTGTTTGCTAAACACTAATAGCAACTTCCCTTCGTCACTTTCCGGCCAGCAGATTGATGTACAAGCTCAAAGTTTTTTGTATTAATTTGCCAATAAATTATGTAGAGAAGTGAGCCCAACCGTACTCATAAAACTAATATCAAGCGGTGAATGTTCACAAGTTAAAACGGACTCTCTCTACTGAAATTATCATCATAATTATAAGCCAAAGGACGTCTACTTCTGAAAATTGGCCTCCTTCATGGTTTTCAACAATTACTGATCGCAAGGCCATTAGTCCTCGCGCTATGTGCCCTGCGCACTGGCCTGTCCGTTACCTTAGTTCTTCGACGTATCTCGTCATTTCTGATTCGATCTCGTTGTGAAACACCGAGCATAGCCCTCTCCATCGCTCGCTGCGTGATTTTGAGCATCCTTATAAGGCTTATAGTAAGACCATGTTTCGGATCCGTATGTCATCACTGGTAACACACACTGGTTGCAGACTTTGAGGTGACTTGACTCAGACACTGAGGTGAGAGGACTACTGTTCCACTTGAAATTATTGGCAAAATACCTGTGGTTACAATTAAAATAGCTAAAAGTGACGTGACAGTTATCACCCTACCCACAAAGAAATCTACGCTACATTGGTTAAAGACACAGTAGGTGTACCTATGAAGAGACTTCTCGGGGTTTAACTAAATAAAATCTTATTCGCTTGCAAAGCTTTAAAGTAAAATAAGAGATGTACCAACACAATATAATTCGTTGTCTGCTCACTTTCATAAAGTTGACGGCTTTGTGAAAGGATTGTGTCTTGTTGTTCAAATTTTGCGTTCTGTTACTTCGCAGCAAGTTTCATTTTGAAGTCTATGCTTAGCCTTTCTTGCTCTTTATTTCAATTGTTTTCCATCTCCGGGATTCGCTTCGATGTTTTAAATAAGCTTGAATCTTACTTATCCGCTCAGCAGTCCAATGGCACTACAGTGCCATTTTCTTTTTTACGGTAAACTGTCCGTGGTACTACAGTGCCCACCACTTGAAAAGTATGTATTAGGTAAAGTATATATATAAATTAAGTATAGTATATATTATAGTATAGTAAGTATATTATATTTTCAACTTTTTATATATTTATAACTATTACCTATCTACCAGTATTTTTGTTTTCGTAATCACAACTATACTTTTCTTTATATAATCGTTTTTATCGCGCGACTGTCGCGCGATTTTTATTATGCAACCGTCGCGCGATATCGCCGGACAGTTTTCCCACATCATAGTCTGACAGCGCGGACAGAAGCGTTTATGGTTAAGAATTACCGTTGGCATTTAATTCTTGTTTCTGGGATATCTAGAAATAAGTCGACCTACTATCATAAATATTGCTATAATTCAAAATATTGGCAGGTTAAAACGCACAGTTACGCCCAGTTAGTTGTTACAACTACGTATAGAGAAGCTATGAGAAGCAATAATGTGTCACAAATACGACGACAAAATTGTGACGTTTTCCTTGAAATTTAAATTATAAAGTACTATGAGTTTAAGTCTGTGTCGTCAATTCATGGACCAAGATATTTGTTTGTGGTGTCAGTTCCATACGCTAGTAGTAGTTTCATTGAACTCTTGTTACGCTATATTAAATAATAAATAAATAAATATCCTTTGGACATTCCCACACATCGCCATCTAGTCCCAAAGTAAGCTACTCAAAGCTTGTGTTATGGGTGCCAGACAACGGATATAATAAATACTTTTTGTTTGTAAATACATACATAATATACATAGAAAACACCCAGACCAATACAAACAGACATGTTCATGCACACAAATGTTTGTATTGTGCGGGGATCGAACCCGCACCCGCTGCGTAGTAGGCGATTTCTCGACCACTACACCAAACGGGTCGTCGAGCAATAACAGCATTGAACTTAACTTTCAAGTTTTTTATAGTATTTTTGCGTAATATAAAACAAAACAGTAGGTATTCACACCATGCACCTGCGGATATTGTTTACCGCATTTGATTTTTCAGATGTTAACACGTAGACAACTTTCTGTTATTTATTGTTGATCTTCAATAACAAAGCTAACATTTAACGAAAAAGTGTCGTTATTAGTGTTCAGTCTCACAAAAGTTTGAGAAATAAGTAACTCCCAGCGGCACATTCCAACCTGAGCCAATCAGCAAGTTAGGAATGGCAATCGAACCCTGGTCTCTGCGGGAATGCTATCAATTACTCGCCAGTTGGTTTTGTGAGCGGATAAAATAATACTCCACCTCATTCGTACCCGAGAGCTTTTGACCGAACGATCTCAGAATTACGCCACTTGATTATAAAAAAAATATTAGACACCGATCATAAACATTGCTCTCCGATCATAACAGTCATTTTTTATTTATTTATGCAAAAACGCCACTTTAATGCGTCCCAATATAAACCCTACACAGCTTCGGGACAATTTTGGGTTAATAGATCCCAAAGTCAATAGTTAATGCACTTGTGTTATTGAAATCAGAAACAACGGTGATGCCACAACACCCACATTCGAGACAATGGTAGAAAGTTCTGATTTCTACATTGGCCCGACCGGGAATCAAACGCCAACGCAACGCTTTGAAACCCAGCGTGCTAAACCACTACACCACGGACAATACACACATTATACCCGTGATTAATAGATACTAGGTATAAATGACGACCTCTGTGGTCGAGTGTTTCACACACTGGTTTCAAGCGTCGCCATCTCGTGAGGTTCCGGGTTCGGTTCCCGGTCGGGTCAATGTCGAAAACGATCTTTTCTATATTGTCTCTGGTCTGGGTGTTGTGGTACCACCGTTGTGTCTGATTTCCATAACACAAGTGCATTGGCTACTTACTTTGGGATCAGAACAATGTATGTGATTGGTGTCCAATATTTAAATAAACTAAATATTGTATTACCAGGTGTGCGGTTAATTAATATGATTCCAAATTTCTTTCGAATTAAATTGTTTAAGTATAATAACAATATTAGTAATATTATAAATATTATATATAAATTCACATAAAAACAACATGAACATGTTTTGTTAGCATCTCAAAATCGTAAACTGTTATTTTTACCCTGAAGCAAGCGTAAAAACCCCTATTAATCTAAACACATAAAAGTCCGTCAAAGGTGCGATCAGCGGTTCCATTTATTTATAACTGAAGTACTAAAATATTATTAAATGGTCCAATAGTATGTTAAGGTATGAGTATGTAAATGTGATCTATAACACGATCTTACTTTAACCATAGTAAGTTTAACTATAGTTTAATCGTGGTAAGATTGTCATTTGATTTTTTTCATTTTCTTAAGTCCTTTTGTCAGCACCAGTAAGAACACATTTTTATTTGACCGAAGTCATAAACACAATAATTCAGTTCCCAAAAAGAAGTATGCTTGTCTATTTTAAAACGGGATAGTATACTTAACCTAAGGGTTTATTAACCTGGATAAAGCGGGCGGGCCTCCGGGAAATCTACAATTGAACACTTTTTCTAATTATGTGCAGGGAATGTGTGTACTTAATTTCCTAAGCGAATATAGTATTTATTTAATAATCGTGTTTACGGAACCACTCAATTTATAAGTCAAAAGGGATTTTCACCCTAAAATCTGGGCGAACCGGCATTATTAAATGATGTATTTTAGAAGATTCGGCTCCTTCTTAATTATACTTGTTATTTATTAGCTTAACGTAACTCTTTTTATCAGCCTACAAAATGTAACACACCGGAAAAAATGTTATGGGTGTGTTGAATCTATAATCTAGGAAGTCACTCGAGACACTGAAAATGTCTTATAACCCAAACTAACAACCGGGAACACCTTTTTGATATAAATAGATTAAGTCCTCTGTCCTGACCTATCGTTGACTGGTAGATAATGTTTTTGGCATTAAGTCCGCCATATGTACTATTTTATGTTGTGTGCATGCAGATTATCTATATTCCATGCGAGATTATAGTTTTCCTAAAAAAACCTACTTCTTTTTAACTATATTTTTATTGAGAGTTTCAGTTTTCAAGCGTACACTTTTTAGTAACATTAGATCATTTTGTTAGTTGAGGGGTTCACAAACTAAAAACACAAAAAATAGTGTTCTAAACTTTGAGAGATCATCAACTTCCCTCGCCGTAATAATTAATTTTCCATCGAATTTCCTCACAAACATTGTAAAAAGAACTTTCTTGAGTTCGCAAAGTCAATTACAAGAAACCATCCACCAACTTTTGAAAAGCCAAATGAATCCAGTACAAACAGTTGAAAAACTTACCCCAACACTAGTATCCTAGCAGAGTCAATGTGTCCTAGCAGAATCAATCTCGATTAATCACTGATGTTAAGTTTTCAATTTTCACTCACTTGTTTGGTAGCGTATAACTCACTGAGCGTCGCGGCGCGGGCAGCGCGGTCGGAGGGCGGTAGCGAACTGGCGAGAACGCGGCTCGTGAGGTAACTGATGGTGTGGTTATAACATCTTTATCACCATTGTTTTCAATCTATGGTCAGCTGGAGCCGGCTCCGAGGAAATCAATTATCGTTTTGGTATCGCGGCTTGCGCCGTAAGATATGGTTAGGTATGTTGAGAACGATAACGTTAGGTTAGTATGCTTAGTAATAATGTAATTTTTTGACAAATGCATTCCTAACCTTGGGGAACGTTCATAAGTACCTACTTACTCACGTTTATGTGTGGTGTGCACTTTATAAATCCTGTTTCATAGTAAACAAAATAGTTTTTCTCAATTTAATTTAAAACCATTATCTCATCCTTACAATAATATATTAAAATTTATATATTCGTATTTCGTAGTTAATTCGATGTACATATCTAGGTTTTTATTAATAAATATACTAGATATAGTCGCCTAAAAAAACCTCAATAATATTGTGTAAAAAGAGGCGCCGATATGTTTTGATTATCGATTGAAATATCCAATACCGCAAATTACAATGTTGTTTGTCCACATCCGTACGACATCAAATTAGCCGAAAACATAATTGTTAGAAAAATTTACGGCTCAGAACATCACTTTATAATACACAGAGGAAAACATGTTCTTTGTAGCAAAACTCCTCGATATTCTCGCTGAAATATTGAAAAAACACCATTTCTAATTATGGGTTTTAATTATGTTGGAGCGATTCCAATCGTCGATGAAGTTTGAATAGCTTAATATAGAGGAACAGTTTATTTTGAAAGTCGCTGCAATTTCTAAAGGAATGATTAACAAACGACATTAAATAAACGTATCTGTATTTTTTTAAAACGTTTCTGTGTGTAAAAAAATCCTAAAACAACTAGAAGAATCCTAAAAAACTAAAATAATAGATATATTTTTAACTCAACTGAAATGTTGCCTATTCGTTTGCGTAGTTAATAAGCATAAAGTTTTTTTAGTAGTTATAGAGCAGAAGAGTTCTAGCAAGAGCATTCAGAGCAAGCATTTCGAAAAAAAAACAGAACACCTCTCTCTGGTCAACCGTTCTGACGCGGGGCGTACCCTGAGGATGTACATCATTTACTATGCCGCCACCATCCATACCTACTTGTGTTTTTCAATATCTTCTATTAATTATACTTGTTATCTATGTAAGTAATAAGTAAATTATACATGGCAGGTACTTGTATTATGCTTATAAATAAAGATTATACTTTTTTAAACTATTGTTTTATTGTAGGGTTACATTATAATGCTCGCCAATTATAGGTATACACAACATTCGTAAAATTACATGACAAATATAAGTTTTCCAAAAGGGTTCTGTCAACAAAAAAGATTGACAACCGCTGGTGTATTACTTATACTTTGATGCAACAGTACCCCTATCACGAATAATTTGCGTCAAAGTATTCGTATAGTAACGTAATCATTTGTATGAGAATCTGAAAGCGCCTCTATCGGACGTATAACAAACTAAATTTGGCAGCTCAAATACCTGACATTTATTGTGCGTGAACATTTTCTATAGTGTTAAACTGGATTTGCGATCACGAACCTTTCTTTGACGTATTGTATCGTGAGTTGCAACAAGATTACTTCAGATTCTAAATGTCAAAAATGAGCGAAGAGAAACTAGGTAACTTTTAAGGATAAGACCGCCTAAATTGTTTTATTTTCTAAAATTATCACACAGCTGCATTTGAAGACTGATTCAAGCTCCTGGAATGAGAAAGATTCGGCATCAACGTCAATAGCAAATACATCTCTCACCTCCGGTTTATTGATAATATACTATCGTGCAGGCAAAGATGAGATTTTGGAACTACAGTCGAAAGCCTTAACCGAGCCTCACAACAAGTGGTTCTAAGAAAGAGGTCTATCAACGAATCCAACGCGGCCGGCTAGGCAGAGGTCGGGAAACAGCGCAAGAGCGTCGCTATGTCTCATTAACCTCAGTGTTTGAAGACGAAAGTCTTCAACTGGTGTGTGTGTACTAGTGAGAACGTACGGATCCGACAAATAGTTTCTTACTATATGTGCTCAAAATATCACATATAACAACAGACAGAGTTTTGGCTTTTGGCGAGAAATAAAGAAACGTGTGGAATAAAGAAAACGTTAGAGGTCATATTTATAATTCTAAAATTAAGACATTGCATTAGAAATTACGCTTACCATATTTAGTCAACGCCCTGCCGCTCGAAATAGCTAAACTGACAAGCAAAAAAGAATTTGGCACTAAGCTGAAACGGCACTACATGAGCATGTTGTAGCATACATTATAATATGTATGTTACAATATGTTTGTGTACGTGTATGTGTATTCTTATACATATAAAGATCATTTGTTTAGATAAAGCTACACAATTAAACTAAGCGGGATTCGCACTCGCAGTCAACCACTAAAGTGGTTTGCGAGGCAATATAGTTAATTTGTATTTATATTGTTAAATTAAAAATAAAATAATAATAATAATAATAAAATATGATATTTATTACAATATTTTTTATTTTATACACTTTATTTTTAACTTAAAAAGAAATCAGGAACAGGGCACTTGTAACGGGTGTATCGATTTTGATCTTGTTGGGTTCATCTTTATATATATATATATATATATATATATATATATATATATATATTATTGACGTTAATGCTTTTCATTCCATTTGTTTGAAACAGCGTCCTCTTGGAGAGCTGAGGGCTTGGATAAATCACAATTTCTTGAGAAATAAGATTTAGTTAGAGTTTATCTCGCTATAATAGCGAATGAATAAAAGCACTTTAATCACTTATCCGTGTATTACTTTTACATACTTACTTTTTAAAAAAATCAAATATTGTTACGTTGTACTGCAAACGACTTGTCCTCGTTATTTTAATATTTTTTCATAATTTTTAACTAAATCTTTTGTAAAACTTTTGAATTTGTCACATTTTGATGGCATAATGTCAATCTGTCAATTGAAAGTCTACTAAACAGTTCAAAAATCTTAAGATTACAGAAAAACATATACCTTCATATTTTAATAGACCAAATTTTTACATGTGCTAACCCTGCCAAACACATTGATCGTAATTTTGTTTCGTTATTGATTTCTCTTAGATTTTACTGGAATATCATGATATATTTCGATAATATTCATAAAAAAGATCGCTTAACTTGTTTCTGGACGTATCATTCAACGGCCATATTTACGTTAGTATGACGTCATCTTCGTCAATGCTATCGAGCTTACTACACGACACGAGAGTGCTTCGTGATGCCGACTAACGTTGTACTGCGTAAACTCGCTGCGATAACGTGACGAATACGTCTAAAGTTCGTGATTGGGGTACAGGTGTCAAAAATAGTTTCCACTCCATACCTACCTTTGCCTCACAAAGATTGCAGCAGACAATAATGCTTTGTATACCTTTTGTTTATGGCTCAATGAGTGTGGGCGAGACGTTGATGTGTTCAGGCTCACCCTTTATGGAGGATATCTTTCTGATTAGCCGATGCTGGCTGACGTAATAAGGTGGCATTCATTATTCAGCCAACACCGGATTAGATACCACACGGATCAAATAGACCAGTCAGCATAATTGGAACTAGAAAAGTATATAAGTAAGTACCGGGTTACTTCTCATAGATATAGATAGATTACTCTTTATTGCACATAATATAAATTGATTTACAAATTCGTTTTAAAAAATGTACAATTTAGGCGGTCATAAGTCCTAATATTTTCTACTTATCGTGTTTATCTAAGTACTAGCGGTCCCCCGCGACTTCGACTGCGCGTTTTGAGTTTGCGCCTTCCTCTTGTATCGCAGCATAATGTACTATAGCCTAAAGCATTTCTCGATAAATAAGATATCCAACACAAACATATTTTTTCAAATCGGTCCAGTAGTTCCTGAGATTAGCGCGTTCAAAGAAACAAACAAACTTTTTACGCTTATCATATTAGTATAGATTTAAAATAGGTATATTAATAATGTACGAGTAGGTTATATTCCTTCTTATTTTGCAATGTATTAATGAAAAATAAAAACAATCTTGAATTGAACATTTTAAAGAATTGGTCTAATAAAAGTTATCAAACTATCACTGCATACCTTTATTATCTACGATTACGGTTCAATCCTTACTATAGTAAGTACGTTACTTATGTTACATAAATCAGACTCAGATTTGTTTCAAAAATAATTCTTACTTCAAAATAGGGCCTCTATAAATCAATACTTTTATGGATCTGCAAGTCTTCAAAGGACCGGCGGTTTGTCAATGATCACGACTTAAGTAACAGCCTGCTATAGTTGAGTTCCGGTTTAGTGAACTTAGATTAGTGAGTAAGCTTTTCTACTTTGGCTGTGACAAGATGAGCAAGACAGCATCCTGTTGTTATTGTGCTGACAACGCCACGTTACCTGCAGGGCCCGAACAAACACCCCGTTATTACATATTGCACGACACATTGGCTAGTAAAGATACATGATACAGGTATTGCCTCGGCTACCGTAAACGAACCTATTTGTCTTATCTATTGTGCTCTCAACTCAAAGAATGATGACTTATGCTTGTGTCTCAAAGCGGAAAAAAGCTGAGAAGGGCCACCATACACCTAAACAAACATTCAATCGCAGTAGCCAAAATAATGCAAAAAATCTCTTAGGAAGCTCTTAACCTAATATAAGTCAAAGAGAATGGTACAAATATACAGACTTATAAGCATGACTGTTGCTATCCTGTACGTTCCATTGATTTTAAACGCAAAACTATTGAAATAAAACGTGTTCACAGAACATGTATGAAAATAAAACATGAGAGGAACGGGAACTATCTTGTAACATTTAGGGAGATTTGGCTACATTCGATCTGACCGGTTGTCAGATTTTTTAATATGACAGCGTTAGTTCTAAATTTTGCCGTCGACCAAAAGATCCATGTCGCACTGTGATCTACAGTGCTACGTCACCGGAGTAAGTCATTCGATTAAATACACTGTCAAGTAAGTACCCACATCATTCGGCTAGTGATTCAGCGCCTATTCAGCAACTTATTTACAAAAAGCGACTCTAAAATAAGTTATAATTACTTTTAATGAATTTAGTTTCATGAAGCATGATATTTTAATGTAGCTGGCCTGCAAGCTATTGAATCCTCATTTATGGTCAGTTCACTAAGATTTTGTCGTTTAAACAGAAGTTATTTATTTATTCTGAAAGATGCATAGTTTAAGACACGGTGTTAAAATATGTTATGTGTTCGCACGTCAAGCTAGTCACGGTATCGTAATATCACTAGCGGTCCCCCGCGGCGTCGCTCGCGTAAATTTTGAATATCCCGTAAAATATTTCAACGCAAAACACATATTTTCATTGGAAATAAGAGGCTAGAAACCTTAGCGGTTAGAGCAAGCGCGTGTTTTATTAAATTTATGAACATAAAAAGTTTATGGTGAGTAAACATACCAGATAGACATATGCTGTTGCGTACTTTATTGTAGAACTTTTACAAAACAAAACAATCCCTTAAGACATGGTCTTAATGTATCATAAATAGATTACAATGCGCAACCGAAGCTATCAAAAGCTATAGTTTTCCCCAGTTTTTGCAACATTTTTCGTTACTGCTTTGCTCCTAAAAGTTTTATCTTGATGTTGCATTGCCCAAATCCTTTCTCGAATAATAAGTTATTCAAGTCAAATATATGTTTTTAAATTGGTCCTGTAGTTTCTGAAATTAGCACGCTCAACCAAACTAACATACTCTTCAGCTTTATAATATAACCAGCTGTCCCCTGTGACTTCGTCCGCGCATTTTGAAGTTGCTCCCTCCCGTCGCAAGCGTGATGTACTACGAGGGTCAAACTGAAAGTTCTTAGAAAATCAAAAACTGATTACATTAGCCAGTTATTAGTTTTATTATATCTTTTCAAAATATTGTCTATTGACGTCAATACACCGCTGCATGCGATGGAACCACTGGGAAAAGCACTTTGCCCACTCGTCCTTAGGGGTCTCTTCAATGGCATCGCGATACGCAGCCACCGCTTCTTCAGCATTCATAAACCGCTTTCCTTTAAGTTTTTCTTTAATTTTTGGAAATAAATAAAAATCACAAGGCGCGAGGTCGGGGCTATACGGCGGGTGACCCAGTAATTCAACGTTTTATGTCGCCAAATAGTCGATCGTTTGCTTGGCGGTGTGCGACGAGGCGTTGTCGTGGTGAAGGAGGATCCTACTTCGAGGTCGTTTCTCTCGAACTTTTTCCAAGACAAGTGGCAAACAATTGGTAGTGTACCATTCTGCAGAAACTGTTTTTTGATCCTCTAACACAATTGTTGCGAAATGACCTATCCTTCCAAAGAACGAGGCCACCATTTTTTTTCCCGCACTTCGATCTCTCTTCACTTTAGTTGGCAACTCCTCGAAAGGAAACACCCACTGAGCAGATTGTCTTTTGGTTTCAGGATCATAACAGTAAATCCAGCTTTCGTCACCTGTTAGTATGTCGAACACAGCATTTGAGTCACCTCCGTTAAATCTTTCAATCATTTTACAGCACCAATCCACACGATGGAGTTTTTGAGCCTTAGTCAAATTATGAGGTATCCACCGGGCGCAAAGCTTCCTGACCGCTAAATGTTCGTGGAGGATTTTGTGCACTTGACTCATACCGATGCCTAAGCTTGTCCGAATCTGCTGATAGGTCACTCTTTTGTCAGTCTCTATCATACGCCGCACAACACAGATGTTATTTTCAGTCGTCGCCGTAGAAGGCCGTCCCTCACGTACATCATTAGTGAGATTAGTGCGACCACGTTTAAACTCATTAAACCAGTTGTAAACAGTCGCACGAGATGGGGCTTCATCGTGAAAGGCCAATCGTAGTCTATCATAACTTTCTTGTTGACTTAAATGACATCGAAAGTCATAAAAAATCATTGCACGAAAATTTTCTCGTGTTAAATTCATGTTGACGTGACACAGACAATTTTCAATTTGCCGCCAAATCGTAAAACAAATGACAAATGAATGAAATATATACTCAGTAATATTGGCAAAGAGTTCTATTTTCAAATTTTAGAATTTTTTTTTTATTATATTGTTTATAAGTGGCCAGTTCTAAGAACTTTCAGTTTGACCCTCGTATATAGCCTTATGCCTTTCTCAATAATCAAGCTATCCAAAACATTTTTTTTTCATATCGGTTAAGTAATTCCTGAGATTAGCGCGTTCACAAACAAACAAGCGCTTTATAATACATATTTTTATTATTAGTATAGATAGTATATAGTATAGATGACGCCACATTTTGACAGACAGTAGGTACTAAACTTTATGCATTGGAGCCCGAGTTAGAAATGCTTAAAGTCTTCAAATCTATACGGAGTAGGTATTCAGTGTTGGCTATGAAAGCAGTGTTAAAGGAATTCCACTAATGACCTCGTTACCCCGAGCTGGAATTTGAAGGCGTTCTGAATGAGCCTCAGCTACAAAACAGTACCAAAAGGAAAATAGCAGATATCGATCGTACTACGGAATGCTGGAAACCTGAGATTGAGGTTTATTTCCTTCGGGAACGTTTTCACGTCAAATCCTAGAGGTCCATTACGTACGCGCGTTGGAGTTTGCAACGTGATGGTATAGTAAATAAGCTATCTAAAACATTTTTTTTAATCGGTACAGTAGTTCCTGAGATTAACGCGTTCAAACAAACAAACTCATTAGTTTATAAATAAATAAAGACGTTGTTTATAAACATACCACATTGATCGTAGAAACGTGTTATTTTTTATTTATTTATACTTTATTTTAGAAACCAAAACTTGTACTAAAGGTGGATTAAAATATGGCATTCTCTACCAGAATATTTTACAAAAGATCAGACTTTTTTACAGAATCATAGGGGGGGGAAAATATTTTTAAAATGTATTCTTATGCAAGTATCCTAAAATTCAGAAGAATGTTAACGGAACGTGCGCAACCGGCGTCTCTTTTATCTGCGCATTATATTTTATTATAAATACAGCGTTTTATTACTCAGTTTGTACGCATCTTCATTCAACGCTTGCGATCTCCGACATGTAGGTTATTACATAACTTAAAAGTGATAGCGATATGATTGCTATGAACAGGTCTTTTGCCTTCGATGTTATTAGGACTATAAGTAATTACTGTAAAGGGTTATTACTGTAAGTAAAATAGCTGGAAGAAATATTATATTAGTTAATTATGTATTTTTAATGTATTTGACACTGTTTCCATTGAAATATCAATACAACAATCAGTCAAAATTCAAAAACAAAAGCTATCGACAATAAAACATAAAAAGTATAAATATATCTACAAAACAGATGCATCGGGCACATTACAACTCATGGCTTGCAAGAGTACTGGACGCATCGTCAACTTTTCAATGTTTATGTTTCGGTGGTACTTGTCACAAGTAATGTGACAAGTGCTAACGCTCCATTTATAAGTGTCAGCACTGTGAATTGTCTCCAGTACCCCTATCACGAATAATTTGCGTCAAAGTATTCGTATAGTAACGTAATCATTTGTATGAGAATCTGAAAGCGCCTCTATCGGACGTAAAACAAACTAAATTTGGCAGCTCAAATACCTGACATTTATTGTGCGTAAGCATTTTCTATAGTGTTAAACTGGATTTGCGATCACAAACCTTTCTTTGACGTATAGTATCGTGAGTTGCAACATGATTACTTCAGATTCTGAATGTCAAAAATGAGCGAGGAGAAACTAGGTAACTTTTACGGATAAGACCGCCTAAATTGTTTTTTTTTTATAAAATGATCACACAGCTGCATTTGAAGACTGATTCAAGCTCTTGGAATGAGAAAGAATGTTTCTCACCTCCGGTTTATTGATAATATACTATTCGTGCAGGCAAAGATGAGATTTTGGAACTACAGTCGAAAGCCTTAACCGAGCCTCACAACAAGTGGTTCTAAGAAAGAGGTCTATCAACGAATCCAACGCGGCCGGGGAACAGCAGAGGTCGGGAAACAGCGCAAGAGCGTCGCCATGTCTCATTAACCTCAGTGTTTGAAGACGAAAGTCTTCAACGGGTGTGTGTGTACTATTGAGAACGTACCGATCCGAAACATAGTTTCTTACTATATGTGCTCAAAATATCACATATAACAACATACAGAGCTTTGGCTTTTGGTGAGAAATAAAGAAACGTGTGGAATAAAGAAAACGTTAGTGGTCATATTTATAATTCTAAAATTATGACATTACATTAGAAATATGAAATTTATTACAATATTTTTTATCTTATACACCTTATTTTTAACTTAAGGAACAGGGCACTTGTAACAGGTGTATCGAATTTGATCTTGTTGGGTTCATCTTTGCTTTAAATATATATATGTGGGAGTAACGAAGACCGCCGGAACTGCTAGACTCACTTTATTTCTTCTAGCTGGCATATATAGGCGTATTTCTACACATTGTACTTTGGTTTGTCTTCATTCTGAAAAAAAATATATTTTATTTTATATTGAAGTAATGCTTTTCATTCCATTTGTTAGAAACAGCGTCGTCTTGGAGAGCTGAGGGCTTGGATAAATCACAATTTCTTGAGAAATAAGATCTAGTTAGAGTTTATCTCGCTATAACAACCAATGAATAAAAGCACTTTAATCACTTATCCTTGTATTACTTTTACATACTTACTTTTTCAAAAATTCAAATATTTTTACGTTTTACTGCATACGACTTGTCCTCGTTATTTTAATATTTTTTCATAATTTTAAAATAAATCTTTTGTTAAACTTTTGAATTTGTCACAATTTGGCATAACGTCAGTCTGTCAATTGACAGTCTACTAAACAGTTCAAAAATCTTAAGATTACAGAAAAACATATATCTTCATATTTTAATAGACCAAATTTTTTACATTTGCTAACCCTGCCAAACATATTGATCGTAATTTTGTTTCGTTGTTGATTTTTCTTAGATTTTACTGGAATATCATGATATATTTCGATAATATTCATAAAAAAGATCGCTTAACTTGTTTCTGGACGTGTCATTCAACGGCCATATTTACGTTAGTATGACGTCATCTTCGTCAATGCTATCGAGCTTACTACACGACACGAGAGTGCTTCGTGATGCCGTCTAACGTTGTACTGCGTAAACTCGCTACGATAACGTGACGAATACGTCTAAAGTTCGTGATTGGGGTACTGAGCTATTAAAATAACGCCAATATGAGTACATAACGTAAACAAGTAATTGCAATACTTAAGCGATTGAGTTAGGTAGGAGATCTGCGGATGTTAATGTTTCACGCTTTAAAATGTTCAAAGTATTTTAATAAGCACGATTTTATCGATGATTCAAAACTAAAATTTTACGTACTTTAAAGTTTCAACAAATTACCAGAACCAAAGAAAACTCTGCAGATTAAAAAAATATGACGTTAGCCAGAAAGATGCAGATTGGAGTCCCGCCCGTGCGCAATTTTTGGGTTTTTTATTTCAATTTATAAAAGTCGAAAAATAACACTGCGAGGTCAAAATATTCTAAGCCATTTCATAAGAATTCAAGCTTATCATAACACAGATGATTGTGTATTAAACTTCGGTATTGAGGTACACATAAGTTCGGTAGTCTAAACTTTAACCTAGACCTAAACCCAAAAATACTTAGTACCGAACAATTTTTAGGTGTAAATTTTTAAACAATCTCTTCTCCACTAGCCCTAGCGTCGAATATTTTCAAGCAATATCGCTTTAAAGCAATATCTCAGAAACGGTTCCGGCAAGAACATTATTGCAAGTCTCCCGGCGCGTCTCGCCCGGGAGGACTTGCGACGCGCCGGGAACACATTTTAAATTTTAAACAGAAGAGGATGGTAGAGGCGTTGAAAAACGATGTGTTTTGAGAACGTTATTCAATCATAAAGATATTTTTTCCTCATATTCGCAATGTTTTTTTTGGGCGAGTCATAATCACCATTTTTCTTCTGGGATCAACATCTAAATCCGTAGCAAGAGTTCTTTAGCGTAATTCTTAACAACTGACCATTAAAACTTTTGAGCTCAGTTAAAGGTTATTAAAATCTCTATTAAGTAGGTAACCGTATCCTATCATCATCATCATTTTCAGCCAAAGGACGTCCACTGCTAAACATAGGCCTCCCCCTCGGTTTTATGCTGTGACCGATCACAGCACCCCCTGCCCTGCCGATACCGTGACCGCTACTGGAGTCATGACGATGATGATGATGATGATACCATTTGAGGTAGGAAAGTTCTAGATTGGAGATGTAAGACGTAGGACAGACGACCTTGTAAAGATCGCAAGATCAAACTGAATGCAGACCGCTAGTGATCGGTCGCTGTGGAAAGCCGTGGGAAGACCTTAGTTCAGCAGTGGACCTCCTTTGGCTGGTAATGATGATGATGACCATTTTAGAGGGTTTTTCCAGTACTCGCTACGCTGGTCGGGTTGGCGAGCGCAGAGGTGCAGTCTATTGTATGTATTTTCTGTTATAATTTTTATTTCTAGGTATTTTTAGTGTCGTCACTGGTCAGTCTCCTCCCTTTAGCTTGAAAAGATCCCAAAAGCTTTGAGATAAAATGTTCTCATTTTCACATAAGTAAGCGAAAAAACGCTCCTAGCGTAGAACATCCTTGAAGATGGATTTCACAAAATAATTGACTTTATTTTCTTTTATGTGTACCATCCATCTAACTATATATCTATAATAAGTATTTTAATATGGTATTTATACAGGGTGTCCGGGATAGTAATAATGGCCCACATTGGGATCTGGCTGGGGTCAGGTTCTGACTTCTAATATGAGAGTGAAAAAGTGTCAGTCTCCGACTTTGTCTTGGTGTGTTGTTTTTTTTATGGTCGTCCATTCCTTGTAAAAAAAAACAGCCATATGCGAGTCGGACTCGCACACTGGGGTTTCCGTGCCAACTGTAACTAAATGAGGGTTCCACTTACTTCCACCTAGCCAAAATACCACAATATTATGTTGAGAGCAAAATTTTATGTTTTAGTATTTGTATAAAGGACAAAGTTATAATTATTTGCGGTTGTTGAAAGTGTGCTATAATATCTCAAAAACTGTAGTTTGATTTTATTCGAACCAATTTTCGATGGAAGTATTTGTAACTACATTATCTATTTTTTTTTTCAAAATTGTCACTTCTGTTGAAAAGTTAGGGGGAGGGGGGAGAGGGACATAAAAAAGTCATAAAAGTCATTTATTTATGCAAATAGGCCCTCTGGGGGCACTTTAGCACTTCGGGACAAATATGGGCTAGTGCTGAGAAGGAGCTGCGCAACAAACTCAGTCACAATTCAAGGTTTACAATTTTTGTAGTGATCATGCAAGTCTATACATTATTATCTTTTAAATAATCATCTACTTTATAATACCCGTTCTTCATAAGGGTTTCTTTAATAGCAGTTTTTAATTTATTACCCGGTAAGTTTATAATGTGTTCTGGTAGTTTATTGAAAAATTTTATACCTTTCCCCATGAAAGAATTACCAACCTTTCGAAGCCTAAATTGTGGAATAGCAAGCTTATCCTTATTCCTAGTATTATATTTGTGTATGTCACTATTTTTCGTAAGTGAATGTATTTTCTTTCCGTACATACATTAAATTTTCGTAAATATACTGAGAGGCTACAGTTAATATTCTGATTTCTTTAAACACCTCTCGTAAGGAATCTTGAGGTTTAAGATTGTAAATAGCTCGCACGGCTCTTTTTTGTAACACAAAAATTGTCTCTACATCAGCAGCCGCGCCCCACATTAAAATGCCGTAGGACATCAAGCTATGTAAATTACTAAAATAAACTTACCTAGCTGTTTCTACATCAGTCAAACGTCTAATCTTCCTTACAGCTAAAGCAGCTGAGCTTAGACGCCCATCTATCTCCCAAATGCTATACTTTTTTAGAGACCTATTCATAGACACCACACATACATAGGTCTGAGCAATTTTTTTGTTGTTTTAGTTCCATGTATCCCATACATGCCCATGCCATGCCCCCGATGTCTTATTTTTTGTATGGGAACCGTAAAGCGGTTAACAGGATACACCTTCGTACCAAGTTTCATCTGTGTTATGCTAATAGTTTCCGAATAAAGTGTCTGTGACATGCGGTCGGACAGACAGACAGGCAGACTTGACGAAAGGGTTCCGTTTTTACACTTAGGCTACGGGACCCTAAAAATGTAGTTACAATAAAGATTCACCTTACTATCCAGTCAGCTATCTGCAAAGATGAACGTTTAATGCAGCGTGTACGATCACATCCAATTAGTAGTTGCGCTTCTTACCCGTACTGCGCTGTAAGTGATTAAGCCTGATCCGAGTTGTGTGTGTCGTGATAACAAGCTTTGCATAATTTAAAATGCAAGTCGACTTCTCCACAAGGGTGACAGGATTTAAGTCTGTATTACACATATGTTTAGTGGCTTATGTGGGCTCTACGGCCTGTGTATATGCTTTGAAAAGATAAGGTATAAGTTTGAAATTCGTAGTATATAATTAAATAGCTATAGGCACCTATGAACCCTATGTCAATTATTAAACCAAAAACATTTTATCGATACAACTGAAAGAAACGTTGAGCCGTAGACTAAAATATAAATGAATATAAATATGCGCCAGACAACTCGCCAACTGTCGTGGTTCCAAAGAAAGGAATTTGCATCCTTGTTCAACCAATAACAGACAACAATTATGACGGGGGCGTCTCCCATGAACACTTGATAAAGGGACAGTCCTAAAATTATTATGCCATCTAAAATATAACAATTTTAGATGGCTGTTGCTTTTTCCATTGGAATGACTCTTAATGTATACATAACACCATTTTATAACAACAAACCATTTCTCAGGCGTCGACTCAAATTAGTGCTTTTATTCGCTAACACGTAAGCTTAGGTAATGGGCGAGCTAATACGTTTCTTTAGGTAATTAGGCGCGGGCACCTTGGACTTGATGAAAAGGAAAACTGAGATAAATTGAAGTAGATACATTAATCTAGATAGATGCTAGAATTAATATTTTAAAGCTTAAAAAAATGCTTAATTATTTATTGAATGCGGTAATCACAGGAACTACTGGTTTAAATCAAACTCTGGTTCACGCAGTTACTATATTACTACGACAAAGATCTGTCTTATTCAAATGGCACTTTATATTCGTTGTTACACATCTATACTTATATTATAAAGCTGAAGAGTTTGTTTGTTTGTTTGTACGCGCTAATCTAAGAAATTGCTGGACCGATTTGAAAAAAGATCATTTCGTGATCTTTTTTTCTTATTTTGCGACGGACCATGGGACGCGGCCGCTCTTTTGTGTTTGTTTACAGGCGCTGGAGTGACTACGGCTGGTAATTATTGTATACATAAAACACGGCACGTCCTTTTATTGCGTTGCTTGTATTTTTGAGAAAGAGAACGAGAAGAGAGAATAAACAAAATTTACTAACTTAAAGTGGCCATGCAACAGTGTCGGATAGCTTTTTTTATCAAGAATGGCTTTAGGCTATTAAACATCACGCTGCAACGGAAGAGAAGGGAGCAAACTCAAAAGGCGTGTAGGCAGTCGTAGGGGACCGTGCTTATTCAATATAGGTACTTAACGCGACACAAAGTTCAAGCGACACAAACGGCGTACATTTATAGCCACCGTGTCCTAGTAACGATATTATGGTACGGTTTAGTATCATTTTGTTATATCTAATACTGGCACCAAACACAACTTTTCTAGAAATTACCTCAGGCTTATCTCCCACAGCTGGAGCTGAAGCTGGGTCAGACACAATCAAGTCACGTCCCAGGTGCAACGCTGGCACAGAGAAACCAGGTGTAGGAAGCTTTATCTCTCTAACTATTTAAGATCTTCTACCGCCTGTCATGGTGACTGATGAGCATCTGCTTGCAAATGCCTTTAATTAACAAACGATAGATTGATAGCTTATTGGCGAAGGGACTGCTTAAAGAGCTTCTTTTGCTGGAAAGTTTGCTCTGCACCCGAAATGACTTGCATCTCATCTTCTTTTTTCACGATTTAAGAGAACAAAACAAAGATAAAAAGCTTTGTATTGATCTCAAAGTAGTTTGCATATTACTGGTAAACTATTTTTAGTCGTAACCTTAGTATGTAAACAATGTAACCTGGCATCAAACATAATTATTTATAACATAAATTGCAATTGGTAAAAGCAACTGAGTCAGAAAAGGAAACGAACCCTGTGTTTTGCGCTATCCGGGCGGGCTATAGGGATGAGCCCGGATAGCGTAAGACAAGATAGCAAAAAGCAACTGAGTCAGACAAGGAATCGAACTTCGTGTCTTACACTGCAATTGCATGTCAAAGGGTTCGATTGCTTGTCTGAGACAGTTGCTTTTTACAGGTGCAATTTATATTAAGTTAGTACAGTGTCAAAACACTATAAAAACAAAAATTAATAAATAATACTAGTACTTAATCACCTCAATCGTATCCCTCAAGGCGAAGTGAAGGTGAGCCGAAGCATCGCAGTCAAGTCACGTCACAGGTGCGGCAATGGCACAGATGAACAAGGAGCAGGAGGTTCCATTGAAGATATGTAATTTCATGACAGCCATATCAAAAAGGCGAAGACAGAATTACAAAATTCGCTGACTATTTCAAATCAATTTTCAATAGGCAAGTAAAACAAAGTACAGAAATACGTTATAGACTCTGGTGAAGATAAACTCTGCTATTTTAAGGCCAACCCTAATTACAGTTTGGATTAAATTTTTTCATGAGATGAATTTGAATACGTTTGTGCCTTAAACTGAAATGAAGTGAAGGTCGGGTAACTACGTTAATATGACTGACAAGGTTTTTCAAAATTGAAAAACCTTGTCAGTCATATTAAATCCTATCCTTCAAGTAACTCAAAAAATACAACTGATAATTTCATTATGAATAAAGGATCTGATGCATGTGCTACTATGTCAAAATTTTAAGGTATAGTGCGCTACACACAAATCGAGTACGAATTTGGGCCTACTGAGTACTTCTACCACTCTATTTCTTCTAATGTAGAGTGGTATCACTCGATTTAAACGTATTAAGCCATTATGTACACAAGAATGAAGCATTTCTATGATTGATTTTCTTACGTGCCTCTTTTAATACTTACATTAATTGCATCCATAAGCCTAACCTGCCAAATATTTTTTATCAATTTGAAACGAAAAAGTTTGTCCATGATGGTAAAAAGATGTTCTCAAGTGGTTTATTTTCGTGTGTTTTGTTGGTTGCCATTTCTCAGGCAGTCAATTAGTGCTTACACCTGCAATTACGTGGATTCTGACTGGCGGTGTAAATTGGTTATTTGTTTTGATTACAACCTTACAAAGCAACTTGGAAGTATACTTTATACCTGTTTATTACGGTGCTTCTGTTTTTATGAGCAGATTCTAAATGGTAAAGGTACATGTGGAAAATAAAAGGTGTACTGTGAGAAAACGTAGCGTCGCTGTGATTTTGGAGATATTAAAGTGAATTTATGTGTCACGATCTGTGATATGTTATATTCAATGAAAAACACTTAACTTTGAGGTATTAATCTTCCGTTTTAATTTATTTAGTTATTAATATATAGCACTTTCTTTATTATTCACAGTATTTTATTTGTTGACGTATAAAGACCTGACTCACAATCGCAGGAATATAACAATTGGATGATTATTACAATCGATATGACAAACGTCTAAGTTTTTTTACATTTAAAATACGAAGAGTCGAACGAACGAGACGTAGAGGTTTTACGCGTAGCTTGAAACCTGTACAGTACATAATATTCTAAATAAGGGTCGCTTTCCACGGTAGTCCAGTTTTGTGGGATCACCGCATTACTGGAGCTTGCAGATAACTGTTTGTGCAGGTAAGGTTATCTGTCACTGAACTGAGTCATGAATTGACTGACTCATGTCAATATGCTTACACTTACCGATAAAGCGACGTGCTGAATATTTTTATCACAGCATTGATGCCATGGTAACTGTGGTTTTGCATACTGTTATTTTAGAAGTGGAAATATTCGTTTAATGAATATTTTTTTCTACATGTTGTATACAAATTGCCACAAAACGCTCTGAAATACAATATTTATGGTAAATTCTGTATTTACAACACTGAAGAATCAGATAAAATAGGTATCATAATTTAGTATTATAAACAGCTTAAATTTTATGTTATTTATTAGCATTATCTCCCCTTGCGTAGCGGCGACGTTGTAAAGCTCTCACTAAGGCTTCGGCTACAGGGGTTGCGGTACGCTTAGCGTTAATTCGCAAGGACACAATTACAAGAATAGTTAATCATCATCATTTAGACAATTACTTATTGCGAATATGAATATGCTATGTTACCTCATAGTCATTTTTTGACCGATTTGAAAAACATTTTCGCCTACCTAGAGGTCATACCTCTAGGCGACCTCCGTGGTCGAGTGGCTAGCACGCTGATTACAAGCGTCGCCATCTCGTGAGGTTCCGGGTTCGATTCCCGGTCGGGTCAATGTAGAAAACGATATTTTCTATATTGTCTCGGGTCTGGGCGTTGTGGTACCACCGTTGTGTCTGATTTCCATAACACAAGTGCATTGACTACTTACTTTGGGATCAGAGCAATGTATGTGATTGGTGTCCAATATATTTATTAATTTATTGTTTATACCTTCTGGTTGGTCACATTGTTGCCAAGTCGAGATCTGATGATGGGGTCTTGGTGCAATCGAGGGAAATCCTCGAATTTAAAAAGGCACCTTTTAGTGTTTTCGTACTATAATTGTTGCGTCTGATAGCCGATATTGTGTGCAGCTGAGGTGATGGTGGAACTCCTAAACGCTTAGGAGTTTTTGTGGCAAAACTAATGATAGATAATTTGTAGCTTATTGAAAAACAGAGTAACAATGTGCAGCCCCTCCTGTATTCACTCAAAATTAACTTTAATGTCAGTGCCTTCGCTTTGGTCATTTCAAGTATCATATGTCAGGGCACCGACTCCAAAAAATAAATTGTTTGCCTAAAATGGAGTCTTTGGTTTTAAATAGTAAAGAGTTTATTTAAGACTTTTTTGTGCATTTTGGTTTGGAAGTCGGTTTTAAATTTTTTAAAGTATTTTTTTCACTGTAGCAAGTTATCATGATACTGCGATCTTTACAAGGTCGTCTGTCCATCTTGTCGGTGGACGTCCTACGCTGCGTCTTTGGTCGAAGTCGCTGTGAAAAGCCGTGGGGGAGGCCTATGTTCAGCAGTGGACGTCCTTAGGCTGATAATCATGAAGTTATCATGGCAAAGGCAATATTTCTGTGGCAAAGTGTAAAACCTACGAAGTGACTGAAGCCTTGGCGCTTTTCGCCGGAGGACAGCTACGTGCCACCCATGGCAAATTTAAACGCGCCGCCCAAGCGCCCTGATACCAGATTACAGTAACGCCACCAACATTGTATAATATGCCGTTCAAAAATAACATTGCTTTTGCTTAGAGAATTACAAATGAGGTTAGCAAATCTCTGCTTGGAGCAATGCAGCGCTTACATTGTTTCTGCAGAGGATGAAGAATGTCTTCTGACACAAAAATATATCAAATTTTGAATGAAAACATGAACTCTATAATTTATAGCTCTGTAATCATGCGATAAGTTCTTTGTTTGTCTACCTGTTGCCCAAATGACTTTCCTAATAAACATATTTTGGATATTGTGTGGGACGGAAGGGTCAGCAAAATATTAGCGAGGCAAACAACTCGAGTCAACAAATTGGTTTCGTGCTAATTGCGAGTTAAGTCAACTCCAAACTGTTGTTTTATCTTTGATGGTACAGTCAGTTATTGCTAAGGGTTAACATGTGTTTTGCATGATTAGCTTCACGCAAGGGAAATGGCAGACAATCATGTTGATTGCCGAATTGGAATGAAACTTTGTAATTGAAAACAGACACATTTATGAATATTTGAACTGCAACTTTTTAAAATTGGAACTATAAATTTATGTACTTACAATATTTTTTTTATAAATTATTAGGCATTTGAGCGAGACTGGTCAGACATGACTATCACATCTAATAGTCATGTCTGACCAGTAAAAGCCTTTTCTTTTCTTCTGAAAATGCCTGAATCATATATAGTGTTTCGGGATCACTTCAGCTGGTAGTGCATTCCATTCCTTAGCCGTCCGTTGTTGTTGATCGAAACCGTTTGTTGCTCACTGATGGTATGTCTACGACATAAAGATGGCAGCCGCGCGCGCGTCTTGTGATCCGAAGGTGAAATGGGGCTGGCACAATTAAGTTGTGCAATTCCTTCGCACATTCCCTATTCACATTTTAAACTTATTTAGAAATCTGATAAATAATCCTAATGTATCCAACTTTTTTATAATATTAGTAGGCTTAAAACTAGGTTTGGTGGTATCTCCTTTCATGTGATGTGGTCATCATCATCATCATCATAATCAGCCAAAGGACGTCCACTGCTGAACATAGGCCTCCCCCACGGCTTTCCACAGCGACCGATCACTAGCGGTCTGCATCCAGTTTGATCCTGCGATCTTTTTAAGGTCGTCTGTCCATCTTGTTGGTGGACGTCCTACGCTGCGTCTTTGGTCGAAGGGTCTCCAATCTAGAACTTTCCTGCCCCAACGGCCATCAGTTCTTCGCGCTATGTGCCCTGCCCACTGCCACTTAAGCTTACTGATTCTCAAGGCTATGTCCGTTACCTTGGTTCTTCTACGTATCTCTTCGTTTCTGATTCGATCTCGTAGAGAAACACCGAGCATAGCCCGCTCCATCGCTCGTTGTGTAATTTTGAGCTTCATTATAAGGCCCATAGTAAGAGACCACGTTTCGGATCCGTATGTCATCACTGGTAACACACACTGATTGAAGACTTTCGTCTTCAGACACTGAGGTAATTGAGACGAGAAGACGCTCTTGCGCAGTTTCCCGAACGCTGCCCAGCCGAGTTGGATTCGTCATAGATGTGGTCATAGCCATAGAAAAAATGAATAAGGTTAGAATGGGTTTGATCGATCGTTTGTATGGGAACCTCTGTCGCCGGTGGGAGTTACCGCGCTGTTGCTGCAGTGTTTCAATTACCAATCAAAGAATCAACGCATCTATATTACTAACCAATCACAATTTCCGCCAGGCGCTCTGTGATCATTAGTACTTGAAACCAACTACCAATCACAGAGCTGCTAGCGGTGAAACCACCAATCCTCATTCAGATACGTTCGTTCTTTTATGTCAAAATACTAGTGATGTGGTAAAAGTCGATTATTTCGGTTGATAAATTCAATTACCGGTGTAATGTCGTTTCTCAATATGAATCAACATGTAGGATTTAAGTTTGAGTTGATTTGGATAATTTTACAGCTCATTTGATGGCAGCAAAGTGTTTTACTATCGCTTTTCGGTAAAAACAATAGAAGAAAAAATGGAGTTGCTAAACGTTACTTGAAATATAGTAACTTATACCCATAAACATTAGAGTAGTATCTAAAAATAATTTTATTAGTAGAATTGAATCATTCTATGTACAAAATATAAGTAATATTTCTTTCATAAGACATATAGATTCCAATGTAAAGAAATGGTAATAAAAGTGTTTAAAGGTATTTGCATGGTCTACATTATTCAGGTATTATATCTGACAACGCTATTTATTCATTCATATTCTTACCTAATACTATAAAGCTGAAGAGTTTGTTTTATTGTATTGTTTGTATTTTTTGTATGTTAAATGCGCTAATCTCAGGAACTACTGGACAGATTTAAAAAATATTTTTTTTTGGTGGGAGGTCTCATTTATCGAGAAAGACCAAAACTTCACTCTGGGACGGGAGAGACTCAAACTTTTTTATTTTAAGTTCTTTTATTTTTGGAAAAAAGTTAAGATACTTATAGACCTATGGTTGACTGGTAGAGAATGCTTTTGGCATTAAGTCCGCCATATGTACAATTTTATGTTACGTGCATGAAGTTTTATATAAATAAATATGATGGGTTAGAATGTCTTTAACACTCACAGTGTCATATTTTTAATTCATAAAGATGATACTTCATCTCAAAAATCTCAATCAAACCAAATATTTGCGCATGGGCTGGACTCGAACCAGCAACTTTCTGGCTAACCGAGCCAAACGCTCTACCAATTGAGCTACTGACTGACGGTGTCTGTCCGACCTTGCGAAATTTGTGGTCTCTCATGGATACGTCATTACGCGTGACGTTTAGCGCCATCTAACCGTCTTGTTCATGCAACAGTAGCCCAAGTATGATAAATATGCCCCAAGTTAGTATGGTGGTTAAGTTTAAAAAATGTACAACTACATGATACAACAGTTAACCTTGCAGTTTTTTTGTTCGCGTTTTAATCACGTCACCAAAGGAGCGTTGTAGAGGTTTGTAAAATTACAGAATTATATGCGAACTAACAATAAGTGTATATGTAGGTACTGACTTCAAATAACTGGCTTACAGAAGTATTTTATCAGTTTCAACACCATAGTATACTATCAAAATTCAACCATTTCTGAGGTAATTTTCTTTTTGATGGTATAAGAAAATATCAACCGATACTAGCTAACCAACTTAACGTTCTTTTTGAAGCACGGAGATGCTCGTGGTAAACCACGAGCACTTATATGATCGGAATGGTCACCCATTACAAACACGACCGCACCGTATGTTGTTTAACTTCGATATCACTACCGAAGAAAGTACAGTGGCCAGCACATCAGGTTACCCAATTTTGTTGCAAACTTGCCCGTATTACAACTGAATAAGATACTGCAGTGTTTACCTTGACGTGCTGTTGTCCGTACATTGTTGACAGTAAACCAATGTTCAACTTGTGAAAGAGTATTGAACACATATCGATATTATAGAGGCAGCTCCAACAGCCTCCTGAGGGCGGTCGCGGCGAGGTTGGACACGGCCAGTGTCATTATGCGGCACTGGATTCAGGTTCAACCCCCCAAAGACACCAAAAATAATTATAATCACTTTTTACTGACACAGTTTTTAAGACAAAATGTTACTAACACTTACGGACATGTTTTCGAAATAAATACATTTTATTTTATTTATTTATTAAACTGTGTGTTTATTAAATTGTCGTACCCTATTTTACAAATAAATTGATCAACCGATAAATTAAAATTGAAATTAATAATAACGGAAGTACAAAAAATGTGAATTAAGCAGTGCGTTTTTGCCGAGTTATATTTTTATTGCAGGAATACGTTATTTTGGTTGCATGAATAAAAATTATAATAAAGTTATTTTTTTTCAAATAGCTCCAGTAGTTCCTGAGATAAGCTCGTTCCAACATACAAACTCTTCAGCTTTACTATATTTATTTATTTATTATATTATAAAAAATAAACATTACTTATTTTTGCAAATAATTATTGTTTATTATTGTTAAAATACATCAGTAGGGATATTACCACTTATCGATATTTTTACTGTGCTGTGAGTTACATCCCTAGTGATGCGTATGCAAGCGAACCAAGCAAATTGAACGCGATACATTGCGTAGTAACATAGCAGATTTGTTAAAAATATGCGTGGACTGTCATCAATGAATATTTTTTTTAAACTTGGTGCAACGAATCCGCTGTCATTTGAAATATTATAATTAAAAAGTGATTTTTTGCAAATAATGTCGTAATAACTACATTTTATTACTCTCCGGTGAAAAGATACACTTCCTCGCTCATTTTGTATGACCTGGCTTCACGCTTTGCAAGTTTTTATAGCACAAGACGGCATTTTTGTCAAAAAATAATGCAACGCTCTCCGTCACGCGACTGAAGTAGGTAAGGCTCAATGCAGGCATATGCCTACAATGCTAGCACGCTGCCGCACTGACCGTGGCCATTCTAACCTTATTCATTTTTTCTATGGTCATAGCACATAATAATTATAACCAATGAAAGCAGAAAGTGAAGCATATGCTTTGTATTATGTGTCTAATATAATTTGCTCTAAATAAAAAAATCTTTTAATTTTTTGACAAAAAAGAATTACCTGTTCACTATTTTTTTTTTCGAATGAGACTAGTAACTAGTAACTTTAACTTTGGACTTACAAGTCCTAAGCTGTGATACAAGAAATATGTAGAAAGTAAACAGAAACAACAGCAGGTACCATAAAACTTGTATTTATAAGATCCTCGGGGGCATAGGTGTAACGTCGTTAAGCCTCTTCCCTCGGTTCTGGCTATTTTTTGTCGCGATTGTCTCTAAAGACGCTGGGTACACTAAGCAACGTAAACAAATGAAAATAATAAGCGAAGCCTTATGAGGCAACTGGAATTAAAATCTAAACAGTTTATTAATTGGAACAAAACCCTAACCCTGCTTCTCAAACAACACATGATTGTATAACAAGCAACTATAATTATTATCTTAAATTGCCAAACAAAATGTTTATGCTTTATGATCGATTCCATATAATTTAAAAATGTATCATGTTATTATATTAAAATAGTAAGAAACGGGTTTGCCATGTACCTTTTCCGATATTTCGGCACTGTTGCAAGCGCCATGATCACGGAGTCAGTGACCATGAAAGTTGAAAACATTCAGAATCAGAATCAGAATCAGAATATTTATTTGCTCAAAAACACGGTATTTAAAGATGGTACATACTATAGGTAGTAAATTAGTGCACATGTTTTGCTATTACAAACAGCATGCAAATTTTATACAATAGCTTAATGAAATATAAAATGACATCAATTGAATATAAATTACGTTATAAAATATACATATTGGAATTGTATAAAATAAATTGGAACATGTCAGATTAAAGTAATTGTATTAGTATTCATTAATTAATAAAGTCTTTCATGTCATAAATTCTTTTATCGATAAGCCACCTATATAGTTTTGATTTGAATTGTATAATATTAAGTTTTTTTATGTCATCTGGAATCCTATTATATATTTTTAAGCACATTGTCAGGCAGCTCTTATTGTATTTAGAAGACCTTGGGATAACATCTAATACGAGTTTATCCGGGTCCCTTTGCAGTCTCGCGTTCCTGTCAATCGCTTTCACAAACAAATTCGTATTTCTCTTTACAAAACAGCTTATTTCAAAAATATACAATGCCGGTAGCGGGAGTAGATTTAAACTAACAAATGCTGATCTACAGGACACGTCAGGTGGTATGCCACAGATTGCCCGGATACACTTTTTTTGGGCTCTGAACGCTTTTTGTGTATCTGTGCTATTTCCCCAAGCAATTAACCCGTATCTCAAAATTGAAGCTACGTACGCATGGTATGTGATAAGTGCCGTTTGCAGGTTAGTCACCTTCCTCATTTTGTTGAGGGCATAGGCGAAGCTATAAATACGGTTACACAAAGTCTCTATGTGTAACTTCCAGTTTAGGTCTTGATCTATAATTACTCCAAGGACTTAATTTCCTTTATTTTATCAATATTTAGATTAAATTTAAATTTTTCATGTTTCGATTGATTAAATTGTATAAAATGTGATTTATCTAAATTTAGTTTTAAATTGTTTATGTCTAGCCATTTAGTAATGTTGTCAATTGTTTTATTTATTTCAGCTTCGTGATTACGTATAGAGTTATTTTTAGTTTTTACAATAATAGAGATGTCATCGGCGAATAAAATACATTTGTGATGAGTCACACTCGTTATGTCGTTAATATATAGAATGAACAATAAAGGTCCTAGCACACTCCCTTGAGGGATGCCACACTCAACAATTTTTGAATTAGAATTATACGAATTATATTATTATATATTTTTTATATTATCTTAGGTACCACCGTGGTGTCTTATTTTCATAACACAAGTGCATTAGCTACTTACTTCGGGATCAGAGCAATGTATGTGATTGGTTTCCAATATTTATTTATTTGTCTTCTTTTAATATACTATAATTCTCATGTCACAATGTTCGTTCCCGTTCTCCTCCGAAACGGCTTGACCGATTCTCATGTAATTTTGTGAGTGTAGGTCTGAGAATCGGCCAACGTTTATTTTTTATACCCCTTAGTGATAAGGGTTGTCCACTTTTAACATTTTTTTTATTATTTTTAGTCATTTTTTTATTCGTTTATTTTCTTATCATGTCTCATTTAAAAATACATTCCACCATTTTAGTAATTTATTCATTTTTCATCCCTGGTCGATAACTGATCAATCGTCATTTAATTAGTTGCCAGTTGCCTACAGGGGGGAAATTCTCGTGCAATTCGTATAACTACCTAACTCTCACCTACTACCTATGGAGAGATGGGAGTGGCTGAAAACCAGCGCTGAGTGGGATCATCCCATATCAGCACAAGCTGAGCCACTGACCATTTGCTTTCCTGTTTTACTAAGCCTTATTTGCTCATGTTTTTGTACTATTTTTATGAAGGCAATAAACGTTTTTCTATTCTATTCTACTCTATTCTATACAAAGAAGGTCACTGATAGAATTTTATTTGTAGAAGAAAAAATAGTTTTTGATTTCGCAGGGTCACGATTTCTATGTATTTAGATTTTGTTTGAACAATTTTTTTTTAAGTGTAGATAATTTACTTGATTTTCTAGGTAAAACGGTTAACCTCGCTGTCACGTCTCTAACGTTTCTACATAGACTAGGTTGCTATGGCTACCATGCTATTGAACTTTTAATTGTGTCAATGTGAGGAAATTATGTAAATAAATAAACCAATTTCACTTTATTATACGTGTATATAACAATTTGGCGACGAGATGTCTTCGAATGAGAAGAATTACAACAGAGTGCGATCCGCATTACGAGGTATTTTGACACGAACCGCAAATTATCTAAACTTACACCAAACTTTATGTGCCGAAGAAATTGAATCCCGATTACAATCCCTTGATAGTACAACACAAAAATTCAGAGAAATCCAAGAAGAAATTGAGTTACATACAACTGACGAGCTTCTCGAAAATGAAATTGAGCAAAGGTATGAAATTGAAGAAATGTGTACGACATTGAAAACCAAGCTGACGACATTAAAAAAGAAAAACAGTCCAGTGCGTGAAGACGAAAGGTACGGATCATCGTCTACAATTCCGAGTACAAGCTCAACAATAGATCATTTACCGAAATTGAATTTCCAACCATTACATGAAAATGAATCTTTCCGCAATTTCAACAAAAGATTAGAGGTATATTTTCTGCTGAATAAAATTACAGATGTAAAAACAAAAGTTTACATATTACTATCGACTCTTTCACCAGAACTTCACGAAAGGTTAAACGACCTTTGCTCACCAGAAGAACCACTACACAAATCATTTGAAGAACTCATAGAAATGTTAGACGAGTACCTTGATCCTAAGCCCAGCATTTGGGCATTACAGCATAGATTCATATCACGAATACAACAAAAAAACGAATCTGTTTCAATGTACGCATCAGAGCTAAAGAAACTTTCAACAAATTGCGAATTCTATTGCCAAAATTGTAAAAAAACTACAATGGAAAGCTTTTTATCTCTGCAATTTATACGTGGCTTAAAAGACGGTGATATACGTACAAAAATATTACAAGAACGAGAAACTCCATCTTTTACAAAATTAGTGCAACTAGCTCAAGCTATTGAGATGGGAAAAAGATTTTTAATGTACAAATAGAAAAATTACTAAAGTTATTAGTCAAAAAATACAATAATAGGCTGGTTATATTGGGCGGAGACCTTAATATTAATTTCTTAAGTACCAAATCACAAACTATTAATTATGTAAAGTTATTCAAAAAATATAATTTTAAACAACATGTTCAAAAACCCACGCGAATTACCCCTACTACCTCTAAATGTGTGGATGTAATTTTTACAAACTTTAATGAACCAGACTTTAGCATAGACGTGCATGAGTATGGGATCTCTGATCATAAAGGAACCTCAATTACCCTACTTAACTCCCAGAACTCAAAAAGCAAGGGCTATTATATTATAAAAAAGAGGTTATTTAACGAAAAAAAGATGGGTTCATTTAGGTCGTGCCTACAAAACACGAATTGGGACAAAGTAATCAAACCAGAAAGAGACATAAACAGTAACTATCACGCCTTCCATGATAAAGTTACAGAGGTATTAAATAAATGTTTTCCAAAAATTAAAATTAAAATTAAAAATAAAAATAAAACATGGCTTACCAAAGGAATTAAAACATCATGCCAAAATAAACGTTACTTAAAAATCTTAAAATCTAATATACTCTAGCGACGTCCTAAATAAATTTTACAAAAAATATACCCAAATATTAAAAAAGGCTGTATACAGATCGAAAAAAAACGAGTACATAAAGAGAATTGAAAAATCAAAAAATGTTACTAAATCTATGTGGCAAATAATAAAAGAAAGGACAAATAAAACAAACAGTAAAACAATAAATAACATCACACTAAAACATGAAAATAAAATGGTCACGGAACCCTTCTTAGTCGCTAGCACACTAAATAAATACTTTGTGTCAGTAGGGAAGAATGAACAAGCGGAAGAACCAAAGGGTCGATCAACTAATGAAAAAATTGAAAACACAATTTTCTTGAGCTCAGTTACTGCTAATGAAGTTAACAAAATAATTAAATCCCTAAAAAATAAATCTAGTTCCGGCGTAGATGAGATTCCACCTACTTTGATTAAATCATGTAGAGAAGAACTTTCAATTCCTTTGGCACAGCTAATAAACCAGTCATTTGAAGAAGCAACTTTCCCTGATTTATTAAAAACGTCTATAATAAAACCTATTCCAAAAATTAAACAGGCGAGCGAACCTAAACATTTTCGACCTATTGCATTACTCCCAACCTTTTCAAAAATATTCGAATCAGCCATGGCCAATCGTTTGGTTTCTTTTTGTGAAAAATATAACATAATAAACAAATGCCAGCATGGCTTTCAAAAAAATAAATCGACAATCACGGCACTTTATGATATTGTAAATGAAATTTTAAATATTATTAATGAACAGGAATACGCTGTTGCTATATTGCTGGACATGACCAAGGCCTATGATAGAGTTTCTCATAAAATCTTACTCAGAAAACTCTATGACGTGGGAGTGCGAGGAGTAGCATATCGATGGTTCGAGTCTTATCTAAAGGGTCGCTTTCAGTTTGTGGAGATAGATTGGTACAATGCAAATAATAACTTACAAGGTAGAGTGAAATCGCAAAAATTACCACTACAATGCTCAATCCCTCAAGGTAGTGTGCTGGGATGTGTCTTGTTCATTATATACATAAATGACGTCGCAAAATCAATTGACAAGAAATGCTTTTTGTATGCCGACGATATAACTATTGTTTTCCCATCCAAAAAAGGCGATGACATCCAACGCCAAATAGATATTTTAATGAGAGAAACATCTGAATGGTTAACGGACCACAATTTAGAGATTAATGTAAATAAAACCAAATTAATGCAATTTCATCCACGACAAAAAAAACCCATCAACAAAAATATTAAATACAAAAATAGCGCTATTGATTTTCACACAACATCCTCTCTTCTAGGGAGAGAATTTGATACTAATATTACTTGGAAACCACATATCAATAAATTAGAAGGAAAATTATCAAGATTTACATATGCCTTGTACCAACTTAAAAAATGCACAAACACTAAAACAGCAATAAGTGCCTACTATGCTTACGCCCATGCATGGCTAAGCTATGGGGTTATCCTGTGGGGAAACAGTGTAGAGGCAGACCGACTACTCTTACTCCAAAAGATATGTATTCGTATAATTGTCAATATCACTGACATGGAATCTTGCAAGCCCTATTTCAAAATGTTGAAAATATTAACTTTACCGTCTTTGTATATACTAGAACTTTGCAAATTTGTCCGAAAAAATAGAAGTTTTTACCCTCAAATAGACGATTTATTGCCAAAATCTCGCAGCCTCCGACAACGAAATCGTTTAGTTAGGCCATTTACTAAGTTACACATAGTTAGCTCTGGTGCTCCACATATGACTGTAAAGGTATATAATAAGTTGCCACCACACATTAAAAACATAGATAAGGATACCCAATTTTACAGAGCTTTAAAAGAATACTTGATACAGAACAGTTTCTACAGCATTAATGAATTTTTAGGCATTGTATAGCATGTTATTACTGTATTTTCTCTTTGACACAATAATGTAATTTGTTAAATGTAATGTATTTATTCTTAATGTATTGAAATGTATGAACTATGAACCAAAATAATATTTATTTAGTGTAATCTTAAATTATGAATAATTAATTAATATCGTGTTACAATTTATTTAATCCCTCAAGCATATGTAAACGAGACACAATGGATATTCTATTGTTATGCGGTCGCATGCGACCGCTTCGGTGTTTAAGCGTTAATAGGCAACAGTTGCCAATCATTTTTGCTGTGCCCTCGCAGGGCGTCACTTGTACTTTATTTTAATACTATACATGTACCATCTTACGAACCACTTGTGACTTGCAATAAAGAATCTGAATCTGAATCTGAATCTGAAAAATAGAGAACTCGAATATACACACTGACTTACAACGAATACCAGAACCCATTCACAAAATTATTAAAACCAACCCTACAATTTCCACTCGGCACCCATCAGGAATTCACAAACCACCGATGACGATAAAAGATTTGCAAGGCAGATGTTTCAGATGCGGTAAGAGCGATCACCGCGCTAATGAATGTGGAGCTTCAAAATCCATTTGCAGAAAATGTCAAAAAGAAGGACACCTTGCCAGAGTTTGTCTCAAAAGAACTAATACAAATCAATTAGACGAATTAACTAGTACTACTAGTCATGAAAGTATTGCAGAAATCAAGAGCGAAATATCTGAAAGATATATGATTACCGTGGTTGTCGAAAATAAGAAAATACGTATGGAGTTCGACACTGGTTCCGCCTTATCTTCAATTTCTCTAAAGGATTACAAGGGTTTAGGAATTAATAAAAAGATTTTCAAAACTGAAATGAAACTTCGAACTTACACGGGAGAAATTATCAAACCCGTTGGAGTTGCATACATTAAAGGAGTTTATAAGAACCAAACTTTTTATGGCAAGTTATACATAATTGACAAGAACGTAGATCCAATTTTTGGAAGAAGCTGGATGAAAGAGATAGACGTTAAATTAGCCGATATACGACTTGTTGAAACGGTACAACAAGATGCGAAATTAGATCAGTTATTAGATGAATTTTCTACAACAGTTTTTAGAACAGACCTTGGGAAAATACCGGATTTCAAAGGACATCTTACGTTAAGAGAAAATACTCAACCCATTTTCATTAAACCTCAAAGAATTCCATACGCTTTGAAACCAAAGGTCGACGAAGAAATTGATCGTCTTTGCTCCATAGGAGTTATAACAAAAGTCGATCATTCGGATTGGGGAACACCGATAGTGCCTATCGTCAAACCGAATGGCTCTATCCGACTTTGTGCTGACAACAAAATTACATTAAACAAAGTAATTCAAGATGAAAAGTATCCTATCCCTATAATTGAAGATATTTTCGCAGAAATGAATGGAGGTAAATATTTCTGTACTTTGGATATCACACAAGCATACCTGAACATGGAAATGGACGAAGAGAGTTCTTTACTTCAAACTTTAAGTACACACAGAGGAACATTCAAAGTGAATAGACTTATGTTCGGAGTAAAAGTTGCCCCAAGCCTTTGGCAAAAATATATGGACAAATTGCTACAAGGGCTCGATGGCGTGAAATGTTTCTTTGATGATATTATTATTCAAGGATCTACAGAATCTGAATTATTGAACAGATTAAGAACAGTTCTTCAAAAACTCAAAGATTGTAATCTCAGAGTAAATAAAGATAAATGTCACTTTTTCAAACACAGCATTAATTATCTTGGACACACTATCGACGAATCAGGCCTACATAAAAACAAGGATAAAGTAAAAGCCATTTGTAACACGGAACCACCCAAAAACGTTACTGAGCTACGTACATTTCTCGGCATGGCACATTACTATAATAAATTTATACCGAATCTTGCATCAATTACAAATCCCCTTAATGAATTACTACAAAAGAGAGCAGAATTCAACTGGACTTCAAAATGCCATTACAGCTTTGAGAGAATTAAGAAAGAAATTTTGAGTGAAAGAGTGCTTACACACTTTGATCCCTCCAAACCCATTGTTTTAGCGACAGATGCATCACCATTTGGTTTGGGTGCTGTTCTTTCTCATCGATACTTGGATGGTTCAGAACGACCAATCGCATTTGCATCTCGATCTTTATCTAGTAGTGAAAAGAAGTACAGTCAAATTGATAAGGAAGCGACTGCTATATATTGGGGCCGTAAGAAATTCTTCCATTACTGTTACGGCCGAAAGTTTACACTTGTTACTGACCATAAGCCTCTGACATCGATATTTCACCCTAATCAGACCTTACCCGAATTAAGCACTATGAGGTTGTTTCACTATGCCCACTTTTTGTCTGGTTTCGATTACAATATTGAGTATAGAACGTCTGTAAAAAATTCAAACGCAGATTACCTTTCCAGATTTCCTGTAGAAAAGGCTAATGAATCAATAGATCAGCATTGTGCATTCCAAATAAAACAAATCAATACGTTAGAAATTAGCCCACAGTCAATCGCTGAAGAAACTACTAAAGATACAGAGCTGATTCCAATTCTCCATGCGCTAAGACTAGGGAACTCGTTGAAATCCTTAGGATATAATGATAATGAACTTACATTACAAGACGGGTGCATTTTGAAAGGTTGCAGAGTCATGATACCAGAAAAATTGCGCAAACAAGTTCTGGATGAGCTACATACAGGTCATATCGGTATTGTGAAAATGAAATCACTGGCGCGTAGCTTTGTTTACTGGAAACATATAGATAATGACATCGAAATTAAAGTAAAGTCTTGCAGAACATGCCGTATGGAACAAAATCAACCTCCTCGAGCACCTTTACATCACTGGGAGGAACCGGCAGGCCCATGGCAAAGAATCCATATAGACTTTGCAAGACCGATACAGGGACACTACCCTTTTATAATTGTTGACGCATTTTCTAAGTGGGTAGATATAATTCCTACAAAAACAACAACAAGTTCCTGGTGCATCCGAAAATTAAAAGAAATATTCTGCACATTTGGGTTGCCTTACACTTTAGTTTCAGATAATGGCCGTCAATTTACTTCACACGATTTTAAAACTTTTCTTCATGAATGTAGTATTACCCACAAAACTACCGCCCCTTACCACCCTGCTACAAACGGGCAAGCAGAAAGGTATGTTCAAACTATAAAAATATCACTGCGCTCCATGGCGGTGGAGAGAGGTGATCTAACAGATAAATTACAACAAATTAAATGTACACTAAGGCGTACACCAAGATCCAATGGCCAGTCTGCTTATTATTTAATGTTTGGAAGAGATGTGAGAACTAAATTACACTGTATGCTTAAGAAGCCTTTGGCCAACGCTTCAAGATCGACTAACAACAGTACAAGAGTCAGAACTTTCTCTATTGGCGACAGAGTGCAAGCTAGGAATTACAGCGACCCATCCCAAAGATGGACATTTGGCACAGTGACGCAACGCTTGAGTCAGCTACACTACACAGTGCGCACTGATGACGGTTTGACCTGGACTCGTCATTTAGACCAGCTCCTGCCGGCGTCCCACGTGCCGGTGCCACAGCCAGGATTCGTCGCGGAGGTGTGTCACGTCTCTAACGTTTCTACATAGACTAGGTTGCTATGGCTACCATGCTATTGAACTTTTAATTGTGTCAATGTAAGGAAATTATGTAAATAAATAAACCAATTTCACTTTATTATACGTGTATATAACACTCGTAATCGAATTACCACACGAAAAAAGTTCGACTGCCGCGAGATGGGTGTCCCCTTTGACCCAGTAAACAGCACGGAGTAGGGATGAAACGGGAAGCCGGTCTTCTGTTTCTCTCACACATTATGACTTCTCTCACTCCCTTCACAGTTGTCGGCCATCATTATTGTTTTTACATCAAGTATAGTAGAGTACTATTATATTTTTTGTGGTAGTACTAACGTTGACAATTATTATTTTGCTATCTCAGTGTAACTCTCATATTAACTATTAATAATTCCTATTTTATTAAGGGCCTATTTTTCAATGGTCAGATAAAACTTATCAGACTGGTAAATTATAAAGCGACAGATTAAAAAAAATACAGTTACGATGATTGTTGACAATTAGGTGATGTTTTAAAACTAGCCATAATGTATTTTGCTTTTTAAATCGGTCGGGAGATAGCTTAGAACCAATAGAAGGACTTACGACACTTTAAATCCCATTCGATGGGACCGAGGCTGGGGCGGGACGGAGCCGGGGCAAAACGGTGGGAAGGTAGCTTAGAACTAGGAAAAGGACATTGGATACTTTTTTATCCCGTTCGACGGGGCCCGGGCTGGGTCAGGACGGGGCAGGGACTGGGCAAAACGATGTTTGTTAGTTAGCTATTAAAATTACGCGGAAGGGGCTGGGGGCGAAACTAAGTTCGATGGGTCTGCTATTGTTTTTATAGTATTTTATCACTATACAAACTTAATAATATAAATTGCACTTGCAAAAAGCAACCGTGCCAGACGAGGAATCAAACTCCGTGTTTTATACTATCCGGGCGTCTATACCGGGTTATGTTTTATTTATTTTATTGGAAAGTGCGTTTGAAAAAGATTTATCATTGCACACATAATTATTTTTCACATAATGATTCGGGCGCCTTAACAACACTCAACAAATAGTAATCCATACAGTGGCAAAAACCGCCACATAAAGTACCCACATAGTTCTAACACTGTCCGTTGGTTTTCCGATACAACCTGTATTTATTAACCGCGCCATCTGAACTTATTGTGCGGTCTAACTGTACTAACGTCTGGCACGGCTTCCGGACGAGTTTCCCTCGTTATTCCCTGAACAACATCGCTTACCCATTTTGTTACAATACTGATATTTTTACATGGTAAATAATACAATGAGAAATTCCTATTGTGATTAATCGTTTTCATGAAAACATATCTAGCACTTCTTTTTGAAAATAATATTCCTAAAGGTTGTCTGAAGTACAAAAAAAATTAAAATCGTCTTTTATAGAGTCATAGAAACATGACCATGTCACATTTTTTTTTGAAAATCGGAAATTCATTGAGTTTTTTTATCAAAGTTGTTATTATTTTTTTCAGAGCAGTAATTTTCCAAAGACCACTAAATTATTGCCTCCATCACTCTTATTGCAATGTTTTATTCTTATTTTCTCTAATCATTTTCTAAATTGACATAATTATAGTAAAAATAAAAAATCTCGACTCCTAATTTTCTCAAAAACCAACGTATAGGAATAAAATACATATATAAAAAAAAACATTTATTTTGCTGAATAGGCCCTGGGACCATTATAACTTAAAACGAGGGTGACCTTATACGCTGAAAACGATACTTTTTTCCTTTTTAGGCATTTTGATATTCTTCCGTAACGCGTAGCCTCCCGTAGCAGCTACGAGCTCCGGCACGCGCGCTACGGCGCAGTCCGTATACTCGCGCTACGACGTAGTGATTGATGCTCGGCGCGTGGGTCCGGCCTTCAATTTACTACGACATTTTATATTAAAAGGGTTTAGTAGCATTTATTGAAAAGCTCATGTCGATTCCGCCTTGATTTTTTCGCTGTACAATGTAATTTTTTGGCTAATGTTAAATATAATTTACACAAGGTGATTATATCATCTTTTGTACATGTGGCTGTTCAGTAGAGCTTTAACAAATATATTCATAAATATGGACATATCTTTTGTACCAAGTTTTGTGGCCAACCGTTTTGATGTTAAATACATGCCTGTAATAGGAGCATTTTTTTGGACATTTTAAATAAAGGCCTTTAAATAATCATTATTAAATTCTAACTGTTTTTAATTTATTATAATGAATAATAAATGTATTGTAATTTTCGAAAATTTATGCAGTAATGTATTGCAAATAAATGCGTGCAGTCACAGAACTTGAGATTGTCGTTTACTGCAACGAGCTAGCGATTTTGAAATACATTGAATAGGGATTTATTGTTTTGGATTACTCTATTCTGATTTAAGGAATTTTAGAGCACTATGACTAGATCAGGTTACTCTTTAGAATGTAGAACTACGTATACTCTGAAGAATCATTGATTGAATTTTAAGTTCTTATTACAGGCCACACGCCGTATAAAAATAAACAAGTACCCAACAAAACACTGCACTAGGTCTTTAGATGTGAAATATTATTTATACGGAAATAAATAAACCTTTCATGCCTCACCGACATTTGTTTGAGGTGTTGAAAGGTTACGACGGCAGCCTGATATTAAGATATCCGAAATATAAAGTAAAATGGCTTAATCTACCTTTTATTGCTTTTTGTAGCAAAGTGGCAACGGAGGTTCGATACGGCAGTAATAAAATTATTTACAATGCTCCGTGACTGGAATTGAAAACGTTTATGTTCGAAGGGTTAAAAAACTTTAGTACATTGTATATTTTTCACAACCAACACCCACGCCGAATAAATATATTCACCTTTTTAAGGGCATTGGTAAATGAAATGATTTTTTTATTGGCACTGGTTTAAAGTTCGAGCTCGATGTCATTTCAAAAGACATATTCATAGACACTCTACACGCATACGTTTGTCTTTTTTTTTAAGTTTTAGTTTCATGTATCCCCATGTAGCCCTTAAATATCATAATTTACATTTTTTGTATGAGAATCGTAAAGCGGTTAACAGGATGCATGTAAATTCTTAGTTTCAGCTGTGTGATACTAATACATTTAGAATAAAGTAGCTGTGACAAACGTACATACATATAGACTTGACGAAACTATAAGGGTCCCGTTTTTTGCCATTCGGCTACGTACCCTAAAAAAATGTTAACCACTCATGAATACAGCACACATATTTCAAAAAGTCTAGATTTTATATGTTTAGTGATATGTGCAAAGTGGCCGTCAAAATAAAATTGCGGGTCCAGTGGAGGCGGTCACTCATCGTCGACCCTCGTCATCCTTCAGCCGTGGTGAGGCATATGGGATATCCTATGTCGCGGTGCAACTTCAAAATCGATTGAAGTGATATGTCTGACGAAAAACAAATGAGTATTTGGTGTTTACGCTTAATACTCTGCTGCATGGAGGTAAAAATAACATCAAATATGTTCCTAATCAACACACGGGATTTAATACAGCGATACACTTATTTACCTTCCCGACGTTTCTTACTTGGTTACTTGGTTAAGAGTGATGGCGGGGGTGAACCCGGGACCATGACTCGTGTGACCAAGATTTTATATAACCGTTGATTAGTAAAGTACAAAATGCAACAAAGTTTTAAATCATATTATAAAATCAACTATTAATAAAAACCTTTATTTGGGAAGTTTTATAGCGGATTGATAGGTATTATACGCCGTATATGTAGGTCAAAATTATTTTTTGTAAAAGACGGTTTAAGTTAGGTGAAAAATGATAGATATCTAAGTTTTTTAATGACATTGAATGCAACTAATCGGCTTTTAGTTGCATTCGCATTCACGTCGCGGCCGAAAAGAGGTTATCTTATTTCGCTTGAAGTTTTCAACCGTTTATACTTAGCTATTAATCGAAATAGAAGTTTCACTACATTGCTTCTGAAAATTTCAACCATGGAACGTGCTTAAGTCAATTGCAACAAGAATTTTATCTAGGTGCTATTGAATATTTTAAGTTTAAATATTTTTTGTTTTTATTTTATTCACAATTATATGCAAAATTTGGACATTATCAAGATTAATCCCAGAATACTTATTGTTATCATTAGTTAAAAGACAGCGTGTTGTTTGCGTTATTTAGCAAGTACTTTATTTGAGTTGAAACGCAGCACCCGCAGACGTGACGATAGAAGATTGCTAACAAAGATGTACTTATGTCTTGATCACACGTGCCGAGTAAATTGGCAAGAGAGCGCTCTCGCCCGAGTGCGAGCGCTCGGTATGTGCCCTCTGACGAGTGCGCGGCCGAGCAAAATGGCAAGACAGTCACTCGGACCGCGTTTTGTACAAATTAAAGAGATGTTTTCAGATCGAGTCTCTTCAATTGATCTTACACTACTACAGTACAGTCATTGTTAGTACTTACGCTATGGACTACGAGCTACGGTTTGTTTACATTATTTTGATAAGTACTATGCTACGATGGGTGGCTGTCAGGTTTCTTTTTGCATACCCCGCACTGTCTTGCTCACCCATCATGAGGTGCCATCTTCAAAATGAAGTTCGGAGGTCAGCATGTAGAAACCAATGCGCTCTTGAGCCGCTCTTTTTAGCTGGTCATAAAAACTAAATTTGGTCTAGTCTTTTATGACATCTATCCATTTTCTTCTAGATCGGCTTGGTGATCTCTTGCCAAGAATCCTGCCTTCGAGGATCAGAAGCTCTTTGCATATGTATAAAGAAGGCAACCTTTATTTACATAGAGTAGACATAAGTTAACGTTTACAGTTGGCACGTTGCAGTACCTTGACGTTTGAGATAAAGCTGGTACATGGAATTTTAAACATTTTACGCAATAGCCACATCTCGAAAGCCTGTAGTCTATTGCAGCTGTCTTTACTCACCCATTCGGCGGGTATAAACCGTTGCCAAGCGCCACTCGCTACTTGCTCACGTCAGTTGCTATCGTCTGCTAGCTTTTATGATTTTTGATGCACAACTGTAAACCAAACTTGGTCTTCGAAACTAAACTGACTCGCAGTTAAGCAAAATCAGTGAAAACATCTACTCGCCCGGGTTAGTGTTTCGGCCGAGTAACGATTTGATGTCTTGCCGCTCAACTCGGTGCGTGTGAACAATGCATTAGTGACCTAATAGAGGATATAAAGGATAGATCACCACTGCTTTAAAACACCAATTGATATCTGTGTGTCGTTTGCTGCTCACTAATTCGAATAAACAATCCTCGAAACGTTCCTGATTGATAACCGCCTCATTGTGGTGCTACGTTTCGCTAAAATATACCTACGAGTACTTCTAATTTTCGTAGTTTTGAAGTAAAGAATATCCTTCTTGTGTTACGAATACCAGACAACGATTATAACGAGGGCGTAATACTTAAGTACATATAAACATCCATAATTTAGGCACAATTTTTATGCTCATGACACAATCATTTGCCCTTTATGGGATTCGAACCCGCAACAGCCGGTATAATAATACAGGAGCGCTTATCAATGCACTAAATGCGTCATCATTACGTTTAGAGCTCGTGATTTAAACTTAATGTGGTGAGAATGGCCTTTTTGGGTTCCTTAACCGAATGGCAATTAATGGAACCCTTATAAAACTATAATACGTCAAGTCTGTCTGTCCGTCCGTATGTCACAGCCACTTTATGCTGTAACTATAAGCATCACACTGTTGAAATTTGGTAGGTAAATGTATCCCGCTAACCGTTTTATGAGTTTAATACTAAAAATATTGATATTTAAGGGGAATCCTATACATGAAACTGCAACCGAAAAAAAAATTGACAAACGTATGCGTGTGAGGTGTCAAAGAATAGGTCTTTTAAAATGACATAGAGGCTCCTAAAACCATTTTCTTTTAAAGTCTAACGTTTGATCTCTCTCGTATCGCACTTGGCCGGTTTTCACTGTGTTTCGCGATTTTACAGGTTGTGACCTGTAATACGAACAAAAAAATTGAATATAGGCCCTTTAAGTCACCAGTAATCGATCGAAAACCATTTAGGTTTTAATTTATAAAAATGGAAAATAATTGTATTACTTCTTTCTAACAAAATGAATAGAGCCAGCAATGTATCGCAAACAATAGTGTCCAGTCATGGAACTTGACATTGTCGTTTACTACAACGACAGCGATTTTAATACACATTGATTAGGGATTTAAATTTGGTTCACTATATTTATGAGTTATGATTCTACATATACTCTGTAGAATCATAGATTACAATTTTAGCTATTACAGGCCACACGCTGTATGGTTACTAATTTCATTGTGAGAGACAATGATGGTATCCTGTTGTTTTACTTTAAAGAACAAATTAAAGCTTACAGCAGCAGCAGTGTTACCTTTTATGATTAACCATGAATCTTAAGCGAATATGTTATTTTAACGCACTTAACTTTACTGTACCATAAATAACATTCAGGTTTTAAGCCCTTAATCCGGGATATACACAAACGGACCAAACAAATGGTTGTTGTTGCTTCATGACACCAATGACTAAATGCTACTTTTTATAATATAAATGAATATGAATAAATAGTAATAATCATGCAGATGGTGTTAATAACATTAGAACATAAATCGTAAAGCTTTACTTTATTTGATTATTTTCTAAGAACTGAAAACCCAAATAAAAAAGCTGACGAAACGAGTATTTCTATCAAATTAATATTTGATTACTCAGAAGTTCGTATTTTTTTTCTCGAGGCGCCTTCTAACGAGAACATTGAGCTGAAATATTACTTTAATGGCTAATACATATTCAAATTTTCAGTGCTTTAAAAGCTCAATAATTCGCTGTATGTCTACGAGTTCGACAGTTCGAATAGTTAATGATAACGATTTTGCAGGGAAATTACCTACCTCGATAGTTTACGTATTGTAATAGTTAATAACATCATGGCAACTTTTCAATCACTGAGGTACTTAGAGTTGATTTTCCCAACGTCAAATAATATAATTCGTCACGTACGTCAATATAAAATGCCTAATGTTTTACAATGTTTTTAACACTTACAGTGTTATATTTTATATTCATAAAGATGAAATAAGAAACTATTTTTTTTGGTTTCTTATTTGATGGCGCTAAACGTCACGCGTAATGACGTATCCATAAGAGACCACAAATTTTGCAAGTTGGGACGGCAGCACGGTAGCTCAATTGGTAGAGCGTCGGTTAGCCAAGAAGTTGCTGGTTCGAGTCCAGCCCGTGCGCAAATTTTTGGTTTCTTATTTCATCTTTTTTTTTAATACAAAATGCCTAATTCCAAAACGTGACCTGTATGTGAGCTATCATTTACGTGATTATCATTTTAAAATCGGTCGTTTTATACTTATATACAGTACATAATTTGTCAATGTCCAGCTTCTGCATCGCGACTGCGTCGATGCTAAAAGTAGAGCAAGTGTGTAAAGATTGACAATTTGCGTATGCATCCATGCTGTATCGCGACGGTATGGTCTTATTTGCTTTGCTTTTGCATGCATTTACTTACTGTAGATTCCAATGGCCACGGTGTCACGAATTCCAATTGTATTACCATCGCTTGCAAGTTAAGTAATTAACATTATTCCTGCCTAAATAGATTGAACAGATTTAAAGTGAATTAATAGCTGACAGGATGGAATCTATTGTTTTGGCGAGGTTGAGTTGAGTTTTGGTGAGATTTAGGGCTTGTGCTAGTTAGGAACGTTTCTCGCAACATGAAATATAATATAATAAAATATTTATTATTTTCTCTCCACAATAAATTTAGTTATACAAACTTACATCTTAGATTAACATTACAAAGAAGTTGAATACAATTTATTGTGGGAGACTGATGTCCAATCTAAGCTCAGGGCTTGTATTTCAGATCATCAGGTCCCCCCCTTGGAAATATTATATTTAAATCATTAATCATTGACATGAATTTTAAAGAACTTAACAAAATAGGGACACCTAGGAACATATTTATGTTTATGGCCTGTTTCACAATGTCATAATATGTTCTGGTCAGCGTTATTTGTCCAATACTTAACATAAAATTACGTTCAATATTTGGAAACAATTGCTGGCCAGTGCCTATTTGTCGATGGTGAAAATATAGAGTGGTTTCATTAATGTCGCGTAGATACAATTCAAATAGAAGATTGGATTTGGGGAGAAAGGGGGTGACTTTAGTTGTACATAAGTACGTAAGCAATGTGTTTTTTAAGATACTGCTTATTACTTTAACACAAAAACCGGCTAAGTGCGAGTCCAACTCGCACCCTAAGCGTTTCGTCTATACATGTGGTTATAGCACTTTTACAACCCTTATAATAAGTCCTTTAAAACTTGATTAAGATTGCCTTAAAACATTTTAACTGGTTCCATGCCACAGCACGCACCGGTGCGTTATAACAATTAAATTTCTATTGCGTCTCAAGTGTGGCAGCAAATTTGTTATCCCTTAAAATAACAAAATATCCGTAATATGAGACAAAACCGGTTTTATCTTTTCAAAGGCGACTCAAATTTTTGTTTTTTATTTAAGTTTCAGTTTAATATCTTATCAAGTAGGTATTTCTCTCTCTTGATTTTTTCACCATCACTAAATGGTGAAATTTTCTCTTGATTTTTTCACCAACTATTGATGATGAAATGAAGAGAAAATTGAAATCAAGAGAAACTAAAAACAAATTAATTATCATGTTAATTAATTTGCTTTTAGTTTATGGACTACAACTCTGTGCATTGTTCACATATTAAATAGCCGTGATCATCATAAGATATGCTAAAGCTGTTATTTTTTTCACGTATTCACTAATCCTTTTAGTTGGAAGATAGTGGGGACATTGGTATTCCAACAACAATTTTCCATTTCAAAATGAATGTTACAGAACCAGACTAGTTTATCTAAAACATAGGTTAGCAAACTCATGATAAAACTTTAAAAGGCTTATGCAATGTTATAACTTTGGCGGGGAGATTAGAATACATAGCATTGCAAAAATTCAGTTTTCTAGTTCTTAAGTTCTTTGTCCTGAACTTCGGTAGACGGAAAGATGAACATGGCGAAATCATAAGGGTTCGGTGTGGCACTATGGATCACAAAAAAATGTTTTAAACGTTTAAGGTTTCCCAAACATAAGTAACATTTGGTCATCATCACTTAATCAGTTAAAGGACATCCACTGCTGAACATAGGCCTCCCCCACGGCCTTCCTTAGAGACCAATCGCAAGCGGTCTGCATACAGTGTGATCCTGAGATCTTTACAAGGTCGTCTGTCCATCTTACGTAGCATTTAGCATTGGAAATTAATTTTCCAAGTACACCAAAGCTCCTTTGCACCCAATACTTAATATTGACACAGCTAGGAGTAAACTGGGAATGTAAGCCTATTATTTATATTTCATACTTCAAAAAATACGGAGAAATCATTTCGTCAAATTTCTAAGGGTACGCGACGTTTGTTACATGAATGGTTTTTCAGAAAATGTATTATGTTCTAAAACTCTAGCAAATAAGTACACTTAAAGTCAATTCATTTGTACTGTCGACATTTCTGATCAATAAGGTTTATTATTTTGTAGGAATGATTCACATTTTATTTATATTCGTAAATACTTGCACCTTTTAAAAAAAGTGTTATGTAAGATTTCAATACCAGAAACAACAACAATCTTGCCGCTCAAAACTTTAGACTTCTGAAGGTAAATCACTCATACAAAAAAAAATGAATTAAAAAATATATATTATGATCAATTCTCACAGTCGGTCTCATCAGTGTTAGAGTAAGACAGTTAAAGATAGGTAATAAAGTTTCTAGACGTCTGCTTATTTTAACGAGAAAATCTAAAAGTTCATGCGACAAGCCTGTCACTGAATTTATCAAGGATTTATCTTATTTGCACATCATACGAGAAATACGGACAGCCTAACAAGAACGCAAATAAGAAGAATGAAAATAAACTTTTACTCAATAGATTATACTTTAGTTACGTTATCTCATAAGACTTTTCCTGCGGCTTCTACAGAGAAGCGTTATCACTGAAGAGTGGTTTAAAATGTAGAGCCATTTATAAAGGCTCCCGTGCCATTACCAAGCTTATCGCCCGTCACTCAGCTTTAACACGCCCTTACCCTAATTCGAGCCTAGGCACTCCTAACATGAGCTCTAAGAGACCTTACGAACGGACGACATACATAGAAACCGTGAGCGAGACGTCGGCATTTCAAAACCAAATTTCAAAAATGGTTAGTTTGAGTCAGCGGTAGTATTCCGACCGTTCGCCATGTCAGCGGCGCAAGCGTGTTCGTGAGCAATGTCCGCCCCATGTCACGACCTCCGTGGTCGAGTGGCTAGCACGCTGGTTTCAAGCGTCGCCATCTCGTGAGGTTTCGGGTCAATGTAAAAAACGATCTTTTCTATATTGTTTCGGATCTGGGTGTTGCGGTACCACCGTTGTTTCCGATTTCCATAACACAAGTGCTTTAGCTACTACGCTTGGGATCGGAGCAATGTACCTATGTGATGTTGTCAAATATTTATTTACTTTGTTTTTATGACAAAACCTGCCGTTCAGTATATTGTTAGGAAACCGTCGTCCGTGTGTAATAGTTCTAAGTCGAGCTAGAGTAACTCTTTTGTTACTTTATCGAGGCGCATTAGTCACATTAATTCGTCACTATCGCCAACGCTTTTATACAAGCCGAGATAAAAATAGCATTATTTCAGTGCTTTACGTGTGCATTGCTACGGCTCGGTAAGTATAAACAGGAAAACGGAATAATAATCCATAAAATGAAGGAAAGGAAAAAGACTCTCGACAAATAATAAATATCCGTTAGTGAAATACTTTGATATCGATTGAGCTGTAAAGCGTTGTTATTACAGCAGTATTATGCCCAGAATGTGTATTAAGTCACAGTTACTGCAGAACTTATGATATAAAATCGTTGTGACACTCTGAGCTTACTATCGGTATTCTTATCATGAAACTAGCGGTCCCCGCGACTTTTTCCGCGCGGTTTGAGTAAGCTCCCTCCCATCCCGTCGCAGCGTGATGTATTTTAGCTGAAAGCGTTACTCGAAAAATTATAAGCTATCCAACACAGAAATATTTATTTTCAAATCTAACCACTAGTTCCTGAGACGCGCGTTCAAGCAAACAAACTCTTCAAGTTTTTAATATTAGTATAGATAACGAGAATTTGCAGAAAAAATCAAGATCACAGCCCCACTGTTTGAATGGTCTTTAAGAAAAGTAAGGTAAACCTGTAACATCACACTGCTTGGCGAAGGCCTTACCTCAACTATGAGGGAGTTCAAACCATACTCCACCACGCGGGCTCAGTGCGGGTTGGTGGAAGGGTGTTTGCAAGGCAAGCGACTAACCCTGCTGTCAGATGTTATCAAGCCGCCCATAAAGCCTCTGACTAGGCTAAACGACAAATATCAACCGATATTAGCCGGGACCAACGGCTTAACGTGCCTTCAGAAGCACGGAGATGCTCATGATATACATCGCTTAATAAGACTTGATCTTTGCATTGGGTAAATAATATTATCAGTAAAATAATAGCATCAACGTTAGCTGAAAGCGGATTATGTGAGGCAATTTGGTTAGTAAATAATTTTCAATTTGATGTATTCGCAAGAATTCCAATACTGACGACTTTTAATGTTTGATACTCTTGAGCCTAAGCTCAACAAACTTTAATAAGGAATAAGTAGACTTAAATGGTTTAATGTTTAATTGATATTTACCTAATGTTTACTAATAGAAAATGGTCTTTGCATTAAGTCCAGGTCATAATATAAAACATTATGTTCGTTTACAAACACGATAAATAAGTAACCCATAAATTCAAGCCATATTCGTAGTATAATTAGTCCCATGTAATTAAACTAGATGGCGCTGTAGCGTGTTGAATCGCGGTAAATAGTGGATTTTTCAGTCTTACTTATATCTCTGTTAGTTTGCAATAAATTGAGTTCTACTTCAGTTGTGGTTTTATTTGTGATCAAGATACGCAGCAACATATGGTGCCGAAACCGGGGAAATAAGGAAATGGACTTGGTAAAATCGTGAGTACAGTGACTTAGTGCAAAGTGGAACATTCAGTGAAGTGTCAAAGTATCGTGCCGGACTTGGAATATTTACGGAGTGTCAAACACTTAGACGATTTGCGTGCAAAAAACACATAGACGATTTGCGTGCCGTAAAATAACTTAGAAAAAATTCGGTTCGAATTTGTATGGACTTTGGACTTAGCGTGTTGAGCAAACTTCGGGACTTGTATTTTTTTTGAGATTGAAATAGTACTGGACTTTCCCATTCAAACATAATTTAGTGAGTTATCCGCCGTGAATTGAATTCATTCTCTGTCATCATGGAGCCGTTATTACTGCAACAACCCGAATTACAAGAACAAATAAGAAAGACGTTTGAAAATTATAAAAAGACACCAAAAGATAGATTGAATTTGGTATACGTTCAAACAAGATTGGAGAATTTAGAAACTCTATGGAGACAGTTTTCTAGCAATCATTTTAGAATAATAGGGTCTGTGAACAAAGAAGCCCGTGCTGCTATGCCCTATTTTTCGGAAGATACGTACGATTCCGTCGAAAACATTTACACGGACTGTAAGATTAAAATGAAAATAGGCATAAATCAGTTAAGCAGTGCTGTAAGCCCTATACAAACAAGTTCGAGTAATGCTGAAAATCGAAATATCCAAATGAATGTTGAAGTAAAGCTGCCTCAAATTCAATTACCATTGTTTTCGGGTGCCTACGAAGAGTGGCAAAGTTTCCAAGATATGTTTATCTCTCTTATACATAATGACGCGAACTTAAGTGCAGTACAGAAGCTTCATTACCTTAAAAGTAGTCTGAAAGGTGAACCTGAAAATCTATTAAGAAGCCTTTCTACTACTGAGACAAATTACAACGAAGCATGGGAGAAACTAACACGTCGATACAATAATAAGCGGTATAACTCGAATGAGATTCTGAAACGATTATTTTCTCAAAAACCCATTGGTAATGAGTCTGCGTTGGCAATTAAACAGCTGCTTGACACCACGTCAGCTTGTCTCAAATCGCTGAAGAACATAGGCGTCGACATCACATCATGGGATTTTATCATCAATTACTTGATTGTTTCAAAACTTGATTATGAAACGAGATAAGTCGTACTGCCTCTGATGATTTTACAACGTGGGATCAACTAGTTCAATTTTTGGAAACGAGATTCAGAACCTTAGAGATGATAAGCGGAACTAAACCGAATGCGAAGCCAGTAAGCAACAACAATCCAAATACTAAGCAAGTCACCAATCAAAAGACATTTCACTCAACTGTACAAGAAGAGAAAAAAGAGAACAATAAAGTCTGCGTATTTTGTTCTAACCAACATCTATACTAATATTATAAAGCTGAAGAGTTTGTTTGTTTGTTTGTTTGTTTGTTTGTTTGTTTGTTTGTTTGTTTGTTTGAACGCGCTAATCTCAGAAACTACTGGCCCGATTTGAAAAATCTTTTTTACGTTGAATAGTCCATTTATCGAGGAAGGCTTTAGGCTATATAACATAAAGATACAACTCATAAGACCACAGCAGCAATGAAAAATGTTGCGGAAACGGGAGAAAGATATTCCTTTTGAGAGCTTCCGCTGCGTACGCTGCGGAAACCGCTTAAGTTACACAAAAATCATGTATGACAGGATTGTTCAGCATTAAGAGTTCTATAATAAAGTCCGCGACAGCATATGTCTATCTGTTATGGTTGACTTACTACAACCTTTTTTATGTTAATAAATTTGTAAAAAAATAATGCATCATTTTTAGAGGTGTATTTTACACACAGGTATTTATACTTATCAAAATAAATACATTCATCATCACGAGCATTTCATTTAGAACAAAGTTGCCCTTTATATCATTTGATTCCAATAAATATCTTAGGAGCTATCACAGTTTTAACATCACAACGTGCGCTTGCGCTAATTATATTATAAAGCTGAAGAGTTTGTTGGTTTGAACGCGCTTATCTCAGGAACTGCTGAACCGATTTGAAAAAATATTTCTGTGTTAGATAGCTTATTTATTGAGTAAGGCTTTAGGATATAAAACATTACGCTGCGACGGGAGGGGAGGGAGCAAACTCAAAACGCGCGGACGAAGTCGCGGGGGACCGCTAGTTATATTATAAAGCTGAAGAGTTTGTTGGTTTGAACGCGCTTATCTCAGGAACTGCTGAACCGATTTGAAAAAATATTTCTGTGTTAGATAGCTTATTTATTGAGACAGGCTTTAGGATATAAAACATCACGCTGCGACGGGAGGGGAGGGAGCAAACTCAAACCGCGCGGACGAAGTCGCGGGGGACCGCTAGTTTGTTATATCAATGCAAGCAGTTTGCGAGCAAGTCTCCTGAAGAGAGATTAGAGTTTATACAATCAAAGAGACTCTGCTTCAATTGCTTTTCGTCCACCCACAACGTGAAGAGCTGCCACCAGTCCACGTGCTGTCGCCGATGTGGTCGACGGCACCACAGCCTACTGCACCTCGAGAGGGGTGAGCACCAAGTGCCGGTGATGGCACCAACTTCGAGTACGAGCGGTGAGCAGCCATCGAACAATGTCCAACAGTCACCACCATGTTACGAAAAGAAGGTCGTAGCACATTTTGTAAAAGAAGATAAGTAAGGTAAAGTTTTATTAGCCACGGCCCTAGCCAAGGTCAAATCAAATGGCCACTCGCAAATGGTGCGACTTTTGATTGACCAAGGCTCGGAAGCCTCGTTTGTTAGTGAGAGTACGGTCCAATCTTTAGGCCTTAAACGTTTTCCAGTCGATGGCTTAGTGACCGGTGTAGGTGACGGTAAACTTAAGACTAGAAACATTGTAAATTTCGAATTGGAATCACTACATAATCCTGACTTTTTTATTTCAGTTGATGCGTATGTTTTATCGTCATTAACTTCATTTCTTCCATCAAGCAAAACTTCCATTTTTGATTGGCCAGATCTTAAAAATCTTCCTTTGGCAGATCCTGATTATGGCTTACCTCGTAAGATTAATATACTTTTAGGCGTAGAATCATTTAGTCAAGTGATATTGAGCGGCATCCGTCGCCCGGCGGACCAGTTGCGCAAAACACACAGCTTGGTTGGATTCTTTCCGGCAGAGTGGGTCTACCAGATGAACCAAATCTTGAAATAAAGACTCTTCACCTGCGAATAAAAGAAGATGATATTTTAAAGCAGTTTTGGGAATTTGAAAGGGAACCAGATCTTATAAAAAAGGCACTTACCAAGGAAGAGAAAAGGTGTGAAGAAATTTATGAGAAAACCACTACTAGAAATGGTGAAGGGAGATACGTAGTTCGCTTACCGTTTAGAGAGTCAGATCCAAAATGTATTTATGGGAGGTCTAAAGAAATAGCAATGAGAAGATTCAAACTGTTAGAGAAGAAACTAAGTAAACAAACAGTATTACATGTGGAGTACGCTAAAGTTTTGGATGACTATCTAAAACAAAAACACATGGAGCAGATTCAAGATCCATTTGATATAGGATACCCTTACGCCGTATACCTCCCACACCACGCCGTGGTGCGCGAAGATAGGGAGACAACGAAGGTCAGGGTCGTATACGACGCGTCCTGCAAAGGGGTAAACCACGTATCTTTGAATGACTCGTTAATGGTCGGACCAAAACTGCAACAAGATTTGCGTCACATACTGATGAGGTGGAGAACACATCCATTTTGTATTGTGGCAGACATAGTTCAGATGTACAGGCAGGTCTTAGTTTGTGATGATGACGCAGATTTTCAGAGGATATTGTGGCGTTCGGATCCCAAGGAACCGATCGCACATTACCGGCTATTAACACTTACCTTTGGAACCGCTTGTGCACCATACCTGGCAGTGATGTCCCTCCAACAGCTAGCAAAGGACGAACAAGCGAAGTACCCGGTAGGTGCAAAAATAACACTAGAAGATTACTACATGGATGATTTGCTGACAGGATGTGACACGGAGGTAGATGCCATAAATATTTACAATGAAATGAATAAACTGATGAAAGAAGGTTGTTTTGAACTCCAAAAGTGGTGTAGTAACAGTCAAGTATTGCTGAATTACATTCAGAAGGACAAACAGAGTTCAAACAAGTCACACACATTCAAAATCAACGACACAATCAAGATTTTAGGTATTGCCTGGAATAAAAATGATGACAATTTTCACTACAAATTCAACTTACCAGACTGTGAGGAGCCGATGACTAAACGTAAGGTGTTGGCAAATATTGCGAGACTTTATGATCCTATAGGTTGGATCGCACCTGTTTTAATTACTGCAAAGGTTTACATACAAAAACTGTGGAAATCCGGTTTAGATTGGGACCAAAATTTACCAGCGGAGTTGATGAATGAATGGCATAATTTTAAAGATGATTTAAACAATGTGGAAAGGGTTAGCATACCCCGTTGGCTGAATTTGAATAAAGGTAATCCCGTAGAACTACATGTTTTTGTCGATGCTTCTCAAGCAGCTTATGCAGCAGTCGTTTACATAAAGACCAAAGGTATCGACGGGAATATTTATGTGAACATAGTGACGGCTAAGACGAAGGTAGCACCTATTGAGAAAGAAATATCCATACCGAGACTGGAGTTGTGTGCCGCACTCCTTGGTACAAAGTTAGTGTTCGAGGTGGCCCAAATTTTAAATATTCCCAAAGACAAATTGTTCGCCTGGTCGGATTCAACGGTTGTGCTAGCTTGGCTCCGAGGTGAACCGAGCCGTCGGAACACGTTTGTTAGCAACCGAGTCTCTGAGATTCGCAATATTCTCGATAGTGACCAATGGAACCATGTGCCAACAGATCAAAACCCGGCTGATTGTGCGTCTAGAGGCACGACGGTTGAGGAAATAATTGAACACCATCTGTGGTGGCATGGTCCCAAAAGTCTGATAGATAATCATGTTTATTCTACTGAACTGGAATTAAGTACCAACCAAGAAGAAAGGCCTATCAAAAGCCATACAACCTTAGTTCAATCGACAGAGGACTTCATTTGGACAAGATTTTCCAATCTTTCGAGAATGTTGAGAGTTTTGTCTTACTGCAGAAAAGTTTTGAAGTATAAAGAACATAAGTCTACAGGGAAGATAAATAAAAATATCACGGTCGAAGAGATGAACGACACTTTAAATAGTTGTATAAAGGCAAACCAAAAGTTTTACTTCGAAGCTGACATTGTCCAAATTAAGTCTAAAGCCGGTTGTGTTACAAAAAAGAGCAAGTTTCATTCTCTTAGTCCATTTCTAGATGAAAACGGATTGTTAAGAGTAGGTGGTCGCATCAACCAGGCAACTGCGGAATTCGATAAGAAGCACCCAATAAGTATGCCTAGTGAGTCTCATCTCACTAAATTGATAGTTCTGGATACTCACCATAAGACGCTCCACGGAGGACCGCAGCTGATGCTTAATTACATCAGAAGCAAATATTGGATTATTCGAGCGAGAGAAAAAGCCAAAAAGTGTTATAGAGATTGTGTAACTTGCACTCGATACTCACACCAAAACAACAACCAATTCATGGGCGAGCTCCCTAAAGTGAGGTTGACACCTGATAAGCCATTCAAGTCATCAGGCGTTGATTTTACTGGCCACATTAATATAAGATTTTCTCCGGGCAGAGGATCAAAGTCTTATAAGGGCTACATATGCCTTTTTATTTGTATGTCTACCCGAGCGATCCACCTGGAGGCCGTGTCAGACTTAACGGCAAAGGGTTTTATTGCTGCGTTTAAGAGGTTTGTGTCTAGAAGGGGCCGCTGCCAAGATTTATATAGCGACAATGAAACGAATTTCGTCGGCGCCGATAAGGAACTAAAAGAGATGTTTAACCAAGCCCGATCTCAGCTGACGAACGAAATCTCCAATTTACTTACCAATGAAGGTACGACGTGGCATTTAGTACCACCACATGCGCCAAATTTTGGAGGCATTTGGGAGGCCGGTGTTCGATCTACAAAGAAACACCTAAAAAGAGTAATTGGAGATGCAACACTTACCTTTGAAGAGTTATCGACAGTCTTGACGCAAGTGGAGGCCTGCTTAAACTCTCGCCCAATATCTTTTTTTAGCGATAATCCGATAGATCCAATGCCATTGACACCAGGTCATTTTTTAATAGGGGAACCGTTTGTTATCATACCAGATTTAGACTATTCGAAATCTTCGTTGACTAGCCTTCAAAGATGGAAGTTTACTCAAAAAATGGTTAACGATTTCTGGCGAAAATGGTCTAATGAATATTTAGTGACTCTAAATAATAGGTATAAATGGTTTACAAAAAAGACTGAGCCCGATGTAGATGATGTAGTTATAGTCATAGATCATAACATTCCGCCGGCTGAGTGGTTGTTAGGAAAAATTATTGAGAAACATCCAGGTAAAGATAACCTGACAAGAGTTGTAACAATTAAAACTAAAAATGGTGTTTTCAAACGACCTTGTAATAAACTATGTGTTTTGCTAAAGGCTGTTTAAAGTTTAAATATTTAAAAATATTATTTATATAGTAGTATAAGTTGTTAGTTATTTATTGTTTACTACCATGTACTAGTTATGTTTTTATTATAAGATATTAAGTTTTGCGGCTTGCACTCCATAAAATCAAGAAGTCAAATTAGATTTGATGCCAATGTTTAAATAAAGTTGTTAATTTGTATCTTTATGGTGGGCAGGTTGCTATTGTTTTTATGCTGTAAGTTTATTACCTCATTTGAATGATAGGAAAAGGACGGTGTCCTTTTGGTGGGCAGGATGTTTAGTACGGAATAAGTAGACTTGGTGTGACGTGTGTGTGTTGGCAACACAGCTAATGTCAACAGTGCTCCGTATTTAAAATAAAGGAAAAAGTGAAATAAACAGTGTTTAAAGTCTAAAAAGTGGATAAAATCGTGAAGAACCTTATAAATCACCAGGATTATCGTTTGCAGTGATGAATATACAGTGAAAATGCAAAATTATCGCTCGAAAAAAAACAGTTGACAGCTGACGCCGACGCTAACACCAGTGCTAAATAAAAGGAAAAAATTGCATCATAATCAATAACAAACATAATGCGTAATAAAGCGCGCATGATATACAGAAATAAACAATAAAAACGTTCAATATCGGATTGGTAAATTACGTCCATGACCACATAACCTCAAAAATAAAAAACTACCAACATTAAGGAACTAACCATTGGTGCTGTGAATAATATTGATCGATTCAATCGAACGATTCCGGTCATCTGTCATAGCAACTCGTCATCTGTAGAGTTGCCATATTAAAAAGTATACCAGACGACAAAAATAATTTCCAATTTGGTAGAAAATAAAAACAAGATGGAAACGCAACTAATCCTAGCTAAAATGAAAGAAATGAGATTGGACTTCAAAAAACAAACAGAGGAGTTGGCTGAAAAGTTCAAAAACTCCACTTCTACTGCTATAGAGGAAAAGCTTAAGCCAATTGTTAGAGAAAATGCTTCGCTGAAGAAAGAAGTAGCAAAATTGCAGTCGAAAGTGCAAAACTTAGAGAGGGTATCAAGAAAAAACAACATCTTAATCCACGGCTTAAACGAATCTGAAAACAACCCTGAGCAACTTAGAAAAAACCTAATAGAGATGTTGAATGAGGTGGCCCGGAAATCAGGTTCTCGGGAGTACGATGAGTGGGAAATTAGTGACATGCGCAGGATAAGGAAGAAGGATGGCAAGGGATCAGGGCCAGTACTAGTTACATTCGTTCTAGTCTGGCGTAAATACGAACTCTTAAAGAACAGCAAGAACTTCCCAACAGGCATGTACGCAACCGAAGATTACCCGAAGGAGGTGTTGATGAAAAGAAAGGAGCTGAGAGACAAACAATTGCTAGAGATAAAGAAGGGGAACAAAGCAATCATCCGCTACGACAAGTTAATAATTTTAAATGAAAAATACAAAGACAAAGAGTCAAAGAGGAAGAGAAGTGAATCCCCCACAAATTCATCAAAGGGAGCTGAATCAGGCGAAGTAGCACACAAAGTTAATAAAGTCCATGAGTTTTTTCGCTCCCGTACAAACTCCACAACCTCAACCGGCAAATAAAAAATACTGGAAGCACTACAATAAAAACAACAAAACAAAGAAATCAACACATACAAATAAAACAAAAGAGGAAATAACTAAAACAAACAACACAACAAATACAAAGAAAACAACCAAAACAACAAATACAAATGAAACAGCACAGAGAATATCAAAAATATATAAAGCAAAAACAAAAATTGAAAGAGAATCCCCAAGCCGGCTGGTCCCCATGGGGATTAATGATCGAAACCCTCCAACATATAATAATAAGGAACAAAGATGCGAAACTTCGTCACCTGAAATATTGACGGAACAAAGTAAAAATATGAACAACAAAGACACAAAAACGGTTCTCCCTTGTTTTGTCGAACAACGTTTGATATAATTTCACTTCACAAAAAATTTCAAATATCTAATTTCATTTGATATAATTATTCGATTCCTATAATATTTATTTTATCTAATTTTGATTGACATAATTGTTCATGTAATATAATTTCATTTCATCGAATTTTCACTTTGCCTAATATCACATGACATAATGTTTGCTTGGCCTAATGAGTGCTTAATCTAATTTTTATTTAACCGAAACTTTGTAAGTGAACTTAAATAATACAAAAAATAATCATACTGTTCTAACCTACATAACCTACATGACATCAACAAAGGAGAATTCTGGCGCTCGGCGGCCGCTGCCGCGGCACGCTCGCTTCGCTCGCTTGCCTTCGCGCGTTGTCGGATCACTGTTCTAACCTAACCTAACCTAGATGACACCAACAGAGGGGAGTTCTGGCGCTCGGCGGTCGCTACCGAGGCACGCTCGCTTCGCTTGCTCGCCTTCGCGCGTTGTCGGATCACTGTTCTAACCTAACCTAACCTAGACGACACCAACAGAGGGGAGTTCTGGTGCTCGGTGGCGCTCCTTTTTTGTCAAGCTTTGTTTTTGTCAAGTTGCCCTATTTTCTATCTTTAAAATAATACTGTTAAAATCTTATAATTAAAAAAAAACAATATAGGCGAACTGATCATTTTACTTAATAAAAGTATGTAAAATGATAATTATAGATAAAACAAAAATTAGATGAAATGATTATTAGGTCGAATGATGATTATGCCTCTTAAATGTTAGCACAAACGTTGTTATATCAAACAAATATTATCTGTTATAAAAATTATGTTAAACAAAATTATGTTAAACAACCATTATGTTAAGAGTGATTAGTAAAAGTGAAATTATATCAAACGTTTTTCGACAATATAAGGGAGAACCCACAAAAACAGCTACAATCTACAATAGTATATACATAGCTACCCTAAATACCTTAAGCCTAAGAACAAACGAAAAGCTCCTAGAATTGGAAATGGCACTAAAAACATCAAGTGGGACATACTAGGCTTGAGCGAAGTCAGAAGATTGGGAGAGCATATAGAAGAACATGATGAATATATCTTATATTATAAAGGAGAAACTAAAGGACAATATGGGGTGGGGTTCATGATAAAAAAGCACCTTAAAAGGAACATAATCGAATTCAGATCTATTTCCGAAAGAACTGTCCTAGTCACCATAAAACTACCTGGATATCAAGATGCCTGGACAATCATACAAGCGTATGCCCCAACAAATGATGCAGACGAAGCTCTAAAAGACAACTTTTACATAAAACTTAACGAGGCAATCCAAAAGTATGCCAACAAAAACCTTTTAGTACTCGGTGACTTCAATGCACAAGTCGGAAACAATATCAAAAATAATAATATTGTTGGACCTTATACAATTGGCAAAAAAAATTAAAACGGACAGAAGCTGCTAAACTTTTGCTCCGCAAACAACTTATCAATAATTAACAGCATATTCAAAAAAAGAAAAAGTAGAATGTGGACATGGTATTCACCTGGATCCAGATTTAAAAATCAGGTAGACTACATACTGTCAAATAAAAAAATATCATTCGAAGACTGTGATACGGTGAACAGACTCAACTTCAATACCAACCATAGAATGGTCCGAGCAAAGCTAAGATCATACCAGACAAAAAAATCGCGAAGACATATTAAAATGCGCAGTAAACCAAACAACAATAATTTTTCAATTACAACCTCAAATCTCCAAGAAAGTTTGGCAAACTTTAAAGAGCATACAGAACACTTGAATATCTAAGAAAAATACAACTTTCTAGAGAAATCAATCAGCACAATACTGGGAGATAAAAACATCAAGAAAGAAACATATAAAAATAAGAAGTTATCTGCAGAAACAATAAAACTAATAGAGGAAAGAGAGTCCCTAATTAGTATCAAGGAGAAGACAAAAGAAATTAGAAACAATATAACAAAAACAAGCAAGGAAATTCAAACAAGAATGAGAAAAGATATTAGACTACACAGAATGAAACTCTTTGAAGAACATATAATCAGAACAGGAGGAACTAAAAAAGCTATAAAAATCTTGACTGATAAGAAGGACTGGATACCAAAACTAAAAGATAAAAAGGGCACAACAAACACAAGACGACTAAACATCCTCAAAACAGCGACGGACTTCTACAAGGAACTTTTTGCAAGTAAAACGACACCAGAGAACACAAATATAGCTGTAACGCAAGATATGACACCAGTACCATCCATAATGCCAAGGGAAGTTGAGAAGGCGATAGAGACACAGAAAAAGGATAAGGCCCCAGGAACAGACTGCATAACAAATGAATTCCTAAAAGCATCAAAACATGTCTTAACACCTGTCCTGACGCAACTCTTCAACGAAGTTTTACAAACAGAAGTTACACCTTCACAATGGACAAGATCAAAGATCATTCTCATACATAAAAAAGGGGATAAGAGTGACGTAAGCAATTACAGACCCATTAGTCTGATGTCAAATATATATAAAATTTTCGCAAAAGTCATACTACAACGCATAACTAAAACTTTGGATGAGAACCAACCCCGAGAGCAGGCAGGATTCAGGAGTGGCTATTCCGTTGTGGACCACATTCATACCGTCAAACAAGTATTGGAAAAATCTGAAGAATACAACTTACCTTTCTACTGCTGTTTTATTGATTACAGCAAAGCCTTCGACTCTCTCGAACACAATAAAATTTGGATAGCCCTTAATAACCAAGGCATAGAAGGAAAATACATCAGACTTATAAAAAACCTATATACGGGGAGCAGGGCATCAATCCAACTAGAAACAGAAGGAGATATCATTGAGATTAAGAAAGGGGTACGCCAAGGGGACCCCCTATCACCAAAATTGTTTACTGCTGTGCTGGAGGAAATTTTTCGCAACATAAATTGGACTGAACAAGGCATTACAATTAATGGTGAAAAACTAACAAACCTAAGATTTGCAGATGATATCATCCTCTTTGCAAACAATGCCCTACAACTGCAAGATATGATAAATGATCTAAACAAAGAGAGCAAGAAAGTAGGCTTGGAAATGAACATTGCCAAAACTAAAGCAATGACCAACAGGTCAGAGGACCCACTCATAGTAAATGGTGATCAGAAGATCGCATATGTCAAAGAATACACATACCTAGGCCAAATCATCTCAAGAAATAATATTACCCATAAAGAAATAGAAGAACGTATCCAAAGAGCATGGAATCTGTACTGGATGCATAGAGAAGTAATGAAAGACAAAGAAATGAGTGTGGTAGTAAAAGGAAAACTATTCAACACATGCATACTGCCGGTCTTAACTTACGGATGCCAGTCTTGGGCCCTCACAAAAACACAAATGAGTAAAATAAGAACATGTCAACGAAGTATGGAACGAAACATGACCGGAAAGAGGAAAAAAGATAAAATAAGACATAGCACAATCACTGAACAGACAAAAGTACAGGATGTGACTCTCAAAATAAAAACATTAAAATGGAAGTGGGCAGGTCACACAGCGAGAGGTAGAGAAAAATGGAGCAAAACTCTACTACACTGGTATCCTAGATATGGGAAAAGAGATAGAGGCCGCCAAAAGAAAAGGTGGGAAGATGAAATCGTGGAAATAGCAGGAAAAACATGGACTAGGACAGCACAAGATAGAAAGGAATGGAAAAAATTGGAGGAGGCCTTTGCCAAGAGGCAGACAGAAATCAAAAACAAATATTGATAAGAAACTCTAAATGAAAAATAATAATAATAATTTCTGAAGAAAGGCTATAAAATAAAAAAATAAATTAATAAGTAGACTTAAATGGTTGAATGTTTAATTGATATTTACCTAATGTTTACTAATAGAAAATGGTCTTTGCATTAAGTCCAGGTCATAATATAAAACATTATGTTCGTTTACAAACACGATAAATAAGTAACCCATAAATTCAAGCCATATTCGTAGTATAATTAGTCCCATGTAATTAAACTAGATGGCGCTGTAGCGTGTTGAATCGCGGTAAATAGTGGATTTTTCAGTCTTACTTATACTCGTATCTCTGTGAGTTTGCAATAAATTGAGTTCTTCTTCAGTTGTGGTTTTATTTGTGATCAAGATACGCAGCAACAGGGATGGTACGGTAAGAAGAATTCAGTGTAACATGGTATTTTCTACCGGGAACAACCTTTTATTCTCATGTCAGTAGGAGTTTGGTTGTGATTTCTAAACATTACGTGTAATATGAAATAGGATCTTGTTCAGTTTTGTAATATGAGTAACACCTACGGCCCACGTAGCTGCTGCACTTCAGAATGAAATAGAAGAGAATCATTTATTTGCGTAAAACACGTTTAATATGTGATTACAGAATTTCATTTTACACCTCATGCTTTACCACAGTCAGTATGCAAACTTAGAATATTAGGTATTATTAATAATTACATTAAAGTAAATACATCATTAATCATAAAATAAAACTCATTATAACAATTTGCACATTTTTATAACATATATTAATGTAGTTCATTGCCATATTATCACTAGTCGTCACGTAGTCAATAATTTTATTGTTATGTCAATATTTGTGTTTTAATTGAAATTCACCAATGGAATAAAAGCATTTATCCAGAAGCAAAGTCGTAAATATGTTCTTGAATTATCCGGCTGGCTAGGCTCTTACTTCCAGAATCAACGAATTTGTTCCACCTTTCTCAAAGTCAAAGAAACTGTTATCAAAATAATAATAATTTAACTCAGAGCTAAATTAATCCTAAAGAGCGCAAGTGAGCCGCCTTAGGTATCCCATAAAAAACCAAATGACAAGCTCCTCCTTTTTGAGTCGGTAAAAACGTAACTCGATTGGCGCAGAGCCAAAGTAAACCTTCTTTATTACAGTAATACATATTCGATTTTACCATGAATTGCATTCGGAAGGAGCCATCAGTTAATTGATTGGTTTTACGAAAATTACATTACCTCACCGAGGACGGAGGAAACATTAAAACCACAGTGAAATGTCCTTCAGTAGGTCAAGTCTTACTATCTTCAAACTGACAGAATTTTTAGTGCCCACTAACAACGAAGGTTTGAACTCGTTAGAACACACTTTTAAGTGTAACTCCGCAATTTATTTACATATAATTTAAGACCTGTAATATTTATCATTGTGAAAATCGCGCGCTGTGCTCTTAAATGAGTTCTGTTGCTAATACAGCAGCAACCGATCTTAGTTAGATCAGAGTCTCAAAGTGCGTGAAGTAAAAATGCTGTTAGTTTTAATACCATTTTTACATCACAGCATGATACATAATAGTAAGAAAAGTAAAAAAAAGAGAGACAACACTAATTAACAAAATTTAAATTAAAGTTTTATTAACACCGAAACGATAATCATCATCAATCATCTTTTCATTCGCATAATGGAAATTGGTCTTTTAGAGATGCTGTTGCTAAGAATGCGTACTGTGGTAAGATCGGTGTAAATAACTACTTCAGCTTTATTACAGGAAATCGCAACTGTAGTCCAGTATTGATCGGATTGAAAAGATAGTTGCTATACTAGGATGGTCGCTTTGTTTGTTTAGTTACAAAGGTCTAATAAAGTGTAAGCTTGCACTATTGTACTTGCGACGTAATAAAATAATAAAAATAGAATCATCGCCATCAAAAAGATATAACCGGTATTGTCTCATAATTTTGAATATTTTGTTATTTTAAGGGAATCAAAACTTACATACATATTAAATACGGAACCCTTCGTACGCTAGTCCGACTCGCACTTGGCCGATTTTTTCTGTCACTGCGAGCGCTGTCATCAATTCAGATTACCTCTCCACCTACTTCGCACAGAGCGAATAACAGTTTTAAGTAACCAATAAACATTTCAATTGCAAATGGTATAATTTAAACATATATTCTAAGTACGTCTTTGTCACCCTGAGTGATATTTTAGAAGATAGATGTTGGGTCTCTAATAGGAGGCACAGTACAAACGACAATAATCGCCCTGGCCTGTTAAGAACTAGCCATGATGAAACTATTCCTGAAGTTGTTCAAACAATAAAATAATTAATGACAGCATTTCTCGAATGCGACATCTCGTACCTAAGCAATAATATCAAACAAACACAAATCAGTGCGAACAAACAAACCCCTCCCCTCTCCTCCACTTAGGTCACTGCCTCCGCTAATATTGACCCTCCTCTAAGTTCATAGTAATAGGGCGATATTTTGATAGGGTACCTTTTACTTTTGCTCTCAAAAGTATAGTATAGTATAGTACCCTTAGCCGATTTCAACTACGGTGGCCAGTCACAACGACTAACCGACTGCGCGGGACATATTATACTCATAGTGCACAAGTGTGTGCGCAAACACAGGTTTATCTGTTCAAAAATTCTCAGGGAACACATTCTGTTTATACAATGGATCCTGTAATTACATAATCTAGCCTTCAGTGTTATCCTACAAAAAACCATTCCATTTGTGCCCACTTTTGAAATCCTATTTGAAACAGTTATAATTTTGCGGGGAAGTTATCTCAGGTTGAAAACTTTATTTGTCGGAGTCAAGATTTGCGTGTAAATGAACCCAAGGAAAGGAGAGTGGTGACTTTGTGCAATTTTCCCGGAGTTGACTTAGCGGCTTGTGAAAATAGGACAAGTGTGAATCTTGCATAACTACTAAGAGTTTGTATCAAGCAATCGACAGATAACGTTGATGGCTAACTATAAATAAATAAATATGCGCCAGACAACACACCAACTGTCGTGGTTTCGAAGTAAGGAATTTCTTCCTTGTGTTACGAATACCAGACAACGATTATAACGGGCGCGTCTCCCATAAATACTTAAATACATATTTAACTTCCATGACTCAGGTACAAATGTTCGTGCTTATTAAAAAAAACATTTGCTTCTTGCGAGATTCGAACCCTTGACGGCCAGCATTATGGTCAGGAGCTCTTTAAACCAATATATAAAATGCGTCGTCAAACTCAATATGAGTAGAGTATAATAAAACAAGTCGTTAACCAATTAATATTTGGCAACGAAATGCCGTTCAGATTCAGATTCAGATTCAGCTTTATTGCATACTACAGTGTTGTGCACACAGGGGAAACAAGGTCTTAGATGCAATGTAAATAAATCTTATATATAAAATTCTCGTGTCACAGTTTTCGTTGCCATACTTTTTGATGAAATTTTTTGTGCTTATTCGGTATCTATGAAAATCGGCCAACATCTATTTTTCATCCCCCTAAATGTTAGGGGTAGTCCACCCCTAATTTTTTTAATTTATTTTTTAGACATTTTTTTTAATTTCTATTTTTTTATGATACAACATACAAAAATACATACAATCTTCAATTTTCACTCTTCTACGATCAACCCTTATTTTTTAATAGCCATTTTAGTAATTTAAGGGCGAAACAAAATTCGCAAGGAATGCTTAACTTTTAAAATTACGGGACGGGGCTGGAGCGGGACGGGGCTGGGGGCGAAACAAAGTTCGCTGGGTCCGCTAGTTATAAATACAATTCAGTATCAGCAAATAAACTAATTATATAGTACACAATGTCAACATTAGTAATTTTAAATAATTATTTATTTTATTAGGTATCACTAAATAACTCTATGTCATAATGTCACTTATTCACCAGGTAACGTTGTCACTTTTTAAACATTGACATTGTTTCTATATCCCTTATATCATTCAGTATATAACTATATATTTTTATCAATATGGAATGTTGGCCTTTTTTTATAAATTTTAATTTTAAGAATGGTTTTGAATATTTCTCTTTTGATGTGTTTTTTTACTGGAAAATATAAATTGAGATTCTTTTTTATGAATTCACACAACATAAAGATATTAAGCTTATTACTGTCATTATTGAAGAACTAAAAATCTAAAAATATGCCTATTTTACAAAAAAAAAAACAATTTCTAATCAAATATACTGGTTGCACAGCAGAATAGATACCTCTAAATATTAAAATCTTAGCTACAATTTATGTTCGTAGCGCTATATTATATTTATTTAAAAGATAAGCTTTTTTTATAAATGCATATCTAATAATAAATAGTGAACAGTAAATCTAAAACATCATTTTTTAAACCTACCTTCAATATTTTTTATCGTACACTGATGTTTATCTAAAGCCCGATTTCTTGGTTGACATAAAACTATTAACTAATGGTTTAAAGTCGTTACAATTTGTAATTGTTTTTTCTGCGTTTTCTTATTTTTAAATTTAAAGTCTGCGGAAAACACCAAAAACAATGGTCAATTCAGTTTTATTTATTTAAAACACGCCGAATCGTCCAAATGTATGCAAAATCCAAAACTTAATATACCCAATGCTGTATTACGTGCATTAAATCATGTGATAAAATATAAGAGAACACCGTTGTACTATTTCTAGGAAAAACTAAACTTCTTACTTACAAAAGGTAATAACAATATAAGGATCCTTGTGTATTATTGGATCACGGGCCCTTTATAGGATTTAGCGCGTAAGCCCTCCCCAAGCACATCATACGCAACAGAATAAAGAATGTCACTATTACTTTCAAGGGACTTTGGGTACGTAAGTAGCGTTAGATGATATTGAATGAGTAAAAACGTAAAGTTAGCCTATAACGTCCCACTGCTGGGCATGGGCTCACCTCAACTATGAGGTAGTTTGACCCATACTCCACGCGGGATCAGTCATTGGTACAGTGGTGTTTGCAAAGCAAGTGACCAACCCTGCTGTCAGATGTTAACATGCCGCCCATAAGGCCTTGACTAGGGTTAACGACTAATATCAACTGATATTAGCAGGGACCAACGTCTTAACGTGTCTTCCAAAGCACGGAGATACTCGTCATTTACGTCACTTATATGGTCGGAATGGTCACCCATCCAAACACGACCGCGCTGTAGGTTGCTTCACTTCGGTATCACTACCAAAGCGCAGCTACTTTTGCACTACGAGCACCGTAAATAGTACTAAAATGTATTAATTACTACGTGTCAATGGCCTAAAGGCATTAGATTTAATCGTCAGTTCGTATCAGCCGTAGGTTGGACTGTAATCGCAAGCTGCGCCAGAGTCGTCATTCGACGCCGCTGAGCATTCCGGTACTACGGCTACTATAGCACTGGTTTACGAGCGTCGCCTGGTTCATTGCAACGACCTTTGCTTGAGATCAGGGGTCGCGGGTATCGGATCGAGTTGTAGATGTTGATCTTTCATATCTTATACAAATATAAAATAAAATACACGACTGTATTTTAAGTTATGTAGTTTATTTTAAGTTAGTTTGTAAAAGTTACACTATTTGTAACTCAAGAATTGCTAAACCGATTTGGCTGAAAATTGGTGGGGAGATAGCTTAGGACCAGGAAAAGGACATATGATACTTTATAAATCGTTAGACGGGGCCGGGGCTGGGCGGGACGGTGCCGGGCGAGACGAGGATGGGGCGGAACAAAGTTCGCTGGGTCCGCTAGTTGTACTACCTACAATATAAGCGCATGTAAAAGATCAATAGCCAAGATCAAAGTATCTTTTGACGAGTCTCCAAGCTGTTTAATTAAGAGAAACACGCAAAAATAAGCTTAATATCTTGGCTCTTAGTTAATTTGTACCGTGATCTGATCAGGCTTCTATAATCTACATCATTTTTTGTTAAACAAACAGTAGTCTTGTTTTGGTCATGTGTAGGATCAAGCTGCTAATATTCTTTTTAGGGTTCCGTAGCCAAATGGCAAAAAACGGAACCCTTATAGTTTCTTTAAGTCTGTCTGTCTGTCTGTCTGTCTGTCCGTCCGTATGTCACAGCCACTTTATTCTGAAACTATTAGTATCACACAGTTGAAAATTAGTAGGTACATGTATCTAGTTAACCGCTTTACGATTCTTATACAAAAATTAAAATAATGATATCCCATCCATGATTTAATAGTTAGGCGTCCCCTCTCCCCCCCCCCATCTTACTTTTAAATTAATCGATCTTGACAAAAACTGTTGTAAACGAGATCGAACTATTAGGTTTTGAGATAGAGCATATTTATAACCGCAAACTTAACTCTGTCATTCATACAAATACTATGAAAAACAAAGTTATGTTTTCTGTCAACAAAATATTATGGTATTTTGGCTAAATGGAAGTAAGTAGATCTGTAATTCAGTTAAATTTGGCAAGGAATCCTTAGTGTGCGAGTCCGACTCGTCCTTAGCCAGTTTTTTATAAACACATTAAGATACTTTTTATATCGTCCGCGACGAACACTAACATCGAAAAATGCCAGTGCCCAAGACACGTCCACGTTCTGCATCGTGCCAACCAAATGTCGATAAAATGGCGGCGATCGCAAAAACAACCATTTACTATCGACAAAAAGGGGTATTATGACGCCATTAATCATCCCGCGGTACCCCCGCGATTGACTCTGGTTTACATCCACTTTAATATTATGATCTATGGTATTGTTGGATTTAATGATGACTATGAGGTACTTCTGCGATAAAACAAAGTAATCGACGACCTTCGTGGTGTAGTGGCTAAGTACGCTGGTTTCAAGGCGTCGCCGCTCCGAGGTCCCGGGTTCGATTCCCGGTCGGGTCAATATAGAAATTAAAATTTACTATACTGTCTCGGATCTGTGTGAAGGGGTATCACAGTTGTTTCTGATTTCCAAACCACAAGTGCATTATCTTCTTACTTTGGGATCAGAGAAATGTATGTGATTGGTGTCCAATGGTGTCCAATAACGTTTTTGAGACGACTTAAATTGTATCACACTTAAATGTATTATATTGAAAAGCAAACAGGCTTTTTCTGGGTGCGCTCGCACTATCGTAGTCACTGTCTATTCCACGTGTGGTCTAGTCTGGTGACGAGAGCGAACCCATGTCGAATAAAATAAAATAAACCGGCTAAGTGCGAGTCGGACTCGCCCACTGAGGGTTCTGTGTCAATTTTAACTGAATTAGGGAATCCAACGTGAAACTTTAAAAGCAAATGGTTTAAAGAACCTCTATGTCATTTTAAAATACCTATCCATAAACACGCATCCCCACACGCATAGGTTTGACTAAAAAAAAATTCGGTTTCAGTTTCAAGTATCCCCTTAAATATCATTATTTTTTTAATTTTTTGTATAAAATTTGTAGAGCGGTTAACAGGATACACCTTCTTACCAAATTTAACAGTGTGATGCTTATAGTTACAGAATAAAGTGGCTGTGATATACGGACGGACAGACAGACTTGACGAAACTATAAGGGTTCCGTTTGTGCCATTCGGCTACGGAACCCTAACAACACATCCTTATTCAGTTGGGTTTTGAGACCGTTAAAAATACAAAAGGTTGAAGAAATCTGATGTTTCTTGTAAATTAATGAAACTGTCTTAAGTGATTTATGATTATGAGTTAAACGCGATTCAAAGTTCTTAATCAAAATGTTTTTCTTTGTTTTCAACTTTGTAAGAAGTGAGACACTTATTAAACTTTGCTCTTAATAAATTAAATAGTTTGTCTCAAAACAGAGATCTCCTCGTAAATAACAGTTTAGCTAACGATCTGTATCTTAAACATTTGTTTATGCAATAGTCCTAATATAATTAGAGCAAAATAGGACTTATTTTATATACAAAGTAAAAACATCATCACTTATAAACTTCTTGGGGTAATTATCTAAGAAATTTGAATAATTATCGTCGGCTATAAGCACAAATTTCAACAAGGCTCTAAGATTATAAATTGCGTAAGTTCAGACATCAGACAGTCAGACTATTTGCACTGTGAGTTAAATAACTTTAATAAGAAAAGATTTAAACTTTAAAAGATTAAACTGTAAAGTTACAACTTTTGATTCTTCTCTTTCCAGTTTAAGTAGGGAAAATTAGTCAAATTCAACTTTTATGTGCCATATAGTTAATGTTTCAAATAAAACTTTCAGTGCACTATTTGATGGGCAACTTTTTCAAAATGCGGTTTATACAGCTTCAGAGAAAACGAACTTGGAACTTTATACTTTTTTAAAATATAATCCGCATTTTCTTACAAAAGTAGCGGATATAAGAATGAGGTCAATTCATATAAGAACCCAGTATAAACAAAAGTGTTACTGGAGGTCAACAAACATCTATGGTGGATAAGAGTTTAATTGGAATGGCTCCCATTATTTTAAATAAATTGCTGGGTGTATTTAAAAAAATGTGAAGTGCCATTTAAAAATTAATTAGAACAGCTATTTATAGAAAGATGTTATTATTAAGCTAAAGACTATTTGAATGATATTTTGTCATAAGCATTTTTTTTTATATAATCCACGATTTTTTTGTTATTTATTATTGTTAACTGAAGGCATACTATTTTGACTATTTATGTATTGTTATAAACTACTGTATGTCTGATAAGGCAGGTCACAGTGACACGTCTTTTTTATTCAGATCTTCGGGCCTAAGACGCGCGCCTATTTATCATCAATCGATAAATTTCAAACGAATTTTTAATCATATTGAAAAAGGTTTTTACTAACTTTTATGTTTTCATTTGTTTTTAGAAGCAATTAGGATTATAATATAAGTCAAACAAATGTGGAAAAACATGTTGTTTAGGAAATAAAATTATTTTATCGACACGATAAACGGTATCGAGGCGTGCATGTTAGGCCTACTGATGTACCTGTCTTCCACAACAATGTTGTTTTGATTTGAAAGGACGGCTTGCCGGAGGTTTAATAACCTTCACTAATCAAAAAGGGTTGACCTGGCATTCTATAGCAGCGAAACCCAATAAAAAAGTTTGCCAAAGTTTTTAAAACAACCATCGTATTATTCAACCCTTCATATGCTTTATGTATCTCCACAAGCAGAATAGGTAAGTAAGGAGCAGTAAGACAAAACGTCACAAGCGACGGAGGATCGATTGTTCCCGGCAAAGCGCCTCCGACCGCGGGAGGAAGGCGCTCGGCTGGTAAGGATTCAATTAATGGTTCGGACGACGGCGACGCTATAGGTACATACTGAATGTATAAGTTATGTTACAGTACTACTGAACTGAATGTTTTTTTGGTCAGTGACATCCAACTCAGGGGTGAGTTATACTGATTCAAAAAAAAAAAATTTTCCTTCAATTATATGCAAGTTTTATAAAAGAAAACGTCTTAACAACATTCTAAAAAATAACAAAACGAATGGGAAAACTCGCACCCTTGCTCGTAAATAGGTATCTACGAAATACTTCGCCGTAGCTAGTAAGCTACGAAAAGAGTTTATGGTGTTGATAGTTTTGACTCCATCGCTGTATCACATTATTAAATTGACTTCGTAAGTTTTTTTCATTTAAAAAAATATATTTTTTAATATTCTTTTTAGCATCGGCATTGTTTCTACAGCCACCCCGGAGTCGCTCAACTCTGACCAAAACAACACACTGCCTAAGTATAGGAGTATGCCGACTGCATACTCCTTGACTTATATGTACAGTGTTGCTAGCAAAGTCGCCAAGTCCAACGTCACTTGGTAAAAAATAAAAGTACAAAATGGTGAGTAGCTATTTACTCTTACGCTTTATATAAGACTGATATTTATGATATTTAAACAATCAAATAATTTTGACCATGAGTGCATCGGTAATCATAATTGAAACAAACGTTTCGTTTGGAAAATGTATTCTCGTACCCACCCGATTATGAGATCACGATCAGAGTGGGAAGATAAAAATAAAAAATAGGACACCGATCACATACATCGCTCTTATCCCAAAGTAAGTAGCCAATGCACTTGTGCTATGGAATTCAGAAACAACGGTGGTACAACAACACCCACACCCGAGACAATGAAGAAAATTCTGATCTCTACATTGACCCAACTGGGAATCGAATTCGGAATCTCGGAGCTGCAACGCGTTGAAACCCACTACTTTGCCACTACACCACGGATATCGTCAAAGTAAATTGAAGCTAACTTTTACTAACATTGACAGAGAGTACCTATCTACTCTTTAAAGTTCCCACATCTAAGAAAGAGATACTTTCTGAGTCATCCAGCGTGTTAACTAATTGGTCTAAAACACTTAATCTCTGGTAAAAGTTCAGCATTCTGAACACAGAGCCATAAGAAACACTCCGGCGCCATTACGACGTAATATGAATAAATTCGGCTTCGGCTACGAATTATCACCGAGAGTGGAATTCTGGTGGAATTTAAACGCCAAGTCGGCGTTTTGCTAATTTTACACGAATTACTTGAAGAGTGGTTGTACGAGTCACATATGTATCATCATATATTATCAGAGTTTTAGTAAAGTAGGGAATATTAGTTATACGTAAGTGAGCCGAGAATCCGATTGATAAATGAGATTAAAAGCACTATGATAGTACCACATACAACACAGAACCCATGAACTCCATTGCGTATAGGAAGACAAACTGTATACAGCTGTGGGTGTCTTTATAAGAAGGCTGTACTTCTCAAAAATTATTGTTACCTAGCTAACTTATAAATAAAATAACAAGCTGAACTTGGCCCAGTCCAATACCGTACGCTTATCAGCATCGAACCATAAGAGCTCGTGTTTAACTTGTAGATGATCCGCGCTTAAAGCAGCGGCTTGCCTATGAATATGCGCGCACGCCACACGCCATTGTCCCGAAGTGGCAGGCTCACACTACGGCCTAGGTCTCAACGAGCCGAAAACACTGATCATGGAAATAATCTGCACAAGTGCAAAGGGGTAAATCAAAATATATTGTACAAGAACTTAGGAGACAAAACCTGACTGACAGCTATGTGACTGTACTACCCAAGTGACCCAACAAACTAATAACTCTGTTACTGTTAACTCTGTGGAACTGAGTTACAGTTTCATTTGATTTCGGATTAGGAGATAACTATATAACGTGAGGGTACTTATAGCTACAGTTTAAGCAGCGGAATTAAAATGCAATACTCACCAATAGTCTCAATTACCTGTGTCTGAAGACGAAAAGTCTTCTTCAACCAGTGTGTTAAAAGTCTTCATACAGTGATATCATACGAATCCCAAACGTGGTCTATGGGTCTCATAAAGAAGCTCAAAATCACACAACGAGCGATGAAGAGGGCAATGCTCGGTGTTTCTCTACGAGATCGGATCAAAAACGAGGAGATACGTAGAAGAACTAAGGTAACGGACATATTCCTACAACTCAATCAGCTCAAGTGGCAGTGGGCAGGGTAGTCCAGTCATTATTGACATTCGAAATCGAAAATTTAATTATAATTCCAAAAGTTTTCAAATTTAATTATAATTCCAAAATTTCTGCGGTCCGGAACATTGGTAAAAATGCAATAAATGATAATTTGCTCAGTTTTTGAGACCAAAATTTCAAATTGGAGTGGTGTTAAATATATTATTTTACATCACGTGTCAAATTTGCAACCAATTTAAATGTACAGAACATTTTTTGTTATTGAAAATTAATGTTTTTTTTTTATTAAACTGAATGAAAACGTTCCAAAAAATTTGCAAACTTGACACATATATCGGAAAAATATACCGAACGGTTGTATAAATTTGCAACCTTTTTCGTTGACCGGAACATGTTTATTTATAATAATTTTTAATTCGTGGTCATTTTTTCCAGTAAGGTGGTCTCGGAATAATAACAAAAGTTTTGAAACTTGGTTGCAAACTTCGAAAACATCTATTCTGATGCATTTACAAATTTGCAACCTCATACATTCAAGAAAATTTCAAAAGTTCTGCAAATCGAGGGGACTGTTTAATTTTGGGATAATTGTCCTGACTGACTGGACTAGGGCACATAGCGCGTAGAACTGATGGCCGTTGGGGCAGAATAGTTCTAGATTGGGACCTTTCGACCTAAAGCGCAGCTAGGGACGTTCACCGACAAGATGGACGGACGACTTTATTAAGATCGCAGGATCATACATATACAGATCGCTTGTGAACGGTCACTGTGGAAAGCCGTGGGGAAGGCCTATGTTCAGCATTCGACGTTTTTTGGCTGATAATGATTATGGTGATGAAGACCCACCAATAGTCTTGAAGGAAACAGGCAGTCATTTTCATTGATTATGAGTGAGTGAGACGGAAACCCTATAGGATAAAGAAGTACAAGCTTTAGTCACTTACCGACAACATTCAGGGTTTCCAGTACTGCGGTATCCTAATTCGAGTGTTGTTTCATTTGACCTTTCGTGTTGTTTCAATATCAATAAAAATTACAAATGTTTAGTGTTCATAATTTTAGAAACTTGAAGTAAAACACTTTGGATTAAAGTGAGCACTCACACTAAAATAAAACAATTATGTTTATAAAACTAAAACCCGACTTCTTAAAACACGCCTTACAAAGTACGAAACAAGGAAATAATCTTAAAGGATAGCCGTGGTCGTATGCCACTTTGTTTTTATTTTATTATTATACCATGACTATCCTTTAAGACTATTTTCTTTCGGTTCGTACTTTTTAGAGCGTGCTTTAAGTAGTCGGGTTTTAGTCATATAAACTTAACTTTTCTTTAACTTATTTTGGAGTAATGTAAAGAACAATGGCAGGAATTTACCTGAGTTTATTTTCAGGCGTCTAAAAATGTGACCTATGCAAAGACTAAACATTTATTTAACATGTTTTTTTCACGAAAATAGTTTCTCATTTAAAAGCCGGGCTTAAATTGTAAATGTAATAAAAAGCTCTAATTTGAATCTAATAAGTTAATTCACTGGTGCTGCCATTTAAAGAAAAAAATACTGTATGCGTCATATTTTTATCAATTTGATTGTACTCTTAAGAAAAACATGAAATAGAAGTAACTAAGGTTTTCAACACAGAAAGATGTAAATGTATTTAAAAACAATATAATATAACTTGATTGCAAAATGATTTATTTAAAAAGGGAATAGACTATTTACACAAATTTTAAAATACAACGGCAACACTGACATCCGTCTAAAAAAAAAGTAAAACGTCGCTTTGACAGTAGCTTGTCTTGACTACTTCGCTACGTTTTTATTTTAAAAAAAAGTTGTTTATTTTCTCGATTTTGGATTATCTTTATTATTGACTCTCGTTTGGCAGTTTTTAGGCATTATTGTTATATTGTGACAGCCGAATTGCCTCTTACTAACGTTCTTTAGTAACTTTTTCAGAATTTTATTATATTAGACGTGTTCATTTCGATATAACCTCAAAATACAAAAATAAAGATAACTATTTTTGTGGCCTCGACAAAACGAAATTCTTTTTGATTATGATAATTCAGTGCAACTGCTATCATTTAATCATTTTATCAATCGTAGACGATTAAAATATTTTTCAGGTCTCATAGAAAGCGCTGTAGTTAATTTAACGACACCTTATGTATCCAATTAAGATAAATAGTTAAGTAGTTATGAGGGAACAGATGAACATCCATACCCACATACATACAGGTCAAAATCATAACCCTCCTTTTTGCTTCGCCGTAGTCAGGTAAAAATAAGTCATTTAATATAAACGAAATCATCAATACATCGGGTTTAAGCCTGCCTGTCTGACCTAACTCCCAACCTAAACCACTCACGCAGAAATATATATTTTTTGTGGAGTCAGCTGTGAAAATAACAGATAAAGCTTTATGTAGCTCTGACTGGCTTCGAAATATGGGAAACATTAAACCAAACAGGTTTTACGTATATAGCAATAAGCTGTATATAATAATAATAAAACAGTAGAAATATGCTACCTTAATTTAAAAAAAAATCATTATGTACTGATTTAAACTTTCAATAGTAACATTTTGGTTCAAAGTAATATTATAAAGATATTATTATCTACAAAAATAAAATCGGTTATATTCAAAACCAAATATGTCATTTTATGAGAAAATTCGGTCAAGACAAAGTAAACATTTGATATTCACAAGGAAGATCAATTAATTTTATAGCCGTAAAAAGGATCATTAACGTGTTATTAATAATCGTGTCACGCTCTTGTTTGCTCGGTTCATAGTGTGCTTTCAATTTTGTTTAGGAAGAAGTGAAATAGACGTTCTTAATATTATTGTTAAAAATAATGTGACGGTATTAGTACAGCGGTCACATTTATTACGTGCAGGAACGCAGAATCATTTCAAAATAATCAGCCATTAAAAATATTTTGACATACACGTAACGACACAAAATTGATATTCCGCGCATCGAAAGTCGAAACCTATTTAAATTTTTATTCATTGAAACATGCAGCAAAATTATTATAGACCCAGCAGAGTGTACATACATATTACTAAAGAAAGATTTTTCTCATAAGGCTGATAAAGATTAAAGTGTACAAACTAGGGATTATTATTATGGCACGTAATCAACTGTAGACCACCAGTCAGACTGTGTAATTAGGTGCCAAATACGATTTTGTAGCACAATATTTAGGTGCGGCGAATTAGTTTAACAATACGCAATTTGTCCGGCGAGACGAACGGTTTTGACAATAGGCAGTTTTCCCATTTTGGTTTCACTCACGTCGCATGCCACAGCCAAGGAACAACAGTAGGTGAATGCAATCCATCAGGGCGATTCAGAACATTCGATAAGCTATTGGACTTGGGTTTCGGCTAGAAACTCGTTCAGTGCCACGCACTCCGGCATGTGTGTGCGAGAACCGTTCCAGTAGTGCCGCTCACTCGGGCCCAAATGTTTACGGCGACGTCTTTGCGAGTGTTATGTATAAAATGACATCAGATGACATTTTATACATAGCACTTGGACTTGAGTGCTTGGCCACCAGCACACTGTGTGCCGACCACTCGGCCCGAGTATGCATGTTTTTTTAAAATAATATTACGGGAAATATTGTTTATGATTTTTTATTAGATGAAATTAGTGAAAATCGCGGTTAACTGCGTTATTCTTCGAATTTCAAGGCCGTCAAAGTGTTGATCAATAAATTTCGTAGTTTGATCAAATGTCGATATGTTAGTTCGGAAACAAAGATAATAAAAGAACAAAATCAGATAGTTGCAACGGACAAACCCACGTTATTTTATTTTATTAATATTTGAAACTATCAAATCGTATCCGAGTCCGTAACCGAATGGTTCTGAATCAGGGGGCAGGTACGGTATTCTTTTGTGTATTAATTGATTAAGATGATTTATTGAATTAAGTCTAAGAAGTTACTACGTAATTATTTTTCATGATTTGATGACAAATATAGCAACGGAAATTAAAAAGATATTAGATGTAGTAGAAAAATAAAACTCTAGCAAAATGACATTTATTTATTTATTTTAAACTTCATGCACAAACAAACTGTCCATATGGCGGACTTAATACTCAAAGCAATCTCTACCAGTCAACCATAGACCCTAACAGATGAAATACAGAAATAATAATTTTTCTTCCGACTTCGGCCGCGGATAACAAAAATACAACCAGTAACGGTTCAAGCAAAAAAATACTACTAGTAATGATAACTAATAGTTAATTAGTAGATATTATAAGTGGATTTTGCATTATTTCTATTACTGTAAATAAGGACTTATGGTACCTATAATAAAATTCTAGTTGTAAGGGTACACCTACCTACCTATAAGAACCTTGGTAGTACAATCAGCATCTCTAGGTAATAGGAATTTAAAACTTAGGGATATAATAAGTCACCAAAACTTATTGTCTTACCGATGTCGTTGAGCTGTGATACCAAAAATTGAATTTATATCCGTTGCGTTCGTCACGGACCTTCCACGGCGAAGTGTAGACAAACTAAGGAAGCGATTAGATAAATTATTTTGATTTTTACATGATTTGTAGTAAACTGTGACGTACAACGGATTGCTATCAATTCAAGCCTTTACTAATTTTTACGATTTATGTTTGTATCTACATAAATTGGACTCAATAAGCCACTGCACTTGAGTAACTTGCAACTCTAGAATCGTTTTTTTGGCTTTAGCTAAATAATTAAATCTTCATTTCGCTGAAAAAGTATCCAATCGTTGATCGTAATAACCCATCTTAAGTACATATATTCGATTTTTATAACATGTAGTACTTGTATAATTTACTTATCTTCACTTTTAAACTGCCTCAAAGTGCTATACCTTCTGGGTAAGTAGGTTATAAGTACACTTTATGAACATATATATTTCACCTATGTAAGTTTGTAACACCTAGTATGCATGTATGAATAATTGAAATGAAATTTCTAATTATTATTCACTGTATATCGTTGCGTCCTATTTAATTCAATTTCAATAGCGACAAGCCGAGTCGACAATAATCCTATTAAGCGCTTAATTTAAACCGGAAGTTGGCCTTCCTTCCTCAATTGCGGTGAAAATACAAACAATAGCTAATCGAGCTGAAGTGCTAGCGGGTGTAATGGCTGAACAAACGGACGACTGAACGCCATCACTATGATTGCCTTTTACATAATCTATCTCGAAAATACATAAAAGGACGCAAACTTCCATACCTGATATTAGAATAATTATAAATGAAATTATTTAGGGGAAACGAATTGTAATTGGAAATAGACTAACTATTAACAACAACTTGAGTCTAAGTCAGGGACCTAATCAGCCAAATTGAGCATGACGTAGGTAATGCTATATAAAACCGACTTTAAAAAAAGGAGGAAAATCAATTTAATATGTATTTATGTGATTTCGTTGGAATGTATTAATATTTGAGTATTATAATCTAGTAAGGCTTGCAAAAGTTCCAAACACGTGTGTGAAATTTCGTAAATGTATGTATGTTTGTCCTCGGATTTCTCGAATCCAAGAATTCATAGCAAGGTGATTCTTCATGAATCAGGTATATTCCAACTGGTACCCTATACACTGTAACTTTCATGAAAATCGATCCAATAGTTCAAAATATATTAAATACCTTATTGTACAATTTAAAAGCCGTCTGTGATATAGGCATCACATCACATGACGACCCGTCTGGTGTAGTGGTCGAGAAATCGCATACTACGCAGCGGGTGCGGGTTCGATCCCCGCACAATACAAACATTTGTGTGCATGAACATGTCTGTTTGTATTGGTCTGGGTGTTTTCTATGTATATTATGTATGTATTTACAAACAAAAAGTATTTAAGTATTATATCCGTTGTCTGGCACTCATAACACAAGCTTTGAGTAGCTTACTTTGGGACTAGATGGCGATGTGTGGGAATGTCCAAAGGATATTTATTTATTTATCACAGCCTAGTACGGGGACTGATGTGTAAGATATATTTTTTAAAATAAATTATTTTGTTTTGTTGTATTTGTAATATGGGTGTTAACTGAAAATCATGAAAAAAAAATTTTGAAGACAGTGCATGATGTGCGTAATCTTGATATTATACACCGAATCCAAGCGAAATAGTTTCTCCTATATAGAAGACAATACGTTATTTTAAGCTTATAGTCCGTTTTTTGAAGGTAGTTTTTAGGGTTCTGTAACCGAATGGAAAAAAACGGATCCCTTTTAGTTTCGTCAAGTCTGTCTGTCTGTCCGTCCGTAAGTCACAGCCAATTTATTCTGTAAATATAAGCATCACACTGTTGAAATTTTGTAGAAAGATGTATCCTGATGAAATGCTTTACGATTCTCAAACAAAAATTTAAAAATAATGACATTTAAGGGCCTCCCATACATGAAACTAAAACAAAAAAAAAGTCAAATCTATGCGTGTGGGATGTCTATAGATAGGTCTTTTAAAATGACTTAGAAGTTCCTAAGACCACTTTCTTTTAAAGACTAACGTTCCATAGCTTGACGCTTCCGAAGTGGTAAAATGGGCATCCCCCATCTAACTTTTAAACTAAGCGATTGTAAATTTTGAAAAAAATAATAATATAGATCATAACAAACATTTTCAACGAAAATTGTTTTGGACGGGATCAAACGAGAAGTTTTTCAAATATAGCACATTTTTAACAAACGCAAACATAACTTTGTTTTTCATACAAACACTATGAAAAACAAAGTTATATTTGCTGTCAACAAAATATTGTGGTATTTTACTAAGTGGAAGTAAGTGGATTCCCTAATTCATTTAAAGTTGGCGCGGAACCTTTAGTGCGCGAGCCCGACTCGCACTTGGGCGTTTTTTTTTTTCAATATTCAGCTAGCATTAATGCCAATTATATATTAAAAAATAACTATTCAGGCTTCAATTTGGCATTATCTGCCGTAGAAATAATTATGTTAAAATCACTATTTTGTTGTATTCGCAGTCAAAATAATACTCATTTTGGTAACTAAGCTAGGCAAACAAATTCCACCCGTACCTTTTCTAATATTAATGATATCGACTTGCAAACTAACTTACCCAGCCAAAAAGGAGATTGAGGCACCCGACTACCGACCGTTTTTCTGAACCAGTGACCTAAAAACAAAACATGCAAAGTAATTGAAAAAAATACGAATAAGAAAGGATATCCAAAATATTATAACAAAACATGCTTAAAATATCTTTGGGATTGGTTGACGTGGAATTAAAAAAAAAGAAAAAAAAATACTTTTATTTCAGACCGGGTCCATACAAAAACTGTTTAAATAAATCCAAAATAAAAATTTAATAAAATAAATTAACCTGCACGATTTTAAAATGGTTTTTGTAACTTATATCTTTGGGACCCCTTACACAGTGCGACTTTTAGCATAGATGCAGTCGCGCGTTTTTGAATCGCTCGGCAGCATCGCGACTCACGCATCAATGCAGTCGCGCGTTAGCAAGCGCGACTGTCAATCAAATACATAATTTGTCAATTTCCAGCATCTGCATCGCGACTGCATCGATACTGACATGCGATAGCTTCGATGCAATCGCGCTTCTGCATCGACGCTAACAAGCGACTGCATCGATGCTAAAAGTCGTAGTGTGTAAGGGGTCTTACACTTAAAAGGAATGAAGCCTATTCGTCTAACATTGTGTGCAATTGGAATGCTTTCAATATGGTGGAGATTTACTTTTGTCCTGTTAGTAGGTAGCATCTTATAACAACCAAAAGGTTAAGAAATGTTTATTGGTCGACTAAATAAAAATACTGAAGGTTCACATTTCTTAAAGAGGGGGGGGGGGGCTGATCTGTACAATGGCGAACTTAATGCTAAAAGCATTCTCTGCCAGTCAAAATTTAGATTATGCAGATAGGGCTTTCCCCGAACACAAGTCCGTCTACTTCCGCCTTACGGCTTACGCGTGGTATCACAACCTCATTCCTTGCACTTTTCACGTTAAAATATTTACATTAATAATTACACACACACACTTACTCCAAAATATATTTCAATAATGACGAAAGACATTTGAGAAATGTCGCGTCTCGCAAAAATATGCCATGTGACTGTTTAACCGAGCAATATTTTACGGTATTTCTGTAACAGATGTTTTCTACAATAATGTTTAGTCAGTTCATTTAAGCAAGACCGACCCCGTATTCCATCGTATTCATTTATTTTAACACTTCTGAAGAATAAGTTGTTTCAACGCATACCGTTAATCCGTTACTTGAGTCGTTATTTTGTTCGTTATTAATGCGTACTGATTTAGTACTGGCTGGTTATTATTTACCTGATGACGAGCAGTCAGTGCATGTCAAGTTGATTGATTCGGTTGGCCATTCTTTTTCCGAACTAGTTGTCGTGAAGTTATGCAAGAAAACTTATTGTAAATTCAGTGATATGCAAATAAAAGGAATGTATTGCACAACTTTTGTTGAACTGTCCGTCTCCCTTCTGAGGTATTTTTCAAAGTACATTAGGGAAATTCTTAAAATCGGTTCGCTGGATAATCTATTATAATCTTTTTTAGCTCATGTACGGATAAAGTCATGATTTAATGTAGGTTTATTTTAAATATTTATGTCAGTATATTAGTAGCATAGACATACTGACAGCGGAGTCTTAATGTACAGTCCCGATTTATTTATTTATTTATAATTAGGATACAAATTATTACATAAGCAATTAGGCCCGTATAATAAATACCTTACAGACATATATACAATATGACATAATGAAAAGTACAAAAAGAAAGATATTCTTTGTGGCATTATTTAGCATTTAAAAAAACCTTAACTTAATGTAAGATTTTAATAGACATTGACAAAAACCACTGAGGTTTATCTGCAATGCCGCATCAGTCTTACGTCTCTAAAAATAGTTTTTATACTATACATAGCTACACAAATTGACATTATTTACAAAAATATCGCAGGTGCATTCTGTTATTACGATAAGTAAAAAGATTTAAGTTTCGTTTTGATATTCTTTTTTGTTAAGTTTTGTTTGTAAAAGAAACACTATTTTGCCGCCGTAGTGTTGCGCAACTTGGTGTCCGGTAACCGTCTTCGAAACCGACGATACAGAACACCCTTCGACCAAAACTCTGCTTTCATGAAGGTCGACAGCTGTTCCGTCGGAAACCTCACAACAAACGAATTGAAATTCGCGTTGTGACGAGATTCCCACCGTTCGACCCTCAGTGAGTAGGTATTTGGTCTTTATTCTGATGTACTCTACAATATTCTCGACCTTTGTGGAGTAATGGAGCCGGGACACGTCGAGCAGCATCACTGGTATTGCGAGCCGAAGCGGCTAGCAAGCGGCTATTTCAGCAATCAATCTCCGTACATTTTCAATAGATCTTGCGATAAAAATACCTCTCATCATAGTGTTCCGTGCCAAGGCGTAATCTACACCCTTTAAAAATGTACTCTACTATATAAATACTTACTTAGACGCTCCAGCAAAGTGCCAATTAGAGGCACGAGCGCACGATCGCTAATCAATCTAATCACTCTGAGCACCTTCACGACGAGACGTGTGTCACTAAACATTTATAAGAAGTAATTGACATGACTGTTTAGGCACGATATTGTATTTCGCCCGAAAAGATCCAATTTGGTACAATTATCTCTATTCAAGTAACGTTTTTCTAGGATTTTCTTTAGAAGTGACATTTACGTGAATACTTGATAATAATAAAACGAAATGCTACGAAGTTCCAATAAAACTTGTAAGAAAGCGACTACACACAAGCTAAAAGGATTTTTTATTCAGAATGTCTAGCCAAGACGCTGAATGGAACTAAAATGCTTTATACTACATACCAGCAGTCTCCTGCGACTGCACGTTTTGAGTTTTGCTCCCTACCCTCCCATCGTGCGTGATGTTATGCTTAAAAAATCCTCGATAAATAGCTACACGACGCTGAAACTCTCTTCCCCTAGATCACGGCCCTAGATATAAAGAAGACTGATTCGAGGTTATCCATCAAGAATAACGTTTGCACATTTCACAAAGAGTGAATAATTGCATAGTAATATTATTATTATATGTATGAATTATTGCTTTATTTATGCTTAAGTACGTATAATTATATATGTTTATAGTTAAAATTACTATTTTAAAGTAGGTTTATCTGTTTATATATTATATTTAAAATATAAATATTTATTATTACGGGATAATAGGATTATTGTTACTATGTTTCTTCTTTCTTTAGAAACTTTTCACTGCACCCCTTGACATCTTTTTGCATGACCTAAAGGTTTGACTAATAGAGAATGCTTTGAGCATTAAGTCCACCTTTAGTAAAAGTCTTTTAATAAATAAATAAATAATTTTTATATCGGTCCAGTAGTTCTTAAGATTAGAGCGTTCAAACAAATAAAAAAACAAACAAACTCTTCAGCTTTATAATATTATAGCGGTCCCCTGCGACTTCGTCCGCGCGGCTTGATATTGTATAGCCTGAAGCCTTTCTCGACAAAACATCTATATAAAACAAAGATATTTTATAAAATCAGTCCAGTACTTCCTGAGATTAGTGCGGTCAATTAAACAAACAAACTCTTCAGCTTTTTAATATTAGTATATATGTAGATTGGGAAATGTGCCATCTTTATGTATTTCTCTTTGATCATAACTTGAAAGTATGATTTACACTCGCAGAATTCGTTATGTACGCTGGCTGACGTATCATTTAGTTATACAGACGAGCGATTTCTATTTGCTCAGTGACTTCACGACCAAGACACGTCCCGCCTAGCGCCTTGATTGTTTAAGGAACCAGCTACATTCATTCTCCTTTCAAAATTAGGTAAAATCCTATTTTATATCACTTGCATTTCAGTCAATCATGACTAGAGTTTTTTAATAACCCGATATTCGGAAGAGGAGAGAAGTTTTCAATGTGGCTAACTAATAATAGCGTTATTATTTGGCCTCTTAACTTATATTATAGAGCTAATACAGGGTGTTGCTTGAAATAGGAGCAACAAATTCAAATATATGCCCTTTAAGTAACCAGTTGCCAATATCAAATAAATCGAACCAAATGTATTGCAAACAAATGTGTCCAGTCATACGAGTAGAACTAGACATTTTCATTTACTGCAACGAGTTAGCGATTTTGATACCTATGCTTACGAGGGTCAAACTGAAAGTTCTTAGAACTGGCCACTTATAAACAATACTAGCGGTCCCCCGCGACTTCGTCCGCGCGTTTTGAGTTTGCTCCCTCCCCTCCCGTCGCAGCGTGATGTTTTATATCCTAAAGCCTTTCTCAATAAATAAGCTATCTAACACAGAAATATTATTTCAAATCGGTTCAGCAGTTCCTGAGATAAGCGCGTTCAAACCAACAAACTCTTCAGCTTTATAATATAACTAGCGGTCCCCCGCGACTTCGTCCGCGCGTTTTGAATTTGCTCCCTCCCCTCCCGTCGCAGCGTGATGTTTTATATCCTAAAGCCTTTCTCAATAAATAAGCTATCTAACACAGAAATATTTTTCAAATCGGTTCAGCAGTTCCTGAGATACGCGCGTTCAAACCAACAAACTCTTCAGCTTTATAATATAATTAGCGCAAGCGCACGTTGTACTTAAGCTGCGAACATTATTTTGGTGCGGAGTTATGTTAAAACTGTGATAGCTCCTAAGATATTTATTAGAATCAAATGATATAAAGGGCAACTTTGTTCTAAATGAAATGCTCGTGATGATGAATCTATTTATTTTGATAAGAATAAATACCTGTGTGTATAATACACCTCTAAAAATGATGCATTATTTTTTTACAAATTTATTAACATAAAAAAGGTTGTAGTAAGTCAACCATAAAAGATAGACTTATGCTGTTACGGACTTTATTATAGAACTCTTAATGCTGAACAATCCTGTCATACATGATTTTTGTGTAACTTTAGCGGTTTCTGCAGCGTACGCAGCGGAAGCTCTCAAAAGGAATATCTTTCTCCCGTTTTCGCAACATTTTTCATTGCTGCTGTGGTCTTGTGAGTCGTATCTTTATGTTATATAGCTTAAAGCCTTCCTCGATAAATGGACTATCCAACATAAAAATATTTTTTCAAATCGGGCCAGTAGTTTCTAAGATTAGCGCGTTCAAACAAACAAACAAACAAACAAACAAACAAACAAACAAACTCTTCAGCTTTATAATATTAGTATAGATAATAAAAAAAATATTCTAAAATTTGAAAATAGAACTCTTTGCCAATATTACTGAGTATATATTTCATTCATTTGTCATTTGTTTTACGATTTGGCGGCAAATTGAAAATTGTCTGTGTCACGTCAACATGAATTTAACACGAGAAAATTTTCGTGCAATGATTTTTTATGACTTTCGATGTCATTTAAGTCAACAAGAAAGTTATGATAGACTACGATTGGCCTTTCACGATGAAGCCCCATCTCGTGCGACTGTTTACAACTGGTTTAATGAGTTTAAACATAGTCGCACTAATCTCACTGATGATGTACGTGAGGGACGGCCTTCTACGGCGACGACTGAAAATAACATCTGTGTTGTGCGGCGTATGATAGAGACTGACAAAAGAGTGACCTATCAGCAGATTCGGACAAGCTTAGGCATCGGTATGAGTCAAGTGCACAAAATCCTCCACGAACATTTAGCGGTCAGGAAGCTTTGCGCCCGGTGGATACCTCATAATTTGACTAAGGCTCAAAAACTCCATCGTGTGGATTGGTGCCGTAAAATGATTTTTATTTTATTTCAATTGGTAACAAAACAGACATTAATCAAATAGATACAAATAATAAATATTAATTAAATTGCTGTGAAAACTAGACCAATGTCCTAGCATGTTACACGTTTGCAATAATCAATTGCGTAATTAATAAATTTAAAATTAAGTGCAAAATACAATAAAAATTAATAACAATCAATAGAATAAATAAAAAACAATCAGTACAATCAATCAATTTACAATAAATATTAAATTTAATAAGATTATTAGATAAACACACACAAATCTTAAAAATCTGGTATGGGTTAGGTGGGAACGCTTAGCTGAGGTCATCTACGAGGGCTCGTATTTCGTTCTTGAAGCGAGTAGGTCTATAATCAAATATGTCGAGCTTATCCTGCAGCCGATTGTATAAGCGACACATTCTAGCTATAGGGTTGTGCCGTGAGACATTGTTCCTATATATGGGTAGGACAAAAGTGGGCAGTGGGCGCCTAGCGTTTGAAAGATTTAACGGAGGTGACTCAAATGCTGTGTTCGACATACTAACAGGTGACGAAAGCTGGATTTACTGTTATGATCCTGAAACCAAAAGACAATCTGCTCAGTGGGTGTTTCCTTTCGAGGAGTTGCCAACTAAAGTGAAGAGAGATCGAAGTGCGGGAAAAAAAATGGTGGCCTCGTTCTTTGGAAGGATAGGTCATTTCGCAACAATTGTGTTAGAGGATCAAAAAACAGTTTCTGCAGAATGGTACACTACCAATTGTTTGCCACTTGTCTTGGAAAAAGTTCGAGAGAAACGACCTCGCAGTAGGATCCTCCTTCACCACGACAACGCCTCGTCGCACACCGCCAAGCGAACGATCGACTATTTGGCGACATCAAACGTTGAATTACTGGGTCACCCGCCGTATAGCCCCGACCTCGCGCCTTGTGATTTTTATTTATTTCCAAAAATTAAAGAAAAACTTAAAGGAAAGCGGTTTATGAATGCTGAAGAAGCGGTGGCTGCGTATCGCGATGCCATTGAAGAGACCCCTAAGGACGAGTGGGCAAAGTGCTTTTCCCAGTGGTTCCATCGCATGCAGCGGTCTATTGACGTCAATGGACAATATTTTGAAAAGATATAATAAAACTAATAACTGGCTAATGTAATCAGTTTTTGATTTTCTAAGAACTTTCAGTTTGACCCTCGTATAAGGGATTATAACTTTGGATTCCTATATCTCTGAGAACTTTTAGAGAACTATGATCAGGTTAAGGTCACTATTGACGACCTCCATGGTGTAGTGGCTTAGCACGAAGGTTTCAAGGCGTCGCCGCCCCGAGGTCCCGGGTTTGATTCCCGGTCGGGTCAATATAGAAATCAAAATTTTCTATATTGTTTTGGGTCTGGGTGTTATGGTACTACCATTGTGTCTTTCCATAACACAAGTGCATTAGCTACTTACTTTGGGATCAGGGCAATGTATGTGATTGGTGTCCAATATTACTTTAATATTACTTTGTTTACCCTGTAGAATCATTGATTTAAATTGTTTCTCCTAATACAGGCCACATGGTGTATAATATAGCGGTCCCCTGCAACTTCGCGCGTTTTGAATTAATATAGCCAAAAGCCTTCCTCGATAAGTAACCTATGCCACACTAAAATAATTTGTCAAATCAGTTCAGAAGTTCCTGAGATTAGTGCGTGCAAACGAACAAACTCTCGATGAATATCAATAATATTTATTATGATTTCGTAGGTATACATAAGGAGTGCGTTCATGTGCTTGATAGTGTGGTTTATGGTGTATGTTATTTTCATAAAAGTGTATGTATAGCTAGTTAGTAGATGTTACCCGGCAAGAGATCTCTAAAATTCTGTGTGCTAAAATGATAGTGATGTAAGATATGGTAGCTATGTTTGCATTCATTTACGGATTTTGTGTATAATTTTACTTACAGATAAATAGAGATTTTCAAACTACTGTAGGTGTTTCACCTTTGTGTGTAAGGCAACAAATCACAAATGTGATCTTATTTATTAATTTATTATTTAGTACTTAGACAGCCAGGTTACAGCCAGTGACTTAAAACAAAACATAAAATGAAACATATAAAACTAGAGTCTATAATTATTTTATAAAAAAACACATTACATAGTTTATTTACGACCGCAACAGTTAGTAAACTAAAAAAAAGTTCTGTCAATTTGGACTGAAAAAAGATATAGAGGTCCGGATGGGACTCAACCAACTCGTCATAAAATCGACGAATCCTTACAAGGGGATTATAAAACTAGGTATTATTTCTGTGAACCTCAAGAGCGAACAATTCAGATCGACGGCATCTATCATTCCATCTGTTCATGTAACTGTAATAAGGCGATTTAACAACAAATGTGAAACAGACCCCAGGCGCGAGAGATTTGGGCGCGCCGCAGTGTGGTTTGCCCTAACTGAGCCATAATTGATGAGCGCTATTAGCGAGGAAGATGCCCCGGGTTTGCATTCCAACGAGCGAACAAAAAAAGATAGTAAAATCTCAATTATACTGAGTGTGTAACAGTTATACGGTAAATCCGTATTCAGTAACGACTTTTCAAATTACTGACACTGGCCGACTATTCCACTAATACTAAACACCTATCACATACATCCATATGATCCCAAGATAAGTTATGAAAATCAGACACAACGGTGCTTCCACGACACCCAGACCCGAGACAATAGAGAAAATTTTGATTTCTATATTGATCCGATCGGAAATCGAACTTGGGACCTCGGAGCGGCGACGCCTTGAAATGAAACCTAGCGTGCTTGATGATGGTTGGTTTATGTATGTTCTTTCGTATCAAAAACTTGGAACAAAGGGCGCCGGTTGATTATTATTTCACTACTGCCGTCATAAGAAGAAGAGACGTATCTAACATTTTTTCCAAAATTGAGTTATATACATATTTGAAATCAGTAAAAAAAGACGCATCTGTGAGTATTTTTTAAATTCTATATTTGTGGCCGCAACCCTAAAATACCTGCTGTTAAAAAAAACGTATCTGCATTAAAACACAACATTTAGGAAGAAAAAAAGTCACTTCTGACGCACACTAGAGAGAAAAAACGTATCTGAGTAGATGCGTCTTATTAGTTTGAAAAATATTGGTCTAGTCATAAAATGAAAAGACGCGTCTACATGGTCATAGGAAGAAAGGACGCTTCTGTGTAGCTGCGTCTTTTCATTTTAGTATTACAAAAAAATGCCAGGCGTAAGTGGCAGTTGCGTCTTTTCAACTTCGTATTATTAGTTGTGCGGGGTAAAGGAGGGGGTCGCGGTGGGACTGTGCATTCAGTTGTGCCGTGGCAGTCAGAGGCTACGTACGTGTGCAGAGCACGCAAATTTTTTCTTCGGCAGGTTTGTAAGGTACGTAAAAGCTACAATGTTTAAGGGTAACCTAGCTAAAAAATAATAATATAGATGCGCCTTTTCATCGTAGTATAACGATATAATCAGGCAGACGCAAGTGGTAGATGCGCCTTTTCTACGTAGTATTCAAAGGCATTCGCCTAATTTAGGCGGGTGTCGTTTTAGTTGTACTTATTATTATTGAATCGAAAAAGGCAATCAATTTATTAGTTGTTAAAAGTTTATAGCTATTTTAGTGATGTTAAAGCTGTTTCCGCTGTGTATTATTTGCTTGTGAAAATAAAACAGAAATGGTGCTAATAAAGTATGTACTTATATTATTCTACTTTTGTTAATTCTTCTTTTGCTTATATATCTTCTTGATTATTTGTGTTATATAAATATATTTGTTTATGTTAGTGCATGTTACTTCTGTTTTTTGTACCACTCTTCTCACTCATTATTAATGTTCCTCCACTGATTAAACTCTGTGCATTACAAAGCAGTTGCCTGGTAGAGAATACCATAAGGTATTAAGTGCGCCTATTATACAATCTTAAGTGCAATAAAGTTTAAATAAATGAATAAAATAGTGATATTTACAAAGCAGCTGTGTCCAACATAAATTAAATTTACAAAAAAGCTGTTTCCAAAATTTACCTACTTGTTTTTGGCGCGGTTATTTTACCTGTTAATTGTTTTCATTATACTCATTGTAACACTGCATGAAACTTATGAACCTAAAGGCTATTTTCCATTTTTAACAATAATAAGGTGCTTTTAGTTCCTACTTTAAAAATACTTTGCTGTTGTCACGTAAAGTTACAGTTTTGGGATTTTGTTTCAGTCTGACAAAATGAAACTTAATAATCGGTGCTCAAAAATAATGACGATGGTGCTATCAAGTAGTCCAACCCAGGAATCACAGGTACCAGGCACTTCTTCTCAAGACTTAGAGGTACCAGGCAGTTCTTCTCAAGACCTACACGCATCAGCCAGTTTTTTGACGGAGCTACCGACACGTGCTAGTTCTTCCCAGGAGTTAAAGGTACCAGATAGTTCTTCCCAGGAGTTAAAGGTACCAGATAGTTCTTCCCAGGAGTTTCAAGTAGATTCTCCTCCTAGTGTGCCTTTGATTACTTCTAATGTAAGTGACGGCTTACACGATGCTGATTATGATAGTAGCTCACTCAGCGAGTTGGATTTTGATTCTGATGATTCTATTTTCGATAAAGATTACATGCCTTCAGACTTAGATTCAGATTCTTCCACAAATACGATCCCCTGCTCACAACAAATTAGCAAAGTTATCCCTGAATCACCCGATGAAGAAACGCCCCAGAATCTTACAAAAAAAGGTAAAATCAGGAAACGTCAGATGTGTGAAATGCCACTGGCACAGAAGAAAAAGTTGAAGAAATTGAAAGATAATGAAACCAAATATAATCTCAAGCCAGGCTGTAATAACAATACTTGTAAAAAAAAATGCCACACTAAATTTACAGAAGAAACACGAAGAAATATTAATAATTATTTTAGGGATATGTCGTGGAAAGAGCAACAATGCTTTATTATAAACAATACGTCCAAAGAAAAGCCCAAAAGAAACACTGTTACAGAAAATCGAAAAGTAGAAAGAAATTAAAGTGTATCTTATTTTCTCACAGATGGAACAGGAATGAGAGTTAATGTCTGTAAAATCTTTTTTTTGGAAACCCTGGGTTACAATAAAAAAAATGATAAGTCTGTAAGGCATGCTTTAAACTCAATCATGAATGAAATTCCTGTAGATAAGCGAGGCACCAATCCAAATCCAAAAAAGTTAGATGACCAAAATATTATAGCGCATATAAATTCATTTAACCCTTCCATATCACACTACAGTCGCGAGCACGCTCCTAATCGAAAATACATTCCATCAGATATAACAGTAACCAAGATGTACCAAGATTTTTGCCACCAAGAAAGAATAAACAGTCGTGATATTGGCCAACACATTTCATATGATTATTATAGAAAAGTTGTGAAGAAATTAAACATATCTTTTACTAAACTTGGACATGAAGAGTGTGAGTTCTGCGAAATATATTTTATACACAATCCGGAGTATAAAGAGAAAAGTCACAGAAATTGTAATGAGTGCAAAAAATATGCAAGTCACCGAGAGAAATATACAGTAGCTAGACAAGCATATCAAATTGATGTTCAAAAACAAAACAATGTTGACATAAACTCTGATACCGTGTATTTTGCAGCCGATTTAGAGAAAGTAATTATGCTTCCACGCATAGAAGAATTTAAAGTTGTTATGTTCTGCCCTAGAATTATCGCTTTTAACGAAAGTTTTGTCCCAATAGGTGACAAAAAATGTAACACAGTTTGTAAAACCTTTGCTGCCATTTGGCATGAAGCAATTTCTGGCCGTAAAATGCATGATATAACCAGCTGCTTTAGAGCATTTTTGAGTGAAAATAGAGATTTTGAAAACATTGTTATCTGGTTAGACAATTGTGCCGCTCAAAATAAAAACTGGACATTATATTCCTACTTGGTTCATGTTGTGAATTCGGTCGATGTTAATTTTCAGACCATAACATTAAAGTATTTAGAAGTTGGTCACACGTATATGGCCGCAGATGAGTTCCATCACCAAGTAGAGCATTCCATGAAGAAGAAAAAACACGTTTATGATTTTGAAGATTTTCATCAAGTGGTGTTAGACACTAGAAGAAATATTACCGTGAAAGTAATGAACCTAGAAGATTTCTATCACTTTGAAGATTGTTCATCATCGTACAAACTGCAACATTCTTCTCCTCGAGCATATTTAAGTGATATGTGCGAGGTGAAATTCCGCAGAGGTACTCACATCATTCGTTATAAGACTGCATTTAACGATGAACAAGAATACTCACTTGACTTCTTGAGATTGAAAAATATTAAATCTGGGATTCCATGTCCAAAACCAAATTTATCATGCAGGGGTATAACACAAGAGCGTAAGTCGGCAATCATACAAAAATTGACACCCTTAATGCCCGATAACAGAAAATCATTTTGGTATGATTTACCTATCAATAATGGCAGTGTTGATCTCACTCAATTTTATGAAGACTGATTTCATGTTGTGATAATAAATTATTAAGCGTAAAACCTAATAGTACATTAAGGGTTAACTATGGGTAGGTATATTGAATTTTATTTTTGACAGTTAGTGTTCTTATTTTGATAAGTTAATTTTTTGAAGTGATTTACAAACGAGATCTCTATCTCGTGAGAAGAGTGGGAGTTTTCTAGCTTTTTTTAATTAAATTGATTAATAATTGATTTAAATTGATTAAATTGATTAAATTAAATTGATTAAGATTAATAATAAATGCTACACAATTGAATTGTAAGAATGTTATTTTGTTTAGACGAGCAGTCACAATTACGTTTATGTTTAATACAAAATATTTGTAGGAAACCAGTGCAATACTGCCTTATAGTTTTATTACAGCTTTTTTTAGTGATTAAATCTGCGATAATAGCGTCTAATGAAGAAAGTGATATTTAATTAATAGGGCTACTAATATTTAAAATTTTAAGTACACATTAATATATCCAAAGAGGTTTTTGGGATCAAAGCTGTACAATTAATAATGTTAAATGATACTATAATACTTTAATAAAGTCTGATTCCCATACTTTATGTTTTATTTTATAGTAAAAGACACCATTTCAGCTAAAACTTAAAGAGGTTACTGAAGTAACGACACAAGAGGGTAATTCTGATCATAGAAAGAAAGGGCGCTTCTGCGTAGGTACGTCTTTTTATCGTAGTATCATGAATTTATTTACATTTTATTTGCTAAGAAGAATAGGAAAATCACATTTATATATTATATAATATATGTATAATACATATTTCAATATGTCATAAAATTAATTAAAGTATGATCTACTATTTTGGATACAAAAAATTAAATGTCGTATCATTATTTTCACACAGCGATTTTTTTTCGAAAAAAAATACAAATGATTTTATTTCTCGGTTTGGAGGTTAAGGTAGATACGTCTTTTTTCCTTATGGCGGCAGACTAGTGGTAATTAGGACACGTAAAGGGCCACCGAACACAATGAACAAAGGGATCAGCTACCATTACATGCAATTAAGTAATTATACAAAGATTTAAAATGTAAAGGATTTTGGGATTGCCGTATATTTTTAACCGACTTTAATAAAAGGAGGAGGGCGTCAATTCGACTGTATGTTGTTTTTAAGTTATTGCATATCGTGGGCCTTGAGCGTGGAAACTGAATCCAGAAATTCCGTAACGAAAATAACCTAACACCCCCGACTCTGACTGGCACAGCGGTGATACTTTTTAGTTTTCTCATCTATGGATGAATAGTAGAACTTTTAATGACTTTTTGAAATATCACGCTTGTCTCTTGGTTGTAATAGTAGTAAGTAAAATAATAATTGCAGTTAAATTGTTTTTTTGTGGTTGTATTACCTCATATCACAGTCATTTGCCAACCGATTTGAATTTTTTTTCGTTATAATAGAGGTTATACATACCTTTTTGTTGGTCCCATTGCTGCCAATTCGGGATCCTATGATGAGATCTTGGTGCAATCGAGGGAATCTCTCTAATTTGAAAGGCACGTATAGTGTTTTTTACTAGAATCTTTATGTAGACGTGTTGTTACGACTGCTAGTCAACATTGTGTGGAGCTGAGCTGATGGTGGAACTACTTAACGCTAGGAGATCAATGATTTTAATAGAACTTTGATAGATTATTTATTTTTAAGAACGAAGACATTAGGCGTCAAACCCCCTCTAATCACTAAAATTTAAGAAATAAAATTACCTTTTAAAAAGTTCAAACCGACTTTAAAACCAAAATTCACTTAAAAGTCTTAAATAAACTCATAACCCTTTAAAGTAAAGGAATCCATTTTCAGGGAACAATTTCTTTTCGGAGTCAGGGCTTAATATTTGATACTTGAGATGGTCAAGGTGGTGGCGCCGACTCCAAATAAGCGTCAAGAGTTTATTTGAGACTTTTTAGTGAATTTTGGTTGTGAAGTCGTTTTTAACTTTTTTTAAAGTAAATTTTTCAGTTGAGACTCGGAAGTCTTGACATAGTTTCCCTATAGAACAACCAGGTGGCACTCGAAAAACGCTGATTTAAGTTGGTGTTTTCGTACCTATTTATTGTTTGAGAAGAGATGAATAAAGCTTAAGCAATAACGATGATATTTTAACGATTTAATAAAGAAATAACTACGTAAGTTAAAATATATTTGATGCAGTAGAAATTCAGAAAAATTAAATTATCTACTAACGCGAAATGTCAAAAAAATTACATTACTTATGCTTAAGACTTCGGCCGTGGAAACCTCATATGGCATACGTTATTCTTGTAGTCCTGCATGCTTTTGTAGTCCGTTTGTTACGGCTCATCTCAAATGCACTGTATTCCTATTTTCTTTTGTCTCGTGCTCATTCGGAGCCCTGTTTGTGCCTGTGGAGCCACAGGGATCTGAATTTTTAAATTTGATTATGTTTCAAGTTTTGCTTTAGTCGGTGTTCTACAGTTAGACTCGGCTATTTGTATCTTAAATTCGTACAAACAAACTAACAGATACTCTGATTTGTATTTTTTGAGCTGTAACTTGGATAAACAATTTTTATCGATCGTGGGATCGATGGTAAATAAATCTAGGATTGTTCCATACATTGTATAATCAGCAACCACAAAGAAAGGGTTTTATATAGGTAGCACATTATCATAAAATAATAAAACTGGATACTTCTTGAATAATTTGATTCTTCGATCTCCAAGGCGCACATATACTTATACACGGGTAGTAACAACTATCTCAACTGGACGCCGCAAAACCAACTGAGCTGTCGTTCGTTTTAAACCGAATAACGATTGATGTATTTAGGAGGAAGAAGTTCCTATGTGTTGTGTATTGAAAATAAATTCGTAGATATTACTGCCGACAAACTGTTTGGCAGAAAGATTAATGGGTAAAAAGAACGTAAGAAATGTGTTAAACTTATTTACGGAACGCAGATTTGTAGATTTTATTAATTTATTTTGCATTTTCGACTTGACTGTATGTACCTAATCGTTAATCCTTTCAGGCTTATACGATAGGAACAGGGATTTTTGTTCCGCAAAGCATGTTGCATTCGAACTTTATACTAAAAGGCACACAATTATATTTGGTTTTTGAGTTAAACAGTACACAATGTTTATTAAAATTAGAGGCATTATTGCACTATTCCATTGTATATACTACAAAGTAATTTATTTATGGAAATAGACCCACTTTTACACGTCCCAATATGAACCCTGCCACAGCTTCGGGATAATTGTGGGCTAGTGCTGATAAGAAGCTGCGCAACAAACTCAGTCACTATTGTCAATGCCTCTTTTCAAAAGGTTTACAGATTTTGTGGTGACACAAGTCCATATATTACTATATTTTAAATAATAATTTACTCTTTATAATGCCCTTTTGTAGACGCAATTAAAAACAAACTTCTCACCACACGAATTTATTTAAAAAAATAACTAAATTACAACACAGAGTTACAAAATAGCAGCTAAGGGAAGTTAACGCTTCCATGTCCGAATACAATATGCGCCACGACGACCGTCGGATGATTTTTCCGAACTCGCAGCAGTGCTTTTCGAGTTTGACGCAACTTGACTTCCGGCGATCAAATCAGCAACCAACGGATCGCGATTGACATCGCAGATCACAATAAAATCGTGATTGCCAACACTTCCGTCATGAGGGTTTCTTTATTGTCAGTTATGAATTTATTTACCGGTAAGTTAACTATGTGTTCTGGTAGTTTATTGAAAAATTGTATACCCATGAAAGAATTACCAACCTTTCAAAGCCTGAATTAGCAAGCAAGCCTATCCTAGTATTATATTTGTGTAGGTGTAACACTTTTTTTCGTTAATGAATGTAATTTTTTGCGTATATTACATTTTAATGAATACACTGAGAGACTACCGTTAATATTCTAATTTCTTTACCACCTCTTGCTAGAAATCTTGAGGATTTAGATTATAAATAGCTCAAGGCTCTTCTTTGTAATATATAAATTGACTCTATATCAGCAGCCGAGCCCCATAGTAAAATGCAGTAGTATTTAAAGATTATGCCGAGGCGACAAATTATTAGTTAGGCAAACGCCAGTATATCTAAATAAATACTAGTACTTCATATATTTCACTTGGATTTTACAGCCAGTAACAATGATAAACTTTACACAAACTCAGGTCATCGGGATCGCGATAGGAAAAATTTGATTGTGAACTTAAAATCAGAAAGTTCTGTAAAGTGTCCCGGAGTTGGTTCATTTTGCCTCTTCCCCCGAGTTTCCCGGAGAAGATAAAATTTGATTGGAGCCGAGGGACCGAGCTTTTGATGTACAACTACCGTTTAACATCCATTGAGGGAACTTTGTATTGTGTGCCGATGATAGAAACGTCTGTGAGTCGCAACAAATCGTTGTAACAAGTGTGATAAGTTTACCAGTTTTGTTTAGAGTTTTGCTGGGAGAAATACGGTTCAATGAATGATGATAGAATTTTGTTAAAAGTGAAACAAAGCTGACAAGATGATCTAGTAGCAGCATGAAAGTTGGAGACGTTTATTTATATATTATTTCAGTTTCACACTTTAAAAATCTAGTATGACCAGAAAAATAGTTGGACATTTTATTCATCAAAGAAACCGCAGTATACCGAGTTCCGCGGTATAGTGAAAGGAATGCGAAAAGGTTCATAATGGTTTTGGAATGTGGGAAAAGCAATATGTAGGCACAATGGGTGTTCGAGAATGGGGTACCCTCATTTACGGGACCTGGCAAGGGTAACCGGTATTTGGAGGTCCCTTCTATCTTATTATTTTGATCATTGATGGTCTTGGCACTGCGAATGCTGGGTTAACAACATATCAAATACAGCGTAAGTTAAAGGTTTCTTGTTACACTCTAAGTTAAACCCTCTTTCACTTTATTATATTTGGCTTAGATTGTACCCATATATTTAGCGTTATGGTCTAGCTCTATACTTAGATACTTAATACATATTTCTTTAAATAACATGACTGTAACTTGTTCTGTGAGCGTCAATAAATAAATAAAATAACTAGTGGTAAATGGGTTTTTCATTCGTACGATGTCTGATTGCCTTTATTTTTTAATTTGCTAATTTTGACAAAATAAAATTACCTTTGTCAAAATTTTATCCGTTGAAACCGGCAGATGCATTTGGTACACCAAATGCATTTTTGTAATGGCTTTAGTTGGATAAATGTGAAGAACTCAAAGGCGATCCCATATATATCTTTGGTATATGTCTTTGGTATTTTCCGCAAAATTACAGCAAAGCCTACACAATGTAACACGAAGCTTAGCGGGACGCAATGCAAAGCCGATGGGAAAAAATGAATAGGGACACTGTGAATACCTTTCAGTAGCATTAGTCCTAAGCTTTCTGCAAACTCTTATGGTCTTGGCATGCTTTCTTTCTTTCTTCCTTATTTTTACCGACTTTAAAAAACGCCGTTGTATATGTATGTGATTTTGTTAGAATTTGATAATGTTTGAGATGTTGATCTCTTAAGGCTTCTAAACACGTGTGCAAAATGTTACAAAGACAAGGAACCAGGCATAACTTTACTATGTATATAAGCATCATTAGATAAAGTTATTAAGATTGTTTTAGTAGGCCAAACTTAGGTAGTGACAATCAGTTAGTAATCCTAAAAACAGACTGATATTTCTACATGCGTCTGATTTCGCGACATTTGCCTACAGCCAGCCAATTACTTGTTAACTTGTGAATTTGGTCTCAGCGGACGAGGGACCACTGTTTCGGATGGCGGTTATTGCCCGATTCAATTTTCTTTATTACTTTGTTGGGACTAGTTTGCTAAAGCTTTTAAATAATCTGTAAATATGTATGAAACAATGTTCACTTACTGAACGTCAACGTACAAACCAATTTATTTAATTAGAAATCACATCGTTAAAATGAGCATTAAGACTCTTTGCTCTTAGCGACTCTGAGCATCGATGCTAACACGCGTTAGCATCGATGCAAAAAGTAGTACAAGTGTGTAAAGTTTGACATTTAGCGACTGCGTCGATGCTACATCGCGACTGCATTGCTGCTGAAAGCCGCAGTTTGCAAAAAGGCCAAGAGGATTTTTAGGATGGAGGAAGCATGCAATGCATGCGTGAATGGGAAATGAGATATTTGCACGGGCAAAAACCCTACATACTGAATTATATTTAATTTAACAACATCTGTTTTTTTGAATATACCAACAACTAAATGATATCTATGGAAATTTTATGTAATCAAATTTTATTTCGTTTTTAGTGTAGGTCGTGAAGACTGCAATCTGGCGCACGTCTCCTGCAGCGCATTCACAAAGGAGACCATTCGAACGACGGCCGAGACGACGTACAGGTCGGTTTTAATGTCCTAGACAAATGAAAAGGCAATCCACAATTTCCAGTCGCTATGAATCGTTAATGTAAGAGACAATGCTGAGAGAAAAATATCTTTTTAAAAATACTTAAAGAAATTATCGAGCAAAATGAAAATCGCTCTATAATCCATTATTCTCCGTGAACAATAAACAAAGGACAAGTTTATTAATTAAGAAGTTCACTTCTCGGTCATTGTTACCAATATCATGTTACCATTGTTGTCAATTTCCCAATATCAAACGTTTCAACCAAAGCAAACGTGCGTTGATTACGAAATTCAAATCGTAGATCACGGGTTTTAGGGAAACAGGAGATCAAATTAGGGCTAATCCAGATAATACGTATATTTTTCAATAAACGTCGTTTAACCTGTTTTTGTTTATTTATTTATTTTTATTTTAGAGATTACTAAGAAGTGTAACATATAAACTATGAGTGGTAGCTCACCCCACCACGTGATCCACGTATAAGTATACAAAATTATTAAAATATATAAAGTAAGCATTGTCGTGCTTATGAAGAAGTAATATAAAAATCTATGTTAATGCTGCTTGTAAAAAGTGGCATGTTAAAAAAGGCAAGACAAATTGATACAATATTTGTGCTTGGCTATGTTTACTGCAAGTTGTTTGTATCTATAGAACAAAGCGATTTGAATAGATACTTAGATACTTTTCAATCCAAACCACACATAGGCATTCGGCAACAAACCGTCTGATGCGCTCGTAGCATGTTGCTACGCCGTAGCTCGTAGTCACTTCTGGCCGTTCTATGCAAACTAAAGTCAAAGGTAGATAGTTCGATAGCCTATGGCCTCAACCGGAGATAGGATTTCCTACTGCTTTGTTTTATAGAGACAATCCATCTAAAAGTAGATAAACATTTTTATCTCTACATTCTATCTGTGTTCTTGCCCTACTACGGCAAGCGCTTCCCTTAACGCGTAGGCTGCGTGACGCGTTAAGGAAAGCGCTTGCAAAATTCAACAGGCTTGCTAATGTGACGGTGGCCGAGTGGTATAGGCATACTCCCGGATTGCGTAAGGCAAGGGGTTCGATTCCTCGTCTGTCACACAGCCAAAGTTGCTTTTTTCAAAGTGCAATTTGCAATTTATATTATTAAGTTTGTATAGTGACAAAACACTATAAAAACAAAAATTTAATTATATTTTTGATATTGCTGCCAAAATATGACACAACAAATGCTTTATTAAATAAAGTCATTTAATTCGATCCGCCACTAATAATTGATTTGTAATAATATAAGATAACTACTCTTTATTGCACATCAGTTAGATTATTACAAATTCATTTAGAGAAAATGTACAATTTTCATGCGGCGTTCTGACAGGCGGTCTTATCGCTATAAGCGATCTCTTTAATTCTCTCTCATCTCTCTTTCTGTCTCTCTGTAATTTTATTTTCTTATAAAACAAAAAAATATACATGGAATGAAACTTGAACTATAGTGATTGACCAAACCTAATCAGCCTAAAATCGTGTACGTCCAAATAATCTTTAGTTCGAGTATCTATACTGGTTTTTATTATATTATGTAATTCATATGTCCTTCGCCTGGCAAAGGAATAAAATACACGCAAAATATTCATGAAGATGAAATAAGAATCCAAAAACCCGAACTGGCGGGACTCGAACCAGCAACTTTCTGGCTAACCGGGCCAAACGCTCTTCCAATTGAGCTACCGTGCCGTCGGTACGGGCGAAATTTCTGGTCTCTTATGAATCATATTGTTATTACGTGTGACGTCTGCGATATCCTCCCCAACTGTTTTACAACAGCAGTGGTTTAAGTAGTCGGTCGGGCCGACGGCACGGTAGCTCAATTGGAAGAGCGTTTGGCCTGGTTAACCAGAAAGTTGCTGGTTCGAGTCCCGCCTGTGAACAATTTTTGGTTTCTAATTTCATCTTTATGAATATAAAATATGACACTGTGAGTGTTAAAACGATTCTAAACCATAACAATCATATATAAAATATTAAATTTAAAAAATATTTACACTAATACATTACTTTGTATGAAAAACATCGGTTTAATTCTATTGGGTAGCATTACTAAAATTGTCGAAATGACAACGTCCACAATCATCTTATGCAAATCAACTATAACTATCCAATTTTTAGTAAGAAACATTTCATTCTTTAGTAACAATAATGATTATGGTAGAAACTATAAATGAGGCTTTTCCGAATGTCAAAACCAGGTCTTTACGTATTTTTGAAGAACAAGATGATTATGCCGCTGAGAGGTGTGAAAAGAAGATGGCAGTATAATAAAGTTTGATACGTAAAACCCGAGCACAGGCCGAGGTGTTAGATAACCAGTCCGATATACCAGAGGCTTTGTTTCGCTTTGAAACGAGAGGTGCTCATAAATGGAGTCTGTGGCGACATTTTCTTCGTCTGGCAATCCCCTTCTGTAAGGTAATGTAAACAATATTGTTTTATTCACATTTAATTTTCTTAAACTGTCAAAGTATGTATTTAGGTTTTTCTTGTTCATATTACCTCTGTTTCCTATGAAAATAATTAAATCTGAATTTTCTTGAAACTCATAAGAAAGCACTTTCTGAACTATTTCTGAATATGATGCCCCTGGCATGCAATGGTTGATCACATTTTGTCCCATGTATTTTGATAATAAGTGACCCATGTTATTCCCAATCTGATCACTAAACAAAACTATTTTTTTAACAGACTTGCTTAGCGATCAACTGGGCTGAGAACAGGAAGATTACACTTAGTTCTAGTAATCTTATTGGTGAGTTGTGATGACTCATTTCCAGAGATATCAATGGAGTTTTTTGAAATCACACGTGAAGAGTTACATTCACAGGAAGCTATTATATTTGTCAAAGCCTGAATTAGTTCACCACACTCCTTTTTTGTGCAATTATAAGTTTCAGTCATTATTTTTAATGACTGCTTAAGTTCCCTAATTTGACATTCTAAACTCATAACATCTTTCTCATATTTGCCTACATTTTGTTCTAAAATTAAAGAATACATATCCAGTTCATCTCCAAGTTGTCTCCGCTCATTGATGTATTTTACTTTAGTGTGTAAGGATTTTTGTTTTTTGATTAATATTAGTTTTTTTTATGAAACGGTTTATTCTAACATATTTCTTAAACTTATTTTTACTGCACTTAGTAATACCTTTAAAAGATGTGTCATGAGTTAAATCTATTGTCAAAATTGGTTGATTACTAGGTGCAGCTGGGTGGTTTGGCTGTTTATTTGGTCCTGTTTCTCCGTCTCCAGCTGGTTAATATAATCATGGGCATTACCAAGATGGATTTTGATGTTTTTTTATAAATAGAGCAAGGATAGGAAAGAGCAAGGAGGTTTAAATGTATGCATAAATATATTGCATCCGTCGCTAGTACATTATAAAAATCTTCATACATTATATCAAATTATCTTCATTATAATCGTTTTATAAAAATAAAGCCTTAGAAAAATGTATCATCATCAATCTTGGGAGATTTTGTGTGTGATATTGTGTGTGTGTGATTCTGTGATGTTGAAATAATGGGATGGGTCCCATCCCATTATTTCAACATCACAGCTGCAATTTTATCAATGGTGCAGTTCAAGAAGCACGATTTTTTTTCTCGGTATTTTCTTACAATATCCGATTGAAGCTTTGAACTTAAACTTTGATAAAATAAGGAAAAAGTTAGATAGCTTTTCTTTTCTAATTCACTGTCAATTAAAAACGGACCAAGTGCGAGTCGGAGGAAGGGTCCGTATCTACTTTGTATGTAAGCACTTTTTTCCCCTAATAATGTCCTGAAACATGATTAAGATTGCCTTAAGGTTGTCGTTCCCTTAAATTATCCGAAATTAAAAGACGAAAGCGGTTATATCTTTTCATGGTTCTGACACACAATTTTGATTCTATTTTAGCTTATGTAAGAGACAATCAAAATCAATATTTGACTACAGTTTCAATTTCACACCATTAAGGCGTTTTTAGGTACCTAAATATTCTTTAAACGAAATTTATACGGTATATTTATTTACTAATCTTAGCCGTGATTTTTACTTCTGCATTCATCATATATACTACTGTTTTTTTTTTCAAGTATCTACCTACTACCGTTTAAAAAATATACCCAAATTACAGTTACCTAGCATCTCAAGTCTCTGCGCTGAACTGCGGACAGACGGACATGTCGAAATTATAGTTTCCTTGTTGGACTACGGAACCCTAAAAAGCTGACACCAGTATAAAGCATATCTGAAAGGAGCCGATGACACCTTATTCTGATTATCTGTCCGTCAGTTACCTAGATACTTTGGCAAAGTAAGTCGTGGACGAATCAAACTCGTAGTTGAGCCCAGTTTACGCGTCTAGTATTTAATTAGACTTCCAAAAAGTCTCCATCATATCATGTTCGTATGAAAATGAAAATCATGTTCTTCCAAACTGCTCAACAAAGGTAAAAGTTTACCCTTTCTAATTTTGTTCTTAAGGCCTCCGACTTTGCAAGTTTTTTCCCTTTTCTAAATGTAAGGAACTTTTGGGCAGTTAGGCTTTAGAAGTAGGTAATTAGAAAAGCCGAGAAAAAGGTCGCAAATTAAGCAATGGACTTCACACTAAGCCTTTTAACCGCTCGGCAGTCCAATGGCACTACAGTGCCATTTCGCGGGCAACAACAGCTAGTACAATAAATATTTAAGTTTGTAAACAGAAAGTTGACTTGTAAATAAGCTACTACGTCTTTTGAATATCCCTTAAAATAAAACATACAAACCGGGAATCGGACACCCTGATCTCAATAGTTTTAAAATAAATGCATCTAATACTTTAGCTGACGTACGGTACGAAAGAATGAGTAAAATTATTCCGTGAATCCGAACAGCATCCATCATGTGATGCATTGACACGAAATAATGACACGCGGGTGGATCGTGAGAAATGCGCGGGTGGGAAATGAATCGAGGAAATCCTTTCAGCTTAGAAGCCGTTGATTGCCGACTACCAAATGTTTTACAAAACCCTTTTGCTTAAAAGTGACGACTAATGGGACTAGAAAAAGCAAAATCCTAGTAATTTTTTTAAATGAGCAAGTAGGCAGTAGACGATTCAGTAATCGCGTGTTGTCTTGTAAGCAAATTTAAGGTTTTAGTGCGTAGAAACATAGAAAACATTAATAATTGGTGTTCGACACAACATAAGGTAGGGAAACTAGGTATTTCAACGAATAAATAAGTATTTTTAACACAAAAAAATGACAAACCGCTTCGCAACCAAATTCAAGCAGAACTCCCGGACGTAATTACAAACGAAGTTTGAAATTCAATTTGTCCCCTACTAATTGAAAGTCAACACAATTCAACATATAAATGATTATTTGATAATTTAACAAGCGAACGGCAAGAATTATTATCCACTTCCGCGTAATTTACATGCTAAGAATTTAAATTGTAGATTTAGGTAAATTATGAGTAATAAGTAATACACGCGCGTGCAGATGAAGAAAATTCTGAAAATTAAAAAAAATGTTTTTGATGATTTAGAATATTTTAACAGTGTCATCTTTTATGTTCCTAAAGATGAAATAAGAAACCAAAAATTTTTTGCGCATTTTTTTGTGCGCAAATTTTTGGTTTCTTATTTCATCTTTAGAGATATTTTTGACATAAAAAAACCGGCCAAGTGCGAGTCGGACTCACACACTAAGGCTTCCGTGCCACCTTTAACGGAATTAGAGATTCACTTAATTCCACTTAGCTTATATTTTGTTGTCAGCAAATACAGCTTTGTTTTTCATAGTATCTGTTTGAATAACAAAGTAATGATTGCGGTTATTGAGAATGTGCTCTATCTTAAAAACTACTAGTTCGTACTCGTTCAAACCAATTTTCATTGGAAGTATTTGTTACGATACACATAGTATATTTTTTTCCAAATTTTTACTAGCTTAGTTCAAAAGACAGAGCGTCTATCTCTCAATCGTTCGATTTTAAGAGAAAATGGTCTTAGAAACCTCGATGTCATTTTTAAAGACCTATTCATAGACACGCATAGGTATGATGGAAAGAAATGTTTAGGTTTAGTTTCATGAATAAAAATAAGAATAAGAATAAATTTTATTTACGAAGGAATTCAGTAACACAACAATTTTGACAAGTTCGACATTAAAATTACTTATTTTCTGTAAATAAGAAAAGTTAAAATATAGTAACACGAGCATCTAAAAAAAATATACTTTGTGTGTGTGTGTGTGTGTGTGTGAATATGCATTTGAGAGGTTGCGCAAAATTTAATAAATTATCGTAGCGACGTCACTAAAAGTTCAGACTCATTATAGGTCTGAGCTAGAAGCCATGATAGGACCTTGTTCTTGACCAGGCGTAGTGGGTCTGCTTTGATTCGCATTTGCCTGTATGGTACGTTAAACGAAAAGAAAGAACGAATAGGGTGGGGGGGGGGGGCAAGGATACTCTACTCAACATGTTTCAACTTGGTCATGTTTAAAGATTAAGTTTCAGAAGAAAGTGTCTTTGACATACGGATGAACAGACAGACTGGCAGACTTGACACAAATATATATATAAGGGTTCCGCTTTTGCCATTCGGCTACAATTAACCCTAAAAAGAAGCTATGACGTCTCATTTTAGACAAATCCGTGGACAAACAAAAACATTATGTATATTGATAGCACATTAGTAGCGGTCTGCGATCCATACAAAATTGCCCTCATGCGGTCAACACTATACGAAACGGATAGCAGAGCGCAACCTACTCAATCATCGTGCAACTCTTGTGATTTTTTGAGTGTTCGATCTTATACACTGGTTGTTGTTTTGGTCAGTGACATCTAACTCAGGGATGATAATGTGAGATATACTTGTTCTAAAAAAATATATTTTCTTCGAGACTTATGCACGATTTATAAAAGAAAACCTCTTCACAACATTCTAAATAACAAAACCTGCCAAGTGCGAGTCGGACTCGCGCACTGCAGGTTCCGTGCCAACGTTAACTGAATTAGGGAAACCACTTACTACCACCTTCTTCCACTTAGCTAAAATATCAAAATTTTTCGACAGCAAATATAACTTTGTTTTTCATAGTGTTTGTATGATGAACAAAGTTATGTTTGCGGTTGTTGAAAATGTGCTATATCTAAAAAATTTCTAGTTCGATATCGTCCGAACCAATTTTCGTGGAAAGAATTTGTTAAGATCTACATCACATATTTTTTTCAAAATTTACACTCCCTTAGTTTAGAAATTAGATGGGGGGACGCCCATTTTACCAATTTGGAAGCGTCTAGCTGTGAAACGTTAGACTTTAAAAGAAAACGGTTTTAGAAACCTCTATTTTATTTTGAAATACTTATATTTAAACACCCCACACGCATAGGTTTGACTTAAACATTTTTTTTCGGTTTCAGTTTCATGTATAGGAGCCCCCCTTCAATATCATTATTTTTTATTTTTTGTATAAGAATCGTAAAGCGGTTAACAGGATACATCTTCCCACCAATTTTCAACAGTGTGATGCTTATAGTTACAGAATAAAGAGGCTGTGACATACGGACGGACAGACAGAGAGGCAGACAGACTTGACCAAACTATAAGGGTTCCGTTTTTGGCCATTCGGCTACGGAACCCTAAAAATGACAAAGCGAATGGGGAAAACCGCACCCTCGCGCGTAGCTAGCGCGTATCTACGAAAAACTACGCCGTTGGTAGTAAGCTACGAAGAGGCTACCTGGTGTTGGTAGTTTTGACTCAATCGCTGTATTGCATGAATAAATTGATTTTGTGGGTTTTTTCAATTATAAAAATATATATTTTATTTTATTTATTTTTTTGACATCAGTATCATTTGTACAGCGACCCCTGAGTAGCTCGTCGCTGACCAAAAAAACACCCTGTATATCCATATATTACAAATATGTATATAGAAATAAAATGCCGGATGGCTTTCTACAGATGATTTATTTTTATTTTCCCAGTTTTCGACACAAAAGGAACTTTAGAAAAAATGATGTAAACAGCTTAAATAAATACAATCGTCTTAACGTCTTTATGGCAGCCTTCTCCTTCCTCTGCTTTTTCAAAATCATCCCCGTTCATTCAATCCTTCGTTCCTTTCATTCATACCTTCCACTCACTTGTCTGCGTTCCGTTTTACCAACCAAATACTAGCATTCCCACAATCGGCCATCCTGCAATCAGACTGTCCTCAGTCTGCTATAAGAATCACAAGTTACAAAACAAAAGCATACACTAATACAGCATAGGTACTTAACACTAGTATAGCTTACACAATTTTCAAAAAAAACTTAAGTTAAAGTTGTTGCCTTTTTGTAAATAAATCCCTATCATACCTTAATAACAACCCAATCATAATCCATTCATACATCATCAAACAGTAAGTTGCTTACCGGCCATGGTTTCATATAGTCGGCAGAACTTGATGTTCGGTATGGACCCTCCGAACTATAGTTAACCTTTTCCAAATCATATCGGTCATTACGTTTGACCTTCTTTACCTCATAAGGGCCTAGAAACTTCGGTTTTAACTTTAAACAGCCTCCAAATTGTGTGCGTTTTATGGCCACTAGTTCGCCCGATTTGTACTTATTGCTTTCTTTTCTCTTTTTGTTATAACCTCGCTGGTTTTCCTCTTGCACCTTCAATATGCATTCTTTTGCAGTTTTTCTCAAATCATCTCTCTCTAAAACGTAGCAATTTCGTTGCTCTTGAGAAATTATGTCATACAACTCTAGGTCTTCTTTAGTCTTCATTTTCGTTCCGATCAGTAACTCAAACGGCGTAGTACCGATACTGCGTTGATAGGTACTATTGAGCGCTCTCTGCACCTTACTAACGTGCTTGTACCATGCCTTAGGTTCTGAAACCCAAAGTTTAGTCAACACAGATATAAGAATTCTATGTATTCTCTCGACCTGCCCGTTTCCACGTGGTACGCCAGTAGTAATGGTGACATGTTGAATGTTTTCTTCTTCACAATAATCCTTGAAGTCTCCACTCGTAAAAGCTGTACCTTTATCTGTTATGTATCGCGTAGGATTTCCAAAGGTCTGCTGTAATATTAAAAGCTTATCAATCGTCTCCCTACTTGTAGTACTTTTTGTTGGGAATAGCCACACAAACTTGGTAAAGGCGTCTACCACTGTCAGTATGTAGTTATAAGCCTTCTTTGTTTCACACAGTGGACCTATGTGGTCACAATGTAATGTATGAAGTGGTATACTCTCTTTCTCAATGGAATTTAACCAACCTTCCTGTTTTCCTGACTTTCTAGTCGCAAGCAAACAAGGAATGCAACCTAGTATAAATTGCTCAATCTTTTTATCTAAGTTAGGTATAAAATAATCCTTACCTATTAATTCTGACATCTTTTTCTTTGAGAAATGACCTTTGCTATGCACTCTATTTAAAATATCACTCTCCATAATTTTAGGTATAACCAAACATCTTTGCTGTCCTTTATATAACAAACCATTGTCCAATATGTAATCTTCATAAGGCTTTTCCTTCAAAATATCCATTATGGCTTTCATTCCATCGTCACTTAGCTGTGCTCTTCTTATTTTATCATTGAAGTCACTTATCACAGCCACTGTATAAGGATAGCGACTAAGTGCGTCGGCATGTCGCATTCTTTGACCAGATCTGTGTTCTACTTCGTAATCATACTCATCCAACAGTAGTACCCACCTGGCTACTCTAGTTGTCAGATCTTTCTTCTTTAAAGTTGATTCAAACGCCTTGCAGTCAGTGACAATCTTAAATCTGATGCCATACAGATAGTGTCTGAACTTCTTCACGCCTTGTACTATAGCTAGCACCTCTAATTCGTGGCTAGTGTACTTGTTTTCAGCACTGGTCGTCCTCTTGCTCATGTAATGGACTGGGTGAAGTCCATCAGCGTGCTTTTGCATTAGTATAGCCGCATAAGCTACATTGGATGCATCTGTATGTAACTCCGTAGGCAATCTTGCATCATATATCTTCAAAATTGGTGGACCTGCCAATTTTTCTTTTAATAAAGTGAATGCATTTCTCTGCTCCTCACCAAATACAAATTCATTATCTTTTCTCAAAAATCAGTCAGTGGTTTTGCAATTACTGCATAGCCTTCAATATATTTCCTGAAATACGACGTCATTCCTGCGAAACTGTGAGCTTGCTTCAGCGATAAAGGTTCAGGGTACCTTAAAACGGCATCCACCTTCTCTGAGGTTGGGCTTACTTCACCATCCTTGATCACATGTCCTAGGTATTCTACTTCACGGCACATCAAGCGAGCCTTATTCCAGTTAAAGAGCAGTCCATACTCTGAAGCAACGGCAAGCACCTCCTTCAGTCTCTCGTAGGCCTGTGCAGAATCCTGAGCTGGAACCAAAATGTCATCGATGAATATGACTACAATACCTCTGGCTACCAGGTCTCTAAAGATTATATTCACAAATCTCATGAAATATTTAGGACAATTCATTAAACCGAATGGAGCACGCAAAAACTCAAACTGCCCATGATGTGTTACAAAATATGTATACTTTCTAGACTCTTCTGACACTCTCAAATGAAAGAAACCATTTTTTAAATCTAGCACACTAAACACTTTAGCAGTATGCAATTTATCAATCAAATCTTCTACTATTGGTAATGGATACTCGTCCTTAACCATCTTTTTATTAATTAATCTATAATCAACACATACCCGAGTGTTTCCATCCTTCTTCTTAACCAGTACCAACGGACTAGCATATTCAGAATGACTTACTTGAATGATATTGTCACTCAGCCACTCATCCACTTGTTGTTCTACTAATTTTTGTTCCTGCAGGGACAATCGTCTTGGTCGCTGTGCAACAGGAACGTCGTCTTTAAGCACTAGCTTGAGTTCAATTGGGGATTCCTTGACCTGTTTGGGCTGATAATTTTCCATTAAATCCTTCAACTTTTCGCTGAAAACACTGTTCCCCACATAACCTGCAACATCACACATAAAAACATTAACTTGCGTCAGCCATTCATCATCTTTCACAATCAATTTCACACATCCGTCTTTCATTACAAAAGTCACTCTTCTCAAAAACTCTCTACCTAGGATCACGTCGTAAGGCAAACAACTTTTGTTTACTACATAAAATAACACATTATTGAAAACATCAGTATCTATCTTTAAGGTTAGAGTCACTTTTCCTAATGGATTCACTTGTAATTGTCCAAGTCCACTCAAAGACACACAACACCCGCCGTCGTATTTAGGTGATCCGATCTTCTTGTATACGTCGTCCGTCATTAAATTCACCTCGCTGCCCGTGTCGATTAGGCCTGCAGTCGTAAATCCACCATTTTCTATAAACTCGATGTTTTTCTCCGGCTTCATGTTGTTGTTTACGTTTTCCAACTTGTCTTCTTCTACGAACTTAAGTTTGCGCTCCAACATCACGTCGTTCAACATGACGTTTGGTTTGACGTTGACAGCTGTCTCGCAAGAGAACGAGTCGTCATCATTCGGTCGTGTTCGTTCTCGTTCAAGTGTCATCGCTCGGCACTGTTCGGCTGATTCCGTAAACATCGCTCTTCTTGGCTCAGGCTCAGAATGATGATGTCGCATATTTTCGTTTCGCCATTTTGAATGATTGCCGTTATCACCGCTCGCTTTGTAATTCGACGTGTAGTGTTGATGATTTTCAGGCTTTGTAACCGTCTTCGAACACTCATATGATCTATGCCCGAATTCGTTGCAACGGAAACACTTCAAACCTCTTTCTTTGTAGGGGCACTGGCTCGATAGATGCTCACTCTCACCACAGTTGTAGCACTTTCTTGTAGGCGTATTGTTGTTATGCACTGCACTACTGAGCCGCGGTTTTCTAGCACTGGTCATCTTTGATTTTACAGTCTCGTAGATCTTAAGTTTCTCTTTCAGCTCACTGTAGGTGGTGGCCCCATACAATATGATCTTGTTCGTTTCCACGTCTTCTATCCCGTCGATAATGTACTTAATAGCAACGTAATCTGGCATCTTACCGCGTTTACCCAATTCCTTCATGACTAATAGGTAATCAATGCAACTTTCATTCGACTTCTTTTTTCTAGCCGTCATCATCTCATGAATCGTCTTGATGTCGACTGAATCGGGGAATTCCTTGAGCAGAGCTGTTTTAAGCTCTTCCCACGTCTTAAACGGTTTTTCTGACCTTAGCCATAGCGCCGCTGTCCCAATCAGTGATCTCCGTCCCACGATCAGCTGTTGAAGTTGCGTCCAGCCGAATATTTCAGCGTTTTCTTCGACTTCCTGAGCCCAGCGTAGCGAAGAAAAGGTCTTATCCTGCCCGCTGAACTTTGGAATCAATTCCTCGGAGTAGATGGTCGAATTGATCTGGCGTCCCGACGTCGAGGCTGCTCCCTCATGCGCGTCTTCAAAGTCCTGCTGTTTGCTGGCTCGGCGATTATTGCCCATTTTCGTCGTATCAAAGGTGGTCGTCTTCTAAATGGGTTCGTCGTCGTTGTCCAAAATGAATAGCCGTGTGTCGTCGTGTGGCGAAAGATGGTGTCGTCGTGTCGTCGTCTTCCTTTTTGTGCCAAATCTCGGACGAGCCCCCAAAATCTATAGAAATAAAATGCCGGATGGCTTTCTACAGATGATTTATTTTTATTTTCTCAGTTTTTGACACAAAAGGAACTTTAGAAAAAATGATGTAAACAGCTTAAATAAATACAATCGTCTTAACGTCTTTATGGCAGCCTTCTCCTTCCTCTGCTTTTTCAAAATCATCCCCGTTCATTCAATCCTTCGTTCCTTTCATTCATACCTTCCACTCACTTGTCTGCGTTCCGTTTTACCAACCAAATACTAGCATTCCCACATGTATATATTTAACATTACTGAGTCATACTGAAATCAGACATTCTGTCTTATTGCTCTTTTCTTACAAAAGTGTTCAGTATATTTTTTCATAAAAACACAGATTACATGTCAAAGTCAGGAATTTAAATTGTCTTAATATATTTCTCAAAATCTCTAATTTAAATATCTCCATGGATATGTCGAACTTGTCACATTTCCACTTTCCCTCTCTCCCACCTGTGTTTGCCCGTTTTGTGTCAATAAAACAGTTCATTTTGGCACCCTTTTCTCATTCAATGAGTCATTGTCATAAAATTATTATCCTAGTATTTCTGTGCTCATTGCACAGACACAGCACGGGAAGGTGAGCGGGGAAGCGAAAATGTAACTGGATCAGAACGGACAGTGGAACAGTCACTGTCATTCCCATGGACAGTAGACAGTAAGATATCGCAATATTATTACTTATAAAAGAGAAGTTAATTAAAAAGAATTTAAAGTCTTAAATTGTTTGGCAAGTAGTTCTAGTCAGATTATTACAGTCATCATGATTGTTCGCTAAGATTTTGAGTTGAGTATAAAATCCGCGACTCGCTCTCCAATCGCAATAGCAGTGGCAGCGGTATTCACTCGGCGCAGTTTCGGCATAGCGCTGAGGTCGGCGACGCGCAGGTTATCTACCCCGCGCACGCGCAGCTTTTCGTCCAAGACGGGCTCGAGGGAAGCCGAGCCCACTGCGTGGAACACTGTGTGTGTCATGTGCCGGGAGTAGCAACGCCAGTAACCTTTCTTATCAGAAGGGTAGTCAGGACAACCTGGAACGAGAAATATTTACGGTTAATAATTTAGGAAGGATTAAAAAAAAACAAGTCCGATTCGCCTACAATAACATGGCTGTAACTATTATATTCTTTTGAAGAAGTATATAACGCTTCTTATTTTATCCGACAGTTATTATTATTCTGGCATAACAAAACACATATGTATATTCATACAAAACATATTACCTGGTAGATCTAATATGACGATAGATGCGTTATTTTCCTTGAAGGGCCCCGTTTCGATCAGGTGCTCTATGATAGTTGCGACTCGCACCATCTCGTCCAAGTCTCTCTCATCCGAGAGGAAGTTGGGCAGGATGGCGGGAGGTACCGACGGGTCCGCGCTGGCTAGCCGCACCCAGCCCTGAGACTTCGGCTGAAGCACTACCGGCGTCATCGTTATGAACCCATAATTTACATTTAAATCTGCCAATTGGTCCATCACATCGTCGTTTAAGTCCGTCCCCTGCTGCGCAAGCGGCTTGCCGATGGACATCAAATATCTATCGATTTATGCGTGAACGAACTGAAGCGTCGCCAGCTCGCAATCTGCAGTGTCATTCCTCAGTTGGTGAGTTTCGTAGTCGTAGCAATCGGAGTTAATGAACGCGGTGACGTCGGTGAGCCCGTTAGAGGTGAGAGGTCCTCCCATTAAAAGAAGCAGCTCAGCGATGCTCGTCACTATTTTTATACAATTGGTGAGCAACCCTGCCGCAGCCTGGTTCTCGCTTTTGACTTTAACGAAGATCAGCGGAAGAAGATGATCGGTCATGTTTTCGCCGACCGGCAAATCCGCCTTTACTGATATGTTGAACTTTTTCAAGTGTTCAGCGGGACCGATACCGGACAGCATCAGTATTTGCGGGGTCCCTATCGTCCCAGCGCTCAATATAACTTCTTTTCTGGCGTAAACATTCACTTTTCGTCTCAATAATCCTGTGATTACGGTCACGCCTTTGGCCGTGTTGTTGGCGTCGATGATAACGCCGGTGCATGTTGTCAATTTGGCAACTTTTAACACTTCTTTGACGTCGTTTCTGGCGAGGTATCCGCGCGCTGTACTCATCCTCACATTGTCATACACATAGCCCACTATTTGCGACACGCCGATCTGGGATTGCGCGTTTATATCCGGATTGAAAGGAAAGTTCAACTCTTTAAAGCCGTCGACGATGCGCGGATGCCACGCATTGCCTGAGTCCGTAAAGAATTCTATCTCCATCGTTCCGGTCGTATTGTGGTATGGGATCGACGAGTTGGGTAATTTTGCCAGGTCTTTCAGTCCTTCGTATTTAAGAAAGTATGGTTTAACGTCCTCCCAATCCCAGCCCGATATATTCAACTCGTCAAAGTCCTTTGGGCTGCCGCGTGTGTACATCATGTAGTTGGTGCTAGTGGACCCACCGAGGCATTTCCCGCGGCTGAACCGGCATTGCTGTTTGCGGTACGCGAGGCAGGACACGTTGTTGCGGAACGTCTCGTACTGTCAGTCTAGTGGCCCGCCGAGAAGCGTAGATGGCTCACCTGGGACCTGGAATACGTGAGCTAATATTCATTAGTCAAGCTTATTAGGTGTACACTACCTAAGTGTATTCCAATTTTCGGTTAAAGCTTGAGGATAACAAGGAAGTGATCCCTCGGAAAAGAACTGCGTTAGTTAATGCCTTTTTTTCGACAAGACCGCAGAATTTGCCATGATCGTGATATACACATTGCTGGCTTACAGTTAACGCAAGAGAAATAGTTGAAAATGAAGTTTAAAAAATGTGCTAATAATTAAGCATGTTTTATTCCACGTAATAAGACATGATCCTCAATCGACAGAATAATTACAGGGTAATTACCGTAGAGACGAGATCAGGGTCAATGCCCATTTCCACCAGTAAGACATCATGGCCTGCGAGCGCCAGCCGCGCCGCTGCCGCTGCGCCCGCGCCGCCGCCACCCACCACTATGTAGTCGTATGTGACGCCATCTGGAATTTATCGTTTCGTTATTTAGCAAGCGGTCAACGGCTTAGATGGTTATATATAACTGTTCGTATGACGTCCAGATACACAATGATGATGGCCTGTACAGTTCAAACTTTGGGACTGCCTATTGGATAAAAATAAACATAATCGTATACTGAACTTGTTTTTTACTAATAAAACTGGTTGTGAATTATTCTCCCCGGTTAGCACATTACTTCGTACCGTTCCCCATCATCCTCCTTTTTAGGGTTCCGTAGCCGAATGGCAAAAAACGGAACCCTTATAGTTTCGTCAAGTCTGTCTGTCTGTCTGTCTGTCCGTCCGTATGTCACAGCCAATTAATTCTGTAACTATAAGCACTACACAATTGAAATTTAGTAGAAAGATGTATCTTGTTAACCGCTTACCGATTCTCAAACAAAAAATAAAAAAAATTGACAGTTAATGGTGGGCTCCCATACATGAAACTAAAACCAAAAAAATTTTTTTTAGTCATACCTATGCGTGTGGGGTGATGTAATATAGATCTTAACAAATACTATCAATCGAAATTGGTCCGGACGGGATCGAACGAGTAGTTTTTGAGATATAGCACATTTTCGACAACCGCAAACATAACTTTGTACTTCATACAAACACTATGAAAAACAAAGTTAAATTTGCAGTCAACAAAATATTGTGGTATTTTACTAAGTAGAAGTAAGTGGATTCCCTAATTCAGTTAAAGTTGGTACGGAACCCTCAGTGCGCAAGTCCGACTTGCACTTAGACGGTTTTTGTCCGGTTTTTGGCCGGTTTTTTGTGTATTATTCTCGTATGAAGTGGATCGGGGGTTCATGATGCCTAATCCATACCTAAGTTACAATTATACGAAGGCAAACTATGATAAAATTAGTCAAGAAATTGCGTATACTAACTGAGAGGAATTGTTTTTAAATAGAAATACTACTAAGGCCAGTATTTTACAGGCAATATTTTATAGAATAATTTATAGTTTAATAGATCTTTATGTGCCAAAAACTAAATGCAATAATAGCATGTACACGTACCCTACTTGGTTCACTCCCCCCACTTTAATAGATCTTTATTTTAAAAAAAACGGGCTTGGATTAAAATGAAATAATATAATAATCAATCTTACTACAATATATTCTCAATATATAGAAAAAGGTTAAAATCTTGTCAGAAAAATTTTACAATACATATATAGCAAAAGTAGAAAACAGCATAAAAACTAATATTAAATACTTTTGGAAGTTCATATCTCAGCGCCGTCATTTATCTGAAATACCGTGCAGTGTACAATACCAGGGGTCTATATCTCATAGTCCTGGGGAATGCTACGAATTATTTAATCAGTTTTTTTCAATCAATGTTTCAGCCATCATCTGTACCGGATGATTTCAGTATTGTAAATTTTAATTTATAGTTTGAAAATGCCCCTGATGTAATGATTCAAGACATCTAGGTTTCAAAGCTTCAAGTACGTAAAGTCTTACAAATGCTTCATATAACAAAGGGCGCTGACACGGATAACTTACCGAGCATTTTCTTTAAAAATACAGCGTCTGTATTTGATCTTCCTCTTTCTTATCTTTGTAATAAATGCTTATCTGACGGGGTATTTCCTGAAATTTGGAAAAGTGCTAGAATAGTACCAGTTCATAAGGATGGATCAAAATCAGATGTTATGAATTACCGACCGATTTCTATATTGTCCATCTTGTTTAAGGTCTTTGAGCGTCTTGTCCATGATGCTATTTATCCCCACCTACACAATATTATCTTAGAAGAACAAAACGGGTTTGTAAAACGGCGTTCTACAATAACAAACCTGCTCATTTACACATCAAACCTATTTAACGCATTGGAATCTAATACTCAAACTGACAGCATTGATTGATTGATCAAAAAATACTTCTTTATAAAATTGCATTCAACGGTATACACGGCAACCTATGGCGGTGGTTCAAGTCGTACGTATCTCACAGAACACAAAGGGTTGTGATCAGAGGCTCAGAGTCAGAAGTGGCCTTCGTTACGTCTGGTGTCCCTCAAGGATCCATCTTAGGCCCTCTCCTGTTGGTGATCTTCATAAATGGCATTAAAAGTTGTTTTAGGAACAGTAAAATTCTATTATATGCCGATGACCTAAAAACTTACAGAAGAATCAATAGTTTAGAAGATCACGTTTTGCTACAGGACAACCTGAGCAGATTCAACAATTATTGCATTCAAAATTACTTGCAGCTCAGCCTTAATAAATGTAAAATAATAACCTTCACCAAAAAGAAGCTAATTAGTTTGTTTGACTATTCCTTAGGCGGCACAGTTCTCTCAAGAGTAACCAAAATTAGAGATATTGGAATCACACGATAGTTAACTTCACCTTGATATTCATATTCAAAACATAATCAGTAAAGCGTTTAAAATGTACGGTATTGTTATGCGTTCTTGTCGTGATTTAAAAAAATCTAAGACACTAATATACGTCTTTCAATTGTAAAGACAATATACCCTATAAATAGTAAACTTAATTATAAACGATACGTCACATTAAAAAAAAATTGAAATGCATTATAACTAACGTAAATAAAGTCAAATCATCCACTTTAAAATATTATAATTATTCACCAACCAACCCATGCGTTTATTTCACTCACTCATGGTAACGCGCTCAATTGCCGGACAGTCAGTCTTTACTTAGCTCTCGTACCGAGCGGACGTTATATAGAAATCAGTGCGTTGCGAGTGTTAAGTTATGGGCGATATTCTGTTGGAGCAAGTACAGGTCAGTGATTACTTTCAAATATTACTTTTTGTGTAATAAGTTTATTATGACGGACAGGAAGCTTAAAAACAGTGAGTTATATCAATAAATGTTCGCTAAAATGAGAAAAGTCGTTTCATTCGTTAAAATAACTCCGAACTCCTATACAATCATTGATTAGGCCTCAACTGGAGTATGGAGTATCTATTTGGATCCTTCTTTATGAAAAATAGAATTACAGCATTGAAATGGTTCAAAAGAAGTTCTTACGTAGGGTCAATTACAAATGCTACCGAAAGCGCTTATCATATTTGTCCCTGTTGAAGAAATATAAACTCCTAGACTTAAAATCTAGACGCTCCCGGCTAGATGCTAGACTACTATATGACATCTGTAATAATAAATATGACTGTACCGATATAATTAATTGCATTAACTACCAGTACCATCACGGACTCATATGCGATATTCACGCATCAATCTCCATTTCGCAGTTGCCACGCCCCGGACAAATGCAGGTATTCGGTCCCCCTTAACGACGCATGCTCGACACGTACGAGTCTCTTCTTCTTCTTTGCCTGGCCCTTTCCCATTTTATTTGTGTCACGCGTCTCCAGGCAGTTCGGTCCTGGGTCGTCTCCTCGCTTGGGCTTCTTTGAGGTTCTTATTGACTATGGATATCCATGTGATTCGGGGTCTTCCTCATCCTCGGGGCTTAGATTGAACTTCTAGTATTTTTCTGGTCAAAAAAAAAACATACAAAATATTTGGTGAACCAGCGCGCAGCTCCCCCGAGCTCTACCACCTGAGAGACCTCTCCTACCGAAGATTTTTTTATGTTCTTCGTATCAAAAAAAAAAAAAAAAACTCTAGTAGTAGTGCCAAACTGCTAAATTGTATATCGGTTCGCGGTTTTATGCGTACAACTTCCACAATAACGGAAAAGGGTTTTAAGTATTCATAAAATTCAACAACATCCTTTTGTATATTCTAAATAATTAACATGCTTATCTTTTGGTCATTTTGGTTTTAGTTCTACGTACAATGATGCAGTATGAAAATGAAAAAAGGAACAAAGCACACATTCAATGTGAAAAGTGACTTAAGTGATTTTAAGCGTTATTTGCTTTATTAAACATTTAAACGTTTTCTTTATAAGTAGAGTTACGTTTTATTACGTAATACAATCAATTTAATAAGGTATGGACGGCCCTGTGAGTCTCCGTACCAGAAACAACCATCGCCGCGCCGAGTCGCGCTTATCCGATTGGTCGGTAATTAGTAATAATAATAAATAAATATTCTTTATTGCACAAATAAGGACACAAGAAACAATAACAATACAGGCAAATCATTTGTACAATATTGGCGGTCTTATCGCTGGAAGCGATCTCTTCCAGACAACCATTGGGTAGAGGAAACAACGTTAATCAGTGAGGTAGAAACGGTGTGCAAAAATATAGCTAGAATTTTAATATCATACTTTAAAGATAGTTACATAATAGAAGTAAGAATAAAAATATATAACTAACAGACTAATTATAATGACATTCACATAAGACTTCTGCAGTTCTATGTACACAACGAACAACAATTTATACACAATTCCCGGGTCGGCCTCGGGCCCAGCGATCCATAGAACACCAGAGTTCAGCACTGATTGCGGCGCCGCAGCGGTCGGCAGCGGCGCTCACAGCAGGCGCGCGTCGGGCGGCGCGTCGTCGTCGCTGTCGGCGCACTCGAAGCGGATGCGGCGGCCGTCGGAGCGGCGGCGCCCGGCGTCGGGCCCGGCGGGCGCCTCCGCCGCGTCGCCGCCGGCCGCCAGTCACACCTTGTCCTCGCCCGCGCCCGGCGCCGCCGACCGCACGAACTGCAACACGCGACACTGCAACACCGGTCACCCTGGCGCCTCGCCGCGCTCGAGCAGTCGCCGGCGGGTACTCACCGAGACGGTCGTGGTGGTCGTCGAGTTGGCGCGCGGTCGGAACGTGAGCACGCGCCAGCGCCGGCGCAGCTGCGCGAGCACCTCGCCGTTGCAGAAGCAGTAGAGCACCGCGACGCAGAGCCCCTGCAGCGACGTGCTCAGCGCGGACACGTACTCGTAGGCGAGCCACCAGCGCGGCGGCCGGAATGGCGTGAGCAGATACTGCAGGCCGAGCAGCGGCGCCAGTAGGCACGTGGCGCGCAGCGCGTGCAGCACCGTGGCCGAGGGCCGCTGCGAGCCCGCGCCGCCGCCGACGCCGCCGCCGGCGCGCAGCTTCGTGCACAGCACGCGCACGATGTTGCACAGAAACCCAAGGTTCAATATGACGGCCACGCAGACGAGCACGGCCAGCTCGGGCCGCGGCGCGCCCTCGTCGGCCAAGCAGAGCGGCTCGTCGGCCACGGCGCGGCGCGCGGCGTGCACGGTGGCGAAGGGCACGGGCAGGATCCAGCCGGCGACCAATAACGCACGCACGAGTCGCCGCTCCGACACGAAGGCGCTCACGAGCACGGTGTGTAGATACAGCCCCTGAAATTAAAATTTACTTATTTAATTTATAAAACGACAACATTGATCTTAGTTTCATCCTGGACACAACGCACATAACGCGAAGAACTGTTAACCGTCGGGGCAGAAGAGTTCTAGGAGACCCTATGACTGATAGCGCAGTATAGAGCGAGCATTGTCTAGATGAACAGACCAGCTTATAAAGGTCGCAGAATCACACTGGATGCAGACCGCTTGCGACCGGTCGCCGTGGGAAACATCGGGATAAGCATTCGTTTTTTTATTTTATTTATTTATATATTCTTTATAGCATAAACAAAATGTAGTACAAATGGCGGACTTAATGCTTTAAAGCATTCTCTACCAGTCAATTATTGGGTGAGGCAGAAACAGTTCGTTCAGCAATGGATGTCCTTCGGCTTCTTCTTCTTCTTCTTTTCGTGTCGTCTTTGGCGTTATATTTTTGAGGACCAGTACTCGGCGCCTGACACAGCGTTATCAGTGGCGTTGTACAGGTCCGCACGTGTGCAGGTGAAGGGACATGTAGGGCAAGACAAAAGGTGTGCCATCGTCTGTGGAGAGACACCACACAAGCATGCTACGTCCGCAACATAACCCCATCTCTACATATTCTCCTTGCTTCAGCCGACTTGTGACCGCAGTCTATTTAAGGATTTCTAAGTTTGGCAAGGTAAACTATGTTCAGGGGGCAGCTGTATACCACGACACTATGGCGAATGTCCGTCGGCTGATCATGATTTTTTCCTTCATTTTTTTAATCTTTTGCGTGTTGGTAGCGCTTGCGGTGCGTCGTTACTGTACCTCGCACAGCATCCACGTGTAGTTGGTGAGCAGCGCGTACTGCACGGCCGCGTTGAGCGCGCGGCACCAGGCGGGCGAGGCCTCGAGCGTGGCGGGCGCGCGCACCACGAGCGCGTACCACGCCAGCCACAGCGCGTTGTTCAACGCGAACGACGCGAACAAGTTTATATGCACTGTGATGCGCGCGCAACGTAGACTCCTGGAAATACGGGTAACCTATAATTATACAATTTCTCAACTACATTGTTGTTTATGGATCTGGGTAATAGTAACACTTAAAATAAACGTAAAATAATATTTGTATGGTGTTTTTAATTGTTAAATAGGACAAACACAGAAAATTTAAATACAGGTTAGAAAGGCTCTGGTCAGTGTGGCAGCGAGCTAATAATAATAAATTTATTTATTTTCTCTTCACAAAAATAGGACATAAAATGACAATCATAAGGAATTACAATTGGTGCTACAAAGTACTCTGTCATTTGTGAGAGACTGGTGCCTGAAATAGGTTTCGGAGAAACCTGTAACAAAAATATTGTGTGCATGTGCCTACACTCAGTCGTAACAACTTCAGTCGTGTGACACGAGCGTTGCAATAGGGTTAAGGTTATTTTTTAGATTTTTGCATAATTATCTACTAGACTATATAATAATAGCAATCCCGTGACAAACTACAGAGTAGATTGTAACGGGATTGCTATTGCTATTTCTGCATGTACCACATTATGACTACTTTGTGACCCCATGGTCACAAAGTGATCATAAGTGAACTAATCAATGTTGGAAGTGCAATCACTTGCAACAGTGATTAGTTCTCTCGTACAATAATAATTTCAACAGCATAAATATTTTATCGACACGTCCTACTTTATACAAAAAGCTCATACTGGATACTGTATAACTATTTTTATTATTTTGTTCTTTTTTAATATTTATTCACTTATAATACAGACTTCTGCTTGTCATTAATACGTAATTAAAAATGACATAACACGTAAAAAAAACTAAAATTAATATGATTGTTTAACTCCATTCTTTCTTCTTTTTTTTTCGGAAGGCAATAGAACAACACTTTGTTGCGATCAAATGAGCCGTAAATATTCTAAATTTACGAACTTAAATTTTACATGTTTTGTTATATTCATATTGAAAAAATAAATTACACCAGTACCTAATTAATTAATCGACCTAAAAATTGACTTTTACCACAACACAGTATTTTGACATTAAAGAATGAACGTAGCAATGGTAATTGGTGTTTTCACCGTTAGGAGCTCTGTGATTGATAGTTAGTTTAAAGTACTAATTACACCAATCACAGAGCTCCCAGCGGAAATTGTGATTGGTTTGTAATGTTAATGCGTTGATTCCTTGATTGGTGCTTTAAGCACTGCAGCAACAACGCGGTTACTCCCACCGGTGACAGAGGTTTTCATACAAACGAGCAGTCAGAACCGTTCTAACCTCGCTATAACTTCAAATATAAAATTGACGTACGATCTTCAGTGTACGGTTAAATTATATTATTTAATATTATAGGTTCTAAGTAACAGAAAAATAAGAGTTAATAGTAAGGTTACAGTTAGTGGTAAGTAGAACTAAGTAAACTTAGTTCGAAATAAAGTTATATACGGTCGAGTGACACTTATAGTAAGGTGTACCAGGTAAATAGTATGGTTTAACCACTCCTTCTCCCATTCTCAAAAACCCCACATTTGCGCAATATACACTTACTTGAAGTACGATAAAATTCCCAGTGACAGTAGGAGTGCGATGAGCGAAACGCTGTACCCGGTCTCGTACACCGCGATGATGTCGCTCACGTCCTACGAACAACACGAACGTTTATATTGAACATCAGACTGAGGCTCCGGTCAAAGGCGCAGCGTAGGACGCCCACCGACGAGATGGACAACTGATGACCTTGTCAAAGTCGCAGGATCACACTGGATGTAGATCGCACGCTAGCGGTCGCTGTAGAGAGCCGTGGGGAAGCATATATTTAGCAGTGGACGTCCTTTGGCTGATAATGATGATGATGAGTGTAGCAGATATACGCAGTGAAGATATACGCAGGAACGATACCGACATCCTCGGGCTTGTAGCAGGTGGTGTAGTTGGACCAGGGGTTGCCGGTCTGCGGGTGTCGCCACCAGGTGCCGTTGGCCGTGCATTCCTTGTGCGCGAGGACTGTGGACATTGTCATGAGTTATTGGTGGCGTACAAAGCAACCACAGAAAATCATCAATTAGAATGGAAAGAGAATGATGCAAAGGCAAGTTCTAGTTTTAAATATTTTTTTTCGTAACCTCATTTGAGTAAGGAGGGATAATTTACGCACCGTTATGTTACGGCTACAGTATTGTGATGTGGTTAATTATTACCGTAATGAAACAGCTGCATGATTTAGGACCATTAATTTATATGGCCAATCAAGGTGGCATAATCTTGATACTCTCTAGTTTGACCATAGCGCTTCACGCGATATTTTGGCAGTACTACATCTATACTAATATTATAAAGCTGAAGAGTTTGTTTGTTTGTTTGTTTGTTTGTTTGTTTGAACGCGCTAATCTCAAAAACTACTGGCCCGATTTGAAAAATTATTTTTACGTTGGATAGTCCATTTATCGAGGAAGGCTTTAGGCTATATAACATAAAGATACGACTCATAAGACCACAGCAGAAATGAAAAATGTTGCGAAAACGGGAGAAAGATATTCCTTTTGAGAGCTTCCGCTGCATACGCTGCGGAAACCGCTTAAGTTACACAAAAGTCATGTATGACAGGATTGTTCAGCATTAAGAGTTCTATAATAAAGTCCGCGACAGCATAAGTCTATCTTTTATGGTTGACTTACTACAACCTTTTTTATGTTAATAAATTTGTAAAAAAATAATGCATTATTTTTAGAGGTGTATTATACACACAGGTATTTATTCTTATCAAAATAAATACATTCATCATCGCGAGCATTTCATTTAGAACCAAGTTGCCCTTTATATCATTTGATTTCAATAAATATCTTAGGAGCTATCACATCAAAATAATGTTCGCAGCTTAAGTACAACGTGCGCTTGCGCTAATCTATACTAATATTATAAAGCTGAAGAGTTTGTTTGTTTGTTTGTTTGTTTGAACGCGCTAATCTCAAAAACTACTGGCCCGATTTGAAAAAATTTTTTTACGTTGGACAGTCCATTTATCGAGGAAGGCTTTAGGCTATATAACATAAAGATACGACTCATAAGACCATAGCAGCAATGAAAAATGTTGCGAAAACGGGAGAAAGATATTCCTTTTGAGAGCTTCCGCTGCATACGCTGTGGAAACCGCTTAAGTTACACAAAAATCATGTATGACAGGATTTTTCAGCAATAAAAGTTCTATAATAAAGTCCGCGACAGCATATGTCTATCTTTTATGGTTGACTTACTACAACCTTTTTTATGTTAATAAATTTGTAAAAAAATAATGCATTATTTTTAGAGGTGTATTATACACACAGGTATTTATTCTTATCAAAATAAATACATTTATCATCACGAGCATTTCATTTAGAACCAAGTTGCCATTTATATTATTTGATTTCAATAAATATCTTAGGAGCTATCACAGTTTTAACATAACTCCGCACCAAAATAATGTTCGCAGCTTAAGTACAACGTGCGCTTTCTCTAATCTATACTAATATTATAAAGCTGAAGAGTTTGTTTGAACGTGCTAATCTCAAAAACTACTGGCCCGATTTGAAAAATTATTTTTACGTTAGATAGTCCATTTATCGAGGAAGGCTTTAGGCTATATAACATAAAGATACGACTCATAAGACCACAGCAGAAATGAAAAATGTTGCGAAAACGGGAGAAAGATATTCCTTTTGAGAGCTTCCGTTGCATACGCTGCGGAAACCGCTTAAGTTACACGAAAATCATGTATGACAGCATTGTTCAACATTAAGAGTTCTATAATAAAGTCCGCGACAGCATATGTCTATCTTTTATGGTTGGCTTACTACAACCTCTTTTATGTTAATAAATTTGTAAAAAAAATATGCATTATTTTTAGAGGTGTATTATACACACAGGTATTTATTCTTATCAAAATAAATACATTCATCATCACGAGCATTTCATTTAGAACAAAGTTGCCCTTTATATCATTTAAATTCAATAAATATCTTAGGAACTATCACAGTTTTAACATAACTCCGCACCAAAATAATGTTTGCAGCTAAAGTACGACGTGCGCTTGCGCTAATATAATTTTATAAAGCTGAAGAGTTTGTTTGTTTGAACGCGCTTCTCTCAGGAACTGCTGGACCGATTTGAAAAATATTTCTGTTTTGGATAGCTTATTTATCGAGAAAGGCTTTAGGGTATAAAACATCACGCTGCGACGGGAGGGGAGGGGGCAAACTCAAAACGCGCGGACGAAGTCGCGGGGGACCGCTAGTATATTATAAAGCTGAAGAGTTTGTTTGTTTGAACGCGCTTATCTCAGGAACTGCTAGACCGATTTGAAAAAATATTTCTGTGTTGGATAGCTTATTTATCGAGAAAGGCTTTAGGATATAAAACATGACGTTGCGACGGGAAGGGAGAGAGTAAACACAAAACGCGCGGACGAAGTCGCGGGGGACCGCTAGTATATTATAAAGCTGAAGAGTTTGTTTGTTTAAACGCGCTTATCTCAGGAACTGCTGGACCGATTTGAAAACATATTTCTGTGTTGGATAGCTTATTTATCGAGAAAGGCTTTAAGGTATAAAACATGACGCTGCGACGGGAGGGGAGGGAGCAAACTCAAAACGCGCGGACGAAGTCGCGGGGGACCGCTAGTTGCAATATAATTATGCCGTTTACCACATTAACATTTAATAAAAACCGGCCAAGTGCGAGTCGGACTAGCGCACTGAGGGCTCCGTGCCAACTTTAACTGAATTAGAGAATCCAATTAGTAAAATACCACAATATTTTATTGACAGCAAATATAACTTTGTTTTTCATAGTGTTTGCATGAAGAACAAAGTTATGTTTGCGGTTGATGAAAATGTGCTATATCTCAAAATCTTCTCGTTCGATTCCGTCCGAACCAATTTACGTTAAAAGTATTCGTTATGATCAACATTACATATTTTTTTCAAAATTTACAATTGCTTAGTTAGATGGGGGAGGGGACGCCCATTTTACCACTTTGGAAGCGTCTATCTATGAAACGTTAGACTTTAAACGAAATGGTTTAAGAAACCTCTATGCCATTTTAAAATACCTATCTATAGACGCCCCACACGCATAGGTATGACTAAAACATTTTTTTAGCCCCCCCTTATATATTATATATTTTATTTTTTGTATAAGAATAGTTCAGCGGATAACAGGATACATCTTCCTACCAAACTTCAACAGTGTGATGTTTATAGTAACAGAATACATTGGTTGTGATATACGGACGGTTAGACAGACAGACAGACAGACTTGACGAAACTATAAGGGTTCCGTTTTTTTGCCATTCGGCTACGGAACCCCTTAAAATGCATTAAACGGCAAGATATTGTATTGTAAAAAAAATTAGTATTAAAGGTTCGATTTGGAGTTATTTAGCAATGATTGATTCATACAAGTACTATGAAAAACAACGTTATTTTTTCTGTGAACAAAATATTGTGGTATTTTTAGTAGCGTCCACAGCACAAAATAAAAATTTGACTTATCAAAAGTAGATAAAAATTGGATTCAAAAAGTTTAGCTTGTCTTTTGTGATTAATCTATTTCACATCCTATTGGGATTGTTGCACTTAATTCAGGGTCACAGTGTATTACTATAATAGCCACGAGTTAGCTACAAATGCTAGTGCTCATCGCACAAACGCATTTGCCCTGTTCGGGATCCGAACCCGCGACCGTTGGTTTTGCAGTTAGTTAGCCGCACAACCTTAGCGCCGACCACAACAGACATGTTAATAATATGTGTTTGAGATAGTGGGTGTTTGAGGTGTTTTAGTAAGTACACACGTTCGGGTCGGAATCCGGGCACGAAGTCGGGGCAGGGCGCGAAGGCGGTGGTGTTGGCGGCGGTGTGCGGCCAGCAGACCCAGCTGTCGAACGTGCCCTCGCAGAAGATTTCTGAAAGAATATTTAACAAGCAATTTGGTACCTCGATCAGAATACAAGTAAGGAAGACGGTACATTTCGCTTGATTTTAAAGATACAATTTTTATATACAAAACTGTAAAATGTTTAAAATTTGTACCTATAAAATATACTTATAAGTACCAATTTCAAACTTTTTATGATTGATAAAATAAGATAACTCTTGCATGGATTACAACTTATTATTTTCATTGATGATATTGAAAAGTAATAGAGTCTCAACACGAATACAAATAAAATTTACTGATTTCAGGTGTGCAAAGTAATTTCGGTCAGTGAAAAGAAATGATAAAATCTATCATTTCTTATATAAAGTAGAGAACACATTGTGGCGATTTTTTTTACGACAACATTTCACGATAAGAGTGAGTCGTACCTCTAGAATGTTGTTGTCAAAGTAAGAAATAATTGCACAAAGTAATCTACAATATTAAACTGATTTTTCCTTTTGTCTTTGAAGAGTTGGTCTCTTTCAGTTTTTTATGAAACCTTAACTGCTTATTGTAAAACGTTGTCGTCCTAATAAGAATTAATGGCTATGACTTTATCTATACTAAAATTTTAAAGCTGAAGAAATTGTTTGTTCCAAACATTCAAACTAAAAAGGTTGCTTAGCCGCTAATCGCAGAATGTGGTCAATGTAATAAGAAATTATCACTACAGCTTGATATAATATCATAATCTGTAATTTATTTTTACTACCCGGCGATCGATTGTCGGTCCACGAATGTATGGATGTTAATCTTGACCTTTGCTCATTGCTGACTGACTAGTATATTACAACATGTGTACGTAGAAGAAAAAATACTAAGAAGAGAGAAGACAGAAAATAGGAGATGAGACAGACGAGAGAGACAAAAACCGTCTAAGTGCGAGTCGGACTCGCCCACCCAGGGTTCCGTGCCAACTTTAACTGAATTAGGGATCCACTTACTTCCACTAAGCTAAAATACCACAATATTTTTTTGACAGCAAAAATAACTTTGTTTTTCATAGTGTTCGTATGAAAAACAAAGTTATGTTTGCGATTGTTGAAAATTGCTATATCTCAAAAACTACTGGTTCGATCTCGTCCTAACTAATTTTTGTTGAAAGTATTTGTTAATATCTACATAACATATTTTTTCAAAATTTACAATCGTTTAGTTTAGAAGATAAAGGGGGCGGGGGGGGGGGGGAATTTCACCACTTTGGAAGCGTATATCTCACAAACGTTAGAATTTAAGAGAAAATGGGTTTTGAAACCTCTATTTCATTTTAAAAGATCTATCTATTAACACACCACACGCATAGGCTTTTTTTTGGTTTTAGTTTCATGTATGGGAGCACCCCCTTAAATATCAGTATTTTTTATTTTTTGTATAAGAATCATAAAGCGGTTAACAGGATACATCTTCTTACCAAATTTCAACAGTGTGATGCTTTTAGTTACTGAATAAAATGGCTGTGGCATACGGACGGACAGACAGTCTTGACGAAACTATAAGGGTTCAGTTTTTTGCCTTTCGGCTACGGAACTCTAAAATTAGAGGGAGTAAAAAACGCGCAGAGAATCAGACGACCTGCAGGCGGAGAGGTGCTGTTGTTGGCCAGCGCGCAGGCGGCCTCGTGCTCCTCGCGATGTGGGTCTTCCATGTTGTAGCTGACGCCGCCTCCTGCCGCTTCCACCGCTGTCACTGCATCTCCTTCATCTGCTCACTACCAGTTACCTGGAAATTATGAACGAAATATTTCATTAAATGACGCGATGGACAAACTTAACACAATATTTTTTAAGAATTTATCTAAGTGCTTGTTTCGCCAGCACATCAGGCTATATCTTTTTGTTGACAACTTACTATTACTACATACTTAATATATCGTTGTTTTTACCTAAACCTACTGTTTTACAACTTTGATTTCCTTATAAATTAATTATTGATTTATCTTAATATGTGCTTAATCACAATAAAGCTAACAAACCAGCCAAGTGCGACGGACTTGCACACTAAGGGTTCCGTGCCAACTTTAACTGAATTAGAGATTCACTTACTTTCACTTAGCAAATACGACAATATTTTGTTGACAGCAAACATAAACTTCAGAAACAAGTAAGCAAACATAACTTTGTTTTTCATAGAATTTGTATGAACGTTGTGACGGTTGTGTTTGCGGTTATTGTATATGTGCTCTATTTTAAAACTACTAGTTGGATCTCGTTCAAACCAATTTTGTGAAAAGTCTTCGTCAAAATCCATCATTAGTTTTTTTGTTTTTAAAGGTTACAGAGGGGGGGGGAGAAGGGGAAAATCTATCTAATCATACAAGAGATTTTCCGATTTTCCCTTTTTTTTTCATACACGTTCGGTGGAAACTATGAAAATGGTTGTTTTTAAATACCGTAAAGCTAAACTTCTTTAATAAAGTTATAATTTTTAATGCTTTTTACTATGAACACAATTGTTTTAAAATGATATACCTTAACAGATATACAAAAATCTTTTACATCCCAGCAGAAAACTTACAATGTAGAAATGTTTTAATATAAATGAGGTGCAAGCAACATGCTGAAATTCAAGGTGAGTAAGCCGCGCTCCGCCAGAATCTGTCTTTTCAATTTAAATGGTAATTCCGTTGCCGCAAGAGGACGTCACGGCTAATATGCTCGCAGATCGCTTCGACGCGATATCCACAACGGATTTAAATGCGATCTCGAGACGAGAACCACACTTTGTTTCTTATTTCTTATCTGTTATGGTTGTACCTGAATTCATTGCTTTGTTACTTTTGAATAGGTACCGTAATTTACAATATTAATAAGCTCATTGTTGAATTGTTGATTATAGGCTATTTGGATAGAAATAGTAATGGGACATTTGTCATGATCTATTTACAACCAAGCTAAGTAAAAGAATCATACTGAAAACAGGGTTAGTACACAATAATATCTTACGACACTGCGTATCTAGATCCTGGAAAAAAAATGTTGGACTTATGCCTTTTTGTTAGCAATAATTTATGTAAATTTTCGTAAATGTCATTAAAACCGGCCAATTTATACGTATTCAGTCTGATAAGTATTACCTAACGTTGGTGAAATCGCTCTTATCAAATACACCAATTAACTTTGAGGCGTTAAGCTTAACGCCTTAAGTCAAAAGCGGCTACAAGATTAAGGAAGCACGAAGAGGGTAGTACGAGTAGTTGTTAAATAACAGAATCAAGAGGCTTTGGCGGAGTTAGCGCTCTTCACTTGGGAGGGCAAACACCTCACCTATTTGCAGGGAGGATTAGTTAAGGGCATAGTTAAGAGTTATTGGGAAGGTTCGCATGATAATACCATACCCTTTTTTAACCTCTTATTTCAATTGGAAAATGTACTGCACTAGTTCTGAACCAGGGAGAGTCTAACCTAACATTGCAGCATCGGTTAACGGTGTAACAAATCTATACTAATATTATAAAGCTTAAGAGTTTGTTTGTTCGTTTGTTTGAACGCGCTAATCTCAGGAACTACTGGACCGATTAGAAAAAGAAATGTGTTGGATAGCTTATTTATCGAGGAAGGCTTAAGGCTATATATATAGTATATAGTACATCACGCTGCGATGGGAGGGGAGGGAGCAAACTCAAAACGCGCGGAGGAAGTCGCGGGGTACCGCTAGTCAATAATAAGGCATAGCCAGAGAAAGTGAAAAAGTCAAATGTAAGACGCACCGTCAAGCCAAATTAAATCAAGCGCTTACTAAGAGATTTCAAATTAATGTCATGAAATCAGAACAACGAAAATAGTTACATCCCTACCGGTAAATGTTTTTATTTTAATTATATACAGGAGTCTACTGCATTCTATAAATATTACTACGTGCGCAATCACACTATGTCCAATAAAGATCCGTTTTTCCACTGTACATCATGCACCGTCAAACTTAACTGAGCTAATGTTAAAAAGGCTTAAAATCATTAACAATCGCAATGATGGAAGCAAAAGAGTTGGGTAATAAAACTTCCTGATATGCCGAACACCGCCTTTGCAACGCAGATTTGACTCTTAAGATTGCTCTTACCACTTACTTTCCTATACACATGGAATTTAATCACTATCGCGATCGTTTGTAAAGTTAGGTAATACGCCTGCCCATCGAGCAAACACAATCGCACTCCAATCGTGGTAGCCAATATTGGCGCCTCCATCGCCCGACTACTTTGTACTTCACCTAAATTCGCTATACTTGAGAATCGAAGAAACATTTTAATATTGTTTTCATCTCTCTCGTTCGGAAAATTAAACTTTAATGGGCCGGGTGGAAAGTAGCGTTTTCATCTCTAGTGTGGAAAGAAATTTTGTTTTAAACTGCTTGGCATTGAGTCAAGGTGTGAAGTCATAGCTTGGGTCAAAGATTATTGAGATCACATCATATTATCAAAATAAAAGCTTTCTAAACATTTTGCCAAGCGATTCATTACGCGACGTCTGTATTTATGATGGTTGAAAAAAAATATATACTCGAATACAATTGGCCTTTTTAAAAAATACACAATGGCAACAATTACTAAATAAATACCAAAAATTTTACTTTATAAACACGTTAAAAATATTCTGCTGCCAAAAAATACCGCCTGCCATAGTTGCATGAAGACACATTTTTAGGGTTCCGTAGCCGAATGGCAAAAAACGAAACCCAGTTTCGTCAAGTTTGTCTGTCTGTCCGTCCATATGTCACAGCCAATTTATTTTGAAACTATTAGTAGGTGTATCCTCCCATTCGCTTTACAATTTCTATGCAAAAATAAATAATAATGTCGTTAAAGGGGGGCGCCTATAGCTATACATGGAACTATAACAAAATATGCATGTGGAGTGTCTAAAGATAGTTTTCTTAAAACGATATCGAGGTTCTTATAACCATTTTATCTGACAGTCAAACGTTTTTAAGACAGATGCTTCCAAACTGGTGAAATGGGCGTCTGTGGAAAAAAATACATGGTGTAGATCTTTACAAATACTTTAAAACGAAAATTGGTTTAAAAGCACAATTTCAACAACCGCAACCATAACTTTGTCCTTCATACAAATACCATAAAAACAAAGTTATTTTTGCTGTCAAAAAAAAATATGGTATTTAAGCTAAGTGGAATTAAGCGTACCCCTAATATAGTTAAAAGTTGTCACTTGCACTTAGCCTTTTATTTTACATAGTCAGTGTAAATTTAATTTTTCTTTCTGGGCTCTCAATTTTGTTTTTAATTTTATAGATTCTTATATGTGGAAAAAAACAATCTATAATTGATATCGTCTGCTCTTTTTATGCTCAGGAGCCCTATTTTTGAAACACTCGCAATGTTAATATGGCGTGAGATTTGTGATAAATAAAAAATATTCTTTATTGTACAAGTAAGGACACAAGAAACAAAAAAAAATCAGACAAATCATTAGTACAATATTGGCGGTAATATCGCTGGAAGCGATCTCTTCCAGAAAACCATTGGGTGGAGAAAACAACGTTTCATTCAACATTCAACAGAAAATAGCTCAATTTTGTAACTTCTCTCATCCATACTTACCGTATTTTTATCGACTTTCATATTCAACTAATTAAAATTGCAATTTTAATAAATCACTCGTAATTTTGAGGCAAGTGATTCAAAAATAGGGGTTTTGTTTTCATACGTGACGTAAATATTTCTAGTCGTGTATTGGATGTATTAGTACTGTAAGTAAGCTGTCATTTTGTGTAAAATCTTGAGTTTTCATCTCTCTCTAAACTACATACTACAGATAGTTTAAATCAGTTGTGCGCGCGGCCCTATGTGTGCGTGGGCTTGTAAATATACAACTTTCATTCGTGTGGCAGTGACGCGGCAGTCGTCGTCCGAGCAAGACGTGTCCTTATCGCTTTTTCTTACGGGTACAGTCGTTTACGAAAATGTCTAGTTCTTCACGGAGAAAATGTTTAAGGAGTCAGGTAAATATTAAAAGATTTTTATTTTATTTATTTATTTTTTTAATTTAGATGTAATTAATATTTATTATTCAGAGATCGGAATTGGGTGTGTGAAAATACCTAAACTTTGCAGCGGGACATAATATGGAGCACGTGTTATATTCTCGATATTTTGTATTTTCACACACCTAATTCCGATCTCTGATTATGATTCTATATAAGAAAAAAATTTTCCTTGTTGACGTTTACGTATTATTGTTTTAGACTCGAGAAACCATTGCTAAGGTATATCGTACGGAAAAGAACAGCAATGGCAGTGGGGGTATCAGAGAGAACAATTACTAATATATTGGCTGAAGGAAAAGAATCTGACTCTAAATTTAAATCTCCGCATAAAGACCGTAAAAAACGTTTAAAGAAGTTAGAATTAGACAACTTTAACGTTGATGTTATACGTTCCACTATTCAAAATTACCATTTAGAACATCGTGAATTACCTACGTTGCTAAAGTTGAAAAGAATATTTCAAGATAAACTTAACTATGATGGAAGTATTTCGACTCTGCGTACAGCTTTGTTAAAGTTGGGATACAAATGGCGAAAAACTGTGGATAACAGACGTGTTATTATAGAGCGACATGACATCCAAAAACTACGATTTTCCTACCTAAAAAAATTACTCAGATACCGTCAAGAAAATAGGTGTATCGTATATACAGATGAGAGCTACATCTTAACTAGCCATGTGCAAAACAAAGGATGGGGTAATAAAGATGGACCACCTTTAAAGAGAAACCTGTCGAAAGGACAAAGAATTATCATTGTGCATGCTGGTTCAGAACAAGGTTTCGTACCTAACGCACTATTGACATACAAAGCAAATAGTGTTTCTGGTGATTACCACTCTAACATGAATGCAGAAAACTATGAAAAGTGGCTGAAAGAACGTCTAGTACCGAATCTTCCACCTAACTCTGTGGTTGTGCTTGATAATGCCTCATACCATAACGTTCAAAATGACAGAGCCCCAAATTCTAATTCAAAAAAAATAGAAATGCAGAGATGGATGACAGAAAAAAATATAGCATTTAATCAAGAAATGAAAAAAATTGAACTGTATGATTTGATTAAAAAAAATAAAGAAAAATATGTTTCTTACAAGATTGACGACATACTTCAGCCATATGGCATAAAAGTTCTTCGATTGCCACCATATCATCCTGAACTAAACCCCATAGAAAATGTGTGGGGAATTTTAAAAAATTATATTGCTTCACATAATGTCGATCAAAATGTGACGGAAATAATGAAACTCATAAATGAACGTTTAAGTCAAATTGATGAAGGGATGTGGGGTAATACTTGTCGACATGTACAAAAGAAAGAAGAAGAATACTATAGACATTTTGACATGGAGTCAGATATCATAATTAACCTTGGTGAGAGCAGCGAATCCGAAAATTCATCATTAGATTTTTCAAGTAGCGATGCAGAATAATGTTCAATAAATAAACATTAAATTACGAAATAACTGTTTTTTTTAAACCCGTATATTATAACCCGTAAATAACAGTATTTGTATTTGTACCCGACTGTACCTCTTGTCACGCACACAAAGTCACTGTATATGTACAAGGTTTACCCACACATAAGGCCGCGCGCACAACTGAGTTGAACTATCTGTACCTCATCATAACAGTAAATTTAATATTTTCCTCACATTCGAAATGAAAAATATTTTTAACTCGAGTGAAAACAGTTTCACTCTCCAGCTATAGGCGCTCTATCTTCGTACAACAATTTATTACTCCATATCGAATAGGTCTTTTAGCCACAATAACTTGACAATAATATAAGTTCTTGTTTTCTTAAGTATTAGGTATACTGAAGTTTTTACAGATAGGGGATTTTTATAAATCTAATGTTAATATTGAAACTCAAAGGTTCTAAAGTCAAACTACCTTAAAAAAAATGTCATTACTAACAATACCTAGTTTTAATTCCTTAAATAATGAAATGAATCTTCTAGTTATCAACTAATTACTTTCAAGTCACAAAACCGTGTTTTTTTTTAAATATAAAAATAAGTATATAATTTACAACTATCTCACTTTTACGTTGTGAGTGATGACGCTACAGAGGTCATTAGGTATACATATTTGACAACCACAAGAACCTACTCTGTCTTTTTTTCACAATGTCCAAAACGTTTAGGGACCACTTCTGCCGGCCATTGATTTTCCAGGGGGCGTGCGCAAGTCTGGTCTAGTTAACTGTAAATCCGTGTAATTGTCCTCTTAGAGGCCGCGGTGAGGCCAGGGCAGGCAATTATTCAAATGCGGCCCGGACCCAAATGGAGCTTACTTTTTCAAGATAAAGCGCTTTTCTAAAACGCCGATTCGGAAGTGAATTATGCCGCAACTCCTTATAAACGAGGCCAATTTTCAATTCGTTTGGTAGAAGAAGTGTTAGTGGCGATGACCCATAGATAATGAATTTGTTGAGGAAGGAAATTAAGGAACATATTGATATTGTTCAAAATTTGCCATTTAAATTACTTCAGTCTGTGGCTTAAATATTTTAATATTACAATAAGCCATAAATGTATTGAATATGCAGCTGGCTGATTTATCGGTAAGTGTTTGCGAGATAGAGAAGACAATGACAGGGCTCGGTAACACGCCAACTGGACTGCTACACTCATTAGAAACAAGAAGATTGATATAGTGTCTTTATTTTTTATAGGAAATTAAATAAAAAAGAAAGTACGAAATATGATAACATGATTGTGTACTGCCACCTTTCTTTCTTTTTCTTTTTAATATCGCTCGCGCATCAAAGTTTTAAACATTTTTTGGAATGTTCTCAATTAAGTAAAAAGCTACAATTTCATGTGAGAATAAATGTATTTACTTCCTTAAATTAATACACGTACGTTATGTACATACATAAGGCATAGTTACATTAAAATTAAAATAATATTTCCATCGTGGTCTTTATTATTTATGTAACAACTTCGTCAGCTGTCCCCATGTAAGTATTCGTAAATGTTCTAAACTGTAAACTTGATATTGTGCAAACAATCCCCCAGCTACTGTTTCAAAACGTAAATTTAAAATGTTTATGTCTACGACGGTGTCGCGACAAGCCAGTCCACTGTGATAGCGACACCTTTACAGCGCGCTTTGAAATGCTTGTAGGGGCTGCTGTATTGTTTCAGCGCTAAAGGATCTGATTCTCGACAACTACCCCGGAAAAAAAATGATTTGGAAATCTATTATATTTTGGTATATGTAAGAAATATATCTTTGAGCATGTCGCATGCCATAATTTAGCTTGTTTAAGTAATAAAGACAATTATTTGTGCAAATAGGCCTATGGGGGCGCTTTTACACGTCACAATATAAACCCTACCACAGCTTTCGGACAATTTTGGGCTAGTGCTGAGAAGAAGCTGCTCAAAAAACTCAGTTACTATTGTCAATGTATCTTCTCATGAGGTTTACAATGTTTGTGGTGATCCTGTAAGTCTACATATTACTATCTTTTAAATAATTTACTTTAAAATACCCTTTGGTATACTCTTTAATGACAGTTTTATTACCATTATACCATTAACCGGTAAGTTATAATATGGTCTAATAATTTATTGAAAATATTTATACTTTTCCCTATGAACGATAATCAAGCTTTCGAAACCTGAATTTGGGAATAGCAAGCTTATCCTTATTCCTAATTTATTGAAATGACTCAAACCGTTATGTGATGAACTTGCCACGATGAACTTGCTAACTTGCTTTTATTAATTGATTTTATAAACTTAATTCTGAAATTTTATAATCTGATTCGAATAGTAATATAGCCTGAAAATGTTAGACAGGGGATGAAAAGAATCAGGTCCACCTCGAAAGCTATTGGGCGAGGTGGCGGCGGTCAAACAACGTTCATAGCTGTAAAATGCCCGCGCTCCTTTATGAGTCGTTCGTATTATGATATAGCATAAAACTCTTGTTGTCGTCTGGGTATTTTTGCATTCCATTTTTAGAGGGACTGTGAAATGATCGCCACAGGTAAAAACGAGATACCTAAAGCTATACAACGTGAAACGTTAAATGCGCAAAACTTGAATATAGTTCAATTGGAATAACGAGCAGAATACAAATATCTTTGTTTGTTATTTAGAAGGGTAGTACATTAATAAAAATGTGGTCTTCAATTAGTAAATATAAAAATGATCTCCTTAGATAAACAAATAATTAAGTGAGTATTTAGAATAAATTTATCAATCGAAAATAATAATAATTTAATCATACTATCAATATTACAGCAACAAAATCAACAAATTCCATTAAGAGTCTTGCTTTAAAAACTCGTTCATACTTTAAAAAAACATTATTAATCAATCATTTGCGCAGTGAAGATTTAAAAGCATTTTGCTCGAGCTCTTTGATTTTAATGGGTATTCTGTTGAAAATAGTTTTATACAGAGGAAATGAATTATTTCAAAATCTCGCAGTTTTGGTTCAACCTCTTGTACCATAATATTACAATCAATTGACCCAATTCTTAAAAGGAGTCATATTATTTAAAAATATTTGTTAAATGTTGCCCTGTCTTTTTATTAATAAGACAAGTCATCACGTACCAGTCAAAATACGTAAAAAAGGCAATGGTTAGTTCTTTATGAGCGTATATAGCAATAATAATAATTCCAGCGCGGCCCAGCTGCAGCAGTCCTGTGAATACCTACCGAATCCTCTGTCGACAGAGAGTCGTCCGTAGAGCAAGAAATGATCAGAAGTGCCAGTAAAATTTAAACACCGCCATGAACCATTTCTTTTGAAATCTTAGAATTAGATCAATTTAATAAAAAATCTGTGGAGATGTCTGAGGTTATGAGCATTTAACATTACATGTTGTATTCTTCTATCTGAAATTCCCATAGGCACTACGCTGGCTAGAGAGAGTTTCTATATGCACATTGTATTTGTGCAAATGTTATCGTTAATTGCCTGACAACTCTGAACGCCACGATGTTTTCAGCTGTCGTATTCGCTCACACTGTGGAGCTCGTGCTTGCATGTGTGACACAGATGGCTAATACCGAAATACGGAATATTGTCTGTAATAGTACGTCCCTATGGCATTGCGTTTGCGCTCGCGTCGCATAGCTCATGTCGCAAGCGACGATATGACACCGCGATTGAGTTATAGGTACGAGTAGGAAATGTGTTGTTCTGATTTACGCGTCTGTCGCGGCTTATTTACGGTCTACGTGTGTGGTTGAAGTTATTATGATAACTCTGTTGTTACCTAAGTTTATGTAGCACACAAGTTTAAATATCTAATAATTTTATTAATATATTCATAAAGGCGAAAGTATGTGAGAAGGTATGCATGTTCGTTGCTCATAAACTATTGGATGGATTTGATAAAAACACTTTTACACGTCTCAATATAAACCCTACATAAAACCAGGTCTGAGCACACAGCCGGCGTGGCGGCGAGTTGTATAATATAGAAATATGGGAGAAAGGACAGACAGCGCCGCCACGCTCGGCGGGGCGGTAACTGGCGAGTCACGTCGGCGTCGCGCCGAGCGCGAATACAAAACACAGCGCGGCGGGACGGGCCTCCGTCATGCCGAGCGTGGCGTGAGCGGGACGGCGAGCGTTGTGTTATACGATGTTCGTATTTAGTAGTCACACAGACGACGGAGCGCGGACGTGTCGCGCTCGGCGGAACGGAGTTTTGTATTTAAATACAACTTTTAGTACAAAAAAAAATTGATGTTGCACTCATTGAACGTCTGATAGAATGAGTCAGATGTTACACATTGTTATACGACCTTAGCCACAAAGAATATAAAAATGATTCTCTGAAATCTGCCACTTGGGCGTTAATAGAAAGTGAGTTATATCAAAGCTGAAAATCGGTGTCGTAGCATGCTTACCATCTGTTGTCACGACATACTGAGCCCACCTTTTTGGCACACTTGGAAGATTTGTTATTGTTTTATATAAACTTGCTTTTTGTTGTTTTTATTTTTTTTCATGGTAATGTAATTTATTTCTATGTGTGTGTGTCAAATAAATAAGTATTGTAGTATTGTACATAAGTATTGATACATTATTGATAATTTCTTTGATTATTATTTAAAAATGTGAAATCTCGTCACACCGCGGGCGGCACGGCCGGCGCGACGCCAGCGGGACGGTCACGCCGTCAGTATGACTGCCTGATAGTGCTGGCGTTCCGCCGGCGTCACGTCGCCGTCCCGCCACGCCGGCTGTGTGCCCAGATCTTAATAATTACGACGACATAGGTGAAATTCTTAGATTTTTTTAACGTGAATTGCAACAATAGTAGGGGCGGATGTCACCTCGTCCCCAGCAGTAAACCGTTCAGTGAAGACAATGAGTTGTTACTCTACATATAGAAAAGCTGTAAGAAGCAAAAAAAAACTGTCGCAAATGTGACGACAACAAAGGAAAACGATACAAAGTTTTCCTTGAAATGTGAATTTTGAATTATGAATCTGTATTATAAGTTGTATATTTATTTATTAATTGCGACTGCAGCACATTTATCTGGGAGCACGGCAGTGCCCCCACCAAGTCGAGCAAAAAAGCGTCACGGCCGTACCATCCTTTTCTCGAAGCAATTCAGACCATTTTCGACCCCCTGTAACTTCGTTGTGGATAAAACTAGAAGACTGAAATTTTCAGTAACTATGCAGGCATTGTAAAGACACGGTATATTTCAAATTTCATTGAATTTGAACCAGTATTTAAAGAATAATAACGGGTCAAATTTCTTAATTTTGTCACTCACCGATCATCAAAATACTAAGGCACTTCTAGCAGACTTAGATGCTTCAAATTTGGAATATAAGTAGTGTTTGGTGTATGAATCAAGGAAAAACTAACAAATCTAGAAAAGACCGCAAAGAAAATTAAGCCCATAGAGCCAAGTCTTCAGTTAAATTTGTCAATATTGGCTTTATTCGTAACGATGTTTTACGGCAGTTATTATTATTGCGTGCGAAGCCGAGGGTTTAAGCTAGTCCCATATAAATCTAGGCGCATGGTAGTGCCCCTGCCAAGTCGAGCAAAAAATGGGTATTCCCGTCATGAAAACACGTAAAAAAATAATTATTTATAAATAATTATTTAATGCAAAAAACGTACCTATGTGCGTATTCGTACTTATCACGAGTGCGTAAGGTTGTAAATTAATTATTATACCACGGGCGCGATGCTAGCGAGTGAGCGCGGGCCGTTACTACGCGCTGCGCGGTGCTAGCGCGAGGGCGCGCGGCGGGGACAGTGGCGGGGCGCGCGGAAAGGTGAATGTCGCCGAGCGAGCAGCAGCCGCGCTCATACGCGCGAGCGACCCAATTTTGTTCGAATGTGCCCAGAATTCTTACCTATAAGTTTGCGATTTTCATTGATAATTTCGATTGGAAACGGAAGGCTACCTATAAAAATAAGAAAGTTCATAAGTCAAAGAGAGGGCTTTAAGAAAATTCGTTGCTGGTAGATATACATATATACAATAAGTAGAAGGTACCGAAAAGGAAAAAAGTAGAACTGTCTACAAAATACAGAAAGAAATGAGATCCCATCAAAAACAATACTTGTCAAAAAAACCAAGTCTCGCAACTCAGTTGTTCTGCGGTAAAAAGTTGTGAGATCCATGTAATACCAAGTCAGTTATTAATTTATTCAGTCTCCACTTAAGCGACTTTCTGTCTTAATCAGTCTCTAAGACCACGATCGTGGTCCATAACAATTGAAAATCAATTGTGTCTGAAATCTCCGTACTCGACGCATTAAGTTGTTACGTAAAAATTAACAGCGTCTTATAGTGACGCATATCAATATTTAAATTCTTTAATGTTTTATATAAATATATTGAGTTTTATATAAATATATACAAATATTGATATACGTCTCTATAAGATGCTGTTAATTATTACGTAACAACTTAATGCGTCGAGTACGGAGATTTCAGACACAATTGATTTTCAATTGTTATGGACCACGATCGTGGTCTTAGAGACTGATTAGTATAGTATTGTTTTTGATGGGATCGACAATATTCTGGCCAGCCATGAAAGACACTGGGATTGTTTTGATTTGTATTAAACTTTATTTCTTTGTAGGAGTGTTAAAACTAAATGCCTAAAGCACCGGTGTAGAACGAGAACTAGCCGTGACTTAATCATTTTGTTGATTATAATTTAATCCGTAAATTTTAAGGAGTAAAACAAAGTTTATTTTATTGAGATGTGTAAATCTGAAGCTCAAACTTCTGTATTTATATAAATATTTGGTTGTTTTATTAGCTAGGTTAAATAAATACTGTCAAACTTTTACAATTGAAATATTTGCTTTTCAAAAACCTATCCCGACGTTGATCATTTACAGAGAGTTTTGTTTGGTTAGCTCGTGTTACTTTCCACTCCAATTTGAGTTTTGAATGGGACGGAATTAAATAAAATATTTTTGTAGCGCGGAGTGGGCATGTCACAGCGGCCACAGCTGAACGCGATGCCTTTGAGTCGGACAAAACGAATGAAATCTTTTGACATACGCCGGAAAAGCGCAAAAGCTCGAACTGTTGGCGCTTTGAAAATGCATACGAGGGTCAAACTGAAAGTTCTTAGAACTGGCCACTTATAAACAATATAATAAAAAAAATATTCTAAAATTTGAAAATAGAACTCTTTGCCAATATTACTGAGTATATATTTCATTCATTTGTCATTTGTTTTACGATTTGGCGGCAAATTGAAAATTGTCTGTGTCACGTCAACATGAATTTAACACGAGAAAATTTTCGTGCAATGATTTTTTATGACTTTCGATGTCATTTAAGTCAACAAGAAAGTTATGATAGACTACGATTGGCCTTTCACAATGAAGCCCCATCTCGTGCGACTGTTTACAACTGGTTTAATGAGTTTAAACGTGGTCGCACTAATCTCACTGATGATGTACGTGAGGGACGGCCTTCTACGGCGACGACTGACAATAACATCTGTGTTGTGCGGCGTATGATAGAGACTGACAAAAGAGTGACCTATCAGCAGATTCGGACAAGCTTAGGCATCGGTATGAGTCAAGTGCACAAAATCCTCCACGAACATTTAGCGGTCAGGAAGCTTTGCGCCCGGTGGATACCTCATAATTTGACTAAGGCTCAAAAACTCCATCGTGTGGATTGGTGCCGTAAAATGATTGAAAGATTTAACGGAGGTGACTCAAATGCTGTGTTCGACATACTAACAGGTGACGAAAGCTGGATTTACTGTTATGATCCTGAAACCAAAAGACAATCTGCTCAGTGGGTGTTTCCTTTCGAGGAGTTGCCAACTAAAGTGAAGAGAGATCGAAGTGCGGGAAAAAAAATGTTGGCCTCGTTCTTTGGAAGGATAGGTCATTTCGCAACAATTGTGTTAGAGGATCAAAAAACAGTTTCTACAGAATGGTACACTACCAATTGTTTGCCACTTGTCTTGGAAAAAGTTCGAGAGAAACGACCTCGCAGTAGGATCCTCCTTCACCACGACAACGCCTCGTCACACACCGCCAAGCGAACGATCGACTATTTGGCGACATCAAACGTTGAATTACTGGGTCACCCGCCGTATAGCCCCGACCTCGCGCCTTGTGATTTTTATTTATTTCCAAAAATTAAAGAAAAACTTAAAGGAAAGCGGTTTATGAATGCTGAAGAAGCGGTGGCTGCGTATCGCGATGCCATTGAAGAGACCCCTAAGGACGAGTGGGCAAAGTGCTTTTCCCAGTGGTTCCATCGCATGCAGCGGTGTATTGACGTCAATGGACAATATTTTGAAAAGATATAATAAAACTAATAACTGGCTAATGTAATCAGTTTTTGATTTTCTAAGAACTTTCAGTTTGACCCTCGTACCATAAATGTTGTGCACTTATGACATTAATGTAAGTAGTTGAACACTTTCATTGAGAAAGATGAATGGAAGTCAATTCCATCACGCAAGCTCTGTGCGGTTTGGTGGGGGGTACTTATACACTAATAAAAAAAAAGAAATATAATTTACTTTATTTGAAGAGGGTTACGTTTTTGGTGTTATGTTAGTATTTTTTAAAACCTTCATCACTTTCCCACTGTTTTCCACACACCGATCATAAGCGAGCGATTGAGCTTACTGATTCCCAGGGGTATGTCCAGTACTTTACTTCTCCGTATCATCTTTTTTCTGATCTTGTAGAGTAACAGAGAGCATAGCCCTCTCCATCGCTCTTTAATTGCTGGTGGTTTGAATATTTTAGCGCCAAAAGGGTTGCATATTAGCACACATTTAGTATAATCTTACATGATGAGTAAGTTAAATACATGAGGGAGTTCTAAGTACCTACTTAAATTGGCAAAACCTGTCGCGTCTAAATGAGAATCTTAATTGGAGCGTTCTTCAAACGCTTACGACGCAAAGTATTGAGCAATCAATGAAAGTTATAAGCTCATACTAACTTGAATACGTGCTGAAAGGTGGCTAAGTCAACAGGCAGAGACTACTACAGAAGCGAAGGAAATCATATCCTACTAACAAGACCTCGACCGCATTTTTAATTTAAGCCAGTTCTGTTATATTTTATAAACATGTTTATTATTAATAATTACATTTTTGTTTTTACAGTGTTGACATTATGCAAACTTTAACAACATCAATTGCACTTGTAAAAAGCAACTTTGGCTGTGACAAACGAGGAATCGAACCTCGAAGTTGCTTTTCACAAGTACAATTTATATTATATACAGTATATTATTTATGTGTATTTATTTTTATATTATTACTTTTATTTTATCATACAGATATATTTATATTTCACTTATTCGTTTTCTTTTATGCTCAAAATACCCTTTTCTATAAAACTTATAACTTCTTTACCCAAAGGTTGTCTGGAAGAGATCGCTTATAGCGATAAGACCGCCTGAATTGTAAATTTTTCATAAAACGAATTTTTAAATCAATTCATGTTATGTGCAATAAAGAGTTATATATCTGAAGCACTACCTAAGTAGCACTCACACACAAGGGCGTGGTAGGGTATGTGAAGCGACGACTACAATAGAAAATATAGACTGAGCTACAGAGATCAGATTTCAGCTACTCCACTTACTTACACTGGCATTGGCACGAATGACAGGTTAAGTCGAAAATACGGATGCTGTCTTTAGAGTAGAGCCTTATGAATATAGTCTGGAGTGAGATTTGCAAAGTTCCGAGTCGTGGTGTTTGTACTGAGTCTAGTGTTGTGTTGTGTCACAAATAACCACAAGTGGAGACGAGTAGAAATGGTTTAATGCAGTGAAAAATTAATACATATGTTACCCACTGCTGTAACTAGCAGAATGGAAATATACGATAAAAAATGACGAAAAGTTTAATAACTGCCCTTAAACTATATAAGGCGCAATGTTGTCAAAAATATCTCAATAGTGACACACAGGGATGTTATGTGGAAAACCACTTTTCAGTTAAGGCTCAACATGGCCTCAGGTTCACAGTAATATCACTGTCCATGTTTCCATGTTCCATGTAGGTTGTATATAGGGGTGTCATGTATTGATGGGACGGGCTTCCACCGAGCTTGAGTAGAGTTTATCGGCGATATCACGTCGCATGGGCTCTCTCGGGCTTAGCGTTAGACACATGGCTCCCGAAACTGATTGCCGACATGAGAGGCATTTGTGTCGAGATACTTGTGAGTCATTGATAGACTGTGATCCAAATTCAAGAGAATCACGGATTTATTTTCTGGTTCTTTGAGAATCAAATAATCAAGAATGTTGTATGATAACCTTCTTATTATAATTTGTTATTGTTTCTTGTTGTTATCCTCAGTTCGGATGTACTTGTTAGTACCACTTAAACATAAGTAAGACTTTAATACAAGATAAATTATTTTTTTAAGTCCTACAAATAAGACACAGTTGAATGCCTTTAATAAAAGCCTTTAATGAAATAATTTACAAAACAAACAAAAAATCAAATTAAAGGCATAGGCGAATCATCGAATTGAATAACTTTTGAAGCTACCGATTCTAGTGCTTAAATCAGTTAATGAACATGTTAAAATGTTTCATAACTACTTTATTTATGAAACACTCATTTCGTTTGCTCGTGATAAGTATACTTTCCACAGTGTCGGTATCAGTTGTTAGCTTCTCAACTTTGTTTGTATTAGTTTCCAGAGAGTTACGGCGAAAAATGCCGGCTAACTTGTGCAGTCGGTCTATATTTTGTTTGACTTTTGGATTCCGTTAATAATAGTCAGAAATTTTTATCCTTATCTGTTGGGTAGAGTGTTTAATAAAGCAACAACGATTTCAAATTATAATTTTTTTTTTCAACTGATATCCTTGATCTTCAATAATTTGCCTCGACTTCCCGAACGTGTGTATCTTTTTTGGTGTAAGTAATTCTTTCCGCATACTTAGTATCTACTTCTCCTGGGGGCGGCAATAAGTTATATGGGGCTTTCTAGGTGAATGACAGACCACTAGTCAAATAAACCATGCAATTATTTTTCAATGTTTTTGTATGAAAATGTCAATGCGTGGTCGCCATACTAATAGGTAAGCAGTTTCTCTGAAACCTGTTCATGAATGCAGGAGCGAATGCAAATTGACTACGCTAAGTTAGAGGCGAAGTTCGAAGCGAAGGCGCTTTCCTAAGCGTGTTTTCAATTGGTCTCGCAATAAAACTTATCTTTCACCGCCGATATTAACCAATTCAAGTAAATGAAAAAGTTTTCGATCCTCTTATCTAATAGCACTCCATAAAAACACTGTTAATGTCTGTGCAGAAAGTGAACCGGCGTGGGTTTTGAGGGTTTCACATCTTTTTGACATGATTTATGTTATTAAATCACAAGAAAATTGCACAAAAACATTTACTTAGGAAAAGACATGGAATGACGTTTTGATTTCTAGTGATATTGAAAAGTAGTAAAATACTGAAATCTCACACCAAATCTCTTTCCGCGTATTGCTACACACAATTGTCATCTAATTACAATGATTAGCGACGCGAGTAATCATGACAACTTTTTGAAGTGAAAACTTCTTTAGCGGCGTTGAGCACTTTTGTGGGATGGGGGAAAAATGTGAAACTCGCGTCAGGACACGTGGGCTGATCGAAAAACCGTAAGACGGTTGGCGAAATTATGGATGTAAGTTGATTTTTCTGAGAGATAAACTTTTTAATGTAATTTAATATAATATAAATTGTAATGTTTGTGTACGATAGCGCAATAAATAAATATTGTATTCTATAAAAAATATTATATTATTATTATTATTATTATTATTATTGTTGTATTATTATTATTATTATTGAAGTGAAAACTTCTTTAGCGGCGTTGAGCACTTTTGTGGGATGGGGGGAAAATGTGAAACTCGCGGTGTGTCAGGACACGTGGGCTGATCGAAAAACCGTAAGACGGTTGGCGAAATTATGGATGTAAGTTGATTTTTCTGAGAGATAAACTTTTTAATGTTATTTAATATAATATAAATTGTAATGTTTGTGTACGATAGCGCAATAAATAAATATTGTATTCTATAAAAATATTATATTATTATTATTATTATTATTATTATTATTATTATTATTATTGTATTCTATCACAAAAATGATAGTACTTTTATATTGATAATAAGATCAATTCATTCAAAATTATTCCCTAACTATTCCAAAAAATCAAAAATGCACAACGTTGATATTCAAGTTTTCACTTCTGCCGGCACTCCCGGAGTGCAATTTTGTGTTTTTTTTTTCAATGTAAGTACATAACTGGGGTAGCAAGCAAAAGAGAGAGAAAAACTAGCCGAGAAAGTTAACGACCTAGCCCTTATTCTAGGGAAGAGTACTCAATCAATATTGCACAATTATTACCGTCTAATGCAAGACCCGTGGTATCTAGCCAAAAGACTTGTGCTACAGCTCCTAAAATATACTCACTTTCCAGACTCTGAAACCATAATTATATGGCAAAGTCTACTTGTTTTACGATATTATTCACTAAAGGGAAGGAAATCGGAGGAAGGGAGTAGCAACAAGTGTCCAACTCACCCCATAGTTACCACGCTCTTAGAGTGCACTCACTGACAAAAGTTTACAAATTTATTTTTTGCAATTAATAATGTATTTCGTTGGAGAAACAAATATTTTTAGTAAAACCATATATTACTAAACATTGACGCGAACTAAAAGCACAGAATAATCAGCTTTTAGTGACTAACTAGGTAGAATTTTACCGACAAACTCAATCACGCAAAATAAAAGTACATTTACTCGTATTAAACGGCGTTGGTTATACTTTTGGTTTAAGAGAAACATGATGATCAAAAATATTCAGGGTCGGTTTCAGCAACGCCAGATAAGACTTATCCGACTGAATCACTATAAAACGATCGATTTAAAAATGACATTTACATAAATGACGTTTTTAAATTAGGCGTTTTTTATTTTGCGAAATTGGGCCTCAATCAGTTATTTAATACCTAGTTGAAGCAAAAGTTACAATGTTATTTTCGTTCGTTATTTACAAGAGTGTATCCACATACAACAACAAAGAGTGTTTACCGTAACAGATGGGGTAACAACCTTTGTTGTTGGTAGTACAACTTCGCTAATTGAGTGCCCTACTTTGGCGGAGGTGAGATATTGTTCGCTTTCCCATTGTTATTCGCCTTTTATACTGTTTTTCTTATCTACGCAACGCGCTGAGAGGATTATATAATACACTGTCGTTTTAACCACCCAACTAGCACATTAGTGGAAATAGCAGCCTATTTTGCAACTCGCAGCTGTACAGTAGCGCTTTAGGGGTTCAGAAAGTGGTTTTAAGTTCTATCACTAGGGGTAGCAGAAGCTGAACCAAATGCCACTCTAGGCTTTACAAGAGTTCATCTTACCACCTATTTACTGCTCTAGGTTTAAAAGAGAGTTCAAACATGTATGTTACAGCTCAAAGCTGCTAAAAAGCTTCTAGTGCCGCTGTTGTACGCTTCATAACTGTATAAAGACTGTAAAAAAGAACTGTTTTGACGGAACTGTAAAAAAGATATATTTATCACTGTTCTGCCACTGAAAGTTTCATTGCAGAAGTTATTTGCACTTTTGCGCAGATTTAAGTAGCAATTTGATCAACTGTGTTACTTATAGTTGCATTAAGGCTTTACAATAGAAGCAGACGAAGCGTAATGGACAATGCATATACTCATTCTGAAAACATGGTAAGACATAGTTAAACAAATCAAAGGGCGAAAACTATAGAAGCAGATGCAAACGATCATCGTATTTTAGGGTTTGCAACGAGTTTTACGGATCCCTTATCAAGTAACCATTAATGAAGTTCCATAGCTGCACTAAGTATGGAATAAAAGTTATTGTAAAGGTTTGAACTGCATTAGTGGTCCAGTTATTACTTGTACCTTCAGAAGAGTGAAACTTAACGCTTTGACGCGCAGAGAGGAAGTATTGAGGTTGAAGTCGCAACTCAAAGCTGCTTCTCATAAACGCCATGTTAACAGGACAATATTTATATCAGTATTTGAGAATTTTATAGGTTTTTATCGCAATTTGTAGTAAAATATCACTAAATATTGAACCAGAAACTTACAAAATACAAATGTAGTCAAGTATGTAATTTTTATATTGTGTAGGTATGTGACATAATATTATTTCTATAATGAAATTTCACATATTTTAGGATATTATGAGATTATTATTGAGGCACGTAAAAAATACTCTAACAATATCAACTATTTGCACGATAAACTGATCTGCGTTTTTAGCTACTTGCATATAACACGAAATATAGCTCAAAAATACTTACTTCACTTTACTTAATGTCTGACAAACAACAGCTGTAAGATTTAATAAATGAGAGACAAAGTGAATGATCAGTGATCTAATCCGTTCACACAAACCTGTTATTCATTCAATAAGCTCCACAAGAGCTTGAGTGTGGTAATAATTATTCGTTGCAGCTCCTGCAGCCCTTTTATGCCACTAGCTTGAAGTTCTAATGGAACTGCAGGTTGCAAAAAGTTGTGCCTTTTTGGCTGCAAAGCGGCTGCATTAGGTCTGCAGTGCACGCTCTTTGGTAATAATCGGATTGGCTCCAAAACTCTTAAGCAACGATTTTGTGCTAGTTGGGCAGCCCATCTTAACGATATGAAAAGTGTGAACATTCCAACCTTGATACCTTTTTGTTCTTTTTGCTTTTGCTGCAACAAGACTAAATTCTGTAGTTAAGTTGTAATGCTTGGTCTGATTCATCCATTCTTTTTAGCACTTTACTATTGTCAAGGTTATGTCTTGAAGTGTAAAGGTTTCCTGCTTACCGATGCATGAAGTTTATTATTTGTACATTCTGTAATTTAATTATAGAAATTGTATGGGGACCAGTAGTGTCGCGGAAGCACTGCAGCGACAGCACTGCTGCTTGCTGCCGAGTTCGGAATCATACCTTTATGGTATGCTGGGCTTAACGGTTTATCATGAATCAGATTTCACCTTTTAATCTTATAACACTAATATAATAAAGCTGAAGAGTTTGTTAGAACGCGCTAATCTCAGGAACTACTGGACCGATTTGAAAAAATCTTTTTGTGTTAGATAGCTTATTTATCGAGGAAGGCTTTCTTAAAATATCACGCTGCGAAAGGACGGGAGGAAGCTAACTCAAAATGCGCAACCGAAGTCGCGGAGGACCACTAGTAGCTAATAAACCCAAGAACTTGTTTTCGGTGACGACATTCAAAAATATTTTCAAAAGGATAAAATATTAAGAGGAAATTCTGGATGTCATCGCGGCTCATCTGATTCCTAGCGTTGGTAGCACAGTGATTGGTGTAACGTCATTCACAAACAAACTGATCTGCCAAGTGGACCCTTCAACGAAGCGATTTTCTCATCAACTAGGCGCTTTGTCGGCTCCATTGAGCCGGCCTAGGCCGATTGGCACTTGACTCGAAACCCGGATCTGTATGCTCAAGGTGTTAGTAACATTGGTTATAAATGTGCCTATCATTATAGCAATTTTATATTTAGGTTGTTGCTAGGAGACCGAACAATATTGTGAATATATGACTATGATCCCATCTAAATTCTAATACATTGTAAATGCGAATACCAACAGAACACCATTGTTCAGGAGTAAGACATACCCATTTATTAGATTCGAGTTCCAATATCTTTGACGTTGCGGCAAATGGACGGCTGACATTAATTTGATTTGAAATAAATCAAGTAATTTTTTTACTTGAATTTAATTTTAAATTAATGTAACATTATTATTTTTCGCTACCTTGAAATATACACATGTCTTGTTATCAATTTTACTTTAGTGACAATATTTAGTTTACCGATTCGCTAATGGTTCAATGGAGATTTTTCAAAATTTAAGATCTGCCTAAATACCGTAGCAGCTTGAATTTAAAGCTATAGAAAATCTTTACTTTTCGTAATACTTGCAATGTTTTGACGGGTCTTTCCCCTGTAGGGTAGATTAATCTTGCAGATTAACTTCGCTCCTATTCTCATTTGTTATTCAGCGATCTATAGCTTTAATTCCAAACGCTCAGGAATAAAACTGTTTTTTTACGATAAGGTTATAAGGTTTTGTTTTGTATATTTTTTCATAAACAGAAAAATACTTAGAGATGGAAAATTATTAACTACAATGATCACTTCACCGTCAAAATTTTGGAATAATTGATGGTTGACTTTCATCTCGTACAATTAGGTGAGAAAGAACACTATGCGTTAATCAAGGACAAATAAAGTAATAAAATTGAAAATAACATTCAAATGTCATGCACTTAATAAACCGTTTTTACCACCTAATACGTGCATAGTTAGATAAATCCTAGCTCAATAAAATGCAAGTAGGTAATAATACAAACTTATTCACATCATTCCATTTTGTAAATGATGCATTATTTTTTTAACAAAGAAACAATCACCGGTTATGAATCATTCATTGACCACGTCACGTAGCTTCAAACCGCGCATCAACAAAATATAGGACTTATTTCCGAACATTTTAGTATAACTGCAGTATTACGAGTATGTCTGCAGCAGCAATCGAATACACAAAACTTCCAACGAAATGACCAGAAGCTCAAACAAGTCCAACGAACGAAGACCTCCGTGGTGTAGTGGTTAAGCACGCTGGGTTTCAAGGCAGCACTCTGAGGTCCCGGGTTCGATTCCCGGTCGAGTCAATATTGTCTCGGGTCTGGGTGTTGTGGTACCACCGTTGGGTCTGATTTCCATAACACAAGTGCACTGGCTACTAACTTTGGGATCAGAGCAATGCATGTGATAGGTGACCGATATTTATTTATTTATTATTTATTTATATTTAATTCCATAAGTTACGTCTAATTCAAGCTATCGATATTATTACATAACTACTATTAAAATCTTGTCACATTTTAGGAATATTAAGACTTTTGTGTAAACTGAGCGCCCTTTTGATTGGTGCACGCGTTGTCCAGCCAATACCCAGCCCATGCTAGTTTAAGTTACAATTATGTATGAATTATTGTTATTATTATGTTAGTATATTGATTGTTGTCGAATTTCATGCCTATATCAGGAATCTGAACAATTATTTAACTGGATGAATATAATGTTATCGAGACCGATAACAAATCATCTCGATACTGTACATATTGTGACATACCTATAGACACACCTGGTTTACCAGCCACGCTGATCATCGGCGCTGACCATCAAACTATATAAACTTAAATGGCCATCAGCGCTGACAGCCATTTCCATAATACATTACGGCGACCAGCGCCGATGGTCAGGTGAGTGTAAAACCAACCTTAATGATTAAAATACACATTGATAAATTGTCTCTCCGTCCGCGGCACCACTCACCCACCACTCGCTGACGCGTGCTCGATGCGATAACAATAGATTATGCCATCGCTTGGGAGCGTTTACTCGATATTGAGTTAACACTGTTTCAATCAAGCATTTTACTATGCAAATATTTTACAACAGATTTCATAAATTTATAGTAATTTAATCAGCATCCATTGTGCGAAAATGCACGTCATATACGATAGGGCGTGTTGATATACATATTTAAAGTTTTCACAATCAAATTATTTAAGCGATTAAATGGGAAAGCCTGTTATAAATACGAAATGTGTTTTGTTATCTATTAGTCTTTGTCATACCTATTTAACAGTTACAAAATAGAACGATCGCCTAATGACCACACAACTTGGCGCAAAACGTGAGATAAATGACAATAAACCGAGAGGGGGACATAAAGTCATAAATCATAGTTAATTAAATATCGCAGTGTTTGATACCGCGTTCAAGTTAGGTATAACTCGAATGTGCGATGCGTTCTCTCACGGCATTTTGTCTGACTCAACCCTTATAACCCCGTAACTACTTAAGCTCTGTTACTCTATGTTATTAAGAGTAAAGAAAACGTCAATTAGTGGTCTACTTCCACTCGAAAAAACATATGTGGTGGCTATAGAAAGTACGAGTAATACTATTATTTTTTACTAGTTCCCAAACTGCAATCGATATCGCAATCGACTATCAAAACTTAATTAAAATGAGATTCAAAGTCACAAATCACAAAAAAAGCAAGAAATCACGACCGACGGGCCATTGTCAAATACAATTGAAACATTAATCCATCATAAAAATATTAATCCAAGCGCTTATAGTGTCAGTTTCGCTCAACTCTTCAAATAAATGGCTTTGATAAACGACTTTGTGACTTGTATTCGATTAAATTGTTAATAAAATTGATAGATGGAAACACAAGGGCTGAAAAATTATTCCACGGCTAATGTTGCGCGATGTCATCGCATTTTTTTGCAACTGAAAATAAATGACGAAGATTTATTGCAAACGGTACGATCGCGATCGCACAATCATCGTAACGCGAATAGAGCGCTCGTAAAGAGTGGTCTCTTACTCTAGTAGACGTTAGATAAAAGAATAATACTACACACAGTTGGGAAAAACACAGTAGGTACATACTTCTGAATAAGTTCAATACAAATACCCCCGTATTAAGTTATTCGATAATTTTACCTTGAGTTAGATTGTGCACTTACTTCAAGACAAAACAAAGTAAAAAACCGACAAAGTGCGAGTCGGCCTGGCGCACTAAGCCAACTGATTTAGGGATTCACTTACCTACCTCGTCTTAGCCAAAATACCACAATATCTCGTTGACAGCAAATAAAACTTTGTTTTTCATAGTGCTTGTATGAAGAACAAAGTTATGTTTGGGGTTAATGAAAATGTGCTATATTTTAAAAAACTGCTAGTTAGATCACGTACAAAACAATTTTCTTTCTTTCTCCTTAAATTGGAGGGGAGGGACGCCTATGTTACTAATTTGGAAGCGCCTATTCTTTAAACATTACACTTTTAGAGAAAATGATTTTAGAAGTCTTGATGTCACTTTAAAAGACCTATCCATAGACACAGCCATTTTCTTATTTTATTGTGGCATTGATTCATTTGTAATTGATTTAACTTTAATTCACAAATACCTCGTTAAGGTCATAATGTAACTGAATTATCATCTTCAGCCAATATGTTATATACTAGCGGTCCCCCGCGACTTCGTCCGCGCGTTTTGAGTTTGCTCCTCCTCTCCCGTAGCAGCGTCATGTTTTATATCCTAAAGCCTTTCCCGATAAATAAGCTATCCAACACACAAATATTTTTTCAAATCGGTCCAGCAGTTCCTGAGATAAGCGCGTTCAAACAAACAAACTCTTCAGCTTTATAATATATAGCGGTCCCCCGCGACTTTTGCTCCCCCCCCCCCCCCCCCCCCTCCCGTCGCAGCGTGATGTTTTATATCCTAAAGCCTTTCTCAATAAATAAGCTATCTAACACAGAAATATTTTTCAAATCGGTCCAGCAGTTCCTGAGATAAGCGCGTTGAAACCAACAAACTCTTCAGCTTTATAATATAACTAGCGGTCCCCCGCGACTTCGTCCGCGCGTTTTGAGTTTGCTCCCTTCCCTCCCGTCGCAGCGTGATGTTTTATATCCTAAAGCCTTTTTCAATAAATAAGCTATCTAACACAGAAATATTTTTTCAAATCGGTTCAGCAGTTCCTGAGATGAGCTCGTTCAAACCAACAAACTCTTCAGCTTTATAATATAATTAACGTAAGCGCACGTTGTACTTGAGCTGCGAACATTATTTTGGTGCGGAGTTATGTTAAAACTGTGATAGCTCCTAAGATATTTATTGGAATCAAATGATATAAAGGGCAACTTTGTTCTAATTGAAATGCTCGTGATGATGAATGTATTTATTTTGATAAGAATAAATACCTGTGTGTATAATACACCTCTAAAAATAATGCATTATTTTTTTACAAATTTATTAACATAAAAAAGGTTATAGTAAGTCAACCATAAACGATAGACTTATGCTGTCGCGGACTTTATTATAGAACTCGTAATGCTGAACAATCTTGTCATACATGGTTTTTGTGTAACTTTAGCGGTTTCCGCAGCGTACGCAGCGGAAGCTCTCAAAAGGAATATCTTTCTCCCGTTTTCGCAACATTTTTCATTGCTGCTGTGGTCTTATGAGTCGTATCTTTATGTTATATAGCCTAAAGCCTTCCTCAATAAATGGACTATCCAACGTAAAAAAAATTTTTCAAATCGGGTCCGCAGTTTTTGAGATTAGCGCGTTCAAACAAACAAACAAACAAACAAACAAACAAACAAACAAACAAACAAACAAACTCTTCAGCTTTATAATATTAGTATAGATTAGCGCAAGCGCACGTTGTACTTAAGCTGCGAACATTATTTTGGTGCGGAGTTATGTTAAAACTGTGATAGCTCCTAAGATATTTATTGAAATCAAATGATATAAAGGGCAAATTGGTTCTAAATGAAATGCTCGTGATGATGAATGTATTTATTTTGATAAGAATTAATACCTGTGTGTATAATACACCTCTAAAAATAATGCATATTTTTTTTACAAATTTATTAACATAAAAAAGGTTGTAGTAAGTCAACCATAAAAGATAGACATATGCTGTCGCGGACTTTATTATAGAACTTTTAATGTTGAACAATCCTGTCATACATGATTTTTGTGTAACTTGAGCGGTTTCCGCAGCGTATGCAACGGAAGCTCTCAAAAGGAATATCTTTCTCCCGTTTTCGCAACATTTTTCATTTCTGCTGTGGTCTTATGAGTCGAATCTTTATGTTATATAGCCTAAAGCCTTTCTCGATAAATGGACTATCCAACGTAAAAAAAAATTTTCAAATCGGGCCAGTAGTTCTTGAGATTAGCGCGTTCAAACAAACAAACAAACAAACAAACAAACAAACAAACAAACACACAAACAAACAAACTCTTCAGCTTTATAATATTAGTATAGATTAGCGCAAGCGCACGTTGTACTTAAGCTGCGAACATTATTTTGGTGCGGAGTTATGTTAAAACTGTGATAGCTCCTAAGATATTTATTGAAATAAAATGATATAAAGGGAAACTTTGTTCTAAATGAAATGCTCGTGATGATGAATGTATTTATTTTGATATGAATAAATACCTGTGTGTATAATACACCTCTAAAAATGATGCATATTTTTTTTTTAAATTTATTAACATAAAAAAGGTTGTAGTAAGTCAACCGTATAAGATAGACTTATGCTGTCGCGGACTTTATTATAGAACTTTTAATGCTAAACAATCTTGTCATACATGATTTTTGTGTAACTTTAGCGGTTTCTGCAGCGTACGCAGCGGAAGCTCTCAAAAGGAATATCTTTCTCCCGTTTTCGCAACATTTTTCATTGCTGATGTGGTCTTGTGAGTCGTATCTTTATGTTATATAGCTTAAAGCCTTCCTCGATAAATGGACTATCTAACATAAAAATAATCTTTCAAATCGGGCCAGTAGTTTCTGAGATTAGCGCGTTCAAACAAACAAACAAACAAACTCTTCAGCTTTATAATATTAGTATAGATAATTGTCTGCTTTCATTTGTTGCTGTAATGTTACATGATGATAATAAATGAATATGAATATGATTGCATACCGTATCGAACAACAAAAACCAGTTGCTGTCAATTGCTGGCTGCAGAAAATCCGTTAAAGAAACATATTTTAAAGACTGTACACCTTTGGCTAGTGACAAAAAAATATACCCTGATTATAATGAACTGCCAAAAGCCACAAAGAGAAATTTTCAAATTTTGCAAAGCCAACCGGCAAATGAGAAACAGTTCTCTGTACAATGTTGTCGTTTTTTAAAGTTGGACGAGTAAAGTAGGAATATTGGTTAGGAGTTGGTTACAATATCGAGTAAGGTTTCAGGGCTAACTGAATGTTCCGGAAAAGCGGAACAAACGCAGGTCGAGGTTAGACGTCGCGGCGGATATGCGCGGGAAATTAAGCGTCGATCGCGAGAGATGACCCTCTGGGGTCCCGACTTGGCGTGATCCGAAAAGCGGTGAGTGCAGCAAGTAGTTATGTTTAAAAGCTATAATTAAATTGTTATGAAGATACATTCACAATTCAAGATAACTGAGCTACAAATGTGTATACTTAAATAAAATTTAGATAGACCAAATACACGTGCCCCGTTTATTACAAAGCCAAATTTTAATCATTCACAGTACAGAACTGTCGGTAACTTGCCCCCCTAATTTGAAAAAGGGTAGCCAAAGGACATTTCGACACAGTGTCACTCCATCCCGGCTATCATTCACACAGTCTACCTGATTGTCGTCTATCACGGGCACAGCCGCGTGAAACCCGTGAACTCTCGCACTCGCGCTACGCCACATTCAATTATCGCACAATATGTTGCACTCACAAGGTTTCGAATTGCAGCTGCACTAAGGGTCTACTTCATCACACGTTATTCAAATTGTCGATTTTTCTCATCTCCGTAATATTGTAACTGTATCTTTAGTAGCTATGCAAGGTGTTGTTTTGGTCAGCGACGAGCGACTAAGAGGTGGCTGTACAGACGATACTGATTCCAAATTTTTTTTTTTTGTTTAATAGAAAATACCCACGAAATCAATTTATTAATGCGATACAGCGATTGAGTCAAAACTACCAACACCAGGTAGCCTCTTCGGAGCTCACTAGCTACGGCTTAGTATTTCGTAGACACGCGCTAGCTACGAGCTGCGAGTTTTCCCTTTTTTTTTGTGAAGAGGTTTTCTTTCATAAAACTTGCATTACTTTGAAGAAAATATTGTTTTAAATAAGATAAACTCATACGAGTATTATCAGCCCTGAATTGGATGTCACTGAACAAAACAACAACCTCTATGTTCATAATTTGTAGAACAAACTTGAAAAGTCAGGTTAGAATGTGTGATGGTTAAGTTAGTTTAGGTAGTTACACGATAAACTGAACGTTTATCTTGTGCTATTAGTGAAAGCGTTAGAGAAACACTTTGAAATGTAGATTAGAAACGTTACTCCCTTAAACCATTAAGTTACAACTTAGTTGACGTAAGGCTACTTTGCCACGGCAGTCCAGTTCTGCGTGATCACTGCATCTCGCAACTCGGCAGATAGCACTTGTCCGTTTTTACGATCACCCGTTAAGCTAAAATAATGAAGCCGTATTTAAACATCACACTTGTCAGCGCGAAGCCAGCGAACGCGTTGGAAATCAGAAAGAACGGACGATTTACGTAGTAGGACCTCTGCACCAATAATTTCCGTCCTTGGCTAGGCGCATCTTTTTCTGTTGTCTGGACGCAGCCTGCACTATTTGTAAATTTTCAGCTGAATCTGTATGCTCAGAGAAATCACATTAATGTGAATATTTTAAAACTATTAATTAAAATAGCAATTTGAACTAAGAAATGTCATCCATTGTTGTTTAAAATTTCAAATATAGTAGGTTTATTATTTATTAGAATCTGTTTTATGTTGACATAGGAACTCACCAACCCACATCGATAATTATGATGGTTATATGAAAGATGAATTTTTTATTAAGATCGAGTTGGGTGTAATGGTGTGCATATCAAAAAATGGTACGGCGATTTGCAATCACGTGGCTGTTGAAGCGATCACCTAAAGCAATTAAGGCTCCATACGAGGGCTCGTACCATAACATCAAACTCCCGTTGACATCTCGTAAAACGATAATTGAACCTCTCGTCCCACATCAGCAAATTAATTTAACTAATATCGGTGGCACATGTGACCTTCAGATAACGCGGCTCGTGGAAAATACTTATGTTCTACGGTTTTGTGTGCACTGTGACCTGATTTATACAATAACGGTCTTAATTAAATGGCATAATGCTGCGTTTTATAAAACACAAAAAAACTTAGTTGGCAAAAAAATATTCAAAGTAAGTGTCGATAACCTCTTCACCCGATTTATGTGGGGCTCGGGATTAAAATATAGAAAATACACGGAATTGATGCAACAAACACGTTCGTTTATTAAACGTCTTCTATAATAATAATTATTTTTACGTCTTGACTCTAACTTTCGTCTTCAGAAACTTCACTTTCCCACATCAATATCCCACATTTATACTTTATAAAATGCCAGAAATGTTAACCGTAAAAAAGTTATGTAGATGGTAAATGCAGTCACAGAACGCTGAAATTGTCATACCTACTCAAACGTCTGACAAAACAGAATCATATTAAGCGATACGTTCGAATGAATTCGGAGAAGCTTTCACTCGCGCCCACTGTTTTCCATACTTTATTAAATCATCGACGAATGCCGGTTCCTCAGAAATAACTCAAAGAGCTTGTGTCGACGTGAAAATTTTATTTACAATAAAAATATGGAGGGGAATATCCCTTATTTCTGGAGTGAAACGCTTTTGATATCGTTTACGTTTGTGTCTGTGCTTTTAAGAATTTGTTCGGTCGATTAATCTGTTGCTTTGAAAATTGCTGGAAATGACATAAAAGAAATGTAGAAATATGAGCGAATCTTACTGAAAACATACATGCTTTAAATGGATACAAATTTGTAATTATTTTCCCAATAATTACATATTCTTTCTTTGTTGAATCCTTTTTAAAGAATGTTTTAATACTCACAGTGTCATATTTTGTATTCTTACAAGATGAAATCAGAAGCCAAAAATTGCGCACGGACGGGACTCAAATTAGTACCCTCTGGCTATTTTTCATTGATCATGTTTTCGATAATTATTTAATGACAAGGGTATTTATAAAAAACAGACTATAAAAGTCATTATTTGTAATACATACGAGTCAGCTGTGATGGAGCCAAAGCGTAACTGCCCTCCACCAAGCGCCACAGACAACATAACACGAACATCACAAATTAATCTGCGGAGGAGACAGCCCCGAATTAAACCAGACAGATCTAATTTTGTTTATCTAATTTAGGGATTCCTTGGCGATGAACAGTTTTAATTAAATTGTTTGATTTTCTTAACTGTTTATGCCAAATAATAACAAGTAGGCAGATGCCAATTTTCATGATACTGAAGATTTGTTAATTAAGCATTCGTTATTGTTATAGTATTAAGGTGTCTTCAATATTGTATCGAATGCATACAATGGTTCTTTTTTTCTTTTAAAAGTGGTTTGAAAGCTTGCCTATAAATGTTTGATCACATTGTTTGATTTTGAAAAGTTATTAAATAACTTTTCAAAATCAATTATCTATACTCATACTATCAAGAGTTGTTTGTTTGAATGAGCTAATCTCAGGAACTACTGCTTCGTTTTTTTTTGCATTGGATAGCTTCTTTATCGAAGAAGGCTTAAGGTTATAAAACATAACGCTGCCACGGGACAAAGGGGGCAAACTCAAAACGCTCGGATGAAGTCGCGGGGGACCGCTTGTTATTTATTATTATGGTACCTACTTTTAATTTTCTTTTTGAGCTCGCTCCGACGTCTTTTTCTTGTTCTCGATATAAGTCTTTATTAACAACAAATAAGAAAAAAATATAAGACGTTCAACGTAAGCTATTACAGAATTTAATATCAAACTTAAGGGTCAAAGCGATAAGTCCAACCGTTTTAACGTTGCTCATTCTGCGACTTCACAAGTGAATACATTGCGAATTACTTCGCGATTGATTTTCATTTATAAGCGATAATAAAATATGGCTATAAGTAGCAATGCGTTACACAATTTTTTTTTTTTATTACCGGATACTGTTCATGCTCAATTTCATACTTATACAGGGTGTTATTTTGGTCAGCGACGAGCGACTCAGGGGTGGGTGGCTGTACAAACGATACTGATGCCAAATATATATTTTTTTGAAATAGAAAAATCCCAAAAAAAAATTGGTTGCCTGTAAAGTCAGTATACGGGCGAAAGTTTTACGTGACAACGACTTTTTATGTCTGTCTCTCTCGCTCTTAGGCGGGCTAACCATGCCCGAGTGGAAGGGACGCGTGCCTCTCACTCGCTCTCATTGTGAGCGCATAACGTGAGCGGAGCGTAACGCAGTTTCTTGAAGTGTCACCCGGCAAACCAATTTATAAGACGTTGTCACGTCAAAAATTTGTATGTGGTACAGCAATCGAGTCAAAACTACCAACACCAGGAAGCCTCTTCGTAGCTTACTCGCTACGGCGTAGTATTTTGTAGATAAGCGCTAGCTACGGGCTAGGGTGCAAGTTTTTCCATTCGTTTTGTAATTCTTGTATAAAACTTGCTCAGAATTTCAAGAAAATATTTTTTTTAGAATAAGCTCAACTCATATTATCATCCCTGAGTTGGATGTCACTGACCAAAACAACACCCTGTAGTTCATTTCTTTTATTATAATTATTATTCGTAGCAAATTGCACTTGTAAAAAGCAACTTTGGCTGCTGTGACAGACGAGGAATCGAACCCCGTGTCTTACTCAATACGCCCGGATTGCGTAAGACACGGGGTTCGATTCCTCGTCTGTCACAGCAGCCAAAGTTGCTTTTTACAAGTGCAATTTGCTATTTATATTATTAAGTTTGTATAGTGACAAAACACTATAAAAACAAAATAATAAATATTATTATTTGCGTCAAAAATGCCGTGAGTCATCGATACCTCCAGACGTCACTAAACAAAGAAACAGTTTATAGTATTCTTAACAGTGTCATGGAAATACTTTTATAATAAATACGAACGAAGAGTCCTCAAATAGTAATAAAAATACTTACTACCTACTTACTTACGCATTTTTCTTAAAATAAAGTTTGTTTGTATTTTAATGCCACTGTGAACACACCTTAACTCACTGTATCCTTATTGCGAATATAGTTTGTTCGGAATCCTTGGGTGCATAAGCCCACCTCGCACTTGGCTAGTTTGTTTTCCTTTCTCCTCGTGCAGTGAACATGACATCTCAATTACAGTGGAAAAACGCGGAACACGACAAAAATACTTGTTATCCTAATACATTAATGTTATAACCTTTTTTCAACTTACTAGATTTGAGACCCAGGGCACGTCCGCGTCGTAGCAGATTTTTTCCGAACATTTAAAAGTGTTAGGTGTACAGTGTGTGGCATGTAATAGGAGCTAACATTTTAATCAGTAATTCTACAGAGTAGGTATACTTAGTTACCTTAACCTGGTCAAAGTAATACGTTAACTCTGACATATCATAGTATTATGATCATGACATATCAAAGTTATAGTCCCGAATCAATTATGTATGTAAAAACGCTTATTCGTTGTAGTAAATGACAATGCCAAGTTCTATGACTGAACCACATTTGTTTGCAATACATTGCTGGATCGATTTCTTTCGCCATGATGTCATTATTATCAGTAAATTTATTACTTGCTAGTGGTCACCCGCGACTTCGTCCGCGCGTTTTTCGATTTTTTCTCGCCTTTTAAACCTTCCCTAGACCTCCACAAATATTTCAAGACTAAGATAAGATAAATTCGTTCAGCCGTTCTCGAGTTTTAGTGAGACTAACGAACAGCAATTCATTTTTATATTATATAGATTATAATAAAGTCAAAACAATTAGAATTGATTACTAGTATTTTTTTTATTTTTTTATTTTAGGGATTACAAACAAATGTGTCACAACAATTAATTAAAACATATAAACTTATAAACTATGAGTGGTAAAACATCCCACCGCGTAATCCACGTATATGTATATAAAATTAATAAAATATACGAGGTAAAATGCGTGCTAATTTTGGGATAGTCTAAAAATCTATGTAACAATTTATGTCTCGAAAGCTACAAGTTTGGGAAGAAAAAAAAAATATATATTTAGATAGGCATGTAAAAATAAACAAGAGGTATACATATTTGTGCTAGGCCTTCAGAATATCTAGAACAAGTTTTTTAAATTTAGAAGGAGTCTGGGAAAAATCAAGTTCATTAAACTGCCCGTTGAAATCGGAAAGCATTCTATTTAATGGGGCTCGCTTGCCTGCATTGGTTTTACAGACGCTAACATGAAAAGTCCTATGTCTGCGTGTACTTCTGAGCACAGCACGCCTGGGGATATTGTAATTTATTTTGTTACTAAGACTTATGCAATCGATTTTATTATTTATTAAGTTAAAAAGAAACATAACAGAAAGGAGCGATCGGCGCGATTCAAGGCGTAAGAATTTAAATTTTGCTAACAGCTGTTCATAAGGGTCACAGGAGCGATAACACTTGAAGTTTACTAGACGTAAAAATTTACGCTGGACTTTTTCAATGGACCTGGTGTACTTTTTGTATATTGGGTTCCAAATAGGCACGGCGTACTCCAACTGAGACCTCACCAGTGAACGGTACAAATGCAGAAATGTGTTAGGTTTTTTAAAGTTAACTGCAGATCTGGAAACGAAACCATACATCTTATAGGCTTTATTAATTATGGTGTTAATATGTATATCTAAGTGAAGTTTAGAGTCAAGGACAACACCAAGATCCCGAATTACAGATACTTTCTTCAAAGTATTATTGGCCAAATGATAATCAAAGTTACAAATAGTTTTCTTTTTAGTAAAACTTATGTAATTGCATTTGGGGATACTCAAAAATAATTTATTCGCCTTACAGTATTCATTTAATTTATCAAGGTCCGATTGAAGAAGAATGCAATCATTAACAGACTTTATTTCTTTAAATATTTTGAGGTCGTCTGCGTACAATAAAAAATTTGAGTGATTAAAGCATTTTTTGATGTCATTTACATACAAAAGGAACAACAACGGGCCAAGAATAGATCCTTGTGGTACACCAGAAGTGACCAGAATATTGACTGACTCGAGTCCATTGATGGCAACTTTCTGTGTCCTATTAGATATATACGAGGCAAACCAGCGCAAGAGGTTGCCGCGGATTCCGTTGAACGCCAATTTCTCCAAAAGCAATCTATGGTCCACCTTATCAAAAGCTTTCTGAAAGTCCGTATATACTGCATCTACTTGTGTTCTCCTATCCATACTTGTGAATAAGTCGTTTGTAAACAGTGTTAAATTGGTTAATGTAGATCGACGTTTAACAAAACCATGCTGTTCTGGTATTAGAATGTGATGCAGCAATGGATATATTTCGTTATGAACCAAGCGTTCAAATACCTTAGACAACGTGGACAGAACAGAAATGGGCCGGTAATTCTCCACGTTGCGTGCGTCCCCTGTCTTTGGTATAGGCGTGATGAAAGCATTTTTCCATACGCTAGGGAAGTTGCCCTCTTGCAGGCATTTATTAAATATGATGTACAAGGGAACACTTATAGTTTTATATGTAAGTTTCAAGAATAACGGTGGTATGCCGTCTGGTCCCTTACCTTTAGATATGTTAAGTGTATTTAGTACTTTTCTGATGTTCTCTAGAGTTATGCCAATGTCAGAGATTAGAAGGTCACAGTCCCCGCCGTCTGCGTGTTGAGTGTCATCAAAAAGATTAAGCGTTGAAGGTTCGTATACAGACATAAAGAAGTCAGAAAACAAATTACAAATTTCCTTGGGGTCACTCGAAGTATTAGACTTATAGAACATTGAAGAAGGATAACATGTAGTATTCTTACGGTTCCTTAAGTATGACCAAAAGAACTTTGTATTCAGACCAATACTATCTTCGACGCTATCAATATACTTGCTATAGCAAATTGAGCATTGATCTTTGAATCTTGCTCTAAATACTGAGAAAGATTCGTAATCTGAGATGTTTCCATACGTTTTCCATTTCCGCCAGGCACGCTCTTTGTTATTGTAGATATGTCTAAGGGCTGGGGAGAACCAAACAGGAAAACGTGATGATCTTACTGTTGACAGAGGTACGTGATATTGAATGATTTCGAGGATTTTTTCATAGAATAAATTAGCCGATTCATCAGCAGAGAGATCGGACAAAACTGACTCCCAATCTACTTCCCTTATAATAGCATTAATATCTCCATAATTTGCTTTGTGGAAGTTAGGTTTGGGAAAATGATATCGAGGCATATGTTTAGATTTTAGGTTGACGTAAGTAAGCGCGCAAATTGGAGGATGATGCTGATTCACGGGCACTATAGGGGAGCAGAGGCTTAAGCTGCTTTTCGTGTTTGATATAAACAGGTCCAGGATACGATCATTATCGTTTTTGATTGAATTTAACTGTTTAGCATTAAATGTAGCTAAAAACTTATATAGGCAGTAACTGATAGAGGTAGGGGAATTGGTGGGGGCCGTTAGATGAAAGTTTGACCAATCAAGATTGGGTAAGTTATAATCACCTATTATAAAGAAAGAATCTATGCTTTGATCGTTAATGACATTTTGTAATAGAGTAAAATGGTCTAAATATGTATCTCGGGGAGTTTGCGGCGGAATATAAACTGCACTGAAGCAGTGTCTTTTTGCTGGGTCAAAGGAAGGTATCGAAACAATGATATGTTCAATCGCTGAGCTACAATGATTGATCTGTAGACTGACTGGTCTGAGTTCACTTTTTATAGCTATAAGTACACCCCCGCCGTCGCTTTTTCCAGTCGACTGGCGGTCACGGTCACATCTGAACACGTTGTAGCGACTGTCCATGAATTCGCCAACAGATATTTCTGGTACAAGCCAAGTCTCGGTCAAAACTATAATATCATAGGCCAGAGAAAGAATATTCATGTAAACTGTATGGAGTTTAGATCTGATTCCAGTACAATTTTGATAGTATATAGTGAGATTACTGTCCATAAAACAGGAAAATCGATATATAATATTGTGTTACTAAAAAAGTTTTAAATGCTATTTTGAAAAGAGAGTAAAATAGTAGGAGGAGAGTTTGCAAAACCAACCAAGCGTGATTAAATCCCAGACACCTTAAGTAATACAAACAAACATTTAAAAAAATAACTACACTATAATAGACATTAGCATTATTTAAAAAGACTAGCACATTTGGTCCTAATAATAATAAAAAAATTAAAAAAAGAGCACAGACAGAATTTCGGGAACTCTGTCTTGGGTAATGAGAAAAGAAGTAACAATAACAATAACTTGTCATATTTAACATTTTGATTACGGAAGAGCACGAAAAAAAAACAATGTAAAATTTTACAGCCTCAATAAGGTAGCTAAAGACAGAGCTTGACAAAATAAATGGTGTTATCATAATAAAGTTAACTATTGTTAGGTTGACCCTGCTTGCGCTTAATTTTCTTGAGGTCCTCCTCCGTCCGTATAGCGATTGCGGGAGCCGTGTCGTTTTCTCGAACAAGTATAGTAGCGTTTTTAATCCAGATGTATTTAAAATTGTTTCTTTTGACGATTTCTCTGGAAGCACGAAATAACTTCTTCCTTTTTAGAGTAACATGCTCATTCATGTAGACTGTCAAAGAGGTGCCAGAGACACCTATCTGATCTGATTTAATCTCTTTGCGTTTCCTAAATGCGCTAAGCACGTTGTCTCTCATGATGCGTGATTTAAACTTAACAACTATGTTTTTCGGCTTTTTGTCATCAGAGCTCGCGTGCGGCACTCTATGTATCGAGACTATGTCAGTCTGCGCCATGGGATGTTTGATGATGTTTCCGAGCGCCTCGATTACAGTTAGCAAGTTTTCATTGCGCCTCTCAGGCACATTACATATCTCGACATTACATTGTCTGGCTTGTTGCTCCAAAACATCTAGCTTCGTTTCGAGGACTGCCAACGACGAGTCACATCTGTCAGAGCACTTGGTGTTCTCAGCGAGAACTTCGATGCGTTTTTTGAGTTCCACACACTCTTCAGACTGAAATTGGGCTGATGTCTGTAATTCGGAGACGTCCTTGTTTAAAACGTTTATACGCTGGTTGATATTAGTTTGCTCGACACGAATTGACTGAAGCTCTCTTTTAATGCCGGTGAGTGTGTCCCTAATGTCTGCACCCAAGTTCTGCATGCTGGACTCCATATCACTACGCCACGCAGTTAATGTAGCTTTTAACTCACTACAAAAGTTATTAAAGTCATTTTTCCAGGGCTCGGGGTTAATAGGTTGTGTGACGGAGTCCATCATTGTGTTATTTTCAGAAAGTGTATATGAGGTATCCATGGACTCGTCGAGCAATGGGACCTGCTTGCTGCGAACCGGTGTATTAATGTTGGACTGCTTGCGGTTTGTTACGTTACTACAGGAAGGACACTTCCATGTAGCTTTGAACTCTTTTTTTAGCCCACGGTACTGTTTTTCGCTAATAGACAGGCACTCGCAATGGTAGGTGTGTTTGCAGGTAAAGCATTGCATAATACAATCTTTATTCAAGTCAACGGGATTATTACAAGCATTACAATAATTATTCATCTTTTCTTGAACAGCGAGCGCCATCTGATTTGCCATAACGTTAATCGCTAGTAAGCGTGAGCGTAGGGTTCGAACCACCGAGCAAGTTTGCAAAAGCAGAAGCAAAGACTGTAGAGGCACACTAGTAATGTTGATAGTGAGATGTAGATGGCGCTAGCAACATAAAACAAGCAGCTGCGTATGATGCTTTAGAATGTTTTTAACACTCACAGTGTCATATTTTATATTCATAAAGATGAAATAAGAAACCAAAAATTTGCGCACGGGCGGGACTTGAACCAGCAACCTTTTGGCAAACCGGGCCAAACGCTCTTACCAATTGAGCTACCGTGCTGTCAGTCCGACCCGGCGAAATTTGTGGTTTCTTATGAAAACGTCAATTGCGTGACGCCTAGCGCCATCTAACCGTCTGTTTATAAAACAGATGGCCCAAGCAGTTATTCTTTACAGAATAAATTCAACTTGGAAATTGATGTCGCTTCGCTATCTAATGCTTTAGAATGTTTTTAACACTCACAGTGTCATATTTTAGTCAATTGGTAAGAGCGTTTGGCCCGGTTTGCCAAAAGGTTGCTGGTTCAAGTCCCGCCCGTGCGCAAATTTTTGGTTTCTTATTTCATCTTTATGAATATAAAATATGACACTGTGAGTGTTAAAAACATTCTAAAGCATTAGATAGCGAAGCGACATCAATTTCCAAGTTGAATTTATTCTGTAAAGAATAACTGCTTGGGCCATCTGTTTTATAAACAGACGGTTAGATGGCGCTAGGCGTCACGCAATTGACGTTTTCATAAGAAACCACAAATTTCGCCGGGTCGGACTGACAGCACGGTAGCTCAATTGGTAAGAGCGTTTGGCCCGGTTTGCCAAAAGGTTGCTGGTTCAAGTCCCGCCCGTGCGCAAATTTTTGGTTTCTTATTTCATCTTTATGAATATAAAATATGACACTGTGAGTGTTAAAAACATTCTAAAGCATTAGATAGCGAAGCGACATCAATTTCCAAGTTGAATTTATTCTGTAAAGAATAACTGCTTGGGCCATCTGTTTTATAAACAGACGGTTAGATGGCGCTAGGCGTCACGCAATTGACGTTTTCATAAGAAACCACAAATTTCGCCGGGTCGGACTGACAGCACGGTAGCTCAATTGGTAAGAGCGTTTGGCCCGGTTTGCCAAAAGGTTGCTGGTTCAAGTCCCGCCCGTGCGCAAATTTTTGGTTTCTTATTTCATCTTTATGAATATAAAATATGACACTGTGAGTGTTAAAAACATTCTAAAGCATTAGATAGCGAAGCGACATCAATTTCCAAGTTGAATTTATTCTGTAAAGAATAACTGCTTGGGCCATCTGTTTTATAAACAGACGGTTAGATGGCGCTAGGCGTCACGCAATTGACGTTTTCATAAGAAACCACAAATTTCGCCGGGTCGGACTGACAGCACGGTAGCTCAATTGGTAAGAGCGTTTGGCCCGGTTTGCCAAAAGGTTGCTGGTTCAAGTCCCGCCCATGCGCAAATTTTTGGTTTCTTATTTTCATCTTTATGAATATAAAATATGACACTGTGAGTGTTAAAAACATTCTAAAGCATTAGATAGCGAAGCGACATCAATTTCCAAGTTGAATTTATTCTGTAAAGAATAACTGCTTGGGCCATCTGTTTTATAAACAGACGGTTAGATGGCGCTAGGCGTCACGCAATTGACGTTTTCATAAGAAACCACAAATTTCGCCGAGTCGGACTGACAGCACGGTAGCTCAATTGGTAAGAGCGTTTGGCCTGGTTTGCCAAAAGGTTGCTGGTTCAAGTCCCGCCCGTGCGCAAATTTTTGGTTTCTTATTTCATCTTTATGAATATAAAATATGACACTGTGAGTGTTAAAAACATTCTAAAGCATTAGATAGCGAAGCGACATCAATTTCCAAGTTGAATTTATTCTGTAAAGAATAACTGCTTGGGCCATCTGTTTTATAAACAGACGGTTAGATGGCGCTAGGCGTCACGCAATTGACGTTTTCATAAGAAACCACAAATTTCGCCGGGTCGGACTGACAGCACGGTAGCTCAATTGGTAAGAGCGTTTGGCCCGGTTTGCCAAAAAGCTGCGTATGAGTCTCTGCGGGCGTGCGGCACACAAACAAGGTGTTAACACTCACACACAGGTAGAACAGGAGTCACGATGTCTGGTGGGCGAACGTCCTTGAGTCAGCTGACGGCGACCGGTTTCAAGTTCAGTGACACGGCGAATTCGATTAGCAATTTTGAAGTTAAAACGATAACTTTACGATTAGAAGGGTCGAAATGATAAAAACTAAGTAGATCATCGTGAAGCTGGAAACTTGTTCTTAATTTTGAAGTAAGTTCAAACTAATGAACACAACTTTAAACGGTATTACTAATTAAAATAAGCAGAGCAACAACTGAGTGATGTTCACACGCGGGAGGTCACCTCGTATTGATATAGTATGGTAACATAAAGAGTTTAAAAATTACTGAATATCCTGTCTGACTTATATGACACATTTCTCATGAAAACCCTAGTGGAATCTATTATGAAACCCTTTTACGATTGATGCTAATTCTTAAAAATTTGTTCTAAGTTCGTAACATCAGATTGTGGAACGATTCCTTCGGGACTCGACGTTTGAGGCTGATTTACTAAACTTTGCCCCGAAAATAATTTTCGCACCATTTGTTGTCCACGTGCTACCGCAGCGACCTTTCTTGACCTTTTTGTGACTCACGTGACAGCTGGGATTGATTTTATTTATCAGAATCTTTAATAGTATCCAATAGGAAAATAACTTCGTCTAACTTTACCTCACTAACTTCAGACATCACCATTTCCTTGTTCTGTTGTCAGTTCACTCAACTTGGTACTTATCAGGGCAGTATGTTTTTCTCTTCCAGACAGCATATCACACATCACTTTGACAATATTTTCTTGTTTCGCAAAGTTAAGTTTATTTTACGAATCTCTTTACGGAATTCGGTCCCTCCTTCCCGGGTTATTTCACGATGACGTGCCATTAGGGAGAACTGGTCGCGTGACCTGTACAAACTATTTGTATTACCGAAGTGTTCCCACCTGAGAATCTACTCTGGAAGAGTTCTCTCTCAATTACGCCGTCATGCACTGACAGAAGATCGTCACTTGATGTAAGCTGCAGTCGACGCAACGGTACGCCAAAATGGCGTGTTGATGGCATACCGATGATTTATCGGCAGAAGACAATTATTTCGGAACGGACTTGCAGAGTAATCCGGTATTTCTTCAGCGTTTACAGCTAGTTACTGCAGCAATGATTTACGTGCGAAAGTTCATCGGAATCCAGGTGTGTTTTGACGTTTGAGTAATTTATACCTAACGCAACACAGCACCGCGTGCGATCAAATTGGATTCTGTTCAGGTTGAAATACGAGGTAAAAAATATTCCAAGATTCGAAGGTTGAAAGAGCACATACTGAAAAGTACACTGAACTGGATTCAAACTATCTTAATAACGTTTTGCTGGATCTCCAATAAAAAGACAATACCTGGAGAGCTGCTAGATAAACTAAGCTCTGGCTGATTTATTACCAGACGGGCGACGACCTGCGCGGAGACAATTGCGAGGTAATCCACTTTTAATTGAAAGATAAAGTTCAAAGCAAAAAAGGAATACCTTCATCCCTGAAGGAGGATTGTAATCGAGTTTTCAAAGACTTTATGAAAATTTTGATTTTTATTAAACTTATTTTCTAAATTGAGTTTGATGCTTTTTTTATGAGCTTCAGAAGGTGTTGACAGTTTAGATTACTTTAGATACTGCACTTGATAAATATGAATAAAGTTGAAATAGAATCCATGTCTTTAGTATTTTAGTATAATAGTTTATATACGACACAAAATTAACGAAAATGCTGTGTGTTATTGATAAACTATACTCGTAGTTTGCAAAATCACACTGCTTGGTTCATTTTATATATATTTAAAACTACCATTAAGATTATTTACTTACATCATTGTAGTTTGTAATTCGCAAATATATTGCTGAAAGCAAGGTAGTAAAGGTTTTGTTTGTTTAGTCTATGTTGATTCTGAACAAAATGCCGGCTTCAAAGCTTCAAATCACGACGAGGTGAGAAGTGCTACCAGCAAATTTGATTTACTGCATGAATGCCAGCTGCTTGAATTCTTGTTGTAAATCAAAATGAAATAAACCACTTTCAAGTTTTATGCCTTGCGGCACCAAGGGCCGAAATTAAGGGGAAAAGTTATATATTCAGATGTATGACCAAGATTAAAATTCAAGTCTGGGTTTCTGTACGATTGTACAATACAATTAGTTTTTTAAAATGATTTTTCTATGGCCCATTTGAAATCGATAATGTCTTGTTAGTCAGATAAAGTTGTGATTTTTATTCAGTATGCGGTTATTTAATTAATGACTTGATTATAGTACTTACTCATTTATATATACAGTAACACTTCAACGAAAATTTTCGATGAATATTCGAAACTCAATCTTTACCATTTAAAAAGGTCATCTATCCTATTCCTATATCCTGTTAACCGCTTTACGATTCTTATACAAAAAATAAAGATTTTTAAGGGAAGGCTCCCATTCATCAAACTAAAACCTATTTTTTTTTTTTGTCAAACGCATGGGTTTGACAAAAGTGTAAAGTGTAGGGTGTCTATGGATAGGTGTTTTAAAATTTCATCAAACTTTCTAAAAGCATTTCCAAGTGGTAAAATGGGCGTCCATCTAACTTTTAAACTAAGTAAGTTTAAATTTTGAAGAAAAAAAAAACATAATGTAGATATTGACAAACCCTTTCAACAAAAATAGATTTGAACGAGATCGAACTTGTAGTTATTGAGATAGAGCACATTGTCAATAACCGCAAACAGAACTTTGTTATTCATACAAATACTATAAAAAACAAATTTATATTTGCTGTCAACTAAATGCTGTGGTGTTTTGGCTTAGTGGAAGTAATTGGATCTCTAATTCAGTTAAAGTTGGCACGGAACCCTTAGTGTGCGAGTTCGACTCGCACTTGGCCGGATTTTCATAAGAATATGACACTGTTATTTGGTAATAATAAAATAAGAGAAGATAAGAACCCGACGCTTTACTTTGTTTCGAACAAGGATTAAAAGATGAATACTCGTATTTTCTACGCGTGGAGTTTATCGGACTTAACTCTGCCTCTGATGTAGGTTTTTTTTGCGTCCAGTCGTGAGTCGTTTCATTTTTTATTTTGTTTACCATAAAATATAACATGCACTAATTTCCTAAAAAAGCGATTTGCACGATTTCAATGCCAGAAATAAGAAAAACTATGCTGTTCCAACCTTTAGACTTCAGAAGGTAAATCACTAATTTTTTGAAGATGTTTTACTTTCTTTAAAAAAATACTTCAAAATATAATTGAATTACGATAAGATAAATTCAAATCGATTGTTAAACAATGTTTAATGAGTTAAGGATATTATAAACTAGATAATTATATGAACGATAATATTGTATGGTCTAGCGACTACTACTCTAAGAACACAAAAAATTAAATATTATAAAAAGAGGCGTTGACTATAGTGACTGAGTTTATTGCGCCGCTTCTTCTCAGCAGTAGACTACAATTATCCCGAAGCTGTGGTAGAGTTTAAATTGGGACGTGCCCCCAATGCAAAAAATAAATGACTTTTATGACTTTTTTATTTAATATATAATTGTCCAGTTAAAGAATAAATAAATAAGCATTAAGTGTAGACCTTTGGCATACAAAACGTATCATTATTTCGACCAAACGATCGAAAAGCGGTTTACTCGTTCCATTTAAACGCAGATGAATCGGAAGATGAAATTTTGTTTGTGCATTGAAAATATTGCGTTGCAACACAAAGGGTAATTGGAAGAGGCTTCGCCGTAGTCGGATAATTAGGCAAACAGCGTGCGTTCATTAACTCGCAAGCTAATTAAAGGACACAGGCAGGTTAAGGCTACCTTACTAAAGCTTATCATATTGAGTGTTTGTAGTTACTAAATGAAAGGCGTTAAACGTTTTGTATATATTCGACGAATTTCCCCTATCAGACGTTGGTAAAATCAGGCTCCAGTCGTGTCATAAGGGCTAGAACTGAGAGTCGTAAAACATAGTATTATAAAAACTTAATCGTGTGACCCCTCAAGCGTATGTGAACGAGACACAATAGATATTTTACTGTAATGTGGTTGCCTACAACCGCTTCGGTATTGAAAAGTTAACCATTGTATCTTTTTATTAAAAATATACCGTTGAAATAACCGTAGCTAGTTAGTTGTATAATTTAAAAAAATAAGGATGGCTTTCACTTGAAAACTTTCAAGTAAGTGATGAATTAAAAAAAATACATACTTCAAAGAGAAGGACAAAAGAAATTAAAAAAAATGAAATAAAATCTAACCTTGAAGGAAACTCCTCGCGTCTGTAGGGTTATAGGTGCAGTTACTCAAATCTAGTCAGCGTCTCCGTTAGCTGAACACGCCTGAAACAAACACAAAACACTTTTGTTTAAATCTAATTACTGTTTAATTTTCTTAGATTCATAAAAAAGTATTAGGTACACAACAGTTAGTTGGTTTTTTATATTTATCAAATGCCTTAAAAATTGTGAAAGCTACAAATACTACATATTATATAAGTTAACCGATTGCCTTACTCAAGTAAATATTAAAATAATTTGTGTACCGCTGTAAAAGTTTATAAATTTATTGCATAGTTTTTTAAAAATAAGCTTTCTATATATATCCGTCATGCCAACAACAATTCTTTTGTACGCAAATTCATTTAATCTCAACATTTGTTTGGTATTCCAAAAAAAAAACCACTAAGGCTCCTAACACACTGTGACTTTTAGCACCGATGCAGTCGCGCGTTTTGAAAACGCGCTTAGCATCGCGACTGACGCAATAAACACATTTAATTCAGCATCGATCCAGAAGCGTGCATTGATGCTTACGCGCGTTAATATCGATGCAGTCGTCAAAATACAGTACTCAGTACATAATTTGTCAATTTCCAGCATCTACATCGCGACTGCATCGATGCTAAAAGTATCACAGTGTGTAAAGATTGTCAGTTTGCGACTGCATCGATGCTGTATCGCGACTGGATCGATGCTAAATTAAATCTGTTCATTGCGTGAGTCATGATGCTAAAGCGCTTTTTCAAGACGCGTGACAGCATCGATGCTAAAAGTCGCAGTGTGTAAGGGAACTTAAGTCTGATAGTTTTATTTCAATTTACCTATTGTTCCATGAAACTTAACACATTTATGTTATTAACTAATTTAAATTCCAAATGAATCTTTTTTATTCCGAAACTAGTGTGAGTGTTAAGGCCTAGCTTTTTGTAGCTTTCATTTAATGAAACTAGAATTGTGTGATACCACAATGTAAGTAACGTAAAAATACACGTGAGTCTAACGACGCCCTGGGGAAAGTCATGACGGAAACACATGACAGGCATTGTGTATTCTGCCTAAAAGCAGCGAGGTGAACGGACTCGTCTCACCATGCAAAATTAATAAACCTAGGTCAGTACACAAAAGAGCGCAATAAAAGTTAAATAAGCTTTTTTCTTAGCTTGCCAGGATAACTTGTTTAATTTTATTTAGCTTAATGTTGCTATTTCATTACAAACTAGCGGACCTAGCGAACTTTATTTCGTTCCCAGCCCCGTCCCGCCCCGACCCCGACCGACCCAGCCCTGAAATTTTAAAAGTTAAGCGGTCCTATCGCAAATTGTGTCATCCCGGCCCTTCTCGCCCTGGCTCCGGCCAAAAAAATGTATTCTATCAAAAAAATCATAACCGCTAAGGAGTTTGTCTCACAGCCGCCAATTTAATTATTTATCAAGAGATGTAGAGGTCATACAGACCTACATATTAATTTATAATCAAGTGTAATTGAGTATCTGAATATGACTGTGTGTGTGTGATAGCGAATGCCTAAACATGTCTTTCTTAAGTTTTGTCTTCCCCTCTATCCAAAGATTCCTTTTTCTTGTGTAAAATTGTTAAAGAGTGTATAGATAAACGAACTTAGCGTATCATCATCATCATTATCAGCCAAAGGACGTCCACTGCTGAACATAGGCCTCCCCCACGGATTTCCACAGCGACCGATCACTAGCGGTCTGCATCCAGTTTGATCCTGCGATCTTTATTAGGTCGTCTGTCCATCTTGTTGGTGGACGTCCCACGCTGCGTCTCTGGTCGAAGGGTCTCCAATCTAGAACTTTCCTGCCCCAACGGCCATCAGTTCTTCGCGCTATGTGCCCTGCCCATTGCCACTTGAGCTTACTGATTCTCAAGGCTATGTCCGTTACCTTAGTTCTTCTACGTATCTCCTCATTTCTGATTCGATCCCGTAGAGAAACACCCAGCATAGCCCTTTCCATCGCTCGTTGTGTGATTTTGAGCTTCATTATAAGGCCCATAGTAAGAGACCATGTTTCGGATCCGTATGTCATCACTGGTAACACACACTGGTTGAAGACTTTCGTCTTCAGACCCTGAGGTAGATGAGATGAGAAGACACTCTTGCGCAATTTCCCGAACGCTGCCCAGCCGAGTTGGATTCGTCGATTGACCTCTTTCTCGAAGTTGGACCTACCCAATTGGATCACTTGTCCCAGGTAGACGTACTCGTCGACAACTTCGAGAGTTGAGTTCCCAACGGATACTGGAGTGGGTACGACAAGGGAGTTCGACATAATTTTCGTCTTTTCCATGTTCATTTTAAGACCCACTTGTTGGGATACTCGGTCAAGGTCTTCGAGCATAGTGCCAAGATCGTCCAGCGTCTTTGCCACAACAACTATATCATCGGCAAATCGGAGGTGTGTGATGTATTCGCCATTAACATTGATGCCGATTCCTTCCCATTCCAGAAGTTTGAAGGCGTCTTCCAATGCCGCTGTGAACAGTTTTGGAGATATGACATCTCCCTGTCTCACACCTCTCCGCAATGGAATCGCCTTCGTGTTCTGCTCCTGTACTCGGACCGACATGGTGGCGTTATTGTAAAGGCACCGTAACACCTCTATATACCTATAGTCTATGTGGCACCGCTGCAGAGATTGAAGCACCGCCCAAGTTTCGATCGAATCAAAGGCCTTCTCATAGTCCACAAACGCTAAGCATAGAGGCATATTATACTCCTCAGACTTCTGTATAATTTGCCTAAGCGTATGAATGTGGTCTATGGTACTATAGCCTTTTCGGAAACCGGCTTGTTCGGGAGGCTGGAAGTCATCAAACCTACGTGCAAGACGATTCGTGATAACCCTTGAAAACAGCTTGTAGACATGGCTCAGGAGTGAGATGGGTCTGTAGTTCTTCAATAAGGTTTTGTCTCCTTTTTTGAAGAACAACACCACCACACTCCTGTTCCATGCCTCAGGCGTGATGCCCTCTAGCAGCACGGAATTAAAGAGTCTCTGAAGTACTTTAAGTACCGGTGTTCCACCCGCCTTCAGAAGCTCTGCTGTGATTCCGTCCTCACCAGGTGCCTTGTTGTTTTTGAGCTGTTAAAGGGCCATCCTAATCTCGTAGAGGCTGATGTCCGGGATGTCTTCGGTGTAGTGACGGGTCAGGATAGCTCGTGGGTCTCTGGCCGAGCTATCAACGGGTTTGGCTACTGAGGTGTACAACTGCCCATAGAACCTTTCGATCTCCCTCAAAACCTCTGCTTTCGTCGACGCTACACTGCCGTCCTCCGTCTTAAGCTTTGTCAACAGGCTCTGCCCAATAGACATGTCCCTTGCAAACACTTTGGAGCCTTGGTTCCGCTCTATCGTTTCTTTAACACTATGAGTGTTAAAGCAACGAATGTCGTGTCGCAGGGACTTCCATATTTGTCTATTGAGCTGCCTGTAGTTTTCAGCATTAACGGAGGTCTGCAGTGCCATAGATCGACGGTTTGCCATAAGGTCGAGAGTGTGGACCGACAGTTTTTGAGGTCTATTTTTACGGCCAGGCCTAAAATACTTAGACCCCACCGTTTGAACAGTTTCCACAAACCCGTTATTAATTTCGTCCACTGTAACGCAATTTTCTAGGCAATCAAAGCGGTTTGACAACTCGAGTTGAAAGCTCTCGGGATTTTGGATATGAGCACGAGTCGGTCGGAGCGTGGACTTCATCAGGCGTGATCTTTCCAATTTGACATTTATATTCAATGTGCCTCGAACCATTCGGTGATCGCTTCCGGTTTTCACCCTGTTGATCACGGAGACATCATTGAATAACCGTCTCTTGGAGGTCATGAAGAAGTCAATCTCGTTTCTCGTGAAGCCATCGGGACTCAACCAAGTCCACTTCCTTTGAGGCGGCTTCTGGAAGAAAGAGTTCATCGCAAAGAGTCCCTCCTTCTCCAGAAAGTCGGCCAGCCTCTGTCCCCTGGCGTTCCTTTGCCCGTATCCAAAAGGTCCCACCTTCAACTCATTCTCGCCTCGCTTGCCTAGTTTCGCGTTGAAGTCCCCCATTACAACAGTATAATAGGTTTTGGAAGTATGTATGGCTCTACTTACGTCCTCATACATTTCCTCCACCTCTTCATCCGGGTGTTTCGAGGTCGGTGCATATACCTGTATGACCTTCAGCGAATACCTCTTGGATATTCTGAGTATAAGGTATATTACCCTGCTCGACACACTCTCGATGGTCTCGATATTGTTGACGAGGGACTTGTGAACGAGGAACCCGACACCACCTTGGGACTTTCGTTGGCTGCCTTCCCGGTAGTAGAGCAGGTTTCCGGACTGTAGAGTTATCGTGTCCTCGCCCTCTCTACGGACTTCTGATAGACCCATTATGTCCCAGTGTAACCTGCTCATTTCTTCCTCCAGCTCGAGCAACTTCTCATCTGTCCTCAGTGTACACGTGTTGTACGTTACCAGGGCCAGTTGTCGTCGGGGGTGGCAGCGCGATCGCCTCCGGGGATTCTTAGCACCCCCTGCCCCGCCGTTACCGTGACCGCTACCAAAGTCAGGAATAGCGGGGCTGCCGGAGACTGGGGGCCTGGTTTTCTGGTGTACTTTCATGTGAGGGGATTTTGCCAATACTCGCCACGCTTGGCAGGCGGGTTGGCGAGCGCAGAGGCGCAGCCCCTTGCAGCTGTGACGCTGCTGCCCGTCACAGTCTAACATTTAGCTGCGCCTTACATTGGATGGTTATACCGCCATCAGTCGGTCGCCAGAGCCTCGTCTGTATAAACAGGACGCACCACGTGAAGGTGAGGTTGGCTTGGAGCTTATGGTCTTGGTCAAGCTCCCTTACGTCCCACTTAGCGTCCCACTTAGCGTCCCACTTAGCCACTTAGCGTATGATAATTTGTAAATGTTATTGAGCGGCATGCTCACTCAGTGAACAAGCTCATTAAAAAATAAAGATTTTATAAAAAGAGATTCTTTTAACACCAATTCTCAACTAAATTGGTTCAGCTTTCTTAAGTTATAAATAGTGTAACTAACACGACTTTCTTTTATATACATAGATATACAATCCTTAAGTAACTTATTAAATGCTACAGATGTTTCTCAGGTAAGTTTGTTATACTTTTAGCCAGTCAATTATCATGTCAGAAATACTAATTATTATACTTGAATCTCAACCTAAAATAAGTCCATTAACTAAGTTGTCACAACTATCAAAATAAAGCACCGTGTGGTCCGTACAAGGAAACGAAAGACGAGCAGTCGAGTGCCATGACCATGAGTGGTGAGAAGAGCCCTTCATTATACCTCTTAGAATAGAGGTACAACCCCCCTTTCCTCCTCCTCCTACTCCCCTTTCACGAGCCTTTACGGTGAGCAGTGATTTGCGCTTCTTTAAACACTGACGATGGTACAGCCATTTAGTGATCTATCGTCTGAAAATATGGGGAAGAGTTTGACGTCTTTAAAAACGTCTGCAAAAAAATAGACAACGTTTATCTTTTCTTAATTTTTTTGTTAACTGCGTCCATTCAGATTTTTAGCAAGACATAATTTACCTTATGTTTTAAATCTTCTAATAATTATTATTTTTTCACTGCACCGATGGCCATCTTTCTGCATGTTATAAAAGGGTTGACTGGGTAGGAAAGTTTTGAACTTTCTCATAGAAAAGTTCATATAAAGAGTGACATACCTGTCATCATAGAAGATTATTAGCACAGATTACCTCACGCAACCTGCGTGGGAGCTTACTTTCTCCCGTCGGCTGTTATCTTCCGTAATTGTTGTACATACTCCAAATAAATTATCATTAATGATTTACTGCGCGTGTCGATAGGAACGTAATTCATTGTTCACCTCTTATTAATTTCCGAGTTATCTACTTGTTATCGAGCCCACTTATCATACCGAATATTGGAGTAATTATTATTAGTCAATACACTCCTTAGAACTTTGTCAATAATTGCCTTTGGAAAATGAAAGTTTGTGTTACCACGAGATAAAATTTATTTATTTATTTTTACCTCGCTTTTATTAGCTTGGCTTGTATCTATGTATGTATGTATGTATAATTGTAATGGAATCTTTGAGCATAAATTTGACCGATTTCCAGAAGTTTGAAACTTTGCACACGTATCAAGGACCAATGACAATGCAATAATTTTATAACAGTTTCTAAATATCCTTATAAGGCCCGCCAGGATTAATAAACTCTCTCGTGGATCCTCTGTAAGGGAGTAAAAGAGATAGAGCTATCGCGTGTCGCATGTCCGCAAATAATTAATTGAAACATCAAACTAAAAAATGAAAAATAAATTATAGTTTAAAAAAACCAAAAAAAACACGCTTTTATAGCTAACCGAACTAAAAAGTAGAAAATATTTTTTTATTACAAAGAGTTAGAGGATAATTCAATTCAGAGTAAAAAGCGTGGGGTGCAGGATATATTAAATGTTGCACCCCACGCTTTTTACTCTAACAACTTTTCAAACATTTGAACAAAATATGGACTTAATGCCATTTGGCATTCTCTACCAGTCATACCTTTGGGTATGCAGAAATGATTGTGGGCGGTGCGAAAAAAAGAAAATAAGTTACTATCTCAAAAAAAGTTAAATTTTACACATAAAATAAATACGTAACCAATACATTTTATAAAACAAAAACAATATAAACTAATATATTATTATTACATATACATAACAAAAAAAGTTTTAACAGTGCTTCAATGAGCTAGGATACGGGAAACATGTTATTATGACCGTAAAAAATATTCAACAACATAGAAGAAAACAATTCAAGGACTAAAATAACGCTAATAGGAGAATCGAACCAATTAAAAACCGGCCAAGTGCGAGTCGGACTCGCGCACTCAGGGTTCCGTGCCAACTTTAATTGAATTTGGGAATCCTCTTACTTCCACTTAGTAAAAACCACAATATTTTTGTTGACAGCAAATATAACTTTGTTTTTCATAGTGTTTGTATGAAGTACAAAGTTATGTTTGCGGTTGTTGAAAATGTGCTATATCTCAAAAACTTCTCGTTCGATTCCGTCCGAACCAATTTTCGTTAAAAGTATTTGATAAGATCTACATTATGTATTTTTTCAAAATTTACAATCTCTCAGTTTAGAAGTTAGATGGGGGGGGGGGGCGCCCATTTTACCACTTTGGAAGCGTCTAGCTATGAAACGTTAGACTTTAAAAGAAAATGGTCTTAGAAACCTCGGTGTCATTTTAAAAGACCTATCTATAGACACCCCACACGTATAGGTTTGACGATATTTTTTTTGGTTTTAGTTTCATGCATGGGACCTTAAATGTCATATTTTTTTATTTTTTGTATTAGAATCGTAAAGCGGTTAACAGGATACATACTCCTACCAAATTTCAACAGTGTGATGCTTATAGTTACGGACGGACAGACAGACAGACTTGACGAAACTATAAGGGTTCCGTTTTTTGCCATTCGGCTACGGAACCCTAAAAATCGGTGCATGATGTAAACTTTAACGGAGAGAAGCAGTCTACTTACGCACACTTGTATTGTTTTTTTTATAATGCACCTGATTGAACTAAAAAAGTTACTTAAATCTCCAACTCAGTGTAACAAATACTGTACAGAAAACCGCATTAAAATCGGTTTATCCAAACACAAGATATTCGGATAAACATAAATACAATAAATACAAACATACATGTGGAACTGAGACGCTCATTTTTATGAAGTTTGTTTTTAGGAATCCAACCGAAGGGCAAAAAAAACGGAATCCTTAAAGTTTCGTCAAGTCTGTCATACCGTCCGTATGTCACAGACACTTTATTCTGTAAATATATTAAAATAATACAAAATATGTAGGTAGTGTAAATTTTAACAAATACTTTCAACTAAAATTGGTCTAGACGAAATCGATTTAGTAGTTTTTAAGATATCGCACATTTTCAACAACCGCAAACATAACTTTGTTCTTCATAAAAGCACTATGAAAGACAAAGTTATATTTGATGTCAACAAAATATTTCGGTACTTTAGCGAAGTGGAAGTAAGTGGACTCCCTAATTCAGTTAATATTGGCACATAAAAAAAAATGTAACATAATTTTATTCATAACGTAAATAAAAAAAAGTAAAAACCGACTTCAAAACCAAAATGCAAAATATTTTTTTTGCATAAAATGGATTCCTTTCCTTGTAATGGTTAAGAATTTATTTAAGACTTTTTGGTGCATTTTGGTATTGAAGTCGGCTTTTACTTTTTTTTAAAGTTAATTTCATTTCTTCATTTTTAGAGATTACTAGAGAGGGGGGCGGGGAGTAGCACCTTATGACTCTGTTCTTTAAGAAGCTACAAACTACCTATCATAAGTTCTGAACATTATAAATACTGAACTCCTAAGCGTTAAGGAGTTCTACTATCAGCTCTGCCCCACAAGATATTAACTATCAGACGTAACAGCACGTCAACATTAAGATTCTAGTAAAAAAACACTATACGTGCCTTTAAAGTTTGAGGGTTTCCCTCGATTACACCAAGATCTCATCATCAGATCCCAAATTGGCAACAATGGGACCAACTAGAAGGTAGACCCTCTAGGTAGGCGAAAAAATTTTTCGAATCGGTCGTCAAACGACTGAGATATGGGGTAACAAACATACAAAAAAAAAAAACATACAGTCGACTTGAAAGAAAGAAAGAAAGAAAGAAAATGCATTTATTTGACTCAAATAAAATTACATCAATTATATTAATAATACAAAAACAGGCGACTTGAGTCAAAAAGGCTTGATAACCTCCTCCTTTTTTCAAGTCGGTTAAATAGATTGACAAGCGGTTAACTGGTTGAGAATGGCTTAAGGTATTAAGTTCGCCAATTGTTAAACTTACAGTGCAACAAAGTTTTAATAGCAAGCGCTAGCTGATACATTGCGTAGTGTACTGCCTATGATCTGTTAACGAAAAAACCGGCCAAGTGCGAGTCGGACTCGCGCACCGAGGGTTCCGTACAAACCTGCAAGGTTTACAAAGTTCGTTCATTACGACAATCGGTATCAATGGTTGTACTTTTGCGTTTTGCGTTTTTGCGTTGACTTAGTTTTTTTTTTCTTTCACGGGTTAAAGGGAATTAGATCTAAGTATTTGATATGAATTTCAACTTGATAGCTCTACGCGTTCATGAGGAAAAAAGTAATAAGTTTATATTTATTAAAAAATATATATTTTGTAATGTAACTAAAAATTTAAGGTTTTCGGAATTTTTCCTTTATGTGTGCTATAAAACGTTGCTTCATGCCAAATTTCAAGATTCTAGGTCGACTGGAAGTACCCTTTAGGTTTTGATTCCCTTGCGAGTACTTGCGAGTTTCAAAATATGCAGCTTAAATTGCTGTTTCTTTTGATTGCGTTGACATAGAAGTTTGATTTTGTTACAGCTTAAAGGTATTATAGACCTGAGTATTTGGTATGAATTTCAATTTAATACCTCTACGCGTTTATGAGGAAATGGGTAGTAAGTTTAAAATTATTAAAAAAAATATATTATGTGATGTAACTAAAAATTTATGGTTTTCGTAATTTTTCCTTTATCAATGCTATAAGACGTTGCTTCGTACCAAATTTCAAGATTCTGAGTTTACGGGAAGCACCCTGTAGGTTTTGATTCCCTTGCAAGTGTCGAAAATTTGCGGCAAAAACGGCTGTATCTTTTGATTGCGTTGGCTTAGAAGTTTGATTTTTTCACAGCTTCAAGGGACAGTAGACTTGAGTAATTGATATAAATTTCAGCTTCATACCTCCACGCGTTCCTGAGAAAAAGGGTCTTGACAGACGGACGGACAGACGGACAACAAAGTGATCCTATAAGGGTTCCGTTTTTTCCTTTTGAGGTACGGAACCCTAAAAAACCAAAAATTTAAAATTTGTTTCTGAGAGAAAAGCAGTTGATTTTAAATTAAAAAAAATGCACTCCGGGAGTGCCGGCAGAAGTGAAAACTTAAATATCAACGTTGTGCATTTTTGATTTTTTGGAATAGTTAGGGAATAATTTTGAATGAATTGCTCTTATTATCAATATAAAAGTACTATCATTTTTGTGATAGAATACAATAATAATAAAAATAATAATAATACAATAATAATAATAATAATAATATTTTTATAGAATACAATATTTATTTATTGCGCTATCGTACACAAACATTACAATTTATATTATATTAAATTACATTAAAAAGTTTATCTCTCAGAAAAATCAACTTACATCCATAATTTCGCCAACCGTCTTACGCTTTTTCGATCAGGTCACGTGTCCTGACGCGAGTTTAAGATTTTATACCCATTACAGAAAAAGTGCTCAACGCCGCTAAAGAAGTTTTCACTTCAAAAATTGAAAAAAAAAACTATGATAGGCAATTTCAGTAACAAGATATTTTCTAGATGTAGTCTCTTTATGAAATCGTATGAGTAGGTGGAAAAGGTGGTTTTCGGCTTCGCTAAGCCTTTTGTTACACCCTTTATGAATATTATACCATATTCTCTAGACATGGCTCTCAGACACAATTGAGACGGTTACAGCGGGTTTGCTCATCACTCAGCAGACGTCTACCAATTTCTAAACACTATAAAATGTCACAGTATGAAATGGTGCGATGCTGGAAATGGACCATTTGGTAAAGATTTTAATTTAATTTTTAAAGAGTTGAGCGTTACGTGGCTAACTGAACAGACGTGTCGCAAAATTATTTAAAACTTTAAATTAATTTGCCAATCAACTTTTCACTTTATCCACCGACGAAACATAGCACCTTTCCCTACAATGCCAGTGTGTGTGATGTGACTTATTCCTTCCGAGCGACGAACGCCGACCGGATCATCTGCTTGCGGTAACCGCTCTTCCCCCCCTTGAGGAAACGAGACGGGCTCTTTATTTTTCTGCCTGTTACTGCATTCACATCGCTTAACAAATTCGCGTGAGTAATCATTAACAAGGATCTATAATGCAGCGCTCACCACCTGGACGTGGCAATAACATAAATCTTAGTGGATCGCAGCCAAACTTATCTGAAATGAATCCCACCCGCGACATTACCTCAAACTTAAGCCACCGGAATAAGAGAAAGGAACTCGACGACAATGCCTGGATGAAATCTGAGCTATCAGACATAAAAAAACAAATGGCAGAAATGATGGCATTAATAAAATCCAGTAATAATTCTCAAGTCGAAAATATGGGAAAACTAAGAGAAGATGTTACTATTATAAAGGAGCAGGTCAAAGATATCGGAAGCACTTTAGAAAATGTAATTTCGGAACAAAATAACATTAAGATAAAAATGTGCACTTTAGAGACAACAAGCGAAAATCTGGAAGTAAAAATTGACCTTCTTGAGTCAGACATCAAGAAGCTAAAATGTACCACATCGTTACCTCAAACAGCTTCTATAGTCGACCAGTGCTGTGAAGATCTCATCAATGAAGTCCACGAGCGAAATATAAGGTCTAGAAATATTGTGATTGTGGGAATACCTGAACCAGCTGCTACAGTAACTGATCGACACAGCCATAACAATAATGAAGTTAATAAAATCCTGAAACTAATTCAAGAAACATGCCCCGAACCTCTCAAAATATCTCGCCTTGGGAAGTTTAAAACAGGCCATAATCGCCCCATCAAAGTAAGTTTTACATCCGAGGATACTGTCAAAGAACTCTTACGTAATAAAACTTCTTTAAAATCTGACAATATCAAAATCTTCTCAGACCAAACTATCAAACAAAGACAGTATTTACAAAATCTCAAGAAAGAGCTACAAAATCGCAAGGATAATGGAGAGACAAATTTAGTCATCAAATATGTCAAAGGTATCCCCAAAATAATAGAATTAAAAGAATTGAAAGATAATCAAGAGTCTCCAAAAAACTTAAAGGGAAAAATATCATACAAAAAACGAGAAGAATAACATATAGCATTACCTCAAACTACAATACTATCAAGCAAACCAAAAAATCTCTTAAATTTCTTTACTTAAACGCTCGCAGTCTTGTCAAACGAGGAAAATTTGATGAGCTCAACTGTATTGTTGCTACACTGAAACCACATATTGTAGTAGTCACAGAAACCTGGATTAAGGACGAAATAGATCTCCAAATACTTCAGATTCCTTGCTATACCCACCACAATAGTCATAGAAAATACCGGAAAGGTGGAGGTGTCTCAATTTTCATACATAATGATTTAACGCACCACTTCATTGAAGAACAATGTATAAATGATGATATCCATTTTCTCTGGATTCACGTAGATAAACTGAGTATTGATATTGGCGCTGTATATAGTCCCCATAAAAACAAGATTAATGACTTCCTAGATAATTATACCGAGCAACTGCTTCGGAGAAGTAGAGCTGTGGTTTTTGGAGATTATAACGTTGATTTGCTAACACCTGATAGAGACACTCAAAAATACAAAAACTCATTAAAAGAATGTGACTATAGACTGTTAAACAGAGTAAGTCTAAAGTACTGTACTCGAGAAACAGCTTCAACCAGAACTATCATAGATCATATAGCTACGAACATAAAAGATAACGATTTCAACTTAGCTGTTGTTGAGACATCATTGTCTGACCACAAACAAATCTACTTCGAGATTGAGTATTACCAGCCCATACCCATCAAAAAGGTGGAATACTCAGCTATAGACTACGAAAAATTTCATGGAACGGTAGAAACTGCCATAAAAGATTACGATTACTACAAAAATCATGACTTCGACGCATTGCAGCAAATAATATCAATCAGTTTATCCAAAAACAAAGTGAAGAAAAAGAAACTTCTGAATCCGCCGCATAAAAACTGGATTAATAAAGAAATAATACACGAAATAAACAAGAGAAATGCTTTATGGCATAAATACAAAGAGAACAGATCCGATGAAAAACTAGAAAAAGAATTTAAAGCCCTTAGAAATGAAGTTCATACAAATATTCAGAAGACTAAAAAATCATATTATTATAAGTACTTTATGGATCACGTAAAGAAGCCGAAAAAAATGTGGAGGGCTATCAATAATTTAGCAAAAAATAAATTAAAAGACACAGGGGGTCCATATAGATTGAAAATTGACACTAAAGTAATAACAAATCAACAAGAAATCTGCGAACATTTTAACAGCTACTTTTCAACAATTGGCTCTGTACTAGCAAACAACATCCCAGATGATCATCCGAAAACTTCAAGTCCGACCATGGCACCAGATTCATCACCGAAACCAAGCTTGACGAATTTTAACCCAGCAACCACGGATGAAATTAGTAAAATTATTGAAAACCTAGACCCAAACACAAGCTGTGGCATAGACAAAATTACAAGCAAAGCTATTAAATGTATCAAAAACTTAATTTCCGTTCCACTCACCGAATGTATAAACGGATGTCTGGCTACCGGTACGTTCCCGGACAGCCTAAAAATTGCAAAAATCAAACCAATCTATAAATCTGGCGATAAGTCTGACCAAAATAATTATCGGCCTATTTCGGTTCTACCAGTAATTTCCAAAGTCTTTGAAAAAGTAATTCACTCACGATTAGAAACATATCTCAGTACTGAAAAAATTATATACAAAAAACAATATGGTTTTAGACCTAGATCGAACACGCTCTCAGCAACAATTGACCTCATCACCAAAATTAAAAATAAGATAGACGAAAAGCAAATAGTTCTTGGGATCTTTATTGACCTTAAGAAAGCCTTTGATACCATCAATCACAAAATACTACTAAAAAAATTGAACGACATTGGTATTGCTGGCAAAGCCCACGCAATACTTACGTCTTATCTTCAAAATCGCAGACAAATCGTCAAAATAGGAGAAAATCAAAGTTCCGCTTGTCCAATAACTTTCGGAGTCCCACAGGGGTCGATTTTAGGACCATTGTTATTTATAATTTACATAAATAACATTCAGCACTTAGGTCTCACTGGCGACATTTCCCTTTATGCAGATGACACAGCTTTATTTTACTATGGAAATTCGATCAAAACAATAACATCAAGGGCTCAAGCTGATCTAAATCGACTTAATAAATGGCTTTTATCAAATTCACTCACAATAAATACAAGTAAAACTAATTTTATAATATTTGCTGCGAAAAACAAAAAAATCAATGAAATGGAACTCAAAATAAACAATAAAATACTCCAAGAAAAGACACACGAAAAATATCTAGGCCTTATCCTCGATCGGCATCTTAACTGGAAAAAACATATAGAAAAAATTAAAAAAAAACTTACCACTTTAACCGGTATGGTACGGAACATAGCGAATTGTCTTCCTCGTAAAATCAAATATCTCATTTACAACTCTCTAATAAAACCACACGTAGATTACTTAATTGAAATTTGGGGCACAGCAACTAAAACAAACCTAAACATAATACAAATTACACAAAATAAATTAATAAAACCCCTTTTTCATTACGATTTTCGTACGCATAACAAAGATATATATGAAGATACCAAAATAATGACTATTAAACAGACATATACATCTACCAGACATGCATATTAATATACAAAATTTTAAATGAACATATCCACACATCACTATCTTTTAAAAAAAAAGGTCGCGTACAAAAAATGAAGCTAAGAAACTCCAATCATTTAATAACACGTCATCCGAGGACAAACTATGGCAAAAAGAATATAGAATTCGAAGGTGTCAAAATATTTAACAAACTACCTGAAGACATTAAAGAGGCCCAATCGGTTATAAGCTTTAAAAGACAACTTAAATTATATATATTAAATGAACTGTAATATCCAAACTCTTAAAACCTAACAAAAAAAAAAACACCGTAAATGTTAATAATATAATATATAATAATAAAACATATGTAATTGGAGTGTGTATCCGTTTGTATGTACTCACAAATATATTTTTAGTCATGCACAAATCAATACCAATAAAATTTAACCTAAATATAACATAAGAATTAAGTATACAGTTTTAAATATTTTAAAGAAAATAATAACTTAGTACAACATGTACCTACATTGTAAATATTATTATTTTTTACTGTTCTGCGTTTATTGTTGAATTGCCGCATCCAGTATGCAAGTGCGCTCACTAGCTTCTTACATCCGTGGTTGCTTGGTGAGTTCCAACAATTTACATTTCTACCCGACACATCCTATTATATTAAATATTTTTACGTACGCTCAAGTAGATAATTACTGTAAAATCTATTACTTAGATAGACACTGTTTAAATGTAGAATAGTGTTTGTATAGTTTTTAGTATTATCTTGATTTCTCTGTAAGTGAATATGTATTCTTTAAGAGAAATAAAGTTCTTCTTAAACCGTAAACCGTAATTTTGCATCCTCTTGAAGAGGACATTATTCCATTGTACTCGTACCAAGATATCGATTTCTTACTTGTTCAAAGACCAAAAGTGGGGCCTTATTTCTTCATAGAAAATTTAAAGGCATAGCTGTCAATATTATGAGAACTCATAACAAGATATTCATAATAATTTAATTCAATTCAAAGGGCCCTACAGTTTGAGCGGTAATATTAAGGATTCTCCGCATTTTTTAGCCTGACTTAACAAAAGCCTTTTTACTGTTATACGCTATAACCCTCAGAGCACCTTTTTCAGCTTATAACAACAATTTTCTTTTGTACATTTTGGGGTCCCGTCAAGAGCGTACATTGAGCGGAGCCCGATACCGGAGCTCTACTTTGCAATGCGATGTCCATATTCTCAAATCTAGCCGTTTCTGTTACTCTAATCGGTGGCAAAAGCGCATTCTTTTTTTTTGATACGATTGAGACGTGACCAACAGGTACAAATTGTTTTAAACCGACTTCAAAAAAGGAGGAGTTTTTTTTTTGGTGGCTGTATTACCTCGTATCACAGTCATTTGTAGACCGATTTGAGGTTATACTTTCTAGTTGGTCCCATTCTTGCCAAGTTTGGATCAGATCCCGGATGTTGCGATCTTGGTGCACTCGAGGAAAACCCTCAGCGCTGCGCGCATTCCTTATAAATGGCAATTTGGCGCTTGCATCAAGTTTTTTAGGTGAAATTAACATTTGGCCTCTAGAAACTTAAAGTATATTTTTAGCAAGCACCTGCATGAGAAAGTTTCACATCCTTCAAAGTAAGGCCCTTGGTTTTAATTAAACGGTCTCCGGCGAGCGCTTTAGCACCGTATTATTTAAATGCGGACAAACAGTAAAATACATCAAGTAAAGCGTTCTTTAAAGGGCGAGCTGCCGAAAGCTTTTGTATAGGCTCGGTTATAGCCATTTAAATATTGTTGTCCATCATCTTTGCTGCATCCTTTTAATGTCAATGAGGCACTTAATGCAGCAAAATGTAACTATTTCCATAGTACGTCTAGGCTTACCGCGGGACACCATCCTTACCTTGTTGATGTGTCGCTCTTTAGAACTAAGCGCTTCTCATCAACATTTATTAAGCGCACGGCAAAGGAGTGGAACTCGCTTCCCACGTCGGTGTTTCCTTGTGATTACAATAATTTAGATTTTTTCATGAAAAAAAGTGACCTACATTCGTATAACACACGAAATAAAAACAAACTTGTCATTCCAAACTTCAGTTTAGCCAAAACAATGAATTCAAAACAAACATGGGAAATTGCGGGTGGAACACCGGTACTTAAAGTCCTTCAGAGACTCTTTAATTCCGTTCTGCTAGAGGGCATCACGCCTGAGGCATGGAACAGGAGTGTGGTGGTGTTGTTCTTCAAAAAAGGAGACAAAACCTTATTGCAGAACTATAGACCCATCTCACTCCCGAGCCATGTCTACAAGCTGTTCTCAAGGGTCATCACGAATCGTCTCGCACGTAGGTTTGATGACTTCCAGCCTCCCGAACAAGCCGAATTCCGAAAAGGCTACAGTACCATAGACCACATTCATACGCTAAGGCAAATTATACGGAAGTCCGAGGAGTGTAATATGCCTCTATGTTTAGCTTTTGTGGACTATGAGAAGGCCTTTGATTCGATCGAAACTTGGGCGGTGCTTCGGTCTCTTTAGCGGTGTCACATAGACTATAGGTATATAGAGGTGTTAAAGTGTCTTTATAACAACGCTACCATGTCGGTCCGAGTACAGGAACAGAATACGAGGGCGTTTCCATTGCGAAGAGGTGTAAGACAGGGCGATGTTATATCTCCGAAACTGTTTACAGCGGCATTGGAAGACGCCTTCTAGCTCCTGAAATGGGAAGGATTCGGCATCTCCGTCAATGGCGAATACATAACACACCTTCGGTTTGCCGATGACATAGTCGTTGTGGCAAAGACGCTGGATGATCTAGGCACAATGCTCGAAGACTTGGACCGAGTATTATGGAGAAGACGAAAATTATGTCGAATTCCCTTGTTGTACCCACTCCAGTATCCATTGGGAACTCAACTCTCGAAGTTGTCGACGAGTACGTCTACCTGGGACAAGTGATCCAATTGGGTAGGTCCAACTTTGAGAAAGAGGTCAATCGACGAATCCAACTCGGCTGGGCAGCGTTCGGAAAACTGCGCAAGAGCGTCTTCTCGTCTCAATTACCTCAGTGTCTGAAGACGAAAGTCTTCAACCATTGTGTGTTACCAGTGATGACATACGGATCCGAAACGTGGTCTCTAACTATGGGCCTCATAAAGAAGCTCAAAATTACACAACGAGCGACGGAGCGGGCTATGCTCGGTGTTTTTCTACGAGATCGAATCAGAAACGACAAGATACGTAGAAGAACCAAGGTAACGGACATAGCCTTGAGAATCAGTAAGCTTAAGCGGCAGTGGGCAGGGCACATAGCGCGAAGAACTGATGGCCGTTGGGGCAGGAAAGTTCTAGATTGGAGACCCTTCGACCAAAGACGCAGCGTAGGACGTCCACCAACAAGATGGACAGACGACCTTAAAAAGATCGCAGGATCAAACTGGATGCAGACCGCTAGTGATCGGTCGCTGTGGAAATCCGTAGGGGAGGCCTATGTTCAGCAGTGGACGTCCTTTGGCTGATTATGATGATGATGATGGGAAATTGTGTCAAATTTTTCAACAACATAGGTATACCTATTAATTTTATCGAACTACCTATTAATAAATTTAAGTTGCATTTCAAACCTACCCTAATGTCGAAGGGGTATAAAAAATTCAAGACTATCTTAATGACGAGAATGTATGAACAGTCCAGCCTGTATCAAACTGATGTACCTACCTGTTTATTTTGATTTGTATCATTTTTGAGGCAGCTAGTGGTGATTGAGTATGTTCCGGCGTTTCTTCTCAGCACTTGTCAAATTGCCTGTGTCTTGTCTCGAAGCGCTAGTAGGTTCCAAAAGATAAGGAAACATGTTCTAGCCCCATTTGGGCCATAATTGATTGATATTATACTAATTATTGACGTTCATAAGTGACATTTTGTGTCCTAAATTGGATAAACTGTGTTTCAAAAACAAACTGCGAAGGTTTCTGTTTCAATGATTGCAAAATATGTAAAATATGTATGTATGTACATTTTTAGTTATGTATGCTTTTGGAAGTTATGTATCTTAACTCTTTTATACTGTTTATTTAGTTTATGTATATTATGGTATGTATATAATATTATAATTTTACACAATAGTATTTGTTGCAATTTTAATATCTATTTACAATATTCTCCTGCACCCATAACAATCTCTCTGCATGATCTGAAGGTATAGCTGGGAGAGAATGCTATTAGCATTAATTCCACCTTTTGTACACTTTTATTTGTGCAATAAAGTTTTTAAATAAATATTTTATTTTTACTTTGACTTTGATTTTGACAATCCGAATCTATTCAAAGTTCAAGTGAACAGGCTTCTTCTGGGCGAGCTCGTTTAAATTTGGATTTCGTCTTATTCGCGCTAAACTTGGTCTGGAGTTAAGAGCGAACCCATACTAAACCAATAAAAATAAAAATAATTAAAAATGTGTGCTTTATTACCTATGCATACAGTCTGATTATCAAGAGAATGGGCCTGTCACTGTCACTGTGCGGTGAGAAAAGGGTGCAATGACCTGTACTGTCACGAAACGGACGAACGCGAAAGGGTGAGCGGGGGAGCGAGAAAAATGTGACATGTTTGGCAGGTCCATTCTTATAATAACCGGGTAGTATATCTTATGTGTCCATGCCTAGCACCACAAAGGTATACAAATGCGCGAATACCGGCACCGCGCTCGTATCGCAAGCGAGTATTGGCGCATTTCTTTCGAGATTTATCTGACATTCCCTCACGTCGTTGTTCATAAACAATATTTTATTTACACAGCCGAAAGCTCGGCTGGCAGGTAGCTGAAGCAGCTGGTAATAGCGATGGGTCGTTATCGGGTTTTGTGATAATGTAATGTAACCGTTATGTAAATCCCAATAACCGGTTTCATAACAAGTGATTTTTATAACTAATTATACTAGTTATTATTAATACATCGTTCTAAAGAAAAAGTGTTAATGCTATTAATACCTGTTTCGTTTACACTTACGAACGCGTACTATAGTTGTTTCATTCACACACGCAACAAAGCAATCACAATTTTTAATACGACCCTTTATACATTACTCGTTTTACTCCTTCATGTTGAGAAAACAATGTGTAAATTGTCATTAAAAACGTCGTTTTCAACTTGTTATAACAAATTACGTATAACCAGTGATTTTTCGTGAGGAATGAAGCCAACCAAACATCTACGCTATCTCTTTTACTTGAAAATAAATTGAATTTAACTTCAGAGCGTTGTAATAAGTTATTGAAGACCAATTCTTATTTCGATCGTTTGAATGGCGTTGTGAATGTAACTAGTTATTGCTGTGAAGGATAACGAGTGATCACTGCTTGGGCTTGTAACTGCTTAAAAAACTTGTTACGGCATTAACGCCCAATCGCTAGCTAGGTATGTAGTTGGAGCAATGATTTAAAAAAGAATAGATCTGTTACCCAGGCGCGCAATGTGAAGACGCGAAAAGATCCTAATTAGGATCCTTACCCTTAGTCTGCGAATAGTTATTATTATTTATTTATTGAATGAGACAACAAAAGATCCAAGTAGGGTTAGTAAACAACGCATCTTACACACTATGTTAGTACCTAATAACTAATTTGGAACATGTATTTTGACTTAAATGCCACATTAAGGGACAGACATGTTGTCGACCAGCAATGACTTTCAGTATACTGTTAGAGCTGTCACGCACCCTTAACATCAGAGATGCTTGTTTTTTTCTGATGATGGCCGCGAAACTATCTGTACGTGCCTCTGCGAACATGGCCGACGCACTACAAAAACGAGGCAGCCCCAGCAATATCCTGAAAGCATTGTTAAATTGGACTCGCAGAGCGCTGTACGATCTTTGAGCATATCTGACCCAAAGACTGCCAGTGTACAGTGAAGTGCAGTATGCTTTAAAAAGCGTTATTTTGACTGCCTTCGTACTCTTAGCAAATCTTCGAGCCAGCATATTCGCTCTTATCGACAGCGCTCTGCGCTCCCGTTCGATGTCGACATCGTCTTTCAAGTCGTCGGTGACCCAGTGCCCGAGGTATTTAAATTGAGAAACTCTGTCCATTTCATCGCCATTTAACGTAATGGGTGGTATAAAAGATGGGCACTTGGTACCCGCTTTAAAGACTATGTACTGGCTTTTTTTAACGTTGTAAATGAGACCGTGTGAGGCGGCGTATGACTCGCAGGTCTTGAGGAGCTCCCGGAGCGCACCTACCGAGGGGGCAAGCAGCACCATGTCGTCAGCGTAGCTGATGTTGTTTATACAAACCCCATCAACATAGCATCCGACAGGCATGCTGCCTAGGCGCCCTATTAGTCCATCCACATACAGGCTGAAAATTAAGGGCGAGCTCAAGCCACCTTGTCTTACCCCGCACTCCAGCCTGCATGGCTCCGACAGCTCCCCCCCCCACCTCACGCGGTTCATCTGGTTCAGATACCAGTACCTGAAAAGATGGACCACCTCCGGTGGTAGACCTGTGTTCAGCATTTTGTCCCACAGCAGGTCATAAGACACGAGATCGAACGCTTTGGACAGGTCCAAAAAACAAGCGTACACAGGTGTGCTTCTATCGGTGTAGTACCTGACAGTGTGCTTCAAACTGAGAATAGCCGTCTCGGTTGAGAGCCCAGGCCGGAACCCAAACTGAGCGTCACAGAGTTTTACATGTTGGATTAAGATTGAGTTGAGCACACTGTCAAGCACCTTCGCCACGATAGTGGCCAGAGAGATAGGCCTATAGTTGGACCTGTCCGACACGTCACCCGTTTTATTTTTGATAATAGGCACCACCAGAGTCTCCATCATTCCAGGCGGTAGGTACGAGTGATTGATGCAGAGACTGAAAAACATTGCGAGCACACGGGGCAGATGAACGCCAGCGTGGCGTAAATGCTCAATGCTAAGCCCATCGCGGCCAGGTGATTTGCCTTTCATCATTTTATTAATGGCTAACCTCACGTCCTTGGCCGTGATCACGGTTGAGATCGCCAGACCATGAGTCCCTGCACCTACCACTCGGCTAGGAGGCCCTAAAGGCGATTGCACAGTGAAATAATCCCTAAACATGTTAGCTATATCAGTGGGGCTAGAGAATCCATCTACGCTAACCGGAATACCAGGTTTTGCACTCATTTTGTTTGTGGTCTTCCAAAAGTTAGGGAAATCCTTATTGTGGTGATGTTCAGCCACCAGATCCATTATTATTTGTTCCTGGTGGCCTTGACACCACCTCAACTTAGATTTAAAAAATTTTCGACTTTCCTTCATATCACTAAAAATATGCCCCCCAGTAGGTTTTCCAAAAAGCACCCAAGTGTTAAACTTTAGCTTGGCAATCCGGTGAGCGTCAGCCACATGCTTATTCCAGCCGGCCAGATTCCTCCGCCCTTTCGGCTTCGAATCTTCACACGTGACAATTGCAGCCTGACTCATAGTGTCTATAATCGTCGTATACAAGTTATCGATTACATTTTTATGAAGGTCATTACAACAATATGAATTCGCACACTCTTGAAAGTCACATGGAAAGTCTACATTTCTAAGTTTAGAGTTGCATATATCTCTATACACTTGAATTTGTTTTTTTCCTCTAATGCCCCAAGTAGCCTTATTATGTTTAATACCTATTGTCTCGGTTTTTTGCCTTACTACCTTAAGATTACACTTAACAACTAATGGGAAGTGGTCCGACCAATAAACACCGTGTTCGACGTGTACGTCTGTGACACACTGCCAAGCAGCCCTGGTGGATACGCAATGGTCGAGCCATCTCCTGCTCCCGTTAGCTTCACTCATAAATGTATAAGTTTCCGAAGTAACCTTAAGATTTTCAACGTCCACACAGATCCAATCTTGCTCTGCCAAAAACACTGAGCGCTCATTGTAAAAACGTTCACGCGGGTGCGCATTAAAATCTCCTAAGATAAACACCGACTCGACATTAACCTCGTCAATTATTGCATTAACTGCACTTAAACAATCCGTAAATTCTAGTAAGTTCTCAGACGAGTCCGTAGGCATATAGACACTTACCACTAACACAGGCCTATCATTCGTAGCAACTCGAATTGCTGCTATTCGCGGATTCGAACACGGTACCACGGACACACACTTGAACACTGCCTTCCGCCACAGAAGCGCCACTCCTCCATAAGGCCGTCCCTTAAGAATACCCTTAGAGGTATCGACCGCCGACGTACCGGTGCTTCCAAACTCCTCATGGAGAGAAGACAAATAGGGTAGATCATGCGGAAGCAGCCATGTCTCCTGTAGTGCTATGATGTCCGCATAACCACAGATCTGTCTAATGCCCTCTGTCGAGCGCTTCACGTTCTTACAGTTGTAGGTAACAAAGGTTGCACTATACATATTTAGAGTTTGATACATTTTCACCTCTGCGCTTTAAATCATTATACGGCATAAAACGCCGGCAGGTTATACCGTCTGGCCAGAGTTGATCATTTAAAAACGTATCTATTTTGTGTCTTGTTACCATCATCTTGTATGCATTGTAAGGCCTATCGTTTTTCATTTTTATCTTCTGTAAAAATATATTTTCTCTTGTTTTGGCGAAAATGAAATCTATGATATCTTTCTCTGAGGTTTCCTTGTGTACATTAGAAACAAATAAGGGGATTTTCAAATTTGCGGCTTTGAACTTTTCTTCTGGCAAAATTTCTGCCTTACCCCTTACTCCTTCTATAACTCTGTTTCTGTATCTTTTCCTTTGTACCTCAATCCAATTCTCTGTAGGCTCCACCAGTTTCCATTCAGTGGACTGCTTTGCTATACTTGCCATAGTTATTTTATTTGCGTTATTTGCGCGCTCATTTGAATTATCGTTCCCGCCATGACTCACTATATTGGCCGGCGCAGGCGCCTCGTTGGCTGGTTTCGGCCCGGACCGGTCGGACGAAACCGCAGTATTCGCCTCCACGCGCGCTGTACCTCCCTGCGACAGTGCAAGTTTTTCGCTAGGTGCGAGCGAAACATCAATAGTGCGTGATTGTTGCGGGGAGGAATGAGACCGCGGTAAGTTGCATGCTGTCTGCTGCGTATCGAAGCCTGCTGATTTCTCAACTGACGTTCCGTAGTCATGACGTGGAGTTCGTGTATCGTTCACGTCCGTTGTCGTTGAGAGATTTAAAAATCCAGCCGGGCCGCTGTCAAACAAACACGCACCTCTTTTTCTAGTGTTAACATTGCAATCAACATTTACTAAGGATGCATGTTTCAGGTTTTCAATCTCGGATTTAACCCAAGTGATCGAAGCGTACGTCTCTTTTATTTGTTTTAGTTCGGTTTGTAGCAGTATAATGTCTTTTAGTACTCGAGTCGCGTCAACATGGTCGAACGTAACTGGCGGGAGTTTATGTAACCGACTTGCTACAAAAATCGGTGATAAATCTGGCTCTGTGCACTTGAAAAGACTAATAATATCTTCTACATTACATTTCTTTGTTGCTTATTTTTACGCCTAGATACTTGCTTGTGCGTTGTAGCAATGGTGCAAAATAAAAGATCCTTTGCAATATCGATCTCCTCCTCGGAAAAGGCACTCACAACTAGGCGCACTATACTTTCTTCGTCCATAACACTTATTTTGTTTTGAACAAAACATAATAGTTCGTTTATAACAATATTACACTGTTTACACTTCACTACATTTGTGGACATCATTTTCGCTTCCGCATCGCTTCCGCGGTCGGGCGAGACTTTTTTGTTATACAACAAGTGTGACGTCTCTGAGAGGGATTGTAAAAAGAGTGATTGTAAGTTACAAAGGTGGAAGAGAAAGTAAATTGTTATTTTAACAATTGTGAAAAGGACGCAATGTCCTCTACACCAAGTCGATCATAGATTGGTTTGTAGTAAGTAATTAAAGTGTGCAGTGGAGAGCAGTGATTGGTAAATAAGTGACATTTTGGTTACACTGTAGCGTAACAGAGACTAACTCACTGTCTCTTTTTTCCTTACTGCAAAAATTATTGTTCTTTAGGTTTTTTTTGCAGTTAACGTCTAGGTAGCCTCCTAAGGCGCAATTGCGGTGGCGGTCGCGATTCCGCGGTGGACTGCGTGCGCGTACGCAATTCGCGCGGTGTCAGGATACACGTTACGTAAACAGTTATAAAATCTTATTGAAACAAGCTATTATCATTCTGTAAAAAGCTTATTGTTACTGAATAAATAACCTATGCTTGTAATAAAAAAAAATGTATTCAAAAATGAAAAAATAGAACCAAACAAATTCGTGGTAAGGTGACGAAATATACGAAAAAAATTTCGAGAAAAAAAAATCGAATTTTAATCAATAACTGACAGCAACCGGATTTTTTTGCGGTCTATGGTGTAGAAACATCTTTTTTTTACTCATAAAGGTCAACATGCCCAAGGAATAAGCATTTATACACCCATTTTTTTTTTGCAAAAAAGTAATTAAAAAGCGCCCACAGGTGGGCGCTTGGTAAAATCGCGAAACTCATGCTGAGCGCCCACCATCGGGCGCTCTGGCTATCCAAGGGCTAGTAAAAAAACATGATTAGATTCAAAGCGACGATCTACGCGATCTTTATACTTCTGCAACACAAGAAAAGATTGCCCGAAAAAAGGCAGGAATTTCCGTTACTTTTTTACCTTACGTTTCTCTCGAAACTGGTTCTATTTGTGTAACGATACTTCCATCCAATACGTTCTTACGTAAAGATGGCACTTGCGCCTGCAAATTGGGTACAGGTGAGAGGGTTCGCAAATGCGAAGCGAGGGCATCGCAAATAACCGCGTTACGCTGCTGTGCCGTGACGTCATCGATCTAATTACTGACATTTCATAACCCGATACATGCTAGTTTATTATGGAAGAAGCGAAAATACAAATGAGGGGGGTACACACAACAAACAACAAATTTTATGAGCAGTGATTGAAAACATTATCTGTTGGAACACATGTCTGGTAAAAAATGCTGTAGAGCACTTAAATAATAAAAAATGAGTTTTTTCTATTTAGTAATGCCACTTTAAAATTATGAAAACAAATCCAGCCTGTCATAATTAGGAAGATATTTCTGATGTGTTAGATTTTGAAACTGACAAGGTGCTGAGGTACGAAAACTCCAATCACCTTAGTTGTGTTTTTTTTTTAAATAATAAGCTTAAAATAACGCGTTTTGACTTTGTGGAAAGAAAAAAAAATGGACCATCAATCTACATGGACTTTTAAATAATTTATTTCACCTAGATCGAAGACAAATGCGTTATTTTAAGGTTTTGATTCAGATGTTTGAAGGCGGTATATTTTTTAAATTATTTTTAAGGAAAAAAAGTTGGGTTGGGCAAACGGATGGACAACAAAATGATCCTTTTTTACCTTTCGAGATACGGAAACCTCAATTTCTTATTTAAACATTCAGTACTTAAACTCTACGTTACCAATACAGAATTCAAATAGAGGAAAACATTACCATAACAATAGCGTCACCATTCTAAAGAATAAATTATTAGTATTTAACACAATATAATGTTGAAAATGAGTACGGAGTGTGTAGCTGCGGGCGCGTCCATTAACCTGTCGGGCGCAATCGCCCGGACACGAGAGGTTAAACAGCAAGCTCCCGTTTTTATAGCGAATTCAAGGAAATATGAGTTTATTTATCTCGATAACACTGAGCCGGTGAGCATAGAGAAGGTTAATAGAAAAGCAGGACGATTGGAATGTCAGAACAGCAATAACTTTGTATGGATGCAATTGGCTATTTTGTTATGAGTAGATTGTCACAATAAGACATATCAAGGTGAATGATTAGTCATTGGAAAGCAAAAATTATAACAAATGAATACATATTGATGCTAATTTTATAATTTGGACGTGATGCAGTGAAAGCCTTTGTTCCTAATAACATAGGACCAATAAAGCCGGACAAAGCTCATGCAAAATGACAAAGGACTGCCGATTGAAAGCGCTTAAAAATTCACTTAAAAAAAAAGAACTTCAAACCCAAAATGCACTAAAAAGTCTAAAATAAACTCTTGACCTTTTAAAGGAAACGAATCAATTTTAGACGAACATTTCTTTTTGGAGTCGGTGCTCTTATAGTTGATGCTTGAGATGGTTAAAATTATGATATTTATCTGAGACTTTTTAGTGCATGTTGGTAGGTCGGTTTTTACTTTTTTTAAAGTGAATTTTATTTTCTTATTTTTAGTACTTACAAGAAGCGTTTGAACTTTATGACTCTTCTTTAATAACACTACAAATACTACTATAAGTACTACCTATCATAATTTCTGTCACTATATACCCTAAATTCCTAAGCGTTAAGGAGTTCCACCATCACCTCAGCTCCACACAATGTTGACTGTCAGACGCAACAACACGCCAACATTAAGACTCTTGTACAAAAACAGACAATTATATGAGTGCCTGCGTAAAATTTGAGGGTTTCCCTCGATTGCACCAACCAAGAACAAACTAGAAGGTATAACCTCTAGGTAGGTAAGCAAAAAAAATGTATAAGGTAACACAGTCACAAAAAAAAACATACAGTCGAATTGATAACCTCCTGCTTTTTGAAGTCGGTATAAAATACAAGTTACCGAGGATTTCGTCACTTTTCCGCTGGTAACATTGCAGACAGACTACTGCATTACGCGATGTTTAAATTCACCCATATATTGTTCACAGTTAATATAATAGTTGTGTTTTTGCTGTGTCTCAGGTGAATGTCAGCATGTACAGCTAAACTTGGAGTTGTGGCGAGAGCGCAGCGCGTTTAATGCAATTGTTTACACATTCTCTGTGCAAATAAGTTATAGTTTGTTTATTTTTGTACTAAAATAAACAAACTGTATTTAGCTAGTCATAACAAATTCTCTATTTCTTTGATATTTTTTTTGAATACCAAAATATACAAGTGGAACTTCGTAATGGAACGACGTAATGGAACGTTCGTCTTCACACGAACGTTGGTTGCAGACAAAATGTATTTTTGTAAAAAGATCTACGATCAACGGTAAGCACATAAGAACTAAAACAGCAGTAGTGTAATTTTGATTCATGGGTATGACAAACCTAACAATATGCATTGAATATTTACATTGATTTATTCCCTGATTTCTGACCAGGTTGGGGAAGGGAAAATGTGTAGTCTACGCGTGCGAAGCTGCGGGGAAAAACTTTTGAAAGATAATTAGACTAAACGTTTTCGGCAACTAATGAAAAAGGCGTTAAATTTTATTTCATTATACTCAAAGTAGACAAACTATCATAAGGTATCTAACAAACTATCATAACATATCAAACAAATCATCATTTCGCGTGATGTATACGAAGCCTACAGTCTACGACGTATCCATAAGAAACCAAAAATTTCGCATGGTCGTACACACAGCACGTTAGCTCAATTAGTAGAGCGTTTGGCCCGGTTAGCCAGAAAGTTGCTGGTTCGAATACCGCCCGTGCGCAAATTTTTGGTTTCTTATTTCATCTTTATGATTATAAAATATGAAACTGTGAGTGTTAAAATCATTCTAAACCATGTCAAATCATATTTTTGATGATGACTAACAAAACGACCTCTATTTAGTTTCATTTATTTCTTGAAACTATGGCTATCAATCAACTCCATCTTCAAATCTGAACCGCACAAAGCGTGGGCACGTCTGTTAGTTTCACCGTCACGTTCCGTCAACGCCGTCACTCCGTCAAAGGCGATGAAATACAAACACGGACCCGAAATAGGCCGTCGCTAAGGCCCAATTATGCCTTATTTTATTGCTTGAGTGTTCCTGGGCTTGTGTTATTTAAAGGGATAGCGATAAACCTCTATAACTGAACCTGAAAACCGTGATGGAGCAACATTAAACTTTATTACCATTTATCATTTGCAGTTTTCCCCCTACCTACTGAATTTCAGCTATGCTATAGCCGGCAGATAGTTTCAGAAGTAATTAGCTATTGAACATAGCAATGTTGTGACAGCGTTTTATTACCTTGATCGGAAAAATTCACATTAGTTATATGCGCAGAACATAGAAATGAACATTTCAGCGCTAACAAATAAATGGATTATTAGTCTGTACTCATTAGTATTCATTATAAGCATCAAACCTACTCCAATTAATAGAAAGTGCGCTCAATAAGACCCCTTACACACTGCGGCTTTTAGCATCGATGCAGTCGTGATGCAGTATTTTGGTACATGTTAGGTTTTATTTGTTTTTATACTTTTTATTGTGACGTAGATTTAAATTATTTTGATACATGGAATCTATCATATTTCGTTGTCATTCGAAAAACAGGGATTATAAGTAATAGAAGGAATTGACCAAGTTTCTGTAGTTTTATTTAAAATATTTGGCGACCGTGATTAAAAAGTATAAAATGGAGAGGTCGAAGTCTGAAAGAACTGTGTGGAGAAGAAAATTCACAAAAACAGCGAACGAGCTCGAAGCGAGTATAAATAAAAAGGAGCTCGCAGAAATCTCTGCGTTATTAGAGAAGCTGCAACATGAATATGAACGGATAGCAGACATAAACAACACAGTTCTTACATTATGGCTGGACAATGGTGAGAGGGACGAAAAGGAAATGGAAGTGGACCTAGACCAAGCTGATGTTTATGAGAAACGGTGGTACGTCCTAAAGCATCAAGTTTCCACTTTTTTATTACGTAATAAGTCCGAAATATCAGAAAGAAGCAATGATGAAAGATCGAACTTATACAGCTCAGCGAAGTCGGTTCATCATCATTTGAAGCTGCCAAAAATCGTACTGCCAAAATTTGACGGGCACATAAAGCATTGGATAGCCTTTTGGGCGCAGTTCGAAAAGATACATTTGGACGATGACTTAAATACTGACGAAAAGTTCCATTATTTACTACAGGCAATGGAGAAGGGGTCTTGCGCACTTGAGATAATTGAGAGTTTTCCTCCTTGTGGCAAAAACTACCTCAAAGCCGTAGAGACGCTGAAGGAACGATTCGCAAAAGAAGAGTTTATTATAAATTATTATGTTAGTAAGCTTCTTCAATTAGTAATGAGCAAAAACATGTCCAAATTATCCGTGACAGCTATTTATGATAAGATTATGACTCAAATTATGGCATTGGAGTCTTTGGGCTTAGCACAAGATAAGTACGCCTCATTTCTATTTCCCTTAGTCGAGTCAGCCCTGCCAGACGAAACATTAAGAGCTTGGCATAGATCGAGTTTTCATCAAGAAAAAAGTGGCACACCACTTTCAAAGCTACTTAATTTTTTGAAGCTGGAAGTCGAAGCTGAAGGTAGAATTCAAGCAGCCAGACTCAGTCACACATACTTGAATGAGTATGTTACACCATCAGCTGCTTGCTTAACCACATCTGTCAAAGACGTCAAGCAGGACAACGTGACAACTTCGGAGAAAAAAGACGAAAAAACCGTGAAAGCAGAAGTTTGCGTATGGTGTGATGAAAGTTTTCATCCAAGCTCAGAGTGCAAAGTAGCCATGAAGATGTGTCTAGAGCAGCGAAAAGAGTTTTTAATGAAAAAGAAAGCATGTTTGATTTGCTTCAGAATAGGCCATATTGCGAAATGGTGCAAGAAGAATCCTAAATGTTTGCTGTGCGGAAAAAGACACTACACCCTTATGTGCGCAGATTTGCCAACCACAGATAAGCACACAGCACCTACAACGATGAGCCATACAGCGGAAAATAGCACTGTTTTACTGCAAACACTCAAAGTAAGAATCGTTTCTGATGACACGGATATAATTGTAAGAGCTCTATTGGATTCAGGTGCACAGAGGACATTTATTAAGCAAGATGTGGTCAGGAAGTTAAACCTCGCTCCGATTCGTGAGTTGTCAGTAAGCCACAATTTATTTGGAGGAACGGTGACTAAGAAACGATCACACAAGGAGTTTCATTTGAAAGTTTCAAGCGTGAACGGCGCGTTCTCCTGTAATATAAAGGCTTTAGAGCAGCCAGTATTGTGTGGATACCTACCTCAAATAAGAAAGGGAAGTATTGTAGAAAAGCTTAAGCGGGAGGGTATTCTATTATCGGATTGTATTAATGATAATACTGATATAGGTTTATTAATTGGTTCTGATGTTCTAGGTACACTTTTGACCGGCCGACTAGAACGTGTGGATGACAGTCTCGTTGCCATGGAGACAAAGTTGGGATGGACCATCCAAGGGCCCACTGTGGGCGCGTATTCTAGCCATGATGACCAGTTGACTGCTCTACATGCTTTTTGTGTCTATGGTAACCTTAGGAAATTAGAAGCCTTGGGCATAAATGACGAAGCTGATGTGAGGAATAAGCAGGCGGCTGAAACAGAGGTAAAAACTTTCTTTAAAAAAAAAGATATGTCGCAATGAAGAGGATAGGTATGAAGTTCAGTTGCCTTGGAAAACCAAGTTTTTAGAATCTAATTATGACTTGGCCTTAAAACGGTTAACTTCTACTACAGGTATATTGACACGTTTAGTATAATTGAAGACTACGAATTAGTATTCAGGGAGTGGTTAGAGATAGTAATTATTGAGGAGCTGAGTCAAGATACTCCTGAAATAGGGCATTACTAAGTTAGTATTGAGGTCCAGTCCTCCATCCGCACCTTGGTGGGGAGGATTTTGGGAGAGAATGGTTAGGACGGATAAGGATATTTTGAAATAAGTTCTAGGGAAAGCAGCTCTAAGTTTTGAAATTTCTAAATGAATTTGTAACTGTTATGGGAGACAGAGTCAATAATTAACTCGCGTCCCTTGACCGCGATTGATAACACGTCAGAGTTAAAGGCTTTGACACCTACGTTGTTTTTGTTACGATTCCGGACGGATGATAATAGTTTAATAGATATAGAAATGATTGATGGGAAAATCTTAAGTTCTAGGTGGAGATATATTACCAAATTATGTTCGGACCTTAAAATGCGTTTTAAAACAGAATATTTAGGACTCTTAGTAAATAAGCATGTTAATACAAAGTCATTGTCTGTCAAGCCCGGCGACATTGTCCTCATAGACACTGATAAGAAGCGTGTAGGGTGGCCGTTGGGTATCGTGAAGGAGATTATGACCGGTATTGATGGTTTTGCGAGGGTTGCTAAAGTGAAAACCGCAACCGGCGAACGGGTAAAGGCCGTAAAGCATCTTCACCCATTAGAAGTAAATTCCGAAGAGACTAATGGTAAGCCTCGGACAGTGACCACACGTTCTGGTCGTCCGATCACAGTGCCCGATAGGCTAGCTGTAAGTTTTTGAAGTGCGACTGCGCACACGCAGCGCGCGGCCGGAGTGTGTTAGGTTTTATTTGTTTTTATACTTTTTGATTGTGACGTAGATTTAAATTATTTTGATACATGGAATCTATCATATTTCGTTGTCATTCGAAAAACAGGGATTATAAGTAATAGAAGGAATTGACCAAGTTTCTGTAGTTTTATTTAAAAGTACATGACTGCATTGATACTAACGCGCGATAGCATTGATGCTGTCGCGTTTCTGCTTGGATGCTAACGCGCGACTGCATCGATGCTAAAAGTCGCAGTGTGTAAGGAGTCTAAGTTGCTATCACAAACAGTAGACTGCTATCTATCGCCATCGCGGTTAAGAATAAGTTATCTCGGATGGGTGATAAAACCCAACCTGTGGCGCGCCGCGTCGTCATGGAGCCGCCTTGAGGCTCTATTCTTTGAACTAATATCCTTATTGTCGACCCATCCTTTTCATTCCAGATACTAGAAGTATGTGAGAAAACATGACAAAAAGAGCGAAAACATATATTTATTTCTGTACAAAGTAGAGTTTGTGTAACTGTCTCTGTGATATACGATACGGTGTTGAGCGCTTGTAAACAGAGACGCCCTTCCTGACACAAATGAGTGAGCAATTGACAATACAAATAATACTGTTTTTGAAATTGATCTTCAGAGACAAAACTTTCATGACAGTAGCGCACAGTAATTATAATGAGCTTTAAATGAACTCAGCATAAGCAGTGTATCTGTGTTTGTGATGTCCTAAAATTAATAAACGCTTTTAATTTCTTTGATTATTAACATGAGGCGGCCGAAGCAAATGAAACAAAATAGACAATCTAAATCGACAACTGAGGAGGCAGAAGCTTAATCACACCTTTGTGAATCAAATGATTGAAACGTTTTCTCGAGTTCTGTAGGGTTCCTTTATTGACAATACTTTTGCTACAGAGCGCGATGTTTCATTTACTCAAGGTCTCAATTCTAAAAATGCTTCAAATACTTATTCTATCTTTCGACCCGACCACAAGATGGTAAGTTCTTACTGTGCAGTACCACCACATCAATATAGAGGTACATTAAAATACAAAAGTGTAGACAGTCTCGCGGAATATCGTTATGTACTAGTACAGTTGTTGGGAACTGGAAGTTTGAAACACGTCGGATACTCGCTTCTGTTACTATCATCTGTGAAATCACAATGCAAATGCACGCGAAACTTTGTGAGAGGTCGGTGTTTCTCCAACTTTTGCTTACTTGCACTGCTTTTAGCATCGATGTTGTCGGGATGCAGAAGCTGGACATTGACAAATTATGTTCTGTATATTGGCTACTGCATCAATACTAACGCGAGACTGCATCGATGCCAAATCGAATCTGTTCATTGCATGAGTAGCGATGTTCTCAAAACGCGCGACTGCTTTAATGCTAAAAGTCGCATTGTGTAAGGGCTCTTAATGCCATATTTTGCTTATAACATCATTATCTTCAAAAGCTCGTAAGCAAAACATTATCTCGTGTTGGTTTAAATCGTTCCTCAAAGCGTAATCATAGCATCACAAAGCTTATTTTATGATTGGTTACAAGAACACATAAAAAGGGCGCCATTGTCTTTATACGCGGCACATGAAAGGTCGCACGTCCCGAGGGAACTCGGAGCGGGGAGGGGGGTGGGGTTTCTCCCAAATTACTTGTCGAAGTAATCCTGCGTGTAGTCGACTCCGGAAAATTACAACAGAGGGAATTTTAACTCGCTTCTCCGCCGCGAGTTGTACTAAATACTGATGTTCAAACTTTACAGGGATTAAAAACAATTCGCGTCGGTTTAACTGCCTTGGTGGCGCAGTGGTTAGAGGGTCGCACTGCAAAGTGACGGCTGCGCCAAAGATCCTGGGTTCGATCCCCGGGTCAAGGGAAAAAATATGTACCTGGGTTTTTCTGTTCAGAAAATTTCAGAGTAGACCGGAGTTTGGAAACTGGCGGTGTTTCACCCCCATCCCTCGAAAACGTAAAACTGTTGGTCCTGCGCCTGATCTCTCTCCGGTCGTGACAGATAGCTGTCCCATCGGGCTATGAGAGTGAGAGAAATATAGAGTGCACTACTTTAGCACTATAATATGTCCCGCGCAGTTTGTTATTCGTTGTGACTGGCCACCGTAGTTGAAATCGGCTTGGGGGACTATTATTTATACTATAAATAAGGATAATTAACGACAAATCATTTTTGGCTTGCTCAGAGGTTAAGAAAATAACAAGAAGAAAAACAACACCAACAAGAAGAACTTGTTGGTGTTGTAGTTAGCGGTCCTGACTACTATGCCGGCGGTCGAATCCCGCAAGGAGCAAATGTTTGCGTGATGATCATAAACATTAATTGTATCTTAGTCATGGATGTTTATATGTATTTAAATATTTAATGGAGACGCCCCCGTCATAATCGTTGACTGGTATTCGTAATACAAGGAAGAAAATTCCTTACTTCCAAACCACGACAGTTGGCGTGTTTTCTGGCGCATCTTAAGAGCGCTTAATTTTTTCGTTAAGACGAAGATGATTGGTAACGCCAAAAAACTAAACATAACTATGTTACTGATTAATTTATTTACTAATCACCTTTGTTAGAAATTAGTTCTAGGGTTCCTGATTATTTTATTTGTATATACTTGTATTATGTATCACATTGAAACTTGGGGGAGCCCTTTAGAAGCCTTCGTTTAGCAGAGGGCATCCTTTAAAGGGCGAATGCTTTCAAGGAGATGAATAAGATACAATCATTATAATACCTTGATCTAAGATAGCCCCCAAAAGTAAAAATACCAACAGTTTCGTAATGATTACTCGAAAAGGCCAGGTGTTGTGAGCGTGCACATTTATAAATATTGACGCGAGTGCCCTTGCTTTGATCTAAACTGCTGCAATTACGTTTTTAAGGTGCCGACAGAAGTTTCCAACTTGAATCGGAATGCAAATTGGGATTAATATGGACAGTGATCTTGTTTGAGTGAAAAAACATGTACATCTGTAATCGAGCCGACGCACCTATGTTTATATTTTTTATTCCGCTCAAATTTAAGTTACTTCAAATACAAATGTTCAATTTTTGAAATTCACACAAGAATTAATTAACTTGGAACTCCTCAATTTGAGGTTACCAATTTTTTCGAATTAAATCATATTCATTACAAATACCCTTGAGGCATGCTACTTACTTAGACAAGTTTTTGATGGTGACTTGAGTTTATCGGTTGCAAGTAGCCCACGAGATTTAAGATCTGAGAAAGAAAAAACTACATATTTACATGATACAAATGGTATGTAGATACACATATTAATGTCACAAAGGGCTGATTTTTCAATAGTTAGATAAGAAATATTTGTCGAACAAAATACAATATGGCTAATTTGAAAACGTCACCTCATTGTCAGCTATCATATGTAACTTATTATTTTTTTAAATCTGTCGCTTTATAATTTGTCACTCTGATAAGTTTTATTTGATCATTGAAAAATCGGCCCAAAATCTGATAGAACCATGTTTTTGGAAAAACTTATGTTTGACCCACAAACCATTGGCATATACATACTACGGAGTTCGTTTGTAATCACAAAAAAATCCTTCCAAAATTGACTAAAAAACTTAAAATTACACATTTGCCCTTTACTTAGGTGAAACAAATTCATTTGGTTTCGGTGCATTATGTTAAGCTATCAAGGCAGGTTATTTTTCTAAATTCATGATTTTCGTTATTTAGCAACATCGCAAAAACTACTAGACAGAAATATACCTTATGTTACTAAAAATAATCAACTCGCTATGGCTTCTTGTTTTCGAGAAATCCGTGGCCAAACATACATATACTTATGAAATTTTGCACACGTGTTTGCAAGCCTTTATAGATCAACATACTCAAATATAATCAAATTCCAACAATATCACATACACGCACATTGAATTGATTAACTTTTTTTTTTAAAAAGTCGGAATAAAGTAAAGCCTTTACGAGAAAATATGGAGCAGGCAGTAGGTAGTCGTAGGACTCAAATATTCAGCGCAAAGCGCCGTCTTCGCGCAATCTTTAAATTTTTCAGCGAGTTTGCTAAACAGCGCGATTCTGACTTCGTTCTTTTGATGTTTTATTCGTGTTTATTTCTGGAATTGTTATCTCGTTTCTTTATGATTTTATTAAATTTTTCTTTCATTAATAGTCGATGTTGCCAAGGGAGCGCAGTATCGTCAAAATGGAGCCATTAAAGTCTAACTAAACTAAATGGCTTCATTTCGACGATCAATTTGTTTAAAAAAACGCCATCGATTATGACGACTCATCATCATTAGCAGCTAAGGTTAATAATAACATTGAATAAACCGCATTAACAAACTAACATAAACCAAGACAGTAAAGTTATAAATACAACAAAAAATGTTGAGATGGACATCCGGACCACCCAATCTGATCGTTTTGTGAAACAGTATCCCCTTTTCCCCGTGGCACATTGTTAATTGCCTCCGGGATGAATGCAAATCTGCCCGACGAGGGTTTAACCTGATAGCCTGGCACCTGTGCGAAGCGGAGTGGCGGCTCGAGTGTGGCTGCGAGTAACAGCCTCTCAATATGCAGAACCAGAACATTCCAATATTGGCAACTTAGAGTGACGGCTTTAAATTGTCATCGCGGTTTTGAAGCTGTAGTCTTAACATAATTTAACTGTCGAACAATAGATGGCGCTCGAAAAACGCAAAGACCGAATTCCTGTTTTCGAGTATTCCTTATTATATTAATTACTTAAATACTCATCAAATACATAGAAGGATATTTAATGCAACCAAAAAACGACGATATAACTTATCAAGATGAAATGTAATAACGTTTCGACTGCTTCAGATTGTAGCCGAAGATGAAGATGAGATTTATTCCGGTAGGATCCTTCTGGTTGTGATTCACCAAGAGATCACTATTATTTTTAATTAGTTTTTATTCCGGACTGATCCCCCTTGTTGTGACGCATAAGGGGGTCACATATTTTGAATTATTTTCTATTCCGGTCAGATCCACCTTCTTGCTAAAAGCATAATTTTCGTACAGTCGGCAACGGCGATGGCCTCGGAACGTAATAGTTATTTAAATGAAGTAGCATTTAATTGAATTATTACTGTATGTGAGCAATTGAAATATGTATTCATATTAATTGTACATGGTTTGATTCCTTCATTTATTAATAATTAAGAGCCTAAGTTGTAACGTTGTATATTTTTGTCTAAGTTCGCGTGAAACGAAAAGCTAAATGGATGTAGGACTTCAGTCCATATTTTGGCATAGATAAGATGGATGGTGACACTGACATGTGTCAAGTGTGACAGCTGCTTTTTTTCCGGTTCCGCACTGTTGGTCGTGCGTCGGAGTGGAACGTTTGTTATAATAATGTATTAGAAGTAAAAATTTTAATGGGGCACGCCCCAAATTATTTTGTAGTTTGATAGTTATTCCTGGTAAGTATCTGCAGAAAGGTTTGCGTTGATTTTTGTTTGTTGCGAGACATTTCTTAGAGTCTGAGCACATGGTTCTTTTTATCGTTTCAGACGCCGCCAACATGTCAATTTGGATAAATTAAATTCGAAAATGATTTGATATAAACTACTGGAAAAATGGTAAGTATTGTGGGGAAACTCCTTTGGAAATCCTTGTAAAGAAAATGTAGTCTACCTACATCTGGTCATATTGTATTGAGAGTTGTAATTTTTATCATTTCAGGTCTCAAATAGAAAAATTAGCATAAATGTTTAGTAATTAATTCAGAAATTATATGGCGAGCCAGCTTTTGCAGGTATTGAATTGGTTTATTATAGATTTCATAAATAGGGTGATGAAAAGTATAACCACCCTCACTAAAAAAAAAAAAATTGGTTGTTAACTAGAACTTTCTTTTATTTCTAGGTTTCGCTTTTGATATGTGTCTGTAAGTTGAACAGTCACAATTTGGTGATCATGTTGTAACCTCAGTGACCTTACTTAGAACCTTACTTAGACCTTGCTTAGACCTTACTAAGCCCTTACTTAGACCTTACTAAGACCTTACTTAGACCTCATTTGGATTAATTTTTGAAGTCAGAACTTCCTTATGGATTGATTTGCTTCTTGTCTGCTGTTTTGAGGATGGATCGGTATCGGTGAAATTTTGGGGTAATGTTGCAGAATTGCTTGTAGTTTGATGCAACAAAGATTTGAAATAGTAACCTCCGTTGAAATCAAAGGTTGGTTTTCCTTGTATTACTTTAACTTTAGTGAAAAGTGGGATAATTTAGCTATTAATTTAAGCATAACTTAGGAATCCCTTTGAGGATAAATTTTGGAATCAAGTAGGAAATTAAAATCTTAAATTGGTGGTTTATCTTTATTTAATTAGAAATTTGTGAACATTAAGATTGTAATAGTATAGATATTGATAACTAAATTAGAACCTAACCTAGTCTCTACTGTATTCTGAGCTATTAAGTTTTGTATTTGATTTTTTTGAAGGTGTTAAAAGGTAATTGTGAAATAGCAAACTTGAATAAACTTTTGTTGCCAAATGCTATACCCGGATTTCTTTATTTCATTTGAATATTAGTACCTTTTAAACACCCTTTTGTCCACACTAGCCGGGAGTGACTGCGACAAATGGCGCCCAACTTTAGAATTAGTTATTAGTACAATTTTGAGCACTTTGTTGTTAGAATTTTTTTGGAATGCTAATTAACCACCATATTATTTAGCTTAGGTTTATTTTGCCTGTGTTACTAACTGGTTAGGAATTATCCCACAAGTTTAGTGTTGCATCAAACATTTGTAATTACTAACCAAATAAAAGTTGTTGTTACGGTGTAAACCTTATTTTGTGAAATCCCAATTTGTTGTGTTTGATTTTATTTAGCATTTAAAATACTCACAATCTGTTTAAGTATTGTGAGATATTTGAGTTGTTTTGGTTGTAATATTTTGGACTCACTTTATATTGTTTTGTTTGAAAACTTGTAAAAATATAAACCACCAAATAATAGTTAACATGATTAATTAATGTTACTTAACAGTGATATTACAGTGTAATTTATATGAGTTTGCGTTGAGAATTAGTTGAATTAATTTTGGATTTTAATTATTGCTTTTGTTGTGGTTACATTGATAAATGAGTTATGAAGTAATAGTAGGGTCATTGTGGTTACGCGTCAGCGTTATTGGAGTTGTTCTGAAAACGAATTAAATTATGTTTCTTGCATCTGTTTTGTATATAAACCAAGAAATCAGTTACAACTTTCTCGGTGTAACGCATTGTTTTGGTAAATCGACTCTGTTGTTTCCTATTAGGCGTGCTACTGGTACGGATGTTGCCAAAAATTTTAGAAACCATTTATAGTGATTCATGAGTTAATGAAACCGTGATTGTGGTTAATTGGACACATATTATGGGATCGTGATTCAGGGAGGCACTGGTTTGTTACAACATTCCTTAACATAATTTTACAGGGATACCGCGACGGAGTACGCAGTAACTATGCCTAAGGAAGGAGTATTATGTCCATAGAAAAATTTTTCTATGATTATGTCGGTGAGTTCGGTTGTTTGAAGAAATTTTTTTTTGAAGTTTTTAGTGTCCGTGCTAGACATGCCACAAATTTTGTTGTTTTAGGGCGCAGAAATGCGTTTTGATTTTTGGTTGGTGATGTAGTTTGGGAGTCCAGCTACACTCAAGTGATGCCCAATTTGGCACCAGTTTGTTTGTTTTTTGTTTGGTGTGGGATCACTGAGGTATTTTTCACCATTTTGTTTACGAGTTGGAGGCTATGGATGGTCGTTCACTCGGTTCGTGGCATTTAAGGATATTGAAACATAAGTTTTGATTCGACTAGAGTTTCTTTGGTTGTGTTTAAATTGATGAAAATTCTAAACACAAAAGTGAAAGGGTTCAGTTTTATTTAGATTGAGAAATAAAACTGTTTAGTTTTTGTATGATGAAGTATGAAAGGCGAGGTTGATAAGATGGTTTGCTTGTGGAAGAATGAAATTAATTTGTTTGTGGGTATGTTTTAGCGGAAACCCTTAAGTTAAGTCGCTTGAAACTTATGATTTTGAATTGTTGTCTAGCATGAGGTCGTTTTGGAATTATTTGAATGTTTTTTTTGGCCCGTTTTTTTGACTTAATTAACTTTTTGAGTAAATTGAAAAGAAATATACTTTGTTTTGTAGAATTTATTATGAGGGCTTTTGGATAATTTTGAACAGAACATTCAATGTAGGTAGTTAATTTGTTTTTTTTTGTGAGCTTTTGGATTATTATGAACAGAACAATCTTTAATGGCGTTGACGTTGAGATCTTTAGGTATTTTGGGATGTTTTTAGTAGAAATATTTTTATACGGCGTTTTGAGATTCTTTTTTTGGGTGTTTTGGATATTTTGAACAGAAAATCTTAAATAGCTTTGAGTTAAGATTTTTTTGAGGTATTGTCGATATTTTGGAATAGAATATTCTTAAATAGCGTTGTTTTTTTGTAGGTCTTTTGAATAATTTTAGCAGAGCACCCTTAAATAACTTAAGGTTAGCTTTTTTTGAGATCCTTTGGGACACATTTTTTTGGTATTTAATTTTGGACCTACAGTAATAGTTTGAATCCTTCATGTGAAATTGTTTGCCTTTTAGTGTCAGTTAGGACTTGTTGGATAGTGGAAGGAGAATATTTTGATTTTATTTTGGCATTTGGTAACAGTACATATTTTTACAGTTACGGAAGCTGGGGACAGCTTTCGGTTCACTGTAGTGAACCTCTTTTCTTTGGGAGGGGGGTATTGTAACGTTGTATATTTTTGTCTAAGTTCGCGTGAAACGAAAAGCTAAATGGATGTAGGACTTCAGTCCATATTTTGGCATAGATAAGATGGATGGTGACACTGACATGTGTCAAGTGTGACAGCTGCTTTTTTTCCGGTTCCGCACTGTTGGTCGTGCGTCGGAGTGGAACGTTTGTTATAATAATGTATTAGAAGTAAAAATTTTAATGGGGCACGCCCCAAATTATTTTGTAGTTTGATAGTTATTCCTGGTAAGTATCTGCAGAAAGGTTTGCGTTGATTTTTGTTTGTTGCGAGACATTTCTTAGAGTCTGAGCACATGGTTCTTTTTATCGTTTCAGACGCCGCCAACATGTCAATTTGGATAAATTAAATTCGAAAATGATTTGATATAAACTACTGGAAAAATGGTAAGTATTGTGGGGAAACTCCTTTGGAAATCCTTGTAAAGAAAATGTAGTCTACCTACATCTGGTCATATTGTATTGAGAGTTGTAATTTTTATCATTTCAGGTCTCAAATAGAAAAATTAGCATAAATGTTTAGTAATTAATTCAGAAATTATATGGCGAGCCAGCTTTTGCAGGTATTGAATTGGTTTATTATAGATTTCATAAATAGGGTGATGAAAAGTATAACCACCCTCACTAAAAAAAAAAATTGGTTGTTAACTAGAACTTTCTTTTATTTCTAGGTTTCGCTTTTGATATGTGTCTGTAAGTTGAACAGTCACAATTTGGTGATCATGTTGTAACCTCAGTGACCTTACTTAGAACCTTACTTAGACCTTGCTTAGACCTTACTAAGCCCTTACTTAGACCTTACTAAGACCTTACTTAGACCTCATTTGGATTAATTTTTGAAGTCAGAACTTCCTTATGGATTGATTTGCTTCTTGTCTGCTGTTTTGAGGATGGATCGGTATCGGTGAAATTTTGGGGTAATGTTGCAGAATTGCTTGTAGTTTGATGCAACAAAGATTTGAAATAGTAACCTCCGTTGAAATCAAAGGTTGGTTTTCCTTGTATTACTTTAACTTTAGTGAAAAGTGGGATAATTTAGCTATTAATTTAAGCATAACTTAGGAATCCCTTTGAGGATAAATTTTGGAATCAAGTAGGAAATTAAAATCTTAAATTGGTGGTTTATCTTTATTTAATTAGAAATTTGTGAACATTAAGATTGTAATAGTATAGATATTGATAACTAAATTAGAACCTAACCTAGTCTCTACTGTATTCTGAGCTATTAAGTTTTGTATTTGATTTTTTTGAAGGTGTTAAAAGGTAATTGTGAAATAGCAAACTTGAATAAACTTTTGTTGCCAAATGCTATACCCGGATTTCTTTATTTCATTTGAATATTAGTACCTTTTAAACACCCTTTTGTCCACACTAGCCGGGAGTGACTGCGACAAAGTCGTAACGGATAAATATTGAGCCGTTATTGGCCCTAAACGAATGACAGGTTTTTTACCTGCCAAATTGAAGCGGGATATATTAAAAGGTACTACTAACAGTTGTAAATGTTGAGAGTTAAGAAGTGTTGATTTGAATAGCAATAATTAATAATGTGAGCAGAATGTTTCCACTCAAATCTATTAAAACGTTTCAGTACCTACTTCAGTGTAAAGCAGAAAACGAGATACGTTTCTAGTGATGTACACACCATACGGTTTTTAATAGTCAATCCATCAGACATCGTCCTGTAAATTGATGCCACATCGGCTGTGTACAACTTCCAATCCAATTATTCGCAATTGAAACCCTTTTTCATCTTACATGCGTGATCTATGAACGTCATGTGGGCAAAACGAGAGAGAGCTGTCGTCGTTTAGTTACAAACTCCTTTTTTTGTTGAGGTTCCCTATTTTCTGTCAGTAATTGCTATAAAAATTGAAGCTGCTAGCACTTCCCATTTAAGTTTTATAGCAATACTAGCGGTCCCCCGCGACTTCATCCGCGCGTTTTGAGTTTGCTCCCTCCCCTCCCGTCGCAGCGTGATGTTTTATATCCTAAAGCCTTTCTCGATAAATAAGCTATCCAAGAGAAAAATTTTTTAAAATCGGCCCAGCAGTTCCTGAAATAAGTGCGTTAAAACAAACAAACTCTTCAGCTTTATAATATATTAGCGCAAGCGCACGTTGTACTTAAGCTGCGAACATTATTTTGGTGCGGAGTTATGTTAAAACTGTGATAGCTTCTAAGATATTTATTGAAATCAAATGATATAAAGGGCAACTTTGTTCTAAATGAAATGCTCGTGATGATGAATGTATTTATTTTGATAAGAATAAATACCTGTGTGTATTATAAACCTCTTAAAAGAATGCATTATTTTTTTACAAATTTATTAACATAAAAAAGGTTATAGTAAGTCAACCATAAAAGATAGACATATGCTGTAGCTGACTTTATTATAGAACTATTAATGCTGAACAATCCTGTCATACATGATTTTTGTGTTACTTAAGCGGTTTTCGCAGCGTACGCAGCGGAAGCCCTCAAAAGGAATATCTTTCTCCCGTTTTTGCAACATTTTTCATTGCTGCTGTGGTCTTATGAGTCGTATCTTTATGTTATATAGCCTAAAGCCTTCCTCAATAAATGGACTATCCATCGTAAAAGTAATTTTTCAAATCGGGCCAGTAGTTTTTGAGATTAGCGCGTTCAAACAAACAAACAAACTCTTCAGCTTTATAATATTAGTAAAGATTAGCGCAAGCGCACGTTGTTCTTATGAGTCGTATCTTTATGTTATATAGCCTAAAGCCTTCCTCAATAAATGGACTATCCAACGTAAAAGTAATTTTTCAAATCGGGCCAGTAGTTTTTGAGATTAGCGCGTTCAAACAAACAAACAAACTCTTCAGCTTTATAATATTAGTAAAGATTAGCGCAAGCGCACGTTGTACTTAAGCTGCGAACATTATTTTGGTGCGGAGTTATGTTAAAACTGTGATAGCTCCTAAGATATTTATTGGAATCAAATGATATAAAGGGCAACTTTGTTCTAAATGAAATGCTCGTGATGATGAATGTATTTATTTTGATAAGAATAAATACCTGTGTGTATAATACACCTCTAAAAATAATGCATTATTTTTTTACAAATTTATTAACATTAAAAAGGTTGTAGTAAGTCAACCATAAAAGATAGACTTATGCTGTCGCGGACTTTATTATAGAACTCTTAATGTTGAACAATCTTGTCATACATGATTTTTGTGTAACTTTAGCGGTTTCCGCAGCGTACGCAGCGGAAGCTCTCAAAAGGAATATCTTTCTCCCGTTTTCGCTACATTTTTCATCGCTGCTGTGGTCTTGTGAGTCGTATCTTTATGTTATATAGCCTAAAGCCTTCCTCGATAAATGGACTATCCAACAGAAAAATAATTTTTCAAATCGGGCCAGTAGTTTCTGAGATTAGCGCGTTCAAACAAACAAACTCTTCAGCTTTATAATATTACTAGCGGTCCCCCGCGACTTCGTCCGCGCGTTTTGAGTTTGCTCCCTCCCCTCCCGTCGCAGCGTCATGTTTTATATCCTAAAGCCTTTCTCGATAAATAAGCTGTCCAACACAGAAATATTTTTTCAAATCGTTCCAGCAGTTCCTGAGATAAGCGCGTTCAAACCAACAAACTCTTCAGCTTTATAATATATTAGCGCAAGCGCACGTTGTACTTAAGCTGCGAACATTATTTTGGTGCGGAGCTATGTTAAAACTGTGATAGCTCCTAAAATATTTATTGAAATCAAATGATATAAAGGGCAACTTGGTTCTAAATGAAATGCTCGTGATGATGAATCTATTTATTTTTATAAGAATAAATACCTGTGTGTGTAATACACCTCTAAAAATAATGCATTATTTTTTTACAAATTTATTAACATAAATAAGGTTGTAGTAAGTCAACCATAAAAGATAGACATATGCTGTCGCGGACTTTATTATAGAACTCTTAAAGCTGAACAATCCTGTCATACATGATTTTTGTGTAACTTAAGCGGTTTCCGCAGCGTATGCAGCGGAAGCTCTCAAAGGGAATATCTTTCTCCCGTTTTCGCAACATTTTTCATTTCTGCTGTCGTCTTATGAGTCGTATCTTTATGTTATATAGCTTAAAGCCTTCCTCGATAAATGAACTATCCAACGTAAAAATAATTTTTCAAATCGGGCCAGTAGTTTTTGAGATTAGCGCGTTCAAACAAACAAACAAACAAACAAACAAACAAACAAACAAACAAACAAACAAACTCTTCAGCTTTATAATATTAGTATAGATAAGTATAGATGAATTTCTAACAGCTAGCTAAGTACTTACATGTTTGAGCTTCCTAAGCGGCACTTAACGGGAATATTCTCGGACTCAATTTTAAAAACAGTGATTTAACTTTAACCAGAGTCCATTGCCTATTTAAATAGTAACATGAAACTGGTAATGCTTTAGAATGTTTTTAACACTCACAGTGTCATATTTTATATTCATAAAGATGAAATAAGAAACCAAAAATTTTGCACACGGGCGGGACAAATTTTTGGTTTCTTATTTCATCTTTATGAATATAAAATATGACACTGTGAGTGTTAAAAACATACTAAAGCATTAGATAGCGAAGTGACATCAATTTCCAAGTTGAATTTATTCTGTAAAGAATAACTGCTTGGGCCATCTGTTTCATAAACAGACGGCTAGATGGCGCTAAGCGTCACGCAATTGACGTTTTCATAAGAAACCACAAATTTCGCAGGGTCGGACTAACAGCACGGTAGCTCAATTGGTAAGAGCGTTTGGCCCGGTTTGCCAAAAGGTTGCTGGTTCATGTCCCGCCCGTGTGCAAATTTTTGGTTTCTTATTTCATCTTTATGAATGAAACTGGTATTTAATCGGAAGAAGCGTAAGCACATTACCGCTGTGCATCAGTTTTACGCCGTCGTTAAACTTAATTAACCGATAATAATATCTGAGATAATGAACGTTCGCTTCGCGCTGAAACCATTAAATAAGGCTTGATTTTCGAGCAAACACCATAAAGTTCTAGCATGCAATATAGATAGTGTTACAATGAAGTTATTCGTAAAATACTTCCACTGACGGTCCTTAGATTCGGTTGCCTGACATAACAGTATTTCTTAAATCGTAACCGAGCCTAGAGTTTCTAATTATACTTAAGTCGAATGTACTGATAGATGGTTATGACAATAAAACAATAAATTGACAATCAAGAGTTTTCATTATGTTCTACTTGAGTTTAAATAGCAGACTAGAGATAATTTTAGAGAAATCCAATCATTTTCAATATTACATCATGCTTTTAAAACGTTTGCACACTCTGTCCTCTATTTCACTTGTATGTCTGGGTACATAATTATCTTTCTCTATTTGAAATTAGTCCAAGGGTAGTCGCGACGGTTATCACTCCTGTGCCTTATGGGTTAGTAATAGGCTATTTCCTTTTTCGGACAAATTTTATGTGCCCAATAGTATCGCGTTTAAGAACACATTTTTGCTGACACTCGCGGCCTGACGAGGGTGCTGTCAAGATATAGGCTACGATGCAAAGGGTCACGAGCCCACTAAGTTACCATGTTGAAAAACAAAAAATAAAATATTGTACAGACGAAATTTAAAGTATGGCTGTATTTAATTTTGCGTTAGCATAAAATGATTCGCGATAAGCGACGAATTTATTTTAACAATTTATTCAGTAGCTCAATATGTTCTTCAAACTGTAGCAGTTTATACTTTACATTATAATTAGGCGTGTAATTTCAGAAAATATCTATTTTCTGGAAAGCCGCAATCAGTCATGCCTGCAAGGTAGAATATAATAAGCTTCTTAATGGCTAAATCTGAAAGTTTTAGAACTTCCTACCAATTTGGTTGGAACTTTGCTAACGAAAGAAAAGGTTCTTGGTTAAAATTTCCTTATCTGAAATCTTATTTAAAATTAGGTATTAGTAATCAGTTGGCCTAAACAGTAAATATCTGTATAAGTCGTTACTTTTAGATCCCGCTTCAAAGTCTCATTGATTCATAATTTAACTTGTGAGCGAGCATTCTAAGAATAGGATAAACAATTCCAAGTTGTAAATTGCTATGGTTTAAGTAATATTTGTGAGTTATCGTAACCAAATCAAAAGAAAGATTGAATTCCGCAAACATACAAGTATTTGAATATGCAGTCTAATCGGCTCAATACGTTTTTACGAATTATTGTTTTTGGGACTAGGAGTGATATGGAATGGGAACTTAATAAATTTAGCTTCTCTTCGGCAACTCACATAGTATAAGTTTCATGAACAATTGATTTTCTTTAACGTATAATTCATTGTCCGCCTTGTGCATAGATTCGGAGTTGCGCGAAAATTTTTATGATAGCTATACAGATAACCCCAGGTTCAGCTTTTAAAATTAGAAGTGAAAGTGTTATTTTATTTCAATTATTTAGGAGATCAACGGCGATATAATAAAAAACTACATTGTGTTTCTTTATGTCGTGTACTACTTTCATGAGTGCGTATACAATATTGTTTTGAAGTTAGAAAACTCCAATCACTGAAGACAGAATGCAGGAACAAAGATGAAGTATATGTATGAATATTTACATATTAATGAGATATTGCTGTGTGTGCGTGTGTGTGTGTGTGTGTGTGTGTGTGTGTGTGTGTGTGTGTGTGTGTGTGTGTGTGTGTGTGTGTGTGTGTGTGTGTGTGTGTGTGTGTGTGTGTGCGTATGTGAGTGTGCGTGCGTGTGTGTGTGTGTGTGTGTGTAACTATAACTTTAGTTTTAAAATGATGGGGTGGACTGCCGATCAAAATAGTATCACCAATTAATAGGCATAATCGGCTGGACCACACTTGATGACAGACTTTCTAGAGATTCAAAAATACCAAATAATTCTAATACAGAAAGGTTAGACTCCAGCATTTCAAGGTGTCAAAGAGGTGTAAGTATGCACTACATCTGGTTACAACATCAGCATAATTGGCACGACCGGGATCGGCGCGAGGCGGATCCGTGGCTCATCTATCTTGCCGGGACGACAGATGCCTACTATATCGTCTTGAAGGACAGACACAACAGTACGAAATGTGCTTTGAGACACCAAAAAAATCACCCCGTCCACACGGCGACTTTTAGCATTGCTGCAGTCGCGCGTTTTGAAAACGCGCTTCAGCATCGCGAATTATGCAATGAATAGAATTAATTTAGCATCGAAGCAGAAGCGCGACTGCATCGATGTTAGTATCGATGTAGTCGCCAGAATACAGTAAATACTTTGTCAATTTTCAGCTTCTGCATCGCGACTGCATCTACTCTAAAAGTAGCTCAGTGTGTAAAGATTGGAATTTCGCGACTGCATCGATGCTGCATCGCAACTGTTTGCTAATAGTCGCAATGTGTAAGAGGGTCTTTAAGTTGGAATCGGTAGTTGTATGTGTTTTCTAATATGGTTCATATACGAAAAAAAACGTCTTTAGATAGTTCTGCTAAATGTAGTGTGTTACAAGCAAACACAGAGATGACTAAAAACGTTATCCACATGTTTTTGATTTTCTTTCATAACGGAACGAACGAAACTATTACATAGAAAACGTTTTTTGAGTACTCTCTACGTTTTAGTACCTTAAACCGGTTTTATTTCACTTATACATTTACCTAGTGAAAGCTGCAGGAAGGAGCTGGATACAATGCTATTTCTGTAGCAGTAACCGTCCTCCGACCCATTATGAAGACAATGCGTTTATAACATTTACAAACGGCTTGTAATAAACATTGCCTTCAGAGTCACACTATGGATTTTCTTAAAGAATTCTGATTATTTTTGGTATGTAGTGTTGGTAATATTTGGGCTATAAAACATAAACTGCGCGCCCGGGTAACCGCGATGGAAATCGTGGCCTGAATCAGCCTAATTTGCTGGAAGGAATTGTTATCACTTCACATGATAGGTAGTATTGTAGTCAAGGCAAGAGAGGTGCCGATGTAACTTTGGTACTTTAACTATACAAGTTAACCATATTTAAAAACAAAGACAGACAGTTACAAGTGGAAGTTTTGGTCTTTAACATTTGGAATTTAAATTGCTTTCGTTCGGTTTCGTTAAACGTACGGTATATCATACGTAAAGCGTCATTTTATAAGATCAGGGAAGATGTTTTGTAATTTACTAAACGCCTTCTTGAATGTTTTTTACTTACGGAGAGAGTTGTAACAAAATCCTCTTTCAGTACGTAAACTACATTTTTTGTTGCCAACTACGGTGAGATAGATGTTATTTCTGCTTCGTATTTTATGCCGCTAAAGAAATAAGCGACACCTGAAATGTGGAGAAAAGCGACCTTACTACCGATACTATTAAATTACCGTCTTCCAGCAAAAACTTCTGACTCGCCGGGCCGATTCTTGTCACATTTTCAGACCTATCACCTAACTTTATTACATATTTTGATATCTTAGTTTAAAGAATGTAAAGAGGTTATACACACGTACTATTTTAAGTATGAACTAGAAAACTTTCTAAACTACGAGTATTTAAAGAATGAAAATTAATGGAAAAAAGTTATATTTGTAAGTTATTTTATGCATGATGTTTCATATCCAGTAGATTATGTAAAATGACATTCTTTTCCCACAATATTCATGGCATTTTACACAAAATATTTTATTACTTTTTCAATTTATCTCTCTTCTTATTTGAAACAAAGACAATGAGCAAAGTAGTGATAGGTATTTATTTGTAAATCTAACATAATATAGCCATGACTAAACGATGTCGCGCTGCACTTAGCCCGGTAATTGCGTGAACTCAAGACCCGCCGTGAAGCGTGAAGTGTGCGCAATGTTGATCTGCACTCGCGATACTGGCACATCCATTTCGACCGCGATTGCTGCCGGTTATGATGGCTATTAAGGTAAACGCACATTTACCCGCGCCGAATGAATCGAAGTCGGTCGAATCGACCGAATCGGACGAATCGACTGCGTTGAAGAAATCATGAGATAGCGCTATGAGTGACATCTAAAGGTTGGAGTGAGTATGAAGATTTTATACGACGATTCGACCGAATCGGTCGAATCGTCGTATAAAATCTTCACCGTGTCGAAGAAATGATGAAATAGCGCTATGAGCGACATCTAAGGTGGGAGTGTATCGACTGCATTAGCCGCGCCGAATCTGATGACGTCATCGGAATTCGTCTAGGATAAGTGTGAAAGGTTTCATTACATTACATACAAAGAATTCTAACTCCTGCGGCGCGTTTGACGCGTTCGGCTCGGAGTGTGCGTTCAGCTTTAAAAAACCCGAGCGTCTATTTTGTTAATCTACCCCCGTTTTTAGGGTTCCGTATCCGAAACCTTTCCCGTCTAACTTTTGAACGAAGCAAGTTATAATGTAGAAAAAATGCTCCGAGGGCTTTACAAATGCTCCGAGGGCTTTTGACGAAAATTGGTTTAAACGAGATTGGTTCGAACAAGAAGTTTTTGGGATATAGCACATTTTCAAGAATAGGAAAAAATCACTTTGTCCTTAATACAAACACTATGAAAAACAAAGTTATTTTTGCAGTCAACAAAATATTATGGTATTTTGGCTAAGTGGAACCCTAATTTAGTCAAAGTTGTCACGGAACCCTCAGTGTGCAAGTCCGACTCGCACTTGCCTTTTTCAGACATTTAACAGACAATAATCTCATTGTTGAAGAAACAACAATAGAAACTCAACATCGTGTTGAGATCACCTTTAATTTTTTTGTTTCAGATATGTCCATCTCTTAATTTCTGTGGTTATACAGGGTGACTTTTTTATCAGTACCGATATTTTGTGTAAAGACTCCACTGATGAATATGAACAACTTTTGCTATGGGGGCAATAGCGAAATCGAGAAAAAAAAATCAGCTGTTCCATACAAAAGTTCAATTGGCGCGCGGTCAAAATGTATGGAACAGCAGATTTTTTTTTCTCGATTTCGCTATTGCCCCCATAGTAAAAGTTGTTCATATTCATCAGTGGAGTCTTTACACAAAATATCGGTGCTGTTAAAAAAGTCACCCTGTATAGACAATATCAACAGGGATAACTAGATTAGAAAAATACACACATCCTATATTTTTTTAAACTTTCGCGTTGCATTATAACTTATAACTGCGGGTCTATACGCGACGTATATAATGTAGTAGTATTGTAAATACTTACTAAGTAACTACACACTTAATAAGTGCAAACCGTGTGTGTCGCCTTTATCAATAAACATTAACCCGGATACTGTGAGTGTTGTGTGTCGCACTGAACCTACTGACTCTATGTAGTTCACGTGCACAACAAATATCGGATAGTTGGAGGGTAGCAGAAGAACCGGCCGCCCGATGCAGACGAAGACGCCGAGCGCTAGTCTCCTCGTGACCACGACGGTTGCAACACCGTCGAAACGTCGAGGGTGTAAGTAGTTACAATACTACTACATTATATACGTCGCGTATAGACACGCAGTTATAAGTTACACACATCCTGTTACAGAGAAGGCTTTATTGCCAACTTATCCGGGGAGGTAATAAGATTATTAATAGATTCCGTGCTCTTTGATGCCGAGAAAATGTTTTGTTTACCTTCTGAATTGAACGAAGTGGCGTTCTAATTTATCCGCTTAATGAATATTTTGATGAAAGCAATTACACAATGCTCGATTTGAAATCTGTAAAGCATAAATAATTATCTTTACTCAAAATCGAAATCATGTTTTCATTTAGTGAAATACTGAGACAGATTATTATGAATAGGAAAAGTTTCAGTGGAGATTTCATGAGATTTATAAAGACGCAGCAGAGACTCACAAATTGTCAATAAGGTATTTTACTCACAACTTTTAGGGTTCCGTAGCCGAATAGCAAGAAACGTATATTATAGTCTCATCAAGTTTGACTGTCTGTCTGTCCGTCCGTATAGCCACTATATAGTACAGCCACTTTATGCTGAAACTATTAACATCACAGAGTTAAAACTTGGTAGGTAGGTGTATTATGTAAACTGCTCCAGGATTCTCATATAAAAAATAATGATATTTGAGAGGGGCTCTCATACGTAGAATTATAACAAAAAATATACATATAAGGTATAAAAATACATACATATAAATAATAATAAACTTTTAAAAATACATTGAGGTTTTATCAACCATTAATTTGAAGAAGTAAAATGGGCACCTCCTCTAACTTTGGAACTGAGCAAGTGAAAGATTTGACAAAAATATATGATGTAGATCATTCCAAATTAAAAAAAAAATGGTTTGAACATGATTAAACTGGAAGTTTTGCACATTTTCAAAAACCGCAAATTCATTTTGTCCTTCATACAAACACCAAAGTTATTCTTTCTTTCTGTATATATTGTGGTATTTTGGCTAAGTGGAGTTAGTGGACCAGTAATTCAGTAAAAGTTGCCATGGATCCCTCAATGCGCGGGTCCGATACGCACTTAGCCTGTTTTTAATTTCGACACTCGCGGCGGGGTACCAAAACACACAACGTCCGATCCGATGTAGAATCGACCTTTGTGACGAGTGGTCGCGTGTAACCGGCTCCGGACGCAACAGGTCCCGCTTCCCCTTGAATGCCTTTGAAGAAGGAGAATTGCAAACGAACATAAAAGAAACAGCCTACAATGCAAAGATAACTTTGCAAAATGTTTGCGCTGTGAATTCTTTGAGTTTGAGAAAAATATTGTTGAACATCTTTTTTACAGAACAAAAGTTTTTTTTAGATAACGCAATGAAAATCATGAGAATTTTTGTTACAAAACGTTTTCTATTCAGCTTAGATAAGTGCAGGCTGGCTCTTTGAATTTTAGTAAGAAAGAGGACTCTTAAATCCTAATCAAATACATCCAAATACATAATCAGAAGAAACCTGATTATAAACGAATATTTGGCTCTGTTAGAGCACCAAAGGTTCATAATATCTAATATTATTGATGCGAAACTTGATTGATTACATTTCAGTTTTAAATCTGTTCTAAGCTTAGCCAAATGGCGACAATATGGCATCGTTGTAAAGTTTACGAGTTCGCCTTCACGCCGCCGATGCCGCCATCTTTTTTAATAGACACTTGACTCAATAAAAATGTTGCGAGACCTCGATAATCGCTTTTCAAACTGCTGTAATACAACATTTTATTTTAAGACCGAGTACGCCTAATGAAAGCTAATATTAAAATTCATAAATGGAAAAGTCCTATTCAAATCATTCTAACAATCTTGATCCTTATATTAATTGCAACGGGTGTGTTAGTATAAACTCATGTTAACGAAAGTTAAATATGAAGCGGTGCATGAATTTCACCCACAGATTCGTTAATTAAAAGCAATTTTCCATAACCATAAAGTTCACAATAAACCTACACATTATCAATTATTAGTAGGAGCAATGAGGCAATTAATAAAATTAAACTGTCGCGATGAATATGCTCCGCAGTAACACATGTGCGGTTGTCATCAATCATCACTCCAGGGGTTTATTAAATAAGTAAGTCTGTGTTTAATTAACAAATGAAACATGCGTTAACCTGAAGAGTTCAGAGGCCTGTAGTAATTTTTCAGGTGTATGTCGTTTGCAGTGTGCAGAATGACAAACGGCGTGCACTTATCACGTCGGCTGTCGCGTCGCGTGCTAAGATGTTTTTAAATTGTTAACTTTTAACTTTTACGTCATTGGTCGCGTGATTGAGTTATGAACGTTTGGTAAACGATTACCGTTCCGTTATTTCCCCTTTGGTTACGTAGATTAGGTTCGTCCGCTTTGTTATCTGGTAGAATTAGAATACGGGGTGTGCCTGTAATAGGAGCAAACATTTCAAATAAAGGCCCTTTAAGTAACCAATAATCAATTCTTAAAGGTTTTAATTCAGAATCATTAAATACAAAAAACATTGTTATTTTCAAACAAAATAAATCGAACCAGCAATGTATTGCTCACAAATGCGTTCAGTCAATTTGATATCGTTGACATTTTCTACTATTTTGATAGACCTTGATTAGGGATTATAACTCTGAATTAAAGCATTTTGGGGCATTATGACCTAAAGGATAACTATGTATAATCTGTAGAAAAATAGCTTAAAGTGTTTGCTCTTATTTCAGGCCACACGCTAAAATTGTACAAAAGTAAGAGCATAAAGTATTTCATCGTTCAACACAGTAATACAACTTACAGGCGGACCCAATATAGTGTACACTTAAACTGTAAAACTACTAATAAATAACATAATCAAACTTAACATTATTTCGTATAGTTACCATGGCTAGCAATGACTAAACTTATGGTGTGACTTTGAAAATATGAACATTATTACATCATTTTATTGAAAGCTTAGATTATGTGAAACAAACTTAATGATCCTAGTTATTTTGCAATCCAAGCACTCATTTCAATTCCAAACTTCAGACTTCAGAAGGTAAATCACTCATTTATTGGAAGGTGTATTACTTTCTTTAATAAATTATTATATGAAGGATAACAATGTATTGTCTAGCTTGTACGAATACAAAAGAAATTAATAAATTGGCTTGCAGACAACACACACATACACACACAAATCCTATACAAATATGTATGAGTGCCATTTATACTCGTAATTATACTAGCGGACCCAGCGAACTATGTTTCGCCCCTAGCACCGTCCCGCCCCGGAAAACTTTCGTCCATTTTTTTTAAGGGTAAATAACCCTTATCACTTTGGGATATGAATAATATATAGTAGCCGATTCTTAAAACTACTAAATACGCATATAAAATTTGGTAAGAATCGGCCGTTATATAATAAAGCCGTTTCAGAGGAGTACGGGAACGAACATTGTGACACGAGAATTTTATATATAAGATTTAAAAAATACTTAATAAAATATAAATATTTTAAAAAGAGGCATTGACGAAAAAAACATGACATACGATTTATTCCGCCTAGGCTTCTAGCAAGGATACCTCCTTGCACGATCCCGAGAGCTGTCGCGTGTCGCGTGTGGCGTCGAGAGTATGATTGCTCGTTAAATTGACGCGCTACGAGCACAGCTTGTTACAGGCGCGATATAATCTGAGTAGTTAATAATATAGAAGGGTTGAATAACCTTGGGATTGTTAATCCATACTCAGATAATATTTTTTGTACCTTAGATTTTTCGAAAAGAATGAGGAACCAAAGCAATTTTACCCAGCATACGCTGAGTCACTTCCATTTGCCATTTACGTATTACAATTAACTTGCTATCATTATGTACCTGTATTATTGAAAAGGCAATACCTACACATTTATTTCCATTTCATTTCAAAAGTCAATTCAATAAAAATAGGTAAAAAAACTTTTTAAGTTAAACGGTTTTATGTTAAACATACATTGCAATGTTTAAGATAAATGTACTAAAAACCAAAAAATAATAAAATAGATACAGTCGTGGAAATTATAAACATATGCATAGACTAGACTAAAATAAAACCGTGGGGCACGTCAATTGTCTACAAATTATCGACTTATTGTGCGATAGAAGAATCGTTTAATTCGTCGTTAAAATAGGCAGTTGGCCCGCAGATGGTGAGGAAATTACTTACTATTTTCTTGCTCATGGAAATTCCAATAGTTATACACTCCATATAAATAAAAGAGATGTTTCAACTAGTTTATCGTTGGACATTCACACTGCTGGCTGGCGAGGAATCGTTTCACTGCTCGTAGTTTGTCTTTAATCGACAAAACATATGATAAAAGTACTACTCGCTCACTACTATGAAACCCTAAAAATCGCTTATAATCGAGCTTGCTAGCTGTGGAACTATGTGGAAACAATCCACATTCTAGCCCTACTTAACACACGTCCATCGTTGTCGGTTGAACAACTGCCTTATTATAGTGTAACATTACAAAACAAACATTTTAATCAACGATTGTAGACAATTGACGTGCCCCACGGTTTTATTTTAGTCTAGTCTATGCATATGTTTATAATTTCCACGACTGTATCTATTTTATTATTTTTTGGTTTTTAGTACATTTATCTTAAACATTGCAATGTATGTTTAACATAAAACCGTTTAACTTAAAAAGTTTTTTTACCTATTTTTATTTTCTAGTTTTTAGTTTTTATTTCGCATTCTGTTTAATTCATTTAGTGCTTCATTATTGCAAGGTTTCTTGCCCGTTAGTTTATTGCAGTCCAACTCCTCTATACGTAGTCCCTGCAAAGATCGTACTCTACTAAGAGCTACGTAGGCTTGACCTTCTTCAAACAGTTTCGCACCTAAGTATACGACTGCGTGATCCACAGTGCTGCCCTGCATTTTATGTATTGTAGAAGCCCATGATAGTATTAAAAGCAACATTCTTCTTTCAGCCGTCCCGTAATTGTACTTAGCTGGAAACTGTATGGCTTTCGGGTGTATAAGATGTACTCCGTCTCTTGCGAAATCAATTCGGACGGAAGGTACATCTGTTGCATACATCTGAGTTCGACGAAATTGAGGCCAAACGATTTCGTTGATGTAGCCTATAGCGCCATTTACTAATCCCTTTGAAACGTCAATATTGGACCGTAGCATGACTTTTGCCCCCACAAATATTTGCAGTTCCGCTGGTAAACCCCCAGTTTTGTTGATATCAGCTGGTATTATAGTAGCTATATCCACATTGTCTGCATTTCGTGTGGCGTGTACTAACTGATCCTGCGCTTTTATTTTGTAAATGCGAGCACCATTATTTCTGTACAAATTCAATACAGCAGAGTTGTGGTCGTTAACTTGTTGATTTGTGGGGTATACCCTCAACGCTTTGTCTATTGCAAACTCATCACTCGTGTCTTGAAGAAGTCTTTCCATTAAAATACTAAAATGTTGGGTTGTTAGCTCACCGACTCTCAAAGCATTCAAAATATCAATAAAAGTCTGGTCACCTTGCTGACGCATATTTTCTGTTAATTCACACAGCGTGAATAAACGCCAGAGATGTGTAGCCGAGATGTTCTGGCTGTTTGAATACAGGTGTTCCTGATCGTTTTATAGGAGGCAGTTGTAAAAGATCACCGAAAAGTAATACGTTTACTCCTCCAAAAAACTCATTTTCACAGTTCTTAATTTGCCTTAATCGAGCGTCCATCATGCATAACATTTGATAAGACACCATGGAAATCTCGTCGACAGTCAAAAATTCTGTCTGATGCCATTGTTGCCTCATTATTCGCAAATAGTTTCCGGACAGTGGTGACATACCTGTTATGCGACCGTCTTTCTGTACAGGCAATTTTAAAGTACTGTGTATCGTAGCTCCATTTATTAATCTAGCTGCAACTCCTGTTAGTGAGCAGACTTTAACCGCATCCTTTGCATAGCACCTATTAATTTGGTCTCGTAATAACTTTAATAGAAAAGTCTTGCCCACACCAGCTCCTCCTGTAAAGAATATTTTAAACGTTCTTCAGCACCTGACATTTGATTTTGTATGGACTGGGTAACTAATGTAAAAATTTCCTTTTGTCCTGCATTCATAGACTGCTTAGCCTGTAAGAACTGGTCTTCATTCATTGGCAAATAAGGAACTTCTTCTTCATGGTCTAGTTCCATCGGCTCTGCGTGTTCCAGTATCTGAAATGCGTGTACTTGCGCGAATGCATTTTCAAGCTGCCTGTCACGTTCACGATATATTTCCAAGTAGGCGTTTGTTTGCCTTAATCTTTCTTCGTTGGCGAGAAACGCATCTCTGGCACTATTCAATTCTCCTAAAAGTTCGGCTTCATTGCGATACGGCATATACTGGATTAGTAAACTGTAATAATATGACTCTGGATCAGAAGCTGCTACGAAGTTAGGTACCCGTACTACAGCTGGCGTGTTTCTAATAGTCATTTTGGTGTTGTCTGTTAAAGTTATAAGACGCCTTATTGTTGTTTGCTCGTGCGGTGCACAAGCATCGGTATCGATTCTCTCTTCTATCTGGCGGTTTTGTGTAGTGTGGCTCAAATAACATCGCAAATTCTATGAGACACATATTGTTAAAATCAAAGTTGGGGTGCTCTGCTGGTCGCTTTTCATATCGTTCGAAAATATTGGCACAATATCCTGCTGCTTGACCAGCTTCATTAAACTTCAACACTTTATACCTCTGTTCCGCTTTACGAGTATTGACAAAAATTGTTTTTCTCGAGCTGTCACGCATACTCAAATGGCATAGCCTGAATACGCATTCGCAGGCTGAAACTTGACGTTCTCTTAATATGCGCATGCATATTTTAAACAGCTTACGCGAGACGTCAGTTTCTTCTCTTCTAATTTGTTGAATAGCTCGAGATACTTCACCATCTAGGTTTGTAGGTTCTGATTTTGACACGTATTTAGCGATGTAATACGCAATCGACTCATTTGTACCACACGGTTGTATATCCATATTGGCTTTCCACATTTTTAGCAAAGCAGGACTGTAATTATTTACCCAACCACCTTCACTTTTTCTTTTCAGAAGGCAAATGCGACCACCGTTGTAGATGAATTCGTTAGATGAAGGATCAATAACATGTGTCTCTAAGCATTCCGAGCGTGGAAAGTTGAAACGACAAACAGAATTATTTTTCGTGCAGGTACTAGTGTGTCGATGTATTTGACAATTTTTTACTAATTCATATAGTTCTGAAGTTTCTGGAGGAATGGCAGTACTACAGACTGAATCAATGCGAGCTATTCCTTCAGGTGTCGCAACAGACGGGTGATCTTCGATCCAAACAACCATATGCAAATGAGGACTTCCTCTGTTCTGAAACTCGATTCGCCACCAATGATCTTTAACTTTACCGCCAAATATTTCAGTATCAGTTTTAAGAAACTGCATTAGCGCATTAACACGTACCATAAAATGTCTACTCACAACAACTGGATACATCTCAATGAGTCTCTGAGTTTCCTGAATATCTATGTCATCTGGGTCAATGTGCTGTTTACCATCACTAACAAGGAGACCTCTTTTCATATCCTTCCAGTGAAGATCATTGCAGCTCAATGTAACAAAATAAGTGGGAGGTCCTAAACATCTGATTTGTGCTATAAGATCACTAAGAGCACTACGCCAATAAGCAGCGGAACCTCTTAGATTTTTTAAATATAAGTGCAGGTCTTCCACTCGATTGCCGTTTTCACCTTCAACTTTTCTAGCACAAGCTGCAATGGTTGATTTAACTCGATAGTACTCAAACATTGATAGAGCATAGAATAGGTAATCGTTGCGCTGAAATCTAACATCAGCACCTAATAAACGAAATTGATAGTAATCCAAAGGACTTATATTTACGGGCCGTTGTTCTTTCAAGCCATTTTTACCATACGGGAAAAGCTGATACCATGCGAACTCTTCTGCTTTTAACTCATAAGCTTCATTCACAATATTATTATTTGTCTTTCTTCTGATTTCGTTTACATTTTCAGATACCTCTAGCTCATGTTCAACATCAGGTTGGACGCTATCAATAGGCAACATTACAGATGTTTGTATAGGTATAGTTTCAGATCTCAGATTCGAAAGCGGTTGTTGTACTTGTACATCCTGATGAGTGATGGCATCTTCCTGTTGCTGTACTTGAACACCCTGACGAGTGATAATATTTTCCCTCAAATGTACGTCTACGCGTGTAAGGGTGTACGCGATATTACGGGATCCGAGGCATCTTTTACAGATGCGGCACAGTTCTTGTAAGTTGTCGCATTCTATAACACAGGCTTTGCCATTTTCTGGTGTTGGTTTTCCTTTTGGGCCACAAGAATGGAAGTCAGCAAAATAGTATTTGTCTTCACCGCGAAATACGCTAACAGATTTATTTGACGCTGTCAATATTCCTGAAGAATGACTATCAAATAGTCTATTTAAAGCTGTATGTAATGTAATGCCGATATTATTGGTATTTACAGAATCTTGGAGACTCCCGAATAAAAGAGTGTCTTCATCATATTCTATAGAAAATCGGCATTCATACATTTGTAAACTTTGCCTGACGATATGAAAGTTTCATATCTCTAAATATCCTGTTTCATCCAGTTCAGTAGGATCAAGCTGGGCACGAATCCAGCAATATAAGGAGTCACCCGCTAACATATTAGCATTCAGAATATTGACGTCCCATTGATTAGGGCTTAGGATTGCAGCTCGGACAATGTTCGCCAACGACATAGCACTACATTGTACACCAGCATATCGCGAAGTAAAGACGTTGTAGTCACCTTGATGCCATGAAGCTCGAATAATTCTTGCAACATTATTAATTGGAATGAATGCATTTCGAATTTCATTTTCATTCCTTTCGGACGCTTCATCTTCAGACAATTCGGGCACACTAAGTCGTACTAACTCCTGTTCACTAATTTGAGCATTGTCGTCAATACGTACATCTTTGTAAAGCGGGTTATTTCTGATTAACCATCTTAAAGCACTATAGACTTTTTCGCGACATATTGTGAATTCCCTGGTGATGTTCAAATTTTCTAATCGTTCGGTTACTACAATAATGCCTACCTGGCTTGCAGATCTTGGTAGCATACTAGGCAGTCTTTCACTGACTTCAAAGATATCTTGGGCAAATAAAACTGCCTGTCCGCGAAAACCGTATTGCCCATAGAGGCCACTAAATTTCACGATTTTAACAAAGGGAATTATTCTGCACAGCAAACGTTGTTCCGCCTGTGTCAATGTTTGAATAACATCTCGTATAGAACCTGGATCCAGATTATTCCAGTAAGCTTTTGGTGGTGCTGTTGTTTTATTACTAGTAACATGTGTTTGACAGCGGGAACATAATAACAATGCTATTTTCGAAGTTAACTCCACAGGTAAGTATGTTAATGCAGCAGCGTTGTACCGAACTGTACGAACTTGATTAGGATAACAACGTTTGGTACAAATATCACAAACATGTATACCAATTGTGTTAATAGCATTCTCGAATGCCTGCAGATTATTAGCTCTGCATTGCTGGGTACGCTCTCGTTGTTTATTTAACCTCGTATCGCGATGTTCAGGCGTTTCTGAACCCAACTGCTGTCTTTGTCTTTCACGGCTTTGTATTAATCTAACTTCATACTCTTCAGGCGTTTCTGACGCTACCATCTGTGTATATCGCTCCCGTTGTTTTGTTAACCTGGCTTCATATTCTTCAGGCGTTTCTGACGCTATCATCTGTGTGTATCGCTCCCGTTGTTTTGTTAACCTGGCTTCATATTTTTCAGGCGTTTCTGACGCTATCATCTGTGTGTATCGCTCACGTTGCTTTGTTAACCTGGCTTCATATTTTTCAGGCGTTTCTGACGCCGTCATTTGTGTATATCGCTGACGTTGCTTTTTTAACCTGGCCTCATATTGCTCAGGTGTTTTTGATGCTAATTGTTCCCGTCGTTTCTGTAATCGACTATTTCTATCACCTTCACTTTCTTTAGCTCGTTTTGCTTTATACTTTTCTCTCGCTTTTTGAAGCCTTCGTTTACGTTGTGTTGCAGTTTCTGTTTTATTTGTGTTTGTATTTTTTATATATTTTTTTACCATTTTGTTCCCACGAGTAATGGACATTTAAACGGTCGACCCCCCCAGAGGTCCAATAAAGGGGCAAGGCTATGTACAACAAGATGCGCCTGAGTCTTTAGGGGAAAACGCTAACGACATATCATTTTTATCCACCCTAATGCCATACAGTTCTCGGCGCGTTTTAACCTTTCACCTTAACTTGGGTGGTGTACCGCTAACGACGTATCATTTTTAGCCACCCTAACGCCACACAGTCCTCAACACGATACAAAATCTTGACTTGGGTGGTGGATTCAGGCCTTGATTAATCAGATACCTAAATTGCAGATTCAATTTCTACATTTAAATCTTATTATTATACGACATTTGGTGGCTGCGTCCATCTTAAATATTGAGGTTGTATAGTGCACTGTATTCTTCTTGTCAAGCCCTTTTATTTGATACCCATATTGGTGGGATTGATAAAAAATTGTTATCAGCCATTTGGTAGCGGCGGCCATCTTATATTTCAATTTTGCATAGTATATTGTATTTTACTTGTTGAGACCTTTCATTTGATACCCATGTTGATGGGATTGATAAAACCTAAGTTATCCGCCATTTTGTAGAGACCGCCATTTTGGATTTTAATTTTATATAGTACATTGTATTAAACTGGTTGAGCACTTTCATTTGATACCCATATTGATGGGATCGATAAAACCTACTTTATCCGCCATTTTGTAGCGGCCGCCATCTTGTATTTCAATTTTTTATAGTATATTGTATTCTGCTTGTTGAGCCCTTTAATTTGATACCCATATTGATGGGATTAATAAAACCAACGTTATCCGCCATTTTGTAGCGGCTGCCATCTTGGATTTCAATTTTTTATAGTATATTGTATTCTGCTTGTTTAGCCCTTTTATTTGATACCCATATTGGTGGGATTGATAAAAAATTGTTATCAGCCATTTGGTAGCGGCGGCCATCTTAGATTTCAATTTTGCATAGTATATTGTATTCTACTTGTTGAGACCTTTCATTTGATACCCATGTTGATGGGATTGATAAAACCTAAGTTACCCGCCATTTTGTAGAGACCGCCATTTTGGATTTTAATTTTATATAGTACATTGTATTAAACTGGTTGAGCACTTTCATTTGATACCCATATTGATGGGATCGATAAAACCTACGTTATCCGCCATTTTGTAGCGGCGGCCATCTTGTATTTCAATTTTTTATAGTATATTGTATTCTGCTTGTTGAGCCCTTTCATTTGATACCCATATAGATGGGATTAATAAAACATAAATTATCCGCCATTTTGTAGCGGCGGCCATCTTGAATTTATAATGATAATGAATAAACATAGTTGTATTGTTACCAAAATCCAAAGTGTATACAAAATTTCAGATTAATCGGTTGACAGGAAGATGGTGAAATTTGAATTACTAAATTTGACCCAAGAATAATAAATAAAACAAACGGGGTGAGCTAAATAAAACCGTTTAATAAAGTAAAAAAAAATGTTGCCGTAAGTTTTTGGCACAATCGCAAATCTTTTGAGAGCCATGAATTCAGACATAGAAAACGTCAAAATCTCATACGCATTTTGATACAAAATAAGCATGAAATAGTTTACAACGCTTAGTATAACCATTCGTATCGCTGTCTTCACTAGTTCTCATTATAATTGAAATGTACTATAATAGTATAATCCTACAGATGCTAATTCAAGATGATATTACGAGGACATTATTTCTGAGTGTCGCGTTTCGTCCCGGCGTCTGAGGCCTTATTCTGTATCATGATGTTCGTATTTTCTAAACAAGCCGACCCCGCCACTTCTACTGGCTTGATCAAGTGATTGAAATGGATACTACCTCTTTACGAAAATAAGTGCTAAGTTATATGCATAGAGGACTCTGTCACGTCGTCCTTGGCGCGGTGTCATCCCACGTGCTTTATGCGCTCGCGACGAATTGCATTTCGTAATATGTCCGATAAGTAAGCTGTGTTATACGCATAATGCAATTTCATAATATCAACAAAATTATAATTTTCGATGCGTATGAGACCTAATTTTGATATTTCATGTCACGTTGTTTTCATTGTCATTATCTAATACCCATAAATTGCGACTTTTAGCATCGCGCGTTTGTATCGATGCAGTCGCCAGTATACTACATACATAATTTGTCAATGTCCAGCTTCTGCATCGCAACTGCATCAATGCTAACGCGCGTTAGCATTGCGACTGTATCGATGCTAAAAGTAGCGCAAGTGTGTAAATATTGTCATTTTGGACTGCATCGATGCTGGATCGCGACTGCATAACTGCTACAAGTTGCAGTGTGTAAAGGGTTTTATTAATAGTTTTTCAACACACTTGCTCATAACGACGTCTTTATTCCACCGATTTTTGGCTCATAATCATAGATATTAAACACGCGTGCTTTTTCATTATATTAATGCACTAGTGCCTTTAGTTTATTAACCCGACCAATTTAGGTTTGTACCCTAGTACCAAGTCGTGAGTAAGAAGAAGAAGCGATATAATTTAGTCGGGTTATACAATACTTTTATTTTAGCAACAAACAGTATTTATGCGAAAAATAACAGTATCTACATATGTATTTAAATAAATGGAAAATCCAGATTTATTACTAAAAAATAGCTCAAACTCGTTTAACATTTTCTGTGATTTGTGTTTTAAACACGAATTATTACATTTTTAATCTTGGCTTTTGGCCAATCTAGTTCGCGCCTAAGCCTTGCGCGAGCATCGGTATCGCGGCAAGAAAAAAAAAACAATGCGCCATTTTTCGTAAATAATAATTGTCGGCTGTGACGAAGTTTGCATTATTTAAGAAGTTTAATATTAATGAAAATGCCTAATTCAAGTGAAGAAAATGAAGAAAACCTATTATTTACTCCGCCGGACATACGTAACGAGGCAAAAAACGCGTGCGAAAGTCTTTGCCATCAAAATCGAGTGAAATGTATTTTTACTAAATGTTTTAATAATTAAAAACTTAGTAAATGAAGAGTCTTGTTTTTTCCTCGCAAGTGTGTTGAAAAACGTCGTATGATACGCGTGTGCCTGTGACCATTATATACGCGGCTTTCTTATGGCGCACTCGCTATCGCTCGTGCGCACACAATATCGCCTTGTATATAATGGTCAACTTAGCACACTTGTATCATAATGTACTAATAAAGTAAAAAAGTTTTGCGCTTATAGTAATGCAATCTACTGGATCGTTGTAAAGGATAAGTAACATAAAAGCTGAACAAAATGTAAAATTATTTTTTATCTAACTACTCAAAGGATAGTTTTTCTATTGTTTCGAGTAAAAATGGCGTTCAGTTTATTGCACGTACTATATTTCAGCGCCGGATGTTCTTTGTAAACTGTATTTACGTGTCCGCGCTGTGAGCGTGGCCGTGTCTTTATTTAAACTTACAGCTACTTATTAACGTTAGGTAATCTAAATAAGTGCATGCTTTTATTTATATATTTTTTTGTCCCTACAATGCGTTAATACGATTCAACCCCTTAAAATAAGTCAAATAAATATTAAATATAAATATTTAACACCAATCACTTACTCTGCTCTGATCCCAAAGTAAGTAGCTAATGCACTTGTGTTATGGAAATCAGACACAACGGTGGTACCTCAACACCCAGACCCGAGACAATATAGAAAATTTAGATTTCTACATTGATCCAACCGAGAATCGTACCCGGAACCTCGGAGCGGTGACGCCTTGAAACTAGCGTGCTTTGCTACTACATCACGGAGGTCCTCGTCGTAAATATACCTACTTAACTTTGATGTTATTGTCAAAATAAGTATAAGTGCGCCTTCACATTAGAGCGTCAGCAGCGCGGCAGCAGCCTTTACATTAGCAGCGCGACGGTCGCGCGACTGGGTCGGTCCCACTACACCCTTTACCCATTTCAGTGCCAGTGGGGATAGTATTACCACTGCAATGGGTAATGGGTATAGTGGGACGGACCCGCGCGACTTACGCACCGCTGCGGCGCTGCTGCAGCGCTGCCGTATCTATACTAATATCATAAAGCTGAAGAGTTTGTTTGTTTGTTTGTTTGAACGCGCTAATCTCAGAAACTACTGGCCCGATTTGAAAAAATATTTTTATGTTGGATAGTCCATTTATTGAAGAAGGCTTTAAGCTATATAACATAAAGATACAACTCACAAGACCACAGCAGCAATGAAAAATGTTGCGAAAACGGGAGAAAGATATTCCTTTTGAGAGCTTCCGCTGCGTACGCTGCGGAAACCGCTAAAGTTACACAAAAATCATGTATGACAAGATTGTTCAACATTAAGAGTTCTATAATAAAGTCCGCAACAGCATAAGTCTATCTTTTATGGTTGACTTACTACAGCCTTTTTTATGTTAATAAATTTGTAAAAAAAATAATGCATCATTTTTAGAGGTGTATTATACACACAGGTATTTATTCTTATCCAAATAAATACATTCATCATCACGACCATTTCATTTAGAAAAAAGTTGCCCTGTATATCATTTGATTCCAATAAATATCTTAGAAGCTATCACAGTTTTAACATAACTCCGCACCAAAATAATGTTCGCAGCTTAAGGGGCTACCCGGATTTTTAGCGCACTTACTAGCGCCACTTTAGTAAAAATAACATAACTCGTTAAATAAAAGACCAATCAAAAATCTGGTAGATACGATTGTAGTACAGGTTCTATAGTTTATTTAGTACGTTTAATTTGTTTCTAAAGTAGTTAACTGTAGTTAGAGTTAGAAAAACTGCTAAATATGGCCACTTTTAGCATTTTTGCTAATGGTAACTGCAGATAACTGTGTTTAATTGAACTTAAACGTTGTGTCTAAACCACATAATCAGAGCTACAATCGTATCTACCAGATTTTTGATTGGTCTTTTATTTAACGAGTTATGATTTTTCTAGTAAAGTGGCGCTAGTGTGCGCGGTAAAATCCGGGTAGCGCCTTAAGTACAACGTGCGCTTGCACTAATTATATTATAAAGCTGAAGAGTTTGTTGGTTTGAACGCACTTATCTCAGGAACTGCTGAACCGATTTGAAAAAATATTTCTGTGTTGGATAGCTTATTTATTGAGAAAGGCTTTAGGATATAAAACATCACGCTGCGACGGGAGGGGAGGGAGCAATCTCAAAACGCGCGGACGAAGTCGCGGGAGACCGCTAGTATAGTATGAAATCAAAGGCACCGCGACTGTCGCACGTAAGTCTATACACATATATAGTCTATGCCGCTCTGCTAAATTCGCCTAAATGTGAAAGCGCTCTAACTGCCACTTGTCAAATCGATAAATGAATTAGAATTATGTCAATTTATGCGCTCAGCTACGAGTACATTTTATCAACCAATAGGTTTTAGGTGATTGATGTTACAAAACTTGTGTCGTTCAATCTGCTATCGTTGTCACAAACTTATAATATTATGCTATTATATCGTTGTGCCCGAACAATAAAAACATGAACATAAAGGAAATATCGTTCGAGTTGGGAAGTTGCAGATATTTATAGCAGAGTTAAGTTTTAGGCGTTTCAGCCGGAAGCAGCGAAGTTTTGCTCTATCGCAATAGCCGGTATCGGACAGGCGCGGAAAGTTCACGTTTTAAATGAGAATATTAATTAAGACAAGAGATAACTTCAAAATTGCCTGTGTTTTTTTTTATATATTTGGTTCGGAAGTTTACGCGAATACTACTCATTGAAATGAAATACCTAACGGATATATTTCCCGCGTGCTTCGTTTCTTGCATACTACAAAATATCCTTATTTCAACAGAGAAGATGGTAGGAAAGCTCCATCAGCTTGGGATCCTATTCTTTCGTAGACCAGAGCAACATCACATACCGCATGATCTTAAGACACAGTAAGCTCTTTGCGTGGATTAAAACGAAAATTAATATTAATGAGTGATGTTAGTTTCATTTTTCATAACTATCTAATGTCTATTAACACCTTAGTCTTTCCTAAGACCACGGATGCTGTAAAGAATTCGAAACGTCAGGCACATAGTTTTAAAAAAAATTACGCGAAATAAATCCGTAGTCTTTCATTTTAAAGGTTTTTTCTATCTCAATAATGTCAGTATTAAAAAAGGTCCATATTTTTTTATTTATCTTAAGACCAGTCTTGAAAAAATATTGCATGTATGGCCTTCTCTTTTGAATACAAACGTCGAAATAAGACGCAATAATAATTGTGTCTGGATGAGATTGAGCTCTGACGCAATTATACACAGATGAGTTTTGATTCACGTGACGAGTGCGAGCTCAATAAGACTGATGGCAGCCAGCTGCGAGAGCACTACGGTACTAGCACGTCGTCTTAGATCGTTCTAGAGGACATAATGACGACCCTAATACCTTCAACATGCGGTTCTTTACGGCAGTCTACTTTGTAAGCAGAAAGATTAAGGCTTAGCTGTGAAATGTGCAGAGGGATGGGAGCTTACAGAAACACGGAGTACTGGGCAATGACTGATTTATTAAAATATATAAACACGGTAAGTAAGTTATAAAAAGATATATCGAAATACCCCTCTTTACACAGAATACGTTTTTTCAATATACGAAGTAACATAGCGAAGTAACCCAGTTATAATACAATTCCTACTAATACCTACGAGTATAGTTTAAAAAAGATATTGCAACAGAACAATATAATACAGAAATGAAATGTGCTGTAGATTATTAAACAATTTTATTTTGTCGATTAACAAGATCACTTCTTTTTTTAAGAAGCCTGAAAGAATAATATCATATCATCAGAGATCCTTGGAGAATACTTTTTGAAATAAGTTCATTGCAGCTGCGACCAACATCATAAAACAAAAGGCAAGAATAATGACTATCCTGGATGACCGAGGACCAGAACCGCTTGTTTCATACCAGTCCAGTCTATTCTCTCGGGAAGAATTTATAGTGCACTCTGAACAATGAAAACAAGAACCTACATAATGTAAATTGAAATAAGCTAAAGCTACAATGCTGATATTGTTTTTAGTATTAATGAGTTACGTTAACACTATTTAATACTATTTATTGCAAACCACACACAAGATATACTGAAAATGCTTTTAAGTGTTACAATGTTGGACTATCATTGTGGTAAAATAAACTTTTTGAATACTTTAAGAACTCAAGATAGTTATATTGAACATTTTATGTTACCGTATATAAACTTGCACATAAGTGCAATACTCAGATCCACTTCTATTCCTGAATATTTAAAGAAACTTGAAAGACACCACACATCCCAGGAATGCCGGTCCCTAATCTGGTAAGGTCCTGGGAACAATTAGGCAGGAGCGTCCTGTCGGGAATTTGGGATCATCCCATTATTGGGGCATTCCCATGACGTTCCCTAATAAACCGGGAAACCATCGAGGGACTCTTTATTACATGACAATTACGGTGTGGATATCTCAACTATCAAGAGGTTTTGTTACTGCTCTTCCTTAACTTTAAAAATTTCTTTGTACACACGTGTAAATATAATACTTTCACGATACTTCATGAGTACAGATTTAGATCTTTAGTCGACTGTTTCTTTCACATCATGCATTCTCAGAGACAACATTATTATGTGAGTCTACAGTTACTAAAACTTTTGATATGAATACAGCCTTTTTAGGGTTCCGTAGCCGAATGGTAAAAAACGGAACCCTTATAGTTTCGTCAAGTCTGTCTGTCCGTCTGTCTGTCCGTCCGTATGTCACAGCCATTTTATTCTGTAACTATAAGCATCACACTGTTGAAATTTTGGAGGAAGATGTATCCTGTTAACCGCGTTTCGATTCTTATACAAAAAATAAAAATAAAGAAATTTATGCTCCCGTACATGAAACTAAAATCGAAAAAACATTTTTTAGTCAAACCTATGCGTGTGGGTTCTCTATGGATGGGTCTTTTAAAATGACACAACCACAAATTTCGCCGGGTCGGACTGACAGCACGGTAGCTCAATTGGTAAGAGCGTTTGGCCCGGTATGCCAAAAGGTTGCTGGTTCAAGTCCCGCCCGTGCGCAAATTTTTGGTTTCTTATTTCATCTTTATGAATATAAAAGTATTCGTATTACGTAGACGTCGTAGAATGATTGGCACCCACAAATGTAATGTTGTCTGAAGTACATTTAGCAATCCCATTAACCTCTCAAATAAGCGTGTAAATAATAGTTTCTGTTTGAGATTCCTCGAACTCTGCAAACATTGTCGGATCGCTAATAGAGATTTACGAGCGACGGAACCCTTGAAACAATATACTTTACGATTGGCACATAACACAATAATACTCAGTAGGTTCATTGTTTATTCTCCAATCTTGGCTAAGCCAAGCGTGTCAATGATAGAGCGGAGCCGATGTAATATTTGTATAAAAAGTTTTGCTAGATATACCCTTGGTCGTCGGTTCTTTTTTTTAAATGGTAAGTTAGCACGTTATATTATTCTGGTAGACGTTTGTACAGAGTTATTTATGAATGGGCACTGGATAAGTAATAAAAGACAAAAATATGTGTAAATATCTATTGAACCCACTATATACGAACATACGTGCAGGAAACGCTGAAAATGATTTTAGGATATTATCACAAAATGCGTCGTAAAATTATACGCAGATTCCGTTTCAGACCGGTTCTAGTCAACTGAAAGCATTCCGGATTTGTTCTTAATTGATGCGTGGGCACGGCCTCCCGGGATCGCTCTGTCCACAGCTTTTGTAGAAAACACGAGGATTTTCAAATTTACTGAATTTTGTGTGTTTTGTGCCCTTTAAAGTGCTAGAAAGGTTCCAACTTTTTCAGTAAATATAGGTATTTGCCGGTATAGGTATTTTTTGTATGGTATACAAATATTAGTAGGAAGTACACAATTGGATGTGTTTGTGTTTATTTTCCTAGTAATTATAATGACTAACGAGGGTACTTATACAAAAATTGGCAAATACTTAATTGTGTTATCGATTAGATTTTAAAAAAAAGTTGTACTTTTTAAAGGCAGATTGTAAAACCTGTAGCTCACTAACGGGAAACGGGATAGGATACAGCCGAACAGGCCGACATAGGCGGGAACAATGTCACACTCGGCTGACTGAGCTTTGAGAAGCTTCGATTTTCCTCAATGGGGTATCGAGACTGATCAGTTTGTTTAAGGGTTATTACATGACTGGCAATTTTTTTCAAATCCATTTTATTTCGCCTGTGGCACGTACTGAGTACTTTTAGTTACCTACCTAAATATTGGGAAGAAAATAGGCTGGCTACACCGCAGTTTTCTTAGCGCTGCTAACTGCCAGTAAGCGTATAGCTCCGAGCTTTCAAAATAGTTTCATGATGATATTGACGATTGCAACACAGTAGATAAATAGCCCTGCAGGGATCAACTGACCTAGAGCGATCTTCTTTGAAATGTCAATATTGTGGATGGAAGCGAAAACATTTTTTGAGATACCCTCTAACTAAACCGATTTCTTTGTTGAGTTATTGACTTATCTTTTTGTCCCATAATACTCGTATATCAGAGACATTTGCTTTATTGAGCGTCTTTATGTTACGATTGAGTCATTGTCACAAAAATATTCGTAACTAGCGGTCCCCCGCGACTTCGTCCGCGCGTTTTGAGTTTGCTCCCTCCCCTCCCGTCGCAGCGTCATGTTTTATATCCTAAAGCCTTTCTCGATAAATAAGCTATCCAACACAGAAATATTTTTTCAAATCGGTCCAGCAGTTCCTGAGATAAGCGCGTTCAAACAAACAAACTCTTCAGCTTTATAATATTACTAGCGGTCCCCCGCGACTTCGTCCGCGCGTTTTGAGTTTGCTCCCTCCCCTCCCGTCGCAGCGTGATGTTTTATATCCTAAAGCCTTTCTCAATAAATAAGCTATCTAACACAGAAATATTTTTTCAAATCGGTTCAGCAGTTCCTGAGATAAGCGCGTTCAAACCAACAAACTCTCCAGCTCTATAATATAATTAGCGCAAGCGCACGTTGTAGGTACTTAAGCTGCGAACATTATTTTGGTGCGGTAGTTATGTTAAAACTGTGATAGCTCCTAAGATATTTATTGGAATCAAATGATATAAAGGGCAATTTTGTTCTAAATGAAATGCTCGTGATGATGAATGAATTAATTTTGATAAGAATAAATACCTGTGTGTATAATACACCACTAAAAGTGATGCATTATTTTTTTACAAATTTATTAACATAAAAAAGGTTGAAGTAAGTCAACCATAAAAGATAGACTTATGCTGTCGCGGACTTTACTATAGAACTCTTAATGCTGAACAATCTTGTCATACATGATTTTTGTGTAACTTAAGCGGTTTCCGCAGCGTACGCAGCGGAAGCTCTCAAAAGGAATATCTTTCTCTCGTTTTCGCATCATTTTTCATTGCTGCTGTGGTCTTGTGAGTCGCATCTTTATGTTATATAGCCTAAAGCCTTCCTCGATAAATGGACTATCCAACATAAAAATATTTTTTTTAAAATCGGGCTAGTAGTTTCTGAGATTAGCGCGTTCAAACAAACAAACAAACAAACAAACAAACTCTTCAGCTTTATAATATTAGTATAGATATATTAATATATTATAAAGCTGAAGAAGAAGGAGTAAACTCAAAACGCGCGGACGAAGTCGCGGGGGACCGCTAGTTAGTATAGATTAGTGCAAGCGCACGTTGTACTTAAGCTGCGAACATTATTTTGGTGCGGAGTTATGTTAAAACTGTGATAGCTCCTAAGATATTTATTGAAATCAAATGATACAAGAGGCAACTTGGTTCTAAATGGAATGCTCGTGATGATGAATGTATTTATTTTTTTAAGAATAAATACCTGTGTGTATAATACACCTCTAAAAATAATGCATTATTTTTTTAAAAATTTATTAACATAAAAAAGGTTGTAGTAAGTCAACCATAAAAGATAGACATATGCTGTCCCGGACTTTATTATAGAACTCTTAATGCTGAACAATCCTGTCATACATGATTTTTGTGTAACTTAAGCGGTTTCCGCAGCGTATGCAGCGGAAGCTCTCAAAAGGAATATCTTTCTCCCGTTTTCGCAACATTTTTCATTTCTGCTGTGGTCTTATGAGTTGTATCTTTATGTTATATAGCCTAAAGCCTTCCTCGATAAATGGACTATCCAACGTAAAAAAAATTTTTCAAATCGGGCCAGTAGTTTTTGAGATTAGCGCGTTCAAACAAACAAACAAACAAACAAACTCTTCAGCTTTATAATATTAGTATAGATTAGCGCAAGCGCACGTTGTACTTAAGCTGCGAACATTATTTTGGTGCGGAGTTTTGTTAAAACTGTGATAGCTCCTAAGATATTTATTGAAATCAAATGATATAAAGTGCAACTTTGTTCTAAATGAAATGCTCGTGATGATGAATGTATTTATTTTGATAAGAATAAATACCTGTGTGTATAATACACCTCTAAAAATAATGCATCATTTTTTTACAAATTTATTAACATAAAAAAGGTTGTAGTAAGTCAACCATAAAAGATAGACATATGCTGTCGCGGACTTTATTATAGAACTCTTAATGCTGAACAATCCTGTCATACATGATTTTTGTGTAACTTAAGCGGTTTCCGCAGCGTATGCAGCGGAAGCTCTCAAAAGGAATATCTTTCTCCCGTTTTCGCAACATTTTTCATTTCTGCTGTGGTCTTATGAGTTGTATCTTTATGTTATATAGCCTAAAGCCTTCCTCGATAAATGGACTATCCAACGTAAAAAATTTTTTTCAAATCGGGCCAGTAGTTTTTGAGATTAGCGCGTTCAAACAAACAAACAAACAAACTCTTCAGCTTTATAATATTAGTATAGATGAAATGCTTTTTGTATTTAAATCTACTAACTAAGTATTTATATGTATTAAAAGTTCGAATCCCGCTAGGAGAAACGTTTGTGTGATGAGCACGAATATTTGTACCTGAGTCATGGATGTTTATAATGTAGGTATTTATGGAAGACGCCCCCGTCAAAATCGTTGTCTGGTATTCATAACACAAGGAAAACAATCCTTACTTCAAAACCACGACAATTGGTGTGTTATCTGGCGCATATTTATTTATTTTTATATTTAAATATATATCATAATAATATATCGTGTATATCCATATACATATAGTTGTAGCGTATAAGCACAGTGTATAAGCATGTTCACTCTTTACAAACATACTTGGGTTTAGAATATATGATAATGATGAAGTAAGTTTTTTGTTTTGTAATATTTTCCTTAAGCTACATAAAAGTTGTTTTTTATTTCCATAATTCAAAATAATAGACACTCAGAAAAATAAATAAATATGAGCCAGACAACACACCAATTGTCTGGTTTCGTGCTAAGGAATGTTCTGCTACAATGTTCTGCTATACTGAAATGCTATCATTTTTCGAACGGCACTCATTGCATTTTCATAACTTATTCCGATATTAATGCCATCAAATTTTTACAGCCCATTCCCAGCCACTATTTTACGATGAGTAAAAACAGAAGGCGCGGAATCCCCCGTAATTGCATTACAGACACCTGCATGAGTCACAACTTTTTATGTCACAACAAGCAACAGTACATCTTAGCGCTAAAGAATAAGGTTCATAACCGGATGCAGAACTTTATGAAGGTAGAATTGACAAATTCTTTGATTACCTGGACGCCCGCGTCTGACGTCACAGGATAAAATTAAACAGAATAGTTAATATGACATTGATTATACTGCACTCAGTTTAGTAATAGTAATCAGCATACTGAATAAGAATTTTAATTGAAAATAAATTCGTAAATTTGATGATGGTGAGATCTTTAATTAGAGCAGACTTACCGCATCAAAATTACACCGTGCACATTTGCAACATATCGTTATATTTGCCGCTCTACTGCACAATCCGGAGCATAAATAAAGCCTTATCGAAATATAGGACTTCTCACCACAATTCCGCACCACCAAAAATTTTACTTATAGCCAAGGTATGCAGCTGGGTCTCTTCTAAAACCAACATCTAAGTCAAAAATAATTAAAGCTAGGTTGATGAGTTAATTTAGCCAAATTACAGCAACGTTTGTATTTTATCTATCAGGCAGCTTAATTTCATACGTTTAATACTCAAAAACAATGAACTTTTTATAATTGGGCACGTCTAGTCTAGCTACTAGACGACCTTGACCTGGCATAAAATATTTATCAGCCGTCGTAAAAAATGGGCTTGGCGTTAAAATCGAAGTATGTTTCATGTGAAAATGAGGCTAGTTTCCATTTAAACTTTTAAATCCCTTACACACTTGGACTTTTTAAGCTGCAGGAAAGTCGCCTTCGCTGGTAAGGACACATTTGCGGTAACTGGCGAGCTACGTGGGTAATAAATGTCTAGCCATGCCGGCTTCACCGGGACCAGACAGAGAGGGTAGACCCAAAAAGTGCTGGGTTGACGTCGTGAAAGATCATATGCGTGCCAATGAACTATCCAAAGAGGATGCCCAAGACCGTGCAAAGTGGAGACGTAAAATTAGGAAGGCGGACTACGGATGATGATGATGATGACACACTAGGACTTTTAGTATCGATGCAGAAGGGCGACTGCGTCGATGCTAACGCGCCTTTGTATCGATGTAGTTACTTATATACAGTACATAATTGTTCAATATCCAGCTTCTGTATCGCTACTGCATCAATACTAACGCTCGTTAGCTTCGCGACTATATCGATGCCAGAAGTATCGCAAGTGTGTAAAAGTAGTCATTTTGACTGCATCGATGATGCATCGCGTCTGCATCGCTGCTAAAAGTCGCAGAGTGCAAAGGGTCTGGTTTTGGCATAGGGTTTGCATCTGTTGTTTACGTTAGGCATTGAAAGTAAAGCTGAATAATATTAACTGAGACAGGTATTTATTTGGCTGGGTAATAAGACGCTTCACAAAACACTTCAAGCATAGGAGCAAACAATGCTAATTTTTGATCTTATATCTCTATAACCCTGCGGACTTCAATTCTTCACAGCTTGCTTGCAGTGAATGACCAAAGTCTCAACGACTAAACATTACTAAACGTTTCAGTGTGTTTGCAAGTGGATTTGAAAACCGACCAAGTGCGAGTCGGACTCGCGCATTGAGGGTTCCGTGCAAACTGTAACTAAATTAGAGGTTTACTTACTTCCACTAAGCCAAAATACCACAGTATTTTGGTCAACGCAAAAATAACTTTGTAAATCATAGTGATTGTATGAAGGACTATGGGATATTCGCTGTTGCTGAAAATTGTTATATCTCAATAAAAATCTCTGCAATAAAAAATAAAATAAAATCTCAAAAACTACCAGTTCGATCTCATTCAGATTAATTTTGTTTGAATTTTGATTATGTTTTTTTTTTCAAGATTTTCACTTGCTTTGTTCAAAAGTTCGGGGCGGGCGACGCCCATTTTACGACTTTGGAGGCGTCTATCTCCTAAGTTTAAGATTTTTAGAAAAAAATGAACCTCAATTTCATTTTAAAAGTCCTATTTCAAGATAGTCCCATATGTTTGTACTTTTATATATATATATATATATATATACGTAAAGCGGTTAACAGAATACACATACATACTAAGTTTAAATTTTGTAATGCTTAAAATATCAGAATAGAATGGCTGCATGTGACGAACAGACTTCACGAAACTATAAGGGTTCCGTTTTTTGCCTTTCGGCTACGGAACTTTAAAAAGTCCTCCAAGCAGGCAGCTATGTATTTAAATGTATTTAATATTTAAACCAAATAAAGGTAACAACTACTTTGCAGAATGCAGCAGCGTAATTTAAAATCCAGACAATTCGCAGCGACAATGCGCATCGCCCAGACATGGAGAGTGTTTGCAAGTCGTCTCACTGCTCTCAGTCGCAAACAACGCATGAATATTAATACGTAGCTACCTCGTCTGGGCTATGGATAGCATATTGGAATAATTTTATCGTTAATTATGAAATAAGAAACCAGTCTGCGCACGGGTGGGACTCGAACCAGCAACTTCTGGCTAACCGGGACAAACGCACTTCCAATTGAGCTACCGTGCTGTAGGTCCGACCTTGCGAAATTTCTGGTCTCTTATGCATACGTCATTACGCGTGACGTAAGTGCTATCTTCCCAACTGTTTTAACAATAACAGGGTTATTCATTACAGAATAAATTCAACTTGGAACGCTTTGCTACTCGTTTCCAATGTCACACGTAATAATGACGTATCCATGAGAGACCAGAAATTTCTCACACGAGGTAGCTTAATTGGAAAAGCGTATGGCCCGGTTAGCCAGAAGTTACAGGTTCGAGTCCCGCCCGTGCTCAAATTTTGGTTACTCATTTCATCTTTGGGAATATAAAATGTGAAACTGTGAGTTTTAAAACATTCTCAGCCATAATAACATTGAATCAAATGCCCTTGAACCTGAAAAGAGGTTAAATAATAACCATAAAATATTTCGTTGTTGTAAATTAAAACAACAGTGTCCAACTTTCTTTTTTGGTTGGTATACATAAAATCTTTCTTAACGACAATCCTATGACGGGATTGTAAATCAATTAAGAACTGGCCGTACAGTGTCAACGTCCATGTTAATGAGATAAAATTTGAAGAAAAAAAATCATTTCCTCATTTTAAAAATTTATCATCACAAAAAATAACTTGTGTACTTATTCATAAACTCACCGTATTGTATTTGAAACTATCCTCGGCATTCAGCGTCGCTAACGTTAATCCGCCGTGAATCTGTAACAAAACGGCGCCACTTGTTACTCCAGCTGAGGTTTAAATGAAACCTTTGTTTAGGAAACGCAACACTAGAGCTTTGACCCGACAACGTAATGGAGAATACAATAACGGACCACAATTTGTATTCTTTATTTTGTTACCGCCGTAACTACTCGTAGTTTTTTTATTACATGCAATGACCAGGTTCCATTACTTTAGATTGAAATTTTCTTATTTATACTTTTTGAGTTCTGAAGTGTCACTTTAAAGGGTGAAGTGGAATTACCATGGTATATTTTTCAGGGTTCCGTAGCCGAATGGCAAAAAATGGAACCCTTATAGTTTTCGTCAAGTTTGTCTGTCTGTCTGTCCGTCCGTATGTCACCGACACTTTATTCTTAAACTAAATATTAGCTTCACACAGCTAAAACTTCGTAGGTGGGTGATAGATAGGCGAAGATCTACGCTATCCGATTCAGATACAAAAAGTTTGAATAAAGGAAGTGAAAATTTTGAAAAAAATCGAGTAGTCGATCTACGAAAACGAAAATTGGTTTATTTTTTTTATTTTTTGGGATTTCGAAGTTGGTCCCATACAAAAAGTTGTTGTGTTTTAGCAACAGAATCACCACCGAGAAGGAAAGCAGTTCATTTTGTTAAGCCCTGTATACATATATTGCATCCGCATCTATGAAAATCTGGATACAAAAACAGAATTATTTAAATATCTCATATCAATCCTGTCGTCCGCTTTCCAAGGCCAATATAATATTTGGTGTTTTAACAAAAGAAACTTTGAAACACAACCAAAGTTTGTACAAAAAGTAGACTTAAAGCCGAATGTTATTCCCTACTAGTCATATTTTGGGGTCCTAACCTAAATGTAATATGATTAAGTATGCCCAAAGACTCAACTTAAATTCTATAGATACCTAGATGTAACAATTACACTAAATAAAGGAATTAAATTTAAATCTTTATTTCTGACGTTAATACAGCTATGTGTCAAGTAACGACTCAACACAGTCGCCTGTGCGAGTACTGACGTTATTTTCCTTATGGTATTTTTTATGTAGGTTTTTAAGTGGTTATTTGCGGCGCTGACAGTAAGTGTTGGGAGGTGTATGGATTGGCGCAATCTTGTCACGTTTTGGGCGTGTTTATTCATGGAATGTAGAGGAATGTTATGCACAAGTTGAAGTTTGTAAACATTCGGTATGCACACATTGACAAAGAATAGGGTAAATCGGATTTTGGAAAATCTGCCTACTTTAACTTTTTTTTCATTTCCTGAATGTGAATAAATCAAATCATAGATAACGTTAGAGTAAGATAAAACTTATCTTGGGGTTGATTATTCAAACTTCAGATATAAAACAGCAAAAGTATAAAGCAACTGATTTAAAAATGTCAGTTTCCTTAATTATTGCTGACAAATAGGTGACATCTGGAAATTAGCCATATTGTATTTTTCGTATTATTCGACGAATATTTCTTACCCGAATATTGTAAAATCAGTTATAAATCATATAGAAGGTAAAGCCTTGATACTTTGATAGTGTGAATTACGGATATATTACACTTTTCCCATTATCGTAATTAGATTGTAAAAAGTATAATTTTATGCCATATATTTCGTATCACGTCAAACTTCACTTCATATTAGAACAAGACAAATATCTGCAATTTAATGCATCATCATCTTCTCCATCAGCTTTGTCTTTTCCCTTAACATTTGGGTTCAGTCCTACTCGTTTTAAGGCGCCACGACTGTCGGTTTTGGGTTCTCCGTACCCTCACAAGCTCGTTCATGTCCTTGAAAACGATTGTCCACCACGTGGACTGTGGTAGTCCTTTGCCTCTCGTCTTATCTGGGATGGCTAGAGCTTTCCTTACAATGTGATCTTCATCACATCTCTTCACATGTCCATACTACGCATTCGGCTTTCAACCATCTAATGAAAGTCAATTTATGTTCCCTTGACATACTCATTTCGGACTTTATCAAATCTCCTCACTACAGCAGCCCGTATCGCAGTATTTTCGTTTTATTAGAATCAACTACTTTGCACAGCTTGTTTTAAGCTGTTAGTTTTTTAAACAAATAAATAAAATTAAAATTATTGCTTCTTTTATTTTGTAAAAAGATACAAATGACGGCAAAAAAAATCGATTATGACATCCCTTACAAATGATGTTTTGTAGACAGTCTGGGCTCTACACAAACTTTGAGCCCTACATGTCAAATGTACGAGTAACATGTGTACAAATCCGTGTTCTTGATAAACACAAACATTATGTGTATTTTAACGAGTGATTCATACTAGTCATAAATAAACCAATGTTTCATTTGATTTTGGTAACTCTATTGATGTCCCACTCATCCCAATATATCCTTCAACATAGTTGAATCTTGGATGGCTGTTAAAATAAATACAGTCGTAAGTCCCAATAAAAACCCTATATCTATGCCACATAAAATGGTGTGCTAATACTGATGAGATAACCAATGATATTAAACAAAAGGATAGCTAATTCTTGCTATCATAACATAAGAATTGTGGTAGCTGAATTAACTTACCATAGTCACACTTTGGTGTCGCTTATTTTCAAGTGTTTAAATATACTGTTCTATAGCACCACTATCGCTTGTAGAAATCCATTAACGTTCTTTTTATTTGAACACATTGGTAGGATTAAAAAAGAATATGGTAAACAATTTCCGGAACACCTGCCTACGTGTGCTTACACGAGCAAGATTCTGGATTAATACAAAAATTACTGAGAATGACTTTTGCACATTTTCCTGTCAGTAAGGTCGTCTGATTTCACATTGCTTGGCTTTATTTCTGTCTACAATAGTTGGCTATCTATTTTAATACGATTTCTTATATAAGAAAATACTTGTACTTCAAGAAACTTTCAGACTATACAGTAAACATTTTTTGTAGATTGTAGGTATGTTCTAATATATTTAAGGCTTGTTACTAGCGGTTATTACTGTCGGCCTTTATTTGTTACTACTATATCTCGTGCCCTGATATAGACTCACAGAATGTGTTAGATGTACTCAAATAAAAGTCACTATTTATCACTGATGTTTCTTCTCCTGTCCACAAATTTTACAACTTAAGGCGGTATAAATTAGAATTGATTGGAAAAAAAAAATGAAAAAAAATTAGATAGGAAGACTCAAGTGGAAAAAGTATGTAACAAAATTAATAGATTTTCATATGCTTTGTATAAATTAACGAAAGTTGCAACTAAAAGTACAGCGCTAACAGCATACTTTGCTTATGTTGAATCTGTACTTCGTTATGGCATAATTGTATGGGGAAATAGTTCAAATGTGGACGGCTTTTATTGCACAGAAAAAATGTATCAGGGCTCTATGTGGCTCAGCGCCTGACGAGCCATTTAGACCACTTTTTAAGCACTTCAAAATCTTACCTCTTCCATGCCTATATATCTTTGAAATTGCTAAATTTGCAAAACAAAACTTGTACTACTTCAGACAAGCGAAAGACATATATGTACGTAACACCAGAAATTGCAATAGACTAGTGTCTGTTGAGACTCCCAAGAGCGCTAGATTTAAGAAGAACTGCTATTGGATGTGTATAGCTATTTTCAATAAAATACCCTCATATATAAAGGACTTACCATTGAATAGATTTAAAGGTGCCCTCTACAGATGGCTTAATGGACATTGCTTTTATAGTGTTAATGAATTTTTAAATTTCAATTGTTAATTTGTTAATGACACGTTTATACAATAACTATTTTATATTTAATAACTTGACATTTTGTGATTTGATTGATTTAATTGTATTTTGATTTAATTATTATTCTGATGTTTGTTTATTGATTTGGTCTACTTGAGCTTTATTTTTGACATTTCATTATTATTATTTTTAGTCTGTATTAAATATTTGCATGCTATCTTTATATGGCTGAAAAAGATGAACTAATTCTTAATGATTCCATCAAAACTGTACCCTTTTTCATAAGCAAATAAATTTCATTTCATTTCATTTATAGAAGTAAGCCACTACAATTTTGGGTTGGTACGATCTACAACAGGGCGGCGGAGGGACCGACTGGCGATCCTCGCCGAGCGTGCTCCGCACACTTGTACAACATGTTTATTCAGCAAAATGCATGTAACTACTGTGTCCCTACATATTTTTTCTGTAATTGTCATTATCAACTGGATGGATGGTTTTGTATTAAAATTGCCTAGTATATAAGTTTGTAGTAGCATTAACTTCAATAAATGTCTCTGCAGTAGGTAATGAAACGTAGTCTCTAACTATGGGCCTTATAAATAAGCTCAAAATAACACAACGAGCGATAGAGAGGGCTATGCTCGGTTTTTCTTTCCGAGATCGAATCAGAAATGAATAAATGAATGAGGAGATGCGTAGAAAAACTAAGGTAACAAACAGCCATAAGAATTAGTAAGCACAAGAGGCAATGGGCAGGGCACATAGCGCGAAGAACTGATGGCCGTTGGGTCATAAAAATTTTAGATTGGACATTATAGACAGACTCTGTTAAGATCGCAGGATCACAGGATATAGACCGCTTGTGATCCGTCGCTGTGGAAAGCCGTGGGGGTGCGCTACGCTCAGCAGTGGATGTCCTTTGGCTGAATATTATGATGATGATAAATGCCTCTGCATTAACTTTAGTTATTTTTCATCAATAAAAGATATCTCTACAACTTTAGATAAGCACAAAACTAACATCCTTAATCCCGGTTTATCTTTTCTCTCGGTTGGAGGCGGCCTTAGTATTATCTAATTGACTTCTTTACTCTCCCTCGGGGCTAATTAGTGGATTTCGCTGAATAAGAATTCCGACAGTAATCCTGAAAAGAATCAGCTTATTTTGATAATCTCTACAAAGGATATCACTTATTCATCACGTCATAAAAATATAATGAAATGCATTTACTTCAAGTGATAAATTGTTATTTATTGCTGATTTATAACAGCTGTCAGTTTGTAGGTGATGTCGGGTTTAGAGACATCTGCAGGAAATTCGAAAAGCCCGTCAATTATAGTGACTATTGCACAACAATTTAAGATATGATAATTATCTCATATTTAGTAAGTAAAGTCTTTAAGCAAGAATAAAAACAAGAAAATATTTCATCGCGCACAAGCAGACGACACCGAGGTTCAGCAGCCGCCCCGAGGCCATGACGCATGTAACCGCGTCGAAACGTCGAGAAGGTAAATTCCATACGAGTATTTTACATAAATACCATATTTACCTTCAAGTGAAAGTTGCATAAAACCAAAGTTTCTTTTAAAAATGCAATTAAGTTTAAAATCGTATAATCAAAAAAATAAATAAAACGAAGCCATGTAGTAAAAAAAGCAAATGAACCTAAAACTTACTATTTCCTGGCTGACACATAAACACTTGCAAGTGCGACGTTTAAAGTTCATGCGGCGCTTGGCGTTTTCAGGCAACACCGCTGCTGCTCACCTTTAAGGGCTTCTCTCTGACACAAGGTGCATCCCAAACACAAACACGAACCCGTTCCAGGGAATAAACGTGAGACCATCGAGTCTCTTGCCATCATCACGGAGTAAAGCACGTGGTTCCTACGTGGAAAGAACATTAATGGTAGCAAGAGCTCTTTTGATTGCGTCATTAAGGGTGTCATGACGGGCGAGACGTCCGGCGCTTTGCTGGCAACAAAGGTAGTGGTGTAAATTTGTCAACCTCCTTGCCACAGGGACAAAGAAATATTTCACATGTACCAAGGCGGAGGTCCACACACACCCGTTAAAACTCACTAACAAAAAGAGTGCCCATATTTTCCGACGGTAAAGCATGAAGTTAGTAGCCAGAATATTTGCAGGTAACTGCCAAAAGCCTAGCGCAACTTCTATTACTGACGGAATTTTGAAGTTAAGAATTGAAGGTTTGCCTTGTTAGAGGGACATCCCAAAGTTTTTGCTGGTGACATTCCTTTGATATGTCATCTCTAGGACAGAAACTCTTCCGCCTCTCTCACTTCAAAAAACTAGTGAGGGTCAATGTTTTTTTCGGCTAAAACGGTAGTGCAATGCAGAAAGGAGAGGGTTACACTAGCAATTTGGCGTATTCCGATCCCACCGAAACAAATAAGAAGCGAAGCCTGAAGTCAGGAATTATTACCGAAATGTGAATTTAAAATATCCGTTAACTTCATGCAATATCTAAGCTGTAAGTGATCGAAGTGACATCGTCTCAGCTAATTACGAAAGTCTTAAATTCTAGGAGGCAAATTGAAAGTTCAGTGTAGATTGCTGTTAATACGATTTGAAGACGTAATGTATAAATTTACACGTTGAAAATATTTACACAATTAAGTTACGAGGATCCTTTTTGTGTCTTAATTTAATCGATTATGAATAACTCTTACTTTCGCTAAGTGAATGCAAAAAAAATGGCTTAGTGCGAGTCGGACTCGCACATAAAGGGTTACGTTTTTACTGTGTATGTAAGCACTTCACTTGCCCCAACAATTTCATGTAGAACATGATCCCGATTAACTTAGGTTTTTAAAAACATGAGACAAAACCGGTTATATCTTTTGACGGCGCGAACTCAAAATTTTCTACTTTCACTTAGCCAAAATACCACATTATTTTGTTGACTGCAAATATAACTTTGTTTTTCATATTATTTGTATGAACAACAAAGTTATGTTTACGGTCATTGAAAATGTGCTCTATCTCAAAAACTTCTAATTCGATCTCGTTCAAACCAATTTTCGTTGTAAAATGTCTTGGTCTCTACGATCTATAAGATCTACATCATGCATTTTTTTCCAAAATTTACACTTTTTTAGTTTAAAAGTTAGGTGGGGCACACCTTTTTTACCACTTTAGAAGCATCTATCTCTTAAACGTCAGACTTTTAGAGAAAATACTTTTAGGAACTTCAATGCCATTTTAAAAGACCTATCTATAGCCACCCTTCACGCATAGGTTTGTCATTTGTTTTTTGTTTTAATTTCATGTATTTCATTTTTTTATATTTCCCCTTACGTATCATTTTATTTTTATTTTTTGTATAGGAATCGTAAAGTAGTTAACAGGATTCATGTACCTACTAAGTTTAAACTGTGTAATACTAATAGTTTCAGAATAACAGACAGACAGACAGACTTGACGAAACTATAAGGGTTTCGGTTTTTGCCATTCGGCTCGAAACCCCTTAAAACAAAACAAAGAACGAAAGTTTACATAAATATTATTTTGCTTTAGTTTATGGACTACAACCCTGTAATTTGTTTACTTATCATAGCCGTTTTAGTTTACTTCTAAACTCATTATATATATATACCTACTACCGTTTAGTTGCGAAGGGAGGGGACTTAAGACTCGAACAAAAATTTCACCTTTCAAACCAAAATTTTTCAAAATCTTATTTTACCTCTCTGGCGAGGAGTTTAGAATACATACATTTCAAATAACAGTTTCCTAGCGCCTCAGGTCTCTGCGCTGAACTGCGGACGGACAAACGGATACGGCAAAACTATAAGGGTTCCTTGTTGGACTACGGAACCCTGAAAATGCAACAGACAAAATTGAAAGATTGTATTTTTAAGGTGGGTTTAGAGGAAAAAAATAGTCTGTTCTCCTCGATAGATAGGTAATAGAGTAAAACTTTAGTGTAAAGTCAGCACTTGACCAAATATAACAATAAATACTTTTAACACTTATTTAAATAAAATATACACACTCCAGATACGAATCCTAAAAAAACATTGTTTTAGATAAAATCCGTCGTCAACTTCACGATAATGACAATCTGCTCTTCAAGCACTGCAAGGTTCTCCTAGTCCATACGCAATTAAAGTATGCACTTTTAAAAAAACACTTTTTTTAACGACACATTGAAACAGGATAAATCATCCCGTGTGTACGCGCGCGGTAAGTAGCCGTAAGCTACAGACTAGTCGTGCAAACATCATGTACGGGGAGCGAACGGTGAGTTTTATCATTCCAAGACTGATAAATACGCTACCTACCGAATTGCGCGATAGCTTAAATGTGAACAATATGAAACGGAAGTTAAAACTGTACCTACTAGACAACTTATAATTAAATTCGTTGGCAGATGTGCGTTTTTTCGATTCCTCCTTTTGGTTGTTTAAATGGTGTAATAATACTGTATGTTATTGATTTCTTACCTACTTCTTTCATTACTTAATTTAAATGTCGACTCAGGTCGCGTCAATACAAACCTCATTGGTTTCAGTATGCGACTTTTATAAATATTTATGTAATGTCTTTTTGATTTGGTAAATAAATTTAAAAAATGGACTATCACTGACTTAAAGATATTGTGTTCCCGCTTTCATGCCAAATTTACGATCGATCTATCCGTTCCTCCGACAATCTCCGGCTAGGCACGCTGGCCCGCCTATCCACGTACGTCTCCAGTCGTTTACAGAGACTGAAACACGACTGTAGAACTCTCTTTAATTGAACGTCAGAAAAGCGGAGTCGAAGTTATCATTTAATAGTAAAACAATTTCTCAAAGAAAATATAATTAATTATTTATGTAATTAAAAACTTGTGACTTACATCGTAATACTTTAAAGACATTCTAATGATAACTATTGTAATTCGAAGTTAAAAATTTAATACGAAAGTAAAATATTTGCATGTTTTTTCTGATCGCTGGAAAAGCTGAACCGCAATATCACCTACAAAAATTTACCCTTTTCCAAAAGCAAATAACATATTTATTTCATTTCATTTTAATTGATGATTCATTTCATGATGAGTTGGCGATGAGCAAGTGTGATGTATTTACATCTGGCAAGTTGTTTCAACAATCTATTATCATTATTATCAAGTAAGTAATGTATTGTTTACCGGCGATGTGCCAAATGTAAGATAAATCTTTTTCTGATAAGCTCTTTTTATATCTGTGGAAAGGTGGACTTATTTAATTCACTCAATATAAAAATTGAGCCTACTCATGTTGTGATTCGCGCATTATCACATTAACTGACCGCGCTAGGTAAACGAATTCTATTTGGTTGAAATTGATAACAACTAAGCTATTTAATTCTTATCATGCTTGAGGTTTCTTTTAGATGATTTGTATAACATGATCATGACACACAGCCGTGATAAATATCCTTAAATGAAATGGGTTGGCAGTCTGGCACACGATTTGTAAAATAATAAAAAAAAATATGTAAAATGTACTTTTACCCCTTAAGTTTTCATCCTCTATAACTCTTTCTTGTCAAAGAATCATCGCCTCATCAATAGTGATTTTCTTGCTTTGGTTACTTTTGACATATTTAATCTTACTACTGGGTGTAAAAAGTGTCCTGATCTTTTGAAAGTTTTTCTTTATTGCTTAACTTTGAATGTAAGTACAATCATAGTTAAAACGCCCAGTAATAGAAATGTTTGCCAGTATGACGGCGTGCACCTTGACTGGGCGACCGCGTCGAATTCCCCGAAGCAGTAAACCTGCGTCTGAATGCGTACGCGCAGGCAATAACTCTTTTTTATCGCGCCGTAACGCCATCGCAAATAATCCGACAACATCTGGACATGTTGCGCAACTCATACCATTGGAAATGGATGACGAATGGAAAAAGTACATATTGATATTAGTTATTATAATATAAAATTCGTTAAAATAAAAGGTCGTTTAAATGATGGTTAATTAGCAATAAGAAAGAAATTAAAGTAACTAATCGAAATATAATTTTTAAATAAGAAATTCCGTAGGTATAAAGCAAAGAGTCCGACCTCGCTTACCTCCTAAAATATACATATTTTTACGCTCACCATAATATACTTTACAACTACAGAGTAGCTACAGTTGCCTGTCACTAAGTTTTTATGTGAAAATAATTATAATTATTTGTTGGACGAAACAATGAAATCGTTTGATTGAGATAATAAGTCGTCTTCTATCTAATTACCGAGCAGGTATGTAATCAATAAGCAGGTATGCAAATAAATACTTATTTCTTTTAAAAATCTACTAGGTATTTAAAATGAATGAATGAATTTTCCACGTAAGCGATCAATTTGTAGCTAATATTTTTTTTAAGTAGTTACCGATTTTATTTGGTTTTTATTATTATTTCGGAAAATCTAACCTTTGTTTGATGAATCCTATTCTTTCGAATATCTTAGCTACATATTATAGTGATGCGAAGACACTGTAAGCTTTTTCTGCGTGGATAAGTACGTCAATTTATATTAATGAGTAATGATGGTTGTAAAATTTTTCATAACTTTGTAATGACAAACAACATTTTAGTCTTCCTATGACCACGGATTCTGCAAAGCATTCGAAACGTCAGAAAATAAAATTCAAACAATGTTCGCAAAAGAAATCGGTAAAGTGTTTCAATCAATTACCTGTTTATTTTCCATTTCCTGCAAAACAATTAAAATTAACGGACCACTTGTTTAAACAGCACTCAAATTATGGCGAAGTGTTGGTTTCCAAAATGGGATTAATCTAATTTATAAGTTTACTTTGCAAATTGAATTATCCGGGGAATCTTACGCGCAACTTTATCTCATCGTTAAAAAGCGGCCGTCAATTTAACTTAGTGCCTAATGTCGTTAAAAGAATTAGCCGAGTTTTAATTAAAAATACAAGGAACACTGACTCTTGGAGAAACACGGACTTTGAGATAAGTAGATAAAAAACTGAAAAAAGAGATAAAGATTAAAAACTTTGTAATTTGGTGAGGTGAACTTTGTTTTAGACTTCCACTTTATCAGTAACACCGGGTTACGTATTACCATTACTACACAAGTCCATAATTAATGTATCAAAGTAAAGCTCATAGACAATTTATTAAAAAAGTCAAAACAAAAGAAGGTACCATTGTGGCCACAGAACGTACTCGTACATAAGTAAATATTAATAAGGCAAGACCCACTTTGGTTGCATTGTTTTGAATATGTGTCATGTAGGTAGGTAACAAACTTTGGAGAGACCATTTCATTCTTTCTATATCAGTAGGACGAACTTAAAACTTGCCACTTAAAGCCATCTATCTGAACGGTTCTTAGGCTAAGTTGATAATCTTACAAAACCGGGTACGGTCCACTTAGTTATCCAACCGTTCCTAATTCCCCGGGCAGTTGACGACGGGAAAAGTTTCCGCGTCGGACACCCGCCAAGCGGCAAGCGCTAAGCCCCAGGTTTAAGTCTCTCTGAAGCTATAATCTGTAAAACTTTGCCTTTTGGCACAGCCAAACACAGGACCACATAACAAGGACAGCTTTGTCATTCGTGACCCCTCAAGGACTGATGACCCCCCATTGGCCGCCGTATCAGGTGTTCAAATTTTTGCTCAGCGGTCTAATGACCCGCTGTCCGACGATGACTCGATGTCATCGTCGGACTGAGGTCTTTTGTGATGGTCTTTGTGTTTTGTCGCCTTGATTTGCGTTTTTTTAGCTAGGATTGGAGGGCAAAATATTTCAAGGGTTTCTATAGTCTTCATAGCCGGAAAATCGGATAATGATTCATAAAGTAGGACCCCTGGAGGCCGATTCCCGTGCAGTTTGTATACGAAAAAAGTACATGGTTCGAAATTTCTTCGTCAAAGAATAAGTTTATATTTATTTCTCAGCGTTACGATTTCTATGCATTTTGGTTTCGTTTGTGTGATAGTTTTTTTACGTGTCGATATTTTACTTGATTTCTTAGGTAAAACGGCTAAACTCACAAACGAATTGCCACACGAAAAAAGTTCGATTGCCGCGAGAATCGCACCCTTATCCGGCTTAAGAGCGTGTCCCGGTCCATTTTTATTCCAGTGATTTTAAATTATCGCCTTTTCGCCGTACAAAATTCGATATAGCTGTCACAATTGGCTCAAGTACCAAATTGGTTTTGGGTAACATGATTCGGTCAGAATTTTGAAGTAGGAAATATGGAACCTGTGCAACCAAGATAATCCGATTATTATAATTGCTTTCTGGTAACTTTTTAACCGACTTCAAAAAAGGAGGAGGTTATCAATTCGACTGTATGTTTTTTTTTTTGTATGTATGTTACCTCATATCTCAGTCGTTTGTCAACCAAATCGAAAAAAAAATTCACCTATTTAGAGGACCTTCTAGTTGGTCATATTTTTTTCATTTTGGGATCTGATGATGGGATCTTGGTGTAATCGAGGGAAACCCTCAAATTTTAAAGGCACGTATATTGTTTCTTTACTAGAATCTTAATGTTGACGTGCTGTTACGTCTGATAGTTAACATCTTGTGGGGCTGAGCTGATGGTGGAACTCCTTAACGCTCAGGAGTTCAGTAATTATAATGACGGAACTTATGATAGGTAATTTGTAGCTTCCTAAAAAATAGAATCATAAGGTACAACTCCCTCCCCCTCCCCCTTATGTAATCACTAAAAATGAAGAAATAAAATAAACTTTAAAAAAAGTAAAAACCGACTTCAAAACCAAAATGCACTAAAAAGTCTTAAATAAACTCTTCACCATTGAAAGGAAAGGAATCCGTTTTAGGCAAACAATTTCTTTTTGGAGTCGGTGCCATCACTTTGACCATCAAGCATCAACTATCACAGCACCGACTCCTAAAAGAAATTGTTTGCCTAAAACGGATTCCTTTCCTTTCAATGGTGAAGAGTTTATTTAAGACTTTTTAGTGCATTTTGGTTTTGAAGTCAGTTTTTATTTTTTTTTTAAGTTTATTTTCTCATATTACTTTCAATGCAATACGTTGGTAGAAAAGTTAACGTATTACATTGCAGACCGCTTGATTGGTCGCTGTCGAAAACCGTGGGGGAGGCCTATATTCAGCGGTGGACGTCCTTTAGCTGATAATAAAGATGATGATGATGACATAAATGCATGGTGTAGCATAAGTGTTATTGTATAAGCACCTAAGTGCTATTCAAGTATCCCGTAAACAAACACCTCCACTTAGAGCACTTAAGTTTTTACGGAATTATATCTACACATAAATCCAGCCATCACAATGGAATATGAATTATAACAACAACAAAGGCTGACCTGAATGACCTCAGAAACAAAACATTCTAGAGGTTACACATTATATTTATTTAGTAAGGACTTTAAAAATGAGCATATTCTTGGGCGAAGCAACGCTTAAAAGCAACAATTTGATAAGTCCAATACAAATACATACCAATTTTTATTAGAAGATAAAATAAAAAACAAAATTGCTCACGGGCGGGAATCGAACTTGCAACCTTTGGCAAACCAGGCCAACGCTTTTTCAATCGAGCTACCGTGCAGACGGTCCAACCACGCAAAATTTTTGGTATCTTAGACCCTTTACACACTGAGACTTTTAGCCGCGATGCTAACGCGCAGTAGCATCGATACATTCGCAAAATGTCACCTTTACACAGTGCGCTTCTTTTAGCATCGATGCAGACGCGATGCTAATGCGCATTAGTATCGATACAGTCGCGATGTAGAAGCTGGTAATTGTCAAATTATGAACTGAATTTAGGCGACGAAATTTTGCAGGCGCGCTTCTGCATCGATGCTAACGCGCCACTTCATTGATGCTTAGTTTAATCTGTTAATCGCGTGAGTCGCGATGCTGAAGCGCGTTTTCAAAATGCGCGACTGCACCGATGCCAAAAGTCACAATGTATAAAGGATACGGCATAACGCGTGACGTTTTAACCCGACAGGAATGTATAGGCCGGAACGAGGGTACTATTTTTATGACTGTATTGGATCAGACTTTATTACAGACAGACGTCATGGGCACATACGTACAGGTATTCCGTTCTTTGAAACTGTAATATAACATTCCGTCAAAATATTATAATAATAAGGAACAATATACTGTCTCGTACATAATGTTGTACCTGTATTTACATCGTAGCAAGAAGCAAGATTTCAAGAGATGCATAGTAACAGGAATTGCAAGCATCAGAAAAAATATTGCGAAATGAAACGGTTGCCAGCTTATTACACGTCATATTCGAGGTGATTCTATTTTAAACATATTTTGTTTTAGATGAGAATCAGCGGCGTCTTTCTTTTTCCCTTCTTTTTAGGGTTCCGTAGCCGAATGGCAATAAACGGAACCCTTATAGTTTCGTCAAGTCTGTCTGTCTGTCTGTCTGTCTGTCTGTTTGTCTGTCTGTCTGTCTGTCCTGTTAACCGCTTACCGATTCTCATACAAACCATAAATTTAAACCATTTTCTTTTAAAGTCTGACGTTTCATAGCTAGACGCTTCCAAAGTGGCATAATGGGCGTCCCCCCCCCCCCCCCCATCTAACTTACTTTTAAACCAAGCAAGTGTAAATTTTGAAAATAATATGGAATGTAGACTTAACAAATACTTGGTTCGAAAATTGGTTAGGACGGGATCGAACTAGTAGTTTTTGAGATACAGCACATTTTTAACAACCGCAAACATAACTTTGTACTTCATACAAATACTATGAAAAACAAAGTTAAATTTGCAGTCAACAAAAAATTGTGCTATTTTACTTAGTAGAAGTAAGTGGATTCCCTAATTCAGTTATAGTTGGCACGGAACCCTCAGTGCGCGAGTCCGACTCGCACTTGGCCAGTTTTTTTTAAGTAACTCTCGTCAATATTACGAAACATTGACACGAGAACTTACAAAATCGAGTTACAAGAAATAATCAAAGAAAATCACACGCCATATTATGGAGGCGAGTGATTATTAAAACATCTCAATGCGAGTCAGATTCGCGCACTTAGGTTTCCGTGCCAACTTTAACTATATCATTATTAGTTATTTTGTGTATACGAATAGTTAAACAGTTAACAGGATACATATTCCCACCAAGTTTCAACTTAGTATTGGTAACAGTTTCATAATAAAGTGGCTGTGACATACGGACTGTCAGACAGACAGACTTGATGAAACTATTAGGGTTCCGTTTTTGCCATTCGGCTACGGAACCCTAAAATTAGAGCTCCGGGGTCTGAAAAAGCTGTATTTTGGTGATTGTTACCCATCGATTCCTTTACCTTATCCTTTAAATATTATCTACTGAGCAATTCAAATCGATATTTAAAAGATTCCTAGTTGATAAGTGTCACTATAATATAAATGACTTTCTTGATGATAAACTTTGACATTTATATATTTTTTTTAAATTCTATTACTTTTTATTACTAGTTTAGTTATTATAATTATTATTTGCTTAAATTAAGGATTAAAATAGCGACATTACATATTTACATGCCGAGTTTTCGGTAAAGCACGTTGATACTAACTAAATGTAATTAATTAAATTGACATCTATTGCTACTGTGTTTTCTTAATACTAAGCAACTGTACACGTGTTAACGTTAATAAATACATCTTTCTTTCTTTCTTTTTCCTAAAAAGTTTTAATAACGATTGCTTTAAAGTTAGTACCGTGCCACTTAGCTATCCTTTGTGTTACGCACATTTCTTTTTTATAACAAATTAAATTTTTAACCTCTAGTAAGTTTCTGCTCTAAATTGTTTTATCTTATAAAAGGAATGAAAAACTTTATGAATCGGAAGCAGGTTAGGAGTAACTTTGCAACAGCAAACACTTTGAACAATTTCCACTCAGCACCGGAAGCAGTAGCTTGGAGGTTCCGAAACTGGAAACACACAAATCTTTTTGAAGTTTTGTTTAGTTCTGCGTCCGGGCTCGATAAATTAACGCATTAGTCACTTCGGTCTAAACATAACTAAACTTTAGTGATTTTACTTTACCTTTTACAGATTTTTAACGTGAACAAAATACCCTACGTTCAATACCCACGGTAATTCATGGACCCGTGTAAGCTTATTAGATATATTTCCCTGGTGATGACAGTTCAGACGCATTATTGACGCCCTAGGGCTCTATATTTTAACCGATGTTAACAATAATAATAATAATACAATACATCGTATTACAGACATACCTACTACATACAATGTTTTTCATTCCTGAAGAGCCGTTCAATTTACGTGGCACACTGAAGCGCAGGTAGGCACTTATTGATATAATGGAAACCTTCCTAATAAGAACAGCCGTATTTACTTCGAGTAATGAAAGCAAACGCACAATAAGGAAGGATTCAAATCAAAGGAGCCAAGGGTTGCCTGTTGTCTGTTACCGCTGAATACACTCTCAAAAGAACCCCTACTATGATAGACCATATCTCAACGTGTTCGTTATTACGTATTTTTTAATTATATCTGTCTTCGTCATAGAAGCTGGCATCCTAGCTTGAGTGAACAAGACAAATTACGGCTCCATGATTAAACAGTATAATGGGCTTTTTGCAAATGTGGAATATACCTCTAGGGCAAACAAAATAGGTATCAATCTGAATGAATAATAGAAGATGCAAAAGATTTAATGTATCCTTACTATATAATAACAAAAATATTTACAGTTGAAAACATAGAAGAGACATTCTGAAATAAAACAGCGTTATAAAGATACAAAAAAGAGCCCATTCAGAAACTCAGTACGATTATTATTAAGGTTAATCGTATCACAGTGGTAGAAGCGTTTTGGTAGTGGTACCGAAGTTAAGCAACCGACGGCGTGGTCGTGTTTGGATGGGTGACCATTCCGACTAGTAAGTTGAGTGAGTATATCCGTGCTTCGGAAGGCACGTTAAGCCGTTGGTCCCTGCTTACTTACATCGGTTGAGCCTAGTCAGAGGTCTTGATAACATCTGACAGCATGGTTAGTCGCTTGCCTAGCACCCCTCCATCAATCCGCACTGCGCCCGCGTGGTGGAGTATGGCAGCAGTAGGACATTACAGACTTACTTTACTTTATTATATAGGTAGAAGATGTGGCCTTGTAAGATGAAGGAAAGTCAGTCAATGTATGTGCCGGCAAGAATCGACGCAACGATGTGAAAAATGCAAACCAGGCGGCCACTCGACGTGAGACGAAAGCTAAGCTAACAAAACTTATTTTTTGTTGTAGAGTTTCAAGCACAAAAAGGTCTCAAAACAACTATATATAATGTTTTGAAATGATAACCAAATGATTATTTTATGCTTTAAAAGTAACCGTTATTAAATTAAGTCAAAGGAGTGTGTTAACGTCTGTCTTTAATCCCCAAAGCGTTATCCTTCGAATAGCTGACCATAATCGACGCGGCCCGACGTCAGCGCCCCTGTTTACGACATAATTGTAAATTTGGACCGTTATTGTCCATTTACGGACGATATTGCTGTCCTTCACCGCCCCAGTGCCCTTTGGGGTGATTGAAAGACAACTAACTGACGCCATGTTTTCGAAATGTCCTCTTGCATATTCGAAAACGGCTAAATTTGGACAGAAAACGATATCTTTTAGTAATCGGATGGAAAACGTTGCAGTAATTGTTTGCATAACTTTTCAGTAGCAGTGGTATAAGAACTGATGTATGCAAATTGGCTGGCAAAATATCTTGGAGTAAAAAAGATGAGCGGAAGATGTTTATAATGTTTCGAAGTTAACGTGAATACTACTCATTGAAATGAAACACTTTACTATAAAATAATAATGAGTGATTGTAGTTTAATTTTTCATAGCTACATGCTAGTATGTAATGACAAATAACACCTTAGTCTTACTTGTGACCACTGTGGCTGTAAATAAAGCATTCGAAATGTCAGGCGTATATTTTAAATAAACGCGCACGAAATATATCAGTTAGTTTCATTTCAATTGTCACGCTATCTCTGAAAAGTAATAAGTAAATGACCATACGTAAAACTCAACACGAAAAACTAATCTAACAACAAAACAACATGTAATTACATTGCAGATGTTTGCTTGACTTTCTTTGAGGAACAATGTGTACCAATGTTTAATTTAACTTGTCTTAAACCCCAAATAGGAAAATAAGTACCAATTCCGTGTTTGTATTAGATAGTAATAAACATCCAGTTAGAAGTTCGCGTAAATACTGCAAGTCTAGTTTCGCTTAGTTAGAGTTTAATCTGATATTAAGTGTTGTTACATGAATATTCAGTAGTTAAGTTTCGCTAATCCTATCTATGGGTCCATCTCTAAGTTTCATGCGTTGGGTTACTAATATTAACTTCGAGGTAGTAAAGTTCTTCTGTCTGCCAATCCTTCTGCATCTCTGGAATAGACTCCTCAAACACTTAATTAACTCTCGTACATAGTTTTATTTATAGCCTACAAGATATATGACACACTTAGCTAATTAGGTTAGATTCGACCAAATATAGGCTCAGACGCGCGTAATTATACGAAGGCTAATATTGTTCCTCGATTTTGTACTCGAATAACTCAAAGTCGTTTTTTGACGTCAAATTGTAATAACTAAGCCCGCATAACAGAACGAATGATTGAACTGTATTATTATTCGGCAAAGCAATGCTGCACCAAAGCAGTATGGTGTGAATCTAAAAAATACTGTCAAATAAACAATGTCAAATATAATACCGTGGACAAAGTATTGAGCTGTCAAAGTTTTCAATTTAACAAAACATTCTGACGTAACATAAAGGTTGTAGCACATCTATACATCCGTCACGGTGACAGCACCGTATCAACTCGAGGCGTTCAGTATTATTTGTATGAAACTCCATACTTAAACGCACATCTATTAACTTCGTGACGTCACCACCTCGGATCGAGAACAACTCGGGACCCGCTCTCGACCAGCGGCACATGCGTTGTAACGCGCTTACGGCGCGTCGCCCAACAGGGTACTTTTACCCTGTTGGGCGACGCGGACCCAGAGCCACCCTGTCAAATGGGCTGTCATTCACAAGTAAAACTGTCATTAGTTGTAGCAAACACGATTTGAGACGAGGAGTTCACTATTTGGTGCCGATCCCCTCCGAGTTGACGACTCGCTGGTGCCGTTCCCATGCCGGGTTGATTAGTCGGCACCGACCTATAATCATAATGGCAAGCGGACGTCATTACGTTACACTTGGACTTGCTCTTATTACACGCAGCACTGAGAGTATAAGAGTTACTTTCGTATAAACGCGATATTCTAGAACAGTAGATGGTAAAATGGAAAATGTTTTTACTCTCGGAAAACTAGTAATTGATCGAATCCACCCTAATTAAAATAACAGTGGCGTTCAATGAGAAAGTCAACTGTTTGCTCAGCTCAGCAAATACTTCGTTATACCTATTTCAAAAATACTCTGTCAAACTTAGAATACTAATAGCTTTGACGTGATAACGAATAAAAAATTATTCAATAAATTTTCCTTAACAATAGCGTACTCTTTTTAAATCATAAAAATCATTATAGTGGAGCAGTTTAAAATGTTAAACCAAGGTACTTTCAAATAATCAGTTTTGTTTCAGCTTACTGATACGTAAATCAATATATTCAATAGGAAGTTTACTTACAATACCTCTTGTATCAGCGGCAAGTTACGAAGTTTCCAATATGGTTAACAACCTGACTTCAAGTTACTTCGGCAGCCTGTTTCAACTGAGTTGGTTCAACCTATAAATATTTATAGATGACTGATGACTAAGCCCAATATGTGTTGTGTTGTAGGTGACTTTGTTGTTGTCTTGATTAAAATAAGAGTGAATGTCGTAGGAATTTTACGTTCAGGTATTTTGATATGAACGACATAATTGGAGAAACAAAATAGATAACTATTTTTTTTTATTTTTAAACCAAACTAACTCCTTTTGAAGTATCGTGCTCGCAACAGGCTCACAAAGGCCCGTAACTTCCTCAGCTGCAGCTTGTGTTTACTCAGCGTACTTGTAGTTCTCAAGCGCATCCCTTATTGCTGCAACGCATTCTAATCGTCTAGGGCGCCGTCACACCGGGCGCCAAGCTTTACAGCATTTCACCCTTGTTTTACACGCAACTATGCGCCCATGGATGAGATCACCATCAGTTATATGAAAATAAATTTTCCACCCGATGAAGTTACGGTGGTGAACTTGAGTTCTTGAATAATTCTGAAAGAATTGTAAAATTGAATTGTATATTGTATAACTGCTTTACAAGCTCGAACATATTGGAATACGAGGACTCCCACTTGCAATATTCGGAGACTACCTTCGGCATCGTATGCAGTCGGTCAAAATTGGTGAAAATGTAAGTGATGAGCAGAATGTAGTTTTTGGTGTACCGCAAGGCTCAATACTTGGTCCCACGCTCTTTACCATTTACATTAACGACCTCTGTAAACTCAGCATACCTTATTGCAGTATCTATACCTACGCTGATGACACGGCACTCATTATTACAGGCTCTAACTGGGAAACTGCCCATCGCAATGCTGAAGTAGCTCTTTCTTCTGTTATGGCGTGGCTGAGCGCAAATCTGTTAACGCTAAATATATCAAAAACAAACTATATCACTTTTTCCATGAACAGATGCATGCTACCGTCACATAATGAGGTTATAATTAAAGCTCACTGCTGTCCAATCCCTTGTGACAGCTGCTAGTGTCTGAAACTTGCAAGAGCTACGTCTATAAAATATCTCGGCGTTCACATAGATCAGTTTTTAAAATGGAACCAGCATATTAATTCACTTATACCCAGAATAAGGAAACTGATCTATGTTTTCAAGAACCTGAACTGCATAGGCGATCAAGGCCTTTTGAAAAAGGTGTATTTTGCGCTCTGCCAATCCATACTAACGTATTGCATTACAGCATGGGGTGGTTGTGCTAAAACAACTTTGAAGCACCTTGAGATAGCACAAAGGGCGGTCCTCAAAGTCATGTCCAGAAAACACCCTCGTTACGCCACCTCATTACTTTATGCAGACACCTCGGTCATGACTGTGCGACAGCTTTTTATTCTCAAAACGATTATTCGCAAGCACTCGAAGCTTCCGTATGACCCGACAGTTTACGAACGGAAGCGCAGATCTGATCTTGTGTGTTTCACACCTCCACATCGAACCGTCCTTGCGCGACGGCACTTCAAGGTCCTGAGCTGTAAACTCTACAACTGGGCTAACAAATCTCTTAAGATATACCCATGCACAAAACGAGACGTCAAGCGCAAACTTAAACTTTGGCTAGAAAGCCTCACCTATGCCGAAACGGAGGAAGCTATTTATTTATGAGTCATCCTTTTGGCTCACTTTCATTTTTAGGCATTCTCTATCACACACACACACACACACACACACACACACACACACACACACACACACACACACACACACACACACACACACACACACACACACACACACACACACACACACACACACACATTCATACATGCGCACGCGCATATTTAAACACTCAATTACACTTATTTATAAATTAATACACAAGTAATCACACTTTACATACACAGGTCACACACTCTACATATCTTTATAAATAATGAAATTGGCAACTGTAAGACGTAGTCTTTATCGGTTAAGCTCTTTATTTTAACTTTTATTTTTTTAAATATTTACGTGCACTTTGTATTTGATAGTTTAAGATCATAAATTCCCAAAACACAGTTTTTTCTAGTTTGGGAATTAATGTAATCACATTTTTTTAAATGTTTACCTTACCCACTTCTTTAATGTGTACCTCCTTACAAATGTAATCAAATGAGAACACCTTCATGATGCCTACCACCACTCGAGATACAGGTTAATTCCTAGTTTGATGGTAGTTGGCTGATTGTTGGCTGTTTATTGTTATAATACTATGTTTAACATGTACAACTGTTTTTACTGTAATTTGAAGTGGAACAATAAAGGTTTTTATTATTATTATTATTAAATACACACAATAAGTGGTTACGTAACGATCAAATTATTGCAAACAATTGATATTTTCCTTGAACTCAGAGACATAGGTTTAACCTGTCAAGCTCGGATGACCCCCAATTGGCCGCTTGACAGGTGTTAAATGTTCGCTCTACGGCTTAATTAATATCCCGCCATCGGGTCCTTGTCGGGTTGTGTCTAATGTCCCGACTTTTGTCTTTTGTCCTTTACGTTTCTTTTTATTTCTGACTTTTTATTTCGTCTAAAATACACAAGATGGCCAACCAAGGTGACCTAAACTACACAAACTACGGGATTTAACGCAACTTAAACTTAACTTTATAGGTAAATATGGTATTTATATGTAGTTTCGATGAAAAATGCAACAAAGCTTAAAATCGTATATATCAAGGTGACCTAGTTCTGAACAGTTAGAGCTGACTGCTCGATGTAAGACTATATGAATAATAAATCATGGCGTGAAATTAAGTATGGTGTTGACCTCGAGGTACACAACTACGAGTATGCGTTTGAAATATTATAGTGTAGACATACATTGTTTTTCACACAGTTGCTTTGAATAATAACTACTGAGCCAATTAAAATAAGTTACGTCTCGTCAATACTCCAAAAACAAAAGATAAAGTTTCAAACGGATCCCTGCCATTAGTGAGAGTGATTTCACGCTATGTCCGATACAAGACTGTAAAAATAAGATCCGGTGTATTGCTATGGTAGTTTATGCACTGGATTCTGCATCCGTCATCCGGTTTCTCATGATATCATTTATGTTTCCATCAGATTTTAAGTCCGATCGATGATTTACGAATGAGTTTTCATCACATTATTGATAGCAAAAATGGCCGCGGTCTCTAGGGGTCATTTATTGCTGGCCTTACGGTTTAGCCTTTATTCAGATTATGGGCGGACAAAATGTCTCAAACGCAATTACCGGCAAAGCCTTCCGTAAGCAGCTTTAGCTTCGACCAAATTAATGGCAGCGGCGAGACAGCGTGGGTGAAGGCCTAGGGCGGATAAATGCAAGCAGTCACAGCGCACCAACGTAAGGTAGACAGAAAACAGTTACGGTCAAATAAGCTCTCTTTCGATTACATGTTTTGAAAATCATAGCATCACGTCACATGATTATGTTTGTTTAAGTTGAGCCTGTTTATCACTGACAATTGTACGCAACATTAAGTAATAGGTACTTTTTAGGGTTCCGTAGCCGAATGGCAAAAAACGAAACCCTTATAGTTTCATCAAGTCTGTCTGTCTGTCCGTCCGTATGTTACATCCATTTTATTCTGTAACTATAAGCATCACACTGATGAAATTTGATAGGAAGATGTATCCTGTTAACCGCTTTACGATTCTCATTAAAAAAAAAAAGTCATTTAAGGGGGGGCTCTCATACATGAAACTAAAACCTAAAAAAATCTTTTCGACAAACCTATGCGTGTGGGGTCTATGGATAGGTGTTTTAAAGAAAGAAAGAAAGAAAGAAAATGAATTTATTCGACCAAAAAGTTAAAATATATATTTAAAAAAAAACATATGCTTAGGCCGAAAAAGGCACCCACTCAGCATTGGCCCGGTAATGTTATCTATACAGTATTGTAACTCGGCCGACTCTTTCAAATAAATACCTACAACCGCGCGGTACCTAGACGGGCGATAGGGCTGCTCGCCTCCAGCGTTTTAATTACAATTGCCTACTCAGTTTACATTTAGTTTTGTGATTGTAAATTTGCTTTTTTTATATAAACAAATGAAATACTTTGTAGATTGAATAGGAAGTATGCAATAAAAATGCGTGTTGTTTTTATGATTAAATAAAAAATCATTTTTATGTTTAAATGACAAATCGGTCTTACAAAATTTGCTATCGAAAAATACTTGCGCCTCGACTGAAACGTACGGAATTATTATTAAATTTTAAAGTATAAAAAATCCGCGTTCTCATACAAAGATTTATAAAAAAAATCATACAACCAAAAACAGCACAATATATCTCGTCATTTAAAATGTACTTGAACTTCTACAGAAATTGTGTATGGGTAAAAAAACAACACACCGTCCGTTCGTCACTGTGGCACAGTCGCGACTGTCTGCGTGCCGAACGCATGCTGAAATCGAGGCACGTAGGTATATTTTGCGTTTTGTCCGTTTGTATGAAGTTGGAATACTGTATAGATAACATTACCGTGGCATTGGTCGTGGCAACAGCAGAACGCAAACCACGACGCTGATTTTCAGCGAGTGCCTTTGTGGGTAGGTACAAAAAAAATATCAAATAAAAATAAAAATAACACAAGCCAATAAAAACAACATAAAATAATATTAACAATATTTTAACTCAAAAATAACGATAAAAATAACAGACATATTGTAGGTATTATTTAAAATTTAAAATTATCATTTCATTCAATTCATTGACATAGAAATTAAAATTTGATCAATTAAATTACATAATAATGAATTATTGGCTTCGGGTCACCTTGGTGAGCCCATTGTGAGCTCTGCGATTACTCGCGGAACGGAATGTGGCCAAACCCAAGATTCGGAGAAGAAAAAAAAAGTAACAAAACTCTGATCTCGGGCTCGGCTCGGCGGCAGCCATTTTATCTATGTATCCGACAAAGTCCCGAGAGTCACCGAAAATAATGCCACGTAAAAGACAGTGCCACGTACATAATTAATCAAGACAAGTTAAAGACACACGTTGACATTGCTGGCTTCAGTCTACAAGGAAGGGGAGCCTTGGATAACCCCAAACAATCACGACCGAACTGTACGAATGACGGCGACGTACACATGGGGGCCAGGAGGAGCCTACGCGGGCAAATCATGTAATGCAATGTGCTTTTCGGCGTGATCGGTGACAGGTTGCACGGGTTCAGCTATGTTTAGATTTGCGACCCCCTTGTTTGACGCGCATACCCCGTTGGTAAGTGAACGCGTGCTTTTCGTTTTCACGTTGAATTTGTAATAAGTGTTGCTTTAAATTAATTTTAAACGTTGATTTCACTTTCACTTTCATATACATTTTACTTTTACATAACTTTGTATTTCACACAAACACTATGAAAAAACAAAGTTATATTTGCTGTCAAAAAAATGTGGTATTTCACAAAGTGAAAGTAAGTGGATTCCCTAATTTAGTTAAAGTTGGCACGGAACCCTCAGCGCGCGAGTCCGACTCGCACTTGGCCGGTTTTTTATTTTTTGAAAATGTTTTGAATGTTTTCCAAATAAAATAAAATAATAACCACTACCAGTACTCGGAATCTTGACCTCGTTGGTATGGTGGTGGTTTCTCTGGACTTAGAGGATTATCCGCGGGCGCCACCGATCCAAGGGATTGCCCGATCCCGACGTCGCTTCATTTAGACATGAGGCTCTACTTTGTAAGATATCTATATTGTTGACTACTCTTCTATGAATTAAAGAGAATATAAACTATATGACGAAGGAAAATGTGGAGTGTCGTGTCGTATCAGGAGGTCAAAATAATAGAATAGAACAAAAACTCCACAGAAAAGAGCCAAGCTCTTCGTCGTGCGGAATTCTGTCATAACCTGACCTTAAATAGTACCATAAAAAGAAACTCGAAATTCCCTTGTGATCACTTTTTTATCAGAAAATAAAGCTAAAAAATAACGCTGGTAAAACACTGGTTAGCACGACGTGCGTAAGTAGGTAAATAAATCGCACCCTTTGCGTAGTTTTTGGCAGTGTCTATAAAATGACATGTCAGATCAAAGAAGTGGTAATAAACTGAATATTCAGAATCGTTTAACATAGTAGGGTCCTGCATTGACGCTGCACCGCTGCTTGCGGTGAGGCTCAAAGTGCCTAACCGACCGAGGATATATGCCACAGTACGGATATGAAAATGTAATAGCTTTTAGGTTGGGAACTTTGATGAGGTTGATATGTCAAAGAGCCAAAGTAGTCACGATGGTAGTCCATCTACTGTATGTACTCATTTACAAAACGGTTCTGATCCAAATTTCTAATGCGGACGGCTAAGAAATGGAATGCGCTACCGGCTGAAGTGTTCTTGAAACACTGGGTATTGTTAAGAGAAGAGTGAATAGGATATTACTGGTAAAATATGATCCATCCTCGACCACATCAGAACTTACTAGCAGATGTAACAGTGATCAAATGCCCATCATTTATAAAAAAAACATTTATACAGGGTTTAACAAAATCAACTGCATTCCTTCTCGGTAATGATTCTGTTCCTACAGTACAACAACTTTTTGTATGGGACCAACATTGAAATCCCAACTTTTTTTTTACTTCTTCATACAAACTAGAATCAGCTGATCGGCACTCTAATATGGGAAAGTATTTTTTTGGGATTGCAATGTTGGTCCCATAGAAAAGTTGTTGTATTTGAGGGTCAAAATTAACCCTTAGAAGGAATGCAGTTAATTTTGTTTGACCGTATTATAAAATCTGCATAGAATATACAATAATGTACAAAGTATTCGTATTTCGTAGACGTCGTGGAATGATTGGCACCCACAAATGTAATGTTGTCTGAAGTACATTTAGCAATCCCATTAACCTCTCAAATAAGCGTGTAAATGATAGTTTCTGTTTAAGATTCCTCGAACTCTGCAAACATTGTCGGATCGCTAATAGAGATTTATGAGCGACGGAACCCTTGAAACAATACACTTTACGATTGGCACATAACACAATAATACTCAGTAGGTAGTATGCCTTTGACCATCAAACATCAACTATCACAGCACCGACTCCAAAAGGAAATTGTTTGCCTAAAACGGATTCCTTTGCTTTCAATGGTGAAGAGTTTATTTAAGACTTTTTAGTGCAATTTGGTTTTGAAGTCGGTTTTTAAAGATTAAGTTAGCACGTTACATTCTTCTGGTAGGCGTATGTACAGAGTAATTTATGAATAGGCGCTGGATAAGTAATATGAGACAAAATATGTGTAAATATCTATTGAACCCACTATATACGAAAATACGTGCAGGAAACGCTGAAAATTGTTTTAGGACATTATCACAAAATGCGTCGTAAAATTACACGCAGACTCCGTTTCAGACGGGTTCCAGTCAACTGAAAGCATTCCGGATTTGTTCTTAATTGATGCGTGGGCACGGCCTCTCGGGATCGCTTTGTCCACAGCTCTTGTAGAAAACAGGAGGATTTTCAAATTTACAGGGTTTTGTGTGTGTTTTGTGCCCTTTAAAGTGCTAGAAAGGTTCAAACTTTTTCAGTAAATATAGGTATTTGCCGATTTGTTTGTGTGGTATACAAATATCAGTAGGAAATACATAATGGTTGTGATTGTGTTTATATTTTCTAGTGATTATAATGGCTAACGAGGGTACTTATACAAAAATTGGCAAATACTTAATTGTGTTATCGATTAGATAAAAAAAAAAAGTTGTACTTTTTAAAGGCAGATTGCAAAACCTGTAGCTCACTAACGGGAAACGGGATAGGGTACAGCCGAACAGGCCGACACAGCCGGGGACAATGTCACACTCGGCTGACTGAGCTTTGAGAAGCTTCGATTTTCCTCAATCGAGACTGATCAGTTTGTTTAGAGGTTATTACATGACTGGCAATTTTTTTCAAATCTATTTTATTTCGCCTGTGGCACGTACTGAGTACTTTTAGTTGCCTACCTAAATACTGGGAAGAAAACAGACTGGCAACACCGCAGTTTTTTTAGCGCTGCTAACTGCCAGTAAGCGTATAGTTCCGAGCTTTAGCTTTGAGAATAGTTTAATGATGATATTAACGATTGCAACACGGTAGATAATAGCCCTGCAGGGATCAACTGACCTAGAGCGATCTTCTTTGAAATGTCAATATTGTGGATGGAGGCGAAAACATTTTTTGAGATACCTTCTAACTAAACCGATTTCATTGTTGAGTTATTGACTTATCTTTTTGTCCCATAATACTCGTATATCAGAGACATGTGCTTTATTGAGCGTCTTTATGTTACGATTGAGTCATTGTCACAAAAATATTCGTAATGAAATGCGTTTTGTATTTAAATCTACTAACTAAGTATTTAAGTATTACAAAATCGAATCCCGCAAGGGGCATATGTTTGTGTGATGAGCACGAATATTTTTACCTGAGTCATGGATGTTTAGTATGAAGGTATTTATGGGAGACGTCCCCGTCAAAATCTTGGTTTGGTATTCGTAACACAAGGAAGAAAATTTCTTACTTCAAAACCACGACAATTGGTGTGTTGTCTGGCGCACATTTATTTATTTTTATATTTAAATATGTATATCATAATAATATATCATGTATGTATATCCATATAAAGTTGTAGCATAAAAGCACAGTGTATAAGTATGTTCACTCTTTAAAAACATACTTGAGTTTAGAATATATGATCATGATAAAGTATTTTTTTTGTTTTGTAATCCTCAAGCTACCTAAAAGTTGTTTTTTATTTCCATAAGTCAAAATAATTGACACTCAGAACAATAAATAAATATGCGCCAAACAACACACCAATTGTCTGGTTTCGTGCCAAGGAATGTTCTGCTACAATGAAATGCTATCATTTTTCGAACGGCACTCATTGCATTTTCATAACTTACTCCGAAATTAATGCCATCAAATTTTTATAGCCCATTCCCCGCCACTATTTTACGATGAGTAAAAACAGAAGGCGCGGAATCCCCCGTAATTGCATTACAGACACCTGCATGAGTCACAGCTCTTTATTTCAAGACAAGCACATCTTAGCGCGAAAGAATAAGGTTCATAACCGGATGCAGAACTTTATGAAGGTAGATGGGACAAATTCCTTAATTACCTGGACGCCCGCGTCTGACGTCACAGGATAAAATTAAACAGAATAGTTACTATGACACTAATTATACTGCACTCAGTTAAGTAATAGTAATCAGCATACTGAAATAAAATATAAAAAAATATATCACAAAGTGTTATAAGAAAAAGTTGAATTTAAGGCTAACTTTATTCTCTTTATAGGCTTCGCCGTAGTTGAGTAAACGACTATATCACTGAAAATATAAACTGGAATGGAGATATAAACTGATTCCGAGATCAAACCTCAATCATAGAAAATCAAACAAAATACTAGAGTGACAATATAATAGAGTCTCCGAATTTGAAGTATTTTTTCATTGTTTAGAACTTTTGACAGATCCTTGACGATATAGTATATCAGGAATGACCTTCGACTGGGTATTAAGAAGCGAGAAGCTTCCGGTTCTAAACTACGATGAGGAAGACATGAGGGAAAACACCAAGCTTTCATTCCTTAACTTGGAATTTTAATTGAAAATAAATTCTCAAACTTGATGATGGTGAGATCTTTGATTAGAGCAGACTTACTGCGTTAAAATTACACTGTGCACATTTGCAACATATCGTTTAATTTGCCGCTCTACTGCACTATCCGGAGCATATATAAAGCCTTATCGAAATATAGGACTTCTCACCACAATTCCGCACTACCAAAAATTTAACTTATAGCCAAGGTATGCAGCTGGGTCTCTTCTAAAACCAACACCTAAGTCAATAATAATTAAACCTACCTAGTGTTGATGAGTTGACTTAGCCAAATTACAGCAACGTTTGTATTTTATCTATCAGGCAGCTTAATTTCATAGATACGTAATACTCAAAAACAATAAACTTTTTATAATTGGGCACGTCTAGTCTAGCTACTAGACGACCTTGACCTGGCATTAAATATTCATCAGCCGTCGTAATAAATGGGCTTGGCGTTAAAATAGAAGTATCGAATCGAAGTTTAAGCTGCAGGAAAGTCGCCTTCGCTGGTACGGATACGATTTGCGGTAACCGGCAAGCGTAGATTACATATTATGTCTAGCTATGCCGGCTCCACCGGGACCCGACAGAGGGGGTAGACCCAAAAAGTGCTGGGTTGACGTCGTGAAAGATGAATGCGTTTTAAACAACTGTCCAAAGAGGATGCCCAAGACCGTGCAAAGTGGAGACGTAAAATTAAGAAGGCGGACTCTGAGCGTCAACGCTCGCAACTGGGACTAACGTCGGGATGATGATGATGACACACTCCTTGTGTGTCCTTTTGTGAGTCGTCTTTTAGCATCGATGCAGAAGCGCGACTGCGTCGATGCAGTCGCCAATATACAGTACATAATTTGTCAATATGCAACTTTTGCATCGCAACTGCATCGATACTAACGCGCGTTAGCATCGCGGCTGTATCGATGCTAAAATTGGCACAAGTGTGTAAAGGTTGACATTTTGTGACTGCATCGTTGGTGCATCGCGATTGCATCACTGCTAAAAGTCACAGTATGGAAAGGGTCTAGTTTTGGCATAAGGTTTGCATCTGTTGTTTACGTTGTAAATAGGCATTGAAAGTAAAGCTGTATATTACCTAAGACAGGTATTTATTTGTCTGGGTAATAAGACGCTTCACAAAACACTCCAAGCATAGGAGCAAACGTTGTAAAAATATTTGCTCTTGTATATCTAAAACCCTGTGGATTTCACTTCTTCACAACTTGCTGGTAATGAATGAACAAATACTCAAAATTCAGGACTAAACATTACAAACCGATTCGATGTGTTTGCAAGTGGAACAAAACAACAAACAAACCGGCCAAGTGCGAGTCGGACTCGCGAATTGAGAGAACCGTGTCAACTGTAACTGAATTAGGGGTTTCCTAATTCCACTTAGCCAAAATACCACAATATTTTATTCACAGCAAAAATAACTTTGTTAATCATAATATTTGTATGAAGGACTATGTTATATTCGCTGTTGTTGTACAGTGTTATTTCTCAAAAACTACCAGTTCGATCACATTCATACAATAAGTTTTCTTTTCAAATTTTTCACTTGCTCTGTTCAAAAGTTCGAGACGGGCGATGCCCATTTTACGACGACTTTGGAAGCGTCTGTCTCCAAATTTGATATTTTTGAAAAAATGGTTTAATGAACCTCAATATCATTTTAAAAGACCTATCTTAAGATACTCCTCTCGCATACGTTTGTGCAAATATTTAAAAAAAAATATTTCCATATAAGAGAATATCATTTCCCCCCTCGAATATCATTTTTAATGAAAGTCGTAAAGCGGTTAACAGGATACTCATACCGACCCATTGTCAATTTTGTAATGCTTATAGTTTCAGAATAAAGTAGCTGCATGTGACGGACAGACTTGAAGAAACTATAAGGGTTCCGTTTTATGACATTCGGCTACGAAATCTTAAAAAGCCCTCCAAGCAGGCCCCTATGTATTTAATAATTACAGCAAACAAAGTTACAACTACTTTGTAGAATGCAGCAACTTAATTTGAAATCCAGACAATTTGCAGCGACAATGCACATCGTCCAGTCATGGAAAGTGTTTGCAAGTCGTCTCACTGTTCTCAGTCGCAAACAACGCATGAATATTAATACGTAGCTACCTCGTCTGGGCTATGGTGGTTAATGAACTGGATAGCACATTGGAATAATTTTATTGTTAATGGTGAAATAGGAAACCAGAAACTGCGCACGGGTGGGTCTCGAACCAGCAACTTCTGGCTAACCGGGCCAAACGCTTTTCCTATTGAGCTCCGAGCTGTGGGTGCGAAATTTCTAGTCTCTTGTTTAAATATTCCAAACCATAATAATATTGGATTGAATGGCCTTGAATCAGAAAAGAGGTTATTATTTAACCATAAAATATTTCGTCGTTGTAAATGAGAACAACAGACTCCAACGTGTTTTTTTTTCGCATACTAGATACATTTTGGTATACATAAAAGCATTTATAATGACAATCCTATGACGGGATAGTAAATCGATCGGGGACTAACCGTACAGACTTAACGTTCATATCAATGAGGTAAAATTTGAAAAAAAAAACATTTCCTCATTTAAAAAATCCACCACAATCACAAAAAATAACTAGTACACTTATTCATAAACTCACCGTATTGTATTTGAAACAATCCTCGGCATTCAGCGTCGCTAACGTTAATCCGCCGTGAATCTGTAACAAAACGGTGCCACTTGTTACTCCGACTGAGGCTTAAATGAAACCATTGTTTAGGAAACGCAACACTAGAGCTTTGACCCGACAACGTAATGGAGAACACAATAACGGACCACAATTTGTATTCTTTATACTGTTACCGCCATAACTAGTGTTTTTATTACATGCAATGACTTGGTTCCATTACTTTAGATTAACATTTTCTTATTTATGTTTTTTGATTTCAGACGTGTGACTTCAAAGGGCCAAGTGGAATTACTATGCTATATTTTTTAGGGTTCCGTAGTAGAATGGCAAAAAACGGATATATAACCCTTATAGTTTCATCAAGTCTGTCTGTCTGCCTGTGTGTCCGTCCGTATGTCACAGCCACTTTATTCTGAAACTATTTGTATTACATAGTTGAAACTTAGTAGGTAGATGTATCGTGTTAACCGCCTTACAATTCTCATACAAAAAAATAAAAAATAATGATATTTAGCCCAACCCAAAACTCCAAAAAAAAACCCGGCTCCCAAACATGAAACTAAAATCTATTTTTTTTTCAAACCTACGCGTGTAGTGTGTCTATGGAAAGATCTTTTGATGGATCGGTTCGAATCGACCATTTTCGAACCGGTAGTTTTTGAGACATAGCACACTTTCATTAAACCCAAATATAACTTTGTCTTTTATACAAATACTATGTAAAACCAAGTTATTTTTCCGATCAAAAAATATTGTGATATTTTCCTAGGTGGAAAAAATTGGACCCCATTTTAGGTGGCACCGAATCCTCAGTGCGCTGGTCCGACTCGCATTTGGCCGTTTTTTTGATCCGCATCTATTAAAATCTGGATACAAAAACATGATAATTAAAATAAAATATTGTCCGGTTTCCATAGCCAATATAATATTCGGTGTTTTTAAAGTTTGTACGAAAAGTAGACTCAAAACCGAATGGTATTCCCTCCTAGTCATATTTTTTGCACCTAACTTAAATGTAATATGATGAAGTATTGCCCTAAGAGGTTTCAATTTAAATTTTTGAGCATCGATATGCTCGGTACGAGTATATGTAAATCCAGGGAATGCAACCAAATTCTTAATTCACTGATTAGAGGTACCGAACGACTCAACTGAAATTCTAAAGGTACCTAGATATAATAATTGCACTAAAGAAAATCATTAGAATTAAATCTCTATTTCTGACGTTAATACGGCTATATGTCAAGTAACGACTCAATACAGTCGCCTTTGCGAGTACTCACGTTATTTTCATATGGTAATTTTTATGAAGATTCATAGGTAAAGTGGTTATTTGCATTGCTGGCAGTAAGTGTTGGGAGATGTATGGATTGGCGCAATCTTGTCACGTTTCGGGCGTGTTTGTCCAAGAAAAGTAGAGGAATGTTATGCGCAAGTCGAAGTTTGGAAACATTCGGTATGTACACATTGACAAAGAATATGGTTAAATCGGATTTTGGAAAATCTGCCTACTTTAACTTCTTTTTTTATTTTCTGAAAGTGAATAAATTAAAACATTGGTAACTTTAGAGCTAGATAAACCTTACCAAACTTAATAAGTGATTTGGAAGGTAAAGCCTTCATAATTTAATTTAACTTGAATTTAATTTAATTTACTAATTAATATTTCAGACTTTTCCTTGTCCCTTAATTGAATAGCAAACAGTAGGAAACGTCACAATAGATATCTTTTCGTCTATAAATGAAATTCTTCTTCGTCAGCTTTGTCTTTTCCCTTAACATTTGGGGTCAGCCTTACTCGTTTTAAGGCGCCAAGACAGTCGGTCTTGGGTTCTTCGTTAGTTCACGAGCTCATCCATGTTCGTGGAAACGATTGTCCACCACGTGGCCTGTTCGGTGTTATTTGATATAACCGAACACGCTTCAAAAGCGCACTCGTTTGCTATGCATTTCCTTTACCTATTTAGTGCAAATCACGGTGCCATAGCGAACGGACGCGCTCATAACATAACATTTCAACATTTGTGGAACTTTAATTATAGTGCGGTATTTTGAACATCAATCAATCGTATCATTTTCAACACTCGCTATCTCTAACTCCAAAATGGCCCGCGGTAGTCTATTGCCTCTCGTCTTATCTGGGATGGCTAGAGCTTTCCTTTCGATGTGATCTTTATTACATCTCTTCACATGTCCATACCACGCATTCGGCTTTCAGCCATCCAATGACAGTGACTTTACATGTTCCCTTGACACACTCATTTCGGACTTTATCAAATCTCCTCACTACGGCAGCCTATCGCAGCATTTTAATTTCATTAGAACTTACTACTTTTTACAGCTATTTTTAGCCGTTGGTTTTCTTAATAAATAAATAAAATTGAAAATATTGTGCGTCTTCTGTTTATGTTGTTTCTTTGTTGCCTAGCACTCGGTCCCATACATCATAGCAGGCAATTTAATGTATTATATCGTAGGTATATTTGTTACTTCATTCCTCATCATCGGTTAGTGTTCACAGCTGAGTGAAGCAGAGCAGGTGAGCTCTTCGCTCGCACAGATAGTAAAAACGATATCGAGATGTATTGGAATATACAAATTTAACGAGAGGGGTGAAAGCTCGAGCTGACACAGCCGGAAAATGATAAGGGTTTCAGAAAACAGAAGTGGTTTTTATAATTCAAATATTTTTACGACTCCTTTAACAAATATTTGGTTAAATATTTTTCCTTTCTTTAGGGTTGCCCATTCTTACAAAAGTATTGCTTCTTTTATTTTGTAAAAAGATTCAAATGATAGCAAATAAAATGGATTATGACATCATCTCCAAATGATATTTTAAACACAATCTGGGCTCTACACAAACCTTGAGTCCCACATGTCAAATCCGTGTTTTTGATAAACACAAACATAATGTGTATTTAACGAGTTATTCAAATTTTTCATAAATAAACCAATGTTTCATTTGATTTTTGTGGTGACTTTATTGATGTCCCACGCATCCCAATATATGCTTCAACATAGTTGAATCTTGGAAGGCTATTAAAATAAATACGGTCGTAAGTCCCAATACAAACCACAGATCTATACCACATAAAATGGTGTGCTCAATACTGATGAGATATCCTATGATATTAGACAATAGGATAGCTAATTCTTGCTATCATAACATAAGAATTGTGGTAGCTGAATTAACTTATAGTCACACTTTGGTGTCGCTTATTTTAAAGTGTTTAAATACACTGTTCTATACCACCACTATCGTGAAAATCCATTAACGTTCTTTTTTTTTAAACACATAGGTAGGAATAAGAAAGAAAATAGTAAACAATTTACGGAACACCTGCCTACGTGTGCTTACACGAGCAAGATTCTGGATTAATACAAAAACTACACATTTTTGCACATTTTCCTGTCAGTAAGGTCGTCTGATTTCACATTGCCTGGCTTTATTTCTGTCTACAATCGTTGGCTGTCAATTTTATTAATACGATTTCTTATTTAAGAAAATACATTGTACATCACAAAACTTTCAGTCTATACAGTAAACAGATAGAGTGACAGTAGATTGTAGATATGTTCTAATATATTTGTCAGAGCTTGTTACTAGGGGTGATTACTGTCGGCCTATATTTGTTACTACTATATCACGTGCCCCGATATGACCTCTAACACATTCTGTAAGTCATTACAGAATGTGTTAGAGGTGCCTACTAGGTGTCTTAAATAAAAGTCACTAATTATCACTGCTGTTTCTATTCCTGTCCACAAATTCTAAAATCTCTAAATAATTAGTGGATTTCGCTGAATAAGAATTCCGACAGTAATCCCGAAAAGAATCAGCTTAATTTGATAATCTCTACAAGGATATTTCACGTCATAAAAATATAAAGAATTGCATCAAGTGATAAATTGTTATTTATTGCTGCTTTATAACAGCTGTCAATGTGTAGGTGATGTTGTCGGGGTACGAGACATCTGCTAACAAATCCGACATGCCTGTAAAGAATAGCGACTATTGTACAAAAATTTAAGACAAAATATATATCTCATAGTAAGTAAATTCCTAATAATAACAAAAAAGAGAAAATAAAACTAAGACATGCAACATAAAAAATAAGCTAAAACTTACGTATTCAAAAACGAAACTATTTCCTGGCTGCGTTGCCGCGTTGTATAGCTAAGCTAATCCTTTCGATACAAGAACCAGTTTTATTATAAGTCGTAACAGAATTTAATTTAGAAGCAACATTTCTTAACACAAACACATAACTACTTGCAAGCGAGACGTACTAGCGACGCTTGGCGATTTCAGGCAACACCGCTGCTGCTCAGCTTTAAGGGCTTTTCTCAGACACAAGGTGCATCCTAAACAAATAAATATTCAACATGTAGGGGTACCAAGGCGGAAGCCCACACACACCCGTAAATACTTACTATTTACTACTACATATTTTCCGACTGTAAGGCATAAAGCCAGTGGCCAGAATCTTTGCAGAAAACTGCCAAAAACCTAGCACGAATACCAATACTGACGGAATTTCGAAGTAAAGAGTTGAAGATTTCCCTTGTAAGAGGGACCTCCCTAAGTTTTTGCTGGTGACGTGTCTTTGGGATGTCTTATCTAAGACCAAAACTGTCCGCCTATCTCACTCCAAAAAACTAGCGAGGCTCAATGAATTGTTCGGCTTAAACGGTAGTGCAATGCAGAGAGGAAAGGAGAGCAGGGAGGGCTACACTGGAAATTTGGCGGTTTCCGATCCCACGGAAACAAGTAGGAAACGAAACCTGAAGCCAAGAATTATTACCAAAATGTGAATTTAAAATAGCTGTTAACTTCATGGACAGCTGTATGTGATCGAAGTGACAGCGTCTCAGCTAATTACAAAAAAAAAAAAAAACTAGGAGGCAGATGGAAAGTTTAGTATAGATTGCTGTTAATACGATATGAAGACGTGATGTATTAAATTACATGTTGGAAATATTTACAGAATGAAGCTACGAAGATCCTTTTTTTGTCTTATTTTAATAGATTATGAATAAATCTTACTGTCGCCAAGTGAATGAAAAAAACTGGCCAAGTGCGAGTCGGACTCGCACATGAAGGGTTCCTTACTATGTATGTAAGCACTCTTCTTACCCCAACAATGTCATGTAAAACATGATCCAGATTAATTTAGAGGGGTTTTCAAAATTATGAGACAAAACCGGTTATATCTTTTGACGGCGCTAACTCACAATTTCGTTTTTTTTATAGCCAAAAGAAAAAATGCGAAGGTATATTTTGCTTTAAGTATATGTCCTAGATTGACCCTGTAATTTGCTTAGTTATTATAGCCGTTATGATTCCTTCTAAATGCATCATATACGAGTATACTACCACTGCGAATTGTTTCCACGTATCCACCTACTACCGTTTAGTTGGGAGAGGGGACATATCATAGGACTCTAACAAAAAATTCACTTTTCAAACCAAAAAATTTCAAAAAAAATTAACCACTCTGGCGAAGAGTTTAGAATACATATTTGGCAAATAACAGTTTTCTAATACCTCAGGTCTTTGCGCTGAACTGCGGACGGACAGACGGACATGGCGAAACTACGGACTACGGAACCCTGAAAATACAACAGACGAAATTGAAAGATTGTATTTTTAATATAGGTTTAGAGGAAACAAATAGTCTCTCCTCCAGGATAGATAGGTTATAGAGTAAAACCTCAGTGTAAAGTCAATACTTGACCAAATATGACAATAAATACGGACTATCACTGACTTCAAGATATTATGTTCCCGCTTTTATGCCAAACTCGCGATCGATCTATCCGTTCCTCCGACAATCTCCGGCTAGGCACGCTGGCTCACCTCTCCACGTACGTCTCCAAGTTGTTTACAGTGACGGCAACACGATTGCGAAACTATCTTCCATTGAATGTCAGGAAGGCGGAGTCGAAGTTATCATTAAAGAGTTAGTCGAACAATATCTCAAAGAAAAGATAATTAATTATTTATGTAATTAAAAATATTGTGATGATTTATAAATATTATATATTCGAATGGTTTAGAATGTTTTTAACACTCACAGTGTCATATTTTATATTGCAAAAATTTGCGCACGGGCGGGACTTGAACCAGAACCCTCTTGGCTGACCGGGCCAAACGCTCTTACCAATTGAGCTACCGTGCTGTCGGTCCGACCCTGCGAAAAAAGAAGAGGTAGCTGGTTCAAGTCCCGCCCGTGCGTAAATTTTCCGTTTCTTATTTCATCTTTGTGAATATTATTCTAAGTTAAAAAATTAATACGAAAGGAAACTATTTGCATGCTATTTCTGATCGCTGGAAAAGCTGAACCGCAAAATTTTAAAACCTAAAAAAATTAACCCTTTTCCAAAGGCAAATAATAGTACATTATGATACAAGTGTGCTAAGTTGACCATTATATACAAGGCGATATTGTGTGCGCACTAGCGAAAGCAAGCGCGCCATAAGAAAGCCTCGTATATAATAGGTCACGGCACCCGTGTTTCATACGACGTTTTTCAACACACTTGCCATTAATCAAAACTTCATCACACGACAGCCGACAATTATTTACGAAAAATGCACTTACTAATCTGTGGAAAAATGGCGCGTTGCTTTTTTTCTTGCCGCGAAACAGATGCGCGCGCAAGGCTAAGGCGCGAACTAGATCGGCCAACAGCCAAGATTAAAAATGTAAAAAATCGTGTTTAAAACACAAATTACAGAAAAATTTAAATGAATTTGAGTTATTTTTAGTAATGAAGCTGTATTTACCATTTATTGAAATAAATATGTACATACTGTAATTTTTCGAATATATATACATTTTTTTCCTTAAATAAAAGTTATAACCCGACTAAATTATATCGCTCCATCTTCGTACTTACTACTTGGTACTAGGGTACAAATGTAAATTGGTTGGGTTAATAAACTAAAGGCACTAGTGCAATAATAGACTGAAAAAGCACGCGTGTTTAATATCTAGGATTATGAGCCAAAAATCGGTGGAATAAAAACGTCGTTTTGAGCAAGTGGGTTGAAAAATATTTATTTCATTTCATTGATTATTTATTCAATTCATGAAATAAAAATAAAATATTTATTTCATTTCATTGATTATTCAATTAATGACGAGTGGGCGATGAGTACGTGTAATGTACCAACATTATGGCGCAGAAGTTCTTTAATCAATCTATTATCAAGTAAGTAATGTATTAACAGGCGATGTGTCAAATGTAAGATAAATCTTTTTCTGATTAGCTCCATTTATATCTGTGCAAAGTGGACTTATTCAATTTACTCAAAATAAAAATTGAGCCTACTTATGTTGTGATTCGCAGCATTATCACATTAACTGACCGCGCTAGATAAACGAATTCTGTTTGGTCGAAATCAATAACAGCTAAGCTGTTTCATTCTTATCATGTTTGAGGTTTCTTTTAGATGATTTGTATATCATGAACATGACACACAGCCGTCATAAATATATATACACATATACACAGCCGTGATATCCTTGAATGAAATGGGTTGGCAGTCTGGCACACGATTTGTAAAATAATAATAAAAATATGTAATATTTACTTTTACCACTTAAGTTTTCATCCACTGTAACCCTTCCTTGTCAAAGAACCATCGCCTCATCTAGAGTGATTTCCTTGCTTTGATTACTTTTGTCATATTTAATCTCACTACTGGGTGTAAAAAGTGTCCTGATCTTTTGATTTTTTTTCTTTATTGCTTAACGTTGTATGTAAGTACAATCATAGTTAAAACGCCCAGTAATAGAAATGTTTGCCAGTATGACGGCGTCCACCTTGACTGGACGACCGCGTCGAATTCCCCGAAGCAGTAAACCTGCGTCTGAATGCGTACGCGCAGGCAATAACTCTTTTTTATCGCGCCGTAACGCCATCGCAAATAATCCGACAACATCTGGACATGTTGCGTATCTCATACCATTGGAAATGGATGACGAATTGAAAAAATACATATTCAAATAAGTTATTATAATTAAAGTTCGTATAGATGATGGTTAATTTAGAATAAGAAAAAAAGCAAAGTAACTAAGCGAAATATTATTTTTAAATAAGAAATTCCGTAGGTATAAAGCAAAGAGGCCAACATCGCTTACCTACTAACATAAAAATATATTTTAGTAACCACGCTAACCATAATATACTACACAACTGCAGTGTAGCTATAGTTGCCTGTCGATAAGTTTTTATGTGAAAAAAATATAATTATTTGTTGGACGAAATATTGAAATCGTTTGATTAAGATAATAAAGTCGTCTTGTACCTAATTACCGAAGCTGGTATGCAAATAAATACTCGTTTCTTAAAAATCTCAAATGAATGCCTTACAATAAACAATATAAATGAATGAATGAATTTTCCACGTAAGCGATGAATTTGCCACTAATATTTTTTTAAGGTTGTTACCGATTTTATTTGGTTTATTATTATTTTGAAGAATCTAACCTTTGTTTGATGAATCCTATTCTTTCGAAGATCTAAGCAACACATAATAGTACATGATGCGAAGACACTCTAAGCTTTTTCTGCGTGGATAAGAACGTTAATTTATATTAATGAGTAATGATGGTAGTTACATTTTTCATACCTATGTTATGACAAACAACATTTTAATCTATCTGTGACCACGGATTCTGCAAAGCATTCGAAACGTCAGAAAATAAAATACAGTCAATGTTCGCGAAGTAAATCGGTTAAGTGTTTCAATCAATTACCTGTTTATTTTTCATTTTCTGCAAAACAATTAAAATTACCAAACCACTTGTTTAAACAGCACTCAAATTATGGCGAAGTGTTGGTTTCCAAAATGGGATTAATCTAATTTATAAGTTTACTTTGCAAGTTGAATTATCCGGGGAATCTTACGCGCAACTTTATCTCGTCGTTAAAAAGCGGCCGTCAATTTAACTTAGTGCCTAATGTCGTTAGAAGAATTAGCCGAGTTTTAATTAAAAATACAAGGAACACTGACTCTTGGGGAAACACGTACTTTGAGATAGGTAGATAAAAACTTAAAAAATATATTAAGATTAAAAACTTAATAATTTGGTGAGGTGAACTTTGTTTTAGACTTCCACTTAATCAGTAACACCGAGTTACGTGTTACCATTACTACACAAGTCCATAATTAATGCATCAAAGTAAATCTCAAAGATAATTTATTAAAAAAACCAAAATAAAACAAAATACTATTGTGGCCACAGAACGTACTCATACTTAAGGAAATATTAAAATGGCAAGACCCACTTTGGTTGCATTGTTTTGAATATGTATCAAAAAAGCAAAGATAGGTAACAAACTTTGGAGAGACCTTTTCATTCTTTCTATATCAGTAGGACGAACTTAAAACTTGCCACTTAAAGCCATCTGAACGATTCTTAGGCTAAGTTGATAATCTTACAAAACCGGGTACGGTCCACTTGGTCATCCAACCGTTCCTAATTCCCCGGGCAGTTGGCGACGGGAAAAGTTTCCGCGTCGGACACCAGCTAAGCGGCATGCGCTAAGCCCCAGTTTTAAGTTACTCCGAGGCTATAATCTGTAAAACTTTGCCTGTTTAGGCTTTCCTTGTCATTCGTGTTTAAGCTCTCAAGGACCGAAGACCCCCTATTGGCCGCCGTATCAGGTGTTCAAATTTTCGCTCAGTGGCCTAATGACCCGCTAGGGCCGCTATTGAGTCATCGCCGTACCGAGGTCTTTTGTACCGGTCTCTGTGTTTTGTTGCCTTGATTTGTTTTTTTTTAGCTAGGCTTGAAGAGCAGAATAGTTCAAGGGGTTCTCAAAGATTAAAGCCGGAAAATCGAACAGTGATTCATAAAGAAGGACCCCTGGAGGCCGATTCACGTGCAGTTTGTATACGAAAAAAGTACATCGTTCGAATTTTCTTCGTCAAAGAAAATGTTGCTATTTTTTTCTCAGTAATACGATTTCTATGCATTTCGATTTCGTTTGTGTGATAGTTTTTTTACGTGTTGATATAATTTTCTTGATTTCATAAGTAAAACGGTAAAACTCGCAATCGAATAACCACACGAAAAAAGTTCGATTGCTCCGCGAGAATTGCCACCCTTATCCGACTTAAGAGCGAGTCCCGGTCCATTCTTATTCCAGCGATATTAAATTATCGCCTTATCGCCGTACGAAATTCGATGTAGCTGTCACAATTGGCTTAAGTTTCAAATTGGTTTTGGGTAACATGATTCGGTCAGAATTTAAAAGAAGGAAATATGGAACCTGTGCAACCAAGATATTCTGATTATTATCATTGCTTTCTGGTAACTTTTCTCATATTACTTTCATTGCACGTTGGTAGAAAAGTTTACGTGTTACAATGTCCAATCCTTTTACTCTCACAGCCATTCGACTTTGGAATGGGTTTCCAAAAAGTGTCCAAACATCTACCTCGAAATTTATCTTCAAAAAGGCATTACGAACACTATATAGAGACGAACTCACTGACCCGTCTCATTGACATTAATTTATCTATGTGTACCATATTATGTATATTTAAATGATGTGTATGTTTATATAACAAATATATTATTTCATTATTTTTATAAAATCGTATATAAGTAATAGGCAGTATGTATGTTTATCATCGTATTATAGTTATCTCTATCGCTATTCTCTTCTCTTTTATTGCCCCTATAACTTTACTTGCACCGCCTGTATATATATTTTTCTCTGTCCTGACCTATGGTTGACTGGTAGAGAATGCTTTTGGCATTAAGTCCGCCATATGTACCTACAATATTTTGTTGTGTGCATGAAGTTTTTTAAATAAATAAAATAAATAAATAAATGCAGATCGCTTATGATTGATTGCTATGGAAAACCGTAGGAGAGGCCTAAATTCAGCGGTGGACGTCCTTTGGCTGATAATAAAGATGATGATGATGTCACAAATGCATGGTTTAGCATAAGTGTTATTGTATTAGCACCTAAGTGCTATTCAAGTATCCCGTAAACAAACACCTCCACGTAGAGCAATTAAGTTTTTACGGAATGATATCTACATATAAATCAAGCCATCGCAATGGAAAACGAGTTTTAACAATTACAAAGGCTGACCTCATTGACCTCAGAAACAAAACATTCTAGAGGATACACATTATAGTTATTTAGTAAGGACTTTAAAAATGAGCATATTCATGGGCAAAGCTGTTGCTTTAACACAACAATTTGATAAGTCCTAACTACAAATACATGCCAATTATACCTAAAAGATAAAATAAGAAACAAAACTTGCGCACGGGCGGGACTCGAACCTGCAGCTTTTGGCAAACCGGGCCAACGGCGTTGGCGCGTTGGCCCAACGCTCTTTCAATCGAGCTTCCGTGCAGACGGTCCGACCGCGCAAAATTTCTGGTATTCTAGTCTCTTTACACACTGAGACTTTTAGCCGCGATGCTAACGCGCATTAGCATCGATACATTCGCAAAATGTCAACCTTTACACACTGCGCTTGTTTTAGCATCGATGCAGACACGACGCTAACGCGCGTTCAGTCGCGATGTAGAAGCTGGTACCTAATTGTCAAATCATGAACTGAATTTTGGCGACGAAATTCTGCAGTCACGCTTCTGCATCGATGCTAACGCGCGACTGCATCGAGACTAAATTTAATCTGTAAATCGCGTGAATTGCGATGCTGATGAGCGTTTTGATCAAAACGCGCAATTGCATTGATGTTAAAGTCGCAGTGTGTAAGGGGTCTTAAGGATACGTCATTACGTGTGACGTTTTAACCCGACAGGAATGTATAGTCCGGGACGAGGGTTATATTTTTATAACTTTATTGGAGCAGACTTGTTTGCTTGTTCTTTGTAAGTGTAATATAACAAGAATACATAATAATAAGAATACATATGATGTACCGGTCTTTACATTGTAGCAGGAAGCAAGATTTCAAGAGATGCATAGTAACAGAAATTGCAAGCAGCAGAAAATTTACTGCGAAATAAAACGTTTGCCTGCTTATTAAACGTCATATTCGAGGTGATTCTATTTTCAACCTATTTTATTTTAGATGAGAATCAGCTTCTCCATTCTTTTTCCCTTCTCTTCTAAATCACTCTCGTCAATATTACGAAATATTGACACGAGAACTTACAAAATCGAGTTACTGGGAATTAAACAAAGAAAATCACACGCCACATGGAGGCGAGTGATGCAAAAATCGGCTTAGTGCGAGTCAGATTCGCGCACTGAGGTTTCCGTGCCAACTATAACTGAATGAGGGTTCCACTTAGCCAATAAAATACAAAAAAAAATGTTGACAGCAAATATATTTTTTTTTAATAGTGTTTGTATGAAGAACAAAGTTATGTTTAAGGTTGTTGAATATGAGCTTTAGTTAGTACCGTGCCACGTAGCTATCCTTTGTGTTATGCACATTATTCTTTTTTATAACAAACAAAATTGTTAACCTCTAGTAAGTTTATGCTCTGAATTGTTTTATCTTATAAAAGGAATGAAAAACTTTATTATGAATCGGAAGCAGGTTTGGAGTTACTTTGCAACAGCAAAAACTTTTAACAATTTCCACTCAGCACCGGAAGCAGTAGCTTGGAGGTTCCGAAACTGGAAACACACAAATCTTTTTGAAGTTTTGTTAAGTTCTGCGTCCAGACTCGATAAATTAACGCTTTAGTCTCTTCGGTCTAAACATAACTAAACTTTAGTGATTTTACTTAATCTTTTACAGATTTTTAACGTGAACAAAATACCCTACGTTCAATACCCACGGTAATTCATGGACCCGTTTAAGCTAATTAGATGTATTTTCTTGGTGATGACAGGTCAGACGCATTGTTGACGCCCTAGGGCTCTTTATTTTAACCAATGTTGGCAATAATAATACATCGTATTACAGACATACCTACTACATACAATGTTTTTTTATATCTGAAGAGCCGTTCAATTTACGTGGCACACTGAAGCGCAGGTAGGCACTTATTGATATAATGGAAACCTTCCTCATAAGAACAGCCGTATTTACTCCGAGTAATGAAAGCAAACGCACAATAAGGAAGGATTCAAATCAAAGGGGCCAGGGGTTGCCTGTTGTCTGTTACCGCTGAATACACTCCCAAAAGAACCCCTACTATGTTTGACTATAACTCATAGTCTCTTTATAACAAGAGTTAATAACGCATTTTTATTATATCCGTCTTCTTCATAAAAGCTTGCATCCCAACGTGAGTGAAGAAGACAAATTACAGCCCTATGATTAAATAGAAGAGCAGCTCAATAATATATTTAACCGATTCGATTTCACAACAATGGTAATGGGATTATACCTCTAAAGCGAACAAAACAGGTATTAATCTAAATGAATAATAGAAGATGCAAAGGATTCAACGTATTCTTATTAAATTACAAAAAACCGACTTCAAAACCAAAATGCACTTAGAAGTCAAAAATACAAATTCCTTTCTGGAGTCGGTGCTCTGATAGTTGATGCTTGAGATGTTCAAAGAGATGGCACTGACTCCAAATAGAAATTGTTAGCCAAAAATGGATACATAGACTTTTAAGTGCATTTTGGTTTTGATGTCGGTTTTAGTTTTTTTTAGTTCTTCATATTTAGTGATTACGACGACGACGGGGGAGGGCGAGCGGGTATAACTCTATTCTAAAAGAAGCTACAAATTACCTTCTGTCATTATATTTACTGAACTCCTAAGCGTTCCATCAGCTCATAAATCAGACAATGTAAACTATCAGAAGTAACAACATGTCTACAATAAGATTCTAGTACAAAAACACTATACGTGCCTTTTAAATTTGAGGGTTTCCCCCGATTGCACCAAGATCCCATCATCAGATCCCGACTTGGCAACAATGAGACCAACTAGAAGGTAAAACCTCTAGGTAAGCGAAGAAAATTTTCAAATCAGTCTACAAATGACTTTGATATGAGGTAACACAGCCAAAATTGGAACATAGAGTCGTATTGATAAACTCCTCCTTTTTTGAAGTCGTTTAAAAAAAACTACAACTGAAAACGTAGAAGAGATATTCTCAAATAAAAAAGTGTTATACAGTTCAAAAACACAGTACGAGTATTACTAAGGTAAATCATATCACCGTGGTAGCAGCGTTTTGGTAGTGGTACCGAGTTGAGTTAAGCAACCTACGGCGCGGTCGTGTTCGGTTAGGTGACCATTCCGACTAGTTAAGTGAAGTATACAAGCATCTCTGTGCTTCGCAAGGCACGTTGAACCGTTGGTCCCGGCTTACTTATATCGGTTGAGCCTAGTCACAGGTCTTATGGACGGCTTGATACTCGTAACATCTGGTTAGTCGCTTGCTTTACGCGTCTACTTCACTTTATTGTACAGGTATACAAGATATGACCATGTAACATGAAGGAAAGTCGGTCAATGTATGTGTGAGCAAAAATCGACGCAACGTTGTGTGAAATGCAACCACGCGGCAACTAGACGTGAGACGGAAGCTAAGCTTCACTTTTTTTCAGGGACTATTTCTGGTAAGTTAATTTTTAACAAAACAAATTTGTTGTTGTAGAGGTTCAAGCACAAAAAATTCTCAAAACAACTACATATTACCATTAGATGACGAAGCGTCATCAATTTCCAAGTTGAATTTATTCTGTAATGAATAACTACTTGGCCCACTGTTGCATAAATAGACGGGTAGATGGCGCTAGACGTCACGCGTAATGTTGACGTATCCATGAGAAACTACAAATTTCGCAGGGTTGGACAGACAGCACGGCAGGTCATTTGGTAGAGCGTTTGGCCCGGTTAGCCAGAAAGTTGCTGGTTCAAATCCCGCCCTGGCAAAAATTTTGGTTTCTTATTTTATCTTTATGAACTACATATTATGTTTTGAAGTAATCACCAAATTATTATCTTATGCTTTCAAGTAACCGTTATTAAATTAAGTGAAAGGAGTGTGTTAATGTCTGTCTTAAATCCCCAAAGCGTTATCCTTCGAATAGCTGACCATAATCGACGCGGCTCGACGTCAGCGCCCCTGTTTACGACATAATTGTAAATTTGGACCGTTATTGTCCATTTACGGACGATATTGCCGCCCTGTGCCCTTTGGGGTGATTGAAAGCCAACTAACTGACGCCATGTTTTCGAAAAAGTCCTCTTGCATGTTCGAAAACGGCTAAATTTGGACAGAAATCGATATCATTTAGTAATCGGATGGAAAACGTTGCAGTAACTGTTTACATATTTTTTCAGTAGCAGTGATATTATAAGAACTGATATATGCAAATTGGCTGGCAGAATATCTTGGAGTAAAAAAGATGAGCGGAAGATGTTTATAATGTTTCGAAGTTAACGTGAATACTAACATTGAAATGAAACACTTAACTATAAAATAATAATGAGTGATTTTAGTTTAATCTTTCATAGCTATGTATGTAATGACGAATAACACCTTAGGGTTACTTGTGACCATAGAGGCTGTAAATAAAGCATTCGAAACGTCAGGCGTATATTTTAAATAAACGCGCGCGAAATACATTCGTTAGTGTTTTATTTCAATTGTCACGCTATCTCTGAAAAGTAATAAGTAAATGACCATATGTAAAACTCAACGCGAAAAACTAATCTAACAACAAAACAACATTAATTACATTGCAGATATTTGCTGGACTTTCTTTGTAGAACAATGTTTACCAACGTTTAATTTAACTTGTCTTAAACCCCAAATAGGAAAATTAGTACCAAATCGGTGTTGGGATTAGCTAGTAACTAACATCCAGTTAGAAGTTTGCATAAATACTGCAATTCTAGCTTAGCTTAGTTAGAGTTTAATCTGATATTAAGAGTTAGTAATGAATATTCATTAGTTAAGTTTCACTAATCTTATCTAAGGGTTCATCTCTAAGTTTCATGCGTTGGGTTACTAATATTGACTTTGAGGTAGTAAAGTTCTTCTGTCTGCCTAACCCTACTGCATCTCTGGAATAGGCACCTCAAAAACTTTATTCACTTTCTTACAAAATTTTGTTTATAGCCTACAAGATGTATGACACACTTAGCCACTAAAGTTGGATTCGACCAAACATAGGCTCACGAGCGCGTAACTATACGAAGGATAATTTTATTCCTCGATTATGTACTAATCCTTTAAATATCCTTTGGACATTCCCACACATCGCCATCTAGCCCCAAAGTAAGCTACTCAAAGCTTGTGTTATGGGTGTCAGACAACGGATATAATACTTAAATACTTTTTTTTTGTAAATACATACATGATATACATAGAAAACACCCAGAGCAATACAAACAGACATGTTCATGCACTCAAATGTTTGTATTGTGCGGGGATCGAACCCGCACCCGCTGCGTAGTAGGCGATTTCTCGACCGCTACACCAGACGGGTCGTCAAACAAGTCAAAGTCGTTTTTTTACGTCAAATTGTAATAGGAATTACTAAACCCGCATAACAGAGCGAATGATTAAACTTTATTATTTTATTTTACAATTTGATGCTGCACCAAAGCGGTATAGTGTGAAAGGAATAATCCTGTCAAATAAACAATGTCGAATAACACCGTGGGAATGTATCGAGCTGTTAAAAGTTTGAGCTATAAATTTGACAAAACATTCTGACGTGACATTAATCGACGTGACATTATGGAAAGTAGACGTCTTTACGTTCCACTTGGATTATTTCTTATTTCACGCAGCACTGAGGGTATAAGAGTTACTTCCGTATAAACGCGATATTCTAGAACAGTACATGGTAATTTTAAGTAAATTATCGAATCCACCCTAATTAAAATAACAGTTGCGTTCAAGGAGTAAGCAAAATGTTCGCTCAGCTCAGCAAATTCTACGTCATACCTATTTCAAAAATATTCTGTCAAACTCAGAATACTAATTGCTTTGACGTGATAACGAATACAGAATTTATCAATTTTTTTTTAACTTTAATACCTTACTAATAGCGTACTCCTTTTAAATCATAAAAATCATTATAACGGAGCAGTTTAAAATGTTTAACCAAGGTACTTTCAAATGATTAGTTTTGTTTCAGCTTACTGATACGTAAACCAACATATTTAATAGGAAGTTTGCTTACAATACCTCTTGTATCAGCGGCAAGTTACGAATTTTCCGATATGGTTAACAACCCGACTTCGAGTTACTTCGGAAGCCTGTTTCAACTGAGTTGGTTCAACCTATTAGTACATTATGATACACGTGTGCTAAGTTGACCATTACATACAAGGCGATATTGTGTGCGCACGAGCGAAAGCGAGTGCGCCACAAGAAAGCCGCGTATATAATGGTCACAGGCACACGTGTTTCATACGACGTTTTTCAACACACTTGCGAGGAAAAAACAAGACTCTTCATTTACTAAGTTTTAATTATTAAAACAGTAATAATACATTTTACTCGATTTTGACGGCAAAGACTTTCGCACGCGTTTTTCGCCTTGTTACGTATGTCCGGCGGAGTTAATAATAGGTTTTCTTCATTTTTATTCACTTGAAGTAGACATTTTCATTAATATTAAACTTCATAATTAATTCAAACTTCGTCACAGCCGACAATTATTATTTACGAAAAATGGCGCGTTGTTTTTTTTTCTTGCCGCGATACCGATGCGCGCGCAAGGCTTAGGCGCGAACTAGATCGGCCAAAAGCCAAATTAAAAATGTAATAATTCGTGTTTAAAACACAAATCACAGAAAATGTTAAATGAATTTGAGCTATTTTTTTGGAATAAATATGGATTTACCATTTAGTGAAATAAATATGTAGATACTGTTATTTTTCGCATAAATACTGTTTGTTGCTAAAATAAAAGTATTGTATAACCCGACTAAATTAAATCGCTTCTTCTTCTTACTTACGACTTCGTACTAGGGTACAAATGTAAATTGGTCGGGTTAATAAACAAAAGGCACTAGTGCAATAATATAATGAAAAAGCACGCGTGTTTAATATCTATGATTATGTGACAAAAATCGGTGGAATAAAAACGTCATTTTGAGCAAGTGTGTTGAAAAAATATTTATAGACGGCTGTCGACTGAGCCCAATATGTGGTGTGTTGTGGGTGACTTTGTTGTTGTTTTGATTAAACATAAAGGTGAACGTCGTAAGAATTTTACGTTCAGGTATTTTGATATGAACGACATAATTGGAGAAACAAAATAGATAACTGCATTTTTTTGATTTTATAGTGTACTACGGTCCCCGACTTCGTCCGTTTTGAGTTTGCTCCCTCACCTCCCGTCGCAGCATTATTTTGTTTTTTTAACCTTTTTCAATACTTAAGCTATCCAAAATTAAAAATAATTTTTCAAATCGGTCTAGTAGGTCCTGAGATAAACACGTTCAAACAAACAAACAATCTCTTCAGCTTTAAAATATAGATAAAGTATAAGATACATTTTGTACATTTTTGTCTGACACTGTTGCTTTTTACAAGAACAATTTTAGGCCATTCCTTCGTAACAAACAGACGAACCCCTTAAAAATTTAAAAATACTGGTACATAAAACAATTCTGTATGAAGGTAGTACCCATAGCAAGAAGATAACAGCAAGTGTTTTTAGTAACTATTTACCAACAAATACATGGCGGCAGATTTAATAACCGGCCAAGTGCAAGTCAGACTCGCGAATTGAGGGTTCCGTGTGAAGGCGAATGCGAAGGGAAAGTTCCCTTAGCCAAATCACCACATTTTTTTTGACTAGAAAAATAACTTAGTTTTTCATAGTATATGTATGCAGGACAAAGTTGTATGTGCGGTTGTTGAAAATGTGCTGATTAAAAAACTACCAAATGGTTTTTTTTTTGTATGGGAATTGTAAAGCGGTTAACAAAATACACCTAACTACCGATTTTCAACTGTGTCACTAATAGTTTCAAAATAAAGTGTCTGTGACCTCCGAACGTACAGTCAGACAGACAGACAGACTTGACGAAACTATAAGGGTTCCAGTTTTTTGCCATTTGGATACGGAACCCTCAAAAGCCTTTACAGATTGTGCATAATACCTAAAATTGTTTCATTTACCTTCCCAGCAATATTAGCACATGAATATTCCAAACAGTAGGAGTCTAGCCAGGTTGGTAAGACTTCATGGAAAACAACTTTTTAATACTTTGAACAAAGTACTTGGCACTTAATTGTTAAGTCATTGCCATTTCAAACAAAATTATTAACTTTGTTTGATGTAGTGGTACCGTGAATAAATAACTTGTGTGGCTCAACTCAAAACAGTTTAGGCCGCAGCTGGCAGTCACACGTTGCTAGTTTCTATTTCGAAGACGCACGTGAGTTAAAATTAAAGTTTCGCAAACAGAAGTTCGGCTCGTTAAAAATTATGTGTGAGTTAAATGTGAAGCTGGAGTTTATTACCAACAGTTGCAAATCAAAAACATATGGAATAAAAAAAAATGTTTACTATTAATTATCATGCCACAAAATCATGAAAACGTATTTTTGCGTCATAGTTGAATATAGTTGTAAGATGTAGGAAAGTTATGAGATGAAGAAAGAAATGTTTTTCTAGCCTAGGGAGTGGACCTCACTGTTCCTAATGACCAGCCCTTGTTCACTTATCAAAAGATATGCTATATGTATACTTAACATTAAGAGATTACCATTTATCACTTTTTTGAAATTTAGATAGCCAGACATTTGGCCACCATTGCTCCTGATGTTGAGTGTCACTGTAGCCTATGATGGACCATATTTGCCTAGTAACAGCCTATTCACTCTTTTCTTGAAAACGTCAAAATTGTAGTTGGCAGGGAACATTTTTGCCGGCAGCGAATTCCACTCCCTAGAGGTACGCAGAAGAAATGTGGACCGAAATCATAAACCATTATAATTTTACTAGCAATTACACTGATCTCTTTCGTTAAGTGTAATTTATTTTTAGTTGTTTTCATTTATCTATACTAATATTATAAAGCTGAAGAGTTTGTTTGAACGCGCTAATCTAATAAATAAATAAATATTCGACACCAATCACATACATTGCTGTGATCCCAAAGTAAGTTTTTTCTTTACTTGCACCACATGTATATAGTTTATTTTTCTCTATTCTGACCTATGGTTCTGGCCATATGTACAATTTTATGTTTTGTACATGAAGTTTTGAAATAAAAAAATAACTTTAAAAAAAGTAAAAACAGACTTCAAAACCAAAATGCACTAAACTAATTTGTTTGCATAAAATGGATTCCTTTTCTTGCCATGCTTAAGAGTTTATTTAAGACTTTTTAGTGCATTTTGGTATTGAAGTCGGTTTTTACTTTTTTTAAAAGTTAATTTTATTTCTTCATTTTTGGAGATTACAAGAGAAGGAGGGGGGAGGGGGGAATAGCACCTTATGACTCTGTTCTTTAAGAATCTACAAACTATCTATCATATGTTCTGTCATTATCAATACTGAACTTCTAAGCGTTAAGGAGTTCTACCATCAGCTCTGCCCCACAAAATATTGACTATCAAACTTAACAGAAAGTCAATATGAAGATTTTAGTAAAAAAACACTATACGTGCCATAAAAGTTTGAGGGTTTGCCTCGATTACACCAAGATCTCATCATCAGATCCCAAATTTTCAACAATGGGACCAACTAGAAGGTAGACCCTCTAGGTAGGCGAAAACAAAATTTCGAATCGGTCGACAAACGACTGAGATATGAGGTAACAAACATACAAAAAAAAAACATACAGTCGACTTGATAACCTCCTCCATTTATGAAGTCGGTTAATTAAATAAGTAGCTTATTGCACTTGTGTAATACGAATCAGACTCAACGGTGGTACCACAACACCCAGACCCGAGACAATATAAATAATTTTGAATTCTATATTCCGACCGGGAAACGAACCCGGGACCTCGGAGCGGCGACGCCTTGACACCAGCGTGCTTAGCCACTACACCACGGAGGTCGTCAAACTACTGGACCGATTTGAAAAAATATTTTTGTGTTGCACAGCTTATTTATCCGGGGAAACTGTTCTTTACATCACAAATTACATTAAAATCAAATATGATTTCGATAAATATCTTAGAAGCTATTACAGTTTTTAAATAACTCCGCATCAAAATATTTTTTGCAGCCTAAGTATAACACGCGCTTGCGCTAACCGCTATGGTTTATGGCCTCTTACTTTCAATGAACATTAGGGTTTAGGGTTCAAACATTTTACAGGAAATCCGGAATTTACGCGGGCGACCGCTAGTACCTAAAGTGTGTTTATTTTTCTTGTCGAATATGTAAACAATCTTGACAATTCTTTTAACCGAAATAACATATTTAATTTAAAGTAAGATAAACACAAAACTCACTAACTACAAGGCGAATTCATGGTTTAGCACTGAAATCTTTTAAATAAAAAAATAAATGAATATTATTCACTGATATTATTTTAAGACTAGCATAGAAAAATGGTCTTTGTATAAAACTGTTCACTTTTTGCCCAACTACCTTCCTGTGACAATAGAACGTAACAAGCGCATACCGCACGAGAAAGGGTCATCAGATCACATAATATCGTCGATAACGGCGCCAGATGAAAACGCAACAAATTGTACTCTATATTGACCGTAAGGTTATTGAAGGTGGAGCGGAGCAAAAATCCCGCATTCCTGTAACACCGCTATTTCGGAGATAATAGAACAGTTTGGATGCGCCTTAATATGGATCTCTTAACGAAGCCCAACGAAAATGGGACGCTTTTTTTACCGATTTCAAAAAAAGGAGGTTGACTTTTCGTGTCTTGTGTGTGATATCGTTGTTATTTGATAATATCTGAGAATGTGGTTCTATTGAGGCCTAAAAAAGCCTGCAATTTTTTTTAAGTGTATGTTTGTATGTTTGTCCACGGAGTTTTCGAAAACGAGAATTCATATAGAAATGTTTCTATATTCATTTGATCAAGTAAGTATATTCCATCTTACGGTACTAAATTTTATTTTTGTACAGGACGGCGTCTAAATGTTAAATAGTATACATTTGTGTTAGATCTATAATTTGTAAAATCGTTTATTTGTTAGTTTTGTTTAAAACTTATTGTGAATATTTGTATGTTAATAAATAAAGTAACAGCCGGGGGTATAGGAAACACATTTAGTAGGCACACACCCTCGTATAGGCTAGCGAGGACTAGAAGAATCATAGGGAAATAGGACGCGGCTCTCTTTACGGTATTGCCTTTTAAATCGAAATATATGCCCGCTCTATTTCCCTCTCTTTCTAATCATGAGATGGCACGCGGCTTTCCTTACGGTAACGCCATTTGACCGCGAATATCACGCGCGGCCATCTTCCCTCTCTTTCTGATCATGAGATGGCACGCGGCTTTCCTTACGGTAACGCCTTTTGACCGCGAATATCATGCGCGTGCCATCTCACCTCTCGCTCCCACTGACTTCCTGCTCGCACATTTGGACACAAAATTGTATAAAAGACGGGCAGGAACACGTAGAAAATGAGTTCGAGTTCGAGTTCGAGTTCGACGAGTCCACGAGCCCCACCAGCCGCAGCTAGAAGAACCATCTCTCCTAAGGAACAGGAAGAGCCCTAGAACACAGAAAAAAGAACACTCAAGAAAGAACATTCTAGGAAGAACACATTGGAGTTCGATCCAGCAGCGGCTAGAAGAAACATCTCTCCTGAGCAACATAGGAAGAGCACACAAGAAAGAATATTCAAGAAAGAACATTCAAGAAAGAACGTTCAAGAAAGAACACTGAAGAAAGAACATTGAAGAAAACACTTGGAACAATTAACGGCCACCTCACCGCACACAATACAGTCCACATTAGAACATTGGGTTGGCTGTTACTCTGAAACCTGACATTGGAGTTTCTCATTTACGCGTCCAACATCAAGACACAAACGGGCTACCGACCGTCTGACTTCGCACCAAATCCAGCTCCGTGCCGTGTTATCCGGCACATTTTTAAACAGGTTTTTTACAGCCAATGTTGATTTGAATATGATTTCACCATCATCATTATCAGTCAAAGGACGTCAACTGCTGAACATAGGCCTGCCCCACGGCTTTCCACAGCGACCGATCACAAGCGGTCTGCATCCAGTGTGAGCCTGCGATGTTAACACGGTCCCACGCTGTGCGTTTGATCCAAAGGAAAAAATAATCCAAATCTAGAACTTTTCTGCCCCAACGGCAATCAGTTCTTCGTGCTATGTGTCCTGCGCACTGCCACTTGAGCTTACTAATTTGTAGGGATATGTCCGTTACCTTAGTTCTTCTATGTATCTCCTCGTTTCTAAATCGATCTCGTAGAGAAACACCGAGATCGAATTCATCAAGATTTGAATAAGATAGACTAAACGTTTTAGGACAATCAAATCGAAACTTGTTCTCCCTCTAATAGTCTAGATTGAAAATTACCGATAGTCGATTTGAACATTCTCAACGTTGTGTATTTTTTTTTGCTTTTAAGGTTTGCATTACAGATTAATGCAAACCTTTAAAGCAAAAAAAATACAGTAAAAATTCAGAAATTTGACCGCAAAATATTTGTACTAGAATAAACTTGTTGGCTGTTCTTGCACTCTCTTAGGCACTCTGCAAAGCCTTAATACTTCGCAACGCAAAGACAATCTCGCGCCCAAAGCCGGGATAATCGCGGGCCGAAGTGTTCGTATTTCGACTGCAGCCGCTTCCGAAGCCGTTTCTGTAATTTGGACGGGTCCACTTTTTTATGCCGAGACTTAGAGTGAAATAAGAATACGATCATATCATGCTTTTTTAACTTTGATGACATCTCTTCGATTGTCTATATTGAATTCTAATCTATATTTATTTATACTTCGATCATTTTTCATGCTTACATAGTTTTGTGATACTTACAAACCATTTAATTATTGTGTAATGATTTTATAAGTATAAACGGGTTCAAATCCCACAAGGGGCATACGTTTGTGATTAGCGTGAACATTTGTACCTTCATGGATGTCAAATGTATTAAAAAAATATGGGAGACGCCCTCGTCATGATCGTTGTCTGGTACTTCGCAACACAAGGAAAAAAAAATATTTATCACGAAACCGGATAATTGGTGTTTTGTTTGGCGCATATTTTTTTTTTATTAATTTATTTATATAGTATAATTTTAAAATAACATGTACATAACTATTGTGGTGATTGGAATTGCAAATCTATTTTTTCTATTAATTCTTGGTGATTGGAATTGGAAAGCTGATTTTTCTATTCATTCTTGTATAGTTACATGCAAACACTTAGCCACAGCTCACGGGCCTAATGCAACATTGATGAAGATGGATTTACAGAGTACATGCGACAAACAGAGCAATTAAAACGAGCAAGTCCCTGCGTCTAGCACTATTTGGGTGCACACAGTTGAAGGGACATTCCCAAGATGCACTCAGAGAGGCACTAACTATGCTCTAAACCCAGATTAGCGCCGGTTTAGTGCCACCGCCGAATGGCTAGTGGTACGGCTATTGATTCAGTAACGCAGTCGGTAATTCCATTTTACTCGTATTATGATTCATTTTAGCTTCCGTGGCTACGGAGATAAGATTCAAGACCTCTACATATTTGTGTAACGACTGAGATAATATGAAGCTTTCTTGTTTTTACATGCGTAATATCATCCTTAAGCACGATATAAAAATACATTTAAAATGATTCGCGAAAAAAACTTGCGGAGAATTGTCCTTTCATAACATCCTAATTAAGATGTGGCCTATCATATCATTCTCTATTTTGATTGCATTTTGGTACCTGAATCTGTTTTTATAAACTGTCTAATTTAAGAATTTAATTAACACTGAATTCATACAATGCACATAATTATTGTGATTGTTGTTGACCGATTGATGTGTGATGCAACACATCAAATATTAGTGTGTAACACTTAATTTAGCACAACATACGAGTATATTCCGGATGTTAGCATTCAAATTTGTGGCGCGCAGTGGTCATTGAAATAAATAAACTGATTACTTCCAATATTGTTTTGACAAACTTTGTTGCGGTTTCGCGCTTTAATTTACGACGGAAATATTGTAAACCAGCACAAACAATAAATATAATTAACTCCGAATAGAGGAGTTAATCCCGCAAACAAGGAAGCTTCCGTAATCCTCGCGATTGTCAAACACTTGCGGACTGTAGCTTGGAATAACTTAGACCCTTTACACACTGCGACTTTTAGCAGCGATGCAGTCACGATGCTAACGCGCGTTAGCGTCGATGCAGTCGCAAAATTTCAACCTTTACACACTGCGCTACTTTTAGCATCGATGCAGTCTCGATGCAGAAGCTGGAAATTAACAAATTATGAACTAAATTTTGGCGACTGCATCGCTTCTAAATTAAATCTGTTCATTGTGTGAGTCGCGATGCTAAAAGTCGCAGTATGTAAAGGCTCTTAATTATGCTTTAAGTAGTCAATCATCCACAACTTAAGATAGTTGCATCGCTTTTGTTGAAATTACTCACAAAACATATAAAACTATTGTTGTTTTACATTTTAAAAACGTAATACCGTGCTTTTTGACTTTGTGCTATACGTTTTCATGGCACTACCTAGTACATACTTATTCCTGAGAAAAAGCTATGTAAGGAATATGTTGATTCAGGATTCAGGAAATTAGAAAGCTCGATATTTTCATTCCTCATAGTGGAACCAACATTAAAACCATTAATTTCAGAGTTTTCGCACCACACCGCACCTCATGGCACTACTCCGCACCGCTGCGCTTCGCTCGTCAGTTGGTACAATACAGCAACATGCAATGGAAAGTATGCTTTGTGCTCTCACCAACCATGTGATTAGTGAGACAACTAACTAGGAAACATCATGTTGATGACCAGAATATTAATTACTAGCGGACCCCGCGACTTCGTCCGCACCTTTTGAGTTTACTCCCTCCTCTAACGTCGCAACGTGATTTTTTATAGCCTAGAGCTTTCCTCAACAAATAAGCTATCCAACACACAAATATTTTTTTTAAATCGGTCCAGTAGTTCCTGAGATTAGCGCTTTCAAACAAACTCTTCAGCTTTATAATATTACTATAGATGTTTTAACTCCATGTAGATTGAATAAAAAAATAACTAATGATGAGTTGGTTGTATAGATAATAATATCTAGCTTCGCTCTGTGGATTTCTAATAACAATGACACATCCTGACAGAGTACTGATTTTGTAGCACTAGGTTAATAAAGGTACTCTTAACTAATGCTTACAATTGAAGTAACTTCACAAGAACGCGCCTTATTTTCTTCTGACATGAAGTGTCTCATGCAAACCGTTCAAATAATGCATTCCCATAACTCGAGTCACAGCGCAGTATCACGTCAAAACGATGCATCGTTTCACAGCATAATAATAAGTGATACGTCCGTAACAAGCGCTAAATCTCCGGTGGATCGTAAGCGCGTCATAATGGAGAGCTCGCTGGCGGCGCGCCAACCAGCTGCGTCGAATACAACACTTTGCTTGATACGAGTATGTCAATTATTACATTCATAAAGGACTTGACAGATATACTGCCTTTTTTGATCGAGGTGAGTTGATTGCAGACCGTATCTGATTTTATTTGGGAGAAGATCTGAAAACGCTACCTTGTCACATCTTTTTTGCGGTTTAACCGCAACTTGGAACTAGAAAACGTCACAGATTTTAAATAGAACTTTTTGAAGCTTGGCTATAGAAGGTTTTAAAACAAATCAAAGGGCTTGTTTGGTATTTTTTTGGAATAACAAATAAATATGAAATCTGTTTACATAAGAAGGGTATACATTTTTAAAATGTGCGAAGAGTCAGCTTGCAACAGTCAACTGTTAAGTTAAGGCTTAACCGTCAATTAATTACAGTATGATCAACGCCAATCGGTGGCGACACTGCGGTCCTGCTGCAGCACAAGCAGATAATAGGGCTAACGGGTATTTGCATAATTTCACGAGCAGATTGGGTGGATTTAGCCGAACGTAGCGAAACCAGTTGTTAGCCACATTGCCCTCTTAGCCTGTCTGTTTGAACTGAAATCAACCCTTTGTTTAAGTGAGTTAACTGGACCTAGTTAATTTAAGTTTAATGTGTTGTTTTATAATAGGCAAGTTTTCAATATGATGTAGTGACCGTCATAAAAAGTAAGTGTTAAATTCCTTTTTCATGAAAATTGAAACGACTTAAAATCACTGAAAGGACTTAAATAACGCTAATAGGAGAAACAAACTCATGTGAAGTTGGTGAATAATGTGCGTAAGTAGACTCTGCTGTCCGTGAAAGTTGACATCATGCGATGACAACAACGACTTCAAATGAGTTGGTATCTCCTATTAGCGTTATTTTAGTCCTTTTAGTGTTTTTAAGGCGGTTGCATTTTTATGAAAAAAAAATTTCACCATCTTTAGTTATTTTTTAAGTTACAATGCACTTGATTAAACTGACTGACTAATATATTTTCCTCGTTGTAAAAATACTTAAGCAACCGCATCAAAATTGGTCCAGCCAAACGCGGGAAATTCACAGACAAACATACATACATACAGGTCGAACTGAGAACTTCCTTTTTTTTGAGTCGGTTAAAACTTGTTATTTGCTTATCTTTTGATTCGTTGTTACAGCATAAGAAGCAGAACGTTATTTGCATAATAATAAGTTCTGATTTTTGCCTTTTTAAATTCTAGCAATAGATTTCGATAATACAACAATAACAAACTATTAGGGCTTGCTGACTGCGCACAAAACTTTTACCAAACACAGAATTCTCGCCGGGCGGACCCGGGCAGACGCGCGGTTGGGCGGCGAAACACGCGAACTCATCAGACATGCTTCAGCGGACACGGTATAAACGCAAAACGCCACGGGAAAACGCTTTAATAAGGCCCTAATAGTAACGTCTTACTTTAGTTTGTTATTGTTCAGAAAAGGTATTGCTTATGAGGATCTGTACCGTTGTACATGTTTTTATGTGTAATAAATTGAGTACCTTAATATATTTAGTATTCATCGGATCCACATTAACATTTTCATCACATTATCTTTGTTTTTCCATGCTTTCATCCAAAGATTGCTGGTTCGTTTGCTGTAAACACGAACATAAGAGTTAATCATAGATTCTATCTACCATAACGCAGTTCGTATTTTCTCCCTAAAAAGTCGTACTGTAGACATTAAACTATAGGCATTACCTGCCTTTCTACTCTTCTTATTACTATTACTCTGTATTTTTGGATTATTGATGTTTTCTAATCCTTTTTGAACAATATTTATTGTGAATCTAAAAATGTCAAACTTTCAAAGCTCTGTTATTCTACTTTTCTGTACATAATACTGTAAAAATAGCTGTGTTTTACCTTTGTTTGCAATTTTCCTTTAATTTGCATTGGGTGATGATTCATTTTCCTGTTTATTTATATATATTGCTTGATTTCTGAAATATTTTTATCTTTATTGACATGGTTGTTATGACAATATCTTTCAAAGTCTGACAACTTCTATCAAAGTTATTACTTTTTCGGGTTTAATCCTCTGTAAACCACCAGTATTCATGTTCTATTTTTGAACCTACCTCGATCTAAATTTGAACGGCCCCGGCCCCCTATATAAGCATTAATTTTTTTCATTCATTTCATTCGATTCCGAGTTCTAAGCTCGAACAGTTCTATTATACTCCAATAAATAAATACTCTACATCTTCCCTCAAGAAGTCTTGAAGAACCGCCGGTGACTACTGAAACACCTCCTCACGCTAGGGGAGGGACCGGACACCGGAGGAGTATCCAAGCACATTGACTGCAGTAACACCTCCTCGCTCTAGGGGAGGGACCTGTCTCCTTCTCGGAAGAGGATCCGAGACCAAGTACTTCTGGCACTCCAACTGATCATAACATTTTCTATATAGTGCCCGTTACCCTCATTACTGCACATCGGCGTCTCTGCTCTTCACGGCGCCTGTCACCGCTGCACATCGGCGTCACTGCTCTTCACGGCGCCTGTCACCGCTGCACATCGGCGTCACTGCTCTTCACGGCACCTGTCACCGCTGCACATCGGCGTCACTGCTCTTCACAGCGCCTGTCACCGCTGCACATCGGCGTCGCTGCTACCTCCGCTGTGTCGGCCCTGCACTCCGACGCCGCCCTTTGCTGCCCCAGGACAATACTTATTGAAGATTTGAAGATACTTACTCACGCCCACTGCACTTTACTTACATTCATACAGACATCACCTCATCTCATTTTTCGGTACTGTATTCTTTTTGTTGTAATATAAATTCTATTCCCTCTTCTACCTCTTTCTTTTACCTTCTTCTACTTCTCCACATTTGTCGCTTCACGACAGATCCTTAGAACACGCGTCGCGACATCTTCAAAATCAGAGAGAATTCTTTCGGCTCTGTTTCTTCTACTTACTAAGCTAACTAATGTTTTTTTAAATCTTATACGTAAATAAAAATAGCACTGTGAGTGTTAAAAACATAATTAACCATTGAATAGCGAAGCAAAGAATATCAAAGTTGAATTTATTCTGTAATCAATAAGTTACTTGGCCCACTGATGCAAAACAGTTGGATAGATTGCGATGACGTCACGCGTGATGGCGTATTCATAATATACCAGACATTTTACGTGATCGGATTGACTGCACGGACGCTAGATCGGAGAGAATTGACCGAGTCCCGCCCGTGCGCAATTAGAAACCAAAAATACTATCATCTTATGAGCTAACTTAGCTTACCAAGAACCTATTCCAAATAAATACAGTATTTACTAACATATTAAATTGTTGCCTTGACATGACAAAATACTAACCCCAAACAAAAAAACGCATGTGTATTAAAAAAATTTTAAACGCTTAGTATACTTACAAAATAAACTTCCGTAACAGATTCTGCAATCACCCGTGTTTTCCATATCCATTAAGGAGCATTCATTACATTTGGTTAAAACTTCTCCAACTACCATCGTATAAAGAGAATTCTGGCTTTTTATACACCGGTCTAATTCCGTATTCAGCTGACCACACATACATAATTGAGGCTTAAATTTAAAATGAATGCGTCGGATTACAGGCGGACGAATGTTGCCGTTTTATTTCAGATCCTTTGTAGCTATGTGGTCAATGTATGCTCCATTTGCGAGTTTCGTACGCGCACACTTGCGAGCTATATTTAGTTTGCGTTTGATCATGTGTTCTGTGAACTTTCACGACCTTGGTGAGGGAACGAGCGGTTAAGATAAAATAGGTCACCATGTGAGTTTTTCAATTACATAATTCGGAAATTGCTGCAAAAGATCCTAAGTAGACTTTCATGATGTGATATGAAGAAAAAGTGGCTTGAGCGGACTTATCAGTAGGAACATACAACACGACGCGACAGGGAATCGAACTACGAAATATATTTTTGTAGGAAGAAATAATTCGTTGTGAGCAGAAGCATACTATATATTCTCTGGCAGAAAAGTGATTTGGCCATTTTCAAAAAGAGAATACTTATATAATAATATGCTCTTAAAACATGATCCTCGCTAGGCCGCATCATCTATTTACTATAACATTTGAAAATATAAAATAAACGAAGATACCCATCGAATCTGCGCGAACAAAGTTACGGGCAAAAACATAAAGTCAAAAATAAATTAACAAAAGTCAAAGCACAAAAAATAGGTATGAATGAAATAAAATTACACACATTCAACGGTAATTTTTCCGTGAAATATCTATGCCCGCGGTTGGCCGGCTCCAATAATCTGTATGAAAGCAATAAAGCGGCGTCATCGGCATCCAGGTTTACGGGCGACCATTCGCCGATTGGACGCATCTGCTTTAACTAGGCGGCCTTACTATGTTATGCCTATTGCGTGATTTCATGATAGATCGGATAGTCTAGAGACGATAACAATTATTATAAGAGTAAAGAAGTGAGCGAAGAGAGAACAGAAAAAAACTGTTAAGTATCTCATAATTTGTGTAGGTCTTCTAATATTTCTAGAGCAGCGATACTCAAAGTTTATTCCGCGGAACCCGGCTAGGGTTCTGCAAAATTTAGCCGACCGGTAGGTGGGTACTTTTATTATGCTTAACAATAAAGAATTCATTTTTAAAAACTACTGTTTTATATTAGGTCCATATCAAGCATATCTCAGGCTTGATGATTCGCTTTCCAAAAGGTTTTCGTCACCAAAAAATATCGAGACTCGCTTTTCTAGAGCATAACTTATCTGATTTCCGTGATTCTCCACTGATCTGATTGGACGCTAGCTATCGCCGTGATCGGTGGAGATCTCATTAGTAAAATTCCTCCTCCTAGACATAATAACGCACTTCATCAATTCCGAAGTAGTTGCATAACAAATAGTACACAAAAATTGTTCTCTTTTTTGAAAAATATGATTGTGAAAATCAGAGTAGAACAAAGCTGTATATATACTAATTTCTGTTTCCCGAAGTGTCTCAGTCTCGGCACGCATATGGTAGTTCTCATTTGGTATTGAATGCTTAAGTATTAAAACAAGTATCAGAATTATAATTATAGGCATCGTCTTCGAGTAGGACCCCAGGTTTACTAAAACAATGAGCGTATGACGCCATTTCAATTAAATAGCTTGATAGGAAACATTACTACAGGTAATTGATAGCTGTGAATCAATAAAATTGTACGGTAATGATTGCGTAGCTCTGAGGCAAATGAACCAATATTGTAATATGAAACATTGTGAATTGCATAATGTAATTTAAGAATTTACGTAAAAAATCTTAAATTACATTTATATCCAAACATCCGAAAGTCTATTTCACGGAAACACATTCAGCCAATAGCATTATAAATGTTTTTTATTAAGTAACTCCGTCTTCGTTCTTGGCAACTTTACGTAATAAGCAGTAAAGTGTCAAATTACTGAAGCAGAAAAAAATCGTGCTTATCACCGACCGTAGTCTTCGCCATAAATTAAGGAAACCCCCTTTTTCGGGGGCGTGAAAAAAGGAATAAATCTCCCTGGAAATTTAGGCAATAAATCGCTGCATATGCACATAAATCACCGCGGAATGGCTTTTACTTTTTAGAGTAACGAGAAATGCAGACGTACCTTAGATGCTACCGGAAGCCAACCATCTATCTGGAACAAATGAAAATTGAAACTGAAAAAGTCTTTCTTAACCAAAGGACACAGTTTTAAACCTTACGTAAAGAAATGGCCTAGATGTCAAAAAAATGTACTTATATCAAAATAAAGCAGATACTCAGCCTACAGCCTACAGCCTACGGCCCGGTTGAGTGGTCGATAGTTAATTCAACTAATGGGTAAATGTCAATACCAGTAGATGAATATTTACAATTATGCGTACCTATGTTGAAGAAATAATAATTTAAGAACGGGAGAAATACAGGATGCACCACCTGCACTCCCTCTCTGCTCATGTGGACAGGTAATGCAAATGTTAGAACGCAACACCAACGTTCAAAATGTCGTTTTGCCACTATACTTGCGTGGCAGGAGATGTTGTCGCCTCGGTGGAGCATAGCAAACCAGTAAACCGTATCTGGCGACAATGATAATGACAATAATCGTAGTAACGGAAAATTGTAATTCAAAGCAAATCAATAAATAAAAACTTAATAATGGATTTCCACAAAGTACTTACGTAAAAATTTTGCATGTGTCACAAAAACCTATCAAATCTATTATTTGATAGGTTTTTGCGACACATGCAAAATGTTTACGTCTAAATCTTGCTAGTTATTAACTAATTTTAAGTCTTTATATCTTAAACTAGTTTAGTGCCGAGCACTCGGACCCGAGTGTGCGATAACCATTTCAGCGGCACCGTCCACTCGGACTGTATGCGGCGACGTCTTTTTCTGACGTCATTTTATATATAGCACTCGGACCCGAGTGTTTGGCCACCAGCACGCTCTGTGCAGACCATTCGAGCCCGAGTTTTTATTATATTTTTTTAATAAAAATATCGCAAGTATTTTTTATCAAATTAATACATGTTTTTTTTGTTTAAAAATATTGGAAACAAATCACATACCTTGCTCTGATCCCAAAGTAAGTAGCTAATGCACTTGTGTTATTATGGGAATCAGACACTACAGTGGTACAACAACACCCAGACCCGAGAAAATATAGAAAATTTTTATTTCTACATTGTCCGACCTGGAATCGAACCCGGGACCTCGGAGTGGCGACGCTTTGAAACTAGCGTCTTCAGCCAATACACCACGGAGGTCATCATGTGGGAAATATGCGGTTTCCGGTTTTTTTTTTTCAATTTTTAAGGTACTCAAGTTGTTAAAGTATGCTTGTCCTAACGGTCGCATGAGACCGCATAACAATAGAATGTCTATTGTGTCTCGTTCACATACGCTTGAGGGATTAAGTGTAGAGACGACTCGTAAACCGATAGTAACACGCACTGACATCGGTCCGAACCCGTGTCACAGAAGCACAGTCTATCTATGGCCCTCATTTTCGTGACAACACCTAATATACGGGAAGAGTGTAGAGATCGTGACCCCGGGCTGAGGAAAAAAGATGGAAGAATATATCTTACGTCCTATAATTAGATAACGAGTACCTCTTGTCTTCTAGAATTATTTTGTGTACAAAATACAACAACGTTCCTTTCCGCGAGGTACGAAAAATCTTATAGGTTTCAAAATACGGAAAAAAAGTGACCATTGGTTTCTGTTGCCACTCAGGCAAAATTTAAAGTATGGAAAATTTTAATTTCCCTATATTTAATTTGAAAAAAATACACCATTGTCCCGAAGAGGAAATAAAAAAAATAGCGCTTACAGATTTAGTGGTAAATGAAATAAATTATCAATGAGCAAGATTCTAAGTACTTAACATATTATAAAATCGTGTCTTCCTTTATTTTTTGTTATGTCAATGCTCTTACTCGTTTGTCATGTCAAGGTCATACGCCCGAGTTTTTAAATGAATAATGTACTTATTTGTTTTTCGTTAAACGACATGCAAAACGCTGAAGAGTCGATTTTTCAAAATGGAGTGATATATCAACGGAAGGTTGCGTGGCTGCGATTGCTGCCAATAAACTTGATTGACATCCCCCCTCCCTCACCCCCTACCTGCCACTGAGAACAACTGTCACTTCGAATGGGAATACTAAACATTTACGATTCATGAGAGAGACGACTAACCACACGGTTGTATTTCCTGAAAAAGCAATACTGACTTTCTTGCAATAATTTAAGGACCTAAGGCAGTACGGTATGTATGCAATCACTTTTATGAGAACATATTATTTTATTCACCGTGTTCCTAAAGATATACATTAACTTTGAATAATACTTCTTTAGCTCTTATTAAACATATCATACAAACGTAGTAGTAGTTGAAATAGCGTAGTTCTGCTAATTTAACTTTTGCAGTGCAGTGATAATAGTACATTATGATACAAGTGTGCTAAGTTGACCATTATATACAAGGCGATATTGTGTGCGCACGAGCGAAAGCGAGTGCGCCATAAGAAGCCGCGTATATAATAGGTCACGGCACACGTGTTTCATACGACGTTTTTCAACACACTTGCCATTAATCAAAACTTCATCACACCACAGCCGACAATTATTTACGAAAAATGCACTTACTAATCTGTGGAAAAATGGCGCGTTGCTTTTTTTCTTGCCGCGAAACAGATGCGCGCGCAAGGCTAAGGCGCGAACTAGATCGGCCAACAGCCAATATTAAAAATGTAACAATTCGTGTTTAAAACACAAATTACAAAAAATTTTAAATGAATTTGAGTTATTTTTAATAATAAAGCTGTATTTACCATTTCTTGAAATAAATATATACATACTGTAATTTTTCGAATATATGTACATTTTGTTCCTAAAATAAAAGTTATAACCCGACTAAATTATATCGCTTCATCTTCGTACTTACTACTTGGTACTAGGGTGCAAATGTAAATTGGTTGGGTTAATAAACAAAAGGCACTAGTGCAATAATGTACAGAAAAAGCACGCGTGTTTAATATCTATGATTATGTGCCAAAAATCGGTGGAATAAAAACGTCATTTTGAGCAAGTGTGTTGAAAAGATTATTTATCTGTAAGATGTCGCCACTTTGTGCAACCAAAATTATTAAACTGAATTTCATATTGCAATATAAATTACACTTGTGAACAAAATAAACTAAGTTAGAGGCATTTTGTGTTGTGTTGTGATAAAATGAGTTCGTAATTTAAGATGACCACGATATTTTTTACCACCGAAAGAAACAATTCTATGAAAAAAATATCATATTAATAAATGATCACTTTAATGTTCTGAATAACATGCCAAAGTTAATGCATAACCTTAATAACACAGCATAAAGGTTATTATTTATAAGCAACAGTATAATACAAGCTTCTCCTAATACTACTAACGGTTTCTGGAGCTTTGAAAGCTTCCATCTACAGCCACATTATCATTTAGCATCGGGTGATATCCCTTATAAAGTATAAATACAAAAAGCTTAACAAATATCAGTGCTTCGTAAAATATAGGGCGTCAAATTATGCAGAAAGTATCGCCACCCTACAGGATAAACCACGATGACATTTACTGCGGTTTGGTAGAGAGGTCCCCGAGCGATCGCAGGCACTAACACTTCTCGCTTCCTATAATTGCGACTTATTGAGAGCGCTTGTGACACATCGACAGGATGAATTAAAAGAATGGATTCGATTATTACATCAAAGCGCTTGTCTACAAAATTGCACCCTTGCCGAAAGCTTCAGAGCATCTGGCTGCTCCGTTGCACAAAGTTCGCTAATGTGACAGATATCCTTGGGCATAATCCAACATTTTACTATTAAAGTTTATTGCACCGTGAGTTGTACGAAGTAGGGCGAAATAGTCAATTCTCTGCTAAAGTGGCTTATTTTGATAACAACATTTGTATTGTCTTATTATATGTACCAACATTATCCTTCATACCTCTCGGAGTAGTGAGACAATTTTCTCTTGGCTAATTAAATATGTTTCATACCAAATTATATGAGCAGAACACGTGACCTTTTGATCTACTGAACTACGAGAGGAATTATTATTATTTTCAAACGACATGCTGCTATGCCATCCAAACGCAACAAATATAGTTTTCTCCCTAGACCAATTCGGAGGTACTGATGTAAAGTAAGTATAGGATAATAAGAATAAGAATAGAAAAAGGTAATAGTCGTAAAAAACGTATATGAAAGCCTGTGCCGATTCTTTTTGATAGATGTTTTTGGAAAAACAAGACGATATAGTTTATTTAAAGTTAATACAGGGATCAGATTCATGAATCTTTTTGTTCTTTTTCTAAGTACCTATTATTATTTTTAATGCGACTTTATCTCATCATCATCATTATCTGGCAAAGGACGTCCACTGCTGAACATTAGCCTCTTACCACAGTTTTCCACAGTGACCGATCACAAGCGTATCCAGTTTGATCCTGCGATGTTTACAAGGTCGTCTGTCCATCTTGTCGAAAGACGTCCTACACTGCGTCTTTGGTCGAAGGGTTTCTAATCTAAAACTTTTCTGCCCTCGCGCAACGGCCATCAGTTATTCGCGGTATGTGTTCTGCTTATTGTAACTTGAGCTTACTGATTTTCTGTAACTACGCCATCATGTCAATCCAAGTACAGGAGCAGAATACGAAGGCGATTACACTGTGAAGAGGTGTAAGACAGACGTTATATCTCTGGAACTGTTTACAGCGGCATTGCAAGACCTTCAAGCTCCCGGAATGAAAGGATTCAGCATCAACGTCTGTTGCAAATACATTACACACCTCCGGTTTGCTGATGAGTCGTTGTAGCAAAGACGCTGGATGACCTTGGCACTAAGCTTGAAAACCTTTACCGTGTCTCCCAACAAGTGTCATTTAGGATTCTTCAAAATTCAATCTTAAAAGCTATCAAACTGTCGTTTTAATTAAGATAATGAAAGCTTTAAATATCTTTTGAAAAAGTGTTTTTAAGAAATCGTTCTATCTTAAGGGGTAAGCACAAACCTAATTAGCATTCTAAAATGATTGCATGAAAGTTATTAAAATAATGTAATTTTTTTTTCGTATATTTTGTAATCTAAAGAAATTTTAGTTCTAAAATAACACAGTTTCATGATCTGCTGAGTTAAGCAACTGCACCTTTAGTTTCATAACAACTGAACTATAAATGAACCACAAAATTATCAATTCACAGAAAACTTCCCTTCAATTAGTCTTTCCTATTGCTGAAACTGGTATTAAAATACATTATATTTTATTATAATAAAAAAAGCTAAAGCTGACAACCATAAATTCTACTCATATTTTTAAGTACCTAACATTTTGAAATACTTCGATTGAATCATTTGCATAACTCATTATTTAGTGTTTAGATCTACAATCGAGGTGTAACATACTCGTTAAATCTATTATGTAAATGTACTCAAATCGTAATAGTGAAGATAATGCTGTAATTACGTTGTGGTTATTAATTACTGAGATTACATTGCGGAGCCTGATAGCAGCAATTACGGTGTTACGGCCACCTCTGATCCGCCCTGCCCTTCCAGCGAGCTGATTGTGTTACCACAGATACCTGTAAGGTGTATACCTTATATCTTTATTTAACTCAACCTTGAGATACTATTTGAATCCGTATTTGATTCCGTATGGCCATCCCTGTAGTTGATTTCATCGTCAGGGATTTGCTTCTTCTTAACAGGGCGAATACGTTATATTGATTTTGAATTACCTTTTTTTTACTAGCCATATCTTAAAACTACAAAATCGGAAGATGAAACTTACACTGTACCCTAAGTTGTAAATACTGATCTGAGTTATTTAAATTTTACTAACTTAGAAGTAAGTTTATTTTTAAGTATAAATAACTATGGATGTAACGTGTAATATCCAAAAGAAATATTTTCATTCATTCATTCATTAATTCAAACCGAAAAACCATCTCCCTATGACTTCTCGTAAAAAAAAATCCGTGTATAAATAACATAATATATACAAACATTCATACATACATAAATACATACACTTTACCAAATTTATCACAAGTATTTGGATGCCTTAAAAGATAATTTAGTAAATTACTTTATAAGCATTGACATTCAGTGTTCCAAAATTACCTATAACAGATTCAATAAATTATTATTTGATTCGATATGATTTGATCAATATACTCAAATAAGGAAATTCCAACGATATCACAAACCAACACATTGAACTAATTACCTCCTCTTTTGGAGTCGGTAACAAACCGAATACGTACGTATATGAAACTGCAAACTAAAACGATTCCAAGTACATACAAAATAAACAAAAAATCTTCACCCAACGTCAAGCCGATTTCGACTACGGTGGCCAGTCACAACGACTGCGCGGGACATATTACAGAGCACAAGTGTGTGCGCAAACACAGGTGCTTTACGTGCTTTCCGAGGCACGGGGGTGAAACACCGCCAACTTTCAAACTCCGGGATACCCTGTAAATTTCTGAACAGAATAACACAGGCACACAATTTTTTGACCCGACCCGGGGATCGAACCCGGGATCTCTGGCGCAGTCGTTGCTTTTTAGTGCGACCCTCTAACCGCTGCGCCGAGGCAGTTTCCACCCAGCATAATCTTTCTGCATAACCTAAATGTATGACTGGGAGCATTACGTCCCGTCCACCTTTTGTCTATTTGTGCAATAAACTTTTTATTTGAATAAATAACGTTTTATTTCCCGGATATTGGTACCTGGATATTTTTGTTCACATTATTTGCGCGTTAGAAAATTGTTGGACGTGGCAAAGCATAATTTAAATGGCAGATACTACAACAATTTATTTAGCAAGATATAAAGTTTTGATGCATAGAGTTGTCGTGTAGTTTTTTTACAACTTGTTTTTAGGGTTCCGTAGCCGAATGGCAAAAACGGAACGCTTATAGTTTCGTCAAGTCAGTCTGTACGTCTGTCCGTCCGTATGTCACAGCCACTTTATTCTGTAACCATAGGCATCACACTGTTGAAATTTGGTAAGAAGATGTATCCCACTTACCGCTATACGATTCTCATCCAAAAAATAAAAAATAAGATATATTTAAGGGGGGGCTCCCATACATGAAACTCAAAACCGTTTTTTTTACAACCTATGCGTGTGGGGTGTCTTTGGATAGGGCTTTTAAAATTACATAGAGGTTACTAAAACCATTTTCTTTCAAAGTCTACACGTTTGATAGATAGACGCTTCCAAAGTGGTAACATGGGCGTCCCCCCTCCCCCCCTCTAACTTCTAAACTAAGCGAGTGTAAATTTTGAAAAAAAAATTGCATAGATCTAAACAAATACTTTCAAAGAAAATGGTTTCGACGGGATCGAACTAGTAGTTTTTGAGATATTGCACATTTTTAAATACCGTTTACATTACTTTGTTCTCCATACAAACACTTTGAAAAACAAAGTTATATTTGCTGTCAACAAAATATTTTGGTATTTTAGCTAAGTGGAAGTAACGACTCGCACTTGGCCGGTTTTAGATAATATGTTTCAAAAGATTTTTCAACGCTTAAACATAGTCATAGCGGTTATTGTAATTCAAAAGTACGTAGTCGAAATTGTTACATGAACTTGCTTTTACGGTAAATAATTTATCTAAAATTAGGTATAATTTGCGGGCGCTGTCTGCGGAGCGATCAATCGATATAATGCTCCTGCGCATTGGTTTACGAGCTCACTGAAACCTTAACGATCTCCGCCAATATTCATGACCGGTGTAGACGCCTATTCGGACGAGATGTAATGTAGGGATGTTATGTAGGTAGGTATGTACATATGAACGTCGATAAGTCTGCGTCCTTGCCAGGATAGCAAACAATCAGAACTATTATATCTTTTAGGAAAGATCCCGCCTGATGAAGTCCACGCTCCGACCGACTCGTGCTCATATCCAAAATCCCGAGAGCTTCCAACTCGAGTTGTCAAACCGCTTTGATTGCCTAGAAAATTGCGTTACAGTGGACGAAATTAACAACGGGTTTGTGGAAACTGTTCAAACGGTGGGGTCTAAGTATTTTAGGCCTGGCCGTAAAAATAGACCTCAAAAACTGTCGGTCCACACTCTCGACCTTATGGCAAAACGACGATCTATGGCACTGCAGACCTCCGTTAATGCTGAAAACTACAGGCAGCTCAATAGACAAATATGGAAGTCCCTGCGACACGACATTCGTTGCTTTAACACTAATAGTGTTAAAGCAACGGAGTGTGATAGAGCGGAACCAAGGCTCCAAAGTGTTTGCAAGGGACATGTCTATTGGGCAGAGCCTGTTGAAGAAGCTTAAGACGGAGGACGGCAGTGTAGCGTCGACGAAAGCAGAGGTTTTGAGGGAGATCGAAAGGTTCTATGGGCAGTTGTACACCTCAGTAGCCAAACCCGTTGATAGCTCGGCCAGAGACCCACGAGCTATCCTGACCCGTCACTACACCGAAGACATCCCGGACATCAGCCTCTACGAGATTAGGATGGCCCTTAAACAGCTCAAAAACAACAAGGCACCTGGCGAGGACGGAATCGCAGCAGAGCTTCTGAAGGCGGGTGGAACACCGGTACTTAAAGTTCTTCAGAGACTCTTTAATTCCGTGCTGCTAGAGGGCATCACGCCTGAGGCATGGAACAGGAGTGTGGTGGTGTTGTTCTTTAAAAAAGGAGACAAAACCTTATTGAAGAACTACAGGCAAGCTGTTTTCAAGGGTCATCACGAATCGTCTCGCACGTAGGTTTGATGAATTCTAGCCTCCCGAACAAGCCGGTTTCCGAAAAGGCTATAGTACCATAGACCACATTCATACGCTTAGGCTAATTATACAGAAGTCCGAGGAGTATAATATGCCTCTAAGCTTAGCGTTTGTGGACTATGAGAAGGCCTTTGACTCGATCGAAACTTGGGCGGTGCTTCAGTCTCTGCAGCGGTGCCACATAGACTATAGGTATATAGAGGTGTTAAGGTGCCTTTACAATAACGCCACCATGTCGGTCCGAGTACAGGAGCAGAACACGAAGGCGATTCCATTGCGGAGAGGTGTGAGACAGGGAGATGTCATATCTCCGAAACTGTTCACAGCGGCATTGGAAGACGCCTTCAAACTTCTGGAATGGGAAGGAATCGGCATCAATGTTAATGGCGAATACATCACACACCTCCGATTTGCCGATGATATAGTTGTTGTGGCAAAGACGCTGGACGATCTTGGCACTATGCTCGAAGACCTTGACCGAGTATCCCAACAAGTGGGTCTTAAAATGAACATGGAAAAGACGAAAATTATGTCGAACTCCTTTGTTGTACCCACTCCCGTATCCGTTGGGAACTCAACTCTCGAAGTTGTCGACGAGTACGTCTACCTGGGACAAGTGATCCAATTGGGTAGGTCCAACTTCGAGAAAGAGGTCAATCGACGAATCCAACTCGGCTGGGCAGCGTTCGGGAAATTGCGCAAGAGTGTCTTCTCATCTCATCTACCTCAGTGTCTGAAGACGAAAGTCTTCAACCAGTGTGTGTTACCAGTGATGACATACGGATCCGAAACATGATCTCTTACTATGGGCCTTATAATGAAGCTCAAAATCACACAACGAGCGATGGAAAGGGATATGCTGGGTGTTTCTCTACGGGATCGAATCAGAAATGAGGAGATACGTAGAAGAACCAAGGTAACGGACATAGCCTTGAGAATCAGTAAGCTCATGTGGCAATGGGCAGGGCACATAGCGCGAAGAACTGATGGCCGTTGGGGCAGGAAAGTTCTAGATTGGAGACCCTTCGACCAGAGACGCAGCGTGGGACGTCCACCAACAAGATGGACAGACGACCTTATAAAGATCGCAGGATCAAACTGGATGCAGACCGCTAGTGATCGGTCGCTGTGGAAATCCGTGGGGGAGGCCTATGTTCAGCAGTGGACGTCCTTTGGCAAATAATGATGATGATGATGATATCTTTTCGTGGCCGTGTTACGTCAGGTTATAGATAACCAAATTGTAAACTATAACAAGAATTATGAAATCAATCTTAACTTGGTCTAGGTTCCGATTTATTTGCCTAAAGATTTGTATATTTTTATGCACGAGTGTTATACAAGCCAGCCGAACACGGCTGCTATAGCAAAAGATTATTTGTAAATAACGGCGGGAGAAAGATAGATCTACATGACTAACTAAAATATTACAAGTAATACTAACACTTTCTAAATGGTCGCACTTAAAAGCGACAGCTGCGAGAGGTAATGGGTTTGATCCCCGGTTCGGGCCAAAAATATGTTCCTGGGTTGTTCTGTTCAGAAATTCTCAGGGGAGTTTGGAAGTTGGCGGTATTTCACCCCCGTGACTCGGAAAGCACGTAAAGCCGTTGGTCCTGCGCCTGATCTCCCTCCGTGTCAGATTGCTGTCCCATCGGGCTTTAAGAGGGAAAGGAATAGAGAGCGCACACACTTGTGCACTATGAAATGGGAGATCAGCGCAGTCGGTTAGTCGTTGTGACTGGCCACCGTAGTCGAAATCGGCTAGGGGGACTACTGTAACTTTTACTCAATCCTCAAATCGTCCTAAGTAGTAAACTTATTTTATAGCATAATATTCTTAGGAAGATACCTACCTATGCGAACTTTTTATGCGTACCAATAACGGTTACTAATCTTAAGTAGGTACTTTGGTGCAGTAAACAATAGTTACGGGCTAGGTGATTGAAGCCTGACGAACGGCTAGAAGGCGTAAACCTGCTTTCACGACAGTACCCATTTCAGCCAACGATTAATGCGAAAACAAATAAAATTTGTTTACTTTATCGGCCTAATTAAATAAAAGCAGAACAGATGTAACCGTTAAAATAATTGATATTGCCAATCTCAGTTGGCTACGGCATGCGGTGGGTCGTTAGTGTCGGCAATAAAACGGGAAAAGCATTGGTTTTCAGGATTTTATGGACTTTCCCGTGCGATCGCACAATGCACATAATCGTCGCGACGCCATTCCGGGACACGACGCCGGCGCCGTTTTGCGACGCTTGCACTTGTTAAAAGAATTGGATTTTTCTAGAAATGAAATCTTAGCGGACGCTTAAATACGTTTATGTTATAAAAATAAATAAATAAATAAAATATCCTTTGGACATTCCCACACATCGCCATCTAGTCCCAAAGTAAGCTACTCAAAGCTTGTGTTATAGGTGCCAGACAACGGATATAATACTTAAAATATTTTTGTTTGTAAATACATACATGATATAAATAGAAAACACCCAGACCAATACAAACATACATGTTCATGCACACAAATGTTTGTATTGTGCGGGGATTAAACCCGCAACCCGCTGCGTAGTAGGCGATTTATCGACCACTACACCAGACGGGTCGTCATATTATATTCATATTACTCTGTGTTTTAATTAGATAATTTGTCGCCGTAGCGTAAGACACATTATTTTCAATTGATGAAATAGTAATAAGATAATTATATTACGATTATTTAGCAAATTTATATGACCGATAATTAATAAGTATTTTTTTTGTAGCGATGGATGTAACATTTAATTCTTCTTCCGTTTCTCTTTTGACGTTTTTAAAATTAAAAAGTAGTCTCCCGCTTTCGTTGCGTACTTATTTAATAATTCATTTAAAATAAAGTGAAATAAGAATAAAATAATAAATTTCCGTTTCCTGTTGAAACGTAATATATTTTAGAATTAATTTAAATTAGACATCCGCTTCCTGTTCAATAAATGTAAAAATAGTTAAAATAAGATATCCTTTTCCTGTTAAAAATCAGTAGTTAATCAATTTATTTAAATGTTACTTCCGTATCCTCTGATGCCATCACGCCAGTGTTTTAGTGGTGGAAACATTGGTGGGGTGACATCAAGGCGGGAATATAATGTATAAAAGTCGATTACGATGTTCAGTAGTTAGTTAAATTTTAAATGAGAAACATCTTGCGAAAGTTCTATCGGTTTGTGCAGTACTGTGTATTTGTTAAAGAAATTAGACTTGTGAATAAGTGATTGTGTTGTAAAATATATTTAAAGGTTTCATACGGTGTTTCATTTAAATATAATAGATAGACCAAAATAAATATAATAGATAGACCAAAATGACATTAGGAGGGATGCCAGTTTTTCGTAATTTTAAAAATTTTGATGTGCCCAAATAATCGATTCGTTTTTATTCAATTGTTGTTTTAAAATGATTATATCTTATATGATTAGATATAGTTTGCTTTTGTGTTGTGAACACGTTTATGAGCGTGAAATTAAAGAGTGTGATTACAAAAACTTCTACTAAACTAAAATCTCTTTAAACATCATGTTTTTGACAAATATTATCATCTGTAAAGAAAGAAGTAAAAAGTCAAAAAAAGTTAAATTCGCACAACAATAATGCAATTAGGAAGATTGCATTCATAGAAGAATCGCAGAGTTACTGACTCCGTATCTCCGTTGTCATGGCGCTTCCAACAGTGCCGAAACATCGGAAACTTATAAATAATAAGGCACATGGTAGCAATCCCGTATCTAACTATTCTAATGTTAGTGACCATGCAAGTTTAACACATTATAACTTTGCAATTGCAATTAAAAGGACTTAGATTACTTGGGTACACATTGGAAAAATAGTTTTATGTATTAAGTTTGCCTCTGCAACATTTTACGTGTATTTTTTTATCCAAATTAGATGAACCACATTATTGAAAGTTCATATCACAATACAGTCGCGAATTGAATTTTTAGAATACCTACTAATAGTACTTAAAACATAAAAAGTGCGATTGACGCTGTCATTCTGGTCTATCTAAATAAAAAACAGACTATTGATTTCGATTTGAATATTAGCAAAGTGAAAAATATGCAAAATATGCAAAGTCCATAGCATACGATTTTAAAGTAGGTCTTGTTTCTGATTTGCAGTTAATTCCATGCAATTTATGTTTAGATTAACCCGGACTCGAAATAAATACAAATTTATATCAAATTCAACAAGCTTGGTCAACATAACTAATAACTGCGGTTATAGGAGCAATCGTACACAACACACGGATGTATAAATTAGGAGGTTGTTGTTGTTAAAGACTCATCTAAATACTTATTATCCCAATCCTCATTCATATTCAAAAACCTTTTACCCTAATCCCTTTATAATTGCCGGTGCTCTCATTAGTGCAACAGCGACTGCGTGAAAAATAAGCTTACAGTGGATAATGGACCGAAACACGACAAAATTGTGGCCGTAATTTTTTGAAGTTCCCCAAACAGATGTTAAAACGAATTGTGTTGTTGAAGACTAACAGAATATAGTTGGTAATACAAATAGAATAAAAGCTTTAAAATTGTTGTCTTGTTTGCTTTGCTTCTTTTATTTTGATTTGGCCTTAGAAAAGAAAAAAAAAATCCTTTGCTTACAACGCAATAGTTCCTATGACCGCCAAGAGATGGCGCTGCATGTTTGTTAACTCGCGCGCCGATTTGATTTTTTTGGGTCGTCCTAAACTAAGGGCCGCTGTTTTAGATATTTATGGCGTTAAAAGTCTTTTACATCCCGCTACTTTCTGAATTCTTCGGATCTACAAAGCGTTTCCATACATCGATACATGCAATTATTGTGCCAAATCTGATACCCGGACACTAAAATTCTTTCAGCATGATTAGATATTGCTTTTAAGAAACTCACAGACAGGCCATTGACGATGAAACAACTGATTTTACTGGTCATCATTAGTCTGTATAAGTATTGACTGACTGATGAATCTCTATACGTAAGTAAGATTTTATTAAAGGTACCCATTTTATTTTTCTGTTTTTATTAACATTACACAAAATTATCCTAAAAATATATCAGCCAGAACCCCCTTGAATCGCATTTACGCTTGTTTTTTTTATTCAACAGTCGTTGGAGTGCCTTTGCAGTAAATTCGTTACGGGCCCGGAATGTTTGCGACACTCTTGAGTGTGGAACTTTAATTACGCGTGACAGCTCTGAAAAAGGCGTAAAAAGTACGACCACGGCCTTTGCTGCTGTTGCTGTTAAAGGTATTGTGATGTTTGAAGGAGGAAATCAGCCACTACGAAAGTTAGGCTCATGATTACTATTGAGCGTCTAATCTACATTTTCTATAACACATTTATATAAACCTCAAGAAACTATATATTTAGTTTATGTGTATTATAGTATGAACATAATATTATTATTTTACACAATCGTATTTGTTACAATTTTATTATCTAATTACAATTTTCTCCTGCACCCATAACAATCTCTCTGCATGATCTAAAGGTATGACTGGGAGATAATGCTATTAGCATTAAGTCCACCTTTTGTACACTTTTATTTGTGCAATATTTTTTTTAAATATATAAATAAATAAGAAAAGGGTTTTTTAAGAACCCATTTCTAAACCAACTTTTAAAAAATACGAGATTAAAGATTGCTGGATTTGTGAATTCAAATTTAATAAAATGGCTGAATGGTAAAGACTAGCAAAAATTAATAGCCTTTAAGGTCAAGAATACCTAAACTTTTTGATTATTTAATTATCGACAAAAATACAGTCTTAATATGATTTATTGTCAATACAAAGCTCTAACGATGAGAGGAAAAGACAACATTGTGATTGATGGATTCATGACGAAAACCCGACCCTTGCTCCATTATCCGCGTGACCCGGGCGTAATGGTGATAATAACGTTTTGGTCAGCATTAATATTTAAGACACTTATATCCTACATCAGCGGTCTGTCACGTTTTTAACGAAATTGAAAAGCTCTCGTCATGAAAACATGATATCCTCGTATTTTCCTCGTATCCTGTCGGATCGTTTAATCCAACAGAATGCGGCCAGAGTTGTCATTAACATATAAGCAGTGATCGGAACGACCGGAGTATATTTACCTAAACTTCGCGGAACAGAGACAAGAATCGGGGACTTCCTTACGACAACATTTTTTTCGGGACATCTTCCGGGACATCACTTTAGTACTTACATAAAAATAATTTAATACAGTAAAAGAATTGAGTACAATCCCAGGTTTTGTTCAGAATGATTTTTAGGTACAAATGAAACAACCAATATATTTTAAAAGCATTTTTTTATTGTAACACTTATTATTAAGAACAGTTTAAATTGCAAAATGTGTATTTATTTGTTTTTGTTTACCCAAATAATTATGTCCAAAAAAATAATGCAAAACTCTTACAAAGTGAACAAATGCTTTTTTCAAAACCAGTATCTATATTTGTTTCCAGTTCTAAGATACTATTTTGTGTAACTTTAGTGACGCCTTTATCTAATAGGTTTTTACCTATGAAATTGGAGAAAAATTTCGACTTAGGCTTTTGTTTCTAATTTCTTTATTTTTGCGATTAACCCCAAGATTTATATTTAAATCTAAACCGTCATCTATACCTAAATATACCTTCATAAAACCAATTTTCTCACATTCGAAATACTCATGGCTCGAGTCCCGACTTCCTGGTCTGTTTGTTTGAAAGAGATAGAGACAGAAGTCGGCGCATCTATTCTTTTGTTTGCGTTTTTTGTAAAAGTGTAAAAGAGAAAGCAGCTGTCGCTGCTATTCTTTTCATGCATAGAAAAGTAGCAATAGCAGTCTCATATAATCCGTTGTCAAGTGCGCATGTTTTACTGTGGATCCGTAATTTTTGTCCTAGTCTTGTTTATCATAATCTCATGTATTTTACCTGACCTGAATCTGGATACTGCCTTCGTTTTGATTGGATCTGGACGATTACTGAATACTGCAAGTGTGCCAAATATCAAGGTCAGCTAAAATAAAATATATTTTTAACATTGTTTTGTATTTATGACCAATACAAGAAAATGCTTGATTTGTTTGTTGGAATTACTCAGCGGAATTCACGTTAACTGCTTAGGAGTCCCTGCTTAGTTCAGTGGCGCCCTCATCACAAAAATTAATATGTCTTCTCAAATACAAATTAAATCGAGAAACGATATTATCTTACACTTACTACAAAAGTTTACAAGTTATTTTTAAGCAATATCAACATAGCTTTGATAGATAGATCTAAATAAAATCATACGATGTCGTTTTTCGATTTAATTTGTATTTAAGCAGATATATTAATTTTTTGGATAAGGGCGCCTCTGGACATCGCAGGCACTCTTAATATTTTTGCACTTTATGTACTTGTTTTGGTTGCAAATTTAGCATTTTCTTGATTTTATATAATATTTTACACGATGACGCGTTGTCGTTTCCTTTTAAAACATGAGTATGTTATCGTGACATGATTACATAAACGCGTCATGTCTTTTTTTCATTGCCATAAAGCATTGTGGTCGAATATTATGGACTCCACCACACTAATTTTGCTATTTACTAGTGGTTTTTCTGTGTTTACGCGTAATTTGCATTTTTATCAGTGCCACAATGCAGAAAAAGGAACGCTACCTGCGCTTGCGCTGACCGGTTTCCAACAATACAAAGAATGTCCTGTTTTTGTCTCTTTCTTATAGCACCTTTAAGCGATTATTTTTTAATTAAAATAACGTACCTATAGATGTCCAACATTGGATGTCATTAAGTCACAATTGTTATTATTAACCATAATTATTTGAATTGCTGTCACTTTTCGTGATGCGCGTAATAGTAATGCTACCATGTAGAAAAATGATATAAAAACAACTGCAGTTTTTTAAAAATTGATTTTACCGAATGCATCAAAACTCCAAAAACTAATATTATGTTCGTAAATGGAGTTAAGTTTAGATGCGATTAGTATAATACGACGGAATTGTGAGGATTGGAAAGTGGCTCAGCAATTAATGTCCTCTCCTCGCCTTTATATTATGCCACGCTGTTAGTGAATCACATCAAAAAATTATTTATTTTTTAGAAGTAACACAATATATACTGGTGTTTTTCTTAAACCCGGTAAGCCTTAACAGGGTGATAGTACCCATGAATATAAGCAACTTTCTCTATAGGATAACTTCTGAAATCGCGAGAAAAAATATCAGCTGTTTCATATAAAAGTTCAATACCTACCGTACCAAAATGTATGAAACAGCTGTTTTTTTGCGATTTCAGGGTTGGTCCCACAGAAAAAGTTGCTCATATTCATTCATAGGTACTATCACCCCGTTAAGGCCTGCCGGGTTTAAGAAAAACACCCTGTATATATGACTGTATAACCCTGTATTAACAAGAATCGTAAGTTGTTCAATTTCCTAGTTAGTTTATAAACATTCGCGAAATCACAAGCTGCAGGAGAAATGTATTATTTAACGTATACATTTCTGGTAATTGATCAATTTACGGCGTCTCGCGGTAAAATGATCCGGCGAACGCTGATTGGTTGAATGTCTTACTTACTTTGACATGGCTTTTTTAAATTTTATAATTGTTATATATAGGTTGGAAATCAAACTGATTTTTATAAAAATTGTTACAATAAAAAGTGATTTTTAATTTATATTGGTTGTTTCATTTGTACCTCAAAATTGTGTTGAACAAAACCAGGGATTATATTCAATTCTTTTACTGTTTCATTTATATATTAATGTACTGAAGTGTCCCGGAAGATGTCCCGAAAAAAAATGTCGTAAGGAAGTCTCCGATTCTTGTCTCTGTTCTCTCGCGAAGTTTAGGTAAATATACTCCGGTCGTTCCGATCACTGCATATAAGTTAGTATTAATGTATGTTTGTGTAATATGAACAGTATTAAACTAAAAAAAACGTTAAATTATAATAACCGTCCAAGTGCCGTACTTACCAACAAAATGAATTCGATAAATCGAATGATCATCAGCTTTTTATTTGGAAGTGTAATCAAGTTTTAATTCAGTAATTAGCTGGTCCAGTGCGCTGATAACCGATTGTGGGATGAACCCGCCCTAATTGAGATGTCTTGTACCGCGACGGGCTCACTCGGACCACTGGCTCCGGCCCCGCATGTAGAAAGAGGATCAGTTTCGTATTGAGATGGCAATGGAAATTGTGCCTACGTAAAACTCTTGTTATTATTATTGAGCTCTAGATATTTCACTCTTTTAGTCCATAGGTAAATATATAAACATATAGATGACCGGTCTTTCTCATAGTCCGTACACAAAATATGGATGGTACCTAGGTCCGTAGCTATGACGTAAGAAGAAGATATTTCAGCAATGCCAGGTTTTTAAATTGCTATTTCCCATAGCCAGTGCCTTTGTGACATACAAACCAGGGATGATAAGTTGAGTTGTACTAATTCTAAAATAATATTTTCTTAACATTATAAATGCAAGTTTTAAACAAGAAAACCTCTTCACAACATTCTAGAAAATTCTAAATCAATGGGGAAACTCGCACCCTCGCGCGTATCTACAAAATACTACGCTGTAGCTAGTAAGCTACGAAGAAGCTACCTGGTGTTGGTAGTTTTGACTCCATCGCTGTATTGCATCAATAAATTGATTTTGTGGGTTTTTTCTATTTCAACTATGTTTTTTTGTTATAATTTTTTGGCATCAGTATCGTTTGTACAGCTACTCCTGAGTTGTTCGTTGCTGCCCAAAACAACAGCCTGTATATTTATACAAGTAGGTTTTAGTAACGATAGACGTTACTGCTAACCATGATTGAAAAATCACATCAACAAAGGCTTATTTGTTTGGTCCCAGCAATGAATGTTGTCCTAGTTTCCCTGACATATTTTCAATTCATTTCACGTGAAAATCATCTTTTATAATAGCGTATCTGATAGCAATATTACTTAATTTCCTTTGGCGTACTTAGCCCCTGAAGTCTCCATTCAACCTGATATTATCTCATTTCCAATCGAAATAATTATCCATTTCAATTTCCGATTGAGCGATATCGCGTTTTGGGTCTCCTGACGGTATTTGTTAATCCGACAGACGGATAATAATTCCTTTGAACATTCCCACACATCGCCATCTAGTCCCAAAGTAAGCTACTCAAAGCTTGTGTTATGGGTGCCAGACAACGGATATAATACTTAAATACTTTTTGTTTGTAAAGACATACATGATTTACACAGAAAACACCCAGACCAATACAAACAGACATGTTCATGCACACAAATGTTTGTATTGTGCGGGGATCGAACCCGCACCCGCACCCGCGTAAGGCGCTTTGTCGACCACTACACCAGACGGGTCGTCGTAATTATAATTATATGATGGAATTCAGTGCGTTACGAGGGCGTATATTAAACATTTCTCAATTATTTAAACTGTACGGATAAGTAGTAATATTACTTCATCTTAGTGTCGATTTTACCAACGTCCTATAGGACTTATCCGACCGAATATCTATAAAATGACCGCTTTTAAAATCGCATTATGTAAATGATAGCTGACAGATAGGCGACGTTTTCGAATTAGGCGTTTTGTATTGTATTCGACGAATATTCCGTACCTAACGTTGGCAAAATATGTAATAATATTCCGTAGCAAGCGCAAGCAAGAGAGAGTACCTTATTTAACGTTCTGTTCTGTTCGTGTTCCTCGTTGTAATCCTCGTTGTTCAGAAGATTTTATTTGTGCTTAGACATACTACATAAAGATGCAATTGAAAATATGGCAAAGGTGGACTCTTTCTTATAAGTGCTATGGCACCTGTGGCAAAGAGATTCACTCTTCCTTAACTAAAGGTACACTTGTATAGATTGTATAGATAAGCAAGTTACAAAACATGTGTGTATAAGTGTGTGTGTGTGTGTGTGTGTGTGTGTGTGTGTGTGTGTGTGTGTGTGTGTGTGTGAGAGAGAGAGAGAGAGAGAGAGAGAGAGAGAGAGAGAGTGAGCGAATGTATGTGATACCTAAACCGTGAAGAGTGAAAAAGTGACTTCAGGCTTATAATAAAAAAAGTTAGACATACTGATACCACACTACCAATATAGTTCACTGTTTCCACATTTGAGCTTTGTTTGGTCACTAAAGGTGCAATTAAGCCTTAAATTTCACAAAGACAAATTTGGCTGCACTGCGCTTCTGTATTATGGAGCGGCGCCTTTGAACATACTAACGCGACCAAATTAGAAGGAGAGCCGAACTGGGGACTTTGACATTAAGGACCTTTGGCCTTAAGGATATACTATATACCTTGTAATGTGCTTGTTGGAAGCATATAGCCTAAGAAAAACCTAAAAGCCTAAGAAAGTAAAAGTGCTTATTGGAAGGACATGTATGTGAATACAATATTACATACAAAATACAACCAAAGAAAGATAACTAAATAAAACAAAATGGGGACGCCCATTTTACCACTTGGTAGCGTCTAGCTATGAAACGTTAGACTTTAAAAGAAAATGGTTCTAGAAACCTCTATGTTATTTTAAAAGACCTCTATGTTATCATCAGTCTGTATAAGTATTGACTGACTTAATGAATCTCTATACGTAAGTAAGATTTCACTAAAGGTACCCATTTTATTTTTCTGTTTTTATTAACATTACACAAAAATACCCTTATAATATATCAGCCAGAACCCCCTTGAATCGCATTTACGCTTGTTTTTTTTTATTCAACAGTCGTTGGAGTGCCTTTGCTGTAAATTAGTTACGGACTCGGAATGTTTGCGACACTCTTGAGTGTGGAACTTTAATAACGCGTGACAGCTCTGAAATAGGCGTAAAAAAGACGGCCACGGACTTTGCTGCTTTTGCTGTTAAAGGTATTGTGATGTTTGAAGGAGGAAATCAGCCACTACGAAAGTTAGGCTCATGATTACTATTGAGCGTCTAATCTACATTTTCCATAACACATTTATATAAACCTCAAAAAAACTATATATTTAGTTTATGTGTATTATGGTATGAACATAATATTATTATTTTACACAATAGTATTTGTTACAATTTTATTATCTAGTTACAATTTTCTCCTGCACCCATAACAATCTCTCTGCATGATCTAAAGGTATGACTGGGAGATAATGCTATTAGCATTAAGTCCAACTTTTGTACACTTTTATTTGTGCAATATTTTTTTTAAATATATAAATAAATAAGAAAAGGGTTTTTTAAGAACCCATTTCTAAACCAACTTAAAAAATACGAGATTAAATATGGCTGGATTTGTGAATTCAAATTTAATAAAATGTCTGAATTGTAAAGACTAGCAAAAATTAATAGCCTTTAAGGTCAAGAATACCTAAACTTTTTGATTATTTAATTATCGACAAAAATACAGACTTAATATGATTTATCGTCAATACAAAGCTCTAACGATGAGAGGAAAAGACAACATTGTGATTGATGGATTCATGACGAAAACCCGACCCTCGCTCCATTATCCGCGTGACCCGGGCGTAATGGTGATAATAACGTTTTGGTCAGCATTAATATTTAAGACTCTTATATCCTACATCAGCGGTCTGTCACGTTTTTAACGAAATTGAAAAGCTCTCGTCATTAAAACATGATATCCTCGTTTTTAGCGATCGTTTAATCCAACAAAATGTGGTCAGGGTTGTCATTAAGAAATAAGTTAGAATTAATGTATGTTTGTGTAATATGAACAGTTAAAAACTAAAAAAACGTTAAATTATAATAACCGTCCAAGTGCCGTACTTACCAACAAAATGAATTCGATAAATCGAATGATCATCAGCTTTTTATTTGGAAGAATAATCAATAAACAGTGCCTTTAAATATAAGCTTCGTGCATGATCGTGAAAGTTTTAATCAGTATTATTAAGCAACCATCAACATTATTACAAAATGGACATCGTTTTGAAAGCTTTTAAACTCAAATTTGTAATGAATTAAAAGTATTGTAAAACGAATAGTCACAGTTCATTGAGTTACAACTGCTTTTACTGTATACTTTTTATTCAATGGAAAAAAGCGATTCTCGTTTACTAATTGTTACATACCTTTATATCCTAAGGCAAGCCTTCCAAACGTCAAAAATATTAGTCTACTAGTGGTCCCAGTAAATTTGTTTTCGTCTCCGGCTCACGCGTAACTAACACGACTTCCTTTTATGTCTATAAGATAAAGAAGAAAAAGATGTGCAATGGAGCCTTAGTTTCTCAAAGTTATCAGCCCTGAACCAGACCGGAAGTCTCATCCATCACGCAACATCGTCTTAACACGTTGACACACCCCATCTCCGAGCTTCGGTCCAGTACGCTTAGAATATAAACGTTCGCATTTTAAAGGCACATAATTCTTGCATTTGTAACCTCCTACTTCTACAGGGCTGTGATTTATAATGATATTCAGTTATTATATATATTTATATATAATAACTGAAATTATCGTTGCGTTTAGGAGCATCCTCCTACCTAAACCTCCTATAACAAACACGATGGGATCATTTTGATGGTACGTTATAATAAGTAAGTATTATATTAGGATAAACAAACACGACGATTGCGTTTTGTGGCGCAAAGGTTGATAGGGACTGTGGAGTGAAAATTCTAAATAAGGCTTTAGCTCAAAATAAAACAAAGTCACTATCATATTTTTTTATGTCTAATATGAAAAACATTGTACTACCCGACTGAAGCGAGAATATATCACTTGACTAATAGTCGTCTCGTCAACGCCAATTAGTCGGCAGATGAGTGCATCGTTTGTCAGCCACTAATTACTCGAGCGCTTCAGTAATAATTTTCAGTTATTGTATTTTAGTTTAAACGGCCTCTCGTCGTCTTAAATAGAATTGGTTTATTAACCGCGAAGAACCGTAAGGACGAGATTCTATAAGATCAGATAAGTTTGGAAATGCTAAAAGCATATAAGTAAGTGGGTAATCAAGACATTCACTAGGTGAAGTCCTTCTATAAAATTCAAGACTATCTTAATGACGAGAAAGTATGGATAGTCCAGCCTGCAACAAACTGATATACCTACCTGTTTATTTTGATTTGTATCATTTTTATGGCAGATAATGGTGACTGAGTTTGTTCCGGCGTCCCTTCTCAGCACTTGCCAGATTGTCTGTGTCTTGTCTGTATGTTCTGGACCCATATGGACCATAATTGATTGATATTAACTAATTATTGACGTTCCTATGTGGCATTTTATGTCCTAAATTAAATAAAATATTTTTACTTTGACTTTGACTACTTTAGTACATGAAAAAAAACTACCTTTATTTTTTGCGTAGGAGCTGATAAGTTATTCCTTTTGCGTTTATACACTTGTGATACCTGATACAAAATTTCTACACGTCAATAACCAATATGAAAAACTACATAGAACGAGTTCAGTCTCCATATCAGATAAGTTGTACACTCATTCATATTAAAAGTCACACAGATTCATTGCACTATTAAAGAAACACTGCTTGCGCTATGAGACGACACTTATACACGACGCAATACAATATTGTAGGTTTAAATAGAATTACTAGAGTATTTACAGCAAACTGGTGAATGATCTAAGCCTCACATTACAGGCATTAGCAACTGAAACACGGATTGCCACTGCCACCTGTGGCGTGCGTCTGAACAACAGTCGTGAAAAGCCGCAATCATAACGGATTGTTCCGGTTGTAAATACTTGCTTGGAGACAGACCAATGGATGTATCTTTTAGAAACTATATGACGAGAGTTGTAAAAAACTCATACTTGTGATAATTTAGAATGTTTTTAACACAAACAGGGTCATATTTTATGTTCCTAAAAATGAAATATGAACGCAAAAGCGACCGACAGCACAGTAGCTCAATTGTAGAGCGTTTGGCCCGTTTAGCCAACAAGTTGCTGATTCGAGTCCCGCCCGTGCGCAAAGTTTTTAGTTTCTTATTTCATCTTTAGAAATTATACATGTGTCATAGAAGAAAGTACTGAAACAAATATGCTGACTCGACGAAAAGTCTATTAAGTCGAGTCGAGAATACAAAAATATGAATTATATAATATAAAAAAAAAAAATTTTCCTGCTCACCTTTAACAACTGGAACCCCTGCCTGTCTAGGTAGGACCTTATATTCTTATTTATATTCTTGAAAATTTAAACCAAGCAGCCAAAACATTAAAAAGGGTGTTTTAATTGGTTAATTTGAGTTGATTGTAACCTATGCCCAGCTGTAAAACGAAACGGTCTCGGCTCGTGACGGCTACATCGTATCATTTTCACCATAATTTGACTGGCTATTTACACCCGACCTCTCGCGTGACCAAAACAATGGGAATGGTGCGGCGACCGTATAGTAAGGGAGACGATGATGCTAAATGTGGATTTACTTGAGCACCACGGAGGCGAGGAGGATTTAAAAGGATAGATTATATGATCCAGCAAAAGTAAAGGAAGACATTGAAAAACCTGCATAGTAGTGAACATAGCCTATTTTATGATAAGAAGAAGGTAGCAGCAGATTCTTTGAGCGCAATTCATTCGGCAACGTTATAGCGTTCTGGTAGTCATTTTGTGAACACAAACGTAATAATTACGACCTTCTTCTGCCGATAGGATTGAAAAGACAAAAGTTATGATGATGTACACACACACACACACACACACACACACACACACACACACACACACACACACGCACGCAATGACGTACTCATAAAGAGACCACAAATTTTGCAAGGTCGGACTGACAGCACAGTAGCTCAATTGGTAAGAGCGTTTGGCCCAGTCAGCCAAGAGGTTGCTGGTTCAAGTCCCGCCCGTGCGCAAATTTTTGGTTTCTTATTTCATCATTATGATTATTTAGTTATCTTTTTTTGGTTGTATTTTATATGTAATATTGTATACACATACATGTCCCTTCCAATAAACACTTTTACTTTCTTAGGCTATATGCTTCCAACAAGCACATAACAACATAACAAGGTATATAGTATCTCGTTCGGCTCTCCTACTAATTTGGTCGCGTTTGTATCGTCAAAGGCACCGGTCCATAATACAGAGGCGCAGAGCAGCCAAATTTGCCTTTGTGATACTTAAGGCTTAATTGCACCTTTAGTGACCAAACAAAGCAATCAAATGTGGGGAACAGTGGACTATATTGGTAGTGTCGGATGCGGAGATGCTCTATTTACCTTGCGATCAGTTACAGGAGCGCACAAGGTTGACGAGGTCCGTAGATCAGTATGTCTAACTTTTTTTTATTATAAGCCTAAAGTCACTTTTACTCTTCACAGTTTTAGGCATCACATACATTCACACATACCCACACAAACACACACGCACGCGCGCACACACTACTTAAAAACACACACATACTTAAAAGTACTAGGTAACTTGCTTAAACAAATGTACCCTTAGTGAAGGAAGAGTGAATCTTTCTGCCACAGGTGTCATAGCACTTATAAGAAAGAGTCCACCTTTGCCATATTTTTCTATTGCATCTATATGTAGTGTCTAAGTACGGACAACAGCACGTCAAGGTAAACACTGCGGTATCTTATACAGTTGTAATAAAGGCTGGTTTGCAACAAAAGTGGATAACCTGATGTGCTGTCGACTGTACAAATGAAAACTTCTGAATAACGAGGATTACAACGAGGAACACGAACAGGTCAGGACTTAAAATATGGCACTCTCTCTGGCTTGCGCTTGCTACGGAATATTATTCATTTTGTAATCTACAAATGTGACGTAACACAACTTAACTTCTTTGTCAAATCATTATTCGCAATAACTAATTTCATAGGTACAAAATACGTGACTTAGAGTCAATTACTACAACGTTAGTTACGCATTATTCGTCGAAAACAATACATAACGCCTAATTCGAAAACTTCGCCTATTTGTCAGCTATCATTTACGTAATGACGTCAGTATTTGGTCGTTTTATATTGTGTGCGAATCCGACTCGCAGTTGGCCGGTTTTTTATAAACACATTAACATACTTTTTTCTGTTCTCAAGTAAGTGACAATATGTTTTTTATTGAGAAATAAAGAATCTTTAAACCTAATGACGTCATTATTCGGTCGTTTTATACTTATTCGGTCGGATAAAATTCTATTTGACGTTGGTAAAATCTACACTTAGATGAAGTAATTTTACTACTTATCCGTACATTTTAAATAATTGAGAAATATTTGATTTACTCCCTCGTAATGTACTTAATTTTACTATATAATTAAAATTATAATCTGTCTGTCGGATTAACGAACGCCGTCTGCAGACCCAAAACGCGATATCGCTCGAACGGAAATTGAAACGGATAATAATTATTTCGATTGGAAATGAAATAGTGTCAGGTTGAATGGAGACTTCAGGGGCTGATAAGTAAGTCAAAGGAAATTAAGTGATATCGCTATCAGATACGCTATTATAAAAGATGATTTTCAGATGAAATGAAATTGAAAATATGTCTCGGAAACTAGGACAGATTCATTGCTGGGACCAAACATATACGTCTTGGTTGATGTGCGTCTTAAATTATGGTAAGCAGTAGCGACAGGCCATAACCTACTTGTATAAATATATATGTACGAAATCTGAAAGACAATCGCACGGTCAATGGGGAAGAAGCAACTTAATCCATTGCTGAAAAATCTAGCTACTGAAAGAGATATCTCGGTGTGTTGATAAATATTTATATTTTTTTTAAATGTTTCTAATTATACAAAAATCAACGTTGTAAGTAAAATTACACGGGACGATTCCACAACAATCAATCTAATTTCAAATACAATCTATCTGAATCAAATCAAATCAATCATTTATTTGCCAGATTACACAAGAGTATGCAAGTTACAAACTGCAGATCAGATCTGACAGGTCTAGTGTTGTCCATGAGTCCTAGTGTTTTGTTTATCATAGAAATGCCATAATCGATTATCCATCTAACACTACGGACCTTGGTACTATCCATATTTTGTGTACGGTCTATAAGAAAGACCGGTCATCTATATGTTTATATATGTATCTATGGACTATGAGAGTGAATTATCTAGAGCTCAATAATAATAACAAGAGTTTTACGTAGGCATAATTTCCATTGCCATCTCAATACGAAATCGATCCTCTTTCTACATGCGGGGCCGGAGCCAGTGGTCCGAGTGAGCCCGTCGGGGTACAAGACAGCTCAATTAGGGCGGGTTCATCCCACAATCGGTTATCAGCGCACTGGACCAGCTAATTACTGCTGAATTGAAACCCTTGGAAGGCGTGTTGCTATGTGGATGGGAGCTGCTTAAAATACAGATAATAATATTTTTTTCAAACATAATTCTTGCTGAAGGTAAAAGACTCTTCACTTCTTCTAAAAGACGAATTCGTTATTAAAGGTTCTTCTTATACTAGATGAAACTTACACTGTACCCAAAATTGAAATATACAGGTACCTGATTGAACAAAAAATAATCATCTCACTAGCACACGTGTTTGGAAGCTTAATAGGTCAACATACTAAAATATTATTAAATTTCAACGATATAATTTACATACACATTGACTTGAGTACCTCTTTTTTCAAGAGAACATTATTTTAATCACTTAAAGAAAATAAAAGTAGATGCCAATATGCAAAATAATTTAATTAACACTTACTTATACTTAGCCGAGTTTTGTTTCCACGATGTAAATAACTACAAAGCGATAATATCTTCCGACATTACATTTTTACAGTAAGTACGTCGGTAACCAACCGTCTTCAAGCATTTCGCATGTTAACTAAAATATACAATGAAAATTGCTTCAACATTAGAACGCGCGTAAGCAGTTCTCAAAACTGGTTTATAAGGACCATATTCGAACGGTGTGTTGTATCTTTGAATTCCCAAAGAAAATGATGTAAAGGTTTCCGAAACGAAACAAGAAATATTGTTCTCTTGATGAAAATACTGCACAAGAAAGTATAGAGTCGTGTGCGTTGATTTGATAGATGGTTGTGTTCGGGGTTGTGACGTAAACTTTTTTACGGTTAGAAATGTAGCCGTAAAATATATTTTTTTGCGAATTTTGTTGCTTTATTAATGTGAATAGTATTTGCTCTTAAATCATGAGTAAAAAGGCTTCTGTTTCAATGATCATAGGCCTACTAGAATCTAAAACCACGTATGTATCTATACTTATTCTGAAGTTTACACGAACCCTGCTCATTGAATAAAACAATATTTTTCGGTTTCTTTTCGCGAATATTCATTAAATTTTATATCCCTTACAGCGTTAGTGGTCACGGATACACTAAGATGGTATTTGTCATTTACAGAGTTTAAAAAAAAAAACTATCACTCATTAATATTAATTAACGTTCCTATCCCCTCAGAAAAAAACTAACTGTGTCTTTAGTTCTTGCAGTGAGTGGTTTGATTTGGGTCTTCGACAGCACTGGATCTCATGCTGGTGGAATTTTCCAACCATCTTTTCTGTTGAAATTTAAATGTTTTCTTATTTCTATAGCTTTGCGTAGCATCGGTTCGTCCCTCGTATGCTGGTCTATGTTAATATTGTTTTATTCACCACTAATATAGGTAATCGTAAACAGAAGGTTATTTATTATCACGCATTTGTGTTTGTTAATACTAACAAAATATTCCTTTTTTGTACTAACTCGGGGAATATTTTTTGCTGAGGATGTTTTCCTGCAGGTAGATAAGATTCTTCTCAGCAAAAAGCAAAAAATCTAAACGCAAATAAGTCGTCAGTTTGAATAATTTTCTGAAATCTGTTACTCCGGAGATTAATGCGCGAGTAAAGGGATCCCGATGCTATTAATTTTACCGCCGCACGGATTTACTAATTCACTGAGAATTCGCTAATCTACTCAGAGCCTCTGGTACTTAGTTCAGATTTTCTTGGAATAAACAATTATACAGGACATTATACCAAAACACAATGTTAAATATTTATCAGGTTGAAACACGTATTGTAAGGTCTTCAAAGGCGTAAGGGAGGAAGGGTAATAATTCTTGGTCAGATATTGTATCGTCATATCATGTGACATTGCACACATACATTTTGTGAGCTCCATATATCACCCATTACCCATATCGACGGAACTCGTCCTCTACAAACACCATGTATCAATATTTACGGTTTCATACGTCTGAATATAACGGTGAGGATACGTGTGACACTTTAGCAAGACTACTGATTGATATGAATTAGGTGCGCGGTGCGACAACAAAAGAGAAGCACTATTCTTAGACCCTTTATACACTGCGCTAGTTTTAGCATCGATGCAGAAGCACGACTGCATCGATGCTAGAACTAGCACAGTGTGTTAAGTTTGAAGTTTTGAACGAAAGGTAGAAAAGTAATTTATTTGATACAGTAAAAAAGTACAAAAGAAACATATAAAATTAAAACGTTATCAAACAAACGACGTCCACTGCTGAACATAGGCCTACCCCACGGCTTTCCACAAAAACCGATCACTAGCGGCCTGCTTAGCACCCCCTGGCCCGCCGTTACCGTGACCGCTACCAAAGTCAGGAATAGCGGGGCTGCCAGAGACTGGGAGCCTGGTTTTTTTGTGTCCTACCATTTTTGGGGGGTATTTGCCAATACTCGCCACGCTTGGCAGGCGGGTTGGCGAGTCCAGAGGCGCAGCCCCTTGCAGCTGTGACGCTGCTGCCCGTCACAGTCCAACATTTATATTTATATTCGATGGTTATACCGCCATCGGTCGGTCGCCAGAGCCTAGTTTGTATAAAAAGGACGCACCACGTGAAGGGAAGCTTTAGGTCTTGGTGAAGCTCCCTTACGTCCCACGTAATTACGTCAAAACGGTATTATGAGTAGTGAAACAAAATTGGTTTCCACTCAGATTTATTGCCATGGCAAGCCATGGCGCTGGTTTTCGGTGAAGTCCATTGAGGTTGAGATATCATCGATGCTAACGCGCGTACCTAATATAATAAGACATCCGAGAGTGCTAGCATTTAGAAAAAAAAACTCTCGTCTAGTGTTCTCATAAACTTATGGTTGGTGTTTCAGCCAGCTTGCCGGAAACGTACACGGAAACTTTCGTCTCAATACGACTGCGAATACATTTACAATAACAGTTTACAGAAAACAAGTAAATAGGCACTGGGAGATTGACTTCCTTTTACCATTATATACCAACTTGATAATTTAGGGATGACAACAAGTTGTATCCCACCATTATTTCACAACATAATTTAGCTATTTTAGATTTCTGATGCGCACATCGATGGAAAGTAATTTCTTGAAGTATACCGCGATTACTATGATTTGGACGGTTACTAAAAATGCATTTTGCATCCTCGCCCTCTTCTTCACTTTCCATCAGAGTAAGATCATTGCCCTAGATTTGTATGCACCATGTGCGTCCGTATGTCACAGCCATGTGTGTATGTCAGAGATAGACGCTTCCAAAGTGGTAAATTGGGTGTCCCCTCCGCTCTCTTACTTTTGAACTAAGCTAGTGAAGTTTTGGATAAAACACGTAATGCTGATCTTAATAAAAACTTTTTACAAAATAGAACAATTAGTTTTTGAGATGTAGCACATTTTCAACATCCGCAAATATAACTTTGTCCAGCGTACAAACACTATAAAAACAAAGTTATTTTTGCAGTCAAAAAAATATTGTGATATTTTGGCAAAGTGGAAATTAGCGGACTTATATAGTTAATGAGGTGCTCGTAGCGCAGCGGTAGCAGCGCTTTGGTAGTGATATCAAAGTGAAGCAACCTACGGCGCGGTCGTGTTTGGATGGGTGACCATTCCGACCATATAAGTGACGTTTATCACGAGCATCTCCGTGCTTTGGAAGGCACGTTAAGCCGTTGGTCGCGGCTAATATCGGTTGATATTAGTCGTTAAGCCTAGTCAGAGGCCTTATGGGCGGCTTGATAACATCTGACAGCAGGGTTAGTCGCTTGCCTTGCGAACACCCCTCCACCAACCCGCACTAAGCCCGCGTGGTGGAGTATGGCTCAAACTACCTCACAGTTGAGGTAAGGCCTTTGCCCAGCAGTGGGACGTTACAGGCTAACTTTACTTATAGTTAAAGTTACCCGGAACAGAGGTACGGAGCCATCAGTGCGCGAGTCCGACTCGAACTTAGGCAGTTTTGTATTAACAAATAAATGCCCCTAGCCTGCATAAACTCAGTAGATGTTCAGTTCTAGATACAGGCACATTGTGGTACCTGATGGGTTTTTTACTGATTGTAATTAAAAACAAATGCCAAACTTTCAAGTTATGTTAGTACCTTAAGAAAAATAGTTAATAAGAGCAATTTAAAAATCTAAGTATCAAAATTGATTATATTAATGTGACATCTGTATACAATTATAGCTCTCTAAAGAAAAGTAATTACTTAGTTCTTTTTAATTGCATTTGTACCAAATCGTGAAGAAGTGAGCAGGTGCCGGATGGCAGACATGGGACGAGGGTTCTCCATGCAGACCAGCCAGGAAGATAGAAAGATTTTGTAATGTGTACCTAAAAAACAAAAGCGATAAGTCTCGTCATTTTGGAAAACATTGTTTTCGAACGTTCTCATGTTTGAACATTTCTCTTTTCTCAATTCTCTACTTGGTGTTTTGTGTTCATCGACTTGGTTTTTGGATTCTGTTTTGACGGTTTCATCGGTTTACTTTTGAGCTATATACCAAGATTCTAAAATCTAGCTAGAGAGAAGGTCTTTAATTTAATTTAATCGTACCAAGGCACTTTGTTTGCAGTAACATAACACCGTTATGGATGATGACATACGTAGAAACGTAGTCTATAACTATGGGCCGTATAAAAAAGCTCAAAGTCAAACACCAAGCGATGGAGAGGGAAAGATAGCAGGATCACACTGAATGCAAATCGCTTGTCATCGGTAGTGGTGGAAACCGTGGGTGTGGCCTATGTTGCCCAGCAGAGGACGTCATTTGGCTACTAATAATGATAATGATGAACATTCTTAAGTAACTTTAAAAAGTTTTATCATTTTATAAGCACCTTGACCGGCGAAGTCGCAGGAAACCGCTTTATAATACGTTATTCTTTGATACAGTAACTTTCTTAAGTAGTCTGAAGATGGCCACAGAGAAAAGTGCGGAATGCGAAAAGAATTTTAATGAAATCTGATTGGACGGGCGATACGGTCGGTACTTATTAAGTATTTGTGCTATGAATCCAAATTCTAAAGGAATTTCAATTTTACTTATGTTCTACTCTGAAAGTAATCAAAGGCGTCGTTCGCTTCATTTCGAGGCACAGAAAAGGACTTTTACTAATTTTTAAAATTGATCAAACCTCGTCGATTGAAAAGTGTCTGCCCTTCACAGTTAGGAGAAGACCAAGTAGGAGTCCATGAATTCTGACAACAGGTTCCTTTTAGTTGATAAGTGAAATTAAAGCGAGAGATATGTAACTAAGTACTAATCATCCTCAAGTTTTCCCATTTATCGCGTGTAAACTAAGAAACGAATCAATTGCTTGTGTTTAACCGCCAGCTCCCGGGCTTAGGACGGTTCGGGACTAACTAGGCGGTCGCCCTCAAACTATTCGAATTACTTGTACAAATTTCTAACTGAGATATTTCGGCTATTCGGGTTAAGTAAGAAGCTTAAGTGTTTATTGTCTGAAATTGGTAAAAATGTGGCGTAAGTAATACTGCATTGAAATAAAATAAAAAATAAATTACTTCAAAAAACTGATGTATGAGACTGTTGGTGTACTGTAAATAAGCTTGACGTCAGGCACCGACTCCAAAAAGACATTGTTTCTCCTAAATAGAAGTCAAATGCGTTAATTAAAGCTATTTGTCAACTTTAAAGACATTTTTTAATTGATGATTTTTAGTTTTTAGGTACTCATATTTTAAAAACCACTGGACCGATTTTGATAAAACTACTGCCCTAACACTGTACCCTAAATTAAACTTTACCTTATTGAATTTAAAAAGAATCATCTCGCTATGATCGAAAAATACTGAGACAAAAAAAATACAAACATACATACACTTACGAAATTTTGCACATGTGTTAAGAAGCCTTAATGCATCAACATACTAAAATTATCCAATTTTGATCTGACGATATCACAAATATTGAGGTAGAATTGATTGCCTCCTATTTTTGGAACAACGGTGGAGCGAGGACGGAGGACGGAGGACTTTTTTAAAGGATTAAATTATTGCTAATTTTTCAGGAATGCTACAAGATATCAATCTGACTAAACGTGTATATTACTTACTCAAGTAAACGAAGCAACAGCAACAAAAATAAGAATTGTAGTTTTATTAACAAATTAACTCACTACATTAGCTGTTAAATTACACGTTAGTTAGCCTGTGACAGAAGTGGTGGTATAACTATGCTTGATGTTCAACAAACTTCTCAAGGACCGGCGAAGTTGTCGGCTGCGTCGGAGTGGTGTAACTCACTTTAATGCTACAAATTAATGGCAATTTCAATCGGTTACCGAGTTTGCTTAACTAGTTCAAAGCGTTTTCTATTGCAAATAACGATGGTTGTTACGCGATGTTAAGGGAAAGTTTGTGTACCTCGGATATCTTATTACAAATAATACACTTAATTAATTGTATTTATATTAAAAAAAATACGTAATGAAGTTGAGTCTTATGGGCGGACTGATAACATCTATACAACAAGGTTAGTCGCTTGCCTTGCAAAGACCCCTTTACAAATCCCTACTGAGCCCGCGCGATGGAGTGTAGCTCAAACCACCACATAGGAAGAGGAGGTTTTTGCCCAGCGGAGGAATGTTACAGGTTTTTTTTTCATGTGTTTGTGGCGAGCTGCCACATAGATCCTTTTTTAACATGCAAAACTTTCTTATTTGTAAATATTTATTTCTTTTTATTTTGACATTGTCAATCTTTGAGCTGTCTTCAAAAAAACAATAGGGAATTGCGACATCGAATTTCCACAAAGGAAATTTATAATTATTTAATTTTGCATCCTAGTTTTATGTCTTCATCCGTTTCGTCTTCTGTAAATATTTCTCCTTCTTTTATCTGAGTTTTGTGTATTGTGTGAGTGTAAATATGTGAACTGTAAATAAACATCGTGTAAATAGACTTCAGCTTCTTTTGATACGAACATCCTTCTTTCTACATTCACTACCGACACGACACTATATGTTCAATAGCCAGACTCAATAAGTAGGTAAATAAATTACAAAATGCCATTAAGAAACACACTACAAAAACACAGGCATACAGAACTCTAAACTCCACATAAGGACCCAAGTAAGATAAACACAGTTACTTATATTGGTTTAGCGCACAAAAATTTTACACCTAAGTTTTACGGCAATTCGCAAACAAATTTCATTTAATTCTGTCACTGCATTAACTCGAATGCCGCCGACTACTAAATAGCACGAGCAGTCTCGGTCGGAGTTACGAGTAATTTTCTCATCCCTTACAAATGGCCGCTGCTAGTTTCGCGAATAATGCTCTAGACTAGGACCACCGCTGAAATAGTACTGTGGCTACGTCTGGACAGGTTTATTGGAACATTGCGCTCAGCGGGACAACTGAAATAGTGTTTACTTGTCGGACAATTTCGTAAGATGAATTAATTTATGACATTTCACACGTGCTCAATACAAAAAGAACTGAACCTAAAACAAATGTTTTATTGGGTATGCGTATAAATTGATAAATTAAAGTAGACACGTATAAAATCAGATTTAAGAAATTCTTATTTAATTGGTGAAAATAACGTCCATAAATTGCCGGCAAACATTTTCGTACAATACATTATGATAACAGCTTATTAAAATTATGTTAGTATTAAATTATATTAGGGTGTGAGCAAAAAATATCGTCTCAACTTCAAATTGTGGCTATGTCTATTGCTACTTAACATGTATACTTATTTTTTTTTAATCACACCATGTTTATTAAAAATTCTATGACATAATTTTACCAATTCATAGTTTCTTCACATATTAAAATTTTATTTTTAATATTTTGTGTCCATACAATTGTAAGTTGTTTGGGTAAAGGTAATTTGTTTAACAGTAAAAAGTAACATATGTGAACGCATCTTTGTGTTGAAAAGCGTTTCTCACAAGAGTCATTTCAGAAATATACATTTATTTTGGCTCATACCCAATTTCATTCTCATATTGAATTTAATTGGACACTATTAAGAATTTCTAACACAGTAATGTCTTAAGTCCTCCTCGTAGCAGCGAAAACATAACAGTGAAACCGCAATAGAGCAGCCGGACTGTTTGAGCGAAACTTTATAAATGTCTAGATATGATGGTGGCAAGGAAGAGTTAATAATTAGATGAGACGTTATGAGGTGCCGTTGGAGATATCTTGTAGCAATGTCATAGAATGACTTTAGGACAATAAATAAACAGCTAGCTTAAAATATTTTTAAATCGACAGCTGATATCTTACACCTTTGGTCTCTAAAGCCTTACATTTACTGCATAATTCACGTTTAAAATTGTTTGTGTGGCACACTAATCAGTGTTCTAAAAATAATGACAAGAAATACATTAAGAGATAAGGTGCTTGATGATATTAAGTATTTTCATATAATATTTCTTAATCCAAGTCACAGAGATGTGTCTTGTTTGTTATGTAACAAAGTTATTTTAATTGAGAAAAATAAATGTTTTGATTTGTACACAGTCTGGCCATAAATACTGTTACGATTAAAAATAAGAAAGATATTACATTTAATATAAATAAATAATAAATATCCTTTCCTTTGGACATTCCCACACATCGCCATCTAGCCCCAAAGTAAGCTACTCAAAGCTTGTGTTATGGGTGCCAGACAACGGATATAATACTTAAATACTTTTTTTTTGTAAATACATACATGATATACATAGAAAACACCCAGACCAATACAAACAGACATGTTCATGCACACAAATGTTTGTATTGTGCGGGGATCGAACCCGCACCCGCTGCGTAGTAGGCGATTTCTCGACCACTACACCAGACGGGTCGTCAAATTTGAATTTGGAATCTGTCATTTTTATACGATTGCTCTTTGTGTTTTCTCATTTTGGCGCCACTACATTTTATAATATTTTGCTGTTGTTTTCGACAAATACTCGTATTCCTTAACCGTTTTTTTTTTAAAAAAAACACGAATAAAAATTTACAATGGATAATAAACATTAGTTTCTAATATTTGTTGTTAGTTTATCATTAATAAACAAGAAAAATTGAAACTAAGACATGCAACTTAAAAAAAAAAACTTAAAATCCACCTATTCAAAAACGAAACAATTTCCTTGCGGCAAGGAGGCTATGATGCTGGCTGCGTTGCCGCGTTGGATAGTTATGCTAATCCTTTGAGCTAGGAACCAGTCAGCTTTATTATAAGCTGTTACAGAATTTAGTTTTGGCACAATTTTTCTAAACAATTTGGCAGATTCCGCTGAATTGCTGCGGCCCAGATGATTCTACGCCAAACAGCGCAAACTCATAATCACTTGCAAGTGAGACTTACTTGCGACGTTTTGCGTTTTAAGTTACACATATTACATTACAACTTCAGACACATTAAACCTTAACTAAAGTGTGGTGTCAAAGTCAATCACATAATCACTTGCAAGTGAGACTTACTTGCGTCCCTTTGCGTTAGGTTTTAAGTTTTTATCCTTTGGACATTCCCACACATCGCCATCTAGCCCCAAAGTAAGCTACTCAAAGCTTGTGTTATGGGTGCCAGACAACGGCTATAATACTTAAATACTTTTTTGTTTGTAAATACATACATAATATACATAGAAAACACCCAGACCAATACAAACAGACATGTTCATGCACACAAATGTTTGTATTGTGCGGGGATCGAACCCGCACCCGCTGCGTAGTAGGTGATTTCGCGACCACTACATCAGACGGGTCGTCAGTTAAACATATAACTTCTGTCACATTAAGCCCTAACTAAAGTGCGGTGTCAAAGTCAATCAAGGTGACTGTCAACTCAAAAACATCAATTAACCTCACGATGGCTACTGCAGAACGTAGTTCCTAAAATGTGTTGCAATCTCTACCTAAACTCTCTCTTCTGTATTTACCAACCGTCTCGAGTGTTTCCTGACATCCTGACTCAAATCTAAATGCATTCGGAATGTAGCTTAAATAGTTCAATAGGCGATTTAGGCCGCGATAGGAATTACTAATGGCCTAACTAAATGGACGATTGAGCTGGCCCGGCTGAAGTAGGTATAAGTGGACTTGACGAGTTAGAGACCCTAGGTTTAAAGATATTTTTACTCACGTTTATTTTCTAGACCGTTATACAAAATATGATATCTAATTATTCATTTATATAAATAAATAACCGCCAGACAACACACCAATTGTCATGGTTTCGCAGTTAGGATTTTTCTTCCTTGTGTTACGAACACACAACGATTATGACGAAGGCGACTCCCATAAAAACATGAATACATATAAACTTACATATATCATATGACTTAGGTACAAATTTTCGTGTTCATCACGCAAACATTTCCCCTAATCATTCATCATGAGTGGTTCATTTATGGGTAAGATTCGATGGAACGTTGACTTTCAACATTGGAGATGTGTAAATAATACTGTTTAAATTATTTGAAAGAGTATTTGACGATTAAGCTCTATCATAACAAAAATATGCATAAAAGCAATTAAAGTTGACATCAAAACATATTTGGCTATGCCGTGACGTACGAGTATAATCATGTTTACCGGAAAGCTCATACTAGTAAAGTTGTTTGCTAAACACTAATAGCAACTTCCCTTCGTCACTTTCCGGTCAGCTGATTGATGTCCAAGCTCAAAGGTTTTTGTATTAATTTGTCAATGGTTTTTGATGTAGAGAAGTGAGTTTTATGGGTACGATTGGGTACCCATAAAACTAATACCAAGCGGCAAATGTACACAAGATAAAAAGGACTTTCTCTTCTGAAATCATCATCATAATTATCAGCCAAAAGACGTCCACTCCTAAACATTGGCCTCCCCCATGGTTTTCAACAACAACTGATCGCAAGGCCATCAGTTCTTCGCGCTATATGCCCTGCCCACTGCCACTAGAGCTTACCTATTTTCAGGACTATGTCCGTTACCATAGTTCTTCTACGTATCTCATCATTTCTGATTCGATCTCGTAGAGAAACATCGAGCATAGCCCTCTAGGTAGCTCGTTGCATAATTTTGAGCTGCTTTATGTCCCATAGTAAGGGACTATATGTGTATTTCGGATCCATATGTCATCACTGGTAACACACACTGGTTGCAGACTTTCGCCTTCAGATACTGAGGTAATTTTGACGAGACGATTACTGAAATACATTCGACATTTGGAAACAAAATTACTACACTTAAAACACCTGTGGTCTGTGGTTATAATTAAAATAGCTTTCGCAGTTATCACCATATTCACAAAGAAATCCAGATTCCATTTGTTAATAACAAAGAACCTATAAAAGGACTACTCGGAGTTAAACCAAATTAAATCTTATTCGCTTGCAAAGCTTTAAAGTAAAATAAGAGATGTACCAACACAAAAGTATAATTCATGTTCTTTTCATAAAGTTGACGGCTTTGTGAAAGGATTGTGTCTTGTTGTTCAAGTTTTGCGTTCTGTTACTTTGCAGCAAGTTACATTTTGTAGTCTAATGCTAAACCTAACTTGCTCTTCATTTCAAATGTTTTCTCATCTCCGGGATTCGCTTCGGTGTTTTAAACAAACTTTTAGTTCACGGAAGCCTTAGTAGTTTATAATTACCGTTGGCATTTAATTCATGTTTCAAGGATATTTAGAAATAAGTAGACCTACTATCATGAATATTGCAATAATTCAAAATATTTCTAGGTTAAAAAGCACGTCGAGAAGTCATGAGAAGCAAAAATGGGTCGCAAGTACGACGACAAAATTGTGACGTTTTCCTTGAAATTTGAATTATATTATAAATCTGTGGCTGTAGTGCGAGTCGAAACGAGACTAACTCAAACGCAGCACGCTATCGTGAATTTACGTGGGATTGAAGCAGCACCGTGTAGTGGCTAACGTTTACACTAAAACAATCCCATATAAAATCACGTTACGTGCCTGATGCGTTATATTGAGTAAGCTGTAAGCTCTGACTCGCACTACGGCCTCTGTACTATAAGTTAATGTGTGTGTCGTCAATTCATGGACCACGAAATTTATTTGTGGTGTCAGTTCCATACGCTAGTAGTGGATCCATTGAACCCTTGTTACGCCATATTAAATAACAGCATTGTACTTAGTTTTCGAGTTGTTTACAGTGTTTTTGTGTAATATAAAACAAAACAGTAGGTATTCACACCACACACCGGGGGATATTGTTCACCGCATTTGATTTTTCAGATATTTTACACGTGGACAACTTTTTGTTATTTATTGTTCATCGTCAATAACATAGCTAACATTTAACGAAAAAGTGCCGTTAGTGTTCAGTCTCACAGGAGTTCGAGAAATAAGTAACTCCCAGCGGCGCATTCCAACCTGAGCCAATCAGCAAGTTAGGAATGGCAATCGAACCCTGGTCTCCCGGGAATGCTATCAATTACTCGTCAGTTGGTTTTGTGAGCGGATAAAATAATACTCCACCTCATTCGTACCCGAGAGCTTTTGACCTAACGATCTCAGAATTACCACTTGATTATTTAAAAAAATTGGACACCGATCATAAACATTGCTCTTTGATCATAAAAGTCATAAAATTCATTTATTTATGCCAAAAAGCCCATTGAGGACACTATTACACGTCCCAATATAAACTCTACGACAGCTTCGGGATAATTTTGGACTATTAGATCCCAAAGTCAATAGTTAATGCACTTGAGTTATTAAAATCAGAAACAACGGTGGTACCACAACACCCAAATCCGAGACAATGGTAGAAAGTTCTGATTTCTACATTGGCGCGACCGGGAATCGAACGCCAACGCAACGCCTTGAAACTCAGCGTAATAAACCACTACACCACGGACAGTACACACATTATGTTCCCGTGATTAATAGATACTAGGTATAAATTAACTTAATATTGTAGTACCAGGTGTGCGGTCATTAATAAGATTCCAAATTTATTTCAAATTAAATTGTGTAAGTATAATATCTATATTAGTATAAATTTACATAAAAACAACATAAACATGTTTCTCAAAATCGTAAACTGTTATTTTTACCCTGAAGCAAGCGTAAAAACCCCTATAATCTAAACACATAAAAGTCCGTCAAATGTGCGATCAGCGATTCCATTTATTTATAACTGATGCACTAAAATATTATTAATTGGTGAAATAGTATGTTAAGGTATGAGTATGTAAATGTGATCTATAACACGATCTTACTTTAACCATAGTAAGTTTAACTATAGTTTAATCGTGGTAAGATTGTCATTTGATTCTTTTCATTTTCTTAAGTCCTTATGTCAGCACCAGTAACAACACATTTTTATTTGACCGAAGAAAATAAAGACTTTCCACGTTTCAATTATTTATCAACTTTGACAAGTCATAAACACAATAATTCAGTTCCCAAAAAGAAGTATGCTTGTCTATTTTAAAACGGGATAGTGTACTTAACCTAATAGTTTATTTAATTAAAACCTGGATTAAGCGGGCGGGCCTCCGGGAAATCTACAAATGAACACTTTTTCTAATTATGTGCAGGGAATGTGTGTGTACTTAATTTCCTAAGTGAATAAAGTATTTATTTAATAATCGTGTTTACGGAACCACTCAATTTATGAGTCAAAAGGGATTTTCACCCCAAAATCTGGGCGAACCGGCATTATTAAATGATGATTTTTAGAAGATCCGGCTCCTTCTTAATTATCCTTATTATTTATTAGCTTAACGTAACTCTTTTTATCAGCCTACAAAATGCAACACACTGGAAAAAATGTTATGGGTGTGTTGAATCTATAATCTAGGAAGTCACTCGAAACACTGAAAATGTCTTATAACCCAAACTAACAACCAGGGAAACCTTTTTGATATAAATAGATTAAGTCCTCTGTCCTGACCTATGGTTGACTGGTAGATAATGTTTTTGGCATTAAGTGCGCCATATGTACCATTTTATGTTGTGTGCATGAAGATTATTCCATGCGAGATTATAGTTTTCCTAAAAAAACCTACTTGTTTTTAATTATATTTTCCTTGAGAGTTTCAGTTTTTCAAGTGTAGACTTTTTAGTAATATTAGATCATTTTGTTAGTTGAGGGGTTCACAAACTAAAAACACAGGAAATCGTGTTCTAAACTTTTGAGAGATCATCAACTTCCCACGCATACCGTAATAATTAATTTTCCATCGAATTTCCTTACAAACATTGTAAAAAGTACTTTCTTGAGTTCGCAAAGTCAATCAAAAGAAACCATTCGCCAACTTTTGAAAAGTCAAATGAATCCAGAAAAAACAATTTAAAAAACTTACCCCAACACTACTATCCTAGCAGAATGAATCTCGATTAATCACTGATGTTGAGTTTTCAATTTTCACACGCTTGTTTGGTAGCGTATAACTCACTGAGCGTCGCGGCGCGGGCAGCGCGGTCGGAGGGCGGTAGCGAACTGGCGAGAACGCGACTCGCGAGGCAACTGATGGTGTGGTTATAACATCTTTATCACCATTGTTTTCAATCATGTGGTCAGCTGGAGCCGGCTCCGAGGAAATCAACTATCGTTTTAGTATCGCGGCTTGCACCGTAAGATATGGTTAGGTATGTTGAGAACGATTACGTTGGTTATGCTTAGTATAAATGTAATTTTTTGACAAATGCTTTTCTTACCTTGGGAAACTTTCATTAGTACCTACTTACTAATTTTAATGTGCGGTGTGCACTTAATTAATCCTGTTTCACAGTAAATATTTTTTTTTAATTATTTTAAAACCATAATCTCATCGTTACAATAATGTATTATTATTTATGTATTGTAGTTAATTGGATGTTTATGTAAATTGGTTGGTTATTAAAAATTGTACAAGATATAATATACTAGGCAGTCGCCTTAAAAAACTCTATGATATTGTTTTAAAAGAGCACCGACCTGTTTTGATTAGCGATTAAAATATCCATTACCGCAAATTACAATGTTGTTTGTCCACATGCGTGAGAAATCTAATTAGCCGCTAACAAAATCATTGGGAATATTAATGTCTTACCTCACTTTATAATACACCGTAGAAGAACGTGTTCTTTGTAGCACAAATCAGCGAAACACAAATTTCAGCGAGAATATCGAGGACGATATTCTCGCTGAAATATTGAAAAAACACCATTTCTTATTATAGGTTTTTATTATGTTGGAGCGATTCCAATCGTCGATGAAGTTTAAATAGCTTAATATAGAGGAACAGTTTATTTTGAAAGTCGCTGCAATTTCTAAAGGAATGATTAACGAACGACATTAGATAAACGTATCTGTATTTTTAAAAAAACGTTTCTGTGTGTAAAAAAAAAACTAAAACAATGATACTAGATACATTTTAACTAAACTGAAACGTTACCTATTCATTTGCGTAGTTAATGAGCATAAAGCTTTTTTTAGTAGTTATAGAGCAGAAGAGTTCTAGCAAGAGCATTCAGAGCAAGCATTTAGAAGAAGAAAAAACAGAACACCTCTCTCTGGTCAACCGTTCTGACGCGGCGTACCCTGAGGATGTATCATTTACTATGCCGCCACCGTCGATACCTACCTGTGTTTTTCGATATCTTCTATTATTGTACTTGTTATCTATGTAAGTAATATGTAAAAACTATATGGTAAGTATTATGCTTATTAATAAGGAATACATTAACTAAATTGCTTTCCAAAAGCGTTTCGTCACCAAAAAAGTTGAGAACCGCTGGTGAATTATACTTTGATGCAACAGGTGACAAAAATAATTTCCACTCCATATACTACCTTTGCCTCACAAAGCTTGCAGCAGACAATGATGATTTGTATACCTTTTGCTTATGGCTCAATGAGTGTGGGCGAGACGTTGATGTGTTCAGGCTCACCCTTTATAGAGGATATCTTTCTGATTAGCCGATGCTGGCTGACGTAATAAGGTGACATTCATTATTCAGCCAACACCGGATTAGATACCACACAGATGAAATAGATCAGTCAGCATAATTGGAACTAGAAAATGATAAGTGAGTGCCATAGTCGACTTACTTGTCATTTGTCTAAATATTTTCTAGTTCTCATAATATCATGTTTGTCATCAGTCAAAATAGATGTATTCATAATTTACAGAAGTTAATTCATTTTATTATGCCCTATGACGATGTCTTATCATTAACATCATCATTATCAGCCAAAGGACGTCCACTGCTGAACATATACCTCCCCGGGGCTTTCCACACCAACCGATCACTAGCAGTATGCATCCAGTTTGATCCTACGATCTTTATAAGGTCGTCTGTCCATCTTGTTGGTGGACGTCCTACACTGCGGTTGTTTGTCGAAGGGTCTCCAATTTAGAACTTTCCTGCCCCAACGGCCATCAGTTCTTCGCGCTATGTACCCTGTCCATTGCCACTTGAGCTTACTGACTCTCAAGGCTATGTCCATTACCTTAGTTCTTCTACGTATTTTCTCATTTTTGATTCGACCTCGTAGCGAAACACTCAGCATAGCCCTCTCCATTGCTCGTTATGTGATTTTGAGCTTCTTTATAAGGTCCACAGTTAGAGACCAGCGGGCCTAAGATGCGCGCCTATTTATCATTTATCGATAAATTTCAAACGTCTTTTTTATCATATTTAAAAAGGTTTTTAATAATTTTGTTGAATTCATTTGTTTTGAAAAGCAATAAGGATTGATTTGCAAGTGGAAAATATGTGGCAAAACAAATTATTTTATCGACGCGATAAATAGTATCGAGGCGCGCATGTTAGGCTTACAGGTTGCGTATGTCATCACTGGTAACACACATTGGTTGAAGACTTTCGTCTTCTGACACTGAGGTAGTTGAGATGAGAAGACACTCTTGCGTAATTTCCCGAACGCTGCCCAGCCGAGTTGGATTCGTCGATCGACCTCTTTCTCAAAGTTAGACCTACCCAATTGTGTAACTTGTCCCAGGTAGACGTATACTCGTCGACAACTTTGAGAGTTGGAGCTCGACATAATTTTTGTCTTTTCCATGTTCATTTTAAGACCCGCTTGTTGTTATACTCGGTCAAGGTACGACGATTTCTATTTATAATAAAAACTTATCAATCGTGAATAAAGCATTTAAAAAGAAATATCTTATAAAAATTTACATACTATCACTGTTTCCTTTATAATCAACGAGCACGGTTTAGTCCTTACTAAGTAAGTCCCTAGTGTTATGTAATCAGACGCAGATTTATTTCAAAAATATTTCTTAGTTTAAAATAGGAGCTTAAAAAACAATGCTTTTAAGGCTTTGCAAGTTTTCAAAGGATCGGCGGTTTGTCAACGACCAAGTTTTAAAATGACAGAAGAATGAAGTGTTGCTATTTAATATTTTTGATTTCTCCTGTTTGATGCTGAATATTGCAGTGTTTCGTCGTGGACAATCAATCTTAAGCTAATATAGCGAATACATTTCAACACCGTGATATTTGAAAACTTTTTCAAGCAACAGAGAAAACAAATCACCTAAAAAACAAACAAATCCCAAAAAGATATCACATCGATAATTTTTCCCCATTTCTTTCAAACATAACAATAGCCATTACAACAACAACACTGAGCTGTCAAAGGTAGCAAAGAGTAATCGAACAGATATGACACCTTGCTGGTGTTTAGTTTTCTGCCTATGATTCGATATATGTACTAGTATTAGTACATATGTCTATTTTTTAAAATTTTAAATGATAATGTTTATGTTATGTTGTTTCCACAAAAAAGGTAATTATATGCCCACCAATATAATAACAACATAATTTGTACCAATTATCTTACAACACTACTCCTGTTCATACAAATATTTACTTTAAGTCCGTTTTTATTTTCTAGTCTAATTTTGTAAACAATCTAACTTCATATTCCTTTTTACAAAATGATATATTTTAAAATAAGATAAACACAAAACTCGAATTTTACATATGCAATAATTATTAACAATGAGATATTTTCTATCGCTCGCTAAGAAAATCGGACTTTAATGATAAAGTCAATTGAAATAAAAATCAAACTTCATAGATATAACTTCGCCCTATAATTCTGAAGGGGACACATAGATGATTCACATTCTACCTATAAGAGTTTTGGCATGTCTGTTTTTGGTTAATCTTTGGGTTTCTATGAAAATAGTAAGGAAACGAAAATTAATACTTTTACGCCTTCAACGAATCTTTTAATCACTTAAATTTACTACATACAACAAAAAAAAAAACTAAGTTTTCAAATTAGGTTAAAATACGGGCGCTATAACACATATTTAAGTATGTAATTTGTTTATGTCGTCTTTTGACGTAAGGGACGTTTTGACATGGTAGTTTCTGGCAATAGACTAAACACAGATGCTCCATTTGGCCTTAACTTACTGTAGAACAAAGTTTGCTCTAAACAGCGTGTCTAGTGTAACATAGAGGTCGTTGCTTGTAGCACAATGTCTAAAAAAGTTTTGGTAAGTGCTACTCTATTTGTGTTTTCTCTCAGGATTATTTGTTGAAGGTGGAACAGGCTCTGCATTTGTCAAGTGATTCAGCGCCTATTAAGCAAATAATTTACAAAAAGCAACTCTCACACTCTCACAGTTTGTCACAGTCGCTCTCGTGGTATATTCAATGTACTATGTATACACGGCTTAACAAAATCAACTGCATTCCTTTTCGGTGGTGAATATACGACAACTTTTCGTATGGGACTAACATCGAAATGCCAGGATTTTTTTTGACTTCTCCTAACAAACTAGAATCAGCTGATCGGCATTCTAGTATGGGAAAGTAAAAAATTTTTTTGGGATTTTGATGTTGATCCCATACAAAAAGTTGTTGTATTTGAGAGTTAGAATTAGACCCTAGAAGGAATGCAGTTAATTTTATTAGACCCTATATAATATAGTTTGGGTACTTAACATGTGTTTGTGTTACAGTGTTTCGTAGGTAGGTAAGGGCGACAGCACGTCCCGGTAGACACGGTGTTATAATAACATGACGCAAAAGTTTGACAGTGAGTAGGTACTTAACATTATGAAAGAGCCTGAGTTAGAAATGCTTAAAGTCTTCAAGTATATAAGGAGTAGGTATTCAGTGTTGGCAATGAATGCGGTGTAAAAGGAATTCCACTAATGACCTAGTCACCCCGGGCTGGGATTTGAATGCGTTCGGAATGAGCCTCAGTTACAAAACAGTACCTACTAAAAGAAAATAGCAGAGATTGATTATACTACGGAATGCTGGAAACCTGAAATTGAGATTTATTTCCTTCGGGAACGTTTTTACGTTAAATCCTAGAGGTCAATTGCGTACGTTCGTTTGAGTTTGCTCCCTCCTCTCTCGTTGCAGCGTGATTTTATAGGCTTAAGCCTTTCATAATAAATAGTAAATTAAATTAAAGTTAGCCTGTAACATCCCACTGCTGGGCAAAGACCTTACCTCAACTATGAGTTCGAGCCACACTTCAACACGCGGGCTCAGTGCGGGTTAGTGGAGGGGTGTTTGCAAGGCAAGCGACTAACCCTGCAGTCAGATGATGTCAAGCCGCCCATAAGGCCTCTGACTAGGCTTAACGACAAATATCAACCGATATTAGCCGGGATCAACGGCTTAACGTGCCTTCCGAAGCACGGAGATGCTCGGGATATACGTCACTTATATGGTCGGAATGGTCACCCATCCAAACACGACCGCGCCGTAGGTTGCTTCACTTCAGTATCACTACCAAAGCGCTGCTACCACTGCGTTACGAGCACCTCAACTCGGTTTCATAATAAATAAGATATCTAAAACATATTTTTAATCGGTACAGTAGTTCCTGAGATTAACGCGTTGAAATATACAAACAAACTCTTTCGTTGTATAAAATAAGTAAAGATATTTTTAATAAACATGCCACATTGAACGTATAAATGTGTTATTTTTTATTTATTTATACTTTATTTTAGAAACCAAAACTTGTACTAAAGATGGATTAAAATATGGTATTCTCTACCAGAATATTTAACAAAAGATCAGAGACTTTTTTACAAAATCATAAGGAGGGGTAGAATATTTTTAAAATATAATCTGATACAAGTATCCTAAAATTCAGAAGAATGTTAACGGAACGTGCGCAACCGGCGTCTCTTTCATCTGCGCATAATATTTTATTATAAATACAGCGTTTTATTACTTAGTTCTTACGCATCTTCATTCAACGCTTGCGATCTCCGACATGTAGGTTATTATTTAACTTGAAAGTGATAGCGATATGATTGCTATGAACAGGTCTTTGGCCTTCCATGTTATTAGGACTGTAAGTAAAATAGCTGGAAAGAATATTATATTAGTTAATTATGTATATTTAATGTGTTTGACACTGTTACCATTGAACTATTAATACAACAATCAGTCAAAATTCAAAAGCAAAAGCTATCAACAATAAAACAAAAAAAACATAAAAAGTACATCGGGCACAAAAAAGGTGCATCGGGCACAGTACAACTCATGGCTGCCATAACGAGAGTCAATCAATTGCAATTCTTAAGCGATTGAGTTAGGTAGTAGGTCTGTGAATGTTTGTGTTTCACGCTTCAAAATGTTCAAAGTATTTTAATAAGCATGATTTTATCGATGATTCAAAACTAAAATTTTACGTACTACAAAGTTTGATCAAATTAACAGAACCAAAGAAAACTCTGCATATTAAAAATGTATTACGTTAGCCAGAAAGATGCAGATTGGAGTCCTGCCCGTGCGCAATTTTTGGGTTTTATATTTCAATTAATAAAAGTCGAAAAATAACACTGAGAGTGTTAAAATATTCTAAACCATTTTAAACCGATTTCAGCTCATCATAATATAAAACTGGTTTTGAGGTACGCATAAGCTCAGTAGTCTAAACTTTAACCTAGACCTAAACCCAAAAATACTTAGTACCGAACAATTTTAAGCGTAAACTTTTAAAAAATCTCTACTTCACTAGCCCCAGCGTCGAATATTCTCAAGCAATATCGCTATTTTTTTTATATTTTTTTCTCTTTATTAAGGACAACAAACAATAACATTAATGGTATAACCTTAAATATTACTATGAAAATTACTTATAATGTAACCAGCACCATTGTCCACATTTAGGTATAAAAATTAATATTAAAACATGCGACAGTTGGGCAAACAGAGCAATTAAGGTGTTGTGTTATATAACAAAATTTTGTACATATTTATTTGTGAACTAGTCGCACTCTAGAACACAAAAAGCCTTACAGACAGCAACGTATACATTTTTCCTAAAGTTCGCAGGTGAGCTTGAGAAAGGATCGACATCACAGATGTGCCGGATAACACGGCACGGAGCTGGATTTGGTGCGAAGTCAGACAGTCGGTCGCCCGTTTGTGTCTTGATGTTGGACGCGTAAATGAGAAACTCATATGTCAGGTTTCAGAGTAACAGCCAACCCAATGTTCTAATGTGGACTGTATTGTGTGCGGTGAGGTGGCCGTTAATTGTTCCAAGTGTTTTCTTCAATGTTCTTTCTTGAATGTTCTTCTTGTTTCTTCTAGCCGCTGCTGGATCGAACTCCAATGTGTTCTTCCTAGAATGTTCTTTCTTCTGTGTTCTAGGGCTCTTCCTGTTCCTTAGGAGAGATGGTTCTTCTAGCTGCGGCTGGTGGGGCTCGTGGACTCGTCGAACTCGAACTCATTTTCTAAGTGTTTCTGCCCGTCTTTTATACAATTTTGTGTCCAAATGTGCGAGCAGGAAGTCAGTGGGAGCGAGAGGTGAAATAGCATGCGCGTGATATTCGCGGTCAAAAAGCATTACCGTAAGGAAAGCCGCGTGCCATCTCATGATCAGAAAGAGAGGGGAGATGGCCGCGCGTGACATTCGCGGTCAAAAGGCGTTACCGTAAGGAAAGCCGCGTGCCATCTCATGATTAGAAAGAGAAGGAAATAGAGCGGGCTTATATTTTGATTTAAAAAGGCAATACCGTAAAGAGAGCCGCGTCCTATTACCCTATGATTCTTCTAGTCCTCGCTAGCCTATACGAGGGTGTGTGCCTACTAAATGTGTTTCCTATACCCCCGGCTGTTACTTTATTTATTAACATACAAATATTCACAATAAGTTTTAAACAAAACTAACAAATAAACGATTTTACAAATTATACATAAAACAACAAATGTATACTATTTTACATATAGACGCCGTCCTGTACAACAGAGATATTTGTTATACAAACTCATTATTCTATATAAAGGACAACGCTCACCTGCGTGCGTCTTAGTAGTATTAAGTGCAAATAATGTAGGTTTTCGAGTTTGACGAACAGCATACGAGCGATAAGGCACGTGCAGGTATATTTGATTGGTGAGATCAAAACAGTCAAATTTATTATGTAAGATATTATGCAAAAGCATGACATCTGAGATAATTCTTCTCACTTCAAGCTTAGGCAGAGAATACTTTTGAAGCAGCATATCGCAGGAAGTCTTTGCGTGAAAGCATCGAAAGTGCATTGATCGCACAAACTTTCTTTGGATCCTCTTAATTTGTTCTTTGTACTTTGCATAGTATGAGTTCCAAACAGATGTTGCATATTCCAACTGAGATCTAACAAGTGACTTATAAAGTAACAGATAAGAAGAAGGACATTTAAATGGTTTAGTGGATCGCATAACAAAATTGTACAATTGGAGGATTTGGCTGTGACGTGATTGATATGAACATCAAAGTGAAGTTTTGAGTCCATAAAGATACCTAAGTCTCTTATAACGGTGACTTTCTCCAAGACAGTGTCACAAAGAGAGTACTGGAAAGTAATGATGTTAAGTTTTTTTGTAAAAGTTATCGATTTGCATTTGGGCAAGCTAAGTTTTAATTTATTTTCGTTGAAGAAGGTTGTAAAAAGATCACGGTCTGACTGTAATTTATGACAGTCTTCTAAAGTAGTGATTGTGCGATAGATTATTAGGTCATCAGCATACATTAAAAAATATGTGTTTTTAAAACACTGATCTACGTCGTTTATAAATAAAACAAAAAGCAATGGACCTAATATAGAACCTTGAGCTACTCCAGAGGTTACTTTGATAATACTAGACCTAAAACCATTAATAACTACTCTCTGTGTTCTGTTTCTTATATAGGAAGAAAACCATCTCAGCAAATTTCCACGAATTCCATTAAATGCAAGCTTCTTCATTAGCATGTCGTGGTCCACCTTATCGAAAGCTTTGCAAAAATCAGTGTAAACAGCGTCTACCTGTAAACGTGCATCCAAAGATGCAAATAAAAAATTTGAATATTGAACAAGGTTGCTCGTAGTTGATCGATGCTTAACAAACCCGTGTTGTACTTTAATTATAAATTTGTGTAGATGAGGATAAATATGATCATGTACCATTCGTTCAAGAACTTTCGATAAAGTGGACAACAGCGATATAGGACGATAGTTAGTTACGACCTTCCTACTACCACTCTTATAAACAGGAGTTATATTAGCAGTCTTCCAAACTTCAGGAACGACTCCTTCTCGTAAGCTTCTGTTAAACAATATGTACAGTGGCACAGCAATAGCTTCAGAAGTACATTTTAGGAAGAAAGGAGGTAAGCCATCTGGGCCAGCTGACTTAGCAATATCCAATGATTTAAGGTTTTTCACTATTGTGTCTAGGGGTATGTTTATGTTACTAAGAATAAAATCACATTTTTCGTTGAAATGTAAATTTTCATAGTCAGTCTCATTACCTGATTGTTCATAAACTGATGAAAAAAACTTTGAAAATAAGTCACAAATTTGTTCAGGCTGGCTGGATTCGACATCATCAAATTTAATCGTAGATGGAATACCACTAGTTTTATTATAAGTTGATTTAATGTAAGACAAAAAAATTTTTAATATCGGATTTTATACCTTTCTCAACTGATTCAATATATTTGTTTAAACATTGTTTACTATGACTTTTAAATCTACTTCGAAATAAAGAAAATTCCTCGTAATGTGTTTTAGAGTTAGTCTTCTTCCATTTTACCCAAGCCCTTTCCTTGTTCTTATATATTTATTTATTTAAACTTTATTGCACTGTAAGTTGTACAATTGGCGGACTTAATGCCTAGTGGCATTCTCTACCAGTGACAGTGATATATATGTATAAGAGGGCGCGAGAACCAGATAGGAAAGTCATTAGATTTAGTAGGACGCAAAGGAACATTGTCCCTTATTATATTGTAAATTTTTTCGTAGAAAACACTTACAGACGTCTCCAAGGAAGAGTTGTTCAGAATTTCAGGCCAGTTCACATTATTAATACTAGATATAATGTCAGAGTAGTTTCCTTCAAAGTACCTAAATTTAGAAATTGATTTAGATTTGATGTATTTACATGGCCGAATAGATGAAGTTTGCACATAAAAAGGCGGATGTAGGTGATCTAGGGGCACTAGTAAATTATGCGGAATTTCACAGGTGCAGGTGTCCTCGTTTGTAATAAAAAGATCCAGTGTGCGGTTCATACTATTCTTCATTGTGTTAAATTGTTTACCTTTAATAGTACTTAAAAATTCATAAATTTAATTACCTAAGAGATCGCTAGGATCGTAAGCATAGGAAGAAAAACCTGAGGACGGATCCTGCCAATCTATATGTGGTAAATTAAAATCTCCAATTATGTAGAACTTATCTAGATTCCTATCACTAAATTCCGACTGTAATGCATCAAATAATGCATTGTATGTATTGACAGTTTGTGCAAAAGGAATGTACACGCTACAGATTATATGATACACACCTTGAAAGTTAATTTTTAGTAACACACAGTCTATAATAGCAGGTAAGTTAAGATTGTTAAAAGAACCATCTCGGACAGACGCAAGTGAGCAGCATTCGACCGGCAGGCCACGGCGCACGGCCACGAGCACACCTCCGCCGTCGCGCTTGCCCGTCGCGTATCGGTCCCGGTCACAACGAAACAATACATACCTTGAGTCCATTACCTCACCGTCGGCAATAGTGGGTATTAACCACGTCTCTGACAGCACAATCACATCATAGGAGTCCGCCAAAATATTCATGAATAACGAGCTAAGCTTTGTCCGCAATCCCTTACAGTTTTGATAATAGATAATGATATTATCTTTCTCTGCAACGCTTATAAATGTATAAAGTTTTACTAGATATGTTATGATCAATTAGATACTGCAACACAATGTTTGTTTGTATGCGTTGTTGCGATAAGCTTGAAGTGAGAATAATATTTCGTGCATTGAAGCTAGAATAAAGATTATGTAAGTCGTTACTAATTAGATGAAAATTTAAAATACCTGCCGTACATAAGATAAGTATTACCAAAGCAAAAGTATATAATTCACCGAAAACTAAAACGCATAAAATATAATGTAATCGCGAGTGTGTACACAGTGGCCACATCGCACGAGCATTCGAACACATAAAAACAAGTAAACACATAGACCAATGCGCGATGTAGAAACCACTCGCAATTGAACCAGAATGGATAAGTAGAACTCTGACGATCACAAAAGATATAAAGTTAATCAGTTCAATATGCGGTCCACTGAAATCGACGCAATCCTCACGTTTTCTGCTCCATTCTTCGAAGGTCTTTGTTCGATCGTATTGCGATAACTGGTGTTGTTTCGCTGGCTCTGACCAAAATTGAACCGTGCTTGACCCAAACAAAGCGGAATCCATGCTTTTTTGCAGCTTCACGGGTTTCTCGAAACAACTTCTTGTTTTTCAAAGTGAGATGCTCATTGACATAGATCTTCTGAGGAGCACCAGCTATGCCCAGCTGCGATGTGTCAATGCCCTTGTTCATGCGCACAGCTGTTATGAAGTTGTCTCTGAGTAAACGACTTGACAATTTAACAATTATATTCTTTGGGCGTGAGTTGGAAGGCGAAGCCTGCGGCACCCGGTGAACCGAGACGACATCTTGCTTATTGAGAGTCATGTTTACTTGCGTAGCAAGGCCTTCAACTATGGTCAGCAAGTTTTCGCCACGCTTTTCCGGGAGGTTGCTGATTTCGATATTGCACATACGTGCTTGTTGTTCCATCGCATCCAACCTGTCCTCTAATTGACCGAGTCGAGGAGATTCACTCGAGTCTACCACCTGTTTTTCAAGGCAAGTGACGCGTTTTGCTACTTCCTCAGTTTTAGCTTTTAAATCCTCGAAGTTGTTATTCATGAATGTGATTGAAGCCTTGATATCACTGAAGTCCTTAATGAATGCAGCAAATTTTTCGTCCTGCCTTTCAAACCAGTTCTCAAGCATGTTCATCATTTTTGCCTGGAATGTCTGAAAGTCTTTGCGAAGATCTACCGCGTCTGAATTGGTCGTTCCTCTCCTAAATGTGACATATTGAGGAGGTGATTCCTTGTCTATGAGCGACCCATCACAGCTCATTTCCGCTACCGGCGGATTTTCGTCACAGAAGAAAGTGCTATTTAAGGTGGTCATTACGGTATCGCGTAGATTCTAACTTCGTAATTGGTCTGTGAGCGCGCGCGCAGCAGTTCGACACGGGCACGGATAGTGTGCAGCGCGGTGACGTAGTGCGTAGAGCAATATCTTAGCTATAGAGCAATATCTCTGAAACGGTTCCGGCAAGAACATTATTGCAAGTCTCCCGCCGCGTCTCGCCTGGGAGGATTTGCGAAGCGCCGGGAAGACATTTTAAATTTTAAATAGAAGATGATGGAAGAAACGTTGAAAAACGATGTGTATTGAAAACATTATTTCACCTTAAATATATTATTTCCTCATACTCGCAATTTGTTATTTTTATTAAGGCGAGTCATAATCACCATTTTTCTCCAGAGATCAACATATGAAATCCGTAGCCACTTGCTACGGATTTGAACAGCATATTTCTCAACAACTGTCCATCAAAACTTTTAAGCTTAGTTAAAGGTTATTAAAATTTCTATTAAAACAGGTAACCGTATCTGCAAGCAACTATAAGATTGATATTTCTGGAAATATTTGTGTCAGTAACTGGTCAGTGACCTCCTTATAGCTTGAAAAGATCCCAAAAGCTTCTAGAAAAAATGGTTTTCATTTTCACATAAGTAAGCGAAAAAACGCTCCAAGAAGCCCAGAATGGCCTATATACCAGCCAGGTTTGATCTGACATCTAATGTGAGAGCAAGAAAGCAGGAGAACAAACCGGCCAAGTGCGAGTTGGACTCGCGCATTGAGAGTTCCGTGCAAACTTTAAATCAGGGGATTACTTTCTTTCACTAAGCCAAGATACCACAGTTTTTTATTGAAAGCAAAAATGTTTGTCATGGTGTATGTCTGAAAGCCAAAATTATATTTGCGGTTGTTGAAAATGGGCTATATCATAAAAACTACTAGTTTAATTATGTTCAAATCAATTTTCGTTGAAAGTATTTGTAAAGCACTACATTGTGCTTTATTTTTTCAAAATTTTCATTTGCCTCGTTGAAAAAATAGAGAGAGGAGGACGCCCATTTGACCACTTTGGAAGCGTCTATCTGGCAAATGTTAAAATACTTTAACTTCGATCATTAGGTCATTTTTAGACACCTACCTATAGACACCACACATGCATAGGTTTGAACAAAAAAATCTGTTTTGTTCCATGTATGAGAGCCCCCACTCAAATGTCTTTTTTTATGGGAATCGTATAGCGGTAAACAAGATACACCTACCAACCAAGTTTCATCTGTGTTATGCTAATAGTTTCAGAATAAAGTATATGTGACATACGGTCGGACAGACAGACAGGAAGACTTGACGAAAGGGTTCCGTTTTTACACTTCGGTTACGGAACCCTAAAAATGTAGTTACAATAAAGATTCACCTTACTATCCAGTCAGCTATCTGCAAAGATGAATGCTTAATGCAGCGTGTACGATCGCAACCAATTAGTAGACGCGGCGCTCGTTACCCTACTGCGCTGTATGTGATTAAGCCTGATCCGAGTTGTGTGTGTCGTGATAGCAAGCTTTACATAATTTAAAATGCAAGTCGACTTCTCCACAAGGGTGACAGGATTTGAGTCGTATTGTAGTACTCATAAATGTTTTGTGGCTTATGTAGGCTCTACAGCCAGTGAGAAATTCAGTTTGAAATTCGTATTATGTAATTAGATAGCTATAGACACCTATGAAACTTATGTCAATTATTAAAAATATTATGAAACCAAAAAGATTTTATTAATACAGCTGAAATAAACCTTGAACTATACATAAGTATTTTATAAATATGCGCCAAACAATTCACCAATTGTCGTGTTTTCAAAGAAAGGATTTTTTTGTCTTGTTTAACCAATACCAGACAAAGATTATGACGGGGGCGTCTCCCATGAATACTTTATAATAGAACAGACTTATGTACCGATAGACAACAATATGATTATTTTAAAAGGCTTTTGTTTTTTTTTACCGACTTCAAAAACCGGCCAAGTACGAGTCGGACTCGCGCACTGAGGGTTCCGTGCCAACTTTAACTTAATTAGGTAATCCACTTACTTCCACTTAGTAAAATATCACAATATTGTGTTGACAGCAAATATAACTTTGTTTTTCATAGTTTGTAAAAACTAGATGGCGCTGCCGTCATGTTTACTTCAGCTCCGCGTATTATTTAATTTTAAAAATATTCTAAAACTGAAATTGCGGATTCAAAGTGTCAAAATCTAAAGCTTATATTGTGAAGTTTAAGTAAAATTGTTATCAATCAAAACAAAACCCAATTAATATGGAAAAAAAATAACGAACAGTGTAAAAAGTATGGTTTAAGGAACCCCTATGTCATTTTAAAAGACCTATCAATAGACACCCCACACGCATAGGTTTGACTAAAAAAAAATTGTTTGGCTTTAGTTTCATGTGTGAAAGCTAAAAAGTTAAATGTCATTTTTTATATGAGAATCGTAAAGCGGTTAACAGACATCTTCATGCCAAATTTCAACACTGTGATGCTTATAGTTTCAGAATAAAATGGCTGTGACATACGGACGGACAGACAGACAGACAGACAGACTTGACGAAACGAAAGGGTTCCGTTTTTTGTCATTCGGCTACGGAACCCTAAAAAGGCGGAGGTTATCAATTCGACTGTATGTTTTTTTTTGTATCTATGTCACCTCATATCTATGTAATTTGTCGACCCATTCGATTTTTTTTTCGCTTACCTAGAGGGTATACCTTCTTCTTGGTCCCAGACGACCCGTCTGGTGTAGTGGTCGAGAAATCGCCTACTACGCAGCGGGTTGCGGGTTCGATCGCCGCACAATACAAACATTTGTGTGCATGAACATGTCTGTTTGTATTGGTCTGGGTGTTTTCTATGTATATCATGTATGTATTTACAAACAAAAAGTATTTAAGTATTATATCCGTTGTCTGGCACCCATAAAACAAGCTTTGAGTAGCTTACTTTGGGGCTAGATGGCGATGTGTGGGAATGTCCAAAGGATATTTATTATTATTATTATTATTTATTATTGCCAATTAAGGATCAGATGATGGGATCTTGGTGTAATCAAAGGAAATCCTTAAATTTTTAAGGCACGTTTAGTGTTTTATACTAGAATCTTAATGTTGACGTGTTGTTACGACTAATAGTCAACATCTTGTGGGGCTGAGCTGATGGTAGAACTTCTTAATGCTTCGGTGTTTAGTAATTATAATGACAGAACTTATGATAGGTAATTAGCAGCTTCTTAAAGAATAGAAACATAAGGTCCAACTCCCCCGCCCCCTCCCATAATCACTAAATTAAATAAATAAATCTTCTTTAAAAAAAAGTAAAAACTGATTTTATTACCAAAATGCACTAAAATGTCTTAAATAAACTCTTAACCCTTGAAAGGAAAAGAAGCCATTTTAGGCAAACGATTTCTTTTTAGAGTCGGTGTCATCACTTTGACCATCGATCGGTGCATCAGAGCACCAACATTTTACTTTTTTTTAAAGTTAATTTTCTTTGGAATGACTCTTAATGTATACATAACACAATTTTTACTACTACAATCCATTTCTCAGGTGTCGACTCCAATTAGTGCTTTTATTCGCTTACTCGTACACGTGAACTCAGGTAATGGGCGAGCTAATACATTTCTTTAGGAAATTAGCCGCCATTAGCCGCGGGCAACTTGGACTTGATGAAAAGAAAAACTGCGAAAAACTGAATTAGATACTTTAATCATCTAGCTAGACTTATATTATACAGCTTAAAAAAATCGCTTTATTATTTATTGAATGCGGTAATCTCAGGAAATACTGATTCAAATTAAACTCTGATTCACGCAGTTGTTATATTACTATGTCAAAGTTCTGTCTTACTATTACTTTAATTTTGTTGCAACACAACATTATAAAGCTGAAGAGTTTGTTTGTTAGTTTGAACGCGCTTATTTCAGAAATTACGAGACCGATTTGAAAATTTATTTTTGTGTTGGATAGCTTATTTATCAACGAAGACTTTAGGCTATTACACATCACGCTAAGACGGGAGAAAAGGGAGCAAACTCAAAAGGCGTGGAGGCAGTCGTAGGGGACCGCGCGTATTTAATGTAGGTACTAGAAGCGACTCAAAGTTTAAGCGAGACAGACGGCGCACATTTATAGCCACCGTGTCCTGGTAACGATATGGTACTGTTTCGTATCATTTTGTTATGTAATCCTGGCAGCAAATACAACTTTTCTAGAAATTACCTCAGGCTTATGTGCCACAGCTGGAGCTAAAGCTGGGTCAGATGCAATCAAGTCACGTCGCAGGTGCAACGCTGGCACAGAGAAACCAGGTGTAAGAAGCTGCATCTCTCTAACTATTAAGGATCTTCTTAGGATCTCCCATCGCCTGTAAAGGTGACTGAGGAGAAGCTGCTTGCGAATTCCTTCAATAAACGATATATCGCTTATTGGCGAAGGGACTGGTTAAAGAGCTTCTTCTGCTGGGAAGTTTGTTCTGCACCCGAAATGACTTGCAACGCATCAGCTTTTTTGCACGATTTAAGAGAACAAAACAAAGATTAAAAGCTTTGTATTGATCTCAAAGTAGTTTGCATATTACTAATTAACTATACCTTAGTACATACTAACCAATACATAGAATGTAACCCGGCATCAAACACAATTTTTATGACATAAATTGCACTTGTTAAGAGCAACTGAGTCAGACAAGGAAACGAACCCTGTGTCTTGCGCTATCCGGGCGGGCTATAGGAATGAGCCCGGATAGCGTAAGACAAGATAGCAAAAAGCAACTGAGTCAGACAAGAAATCGAACACCGTGTCTTACACTACAATTGCATCACAGGGTTCAAATCAAATCAAATCAAATCATTTATTTGCAATAAATAGGGTTGATAAAATGTTGTTGAAATACAGTTTATGTGGCTTACTGACCTATTTAGCCGTTTAGTACAGCATGCAATTTAAAATATTACATAATAATTAATTATAAATGATTTTAGATTTAAACATGTCAACAGATAATAGGGATTACAATTCAATTTAATTAATAACAAAAGTCAATAAATAAGGGCAAATCAGGATAAATTTTCAAATTATATCAATAACATAGACTATTGTCATTCTGAAATTCCTTCACACTATAATAACATTTCTTTAACAGCCAGTCTCGTAAATTTTTAGTCATTAGTTTTAATGGTCCGACTTTAAATTGCTTTGGGATTTCATTGAACAATTTGACACACATGCAGTAGCAACTTTTCTGGCAGAAAGCAGTTTTTGGATTTCGGTCTAAGACAAGTCTACCACTATCCCTCGTGTTTCGAGGATAAACGTCGGCGGCTGTTTTAAATAATTCCGGATGTTGCTTAACAAACTTAAATACTTCTAAGATGTACATACTCGGGACAGTGAGTATTCCTAGCTTAATAAATAAGGGCTTACACGTTTCAAATGGACCCTTACCGCAAATAGCCCTTATGCACTTTTTTTGTGCGATAAAGACCCGATTTACATCCTTGCTATTGCCCCACAGAAGGAGACCATAACTGATGTTACTGGCAACGTATCCATAGTAAGCAGACAAAGTAATACCGAGAGTTGTTATCTTAGATAATCGCCTCAATACGAAAACAAATCTATTTATTTTATTACATACCATATTAATATGATCAGTAAAGCTTACATTTTCGTTTACGACTATGCCCAGAAATGTGACAATGCTAGCCCTGTTAATATTTTTTCCACCATATCGTATATTCAGACTAGTATCTGCACTTCCTTTTATATTAAAATCTATAAAATTAGTTTTTGTCAAATTTACATTAAGATTAATCTTATCTAAATAGTTTATTATATTTTCAATTGTGTCATTAATGTCATTTTCGAAATTATTTGAATTGTCATTGCTTGATTTAAAAATAATAGATATGTCATCAGCAAACATAATGCTCTGGTGTATTGTCACTTTTGGCAAGTCATTTATATAAAGCAAAAATAATATAGGGCCCAGAACGCTGCCCTGCGGTACTCCAAATTTATTTACTTTATAACTGGAGCGTTCTGAAACCATCGTGTTTTCTTTGTTTGTTTTATTTATTTCTACACATTGGTGTCTATTTTCGAGGTATGATTTGAGCCAAGAGAGGCAATGGCCTCTTATTCCGTTTCTTTCTAATTTATCTAACAAGACCTCGTGGACTACAAAGTCGAATGCTTTGGACATATCGAGGAAGAAGACAGTTGTGCGCTGTTTCTCATCCAGTCCAAGGATAACATTATGTATTAAATCAAAGCACGCGAGAGTAGTTGACTTTCCTTTTTGAAAACCATATTGTTCCGGGGCGATAATGTTTAATTTCATAAAGAAGTCAAGTAGTCTCTTATGGATGGCTTTCTCAAAAATCTTAGACATTACCGGTATTAATGTGACTGGACGGTAGTTACCAACATCAGATTTGTCATTATTTTTGTATATTGGTTTTACAATAGAAAACTTAAGTGAATCGGGGAAGCATCCTGTCTCAAAGGATAGGTTAATCAAAAATGTTAGAACCTCTGCCAATTCATGCTTACAAAACTTTAAGACTTTATGTGATATCTCATCATATCCACAAGAGTTAGAGTTATTAAGTGACTGAATAATTTTTGTAGTCTCTGAAATGGTTACCGGTTGAAGAAACAGCGAATGCGATACATTCTTAACCGTCGATAGTATATTTCGCTTCTTTTCTGTATCATATGTGTACCTACCATCTGTCAAGTTTATGTAATAATCATTAAATACTTCGGCTATTTCAATTCCATTTGATATTATTTTATTCTCGTATTTTATTTCTGTAATGTCATGGTGGGAAGATCCACTTTCAGTTTCGTCTTTAATAAGTTTCCACGAAGCTTTGCAGATATTTTTACTTCGCTGGATATACTTATCATTGCATTTTTTTTGGGCTAATAGAATGCATTTTTTAAGTAATTTAGAGTACTTTAAATAGGTTTCTTTATTCTTAACGTTTTTTTGCTTATAGTATGTAGAGCGTAATGTCCTTTTTGTTTTTATGCATACTTTTAAACCCCTAGTTATCCATTTTAGTTTTAAAGGTTTATTGCTATTCTTCACTTTTTCCTTAGGAAAACAAGATTTATAAATTGTGCAAAAGGTATCATAGAACCGATCAAATGCTACATTTATGTTTTCAATATTGAAGATATCAGAGAAAGACAGTGACTGTAAGTATCCACGAAACTTGAAGAGATTTTCATTGCAATAATTTCTCCTATGTGAGAACCAATATTGTGGTCTATTTTCATTTTTAACCATAAATGACAACATTTGGGCGGTATCGTGATCAGATAGATGAAGGGAAATCACAGCACCCGAAGCCCGATTTACATTACTTAAGATATTGTCAATGCAGTTATTACCTCTCGTGGGTTCGTTAATATGAATTTTCAAATTAAAAAATTTAGCCATATCTATTAAGTGTTGTTTTTCTTTGGATTCAACAAGTGTGTTTATATTAAAATCACCAGCGATTATAAATTTAAAATTCGGGTTTTTTTTAGTAAGTCATGAATTACTGCTTCCAATCTTTTTAAAAATGAATGTGCAAATTTATTATGTGATGTATAAACACATAAAACTATTAATTTGTACCTAGGTATGCTTACTCCACAACACTCAAATGTTCCTGGTAGTACATATTTATCAGGAATATTAGTTTCATGACACATTATGCCCTTCCGTAGCAAGATAGAAGTACCACCTCGTCTTTTATTCCTAGAACAGTTTGCTGCAAGTTTATAGTTAGAAAATGACACATTTTTTTCGTCGCCTTTTTTAAGAAATGTTTCTGAGAAGCACATCACATCGGGTTCCGCATCGCAGTCAATCATTTCAGTAATAGTTAATTCTATCAAGTCCTTTTTTGAGAGCAAGCCAGCTATGTTCTGATGGAACACTTTGAAACGCTTTTCATTTAGATCATTTTCGGATTGATGAGATAATGTTTTATTGTCGTTATTGCTTTGAACGAAAAAACACTCTTTGTGATGTGGAGTGAAAATAGTCAAGGATAGAAGTTTGCCTGTAATTAAGTCCACGTTATTTTAATTTATATTGTGTTCTGTTCAATAATATCCCACCGCAATCGCCATTACGTTGAATGTTATTCCTAATAGATGGAAAGTAGAGAAATGTTTTATCGCAGAACATAGAATCTATTAGCAAGTTGATACTAAAGCAAACGTTTTTTAAATTATTATAATAATAATTTATTATTTATATGCTTACTATTGGTAATATTCATTATAATAACAGTAGTGTGTTGTAGTGATTTTAGTACATTATATAGTTCTGCTATGGTAATAACTGGATCCGCATCATTTTCGCCAACACATAAAATTACCTTATCATGTATATCTACCTCTAGATTTACACATAGTTTGAGAACCTCCTCAGTTGTTGCAAATGGTTTTATGAACGCTGTTACTTGGTAGTCCTCATATTTGGTTTCCATTCGTGATTTTGTCAGTTCAGCTGCAAGGCCGGTACATTGTTGGGTTCCAAATATTAGGATTTTCTTCTTGGTGCATGGTTTTTCCTGTGTAGTATATTCATCGGCCTCACGAGGTGTAGGCTGTAGAATGTCTTGATTTTTAAGCTTGAATTGTAGTTCTTCTATTTGTAGCTCCAACTTGGTGATGTCATTTGTAGCATTCCTCAGTTGTTCTTGTAAAACTTTTATTCTATTTTGTAGGAAAGTTATTATTTCGTTAGGCTTTTTGTCAGAATTCTTTGGAGTTATCGGAGCAGAATATGTCGTGCGGTTATACTTAGGCGTTTTTGACGGAGTGAGTGATCTATTATGTAAACGTTTTTTTATCTCAAGAGTGCTATTAGATAGAGGAGATTGACAGATTCCCTTCAGAACCTCCATTTCTTTCCTTAATTTATTTATTTCTCTCATGTATTGATTGTTTTCAATTATCGTATTCTCTAATTCGTTTTGTGTGCTCAAGAGATTGATTTTTAGTTCCTTGATCTCTGTCTTCATTTCTTCCATTTCACATATTTTTAGGGTTGAGAAGTCTTTACTTTTTGAGAGAAATTCCAGTTGAGTATCCTCTAGTCCTTCGAGCTCATCAAGTTCCTCAAATTCTTCCTCGTTACTTCCAGTGCTTGTATCTAGCATGGGAGATGATTTATCTGCAGCTTCTGCAAGCGATACAGCTCTGGATGTTATGGGCACCGTTTGTTTGATTGCTACTGATGCCTTTTTCTGTGTGTCACATTTTTATCGTCTGTATGTGAGCGTGGAGTTGTTTTCAATTCTTTTTGGTTGGTCGAGCACTTGTTGCATCTTCACGCTTTCCTTTTTTCTGGTTGCATCAATCGATATAATTTTTCGGACAAACCTATACAATGAAAATCAAATATTTTCTTGCATTGTGAACATTTCACTGTTTCTCTTGCTTGTCTGGTAGATTTACATTTACAGCATATGACAGTCTGAAGTTTGCTTAAATTCGCATCCTTAATTAATCTGCCCTGCATTATGTTTCTTATTAAAGTTCAAAGAAGAATCGAAAATAATAATAAAAATAAATAATAATAATATTAAAAACGTTCACAGCAAAATTAAAATGGCATCCAATTAAACCACAAGTTGTGAGTAAACAAAAAAACTCAAATCGTTCTTTTTGTTGTGGCGAGTTTTGAACCCAGTACTCGTAGAATTCGAGAATTAGACACCTCGGCAGCTCCCGCTTAGCCGTCGGGGCGACGATAGACTTGACAAAAATTTGGTACAATAGGCTCACTTAGAAATTGTAGCGAGTATTCCATGACCATATATGGTAATATTTTTGAACATGAGCACACACTATGAGTCACAAACACTTTTGCTTTGCTGATAGTAGGTAGCTATTTTTCACATCAATGTTCACTGTTTTCTCACTAATGGTATAAACATTTCACCAAATCTTTTTTCAGTTTTCATGATTTTTGAAACCGATTCGATGAGTATAGTTTTCATCTAAATATTTCCACTTTGTACTATTGTAGACATAAAAGTTATACGGAGCTACGGTTGGGTACGTCTATACTCAGTTGCGTGTGCGGCCGGACTCGATTCGTTCGATTGCTTGTCTGAGACAGTTGCTTTTTACTAGTGCAATTTATGTTAAGTTAGTACAGTGACAAAACACTATAAAAACAAAAATTAATAAATTACAATTCTTTATGAAACTTGCGTCATGCCCAATGCTAGTACTTAATTACCAAAATCGTATCTCTCAAGGCGAAGTGAAGCTGAGCCGAAGCATCGCAGTCAAGTCACGTCACAGGTGCGGCAATGGCACAGAGAAAACAGGGTCTGAAGGTTCCATTGAAAATTTGTAATCTTCTGATGCTGCTATATCAAAAAGGTGAAGACCTATTACTAAATTCGCAATTTATTTAATATCTTTTCTCAATAGGCTAGTAAACCAAAGTACAGAAATACGTTATAGGCTCTGGTGAAGATAAACACTTTTATTTTAAGGCTAACCCTAACCCCAGCTTTTCAATTTAGTCCTTCAAGTAAACCAAAAAACACAACTTGTCATTTCATTATGAAAAAAGATCTGTCGCATGTGCTACCATGTCAAAATTCTAATATATACAAAGTGTTGTTTTGGTTAGTGACATCAAACTCAGGGATGATAGTATGAGTTATGCTTATTGTAAAATAAATAGATTTTTTGGGTTTTTTTCCATTTAAAAAAAACATCGTAATTAGTATCGTTTATACAACCACCCCTGAGCCTGTATACCAAAAACTAAGTATGGGTAGTGGACCGAACACAGCGCGATGTTATTTTTATATAGCTTTATACGATTCGAGAATATTTGGGTCTACTGATTACCTCTACTCACCTATTTTTTCTTGGGCCAATGCACTGTGGTACCGTAGTAGGTCATAGGGCTTCAATTACGATGTTTTAATTATGCCATGATACTACGTCGCTTTGGTCACTATTAGTGACACTACAAAATGATATAAAAGGAACTGCAATTAGTCAGTTGTTACATTTGTTTTTTGGCATCGGAAGTGAACGCATCGCACACGCCTGCTCATTAGCGTAATCGCCAAGGCGGTTATCAGTGAAAGCGTGACTCGTGTTTTTCCAAGAATCTATTGTTTTTGATTTATTTTTTGTAATGGATATTCAAGTTGAAGGTATGTATAATTTCTTTTATAAATTTTTTTTTAGTGTCGTTTGACACTATGTATATTTTTATGTAGCCCTGCCACGACAAAGCATAAAAGTTGACATTTTAATTGTAATTATATTTTTTATCGAAACTTTTAACTACTTTCGCATATACATTTTCACATCATATCACATTTTGACATCAAAATTATGTGTGCAACATAATTTTGATGTCAAAATGTGAGTCAATGTGTCTATTTTATAAATAATAAGAATTTAGCTGCGATCATTTGCGACTGGGGGTAGTAGCCCACTCGTAGCAAATGCTACGAGCATGCTACGAGAAATCTATTAATCTTGAAATTTAAACTACCCTGTATTTTATATTCATAAAGATGAAATAAGAAACCAAAAATTTGCGCACGGGCGGGACTTGAACCAGCAACCTCTTGGCTAACCGGGCCAAACGCTCTTACCAATTGAGCTACCGTGCTGTCAGTCCAACCCTGCGAAATTTGTGGTCTCTTATGATAACGTCAATTGCGTGACGCTTAGCGCCATCTAGGCGTCTGTTTATGAAACAGATGGCCCAAGCAGTTATTTTTTACAGAATAAATTCAACTTGGAAATTGATGACGCTTCGCTATCTAATGCTTTAGAATGTTTTTAACACTCAAAGTGTCATATTTTATATTCATAAAGATGAAATAAGAAACCAAAAATTTGCGCACGGGCGGGACTTGAACCAGCAACCTCTTGGCTAACCGGGCCAAACGCTCTTACCAATTGAGCTACCGTGCTGTCAGTCCGACCCTGCGAAATTTGTGGTCTCTTATGATAACGTCAATTGCGTGACGCTTAGCGCCATCTAGGCGTCTGTTTATGAAACAGATGGCCCAAGCAGTTATTCTTTACAGAATAAATTCAACTTGGAAATTGAAAGCATTAGATAGCGAAGCGTCATCAAGTCCCGCCCGTGCGCAAATTTTTGGTTTCTTATTTCATCTTTATGAATATAAAATATGACACTTTGAGTGTTAAAAACATTCTAAAGCATTAGATAGCAAAGCGTCATCAATTTCCAAGTTGAATTTATTCTGTAAAGAATAACTGCTTGGGCCATCTGTTTCATAAACAGACGCCTAGATGGCGCTAAGCGTCACGCAATTGACGTTATCATAAGAGACCACAAATTTCGCAGGGTCGGACTGACAGCACGGTAGCTCAATTGGTAAGAGCGTTTGGCCCGGTTAGCCAAGAGGTTGCTGGTTCAAGTCCCGCCCGTGCGCAAATTTTTGGTTTCTTATTTCATCTTTATGAATATAAAATATGACACTTTGAGTGTTAAAAACATTCTAAAGCATTAGATAGCGAAGCGTCATCAATTTCCAAGTTGAATTTATTCTGTAAAGAATAACTGCTTGGGCCATCTGTTTCATAAACAGACGCCTAGATGGCGCTAAGCGTCACGCAATTGACGTTATCATAAGAGACCACAAATTTCGCAGGGTCGGACTGACAGCACGGTAGCTCAATTGGTAAGAGCGTTTGGCCCGGTTAGCCAAGAGGTTGCTGGTTCAAGTCCCGCCCGTGCGCAAATTTTTGGTTTCTTATTTCATCTTTATGAATATAAAATATGACACTTTGAGTGTTAAAAACATTCTAAAGCATTACCCTGTATTTTTTTGTTTCAGGTACAAATATCAAGTGTTCTTTTACAAGAATACTTTTATTAGACACTTGGCTATCTATAAAGGATAGTAATAGTGATTCTGACAGATCTTGTCAAGTGTGCCAAACTCTGTTACAATCACTACCAGATGTTGAAAATATGAATACTAACGACTTGCAAAACAGGATGTCCAATCTTTGTGTAAGATTTGCAAAATACTGGAAGCAAGTCCAGCGATCGTATTCTAGAATTGTACAACAGAAATTTAGGGAAAGATTAGGTCTTATTGTTGACAAACCTTGAAGTGGAGGAAGCGGTACATCCAACGATGGAAACACTGCAAGAACTTTCTTTTTGAATTCAGATATCTCAGCGGAAATAACGGGGTTAGAAAAATCACTCATTAATAGATGTCATCATATACTACAGTGCCTTTCATCGGGTTTCAAAATTAATAGCCTTGCGTTTAAAGAATATGCTTTAGAAACCGCGCGCATGCTTGTGGCTGCATATCCATGGTACAACTTGCCTTCTTCTGTTCATAAAGTGCTAATTCATGGGTCGAAGTAATTGAACATTCATTATTGTCCATCGGTGAGCTCTCGGAAGAGGCCGCTGAATCCTGTAATAAACTCATTAAGCAATTTAGACGTGATAACACGAGGAAAATGTCCCGAGTTGTCACGAACACCGATCTCATGCACAGACTTCTTCTTAATTCCGATCCGTATATGTCTAGTTTAAGAAAACTTCCACGAAAGAAGAATTCTGTGCTATCAGCAGAGGTATTAAATTTAATAATTATTGAAAAATAGGTAGTCATATTTTGTAGTTATAATCTTTAACGGTAAAAAAGACAATAATAAGGAGTAATTAAAGAAATCTTTGTTAAAAATATATCTAATCATTATTAATGTATTTTTTTTTGTGTCCTAAGTTAATGTGTAATTTAAGTTTATTAAGATAATGTTTAGTAAATAAGGCTAATATGTAACTATATTTAACTTGTATTTGCTGAATTTCTTTTCTAAACATTGGAATACTTTTGTTCCTTTTTTTTTAACCGACTTCAAAAAAGGAGGAGGTTATCAATTCGACTGTATGTTTTTTTTTTATCATTATTATTTTTTTGTATGTATGTTACCTCATATCTCAGTCGTTTGTCGACCAAATCGAAAAAATTTTTCGCTTACTTAGAGGGTGTACTTTCTAGTTGGTCCCATTTTTTCCATTTTGGGATCTGATGATGGGATCTTGGTGTAATCGAGGGAAATCTTCAAATTTTAAAGGCACGTATAGTATTTTTTTACTACAATCTTAATGTTGACGTGTTGTTACGTCTGATAGTCAACATCTTGTGGGGCTGAGCTGATGGTGGAACTCCTTAACGCTTAGGAGTTCAGTTATTGTAATGACGAAACTTATGATAGGTAATTTGTAGCTTCTTAAAAAATTGATCATAAGGTGCAACTCCCCCCCCCCCCCTCCCTCTTATGTAATCACTAAAAATGAAGAAATAAAATAAACTTTTAAAAAAAGTAAAAACCGACTTCAAAACCAAAATGCACTAAAAAGTCTTAAATAAACTCTTCACCATTGAAAGGAAAGGAATCCGTTTTAGGCAAACAATTTCTTTTTGGAGTCGGTGCCATCACTTTGACCATCAAGCATCAACTATCACAGCACCGACTCCAAAAAGAAATTGTTTGCCTAAAACGGATTCCTTTTCTTTCAATGGTGAAGAGTTTATTTAAGACTTTTTAGTGCATTTTGGTTTTGAAGTCGGTTTTTACTTTTTTTTAAAGTTTTTGATGAATAAATTATTGCTATTTTAATGTAATTGAGTTTTTTAATTAATATTTACCTCAGTCTATCATAAAACATTATTATTTCATGCAGTAGCACACAGTACAGTAGCCATTAGCTACGCGAAACCCCTATGACCGCCCTCCTTTGAGCGCGGTACCACAGTGCAATGTGGAATAGTATCACTCGATTTAAACGTAAGCTATTATAAACACAAGATTGAAGCATTTCTTTAATTGATTTTCTTTTGTACCTCTTTTTAATATTTACTCACATAAATTGCATCCAAAAGCCGCCAAATACTTTTCATCACTTTGAAACGAAAATATTTGTCCATGATGGTAAAAACATGTTCTCAAGTAGTTTGTTTTCGTGTGCTATGTTAGTTGCTATTTTTAAGGCTGCCAATTAGTGCTTACCCCTGCAATTACGTGGATACCGACTGGCGGTGTAAATTGGCTATTTGTTTTGATTACATCCTTACAAAGCAACTTGAAAGTACACCTTATACCTGTACCTGTGTTTATTACGGTGCTTCTGTTTTAATGAGCAAATTGTAAATGGTAAAAGTAACATGTGGAAAATACACGTTATTTACAAAAAGAACTGCTAGATAATATGTTTTCATAAAAACGATTAATTACAATAGAATTTCTCAGTGTATTACGTTCCATGTAAAATATCACTATTGTGACAAAATGGGTAAGCGATGTTGTTTGGGGAATAACGAGGGAAACTCGTCCGGAAGCCGTGCCCGAAGTTTGTACAGTCAGACCGCACAATAAGTACAGATGGCGCGGTTAATAAATACAGGATGTATCGGAAAACCAACGGACAGTGTTAGAACTATGTGGGTACTTTATGTGGCGGTTTTTGCCACTGTATGGATTACTTATTTGTTAAGTGTTGTTAAGCATCACAAATTATGTAAAAAAATATGATGAGTGTGATAAATCTTTTTCAAACCCACTTCCAAATGAAATAAAAAATAAATATAAAATATCCCGGTAAAGGTACACGCCCGGATAGCGTAAGACACAGGGTTTGATTCCTCGTCTGACAAGAATGCTTTTTGCAAGTGAAATTTATATTATGAAGTTTGTATAGTGATATATTTATATATATATATATATATATATATATTGGACCCAATCACATGCGTTGCTCTGATCCCACAGTAAGTAGCTGATGCACTTGTGTTACGGAAATCAGACAACACGGTGGTACCACAACACTGAGACTTAAGACAATAAAAAAATATATGATACATTTTTAAATGATATGGGATTGACCACAAAGCATAAACATTTTAGTTGGCAATTTAGGATAAAAAACATGTGTTGTTTTACAAGCAAATATGATAAGTATTTTAGGGTGTTTTGTTGCAATGAGTAAATTGTTTTCATTTAAATTACAGTTGCCTCATAAAGCTTTGCTAGTTATTTTCATTAGTTTGCATAGCTAAGTGTACCCAGCGTCTTGAGAGACAATCGTGACAAAAAACCGGCCAAGTGCGAGTCGGACTCGCGCACTGAGGGTTCCGTGCCAACTTTAACTGAATTAGGGAATCCATTTACTTCTACTTATTAAAATACCACAATATTTTGTTGACTACAAATATAACTTTGTTTTTCATAGTGTTTGTATGAAGTACAAAGTTATGTTTGCGGTTGTTGAAAATGTGCTATATCTCAAAAACTTCATGTTCGATCCCGTCCGAACAAATTTTCGTTGAAAGTATTTGTTAAGATCTAAATTATTTTTTTTTCAAAATTTACACTTGCTTGGTTTAGAAATGACATGGGGGGGACACCCATTTTACCACTTTGGAAGCGTCTAGCTATGAAACGTTTGTCTTTAAAAGAAAATGGTTTTAAAAACCTCCATGTTATTTTAAAAGACCTATCCCTATACACCCCACACGCATAGGTTTGACAAAAAAATTTTTTTTTGGTTTTAGTTTCATGTATGAGAGCCCCCCCCTTAACTGTCAATTGGTGTGACATACGGACGGACAGACAGACCGACAGACAGACTTGACGAAACTATAAAGGTTCCGTTTTTTGCCATTCGGCTACGGAACCCTAAAAATAGCCAGAGCAGAGGAAAGAGGCTTAACAATGTTACGCCTAGGCCCCCGAGGATCTTATAAATACAAGTTTTATGTAGGCTGTTTCTGTCTACTTTCTACATACGGGCCATAATTGATTGATATTACACTAATTATAGACGTTCATAAGTGGCATTTTGTGTCCTAAATTGAATAAATTATTTTTGATTTTGATTTGATTTTGATTTTTACATATTTCTTGTATCACAGCTTAGGACTTGTAAGTCCAAAGTTAAAGTTACCATAGTCATATACGAAAAAAAAAGTGAACAGGTAATCTTTTTGACGGAGAAATAATAGATTTATTATTTAGAGCAAATCATAGACACATAATGCAAAGCATAGGTATGCTTCTCTTTCTGCTTTTATTGGTTATAATTATTATGTGCTATGACCGAATCACATGAAAGGAGAAACCACCTAACCTAGTTTTAAGCCTCGTAATAATATAAAAAAGTTGGATACATTAGGATTATTTATCAGATTTCCAAATTAATTTAATATGTAAATGGTGAATGTGCGAAGATATTGCACGACTTAATTCCGTCAGCCCCATTCCACCTTCTGAACACAAGACATACCATCATCTTGGACGAATAATTCATCCAAGACCATCATTGAGCACTAAACGGTTCCGATCAACTCAACTCCGATCAACTCAATTCTCAACACCGGCTGAAGTGATCCCGAAACACTATGATTCGGGCATTTTCAAGAGAGGAGTGAATCGGCTATTACTGGTCAGACATGACTTCGAGGTGTGAAAATAAATTTATTAAAAATAATGATATAAACATAAATTCATGATTCTAATTTCACAAAGATGCAGTTCATCAAATAATAATTAATGTGTCCGTTTTCATTTACAAAGCTTCATTCCAATGCGGCAATTAACATGATTGTCTACCATTCCCCTTGTATGAAGCTAATCAAACCACATGTTACCCTTAGCAATAACTGGCTGTACCATCAAAGATAAAACAACAGTTTGGAGTTGACTTAATTCGCAATTAGCACGAAACCATTTTGTTGACTCGAGTTGTTTGCCTCGCTAATATTTTGCTGACCCTTCCGTCCCAAACAATATCCAAAATATGTTTATTAGGAAAGGCATTTGGGCAACAGGTAGACAATATATATATTTTTTATACAAGGGGAGGAAGTGACCCATTTCACTCGAGAAGTTCTTGGCGCTCGAACGGAGTGAGAGCGCTAATAATTCGAGAGTGAAATGGGTGCTTTCACCCGAGTTATACATACTATTTTTCATTTCGACGAATTTATTTAGATATTATGTTGTTTGGCGAGACACGACATCTCAAGTTTTTACATCACATATCAGTTCGACACAAAATATCGAACATGCAGCTCTAGTGTAAAACTAAGTATTATTTCTTTATACAAAATATTCGTAGATATGCATTACCTGTATTATTCTGTCTTTACTTTTTACGTAAATTAACATTTAAAGAATAGAATAATCAAACTGCGTACTTTGAATTTGAAACGCATTGGTAAATATGTCGTGTATTAAGAGTAATAAGAAATAAATAAGTCGTATATTAAGAGGCTTCGACTAAAACTAATTTACCTGTTGAATGATTATTTGTTGGGGTTATTTCGCTGCAATGAACAACAATCGATTACCGATTTCAGTAGAACTTTTTCTTCAAAATAAATAAATAAATATCCTTTGGACATTCCCACACATCGCCATCTAGTCCTAAAGTAAGCTACTCAAAGCTTGTGTTATGGATGCCAGACAACGGATATAATACTTAAATACTTTTTGTCTGTAAATATGTACATGATATACATAGAAAACACCCAGACCAATACAAACAGACATGTTCATACACAAAAATGTTTGTATTGTGCGGGGATCGAACCCGCAACCCGCTGCGTAGTAGGCGATTTCTCGAACACTACACCAGACGGGTCAAACACAATTTCAATTAAATAAAAAAAATAAAAAACATATTTAAGAAATTTTCAGGGAGCCTTCTTGGGCTTCCAAATTGACTGACAGCCGCCAATAACGGTTCTGCTACATCGCATCTCCCATGTCTTTTTATCACACAGTTTGCTGCTAGAGACATCTCGCTCTTGTCGTTCTATTCCAAAGGGATAATAATTTTATGGTTTCAACTCAAATAAAGTACTATTTAAAGCAAACAACACGCTGTCTTTTTACTAGCGATTAAATAATAATTCTGGGCTTAATCTTGATATCAAATTTGCATGTAAGTAAATAAATTGGTAAATAAATTCCAAAAATATTTTTTATTTTAAAATCTTTAAAAGCACTTAGTTAAAATTCTTGTTGCAAGTGACTCGAGCACTTTCCATGGTTGAAATTATAAGAAGTATTTTAGTGAAAATGCTATTTTGATTACTAGCTAAGTATAAACGGTTGAAACTTCAACCGAAATAAGATAACTTCTTTTCGGCCGCGACATGAATGCGAATGCAGCTAAAAGCCGATTTGTAGCATTAAATGCCATTTAAAATCTTGGATACATACAGTATCATCTTTGACCTTATGTGAACCATTTTTTACAAAAATTAATTGTGGCCCACAAAGGCGGCGTTTAATATCAATCCGCTATATAACTTCCCAAAAAACGTTGTCAAGCTTATAAATTTTTGACATAATTTTTTTTCGTTCATCCACACAGCTGAGCTATATTAAGCTCAACTTTTTTCACCTGACATATTATCACACTCTAATCGATTTTCAAGTTGCACTGCGACATAGGATATCACTTATGCCTCACCACGGCTGACAGATGACGAGGGTCGGCGATGAGTGACAGCCTCCACTGGACCCGCAATTTTATTTTGACGGCCACTTTGCACATATTAATAGACATATAAAATCTAGACTTTTTGAAATATGTGTGACGTATTCATGAGTGGTTAACATTTTTTAGGGTTCCGAAGCCGAATGGCAAAAAACGGAACCCTTATAGTTTCGTCAAGTCTGTCTATCTGTACGTATGCCACAGCTACTTTAATCTGAATGTATTAGTATCACACAGTTGAAACTAAGAAGGTACATGCATCCTGTTAACCGCTTTACGATTCTCATACAAAAAATGAAAATTATTATATTTAAGGGCTACATGGGTGGTTGTGCGTGGTCCATTTTAATGTATTTTACTAGCGACATCTGCCATCACTACGGGCACTGCCTTATCATCTGATTCTAGTGTCCCTTAAAATACATAGAGGGTGCTAAGTCGTCATAATTTTGAAATAAGTACATTCCTAAAAAACAAATTCTTCAGTCTTCAGTAATTGTCACCCTTCAAAAAGCTCTTCAAAATTTTCACCATATAAAATTACATGATCAGTGATATAAAATACGTGTACAACTGATTTACTGCACCAGATTTCATTATTACACCTCACCAATCAATTCACCGCGCGGTGCATCGCTGCTTCTCTTCACCGGAGTTTTGGTACGTGCCCACCTTAGTGTGTTTTAATTTGTCGTATGGTAGAATATATTACTGTGGACCGCCGCACCTGTACAGCCCCCGCTAAGGAAGTACTCCGAATTCTCCCATCTTCACCCTCGAGAATTAACTTCTTCTCCTCCTGAAGGTGTGGTCTTTACACGCCACGACAATGGGCATACATGAAACTTAAACTAAAAAAAAACATATGTGTGTAGTGTCTATGAATATGTCTTTTGAAATGACATCGAGCTCAAATTTTAAACCAGTGCCAATAAAAAAATCATTTAATTTACCAATGCCCTTGAATAGGTGAATATATTTATTGGGTGTGGGTGTTGGTTGTGAAAAATATACAATGTACTAAAGTTTCTGAACCCTTCATCGACCTCTTAGAACATAAACGTTTTCAATTCCAGTCACGGAGCATAGTAAATAATTTTACTGCTGCCGTATCGAACCTCCGTTGCCACTTCGCTACAAAAAGCAATAAAAGGTAGATTAAGCCATTTTACTTTTATATTTCGGATATCTGAATATCAGGCTGCCGTCGTAACCTTTCAACACCACAACAAAATGTCGGTGAGGCATAAAAGGTTTATTTATTTGCGTATAAATAATATTTCACATCCAAAGACGTATTGCAGTGTTTTGTTGGGTACTTGTTTCTTTTTATGGCCTGTAATAGGAAATAAAATTTCAATATATGAATCTACAAAGTAAACGTAGTTCTACATTCTACAGAGTAACCTTGACCTGGTCATAGTGCTCTAAAATTATTTTAATCAGAATAAAGTAATCCAAAGAAATAAATCCCTAATCAGTGTATTTCAAAATCGATCAAGTTCTCTGACTAGACACATTTGTTTGCAAAAAAATACTGCTTAAATTTTGGAAAATAGCAATTCATTTATTATTTATCATAATTAATTAAAAACAATTAGAATTTATTACTGATTATTAAAGGCCTATATTTAAAATGTTTGCTCCTATTACATGCCACACCCTGTATTAAACATCAAAACGGTTGGCCACGAATTACAATTGTATATGTTTAATATTACAATTGTATATGTTTAAGCTCTACTAAACAGTCAAATGTACAAAAGTCACATGAGAAATAATCATATTGTGTGAATTATGTTATGTCTTTTGTCAAATAATGTTTAAGGTCTCTATATGAGCTTTTCAATAAAAGCTACTAAACCCTTTTAATATAAATTGTAGTAGTTAATTGAAGGCCGGACCCACGCGCCGCGCATCAAGCACTACGTCGTAGCGCGAGTATACGGACTGCGCCGTAGCGCGTGTGCCGTAGCTCGTAGCTGCTACGGGAGGCTACGCGTTACGGAAGAATATCAAAATGCCTAAAAAGGAAAAGAGTATCGCTTTCAGCGTATAACCTCGTTTTAAGTTGTAAAGGTTGTCAGGGCCTATTCAGCAAAATAAATGTTATTTTTATATATGTTTTTTTTTTAATTCCTATACGTTAGTTTTTGAGAAAATTAGGAGAGAATTTGAGATTTTTATTTTTATTATAATTATATCAATTTAGATTAGGATTAGAGAAAATAAA